>JAGSMR010000034.1:310000-1745000 GCA_029286605.1 Sericinus montela | reverse complement strand
CTAAAAAAATTGCTAAGACTTTCTTTTTAGTATCCATTTTATCAAAAATAAAATTTATGAGTTCATGAAAAGCTTCGTTTGTAGATTTCCCTTTCCGAAAACCAAATTGAGAATTTGAGAGTAAATTTTTACTTTCTAAATAGTTAGTCAATTGTTTATTTACTATTTTTTCCAATATTTTGGAAAGGGTAGGTAAAATTGAAATGGGTCGATAATTACAAACCGTGTCCTTCGAACCACTCTTGAATATGGGGTGCACGACTGATCTCTTAAATTCAGTAGGAAATGTACCAGAACTAATGGATAGGTTACAAATGTATGTTAGTGGCTTGGAAAGAACCTCCTTATATCTTTTAAGTAGTGAGCTCGATAAATTATCTCGACCAACAGTATTACCATTTTTTAAATTTGATATAAGAGTAAGAACTTCTTGTTCATCAGTATGTAGTAATACAAATGAGTTTGAAGGTGGCATAGGAAAATATTGACTTTGGTTGCCATTACTGTTAATCCTTAAAGTTTCAGCTAGAGTCTTTCCCACATTGACAAAATAATTATTTACTTCATTTATATCATGCATAAGGATTAAATCTGTCGCTTGCATTGTTTGTTTTTTTGTCCCTGTTATCGTTTTTATTGTTTCCCATAGTTTTTTATTATTATGTCTCGTTTTAAGTATTTCCAACCTTTCATATTCTCTTTTTACTTTCTTAAGGATTGAGTTACAGAAGTTTCTATATCGTAGATATGTTATTTTTAAGGTTTCGTTATGAGGTTGTTTCTTGGTTTTGATATGTAAATTATCCCTATTTTTTATACAACGTAGACTGAGAATTACACTATAGTGATCTGTTACAGTTGTATGCACTACGATGCATCTGTTACTCAATTTCGTCCTTATGATTACGTGGTCTAGGCAAGTCTGTGAATGAGTTGGAATGGTATGAGCAGGCAACATACCATGTGAAGCTAGTAGGTTGAGATAGCTTTCTGATCTGTTGTCTTTAGAGGATGTTGCAATATATATGTTAATATCTCCTGTCAATATAACAGTATTATAAGAATTTAAGTCTACCATAATATTATTTAAGCTTTCTAAAAAGTTCGCTATATTTCTCTCACTTGGCGGTCGGAATATAGCCAGAATAACAGTGTTTAGAATTTTAACTATCAAACAATTGGCATTTACAATTTGAGGTTCTGCTATAAAACATGAATGGCATGATCTGTAATAGACAACCACACCTTCATTTTGTGTGTTATTATTTTTTGTTATTGAGCTATTATATCCTTCCAATATTGGAATACAAAGATTACTATTTAACCAGCACTCGGTAAAAATGATAATTTCCCAGTCTACGCCACTTTGTTTTAAAATAACTTAAAATTGTCCATAATTGCGGTTGATACTTCTTATGTTTTGAATAATTACGTTAAATGATAATTTGTTATTGTAAATTAAGTTATTACAATCCCCTATGTCACAAGTAGTACTGTGACCAATAGTAAAGTTATCCAAGTCTTTTTCATAAGTATTATTATTATTTAAATCGAATTTTGATTTTAAATTTTGCACAATTAATAAACTTAAATAAGTTACAATCAATAAAGTAACTTAGAATAATAATTTTAGGGAGATAATTTATGATGACGTCTGTATATATCTTCGTTAACTGTAATAAGGTTATTAGTAAATAATAAAAATATTTCATTAAAAAGTAGGTGACAATTACATTAAATGGATGAATTGTAGCTTTGATGTAGCGTAATACTTGTTTTAAGTTCGTATGATATTTAATCTTGTGTTTTTCACAGTAAAGAATGGGAGAAACTATTCCTAAATACTTACAATAACTAATATAAAAATATAGTAACCATTGGAGGTCTTTAATACGAGAAGATCTATAAAAAAGGTTGCCTAACATCTGTTTTATAGCTAAACGTTTGAACGGTCTGCTATTATAAATATATGTGTGTATAATATGAAAATGTATATTTAAGTGTTGTGTGATAAGTAAGTGTTGATAGTATTTAAATGCAACACACTTTTTATGGAAATTGTACACTGTCTGACAATAAGCAAGTAATACAGTCTTAAAATATACACAAACCAAACTAAAGTAATTTTGGTTGTGTTTAATTTTAATTAATACTAATAAGAGACAAAACACGTAATAACAGCAACTGGTATGCGAAACAGAAACAAATAGTCACATTTTACGTAATTGATTTAAGTGTTCTTCACTTTCAACATGAATTGCCGGAGAACCTTCATTCTTTCGAATAAATATCTTGCCATACGAAATCCAGCAGGTACTGTAGTTATAGTTTCTTACAAATTCTCTAGTATGATAGTGAAGGTGTCTTGATTTACTAGTTAGACTGTCAGTAATATAAATTAGTTTTGGGTTACTTGCTTTATTATATGATTTATTATATGTTTTATATATTATAATTTTTATATGGGTATATAAATATTTATTTACAGAAAAATTATGTTAATATTTACAATACTTATTAACTAAAACTATTATAATCGTAGAGCCCTACTCCTCGTGGCATGGTACCAAGAACGCTGGCTGCATTTCCACGTTGAATGGCTAGACTTAACCGTTGAGCGAGAAAAGAACCAGCCCTCTTGTCACCAGCGGCAACGATAAGTCGCGGATACAATTCCTTTAGAAACTGCATCGCGCGGGGACCCCACGGACCGATTGTCTCTACGGCAAATGGAACAAATATATAGTCTCCTTTCAAAGACTCATATTTACGCCATTTACCCGATTCAGCTACCTCTGATGCCGCCCCGGCCCTTATCGAAGTACCCTTGCTAGGCCGCTAATGTATCGACGCAAGTTGCGTCCCACACAAGAGCTTTGCCTCTCTCCCAAGGGACTAAAGTCAAGCCGTCGGGTCTCTTACCATCCTCCTAAATATTCCACAAGGCTCTAAAACCGATGGAATATTTATGGAAACAAGAGCCCTTCGGATGACCTCATTCAAGGAACCGTGACGAGACAGTCTGCCGGCACTTTTTTGGCATGAAAGTCCGTGGAGGCCTAACTCGTCGACGTCGCTGCCACAAGGACATCGATGTGGTTGACAAATCGATGCTCCCAATCGTATTCCTACAGCTATACGTAAACTTTCGTTATCTAGTAATGTACCAAGGTTACTTGATGGTAAAGCATGTAGCCAGTAACACAGTGAAAATTGTTCAGTAAGCATTTGTGCACATTCTGAACCAACGGGATATCCCACCGTTTTTGTGAGTTAGATTCCAGTGGAATATCCTCGCCGGGACAGAGACGTAACCATGCTTCTCTTGCCTCGTTAGCAAAGGTCAAGTCCAAGTCATTCTTAAGAATTTTACGTGACAAATCATGAACACTATGTACGGAGGCAAGGAAAGCCGGCAGCGCAATATTTGAAACCTCTCTTATACCGATACCTCCAAATCTAACAGGTAAAGTAGCTTGAGTCCAGCTAGATGAGACTAAAGATAAATTTAGAATTTTTTCCAAAGCTATTTTGAGATTAAGGTCAATTTGTTTTAAAAAATCAGAACATTTCCATGCTGGACTCGAGCGAAGTAAATAAGTAAATTTAGGAACAAGAACGCAATATTTTAAAATAGTAAGCGCTATATGAGAATTTAGAATATATAGTTTATTAACATGTTCTAAAAATTGATCAAATTTTACTTTCAAAAGAGATTTCATACTCTCTATAAATAACGGCGCTCCAAGGAGGTAAAGAGAATCCGCCTCAGTGACTTTAATGCCAGGAGATATATTGTTAAAATTTTGAAACAAACTGTGTCTATGAGAAGACAAACGGTCAGGAATGAAAAGTTCACATTTAGTATTATTTAATTCAAGGCCAATGTTTTTAAAATTTTGAATAATTTTTTGAAGGTCATTTTGCACGTCATCTGGCTTTCCTCCTAGGGTTCCGTCATCTAGGTACCAAACATTGAGTTTGGATTTCAACTTTGAAATAATCGGTTGAATTCCCAAACTAAACAATGCTGGGCCCAGTGGATCACCCTGCTGAACTCCGACGGCTGAGTCAATTAAATGATTTTCGTAAAATAAATTAGAGTTTTGACTGTAACATTGCCAAACGTAATGGTAAATTTCCGGGGTATGTTTCGCAACCTCCTTCAGCAGGGTTGATCTGTCGAGGGAGTTAAAGGCATTCCTAAGGTCAACTTTCAAGAGAACATCTGTTTGACAATTCGTTAAAAAAGTACGCACTGAATGTACAGCTGCCTCTCAACCTCCTCTGCTACCGAAGCCTAACTGAATAGGCTGAAATTTTGACTTTAGATAGGAGGTTATGTGCCTACATGCTAATTTAGAAGTTAAACGTCTAAAAGTGGAACCAACAGCTATAGGGCGGATACCATTATATTTTTTAAAGGCACATAACCTTGCTCCATATATGATTTTAACAAAATTTGGATTTACATTGCCAGAAAGCATAAAATTACTTAATTTTGTTATGTCGCCCAAAGAATTCGGCCGGCGTCACCGGCGGACGCGCTTACAAGATCTTTCAGATGTTGAGGCGTAATTCCGTCAATGCCGCCGGCAGAGCCATTTGAGAAAGACATAATTGCCTCTAAAGTATCTTTTTCTGAAACTTGTAATGGCTGATAAGAAGGATCAGGAGGCGACGGTAGAAGCAAGGAGGAATTGGCCTTAGGATGCTTCTGATGTAAGCTTTCAAGGGTGTCCGCATTGTGAGGCGCCAGGATATCGTCTGAAAATAAAATACGCGATGCGTTTTTTAAATCACCATCCATAACTTTAGACTCGACAACTTTCTTTAAATCAAAATTGTGTGGTCTTGGAGCTATGGATGTATCAATCGGTGAATCAAAATTTTGAAAAGAATTGTTTTAAGCTGGGACGTTCGTCCCGTTTTGTCAAAATGAAAATGAAAATATGCAAAGTAAAATAATTTTTGCCAACTAGTTAGTGTTAAAAGTAAAACAATTTTGAATGGTATTTGATAAAGCTTTAGCTAGCTGCATCCTCTCACCTCTAGGAATCCTCCTAAGTATTGGTACATTACGGTGGTAATAATGAATTTGGTCCGAAAAATTTTGAAAATTGGTTTGATTAATATCTCTGATTGTGCTATGAGAGGGGACGGGAGGCTGTGAAACCGAAGTTGACTGTGGATGACAACGTCTAATATGTATATTTAAGCCTCTGTTACCTTTAAAAGCCTACCGTCCGAACAATTTCGACATTGTAGGAATTCCGGTTGAGAGTTGGTAGGAGCGATATTCATAAACTAATTATTATATCTTAAATAAACTTAAAGTTGCTAAGTTCTGCTGCGTCGCTTCCAATCAGTTAGGACGGACCACAGAGTGTAGACCTTTGATCAGATGTAGGCATGCCGTACAGCGCACTAAAAGTAAAAGTAATATTTGAAATACAGACATAATTATTGAATATTACATGAATATTAAAATACTTCCCAGGTTTTTCCAAATATTTAAGAAATATACTTATTTCTTGACAGTTGACAAGCTCCGGAATACAATATTACTACGATTGACAAAAATGTATCTGAAATCATAAAAACCTTTTAATATCACATTTATTTAAATTTTATCAACATTTTACGATAATTTTAAAACCTAAATGTAGTAAAAATTATTAAAATAAATTTATTTAAATATACTTAGCTCTTGACACTTTGACAGACGTCAAATATCAAACCATTATATGGGTTATTTGCTTTATTATATGAGATAATGGACTTGATAAAACTTTCCTTACGAATTGTAGTTGTGAAATCCACAATAATCGGCTTTGGTTTATTAGTCTTAGATTTTATTCTATAAATATTACGAAATTCGTTATCATGTACCTGCTGTTGTAATAATAAATAACCCATATTTTTAACAATGTTTTGGAGGGTAGATTTAAATTCTGGTATAGAAATTGGGATATTATGTATTTCAAGAGTAGAAGATTTTGAGTTTCGTTCCATAAGTTCAACTTTATTTTCTAGGGTTTTTATTCTATCTTTGTAGGCTAAATTTTCCTTCTAAACATATTCTAGTTTAGACAATAATTCATCATACTTTTGAGATAAAAATTCGATACATTTTTGCATTTCGGTGTCTTGTAATTTAATCGATGCCATATCAGACTCGAACTTAGCGAAACTACTATTTTGTTGATGTTTTATTTCGGACAGTAGCTCTTTGATTTCTGTACTTACCAGGTCTTCATGTTTACGCTTTTGTCGTCTAGTAACATGATGGTTACGGCCCTGGTCGTTTTCGGAGTAAGTTTTTTCTGAGGCTGTATCTGAGTCTTGAGTCAAGAGAAGTTGTTTGTTATAATCCTTGCTTAGGCACGATTGTGGTGAACGTTGTAGTGACATCGTAAAGATATTATTTTAAGATCCTGACGGAAACTTATGAGCAATTTTTTAGTTCAATAAGGAATACATTTAGTAGATAGCCAGGCGCTATATACAGCTGTAAGCCAAACTTGGTAGCTTGTATAATACTATCTCTTTCTATTATATATATCGTACTCACTCATTGATTAGAAGTTACTCTGCGTGTTTCTACTTCCACGATTTTTAAAATAAATTATTTTGTACAAAATTTAGTTTGGTTCACTTATTAACACCCAAAATACGTCTTTATGCAACGAACACCCGAGCGAAAAGTATCGTACAAGTCACGAAAGCCGAGTGGTTGGGTGGTAGGAATTTCGAGTCAAGAGACCCGAGTTCGATCCCCAGGTAGCAGGCTCGTACCAAGGGGTTTTTCAAAAACTTATGTACGAATTTCATCGTTGGCTTGGACATAAAGACGGCGACGGGCTCACCACCTGTCACGTTGTACTCGTACCAATGGGTTTATCAAAAGCTTATTTACGAATTATATCGTTGATATCTGATGACGTTAATCTCTGTCTACCCCTGTTGAGTGAAGATATTAATTTATACATAAGGGGAGTAATTTATTTTATACATAAGGAGGCTATATTTATTTATATATATATATATATATATATATATATATATATATATATATATATATATATATATATATATATATATATATATATATATATATATATATATATATATATATATATATATATATATATATATATATATATATATATATATATATATATATATATATATATATCTCTTCACGCAATTCCCAATACAGGGGTAGACAGAGGTCAAGTCTAGACAATTAAGTCCCTTTGACCCACCTTCCACTGAAGATATTTTCAGGACAACGTGACAGGTGGTGAGCCCATCGCCGCCTTTATGTCCAAGCCAACGATTAAATTCGTACATAAGTTTTTGAAAACTCATTGGTACTGCCACCTGGGGATCGAACTCGGGTCTCTCGACTCGAAATTCGGACCACCCAACAAATCGGCTATCGTGACTATATTTATGGAGTGAAAATTCTTTCCTGAGCAGATTACGTCTAGTTATCTTCATCATAAACGCCTGCTAAGTCCACTGCAGGACTTAGATCTCTTCCGCACGAAAGGGTTTGCCACAATTGCCACGTTTGGCAAGCATGGCAATTGTCTTTTGAACATTGCTCTGTTCCAAAATAAGCAGCTAAAGTACTTGTTTTATGGTTTATTATTACATCAACCCAGATCCGAATTAATGTAGAAAAAGTGGTTTCACAACATTGAACCGTCCGGGAATCGAACCCCGGACCTTAGAGATGACGACACCATGAAAGCCGGTGTGTACACCACTCGTCCATGACGGTTCTGTATTGACTAAGTTCTGGGAGTTTGGGGTACCTTCGTTGTTTCCTTTTTCATGAATATATCACACTATTTGATATTTATATACACTACCTTACGAGTTCTATAGTTACTTACTTTGGGTTCAAGCAATTATATTACAAATATAATTTGATGTCGATCCGATCTATTTGTTTCTTTATCTCAATGTAATGTTGTAAAATTTATGTTTTTGTTTTATTTTTTTTACTTCAGTGATATCTACATACCGTGAACCGAGTCCTTGGTGGGTGGATTCTAGTAATGTATATGGACCGACTGGTGTAAGTTTCTAGAATATATGCTATAACATACACTTCACAACTATTATTTTTAATGTCATTTTTATATTTTGTTTATAGGTATTGTATTAGGTTTAATTTCGACTCTAAAATTTGTTAATTTTTAATTTATTGTCTAGTTTTTAGTGCAATTAATGTTTTCATGATATCGCAAGCTCTGTCTTCCCGGGTTCGATTTCCAGTCGGGCCAAAGTAGAAAACGCTTTTTCTGCATTTTCTCGGGTCTAAGTGTGTGTGGTACCTTTTTTTTATGATTCCAAATTACAAGTGCAAGTGTAAACTGGGTTAGAATGTTTCACGAGTGGCAACATCGTACAGGCAAATGCAGTGTGCGATGACGCACCACAAGATGGCGTGATGACCTGTACGATGTTGCTAGGAATCTTTAGATGCTGGTGGCACAGGACCATTCTTTGTGGCTATCTTTGGGGGAGGCCTATATTCAACAGTGGCCTTTTAGTAGACTGTAAAAAAGAAGCACGAGAAAGTCTTCGCTTGCGGTTTGCCCTAAAAGCAAGGTCAGGTGGTGCGCCTGATATTTTTAGCAATTACAAGACAGCTTCATGTTTGCGTGATCGGAGTTCTAATCATAATACCCGAATTTTATCCGTTTGAAGAAGGCCCCTACAATTATATTATTAATAGCCTAATAGCCCTTATTAATAGCCAAGAGATTTTAAAAAAATCACGAGAGCCGAGTGGTTGCGTGGTCGGAATTTCTAGTCGAGAGGCTCGAGTTCGATGCACAGGTGGCAGGCTCGTAACAATGTTACGAGCCTGTCACCTGTTTGTTTTCAAAAAACTTATGTACGAATTATGTCGTTGGCTTGGACATAAAGACGGCGACGGGCTCACCACTTGTCACGTTGTCCCGAAAATATCTTGGGTGGAAGGTAGGTTAAAGGGGCTTAATTATCTAGACTAGACCTCTGTCTATTATACGCAATTATTGAAGGGGAGATGTCGCTAGTGACACGATAAACATCGAGTCCGAATCTAAAATTAAAAATAAATAGATGTACAGTGCCAATATATTAATAAATAGTGTACTAATGTTTAAAATCGTTTAATAAAGTATAAAAAATGTTATCTCTTAAAAAGCTGTGAGTGATACAGTGATGTTAAGTGAAGTGTAAATAACAGTTGAAACACGATAAAGAAGAAATTATTGCTGAAATAACTGGTTAAATAAAGTTGTCCTGATAGTTACTATAGTGCCGTTAGCAAATTTACATTACACTATTGAAGTTTCTAACTAGAATATCCAGATGCAAAAGTTTTTAATATATTTTTCCGTGTACCCGTAAATAACCATTTCAAATCTTTTAATTATACATACTAACGAAAGTCGTGGCATTTATTGGATATAGCGCCATCTTGTGTTGAGTAGCGGTGTCATATCGATAAAAATAATTATGAATTCCAAAGTATATATTGGCCGGAAGATGGCAGTATTGGTAACTTGTAGTAAATGTAAGAAAACTGTCGACATAAAAAAACAGCTCTGTGTTCTATATGTAATAATAGATACGAATTCGATTGCGATGGTTATCCGAAACGTACGTACCGCTTACTGGATCAAGAATCTAAAAATAAATGGAGATGCAAGATGTGTATTCGAAATAAAAAGTAATAAATGTTGACAAAGTAACTAACATTACTATGAGGAAAAACAATCCCTGTTGTAAAATCATCACCTCGAGAACAAATATGCCTCTCAAAGAATACTCAATGCATTGAATCACAGCAGACATCCCACATTTCTTCCGATATTCTGGACTCCCATGTACTTACCGATTATGAAATATCAGATGAATCTTACACCACACCAAATCAACCTTTAAAGAGTGTAGACTTCACACTATCGGACTTAGTAACGAATTCTGAATTAAAAGAAACCATGTCTGAATTAACCAAAAACCTTTGCAGAACACAGAATGAGTTAGATAATACAATAAGCGAAAATAACGAACTTCGTAGGCAAGTGGATAAGTTAACTTCAGAAATAAAAATCTTAAAATCTTTATGCCATTCTTCAAAAATTTTAGAAACTTGCCCCGACAGCTGCAATAGTAAGATAGAATATTCTTTATTTCCACAAGGTTTTTCCTCTACGGCTTCTTCACCATTATCGCTTAAAGAAGACCCCAACAGCAAAAGAAAAATATTGACCTTGCAACAAAAATCAGTGTCGGTGAAAATGACCATAACTTGAATTCTGTCTTATCACAACTAAAAATTATATTTGATAATTTTTATAATAATACAATTATTGTACTAAAAGTCAGTGAAAATTCCTATTTAGATGTCAATAGATTAAATAATAGAATCGAGAACTTATGTAAAAATATAAAAATGTCAGTTCGTGGATTACAATTGTTTTAAGTTAAGCAACATATGCAAATCAATAAATTATTATGTAGATTGTGTTGATTACAACGAGAAATATTTGAACTTGAGTATACTTAGAAAACGAATAGCTGATAATAAACCAAATAACGGGTCGGATACAGACATATATATACCAAAGAAAGGAACAATTCCTTTTTACTTTAAAGTTAAAAGTGATGTAACCCTAATAGATAATTGCATCACAAAACCAGCTGAAACCATAAAAAGGCACTATACCTTATTATTTTCCTTCGGTAAAAAGTAACGTCAAATTTTTTGAGCCTAATAATCGTATCTCTACAAAACATAATTTTAAAATACTTCACCAAAACATAGCTAGTATATTGTCAAAGCAGGTGTTTTGGAATTAACTATGCATGAGTTACGGGTATCGGGAAGAGACATCGATGTATTATGTTTTTCTGAAACGTTTGTAAAAAGGATACGAAAATTATATAAAATTTTTGATTACCAAGTAGCTGCCAACTATAGCAGAGACAAACAAAGAGGTGGAACTTGTATTCTTGTAAAAAAAGGTATCTTCTTTAAAGAACTACCTCTAATAAAAAAATATGCTACATTTCATACTTTCGAAGCTTGCGGCATAGAATTTGTGAATAATAAACTAATAGTTATTTGTATATACAGAACTCCAAAATCTGATCCCATTCTATTTCTAGAAAAATTAAATTGTCTTTTAGACACTTTAAACAAGCTGTATAAAATCAAAACGAAGATGGTTATCGTAGGTGATTTTAACATTAATACATTTAAGAAAGGTAAAGTTACGCGTCAGTTACAAGATATATGTTTCAATTACAATATGAAATTACACATTAATGTAGCAACAAGAAAAGATTCTTGTATTGACCATATTTTAAGCAATATATCGGACGCATCAGCTACGGTTCTGGCACTTCACCTATCTGATCATGATACAGCACAAGTACTAAGTTTTTTATTAATAAAAATCACAGAAATTCGCATCATACTATATCTATAAACGAGATTATAATTTTGATAATATTAAGAAATTTAAAAACTGTCTACAAAATCTGTCTTGGATAGGCATATACAATGAAAATAATGCAAATCTGGCATTTACTGAATTTCACGAACAGCTATGTCTATTTTATAAATTATGTTTTCCAAAATTAAAAATTAAAATAAATGTAAATAATCGAGTCAAACAAAATTGGATAAGTAAAGGCCTAAAATTAAGCTGCAAAACTAAGCGTACACTGAGATATCAATTTTATAAAAATAAAAATTTTATTAATAAATTTAAATATAAAGAGTATTCCAAAATTCTAAAATTGTATTTCTTACTCAAAAAGTATGCAAATATAAAGTTCATTAATAGAAACCAAAATAAGTGCAAAGCCACTTGGAAAGTAATTAAAATGAAATATAATGTAGTTATCCAAAAGAGATTGAAAATATAAAAATAAATGATAAGACAATTATTAATCCTATAGAAATAGCGTCCGCCTTCAATAATTATTTCATAAATTTAACACACGGCTCAGTACAAAATAATATAAAACCCGGCAACAAATTAAAATGGACCATTAATTCTATGTTTATTAAACCGATGACGGAAAGCGAGGTAGCTCAAGAAATAATGTCATTGAGTAACACCTCTTCTGAAGGATATGACGAAATAAATACAAAAGTATTAAAGATCTGTATTAATGAATTAATCAAAGTTAACCTATTTAATAAATTTGTCATTTTCAAATGGATTTTTCCGACTGACTTAAAATTGTCTATAAACCAACCGATATCAATAATTACCGCCCAGTAACTTTAATATCGATATTTTCAAAAATCTATGAGAAATGCATGAATAAAGGTTAAACGAATATTGTAATAAGTTTAAAATAATAATAAAAGAGCAATATGGTTTTCAAAAACATAAATCGACTACATTAGCCATGTTTTCACTTTTTAAAGAAATACTTACTGGTATCAACAATAATTATCTAACCACGGTGTTGTTTTTGACTTGTCAAAAGCTTTCGATCTGGTTTCACACGAATTATTGTTACAAAAGCTACAGGTTATCGGAATTAGAGGACTTGTACTTCAGTGGGTATCGTCATATCTGTATAATAGAAAACAATGTGTTGTAATCAATAAAATGAATAAAAATAGAGAAATGATACCTTACTCATCAGACTACAAATACAACAAATATGGCGTTCCACAAGGAAGTGTATTAGGTCCGATTTTATTTTTATTATATGTAAATGACATAATTACAGTTACAAATCACAAATGTGTATTATTCGCCGATGACATCTCCTTTATAATTACAACTAATAAAAAGAATAATACAATTGCTAATCATGAATGTGACATAAATAATACTATCGATAAATTAATTAAATGGCTTGACATAAATAACTTAAAATTAATCTTCATAAATCTGTATACATACAATTTAATAAATCTAATAATAATAAACTCAATTTGAAACTTAATATCCCTAAAATTAAAGAAGCGTCAAATACAAAGTTCTTAGGAGTTATTATAGATGAAGAAATTAATTGGAAAACACATGTAGATAGTGTATCGACTCGAATAAATAAATTTGTATATGCACTTAAACGAATAAAAACGTGACAAATATAGATACTGCTATTCTATCTTACCACGCATACGTAGAATCACTACTACGTTACGTATTTAAAATATAGTTGCATCAATTGCTTGATGAAAATAATTTTTATAGTGTTAAGGAACTCATAGATTAAATAAGTAAATAAAAAAAATTGAAATAAAATACTGTACAAATACGTTCTAAAAATAAAACTTCATATTTTCTGTAAAAAAACACAAATTTTGCATGCTATTAATATATGTAGCAAAACATGCTTGCTCTCAATTGTGGTGTAATGTAACATCTGTATATACCATGTTTTATGCAATAAATTATTATAGGGTATTTGTTATATTTTCTCGCCTGGTTGGGTTTTTATATACATAAAAATAAAAATACATAAAATAAAACAAATAAAGTACTTTAAAATATATACGTTATAAACTCATAAAAATACATAAAAATAATAAATAAATATTAAGACCTAACCAGACGGGAGCCCTCGACAGGGGAGACCAGACGGCCGAGGGTTAGGGCGACAGGGAGAGAAACCGACGGACGATGCGGGCTGTATCGAGGAGCACCGCCTTCTGCATTTGAGCTCGGAGCGGTCCGCCACGGAGTCCCAGTCGCCTCAGATGTTCAGCGAGGCTGACTGGGATTAACCCATTCGCAGAAACAACTATAGGAATAATTTCAGTGGGCACCCCACCCCACATGTCGGTCACCTCGTGAGCCAGGTCCAGATATTTCGTCTTTTGTCTGTTTCGGCTTTCACGAGGTTCTCGTCATACGGGATGGTAATGTCCACCAAAAATATCCTTGACTGTGCCCGGTCCATCAAGACGATATCAGGCTTATTTGCCAGAATCGTCCTGTCTGTGATGATGGGCCGGTCCCAATAGAGCCTGGCGCGGTCATTTTCGAGCACGGCCTCCGGAGAGTACTTATAGTAAGGCAATTTCCGTCCGACGAGATCGTATTTAAGAGCGAGCTCCTGATGTAAAATCCTGGCTACTAGGTTGTGCCTATGCAGATACTCAGAGTTAGAAAGCATGGAACAACCGGAGATGACATGCCGAAGCGACTCCCCAGGATGGTGACAAGCTCGACAGATGTCGATGGTACCATCCCTTAGGATGTATTTCCGATAGTTGTTCGTCTTAATAACCTGATCCTGTATCGCACAGACAAAACCTTCGGTTTCCCCAAAGAGGTCACCGAAACGTAGCCAGTTGAGGGAGGTGACAGTATCTACGAACGGCTCATGTAGAACCTTGTAGAACCTCCCATGGAGCTCTTTCTCCTTCCATACGGTCTCCCGGTCGGAAACGCTCTGTACTCCCGGGTCCTGCCATTGCTCGTCGGCCAAAGATAGAGCGGTAAGTCCTTTATCACTTATAACGACGTCTGCGTAGAACGAATCATCCGATTTCGCCAGAAAGTAATTACGGAGGCTGCACACCTCGCGATTGTGCATGGTGAGAGCGCTTAAAAGCCCCTCCCGCCATGCTTCCGCGGTAAGTACAGCCTCATTACTGACGACCTTGGATGATGCATCCTGTGAGACGTCATAGTGGTACGGACTTTTCGGTCCAGGGCGTTAAGGTCAGTTTGAGTCCACCTGAGTATGCCGAAGGTATAGATCAGGACTGGCATGACCCAGCCGTTAAATGCGCGCGCCTTATTCACTCCCGACAAATAGCTGTTAAGCACTTTTGTCAGGCGTGCAAAAACACTTCGCTAACCGACTGTTTCATGCCAGCCTCATCGACACCCAAGTTTTGTGACATACCCAGGTATCGGTATGTATCAGACTCGGAAAGGGTCCGTATGTTGACGGGCATAGCCAAGTCTATGCCCTCGGTGTTAGTGACCTTGCCCTTTCAACATGGACAGCCGCACACTTATCTGTCCTGAGTCTATTCTGATAGAATTGCTAAAATCACAGGTGATTCTAAGCAATTCCATCAAATGGGAGCGGCTGGAAGCGAACAGCTTGAGGTCATCCATGTAGAAAAGGTGGGTCACCCTAGTCCCTCCCTTCCGAAGTTGAAATCCCTCCCCGATCCCTCCAGTAGCGTGCTGAGAGGATTCAGGATAGGCAAAACCATATTGGACTCAAACAGTCGCCCTGGAAAATACCCCGTCGTATCCTAATCCGGTGTTCCGCAGCCGTCATTCGCTCACCTAGATGACAAAGGGTCGTACTCCATCGCCCCATACAGTACCCGAGGAAGTCTCTTACTGTATCGTCCACTTTGTACAGTTCAAGGACCCTCATAAGCCATGTATGGGGCACCGAGTCGAACGCCTTTCTGTAGTCTATCCAGGCAGCAGAGAAGTTCCGACGGTTGCGTTTAACCACCTTGCCGATGACCGCGTCGATGAAGAGCGGTTCCTTGGTGCCACGACCACCGCCTCGACATCCATTCTGAGCACGCGACATGATCCTATTCACATTAATGTGCCGGGTGATTCTCGTGCTCAGAATAGATGTCAGTGTCTTATAAATGGTGGGCAGACACGTGATGGGGCGGTACTTACTCGGGTCTGTGGTAGCCTGATCTTTGGAACCAAATGTGTGACCCCAGTAGTAAAGAGACTCGGGAGCGACTTCTGTTCGAGAGCTTCTTGAAACTGTCTGGCGAGCACAGCGTGGCACACCACGAACCCTTTAGCCAGTAGTGATGCAGCCCGTCGAGCCCCGGACTTTTCCAGTTCGGGGCTCTACGGACCGCCTCAGCTACGTCTTCAGGTGTTATGACGACGGGGTCCATGGGTGTAATATCTGCACTCTGTCTCGCCACGATTTCCATCCAGGAGCCCTCGCTGTGGTTTGCGGGCTCTGACCACAGGCTACGCCAGAAGGTGACAATGTCAGCCTGATCAGGTCCTTGGCCCGCCCCTCCAGTTTCTGAGCGCTCCAACGATTTATAGAGTCTCTTTGATCACTTTGAAAGAGACGATTCTGGTTATACCGCTTTGACCTCTCGGTATACCGCCTTATCCGTTTCCCCAAGCTGCAATTTTTGCTTCAGGTCGTCTATGCGTTCCGTCAGCTTTTGCGTTATACCTGGCTGGGACAGGTTAATATTAGTCCCAGCGAACGCCATCCTTACGGAGCGCACAATCCTCGGCCTAATATTGCCTGACCTGAAGCTTATCAGCCTGCCAATGAGGGTCCTTGCCTCTGCGATACGTTCCTCGATTCTCCGTCTCCACGCTGGGATAGCACTACTCTGCTTAGTAGCGCGTCCAGCTGTGGGAAGTTTGACGCCGATGATACGGCAGACTGCCAAAAAGAATGGAGTCCGTATCGCAGAGGTCCCGGCTGGTTTCCCAAAAGGTACTCAGGATCGGGTTCAGGGTCCTCACGACAGAGCTATTGCGCTTGCTTAAAATTATACGGGGGAGTCGTGGTCGGCTTTCGAAAGGCATTTCGCGAATTTCCTTAACCGCCTCTTCCAATATGCTCCTCATTTGCTCTGCATCTTGGGCGACTGTTCCCCCCTCGTCTGAATCTACGGTAACAAGAAGGTCCATGGCAGCATCCACACCTGCACGTGTTGCACTTTGTGGAGCGGCATCCTCTATCACCGCATTTTCATTCGAAGACGGAACAGCCTCACGTCTTAGTCGTTCGAGTTCGGCATCATCGAAAATTTTCGAACGGATGATATACCGAACTCGGTCTGCAAGGTTTTGCTCGGTGACAGTAACAGTAGGCTCGAGCTCAGCAAAGAAGCGATGCATCCTAGCCCGATATGCAAATCCTCCGGTTTCTTCCCTTTAGCCCTAAAGTACGCCTGCAATGCGTTCATATTCATATTCTTCGTCCATCGCATGCGGCGTACTCCACCAGTGGCGGGTGCCAATTGCTGGATTCCAGAGGACCCTGCTGACACCAAGCCAACTGGTGGGGATGATGGATGCGGGGTGGAGCTGGATGGTCGTGCTGCCCCCCGCTCTCGGCTGGCGGCCCGCATGCTGCCGCGTCCAGCGCCAGCTCCAGACGCGCCCTGGCGGCCCCAGGCAGCGGCCCTAAACGCATTCTCTTGTATTCCATCATCCATTTATGGGGCGTCATTTAACGGAAGACGCCCCCAGACCGGCACCGTTTAATGCAGCGAGGCCATATGCACAGACGGGCCGGTGCACCCTCAAGTATTTTGAGACACGGGGCTAACATCTCATGGCAAGGTGCTGACTGATTGCGCCGATGTAACAGTTTTGTCACTTAAGCTGTTACGCCGGTGGGCGATGGGGACGTCACTTCCCTACGCCTAATACCCCTGTATTGGGAATAATATAATATTCCGTGAAAATATTTATAATTTTATTTTAAGATTTTTTAAGCTAATTAAAACGTTGACCGGTTCACCTCCTGTTCCAAATAAGCCCCATTGAAATACCCAAAGTATCAAATTGTATGTATACGTAAAAAAATAAACTTTAAAAATTTATAAATAATCAAATTCACCCATATTTCTAATACAGGGATAGACAGAGGTCTAGTCTAGACAGTTAAGTCCCTTTGACCCATTTTCCTCCGAAGATATTTCCACGGACAACTTGACAGATGGTAGCCGTCTTTATGTCAAAGCTAACGATATAATTCTTACATAAGTTTTTAAAAAACTCATTGGTACGAGCCTCCTACCTGGGAATCGAACTTGGGTCTCTTGACTGGTATTTCCGATCACCGCACTACTCGGCTATCGTTGCTAATAAACATCCATGACTGGTACAATCATTTTCAATTCATTCAACACATAACCAACACGCAACCCTCAGCTTCGGAAGCAGGGTCGCTATCATTTAGTCTATCAGATCGTGGGTCAATATATAATTTTTGCCAGGTATTACTTGGCACCGGCCTGGGTGTAGTTCACACAATTCTCGAGGATAAGAGCAAAAGAATTGACTTCGTGCCCGCTGACATGGTGACCAACGCAATCATAGCCGCCGCTTGGGACACAGCAAAGAACCGTGACCTTGGAATGGAGCCGAAGATCTTCACAATTACCGGCGGCAGAAAGCAACAGACCTGGGGTGATATTCTTTCTATAGTGTCCTTTTGCTGTGGTGGTATCGTCTTTAGAAATGTAGTATACATTGCTCTGTACCATGAACTTTACCTTGCTCTGATGCCATAGTAAGCAACTTAAGCACTTCTGTTATGAAATCGGGAACCACAAACACCCAGACTCGAGACAATGTAGAAAAAGTGATTCTCTACTTTTACCCGTCCGGGAATCGAACTATAAACAACAAAAGACTATTAACAATATTAAATTTTGTAATTTAAACGGCTAACACTTACAAAACAAATATTTCTTCACGCCATTCCCAATATTTGGGTAGATAGAGGTCCAGACAATTAAGCCTCTTCGATCCACCTTCAACATAAGAAATTTTTGGGATAACGTGACAGGTGGTTAGCCTGTCACCGTCTTCAAGTCAAAGCTAACGATATGAATCATAAATAAGTTTAGAAAATACTCATTGGTACGACATTGGTACATCATTGGTACGGGGATTGAACTTGGGATTCTTGACTCGAACTAAACAAATTAGTTATCTTTGTAAATAAGTTTTTCACTCAGTTTGTTTTCTTGAAGGTGACTACGGGCGTATGATGAGAAACATCGGACCGAACTTCGCAAGTCCTAATATGGTATATTATCCCTGCTCAATAGAAACTAAATATAAATTTGTTTGTCTGCTATTGACTTGGCTCGTACACTATATCCCTGCTTACATCATAGATGGCACCTGTATGTTGGCTAGTAAAGAAAGAAGGTGAGTTGAGTGAATCGTGTATTGAATGTGTAATTATTTATTTATTGAATAAGGTGATGTCGGTTTTGAAAATTATTTTAATTAAATTATTTTAATTATATATAATACTAGTTTAAAAATAAAAATAAAATGCTTTTTTGTCTAGCGGAACTAACAAGTAAAAAGTTTCGTTAAGTTCAATGTTTTCTTTGCCATACTTTATTTAAAGAAACAAATTTATGTTTATACTTAAAATACGTAGAGACTAAAAAATATAATAATCTTAGAGCCCTACTCCTCGTGGCACGATACCAAGAACTCTGGCTGCATTTACACGTTGAATGGTTAGACTGCGCGAATAGAATTCCTTTAGAAATTGCATCGCGTGAGGTGCGCACAGACCGATATAGTTTCCTTTAAAATACTCATATCTATTATAGCTTAAAAACAAAAATAAAACGCTCTTTTGTAACTAAACTAATAAACTGAAGTAACTAAACTGAACTAATAAACTAAGTAAAAAACTAAAAGTAAATTTTCGTTAAGTTCAATGTTTTTTTTGCCAAACTTTATTTAAAGAAACAAATCTATGTTTATACTTACAATTCCTACAGACTAAAAATATAATAATCTTAGAGCCCTACTTCTCGTGGCACGATACCAAGAACTCTGGCTGCATTTCTACGTTGAATGGTTAGACTTCGCGAATAGAATTCCTTTAGTAACTGCACCGCGTTCGGAGCCCATACCGATCGTCTCTACGGCAAATGGAACAAATATATAGTTTCCTCTCAAATACCCATATTTACCCCACTTACTCGATTAAGCTGCTGCTGGTGCCGCCCCAGCCCTTATCGAAGTACCATTGATGTAAGAGTACGCTAATGTATCGTCTTATTCGCTCTTGTCAGGGACGCTACGTCCCACATACATAACATAATGGCCTGTTAAAGTCCACTGCAGGACATACGCCTATCCCATAGGGAGGATTTGCCATAATCGCCATGCTTGGCAGGCGGATTGGCGATCATAATACCAGAACACACGCACCTCAGACGCTGCTGCCCATGTTTGGTCTGAATTTTTTTAGAGATGGTTTTCCCGCCATCTATCGTTTGCCATAACGATATTCAAGGCTGCTTCCCTTAGTCGCCTCTTACGACACCCACGGGAAGAAAGGGGGTGGCAATATTCTTACGCCGTTACCACACGGTTTTCCACTACGTCCCACACAAGAGCTTTATCCATCTCCCAAGGGACTAATGTCAGGTCTCCAACCGTTCCCTCTATTCCATTCCACAAGGCTCTAAAACCGATGCAATATTTATAGTCACAAGAACTCATTGTTTGATTTCATTCAGAGAGTCTGGAGCGGGTGCTGTGTCTGTCACACAATAAATATTTATTAAATTTATCTAAAAATGTATAGGCCATTTTTCGTCCTCAATATGTTGTAAATAAAACCACTTTACATTTCAGATTCGTGAAGCTTTATACGAAATTCTACAAAATAACCGACGTATTTAGTTTCTTCACCCTCAAGGAATGATTTTTCAATAATGAGAACACACAAAAATTATTAATGGATATGTCGGAAGTAGATAAGGTCATATTCAATTTTGACACGGACTCCATTGATGAAGAAGAAATGTTTTGCATCTGGATGGTCGGTACTCGTAAATATATCATTAAGGACGGTCTAAAAGATACGGATTACGGAGTAAAAAAAATATTTTACTTTAAAATTTCTTCATTACACTATATAGTGTACTGAAGAAATTTAAAGTAAAATATTACTTTAAAAACACACACCACCAAACCTTCCACCAGCAAAAAATGTAGACCGTTAATATTAACGGTCTACATTTTTTGCTGGTGGAAGGTTCTGGTGTTTTTGTTTGCTTGGCTGAACACAGTGATCGCTTATTTTGTGTAAAATACAAAATTGTTATGTGAATATACTTTTTAAGTTTTATATTTCATTTTAATGGAATCTTTGTAATGTAAATAATATATGCGAGCATATTTATTTTTGTTTTTGTATTCTTGTAGTCTTCCTTCAGGCTTCTAAAACCTCCTCCTTTGTCCTCATTTCGTATATTTGGCCTCTTTTCTGAAGTTATTCAGTAATTTGCTTCTTGATGTCATCTTCTTAGGCTGCTGAGCAGATGTTAGAAGCCACTGTCCTCCTTTACTGTAAGGGGTTAGTTAATAATATATCATAAAAAGGTAGATGCTGCCCGGTAGATAGGTATTGGATGATAAGAGATGAACTTGGCGTTTAAGGATTTCCATCAACTGGTGAGTATAGTTTTCTCATATCGTACACACTCCTTATCATCATTATCAGGAACTACCTCGCCTTCTGCTAGGGAAGGGCCCTTACTACATTTTTCATTCGAAAAGTATCGTACAAGTCACGAAAGCCGAGTGGTTGGGTGGTCGGAATTTCGAGTCAAGAGACCCGAGTTCGATCCCCAGGTGGCAGGCTCGTACCAATGGGTTTTTCAAAAACTTATGTACGAATTACATCGTTGGCTTAGACATAAAGACGCCAACGGGCTCACCACCTGTCACGTTGTCCCGAAAATATCTTCGGTGGAAGGTGGGTCGATCTGTTATTACATTGTGTCATGTCAACATTAAAATGTTTGTGGTATCTTATTTGATACTGATTCCATGAAACAAGTGTTTTCAGAAAGCAAGTGTTTTCATGAAGCAAATTATTTGGGATAAGTTGCTTCATGAAAACACATGCTTAGTCGAGAGACGAAAGCAACTTAGTCGAGAGACCCGAGTTCGATCACCAGGTAGCCGGCTCGTACCAAAGCATTTTTTAAAAACTTATGTTTGAATCACATCGTTGGCTTGGACTTTCAGACGGCGACGGGCTCACCACTTGTCACGTTGTCTCAAAAATATCTTCGGTGGAACGTGGCTCGAAACGACTTAACTGTCTAGACCTCTGTCTACCCCTGTACTGGGAATGGCGTAAAGTCAAAGTGTATGAAATTGTCCCTGCCTATGTATTAATTTTTTTATTGCTTCTTCCAGGCCAGAAGGCGCGTTCAACGATATTTCTTTACTGTACAATGTTGTCCATTATGGCGGTAAGTGGAGTACACCCCAAATTGGTACTTACCGCCTGCAAAATGTTGCTGGCTTAAGACCAGTTTCATTTATTTTAGGAGTAAATTATTTGGGAAGAAATAGGTTCAACATAATGTAATTCATCTGTTACGATTATCCTCTTATGTTACCTCAATCATGTTACGGTTATCCTGTTTCCATTTTTGTTACGTATTCGAAGCGCAAATAGCAGAAAAGACATTTAACACTATATTCAACCTTGAGTAATGCAACCTAATAAAGATAAACATATTAGTTTTATCTTAGGAAATCATGACATTCTTTGATGAAAACTAACCGTTTTTTTTTTGCTAACAGATTATGTTATAATCCATGCAATAAACGACTACTAATTATTTATTGGTGTGTTAATATTTAAATAAGATTAGTAAAAAATATTTATAATAAAAAGATCCTATTGATAGTTAGATGGTGATAAAGTATGACTTTTTCTTCGGTTCTGGAGGAATCTTCACGCATATTCCCAATACCGGGGTAAACAGATACTAGACAATTAAATAATTTCGACCAACGTTTCACCGAAGTCTATTTAGGACAACGTGACAGGTGGTGAACGTAACGCCATCATAGTGTCCAAACAACGGTACAATATAATTAGATACATACATATTTAGATAGATATAAAGTCACGATAGCCGAATTGTAGGGTGATCGGAATTACGAGTCAAGAGACCCGAATTTGATCCCCAGGTGACAGGCTCGTACCAGTGGGTTTTTAAAAAACTTTTGTACGCGATATGTCGTTGGCTTAGACATAAAGACAGCGACGGGCTCACCACCTGTCACGTTGTCCCGAAAATATCGTCGGTGGAAGGTGGGTCAAAGGTACTTAATTGTCTAGACTAGTCGTCTGTCGCTGTGTGAAAACTGAGTAAGCGGCAGTCCCAAGGAGCCTTCGGTGAACGGTGCGTCGCCTCTGGCCGTGGCCTCTGTCAACACCAGTATTGGGAATATTGATAAAGATGTTTATTTATTTATTGAGTTCAACTGATGGTAACTGACAATCCCTCATACAAATACGCAGTACCGGAGGGGAGTAAGGAACTAGAAAGTGGAGAAAAAGAAGAGGGAACGAAGGGAGAGTTGTGGACCTCCAGTAACGTTACTCACCCTGACGAAATCCAGAAGCATGAAATATCTAAAAGCAATGGTAGAGTTAAGTCAAGCCTGTAGCGATCTTTTGGTATCTTGTTGACTCAATTATTAAGACTTACCGACATACATACGTACATACATACTTATCGGCCTATTAAAGTCCACTGCAGGACATAGGCTCTCGAAATCGAGATCAGACCTCTCACTTTACCCGGATTTCTACTTTGACTGACAAATTCTATACTTAGTTTAACAATAGTTTATAAAACATAGTATGTTATACTACATCTTGCATCTCATTCACTGTTGCCCTTTATTGAATATATGTCTTATTTTAATTAATATGTATTGTACAGGGTGGGCCATGAATTAGTTAACATTTGAAAGAATCGTATAAAAAAACCATTTAACATATTTTAGAAATCGTTTATTTACGAGAAAGCTAATTAGTTGTAATTTATTTTTTTTTAAATTATTTCGTCTAAATGACCACCGTTTCGGTTTTTGCACTCATCTAAGCGAGTCCTGAAGTTTTTGAATACTCTTCTGCAAAGAGACCGCGAGATCGCCGACATCTCTTCGATGATTTTTCTTTAAGTTGACGCAGTGTATTCGGTTTATCAATGTAGACACGACTCTTTAAATAACCCCATAAAAAGAAGTCTGCTGGGGATAAATCTGGACTTCTGGGTGGCCATGAGATGTCACCTCGTCTGGATATCAGCTTTTCCGGAAACATGTCTTTGACCACCGGCAAGGAGTCGTTCGATGTGTGACACGTGGCTCCATCTTGTTGAAACCCTGTGTTACGATTATAGCCAGCAAATTCCAGTAGCATCGGTGCTAAGAACTCCCATAACATACTTAACAGTAACTGAACGGCCTCGAGAATCTTCAAAAAAGTAAGGTCCGATGATTCCTTTTGCTGAAATTGCAGCCCATACAGTTACCTTAGGAGAGTGAAGTGGCCTCTCATGTTTAGCTTTAGGATTTTCGCTGCTCCAATACCTGCAATTCTGTTTGTTTACATGTCAATTTAGTCCACCTAAATGGGCTTCGTCAGAATATAAGATGTTGTGAAAATTACTGAAACGCGTTTACCTTTGTTTCGGCATATGACTTACGCAAATTTAAATCATTAGGGTTTAGTTCTTGCACTAGCTGGATCTTATATGGATGTAATTTCAAATCTAATTTCAAAATACGGCGTAATGATGTGCGGGATAATCCTAATTCAGCCGAACGTTTGCGTGTCGATGAATCTGGATCACGTCGAACAGAAGCGGAAACTTGCTGCACGTTCTCTTTGCTCCGAGAAGTCCGTGGGCCGCCGGTTTGTTTCACATTTAGTGAAGATCCCGTCTCTTCGAACTTTTTCAGCCATTTCTTTATTAAAGGAGCACTTGGACACTGACTTAAGTCGTGTAAACCATATTCAACGCGAAATAAGCGTCTCACAGTAATGAGCGAAAAGTCGTTTAAATAAAACTGTTTCTACTGTTTAACCTAATTTTTTTCTACTGTTTAAACTGTTTAAAGTAAATGTTAACGAATTCTTGGCCCTCCCTGTATATCGTATTGTAATTTGTATCAAAGTTATTTTGTGTGTATGTATAAGTGCAAGTAAATAGTATTTATATATAAGTTCATATATTTTATATTATTTTAATGTTTGGGGCCGCGCGTGCGTGGACTATTTTAAATGGCACCGGCAGAATAACAGCGCTGCAGCAGTACTGCTGCAGCATATTTGCTGAGTCGGATGCCGTTTCGTTGCTGCAATCCAGTAATACATTTTATCTTAAGCTGTAATTATTAGCTATAACCTTTATATGTACTGTTTTGTGGCAATGAATAAATCTACTTTCTTTCCTTCAAACACCCAGACCCGAGACAATATATCAATTGTGGTTCTACACTGATCCGTCCGGGAATTGGACCCGGAATCTCAGAGCTGGCGACTCCATGGAAACCGGTACAAGTGCCACTCTTTCACGGAGTAGTTCGAAGAAAACAAAATGTTTATACCATATCTTCAAGTCGATGTTATAAAAGTTACATCATTGTATCATCATCATTGTCATCACAGTCACGATAGCCGAGTGGTTGGTTGATCGGAATTCGAGTCATGAGACCCGAGTTCAATCCACAAGGCTGGTATCAATGGGTTTTTCCAAAGCTAATATACGATTTAAATCGTTGGCGTTACATAAAGACGGCGACGGGCTCATAACCAGTCTCGTTGCCTTTGAAAAAATTTTTTCGGTGAAAGGTGGTTCGAAAAGACTTAATTGTCTAGTCCTCTGTCTACCTCTGTATTGGGAATGGCGTGAAGATATATTACTGTATTGTCATTACAACGGCCTCTTAAATTCCACTGCAGGAAATAGGTCTCTCCCATACGTGAGGGTTTGCCGCATTCACCCCGCTTTGTAAAACAGGTTGAAGCTGAAGCAGTTAAAGCAGTACTTGACACCTCGCAGTACGTGACACCTCGCATCTTAAACGCTGCTGCCCGTCATCAGTCTGCTCTTCGCGAAATTTGCTATACTGTGACAGGCAGAGGTCTAGACACTGAAGTCTTTTCGACCCAATTTTCATCGAAGTATATTTGAGCGTTTAAATGTGTATTCAATTGTTTCAATAACAAACATTCATCATAATTCAGGCAATATATAATACATACATAAACATCACGAGAAACCCACAAAAAAGTCACGATAGCCGAGTGGCTGGGAGGTCGGAATTTCGAGCCAAGAGACCCGAATTCGATCCCCAAGTGGATGGCTCGTACCAATGGGTTTTTCAATAACTTATGTACGAATTATGTCGTAGGCTTGGACATAAAGACGGCTACGGGCTCACCATCTGTCACGTTGTCCCGAAAATATCTTCGGTGGAAGGTGGCTCGAAGGACTTAATTGTCTAGACTAGACCTCTGTCTACCCCTGTATTGGGAATTGCGTGAAGATATTTTTTATACATAAACATGGTTGATAAGATTACTCATTGAAACCATGATACATTTGAAAGAATATGTGACCCACTTTCTTCTGGTCGATATGGCAAGCAATAGGAGGAGGCGACGAAGAAAAAAGCCTTGACAATATCTTCTGTTGGCTAGGTGACCATCTTGTAATATAATTCAGACCAAATAAGACTAGCACATATCTGGGTCTAGCACATATCGCATATTCGGGTTCGAATTCCGCTTGAGGAAAACATTTGTGTGATGAATGTGAATCTTTGTGCCGGTTTCATGGATTTTTATATGTATAAATGAGGGTTTATTTAAGTAAATATATGTATGTAATTATATTATACCGTTGGCTTGGACACTAAGAAAACAAACTATTCGTTTTTGTACGTAAAAACACATATTTTACACAAACTTAACGGCAAATTCTTTGTTAGTTTATGCAAACATGCGAATGGTGTCAAGATTCTTTTGATAAAACAGGCTTATACCAATGAGTTTTTTCAAAAAATTATGTACGATTTATCTCGTTTGTTTGGAAGTAAAGACGGCTGAATCTGTCACGTTGACCCAAAAATTACTTCGGCGGATGGTGGGTCGGAGCGACTTAATTGTTTAGACCTCTGTCTACCACATGGTTTTCTTTGTGTCGCCAGCTCTGGGGGTTCCGGATTAGATTCCCGGACGGTTCAATGCAGAAAACGAGTCAATGTAGAACAAATTTTCTCGGATCTAGGTATTTTGGAATAGTGTGAAATAAGCAAAACTAAGCAGCTTAAGCACGTGTATTACACCTGCTTAAGCTGCTAAGTTTTGCTCGGCTACATAACACAAGTGCTTCAGCTACTTTCTTTGGGTTATCCCGATGATAGAGCAATGTATGCGATGTTGTCCGTATCTAGGCATATATTCATTAAATTTCAGACATTACAATGTTGTCGTGAAAACGTGCAAAGCGGTGGCAGATCACTAGTCACAAAATCAATTCGAACACGATGCCGCATGTAATACTAATCTGTTAATAGGATGCCGGTGTTTTCAGAAGAAAATTATCATTATAGCACCAACGGTAGTAGGCAGTGTTATCAAAATTTATGACGTTCTTAACCGGCGTGCGTTGTCCTCGGCTGAGGTCGTGACGTCACTAATCCGACTACGATATAATGTAGATATCGAAGCTGTTATCACGAAACTGTTGTATAAATACTATGTGAAATTTGTTTACTGTTATTAGGAAGTTCTTGATACACAAGAAGGTGAGTTTCTATATGATAAATTTGATATACTTAATTTTTCAATGTAACAAATTGCATAGCTCCGTCTGTTAGTTAAAAGCTACTGAAAAAATATAAGTTTTCTTAAAACATTTTGATCTTTTTTTTTTGGATAAAATTTTTTAAATTATGATTAAAATAATGCAATTTTTTAAAATAAAAACAAAATATTTTTTTAAAGATTAATTCTTTAATAAATTTCTGAATATATGAATTTTTCTTTAAATACTGTTCAATAAAAATGACATTACGTAAAGTAATTAATTATTCTTTAACTAAAGTAAAATATAAAAAAACACCGACTTCAATAGTTCTATTATAGAAGAAGTGGTGGGCGCTTTACAATACTTTGAGGAAGGGGATCTTATGTTAAAATAATTTTTATTCATAGTTTTAAAATAAATAATACCCTTATTACCTCATCTCGTCTCCTAATTTACAATTCCCTGTACAACATGTAACAGTAGCTACATTTTTATATAACACCCTTATTGTTATGTGATAAGCAATAAATAATTTGATTTGATGTAAACACATTTTCGATTCCTGATGAATATTTTCACACAGACGAAACCGCGTGAAAAAGCGATCGATCATAATAATAAATAAATATAAATATCTTCTCGCAATTCCCAATACAGGGATAGACAGAGGTTTAGTCTAGACAATTAAGTCCCTTCGACCCACCTTCCACCGAAGATATTTTTCGGGATAAAGTGACAGGTGGTGAGCCCGTCGCCGTCTTTATGTCCAAGCCAACGATGTAATTCGTACATAAGTTGTAGAAAAACCCATTAATACGAGCCTGCCACTTGGGGATCGAACTCGGGTCTCTTGATTCGAAATTCCGACCACCCAACTACTCGGCTATCGTGACTTACTTAACAGTTGTAGAGCCACGCATTAGCTTTTGTTGTTGCATGAATGGGCCGGCTCGACCGGGGAAGTACCACGACCTCAGAATACCGGCGTGAGTAGAAGTCTAACAAACTTCTGCGTTTCGTCTGGTGAGTGCAGGTACACACACCCTCCACAAACCCCCCTCCCCCAATTCTTCAATCTAAGGCCGGCAACGCATTGCTATTACTCTGGTATTGCGGGTGTTCATGGGCGGCGGTAATCACTTACCATCACGCGAGCCGCCTGCTCGTTTGCCTCCCTTTTCTATAAAAAAAAAAAAACTCAAATATTTCACGACTTAGTAAATGTACCTTTCTTTTTATTAATTACACTCGTATTATGTTTCAGAAATAAAAATGAAATTCTTCGCCGTTCTTACCGCCATCTTGGCGTCAGCCTTAGCCGCTCCGTCTTCGTGGACCATCACGGAAGTGTCGCAGGCGTTGCAGGATCCCAGCACAAATCCAGCTCTCATCCCATTCCTGGAGAACGCCCTCAACGAGATGATGGCTGCGATCCACGCTGGATACCCAGCTGTAAGAACAAAAAGCAGTTGTAAATACTTTTTTGTGTTAGCAGGTTTGACGACCTCCGTGGACGAGTGGCGTACTTTGGCGTGCTCTGACGTCTCGGGTTCTATTGCCGAATGGGTCAATGTAGAAAAGCCACTTTTTCTAGATTTTCCCGGGCTTGGTTGTTTGTGGTACCTTCGTTGTTTCTTATTTCTTAACACGTGGGGCTTAGCTAGTTATTTTGGGATCAGAGCAATGTATGAGATAGTGTCCCTATCCTATGTATGTATTTATTTATTTTTAAATCAAACCTCGACACTCTAAAACTATCTCACGGCAAACACTTCTACTCAGAAGCGTCTCTTGGACAGATAGATGAGATTATTCAGTGAAAATCTATGTAGATATTTCAGATACTAGATAGGATTTCATATGTACAATATTCTTGATCATATCTGATGCAATAAGCAGTATTACATATTGATTTAGTTGTTTAGAGTTACAAAGAGAAATTAATAAATTTAACCGTTTTTTGGCTTAGCAGACGTGAAAAGATAAAGCATAATCATTACTAGAAAATTTAAGCAGTATTACAAAATTCATTTGTAATTTTTCATTACTATAATATTACATTAATGAAAATTTATAAAATATAAATAATATCGGCAGGATTCGAATTCGTGACCTCTGCCGAAAAATTTAAATTTCTCATTAAAAATTCTTCAGAAAAAAATTCTAGCATGACCATTTAGTTTAAAATTCAATAAAAATTAAACCCAAAATAATATTTATAGTTTCTCTTTTCTTCACATCAGTTCAAATCGACATCCATTAAAATCCTACCAACTTCCATGACAGGATGCAATCCAAGTCGCCGTCCCCGTGGTATCCTCATGGAGCCTGCAAGAGATCTCCGAGGCTCTGCAGAACCCTGCCACCAACCCAGCTCTCGTTCCTTACCTGGAGCAGGCCCTCAACGAGATCATGGATGCTTTGGTGTCTGGACAGCAAATTGTAAGTCAAATTTAACAAATTTCATGTTGTTTATCATTCTTCATCGCGCAATTTCCCATACTAGAGTGGGCAGAGGTCTTTACTTTGAAGTCCTTTTGACCTACCTTTCATCGAAGCCTATTTGGGACAACGTCATAGGTGGTTTGCACCGCACCGTCTTCTTCTTAACAAAAGAAGGTCCCATAAAGAGGATTTTTACAATCATCAGTACCAGATTCTCTTACTTCAGACGCCGATGCTCGTCATAGGTCGAATTTGGTCTGGTATTTCTCCAGATGGTTATCCCGCCATTTGTCTGTAGTAGATATTTGAAAGGTTCTCACTTAGTCGCCTCTTATGTCCCCTAGTCAAAGGAAAAGTGATGTTATTCTTACGCTGATGCTACTCGATGATGGTCATCTTTATATCATTAATTACTATTATTATTTTTATTGCATAAAACGTGATATACAAGATGTATCAGAATTGAGAGCAAACATGTATTATTAAGTATTATTAGACATAGTAATTGAAATGAAAATACTTATTAATAAAGGACATATTAATTGAAAATGAATTTTTCCAACACTTTATTGTCATGAAATAAACGAGATATAAAAAAAATAAAAAAAAATCGTATGACACGGGCGGGCTTATTTTTTATAAAATAATTTTTTAGTAATTTAATAACACAAACCCTACATGCCTAACAAGGCATAAAAATCATCAAATTCAAATTCAAAATTGCAACTTGTAAAACCGCACTGCTCCATTGCTTCTTGACGGACTTATTTAACTTAGACAAGTTAGATAAAATTTCTTTTAATAACTTAAGTAGTGTCGGTCCGGGGATCGAAACCGGGTCACTCCCGTATAATTAGACAACTAGGATACTCTATGGCTAAGGTTTTGTGTATTTATTTAATATAAATTAAAATATGTTTGGGGCCGCGCGTACGAGGACTATTTTAGTCCCACCGGCAGAATAACAGCGCTGCAGCAGTACTGCTACAGCATATTTACTGAGTCGGATGCCGTTTCGGTGCTGCAATCCAATAATTATTTTTATTTTAATGTGCAATTTTTTAGCTACAGCTCTATGTTAAATGTATTGTTTTGTGGCAGCGAATAATTGTTTTTCTGTCTTCTTCTTTCTAATATTTCTGTATTCTTTCACAGGATGTGGTTCCCGTGATAGTGCCAGCTGACCTCGCACCGGTCGAGGTTGAGACTCCCATCGTGCCTGTACCAGTACCGAGCCCGCCCGCACCGATCCCATCCCCCGAAGCTACCCCCAACCCAATCCCAGCTTCCTCCAGCCCCTTGGTGCAGATCATCATTAACGTCAGCCAACAGGGACCAGTGAGTAAAAATTAAATGAATATAAAATATCTTCACACCTTTCCTAGTAGACAATTAAGTCATTACAATCTACCTTCTACTGAAGATATTTCTGGGACAAAAATCGTTTTCAAAATGCGTGACTGGTGGTGAGCCCTTCGCCGTCTTTATGTCCATGTCAACGATAATCGTAGGTAAGTTTTGAAAAAAAAACCCACCAGTATCGGCCTACTACCTGGGAATCGAACTCGGATCTTTTGATTCGAATTTCCCTCTCCCAACCACTCGACTACCGTGACGAAGGGGGAATTTAATTAATTTATTGTAACTTTTTAATTCTATGTTATTGATACAAACTTTTATTTCTAAACATCGCAGGTCCCGTCCCCCGTCGTCGAGGCTCCTCAGATCGTCCCCACTCCCGTCACTGTGGTGGAGAACGCCGAAGAATCCGCATTCAACCCCATCGACACGATCCACCCCGGCGGTATCGCCATCAGCCCTATCGCACCCGGCCCAGTTATTGGACCTATGGCTTAGAGAACTTACTTTGCATCATATGACAAAATTAAAATTAAAATAAAATGTTTTATTAAAATGTCATTATTTTTAAAATTATTTTTTCCTTTTTAATTGATAAATTTAATAATGCCATCATAAAATAATACAAACATTACAATCAGCTATATCCTATAGTTTCCGGATTCTGCTTTATCTTTTACCTACATCATTCAGTTTTCCTAACATCAACCTCTTTAGCTTTACGTTTTGCTCTTCAATCAGTGTAGGCAAACGGTGTGTCCTTTATTTAACACATTTATTAAATAAATATTTTATTAAGACCAATCGGTTACGCGTTACTCCATTAGGGTCATTGACTAAGTTTTTATATTATACAAATATTCAAATATTATGTCATAACTTCCCACAATAATTAAATATTAAAATTACGATAAGTAAGTCACGATAGCAGAGTTGTTGGGTGGTCGGAATTTCGATTCGAGAGACCCGAGTTCGATCCCCAGATGGCAGTACCAATGAGTTTTTCAAAAACTTATGTACGAATTTCATCGTTGGCTTGGACATAAAGACGGCGACGGGCTCACCACCTGTCACGTTGTCCCGAAAATATCTTCGTTCGAAGGTGGGTCAAAGGGACTTAATTGTCTAGACTTGACCTCTGTCTACCCCTGTATTGGGAATTGCGTGAAGATATATATATTTATTATTTTTTATTTTTTTAAATTACGATCTGATAGTCGATTTTATGGTAAGTACACTGCAATCCTTCACACCTGAAAACCATTCCCGAGGAATAAGATGGAGAGTCTTCGTGATAACACCGGCTCTTTATACCCTTCAAACCGGAACACAACAGATGCTACATTGCTATTTGGCGGCAAAAATTGGTAAGAGTGATGACCTAGTCGACCCCTGGGTAAAGAAAGTGTATACCAATTTTTATAGCTCAAAAAAGGCTTTTGAGGATATAGGCCTCTCCAGTACTGTAGGACCTGCCATAAACGCCATGCTTCGCAAGCGGATAGTGAAGCTATACTAATCTCTTATGTGTGAATTTGGAAGAGAATGAATGTACCAAAAAAAGAAAGATATTTACAAGAAATATATTATAAAAAAAATATCTTCACGCAATTCCCAATACAGGGGTGGACAGAGGTCAAGTCTAGACAATTAAGTCCCTTTGACCCACCTTCCACCGAAGATATTTTCAGGACAACGTGACAGGTAGTGAGCCTGTCACCGTTTTTATGTCCAAGCCAACGATGAAATTTGTACATAAGTTTTTAAAAAACTCATTGGTACTGCCACATGGGGATCGAACTCGGGTCTCTCGACTCGAAATTCCGACCACCCAACAACTCGGCTATCGTGACTGAAAGAAGAGTATATTCATCGTTACAATTGGCGTGGAGGCATATAAGCGATATCTTCCAGGTAACTAAGTTGCTGAGGATCTAAGATACAATGAGAATTAGGCTGTGGCTGTACGGCCATAGCCTAATTCTCATTGTTACCATTTGTAACCAGATAAAGTAAAAGGAACTAAATGAAAACAAATGTATACATAACCTGCATGTATATACATGAAAAAAAAATATGTACATACATATAACACACGTAAATAGACTGCGACGGGCTCACCACCTTGCACGTTGTCCCAAAAAATGTCTTCGATGGAAGGTGGGTCCAAAGGGTACAATTGTCTAGACCTGTATTGGGAATGTCGAGAAGGAATGTTTTTACGCAAATACACATACACATAAAAATGCAATCAATTCTTGACTTGTTATTGTTTTAGTTTTGGATGTGTAGCACGATAGGATAGGATAGAATAAGAATAAGAAAAAGTTAGCTATCTGCCAAGTCAGATGTTCGTGACCTGGGAAGGATATCTTCTCCATCAGTGTGTGCTATCGCATATATCTTATATAAGCTTGTAATCGTAAGAACTTCAATAGCGCGATGTATTATATCCATGTGTTTCCTGAATCAGCCACTAGTGTTTCTTATATTGAGACATAGAAGTCGCCAAAGATGGATTCACTTTAAGGCCTTAAAACTTACCTCATTCTACTATTAAGTCAAGATCTTTATTTACAAAGTTTATGGCTTATGGTAAATCCGCCAAAGTAGCCTGAACACATACCTGGAGATCATCAGCATCTGTATGCTGTACCTTTACTATCAGTAGTAGCGAGAAGATAATTGGAGTATAATAGAACTTATGAAAATTGAAAAGAGAAGAAAGAACACGCCACTTTGTGCTACGCCGGTATAGATTGAAAACATATCCTCAATACGTGTCAATAACCAGCATCCAAAGAAGTAGCTACAAATCCAGTCAATCACTTCAAGAGATATGTTAAGAAAAGCTAATATATCAAGTAAAACATCAAAATTAACATTATTGAATGCGTCGCTGAAGTCAATAAAGTCAACATGGTTACACATTGGTGATCCATGCAAAGACACCGGAAGGAACATATCTGTCAATGTTCAAAAAGTTTCGGATAAGAATGAATGAAGAGAGAATGGAAATAGGCCGATAATCAGAAAAATAAAGGATTTACTTGTTTAGGTAAAGTAATATTTTGTGCTTCTTCCCAGGACCGAGGAAAACTTGTAGATGAGATGGAATAGTTAAAGAAAATTATGACAAAACAATTTTATGACAGGAGCTAGGATGTCAATAATAGGTATGATTATTTTACGACTAATGCCGTCAGTACCAATGGCATCAGTATTGATCTCAATAATACTTTTCTTAATAATACTTTTCTTATGATAAATGGCTACACAATGCACACACAGTTGCGCAAATCGCGTAAAGGGGGAGGTATTATTATGTATGTCCACAACAAACACAAAACTACATTAATTAAAACCAACACGATTAATTTTGAAAGCCTAATGATTACGATAAAAACAAAATCCAGTTATTGTGCAACACTGTGTGCAGTGTATCGTCCACCTAATAGCCCTAGATATCTATTTGTAAAAGAGTTAAAACGTATCATCAAAACAGTTGATAAAGACACAGACATATTCATTGTAGGAGACACTCACATAGACACCAAATTAGATAATCCTGTAAAACATCAATATACAAGTATGCTGTCAAGCTATGGTCTTGAGTGTGGGATCTCGGACTTTACACGTATTGAAGTTAAAGCTTCAAAATTAACAAAGTCTTGTATCGATCATATTTTTATACGATCCCGCACTCAAGAACTGTTTACAGCGGCCTTAGGTATTGTACTGGCTGATCACCGTGCGGTGGTACTCGCTTGCGTTAGTCAAACAACACAGATACAGGATGATAATTTGCAATTTAAAACTGTATATGAAAATAACAAACTGCAATTATTGTTAAACAATATCGACTGGCAGCCTATTAAAAATCTCTACTCTCCTATTAAAATATACGAATTTATTAAAAATGCCATGATAACCAACATAAATAAAAATAAATCTAATCTTCAAATTTATTCTGAACAACTTTGAGAACAGTAGAACAAACTTAGTACAGATAGCTAATAATTTTGCAGATGAATTTAAAAACAGTGTTCATAATATATTGACTAACTGCAGAACTCCGTTACTTCAAAAATTTTCATACCGTAGGCCGGTAAATTTAACATTTAGATTTCAGAAAGTAAGCTCAGATACAATAAATAAAATAATAAAATCACTAGATGACAACAAGTCTCCCGGAATAGATAATATTCGTGCACGTGACCTAAAAATCATTAGACATAAAATTGTACCAGCTATAGCAAAATTAACAAATACCAGTATAACAACTGGAATATATCCTGATGATTTGAAAACTGGAATAGTAAGACCAATTTTCAAAAAAGTATGGAAATTATCGTCCCATAACCATATTACACACCTTAGACGAAATAATTGAAAAATGTCTGTCAAATCAATTTCTAAAATTCTATGATTCTAATAACATTCTAAATGATAAGCAATACGGATTTCAACCACACAAAAGCACCACTAAGCTCCTGAGCAACTTTACTAATTCGATCTATATATTCTATAACTTAGCTGCATGCTTTTGCAGAACAACTCAAAAAAGAGGTGGCACTTGCATACTGGTTAAAAAGGGACACCGGTTTACGGAACTATCAGATATTAAGAAATTCTCCATTTCTGGTTTAATTGAATATTGTGCTATTGAGTTAGTGCTTTACAAAACTTTAATCGTGTGTATGTATAGAGTACCAAAAAATGATAATTTTAATTTATTCTTTAATAGATTGGAAAAAATTTCAGAAGTAGTTACCAAAAATCAAAAAAGAAATATTATAATAACAGGAGACTTTAATATTAACATTTTAAAGCGCAACAATGTCTCAATAGAATCTCAAATTACAATCTCAAATTAGAGATCAACCAACCTACCCGAATCAAAAGTCAAACTTGTATTGATAACTTTGGACATAATTTTCATAATAACTGTAAAGCTGAAGTAATAGAACTTGCCCTATCAGATCACACAGCGCAACTATTTAAATGTGGTGTTAAAAAAACTTGCATTCTTGAAAGGTGGTTCATCAAACGACGAGATTATAACAAAGAAAATATGATAAAGTTTTACGACTGCATTAAAAGACTATCCTTTTCTGAAATATACAATACGGAAGACCCTAACGAAGCCTACAATATTTTTCTAGAAAATTTTAAGCTTTTTTATGATTTATGCTTTCCCTTAAGATATATTACTATAAAACAAAAAAGTAATCAAAAATGGATATCACGAGGTATAAAGATTTGCAGTAAGAAGAAAAGGGAGTTGTTATGGATGTATAGATTAAAACCTACTGTAAATAATAAAATAAAATTTAAAGAATATTCCAAAAAGCTTAAAAAAATTATAAAACTTACACAACGAGCTCAAAATGATTATAGTATTAAAACTTCGACGAATAAAAGTAAAGCTACATGGCAAATAATTAAAAATACAAAGCAAAATTTACCAAGTGATACCATATCATCAATAAAAATTGATGATAAAATAATAACGAATCCGAAAGAAATATCATGTGCATTCAACAATTTCTTCGTAGATAAAATTCAACCAACAAATTTGAAAAATGAACTAAAATTACAAATACTAAACAATAATCATTCAATGTTCTTGACACCTAGTTCACCATCTGACATTTTAAATATTATAACATCATTGAACAACACTAATAGTGTAGGTCCAGATGAAATTTCTACAAAAGTCGTTAAATTTGTTGCAAATAATATATCAAATCACCTTAGCCATATTATCAATTTGAGTATCAGTAAAAGTATCTACCCAGGAAAATTAAATACATCAGTAGTCAAACCACTCTTCAAGAAAGAAAATAAGCTCTGTATGGAAAATTATAGACCCATTGCCCTCTTATCGATATTCGCAAAAGTTTTCGAAAAATTCCTGCATCAGAAAATTTATTCCTTTATTGAAAAATATAACATTTTAACCAACGCACAAAAAGGTTTTAGGCATAAGATGACAATCAATATGGCAATTCATGATTTCTTAAATGTTATTATGACAAACGTTGACAATAAAAATCCAATTTGTGCTTTATACTGCGATATGACTCAGGCATTTGATTGTGTTGACCATGATATTTTGACAAACAAACTAAATCATAATGGTATACGAGGTAGAGTATTAGATTTGATAACATCATATCTTGACAACAGAAAGCGTCCTTGACGCAGTTTATCGCGATAAACGGGAACATGCATATAAATCTGATGAACGAACTATACGTTACGGAGTACCACAGGGCAGTGTTTTAGGCCCCCTATTATTCATTATTTATATCAACGACCTTGTTAATGCTACAAATCATCAAATGACACTTTTTGCTGATGACAGTACAGTGACAATGGAATGCAAAAATAAAAATTTATATCACAATAACATCAATAATACACTTTATTTAATTATTGAATGGTTAAAAAACAATAACTTACGGATTAATTTAAGGAAAACGAATTTAATGCATTTTGATCAATTACCTTCAAATACAAACCTGAACATAATGTATGAAAATCAACTAATTAATGAAATTGACACTACGAAATTTCTAGGCTTAATCATCGACCGGAAGCTGAATTGGAAAAAGCATGTTGAAGAACTGTCTAAGAAAATAAATACGTCCGCTAACGCACTTCATAAATTGTCTTCATTATTAAACTTTGATTCGTTATTAACGGCATATTATGGCATGGCTGATTCAAGACTGAGATATGGCATCATTTTTTGGGGAAATTCATCTTCTAAAGAATTAGCTTTTAAAGCACAAAAACGATGCATCAGGTCAATATTTAGTTTAAGAAAAATTGATAGTTGCCGACGTTATTTTATAGAAAATAAAATACTTACGCTTACTTCACTTTACATACTTGAGACTGCTGTGTTTGTAAAGAGTCATTCCAATAAATTTCAGAAGTTATCAGATGTCCACAATCGCAATCGACGTGACAATACAAGACTATGCATTCGCAGAGCCAGAACTGCGGTTATGCATAAGAGTGTTTTTTGCATGGCTCCAATTATTTATAACAAAATTCCAAAAAACATAAAAGAATTAAACATGAAAAGTTTCAAGCAAAGGCTCCGAATATTCCTGATTGAAAAATGTTATTACCATATTAACGATTTTTTAAATGATAAATGTAATGAAGATTTTGACAATTGAAGAATGACATTTAAGATTTTTGATTTCAAGAATGACGTACGATAATCCATTAAACTGTTTATTTTTTAATATTTAACTTATTATTTTTGACAATTTGATTCTCTGTATTTTTTTATTCACATGAATTAATAAATTTATTGACATGAATTTGTAAGACAAGATATTCTAACAAGACGTTCTAATTTTGAAATAATTAGTATTTGTACGCCACACAAGGCAAAGACATTTTGGACATTACTCCTAAATATTATGTAACAGCTTTCTTTACACATGTTTTAACAAATAAATTATCATTATCATTATCACTATCACTATCACTATCACTATCACTATCACTATCACTATCACTATCATTATCATTATCATTATCATTATCATTATCATTATCATTATCATTATCATTATCATTATCATTATCATTATCATTATCGATGAACAAACATTTGCATAGTAAAAAACATATCCTAGTAGTCTTTATTGACTTTAGCAAAGCGTTTGATACACTTCAACACGAGACATTGATTGAATCACAGGACGAATCGGGAATTAGAGGACCTGTCCAGAAATGGTGTAAAAATTATCTGGAAAATAGACGTTTTAAAGTTAAGATCGCTGAAAATTGGAGTTATGAAAAGACTGTAACTGAAGGAACTGCACAGGGATCAGTACTCGGACCTTTACACTACTTAACATATGTTAATAGTTTAATAAACTTAATTAAAATTTATCAGTTTGCCGACGACACGTGCCTAGTAGCGGCTGATGCCAATCTTGGAGTCGCATTTATACGTTTGCAAAAAGATTTTACATCTCTTATTAAGTGGTCTCACGATGTTGGTTTAGTTTTAAACGATAAAAAAACTAAAATAATGTATATCAGCTCTTCTCATAATCGTGCTAAAACAGTGCCTAATCTCATAGCACGCACACTCACACTCATGCTTACATTCATGTCAAATAAAATCTATGTGCTATTGTCCGTCAATAGTTTATACGGACAACCATAGGTACCTAGGTCTCATAATTGATAGCCGACTAAATTGGAAAAAGCATATAAGTAACGTCTGTGACCGGCTAAAATCAATTCTGACAAAATTTGTACTAATTAAAAACAAAATTTACTTTCCAATTAAATTATTATTATACAAAGCTTTAGTAAAGATAGTCACGATAGCCGAGTTGTTGGGTGGTCGGAATTTCGAGTCGAGAGACCCGAGTTCGATCCCCAGGTGGCAGTACCAATGAGTTTTTCAAAAACTTATGTACGAATTTCATCGTTGGCTTGGACATAAAACGCGGCGACGGGCTCACCACCTGTCACGTTGTCCCAAAAATATCTTCGGTGGAAGGTGGGTCAAAGGGACTTAATTGTCTAGACTTGACCTCTGTCTACCCCTGTATTGGGAATTGCGTGAAGATATTTATATTTATTTATTTTTTTACAAAGCTTTAGTTGAATCAATAACTTCGTACGGTTTGAGTAGCTATGGATTCACATTCAAAACATACATAGACAAAATTTTTCTACTTCAATTAAGGATTGTAAAGATAATCGTCCCTCCTAAAGTAAAAATTAAATATAAAAATAACTACCATATGTTGTTCGCGTATTGTAAAATTATCCCAATCCATGACAAAATAAAATATGTGCTCTTAAAAGAACAGTTTTTTAACAAAGACCTGCAAACTCTCGTATCACATAGCAAAGGTACTCGCGCCATCTCTAATAAAAAATTATATGTGCCTGTGTATAATAAGAATAACTGTGGAAAACGCACACTCGAATTTATGATTCCAAAATTAATAAACGAATTACCACCCGCATTACGTTACGAAATAAAACCAAACAACATGAAATCTAAATTAACTAACTACTACTTAGCTTTGCTACATGATAATTATATGAAATAATTGATATATAATTGATAATGTTTACACACAATTGATAATAAATAATTGATAATGTTGACACACCCTTAGGACACTCGAACGCATTTGTTTCTTTTTCTTTTTTTATGTGCTCGTCATTGTTATAACGACGTCATGTTATAAACATTCGCACCTAATCTACCCTCACTAAAAATTCCTGTATCATGTTCGTAATTATTAATTTTTTTTATTTATTTAATATCATAGAACCAACAGCACATTAAAAATATAACAAAAAATCTTAAAATTATACTTATTGCCAATAACAGGTTCATACTTTATAAAAATAAAAAAAAGTATGTTATTACTTTTATAGTGGATGACTCTTACATTATTGTTGTAGTAATCAGTTAATAATAATAAGGTAAAGACAAAAAAATAATAATATTTAAATGATGAAAACTAAAAACTAAGTACGCATATTGTTATGATTATAAATGTGTGTATGTGAGAGTGAGTGTGTGTGTGTGTGTATGTGTGTGTGTGTGTGTATTTATGTTTAGATATGTATCTAATTTTAATGTTTATTTAGTGCTAAGCTTATTTCTTTTTTAAACATGGATTTGTTAAGGTGGAAAATATCTGACACAAAAAATTATTTATTGTAATTGTTTAATATGCGATATATGACTGAGTTCTGGGCATAATTGGAGTGACACAAAGGTATGTAAAATAATGTGGTGTGTCTAGTACGCTTGGTCGGTGCCCGGAATTGAAGAACGTTGGCTGCTATTTCGAGGCAATCTATTTTGTTACTACAGATATCATGTAGGAACATCATCTGAATTAACATTCGGCGATCTTTTAACTGCATTAGTTTATGAAACTTGCAAGACTCTGTATAACTTAAAGTTAGTTTATTTTGTAATCGGTGGTTTAACACATTAATAAATTTAAATTGTATTTTTTCTATTTCTTGTATATATGTTATATAAATTGGGTTCCACACCACACAACAATACTCCAGTACGCTACGAACGTAAGAATGATATAAAACTTTCAAACAATCTACATCTGAAAAAGGCTGACTGACACGTAGAACGAACCCATGATTTTTGTATGCCTTAGCAACCGTTGCCGCGATATGATCGGACATCAAAATTTTTTAAACAAAAATGACTCCAAGATCTTTGGCTTTATCCGTGCATGCTACAGAAACACCATCGATATTGTACTGAAATTTTAATTTCCTTATTTTTCGTGTAAAACTAATTTGGAAACATTTCGACACATTGATTGCTATACGATTATCACGGCAATAGTTACTTAGTCTATGTAAGTCGCTCTGTAGAGCGTGTGCATCCAATTCAGACTTTATGTTGGCATAAATTTTCATGTCATCAGCGTACATAAGAAATTTGGCATATCGAAAACATTTTCCAATGTCATATAAATAAGACACATATAACAAAGGGCCTAAAATGGAACCTTGTGGTACGCCTGATGTTATATCCACAACGTCCGAGCGGAATCCAGCCACTACAACTGTTTGCGAGCGGTTGCGTAGGTATGAATCCAACCACCGTAGAAGGTTACCACGAATAATAATGTAAACTATCTGGTTTATAATAAGTAAACTGCTAAATAATGTTATCTGTATGGACGAACTCCATTGTACAAAAAAACCACTTGGTTTTATAGTACAGGGTATTGTTGTTTTCACTTGTAATTTGTTTATTTTTTTCTGAATATAAATAAAATTAAAAAAAAAAAAAAAACATCACTAGTGATTAACTTAACATGACTATTAGAATTGGGTAAAGCTGAAATCCTGGTTTTAGTTTGTATTTTGGTGGTATCTTCAGCGTCATTTTATTAAACCTTTTCTGCAAAACTAAAGAACAGAAGATTTTCTTACTTACACTGAAAATCTTGAGTTGCTTTGTTAATATAATACTGACTCGCACTTGACATATTTTTAAACATAATAAAGTTGTCTCCTTTCACGTCAACACTAAATTGTAGTTTTAGTTTGTACAGCTGAACAAATATGTTAATTTCTCACTTCATGAAGTTCTAGAAAACAATTGATGATTGTATTGTTAAAAACCAGAACTGCGGGGAATAACAGAGACATTAGGGCGTTCCATCGTTACAGACATATCAAAGTGCTGCAAACAAAATGGTGATTAAAATTTTGATACTTTTACTGGCGATTAGAACGGCGGGTAAGTTTTGACACTTTCGAAGAAAGCTCTTATTGAGTTCTCTTTGATAATTTTTACATATTTTTTAAAATCTTGACCCATTACTCAATAATGGTGGTTTCATCTGATGGATGACGTCCATGTATTTCCATGTAGATCATTATCATTGTTGCTGTGGAAGTACATGCATGCAAGCAAAGCATGGAGGAATAAAGTGTGAGCACAATCTCACTACATCGAGGGTCGAAAAATCACCAAAATCATCTCACGTATTTAATGAAAAAACCCTTGGTAGAATTCATGATATTTGACTTTACATACGTACATAAAAACCTGTTATAGTCCACTTCTGGACAAAGACCTCTCCCGTGAGAGGGTTTGCCATAATCACTGCGATGTGCGATCGGATTAGCGATTACAGCACAGACATCTTGTACTTTAGACGCTGTTGGCTGTTACCGAGCTGGTTCTTGCCGGGTCGGTCTAGAATTTTTTATAATAATAAATAAATAAAATAAATATCTTCACGCAATTCCCAATACAGGGGTAGACCGAGGTCTAGTCTAGACAATTAAGTCCCTATGACCCTCCTTCCACCGAAGATATTTTCGGGACGTCGCCGTCTTTATGTCCAAGCCGACGATATAAATCGTACATAAGTTTTGAAAAACCCATTGGTACGAGCCTGCCACCAGCGGATCGAACTCGGGTCTCTTGACTCGAAACTCCGACCACCCAACTCGGCTATCGTGACTATCGAGAATTTTCTTCTGAGTCGCCTCTTACGACACCCACGAGAAGAAAGAGAGTAGCATATTCTTAAGCTGTAACCTCTACGGCCTTTGAATTTAAAATGATCAAATAGCATAAGTCACTAAACTTGTAAAATAAATTAGTCAATAAACTTGGACTCCCGTGAATCACCTTATTACGTTATTATGATAATCCATCTGTCATTCGGTCTCAAATAAGCTGAAAATTGGGTAGTAATCACTTCATTGTCTAGTCTTCTATCCACGGATATATGTTAAGATAAGGAAAAAATCTAAGGTACATAAGGAATCTCCAACTAATAGGAACTAGCAAGTGATATTTAATGTAACTCCAGCATCTCAAATATCCCGGCCGTGCTCGTTGACGGACCTGGGCTGCATCAGACGCAACCTGGCCGTGAACTCGCGCTGCAACCCGAATGTCACTGGTCGCATCCCCGCCCAGTACACCGTGCAGCAGTACACCTTCCATACTCCGTATTTCAACTCAACGTACACGGATAACAATCTAATCATCAGGAATCATGATAAATGTACTGTCTCTGAGTTTTTGTAAGTATACGTTTGACGAACTCCATGAACGAGGGGCGTTCTTATCGTTTTTAATGGTGTTGCCAGCTCTGAAGTCCGAATGATGATACATTTTCTTGGGTTTGGGTGTTTGTGATACCTTCGTTGTTTCTGTTTCCATAACACGAGTGCTTTAGCTACTTACTCCGGTACAGAGCTATTTATGTGATGATTATCACACCATCCGTGGAAAGTTAATGACATTCTGAAAGCTTAGTCATCTCTTACGACGCACACGGGGAAAACGGAGCTAGAATATTCTAAAGGCGATTCCACGCGATATTTGTAAGTATTAAAACGTCTTAAATACTTTAACTTTTTTGTATCACTAAAATACATATTGTGTTTTTAATTTTATTTACCTTATTTCGTCTAAAAATTTTGAATATTTTTACATTGTGTTATTGAATTATTCTCTTTTTATTAAATCACTTACTGCTAAGGACTACGCCGGACCCCAACACATTACCTCTATATTTAACAATAGATACTTCAATTAGTTCAATAAGTAAGAACCAATTTCTATAAAAAAAATACTTTTCCACAACCATACGTTGGCAATAGAACCCAAAAAGTATTTCATTAACATTTTAAAATAAATAAGGAACTAAAAAGTACCATTATTCAATTGTCCAATATTCAATAAATATTGTTTTTGTTTAGTTTTTAGCGTTCATAACATCCAATATCTTCATGCCCATCACTATCTCATACCCAATACTGGGGTAGATAGAGGTAGAGACATTTAAATCCTTTCATCCCACCTTTCACTGCAGTCATTTTTGGTAGAACGTGACAGGTGGTTAGATTGTCGCTCTCTTTATCTCCAAACTAGTTTTAAAAATCGTACATAAGTTATGTAAAACTTCATTGGTACAAGCCTACCACCTGAGGATCGAACTCGGGGTCTCGGGGGATTGACTTGAATTCCGATCACAACCAATAAAAGTTTACTAATGGACATAGGCTTCTCCCATACGTGAGCCTTCACCACAACCGCAACGCTTGGTAAGAGGATTGTCGACCGCAGTTACCTTAGACGCTGCTGCCCATCACTGCTCCGAATTTTGGTCAGGTATTTTTAGAGGTGGTTATCCCGCCATCTTTCAGTTTCCAGATACATTTCATTAATCATTAAGGCTTCTCCTTAATTCACCTCTTACACCCACGGGATGAAAGGAGGTGATATTCTTTGCCGTAACCACACGGCATGGGTCTGTAATGTTATTTAATTATATTGTCATGATTTCAGCATAAATTTGTCAAGTAACACGGTCGTGCTGTCCTTGGACTGCCCATTGCTGGACTTCGAATCCAACCGTATCCTCATCCAGCACGCTTCGCTCAAAGAAGATACATCTTACAGCTACAAAATTAGGGGAACTTACCGTAAGTTTAATTAGCAGACCGCTATTGTATTCCTAGTAAAAATAAATAATAAAAAAAATAATATTTTGGCGCAATCCCCAATACAGGGGTAGACAGAGGTCTAGTCTAGACGATTAAGTCCCTTTGACCCACCTTCCACTGAAGATATTTTCGGGACAATGTGACAGTTGGTGAGCCCGTCGCCATCTTAATGTCCAAGCCTACAATATATTTCATATATAAGTTTTTTGAAAAACCTATGTGTACGAACCTGCCACCTGGGGGTCTGTAGAAATTCCGACCACCCTACCACTCGGCTATCGTGACTATCGTAAAAAACCTGATTATTTTTCTATCTGCTTATAAAATATTTGAATTGATATCACTCTCTTCCATTTTAAGTTTAATTCTTGTTACTTTGTTATATCATTATTGTTAATTATTTAACCCTAAGTATTTATCCGTGTTAATTCCGTGTGGTAGCGGCGTAAGAATATTACCACTACCTTCCTTCCCGAGGATGTCGTAAGAGGCGACTAAGGGAAACTGCCTTGAATATCGTTACGGTAACCGATAGATGGCGGAATAACCACCTCTAAAAATATCAGGTCATAATAATCAGACCGAAGACGGGCAGCAGCTTCTGAGGTGCGAGAGGTCTGGTATTGCGATCACCAATATTTACAGCTCATTTTAATTACAACATTTTTTCTATAATTACAGCTCTTATTCGCTTGACAACTAACTTGCGTTACGTGAACGGCCTCAACCTGTGCACTTCCTTTACATTCGCTGATGTCACTGCGCTACCAATCTTCAGTGTCAATCCTAATGGTATGTACTTCTCTCTAGGCCTAAGCTGAGTAATAAGTAAGAAACAATTTTAAAAGGAAAGTTAGGGGTGACAGAACGAGGGCATGTTTTCATTTAGTTTCAAATAATTCAAATAATTACAGATAATTATTTTTATTCAGAGTTTAGATATATTGAAAATACATAATTACTTAACATAAAATAACGTCTGTTTTTCCTAAATGTATATGAAAATACATATGGTACTTACAATAAAAAAGCAATTAAAAGTTTGTCTGTTTGTTCCTGTTAATCAACGAAACAGCTGTATCGATTTAAAAATTTTCACTTTTTTATTTTTATTTGTGTTATAGTTGTCCTACCATCTGTCGGTAGCTAATAGAATTTTAAAGGCTTAGATAATTTCTCTTCGTGACTTTTTTATAGTCGGAGCGATAACTGACTAAAAAGGCGCAAGACTATGAGCATTTTATCTTTTTAAGTATGTTAATGTATTATTATTTTTGTATTAATTTTGTAACCTATCGAACCTACGATAGCCGAGCTGGTTGATCGGAATTCGAGTGAAAAGATCCGAAGTCGATCCCCTGTGGCTCGTACCAATGGGTTTTTCCAAAATTTATGTATGATTTATATTGTTCGCTGGTCATAAAGACGGCAACATGCCTATCACTTGTCACGTGCCCCAAAAAATGTCTTCGGTGAAAGGTAGGTGTGAAGGTCTTAATTATCTACCTGTCACGTTGTCCAAAAAGTAAGTGAAAAGTGAAAGGTGGTATCTACCGTTTGTATCGGGAATGGTTTGGAGATATTTTTTAACCTATCGTATTAAATATACAACATTTTAGTTTCGAACCAATTATTTTTATTCCTTTTTAGATCCGAAGACAGCAAAATTCCTATCCAGAGACCTAACCCTCCTCAATATTTTTGAAAGGGAGTGTTTCTTCTGGCGGGCACCAATTCTCGCTCGATACTTCATCAACTCGCTTATTTGCAATTTTGGCTGCAATTTTTAAAACTATCACAGAGTAATTCGTGTCTTAATGAAGTCTCTCATTCTTTTATATCGTTTCAAGGCCAATTTTTGAATACAACTTATCAACATTTTCTCTTTCATTTCTATAACAAAATAAAATTTGAAAATTCGTTTCAATCAAAGCATATGCAGAAAAATGTTTTTGTAGTTTTATTTCAATACCTGCAGAACGTATTATAGTGTATATTATACTACAGTATAACATATATCTAGAAAGTCCCGATATCCAAGTGGTTGGGTGGTCGGAATTTCGAGTCAAGAAACCAGAGTTCGATCCCCAGGTGACAGGCTTGTACCTACCCAATAGCTTTTTCAAAAAACTTATGTACGAATCATATCGTTGGCTTGGACATAAAGACGGCGACGGGCTCACCACCGAAGACGTTTTCGGGTCACGTTGTCCCGAAAATGTCTTCGGTGAAAGGTGGGTCGAAGGGACTTAACTGTCTAGACTAGACCTCTGTCTACCCCTGTATTGGGAATTGCGTGAAGATATTTATTTATTTATACTACATAGTATAAATCGTTACGACAGGATGGTTTCCGTATTACCAGACTAATACTTACTTTATGTATACGTGAGTACTGGGTTTTCCTCGCGGATTCGCTGCCGTTGATATCTTTCAAGAACTGTCAATCTTCTAATCAATAAGTCACGATAACAGAGTGGTTTGGTGATCGAAATTCAAAAGACCCGAATTCGATCCTCAGGTGGTAGGCAGATACCAATGGGTTTTTCCAAAATTTATGTACGACTCATATCGTTGGCTTGGACATAACGACGACGACGGGCTCACCACCAGTCACGTTGTCCTAAGCAATGGTGGAAGGTGGGTCGAATGGACTTAATTCTCTAGCTGAGATCTAGATCTTTGATAAGTTAGTATTTGAGAACGACGTAAGATATATATTAGTCATAAAATAAAATAAATAAATATCTTCACGCAATCCCCAGTACAGAGTTAGACAGAGGTCCAGTCTAAACAATTAAGTCCCTTCGACCCACCTAAGATATTTTCGGGACAACGTGACAGGTGGTGAGCCCGTCGCCGTAAATTCAGCTGACCGGTGACGGGCGTCTAAGGTGCAAGGTGTCTGGTACTGCGATCGCCAATACGCTTGCCAAGAGTGGCGATACGGCAAACTCTACTTCAGTCATTACAACCGTAGTTAAAAATAAAACATGACAACTACTTCCATATGTATATTAAAATATTTACATTAACTTCTTCCTAACATCGAGATTTTAAGACAAAACTAGCCTAGGCAGAGGTTTAACATAAACCAACTAAAATCGGAGCAACACATAGTGGCGTGCACCCCTTACGTGCTATTAAAAATCTTACATTTGTCAAATTACCCTTTACTCTCTGTTCTTCAAGTTAACGCTAAGCTTGTTAAAACAATTTTTTTTACTTAAATAAATGAGGTTTAAAAATCTTCGGGCGGGATAAAGCCCACGTACTCCGTCATAGCTACTCTTGTAACAGCCGTATCTTTTTTCTCTCTCATTTATTTAATAAACATATAGCTCAGTAGTGCTTACATGCTAAAAGTTCACAAAAATAGATTTTAATATCATTTCAGACATCTAAGACCGACCAATAACAACAAATATCAGACTGAGTAATTAAAAAAAATTACATTTAATCTAATCTATTTGTCCGAAAATCGATTTTCGGTCAAAGGCGAAGTTTTTAATCGACTATCGCCACAATCTTCGGCCGAAGCCGAACGCTTTGTGACATTACATTTCTAATAAAATTAACTTTCTAACGTTAACATTATGTTTCTAAAATATTAGGTCTCTAACGCTTAGAAATATAAGGTTTTTTTAATTCGAAGTTCGAAATTCAGTAAATCATAAACTAAAGGCTTTAAATAAATTAAAGGCTTATTTCTCTATATTATCATCTCATCCCCACTACCTAGGTCTATATCTCTCTCACGGTCATTCGTGACAGCTCGACCTTCGGCCCAGTTTGGACGGATCCGAAGGTTCCACCGAAGATTGCCCAAGCTTCGGTCGGATGTTAAAAAAGGACGAATAAAAATACACGAAACTTCACACAGTACAGAAATCGAAACGTGCCAAATTAGAATTATACATGAAAGTTACTAAAATTAAATAAAATATAACAATTATATACAACACTTCGGAAGCCCTCGAAGTCGCTAAGTCGTCTACCTACAGTTCAGATATGTCAAAATTTGTATGTTAATTTATTAAAACGATTGCCAGATTGCTTTGAAATTCCTGTAATGTCCTTAATTGGCTACAATTTTTGGCTTTCGATTGTTGATATAAATATCGATTTCATGAATCGACTCGAATCGTACTCTCTGAGATCGATCCTTAACAAAAAATTACAGCTAAAAAATCGACATGACGACCTATTTCAAGTTTTCTTTAGAACTTATAGACGTAACTACAGCCCCTATACATCATCAGAAGAACAAAGATAAATATCAAACAAAAATCATTTTCTCATGTTTTATTACAATTGAGGTAAGTCACGATAGCCGAGTTGTTGGGTGGTCGGAATTTCGAGTCGAGAGACCCGAGTTCGATCCCCAGGTGGCAGTACCAATGAGTTTTTAAAAACTTATGTACGAATTTCATCGATGGCTTGGACATAAAGGCGGCGACGGGCTCACCACCTGTCACGTTGTCCCGAAAATATCTTCGGTGGAAGGTGGATCAGAGGGCCTTAATTCCTGTATTGGGAATTGCGTGAAGATATTTATTTTATATTTATTTATTTATTACAATTGATGAAGATGTCATAAAAGGCTTTTGACATGTTCCGTTCCCTTACGATCTTTAAATCAATCGGTTTCGCAAATAATCGATGGCAATCGTTCTTCTTCTATGACACTTTATTGAAATCGAGATCGAAAACCTAAAATAAATGAAACTTTGATGAAAGAAGAGAATATTCTAAAATAAAATAATTTAACACAAACAATCGTTTACTATGACATATCAGCGCATCCCTATCGCTCTTGAGCAGAAAGATTGCTTTTTTAACTTCAAACCCTATTATAAAAGTCGACATTACGTAAAAGTATTATATACAAGGTACAATATCTACTACTGTGCTTTTACTACTGTTTTGGTATGAGATTCAAATGACTTTCTCTTCTCTTACTCTTTCCATGCTGAGAGAGAAGGGAGAGTCCTTTGTTACGGATATTAAAACTCAAACACCTGAAAAAGCTTCAATAATAAATACTATAGTATATTTCTACATCCTATACAGTTTTATTAGACTTAAAAACAAATACATGTAATTCTTACGTATGTATACATGAAATTAAAAACGTACAATTTTAATGGTTTTAAAACTAATAAGTACAATCAAAAATATGCTTGAGCTTGTCTGAATGAGTAACACAAAAGTAAATAACTATAAATGCCCACAGCTGGGCAAAAGCATTAATCCAAATATTTGAGGGAGATTAGATCAGGGAACTTCCGCCCCGCTGTTTATGTGCGTGTTAGAGGACTTCACATTTGTTATAAAAATATCTTCACGCCATTCCAAATACTGGGGCAAACAGAGGTAGAGCTAGATAAGTAAGGCCTTTCCATCCATTTCCACGTAAGACATTTTTATAGACAGTCATATTATATATGACAGGTGGTGAGCCTGTGATATAAAACGTACACATGTTTAACCCACCTGGGGATTGAACTCGGGTCTCTTGACTCGAATTCCGATCATCCAACCACTCGGCTATCGTTCACACGGCTTCGAAATTATATATTTTTAAATATCATCTCTCAGACGGGCAGATGCTTTTCTTCAGCCAGAGATAAATTCAGCACACAAAACAATGTTATTGTTGTCGGGATCGAACCTGGATCACACGGATCCAAAGCGACCACTCTAACCAATAGACTACCACGGTTCAATTTTACTAAGGATATGTGCAAATTAAAAGTTTAATAAATATCATGACTAATACTTACACTTATTATGTATAACATAACAAAAATATAACATGTGCCATAACTGTTCTTATTACAACTAGAACAAAAACTTTTAAATAACATTTTATACGCAATAAACAAAAGTTAACAGGTTTCTTAAAATAGCTATTTTTATCTTCATGCGTTTCCCAATACAGGTGCAGACAGGTGCACGACCGTACCACTCAAGTTTTTGAAAAGACACCGGTTCAAGCCTAACTAGTACCAAGTAATCGAACTCATGTCTCTTGTCACGAATTCCGATCACCCAACCACTCGGCCATCACACACATATTACGCTATTGGATTATTTTAAAGTCAAAGGCCGTAGTAGTTTAAGGATTACACTATACTATCCCTTTTCTTTTCGTGGGCGTCGTAAGTGGTAACTTAATCCCGATAGTGGGGGGATATGCGTGAAGATAAAAACACTTAAAGTATATAAATCCGTGACATTTTAACTTTTAATTATATTAATTCGACACAATTTTTTTTTTATGGAAAAGGTAGGCAAACGTGCAGGTGGCACACGTGATGGTAAGTGATTACCCCCGCCCATGAACACCCGCAATGCCAGAGGCTTAGCAGATGCGTTGCCGGCCTTAGAGTACCAAGAATTAGGGGACAATAAATCTATTATAATAAATCTATATATCTCTGATCCCAAAGTAAGCAGTTTAAGCACTTGTTATATAAAATCAGAAACAAGAACTGAGAAAATGTTGAAAAAGTCTTCTCTACATTGACCCAACAGACACAAGAAAAAATTATCTCATTTAAAGTAACATAAATAATATATAATATATACATAAATACATAGATAGACACAACATCACATACATTAACTCTGATCCCAAAGTAAGCAGCTAAAGCACTTGTATTATGGAATCAGAAACAACGAACCACAAACCCCTAGACCAGAGACAATATACAATCCCGACCTGCATCAGCTTTTGTTGTTGCGTGAATGGGCCGCCTCGACCGGGGATGTACCACGACCTCACAGAATACCGGCGTGAAGTAGAAGTCTAACAAACTTCTGCGTTTCGTCTGGTGAATGAAACCCCCTTACCCACCCTGGGGCGATTATAAGGGTGGCGACGCATCTGCTATGCCTCTGGTATTGCGGGTGTTCATGGGCGGCGGAAATCACTTACCATCACGTAAGCCGCCTGCTCGTTTGCCTCCCTTTTCTATAAAAAAAAAACCGGCGCACGTCACTCGTGCACGGAGGTGGTCGATTCACTCAACAAACTCGTCGGCGGTGTTGCAAGCGTCGAAATAGTCCGTTTTGTTTTTGGTTTGGAGGGAGTGAACAATGTTCGGGGCGAGCGGGACGAGCTTGCCGCCGCTTCGTCGCGTCGTGAACAGTGGCACCTTCATGGTCAGCAGGTTCTTGCACTGACCCCTACTTGGTACCACGGATAACATCTGCGAAGCGAGATAACGTTTAATATCAATTAGTAGCATATATATATATATATATATATATATATATATATATATATATATATATATATATATATATATATATATATATATATATATATATATATATATATATATATATATATATATATATATATATATATATATATATATATATATATATATATATATATATTTATATATATATATATATATATATATATATATATATATATATATATATATATATATATATATATATATATATATTTATATATATATATACATATATATATATATTTATATATATATATATACATATATATATATACATATATATATATACATATATATATATACATATATATATATACATATATATATATACATATATATATATACATATATATATATATATATATATATATATATATATATATATATATATATATATATATATATATATATATATATATATATATATATATATACATATATATATATATATATATATATATATATATATATATATATAACTAGCTGACCACGCAAACGTTGTTTTGCCAAATGAAAATAGTGGTCGATCGTAGAGGTGAAAATTTAGGGTTGTACGTATTTTTGTATGCTGTATCATAAAAATATAAAATTAATTTAAAATATAAAAGGGTGAACAAACCTTATCACTTAGGGGTATAAGTAGCCGATTCTCAGACCTACTGAATATGCATATAAAATTTGGTAAAATCAGTAAAGCTGTTTCGGAGGAGTAAGGTAACTAACATTGTGACACGAGAATTTTATATATAAGATTTAAAATAATATTATACATATCAGTTATTTTGTAATCAATAAAGTGCAGCATGATTTGCATGCTTCAAAATACATAGATTAAAACGTCAAAGATCAAAAAAAGTCAAAGATTAAACTATATTATAAAATTAATATGTTCGTAGCTTGACATTTTACAATTACTAACAAATATACCAATATATACAAGGACTAAATCATATATAAATATCTTCAAGCCATTCCCAATACAGGTGCAGACAGGTGCACGACCGTACCACTCAAGTTTTTGAAAAAGACACCGGTTCAAGCCTAACTAGTACCAAGTAATCGAACTCATGTCTCTTGTCACGAATTCCGATCACCCAACCACTCGGCTATCGTTCACACGGCTTCGAAATTATATATTTTAAATATCATCTCTCAGACGGGCAGATGCTTTTCTTCAGCCAGAGATAAATTCAGCACACAAAACAATGTTATTGTTGTCGGATCGAACCTGGATCACACGGATCCAAAGCGACCACTCTAACCAATAGACTACCACGGTTCAATTTTACTAAGGATATGTGCAAATTAAAAGTTTAATAAATATCATGACTAATACTTACACTTATTATGTATAACATAACAAAAATATAACATGTGCCATAACTGTTCTTATTACAACTAGAACAAAAAACTTTTTAAATAACATTTTATACGCAATAAACAAAAGTTAACAGGTTTCTTAAAATAGCTATTTTTTATCTTCATGCGTTTCCCAATACAGGTGCAGACAGGTGCACGACCGTACCACTCAAGTTTTTGAAAAAGACACCGGTTCAAGCCTAACTAGTACCAAGTAATCGAACTCATGTCTCTTGTCACGAATTCCGATCACCCAACCACTCGGCTATCGTTCACACGGCTTCGAAATTATATATTTTAAATATCATCTCTCAGACGGGCAGATGCTTTTCTTCAGCCAGAGATAAATTCAGCACACAAAACAATGTTATTGTTGTCGGGATCGAACCTGGATCACACGGATCCAAAGCGACCACTCTAACCAATAGACTACCACGGTTCAATTTTACTAAGGATATGTGCAAATTAAAAGTTTAATAAATATCATGACTAATACTTACACTTATTATGTATAACATAACAAAAATATAACATGTGCCATAACTGTTCTTATTACAACTAGAACAAAAAACTTTTTAAATAACATTTTATACGCAATAAACAAAAGTTAACAGGTTTCTTAAAATAGCTATTTTTTATCTTCATGCGTTTCCCAATACAGGTGCAGACAGGTGCACGACCGTACCACTCAAGTTTTTGAAAAAGACACCGGTTCAAGCCTAACTAGTACCAAGTAATCGAACTCATGTCTCTTGTCACGAATTCCGATCACCCAACCACTCGGCCATCACACACATATTACGCTATTGGATTATTTTAAAGTCAAAGGCCGTAGTGGTTTAAGGATTACACTATACTATCCCTTTTCTTTTCGTGGGCGTCGTAAGTGGTAACTTAATCCCGATAGTGGGGGGATATGCGTGAAGATAAAAACACTTAAAGTATATAAATCCGTGACATTTTAACTTTTAATTATATTAATTCGACACAATTTTTTTTTTATGGAAAAGGTAGGCAAACGTGCAGGTGGCACACGTGATGGTAAGTGATTACCCCCGCCCATGAACACCCGCAATGCCAGAGGCTTAGCAGATGCGTTGCCGGCCTTAGAGTACCAAGAATTAGGGGACAATAAATCTATTATAAATAATACATACATAGAAAGAGACATCACTTACATTGCTCTGATCCCAAAGTAAGCAGCTAAAACACTTGTATTATGGAATCAGAAACAACGAACCACAAACCCCTAGACCAGAGACAATATACAATCCCGACCTGCATCAGCTTTTGTTGTTGCGTGAATGGGCCGGCTCGACCGGGGAAGTACCACGACCTCACAGAATACTGGCGTAAAGTAGAAGTCTAACAAACTTCTGCGTTTCGTCTGGTGAATGAAACCCCCTTACCCAATTCTGGGGGGGGGGGCGCATTATAAGGGTGGCGACGCATCTGCTATGCCTGTGGTATTGCGGGTGTTCATGGGCGGCGGAAATCACTTACCATCACGTAAGCCGCCTGCTCGTTTGCCTCCCTTTTCTAAAACCGGCGCACGTCACTCGTGCACGGAGGTGGTCGATTCACTCAACAAACTCGTCGGCGGTGTTGCAAGCGTCGAAATAGTCCGTTTTGTTTTTGGTTTGGAGAGAGTGAACAATGTTCGGGGCAAGCGGGACGAGCTTGCCGCCGCCTCGTCGCGTCGTGAACAGTGGCACCTTCATGGTCAGCAGGTTCTTGCATTGACCCTACTTGGTACCACGGATAACATCTGCGAAGCGAGATAACGTTTAATATCAAATAGTAGCATATATATATATATATATATATATATATATATATATATATATATATATATATATATATATATATATATATATATATATATATATATATATATATATATATATATATATATATATATATATATATATATATATATATATATATATATATATTTATATATATATATATATATATATATATTTATATATATATATATACATATATATATATATATATATTTTTTTTAACATTTATATTTTTTATGACAGTGTTACAGGCCGGGGTCCCTCATACCTCATTTAGCGACGATTACTATTTGGTAGCCTGTCAGCCAGTGGTCAGCTAGTTATATATATATATATATATATATATATATATATATATATATATATATATATGTATATATATATATATATATATATATATATATATATATATATATATATATATATATATATATATATATATATATATATATATAACTAGCTGACCACGCATACGTTGTTTTGCCAAATGAAAATAGTGGTCGATCGTAGAGGGGTGAAAATTTAGGGTTGTACGTATTTTTTGTATGCTGTATCATAAAAAAATATAAAATTAATTTAAAATATACAAAAAAAATTTCAGGGTGAACAACCCTTATCACTTAGGGGTATAAGTAGCCGATTCTCAGACCTACTGAATATGCATATAAAATTTGGTAAAATCAGTAAAGCCGTTTCGGAGGAGTAAGGTAACTAACATTGTGACACGAGAATTTTATATATAAGATTTAAAATAATATTATACATATCAGTTATTTTAAAATCAATAAAGTGCAGCATGATTTGCATGCTTCAAAAATACATAGATTAAAAACGTCAAAGATCAAAAAGTCAAAGATTAAACTATATTATAAAATTAATATGTTCGTAGCTTGACATTTTACAATTACTAACAAATATACCAATATATACAAGGACTAAATCATATATAAATATCTTCAAGCCATTCCCAATACAGGGGTAGACAATGGTCTAGTGTAGACAATTAGGTCTCTTCGACCGACCTTCCACCGAAGACATGTTTAGGGACAACGTGATAATTTTTAGGGACAACGATATAAATCCTACTTAAGTTTTTGAAAAAACCCATTGGTACGAGCATCGAACTCGGGTCTGTTAACTAGAATTCTGATCACCATCACACATCATCATCATCATCATCACTCGGCTATTTGTAGCTTGACATTTTACAATTACTCCCAAATAAAACAAGGAATAAATCATACTATTTAATCATTTTATATATTTGAAACTGCTCAATTTTAAATTATAACTTTTTACTACATAAAAAATAAATTTCTACGCCAGTAACGGCGAAGTGTATGAAAACTTTATTGTTAAATTTGGCGACATTGTAACCACCACATTTTTGAAAATAATTCCAATTGTAATTCAATAAAAAGTGAAAGTAGTAAAGAGTGTTTGGGTAATCGGAATTCGAGTCAAAAGACCCGAGTTCGATCCCCAGGCAGGCTCGTACCAATGGGTTTTTTTTAATAAAATAAAACATTAAAGAATTCAATAAAATAAAAAATTCCACATTTTATGTGCGAATTATATCGTTAGAGCCATTTAAATAGCATATAGTACATGAGCATTACTTATTCTTAGTTCGATAGTAGTGATCGAACATAGAAACGGCGACAGGCTCACCACCAGTCACGTTATCCTATAAAATGCCTTCGGGTGAAAGGTAGTGAAAAGTAGACCTCTCTCTACCCTAGTATTTGAGAATGGCGTGAAGGTACCATCACTATTATTTGAACAGCCTCACCTGTGCATAGGTCAGCGGGTCTTCGCCCATCTTCTGATAGACCTTGCCCTGCAGACAGACGCGCTCCGGAGCCTTCGCTCCTTGCACGCAACCGACTCGCAGCCTCGCGAAAGATTTCACCTTCAGCCTCGGAAACGTCTGCGCCGTACCGCCGTCCACCGGTCTCACTTCTTCTCCCTTCTTCTCCGTTCTGTTCGCTTCGCTCTCGGTGATTTTCGTAGCGGGCGAAGCGGAACGTTCGTCCGCTGCTTCCGAAGCGTTTCGTTGGATGATTCTCTTCACCCATTCGCCGAATGGAGTGTCATCGTTTGCGGAGTGTTCGTCGATGTTTGTAGCCAATGGGTTGTATGTGCCGTCTCTCTCCTCTTCAGGAAATGTGATCCTGGATGTTATCGAGGACAAAATAGAAATTTAAAAGTGATCGGTGATCGGTGACTCGGGTTCGATCCCAAGGTGGCAGGCTCGTACCATTGTACGATTCGTACCATTCGTTGGCTTGGACATAAAGATGGCGACAGGCTCACCACCTGTCACGTTGTTCCAAAAATATCTTCGGTGGAAGGTAGGTTATGGGACAATTAGACAATAAGACTAGACTAGACCTCTGTCTACCCCTGTATTGGAAATGGTGTGAAGATGTTTTTCAAAAAGAGTTACGATAGCCAAGTGGTTGGGTGATCGGAGTTCGAGTCAAGAGACCACAAGTTCGATCCACAAGGCTCGTACCAATGGTTTCTTTTTTCTTCAAAAAAACGTACTTATGTACGATTTGTATCGATTTTCGAAAGGATTTAATTGTCCAGACCTCGTCTACCCCTGTATTTGAAACAGCGTGTTAAATAGCTCCAAGATTTTCTCTTGTGTATATGGATAAATAAAATAATTAAGCCAGAACTACCGACGATGAAACATTACAAATAAAAAAACCCACAAACCTGACTCTGGTCTTCGGCGGCGCGACACTCCAATACACCGGTCTCTTGCACGGCAGGTACAGCTCGGTCAGGACCAGGCGCCTATTGACCGTCCAGCGACCGTGCGTGGTGTCCATTTGCATTATGCTGAAATCTTGTTGAGACCCGACAAAAAACTTCGCCCATTCCGCCGCTTTGATGCATTTCCTCGTCGCCATCGGCTCTGGGGAGCTTAGCAGAGCCTTCTCTAGAAGCGGCGAAGCCTTCGTTTGTTCCGATTGTTCCATCCCTTCCACTACTTTCGATGTGGACGCTTCGGATTGTGTGCACTGATGTTTCCCAGTAAACTCTATAAGTTAATGTCACAGTACCGTTAATATACAGTTAATTATATATAATTAATTATTTATAAATGATATTTATTATAAATAGTCGAGTGATAGGGTGGTCGGAATTTCGCGTCAAGGGACCAGAGTTCGATCCTCAGATGGCGTACCAATGGGTTTCTTCAAAAACTTACATACGAATTATATCGTTGGCTTGGACATTGAGACGGCAACGGGCTCACCACTTGTCACGTTGTCCCGAAAAATATCTTCGGTGGAAGGTAGGTTATGGGACAATTAGACAATAAGACTAGACTAGACCTCTGTTTACCCCTATATTGGGAATGGCCTGAAGATATTTATTTCTACAAACAGACACTACAATTCTATTTACACGTATATATTTATCTATTTACTCACCAACTAAAGAATTCATTGGTGACGGATTCTGGGCAGCCGGGAGTGTAACTTGAGATGTTTTCGTTGTAAAGTTAGTTGGTATCTGCAACGCTCCTTCATTGATCTCCTTGTGATGCGTCAGCGGCATCAGCAGGAAATATCCACCTGCATTATTTGTTAACGAGTCACGATAGCCGAGTTGTTGGGTGGTCGGAATTTCGAGTCGAGAGACCCGAGTTCGATCCCCAGGTGGCAGTACCAATGAGTTTTTCAAAACTTATGTACGAATTTCATCGTTGGCTTGGACATAAGGGCGACGAGAGGCTCACCACTTGTCACGTTGTCCCGAAAAATATCTTCGGTGGAAGGTGGGTCGAAACGACCTAATTGTCTAGACCTCTGTTTACCCCTATATTGGGAATGGCCTGAAGATATTTATTTCTACAAACAGACACTACAATTCTATTTACACGTATATATTTATCTATTTACTCACCAACTAAAGAATTCATTGGTGACGGATTCTGGGCAGCCGGGAGTGTAACTTGAGATGTTTTCGTTGTAAAGTTAGTTGGTATCTGCAACGCTCCTTCATTGATCTCCTTGTGATGCGTCAGCGGCATCAGCAGGAAATATCCACCTGCATTATTTGTTAACGAGTCACGATAGCCGAGTTGTTGGGTGGTCGGAATTTCGAGTCGAGAGACCCGAGTTCGATCCCCAGGTGGCAGTACCAATGAGTTTTTCAAAAACTTATGTACGAATTTCATCGTTGGCTTGGACATAAGGGCGACGAGAGGCTCACCACCTGTCACGTTGTCCCGAAAATATCTTCGGTGGAAGGTGGGTCAAAGGGACTTAATTGTCTAGACTTAACCTCTGTCTACCCCTGTATTGGGAATTGCGTGAAGATATTTATTTTTTTTATTTTATAATTTGTTAAACATCTCAAAACACTAACGTCACGATGGCCGAGTGGTCGGGTGGTCGGTATTCGAGTCGAGAGATCCGCGTTCAAATGGGTTTTTTCAAGACTAAGTACGATTGGTTTGTATGTATCGTTGGCATGGACGTATAGACGGCGACGGGCTCATCACGTGTCTCAAAATAAGATATTCGGTGGATGTTGGGTCGAAAGAACTTTATTGTCTATAGTGGTAGAGCCACGCATCAGCTTTTGTTGTTGCATGAATGGGCCGGCTCGACCGGGGAAGTACCACGACCTCACAGAATACCGGCGTGAAGTAGGAGCCTAACAAACTTCTGCGTTTCGTCTGGTGACTGCAGGTAACCAGAGGCCCACACACCCCCCTCCACAAATTCTGGGGGGAGGGCCGGCAACGCATCTGCTATGCCTCTGGTATTGCGGGTGTTCATGGGCGGCGGTAATCACTTACCATCACGTGAGCCACCTGCTCGTTTGCCTCCCTTTTCTATAAAAAAAAATTGTCAAGACCTCTGTCTACCCCTGTATTGGGAATTGCGTGAAGATATTTATTTTATTTATTTATTACAAACGTCACGATGGCCGTGTGGCTGGGTGGTGATCGGAAATCGAGTTAGGGGACTGGATACCGATCCCCGGGTGGTGGAATCGTACCAATGGGTTTTTTTAAAACTTATGTACAGTTTATGTTGTAGCTTGGACATAAAGAAATTTTTGAGTTCAAATTCCTTCAATGTGATGAATAAATTTAAGCGCGACGTATTTTAATCAAAAGACTTCTCGATAGTAGCTTAGTTGTTAGTGACCCTGTCTTCGAAGCCAAGGGATACTGTGTTCGAATACCGTTAAACGCAAACGTTAGTGCGGCTAATATGTTTGTGTTCAAGTATCCTTCTAAATATGAGCGAATGTAATTATATTATATCTTTTGCTTGGAAACTATGGCGATAAGCTCAACACCACACACATTGTCACATAGAGGCGATGAAAGGTGGATCCTTATTGTGGATTAAACAGTCTAGACCTCTGTCTACCCCGGTTATTGGGAAACTAGCGAAGATAAAAAAAGTGTTCCTACCTGAATTTGTCTTTATCGTCCCGACATGCACGAACGGTACCGCGTTAGCATCAGCCAAGACCGGTGTACTCTGCAGCGGAGCGGACGGCGCGATTTGAATCGGCCTCATCTGCGCCGTCAGCGACTGCGACGGCAACTGTGCCACTGTCATCTGTTCCGACATGGGAACCAACACCGGACCCAACGTGTTGTATTGCAGCGGCTTTGTCTGCTGCGCCGGCAGGGACTGCACCGAACTGACCGTCATCTGTATACTCGTACGCTGTGGCAACACCGGTTGAGTTACACCTTCCATTTGAGTTGGCAAATTGACTAACTTATTCCGTTCTGGCAACACAGTAGTCGACGGATTGGTTATAGGAGATCGCGGCGTATTCTCACTCATGTAAAGCATCGGATGGATCACTATTCTTCTCTTTGTATCAGTTTCTATTGGATTAATACGCTTTCCAACGTTACTCTCTTCAACAGATTGTGTATTGGCCAGGGAGCAGACACCTGTTATAATTGGTGCAAAGCCTCCGGCAGTTCCATTGTTCGATGGAGGCGCTTCATTTATAGCATTACGTATTCTATGCGCTGTTTCAACTGACGCTTTCTCCTGGATTTCTCTTGGTGTAGATCTATTTGGAGCTAGAGTTTGCGTTGCAGTGCTACCAAGTTCCACATTTAACAAAGACGCATTACTATTTGTTACCCCAACTTGTTCTATAGTCTCATCGGGTGTTTCTGTGAGATCTATAATTGTTGCACAAACCATATCTATACTTGGAATTTCACGTGAATCATGCAGAGGTCTATTGAGTTTACTTGGATCCGTATCATTATCAGTGTTGTTATTTTCATATATAATTTCGTTTTGTCGAGAATCATTTGTGAATTTGCTAGCGCTTTGCGAGTCCGAATATCTCTTTCTGGTATTTTCTACTGGCGGGACCATTGGAATATTAAAATACTTTAGACCGATTGACTTCTGACGTAACCACTCCTGGTATTCGTCCGGACATGTCTCAACAGGTTTCAAAAGTGAATTTTTATTCTGTTTATCTTTCCTTCGCTTGCTTTTAACTGAATAGGAATCCTTTTCTTGCTCTACTTCTAGATTATTCTTCCGTTTAGGTCCGCGCTCTTTGCCCTTTCCTTTTAGACTGTCGACCACTATGCTCAATTTTATATTGTCGTCATCACTGTCGCTAATGTCACCATGCGTTTTATCTACGTTTCTGTCATCTACAACTTTGGTTAGGTCGTTATCATTATTATGGAATATTCTAGAAGTTTCTCCACCCACAATTTGTTCTGTTTCATCATCGAATAGTTGGATGACGTCATCCTCGACTAATTTTCCCTTTTTCCCATCTGCTTGAAGACAAACAACATTTTTCAAATACCAATTACTTTATAGTCACAATTACCCAGTGATTGGGCGGCACGCTCGTACCAATGGATTTTTCACAAACTCATGAACGATTTATATCTGAGCTGCCTGCTCTTTATGTCCAAGCTGACGAGCTTGGACATAAAGACGACGACAGGCTGACCACCTGACAAGTTGTCTCAAAAATACCTTCGATGAAAGGTGGATAAGGAGAACCTCCGTCTAGATAGAATACTGGAGTATTAGGAATGGCGTGAGGGTATATTTTTTATTATTTTTTGAATACAATTAAAAATTTGCGTATGGTTTTTATTTCTGTTACTTAAAGAAAACTATAACTATGACATAAAAACATTGATAGAAATCCATTATCAAGTATTTTTATCTGTGTTTTAAAGACACGATAGCCGAGTGGTTGGGTGGTCGGAATTTCGAGCCAAGAGACCTGAGTTCGATCCGCAGGTGGCAGGCTCGTACTTTCTTTTAAAAACTTATTTACGAATTATATCATTGACTTGGACATTAAGACGGCGACGGTCTCACCACCTGTCACATTGTCCCCGAAAATATCTTCGGTGGAAGGTGAGTCAAAGGGACTTGATTGTCTAGACTAGAACTCCGTGTACCCCTGTATAGGGAATTGCGTGAAGATATTTATTTATAATTTCTCTATGTTTTCCTAAATAAATTTTACGTATATCTTACCTTTATATTTGTGGCTCTTGTCATCGACCTGAAAAATTAAATTATATTAGAAAAATTTAGTTCTTTATATAAAAGTTCAATACATAGCGCTGTTTACTACTTCCATTCAATTTACTGTATTACAAAAGAAGAAAAAGATTATTTTTAGCCACGGCAGCCCAATGGATGTGTTAATCGGGATTCGGTTTAGAAGACTCATATTCGATCCCTAGGAGGAGAGCACGAACCAATGAGTTCTTTCTTTTTAAACTTATGTATAATTTGCATCGTTGGCTAGGACATGACGACAGACTTAACACCCGTCATGTAGTCCCAAGTTGGGACCCGTGATGTGAGTATTGTGGACGCGTAAATAAATAAAAATAAGAATTTAAAAAAATAGACTTGTTTCAATACAACGGCCTGAAAAAGTCCACTGCTGGACATAGGCCTCTCGCACAAGGAGTATTTGCAATATACTCCGCGCATTGCCAGCTCATTGGCGATGCTGCACCGGACACCCTACACCATGTCTGGTGGTATCTAGTATCCCCCCGTCATCAGTCTGTTTATCTAGAACCTCGGTAATATATAGATATTTAAATAGTAATAAACCAACCAGATTAGGAAGATCCCTCCCACAAAACTGATAACCGAGTGAGTGAGTGACAACGCATCCCGACAGAATAATGGCTTACTTTCGATTTTTTCTTCAGCAGTTTGTATATTTCCATAGAGAGCTTTTCCTCTTCGAAAATATATTGCTCATGACACTTAATCCTCAGGTTGGAGACCGCATCAGCTTGATCTTCAGTGGAAGCCACCTTCGCACATCGACAAGAGCGAGACAGCCTACGGAGTGAAAGAGCTTGCTAAATAATAATAAATAAATAAATAAACACATACATAGATAATGACACTATCACATGCATTGCTCTGATCATAAAGTTAACAGCTTAAGCAAATGTATTATGGGATCAGAAACAACGAAGGCACCACAAACACCCAGACCCGAGACAATGTAGAAAAAGTGTTTTCTACATCGACCCGACCGGGAATAGAACCCGGGACTTCAGAGCTGGCGACACCATGAAAACTGGTGTATACGCCACACATCACGCAGGTCGTCAAGTGATAATCTTCAATCTAAATTAAAGAAATGTTTAAAATTTCAATGTTTTCATTTTACACGGGCGGGATTCGACCCGCGACCTTTACCCAAACCTGGCAACGAGAAAACCACCTGAGCCACCGTGAGTATACGTAATTAGACGACCTGAATTATTTGTAGGCAGGAAGCGGTTGACTGAGGATCGTTCTCTGTGGCGAGTTCTAGGGGAGGCCTAAGTCCAGCAGTGGACTCTGGATAGGCTGTAAAGAAGAAAAAAACTCCGTAGACGAGTGGAGTGTACAACGAAGTCATGGCGTCTCAAGCTCCAAGGTTGACTGATTCCCGGCCGAGTCAATGTAGACTTTTCATCTTTTTCTACGTCACGATCGCCGAGTGGTTGGGTGGCCGGAATTTCGAGTCGAGAGACCCGAGTTTGATCCCCAGGTGGCAGGCTCGTACCAGTGGGTTTTTCAAAAACTTATGTACGAATTATATCGTTGGCTTGGACATAAAGACGCCGGCGGTCTCACCGCCTGTCACGTTGTCCCGAAAATATCTTCGGCGGAAGGTGGGTCGAAAAGAATTGTCTAGACTAGACCTCCGTCTACCCCTGTATTGGGAACAGCGTGAAGATATATTTATTTAATTTTATTTTACCTTATACTATTGAGATTGATAATACAGGAGTAGTAAACAAAATACTTACATCTTTTCTTGCAAAATCGATTGGTCTTTCAAAGCCTTCGGCGCAGTATCGCAAGAGGTTTCATCTGCGAGGGTCTGAAACAAAGTATTAATTTACAAGGACGTCATTTGGAGAAGCACTTGTATTAAACAAATATGGTGCTTGTGAAGTTCTTCTCGGCCTATTAATCGTCTGGGTCAGTACCACACTTGTCTATTTCTGCCGACAATAGCAGTGTAACAACTGTTAGGTTTTAGGGGAAATTTTCTACAGGAAACTTCTACACTTCTACAGGAAATTTTATGACATTTTATGTAGTGTGTGTGTGTGTGTGTGTGTGTGTATTGTATGTGGTGGCTCTACACAATGCAAAACTTAATTACTTAATTTAGCATTTTATAGAGGTACATTAAGTAATGAAGTTTCAATTTAACTTTTTACTTTATCTCAGTTATTTAATTAAGCCTTATAAATCAGAAAGGTATTTTAATAAAGTATTTCATTTTAAGATGTTATACAGTAGTTCTCTTTCGAACTGTATAGTTTTTAAAGCCATAGTTATTGGTTCTGACCTTTAGTTATTGTAATATATGTTTGTTACATGTGTGTGTGATTCAGTTCTGAATGTAATTTGTGAGTGTATCGCTTCTGATAGTGATTTTCTAACTAGAATACATGTTTTCTATTTGTATAATTGTTTCGATTTGAAATTAAGAGAGAGAGACAGTGTAATTATTAATGGACTGTTTTGTTTGTTAATTTTACGTGTCCAAAGATAAGCTCGTTTAAAGTAATATAAAAAATATACAAATATATGCATATATAGATAGAGACAACATATACATTGTTCTGATCCAAAAGTAAGCAACTTTAACACTTGTATTATGGAATCAGAAACAACGAAGTTATACAAACAACCGAACAACCGAAAAAAATTAGAAAAATTGTTAAAAATGAGTGGGAATCGAACCCGGGACCTCAGAGGTGGCGGCACTATGAAATCCGATGTGTACGCCACTCTTCGCCGGTCGTCGTTTAATATTGGTCGATGACACATTTCTTAGTGGTACTTAGGTGTAGCTCTTTTAAATATACTGGTACTGTCTACTCCAGTATTAGAAATAGCGTCATAGGTAAAGTCTAGGTTAGTTTCAGAGGTCTATACATTTAAGTCTTTTCATCCAACCTATCATACGTACGTACATACATACATAATGGCCTATTAAAGTCCACTGCAGGACATAGGCCTCTCCCGTCGGTCTAATTATTTTGGTCCGATAATTTTAGAGATGTTTATGTCGCCATCTATCGGTCGATACCACGATATTTAAGGCTATTTCTCTTAGTCACCTCTTACGACACCCACGAGAAGAAAGGGAGTGGCAATATTCTACACCGCTACCACACGACACCCATCTATCACCGATGGCAATTTTTGACGTCGTAGTGGTCAGTCTCTCGCCGTCTTTATGTCCAATCCAACGATATAAAACGTACATAACTTTTATTAAAACTCATTGGTACGAGCCTACCACCAGAGGAACGAACTCTGGTCTATCCACTCGAATTCCGATCACCCGACCACTCGGCTTTATTTTTTATAGAAAAGGTCGGCAGGTTGCTCACGTCATGGTAAGTGATTACCGCCGCCCATGAACACCCGCAATACCAGAGGCATGGCAGATGCGTTGCCGGCCTTAGAGTATCCCCCTCCCCCAGAATTGGGAGGAAGGGGGGGTGATGGCCACCGGTTACCTGCACTCACCAGACGAAACGCAAAAGTTTGTTAGACTTCTACTTCACGCCGGTATTCTGTGAGGTCGTGGTACTTCCCCGGTCCAGCCGGCCCATTCATGCATCAACAAAAGCTGATGCGTGGCTCTACCACTGTTAACTATATATACTTTGTACATAGCTATATATACTTTTTATAAATGAATGAACATCATAAAAATATAACAATATATAACTCACCCAAAGGTCTGTTAAGAGTGTTTTGAGCTCGCTGTTACTTGGCTTTGTGAGGTCATCGCCACAGGAAACCAATTCGTTGCATTTGGTATCAGTATATTGTTTCGGTTTCTTTCCTGTGCGTCAAACAGAAATTTTCACAACAATATTGTCGAGGAAAAAGGATAAAATGCTTTCACGTAAATACATATTAATAGGATAAAGAAGAAGAATAAGTGTTTGTTTGTAATTCAAAATTAACATCTTTTCATTAAATAAATGTGAACGATAAAGGTGCATAAAAAAAAACAGTTTTAAATATTATTGTCTGTCTGTCTGTTTGAACCGGAAAAAGAGCCATTCCCAATAGAGGTATTGACGATTAAGTCCTTTAACCCCACCTTCCACCGAAGACATTTAATGTGACAATGTGACAAGTGGTGAGCCGGTCGTCGTATTTATGTCCAAGCCAACTATATAATTTTTTTTTTTTTTAAAGAATACTAGCAATGCCGAATAACATTACTAGTATTCCTGTTAACCACTCCAATTAAGCTGCAATGCTTGTGTCTGGAGTTGGTTTACGTCAATAGTAAAATGGCGGGGCCGCATATACATATATAAATATATATATAGGCCTGTAAAAATTCATAGTGTAAAGGACAGAATACATGCCTCTCTAGACGGCGACGGGATTTGTGATGTGGATCTCACAACCTGTCACGTTGTCCCTTCGATGAAAAATGGGTCGAAATAACTTAACTTTCTACCCTCCTCTGCTTACCCGAAACGACGACGAGTTGTTTTCGTCCAAAAGATTTGTTTTTACAAATCTATCAACCATCTTGTTATAATATAATTTTCTGCCACGCACTTGCACTTTATGGACTGTGCTACCGTCAGCGGTTTTTCCCGACTGATACAACTTCCTTCAAGGAAAAAGCCTATACCTTTCTCAAAGGCCGGCAACGCATCTTTATGCCTCCGGTATTGCAGGTGTTCATGGGCGGCGGTAATCACTTACCATCACGTGAGCCACCTGCTCGTTTGCCTCCCTACCCTATAAAAAAAAAACAACATGCTGCAGTAGTCTAAAGGCATTGCAGAACCACGTCAAAGACATTCCGGACATAAAAATATTATTTTTTAAAACCTAAAAACAATTTAAAATTATCGTTGGATCATTACTTACCTGGCGAGTTAACAACGGAAGCGCGTCCACTGGACGCGGCCGATGTGTTGTTACTTGCATCCGATACCTATGAATTGGAAAAGACTGGATTTAATTTAAAATTATTAAATAAATAAAACATCTTCACGCCACTCCCAGTACTGGGGTACACAGAGGTCTAGATAAATAAGTACCATCGACCCACCTTTACCGAAGGGATTTGTTAGGACAACGTGAAGTGTCCAAGTCAATGATATACTTACATTGATACATATTTAAAATGGTAAATAGTATATTGTATCGGTAGCTTGGACATTAAGATGGCGATAGGATCACCGCTTGTCGTGATGCCCCAAATAGCTTCGGTGAAAAGTGAGTCGAAAGGTCTTCATTATCTATAGGTACATGTGCATCTCAGAATGGGAAACTGCGTGAAGATAAATACAAATAGTTTTGTAACTTTAACGTAGCCTAGATTAGAATTTATGTATCGTTGGCTTGGTGGTAGAGACGGCGACGGGCTCACCACTTGTCACGTTGTCCCGAAAATATATTCGGTGGAAGGTGGGTCGAAGGGACTTAATTGTCTAGACTAGACCTCTGTCGTATTATTATTTAGATTCGAATTTACATCCCCCTCGATGGGTTCCCGACCTGTCGCTGCGGTGGGGCTTAGTAACCGAGGCTTGGATAGCCATGGTGAACCGAGAGGAACCCACATAGCCGGCCTGACTTGGCAGGATATGGTCGGCCAGAGGTGGTCGCTCCGAATGGGCTTCCACAGTCCACTTCGGATGCATTTTGGTGGGCTGTGGAGGGAGGGTTGAGGCTGAGGTGCGGCCGCGGGGGGAGAGGAGTGTCGGTATTGCGAGGCGAATTATCGAATGTCGAAAATCCAGTCAAAGGCATCGCCGCAGACCACGCTGCAATACCCAGACCCAGGTCAAGCACCCGCCTACTTGAGCCTCATTGCCTCCGAGTGGCGGACTCGGAGGGTTCCGCTGCCCACGTGGGTTTAGAGGCCAAGGAGGTAGACTCCCGCGTTCCGGCCCGTCTAGCCAAGAGGGAGAGTTAGAGGAATCATTGTCTTCCGTGGAGGGGCTGCCTTGGGCGACCAGAGCGGCTGGGGTAACGGATGTGTGCAGAAGCTCCCGTGGCCCTACCAACATGTGGCGGTGGTGGAACACCGTTTTAGTCTGTGCGAGCCCGACATCACCCGCCCTTGCCCCCCCCCCCCTCGCGAGGGCAAATACGTCAGGTACCCCAAGAACCAAAAACAGGTACAGATATGCATGTGGTGGTCACAGTAAGCAATAAAATACCCCTTTTACTTAGACTAAAATTAAAAAAATGTAATATCTTCACGCAATTCCCAATACAGGGGTAGAAAGCGGTCTAGTCTAGAAAATTAAGTCCCTTCGAACCACCTTTCACCGAAGATATTTTCGGAACATGACAGATGGTGAACCCGTCGCCGTCTGTACGTCCAAGCCAACGATATAATTCGTACATAAGCTTTTGAAAACCCATCCTGCTTCGAAATTCCGACCACCCAACCTAACACCAACCAGGCTATGGTGAGTTATTCTTAGATTACTAGACTTATTTAAACTTAGACTGAAATGAGAGAAGAAAATAAGAAAAAAAAAGAATAACAATAAAAAGAGAAAAAGGCACTCACCATATTATAACATTTCGCTGAACTATCCATAGGGATGGGAGCCACCTCGGCTGTCAGAATAGTCCTGTTAATTTTCCTAACGTCCTCTATATTCTGCAACTCTATCTTCCTCGCTATCCTTCTGTGCTTGGTGTCTCCTGTGGACTCTTTGCTGAGCGCAGAAGGTATGTACATACGCTCCAGATCCACGGTTACCGGTTTGCAAGACTTGAGCAATCGCCGATTGTTTGAATTGCTGTAGAATCGCCTCGAAAGCGATTTCAAGGTTACATTGAAATCTGGATTATTTATGAGTGCTTGGGTACTATAAAATCTCTTTGGGACGGAATTTTTGGTCGTGCAGTTCTTTGGGATTTGTTTTAAGTGTCTGTTTTTCAGGGGAAGCAAATTGTCTATGTGTACGTTTCGAATGTTAATGGAATAGTTCCTAAAGTGCTTCTTCCATGAAGGTGTATGGTCGCATCTCACTAATGGTATTGTAGTGTTCATTAAAAGTTTTGGATCTGCTGGAAAAGAAATATTGTTGATATAGCTAAGGTTCAGTTTTACATAAGGTCACTGTCTTTAATGAAACAAACGTGCGTCTTGGTTGAATTTGTAATAGCGACTAACTATAAATACAGGTAATTACGTATTTGTTACTGTAACTATGCTGTTTAGTTTCTTATGCGTAAATGAGATAAACAATTGCCTAATAAAAAAAATATATAGCTTTAACAAATATGAAACATAGTAAATGCTCAATTGCTCTGGTGGTATCGACTTAATAATATTCCACCTCCTTTCTTCTCGCGAGTGTCTTGTCAATATCTTGTGAAGCATTGACATGAAATATCAACAGAAAAACATCAGACCAATATAAAGCAATTCGGTGACGAGCAAAACCATCTAAGGCGCAAAACGACGACCGCCATCGACGAGTGGCTTTCACACCAGTTTTCAACGTGTCGCCAGCTCTGAGGTCCCGAGTTCTATTCCCGATCGGGTCAATGTAGAAAACAATTTTTCCACATTTCTTCGGGTCCGGGTGTTTGTGGTACCTTCTTTGTTTTTGATTTTTGACTCGAATTCAGATTCTTTTTATAGCAATTGTTTCCAATATCAATCATTCTTTACACTTTCACACTTTTTGTAAATATGTAACTAATGACTATTTAAAACCATCTATTCACCTACGAGAAGAAAGGGGTGACAGATTCTTACGTAGATACCACACGGAAACAAAAGTTAGTTAGACTTAAAGAAAAATAATAAAATTATAAATATCTTCACGCCATTCCCAATACAGGGGTAGACAGAGGACTAGTCTAGAGAATTAAGTCCCTTCGACCGATGACATTTCTCGGGATAACGTGACAGGTGGTGAACCCGTCGCCGTCTTTATGTCCAAGCCAACGATACAAAAGTATATACGTACATAAGTTTTTGAAATACCCATCGGTACGAGCCGGCCACCTTGGGGATCGAACTCGGATCTACTGACACGAAATCCGATCACCTAACCACTCGGCTATAGACTTAAAGATAAAATGCTTATGCCTGATTTTTTTACCTGATACATTGCTAGTCTTCATTTCTATAGTAGAAGCTTCTTCTTCAACATTCACATCCAATGATTTGTCATTTCTTTCATTAATATTCTTTTCTGTTTGTGCTACGGCATTTATTTCCTTTAAATCATCTTCTCCATCTTTCTTTTCATTAGTTGACCTTCTACCAATACTACTTTCAGATGTATTTTCTTCTACACTAGATTGTGTTGTATCTTTTTCTATACTGGCAATATTATTTTGAAATTCACTAGTTTGCATTACATCATTGGCTATTGTGTTATTATCTATTATTGTATTTTTATCATTATCTTGGTTTACAACAGAAGTAATTTTATTAATATTATTTGCGACATCGTGTTCATTTTCGGAATCACTGTCGAATATCAGTTGAACTTCTGCTGTAGTTGGGTCGATGGTATTTAATATATCGATATCTAATTCAACTGGTCGCTCTGCTGTTTTTGGAATTGTATCTTTGGTATAAATCTCTTTATGTGACACACATTCAGTTTCTTTGTTTTCTTCACCCACATTGTCTTTATCTTTATCCTTCGCTAATGTTTCCTGTTCGTTACCGGAATTTGTTTCTTTAGTAGACCTTCCGAGTCCTTCACTTATATCTTTTTGATTATTTCTCAAAGGCTCGTCATCATCACTGACTGAGATATTTACATAACGTACGTTTATTTCTTTATCGTATCCAGTATTACAATTATCTGTCAAATTTTAACAATTAAGAAATAACTGTTGAAGAATGAGTTATAATAATACAATAATTTTAGGTTACCTTGAGGCGTTCGAAATAAATAGCGATAAGATCGCCTATTTGTACTTTTAATATTTTTCACATGTAAAATGTATTTCTGATTTTGTGTGTACAATAAATTGTAAAAATAAATAAATAGGTAAATAAATAAGTAATGAAAGATACATACCGGTGCAGATGCAAAATGACGCCTGTCTGCCGCATTCCTCCTGTGCCTTTTGGAGTGCTATTGTATATAAATCTCTATTGGTATCCTGCGAGAAATGAGAAATAAGACAACTATTTATTTATTTCATCATTTTTTTCTAGTTTGTATAGTTCATTGCACCGCCTTCTACTTGTATATCTCTGTTTAGCTTAATTGTTGACTGGGAGGGAATGCCTTCAAGCATTAGTTCCGCCTCCACATACTTTGCGCATAAAAGTTTAAATAAATAAATAGAAAACGAGTGAAATATTATTAGCATTCAATAAAAAATATCGTCACGCCATTCCCAATAGTGAGGTAGACAGATATTTAGACAATTAAGTCCTTTCGAACTACATTTCACCAAAGAAATTTTTTAGACATCGTGACTGGTGGAGAGCCTGACGCTGTCTTTCGAACTCGGGTCTCTTGACTCGAATTCTGATCACCCAACCACTCGGCTACCATGGCCACTAAAAGTTTATTACTAACAGTCAATTGTAAGGGGACATCCATAAATTACGTTACACAAATTTCATGAACTAGACCAATGTATAGTGTTCTATGTATGTTCAAATGGGTGTATAATCAAGAAAACCAGTTTAAAAGTGAAATATCAACAAGACTTCAATATTACGAATTATAGAAGGAGACGAAAGTACAACGAACCTTAATTTCTACGATATGTCCAGATCTGACGAGGTCCGTCCACGACGGGAACGGTTCCAAAATCAAATACCTGAAACTGTTAAAAAATTTAGAACATCCGTACCAATAAAAGTGATTAAGCAAGCGTGAGTCTTTAATAATGTACTAACTTGGAGACAATAGACAATAGAAGTGGGTGCGGCACCTCGGCGGCGGGCTTGTCGCGCCAGTACGCCAACACTTGAGAGCGAGCCTCCAACTTGAGCTCGTACCAACGACGTTGCAACAGAATTAAAGATATATTTGCAGCACTGTAATAAAGATAAATACTTTAGATTTATTTTAGATTTTTTTCCAAAACTAGCGTTAGACACAGGTCGTGACAATAATTGATTGCAAAATAACATTTGTCATTATTATTCTAATTGCGCAAATAATTACAGATAAACAGAGATGCCTTAATAACAATACCGTACCAGTGTACAGAAAATATGAACATTTAGAATAAATTTAATCTGTTTTGATTTTAAAATATTTTAAACAAAAATAATCTTCCTCCTCCAATTGGACAGGATCGGTCATCTTTTATTGATCACGTACTAGTTTTTGTATGTATTGCGTTCGACTATATGCTTTCTTCTTATTATGACAAAACCTCTTTACGGCCCGTAAATTGCAAGGCGTTAGGTATTGCGATGGACTTTTATAGACTGCCAACAAAAGTAATCTCTTACAAAATGAGCTACTCTGGATAAATTATCGTAACAAAATCATTAGCACTACATTGTGTATGGAGTGCCCCAGGGTTCTACACTATGCCCTTTACTATTAAATGTATATAACACTAACAAATTTACAGCATAAATTTACCTGTATGAATACGTGGCATACACATTCATCCATGCCTGAATGAGTTCCGGACTTTTACTTCTTGCAAGCTCTTCAATATTCATCTTAACAATAATTTTATACAGTTTTAACAGCCCCTTTAACTGCCCCAAATGGCTTAGACTGTCCTGGAAGTATAAGTTACTATTAAAACGGCAAACTTTTGAATATTCGAGGAGCCGGTAATTCAGTGGCCAAACATTTTTAACTGAACGAACTAAAGAGCGGGGGTTCGATGAATGCGTCGGATATATTTCAGAGTAATCAATCAATCAATTCAAAACCAAAACAAATCTGATCTTAGCAACAAGTTATTGTATGAAAGAAATTGCTACGTAGCAATAAGATTATCTTTTTCTCTCCCAGATACTAGACCAGACTAAGATGCCTAAGGTGCTTAAGGTGGTGAACCATGCTCCTAGTTTAGGAGCCAGATTTACTTTGGTAACGGAATAAAAGATCTTGTCCCAGTTTATTAATTTATTATTTTTTATTTAATAGCATATAGCGATGCTAAGTATATGGCGATATCTAGTACAGTCGAAGTATTGTAGACCGGGGGTTCGAATCCAGCATGAGTTTGATTTAACTTATTTATTTAAACAGTAATTTATATTTAATATAACTGTAGAACATACTTTAGTTACGATTCGAAATGTCAAGTCGTGAAGAAGAAGCAGGTCGGCGAGGCGCCAGTCCGTTGTGAACGAGGATTTTGGACTATCGCCAGCGCGGCAGAGGGCGATTATGTGATTGTGCATGTTCAAACATGTACGATACCTAAAAATATCACATAAATTTTGTTATTAAATGAAATAGAAGATTTTTCGAGGTTATTTCAGTTTCTCTTTAATGCATGAATTATATGCTTCAAAAATTGTATAGAAATTGCTTCACACATTTTGTTACATAATATTTTTGTAAGGATTCTTTTGTTTTCTGATTTGCTAAATATTTATTATAACGATTGTAATATGTATTATTGTATATGTGTGACAGACAGAGCCAGAAAAATAATTGTTTTATTAATATAAGTACCATATATACTTTCAAATATGTATTTAGTGACTAACTGTGAATTTGGAATAACAAAGAGACACTTTAATTATATTTACATAGGTAGATGGATAGACTTTATTCTTTTAATCTGTGAAAGTACTTATCAACATCCTGATTCAAGTTTAGGGCTAGATTAACTCTATAAAAAATAATGTGTTGACAAACATTTATGAGAAGAGCTTACCAAAAGTACAAAATCCATTCATCATCAATATCATAGCTCTCGCCCAGGTCGCCAATCACTTCAGGGTCGTATATGCCCTGGCCATCGCGCACAGCCTGAATGGCATTCTCCAGTAATTTCGAAGTGAAGGACTTTACTTCAGGACTTTTCTCTAATTTAGAGTAGGATTCCAGCTATGGACAAAATGTTTATTTATAAAATTCATGATACAAGATAGAGGTATAGACAATTAAGTCCTTTCGACCCGTCAACCTCCGAAGATATTTTTGGGACTACGTGGCAGGTGGTGAGCCTGTCGCCATTTTAATGACCAAGACAATGAATTAAATCGTAATCGTAATCGAGGGAATTACCACCATCAAGAGACCCGAGTTTGATACTCGGGTCTCGTGAATTTCATTAACAAGTTTATGAAGTTTAATTAAACTAAATATTACAAACCTTGATAGCCACCGGCAGCAGACGTAGCTTTGTTTCGGCTGTGCGCAGCCAATTTGGCGCCATGAGTATTGCCCTCTCCACAGGCCTTCCCTGGGCTTTGCACCGTTTCACCAGACGCCTCAGCTTTTCATTTACAAGTGAAACAATTTTAACGTCGTTTTAACAGCAAAAAAAAAACGTAATTAATATATCCATATATACAATTGATACACAAATACATCGATAAGGACAACTTTACATAAATAGCTCAGACTGATACGACGTACGACAGTGGTTTTTGACGACAGTGGTTTTTCCGGACAGATACGACTTAGGGACCTTCAAGAAAAGAGCCTATACCTATCTCAAAGGCCGGCAACGCATCTGCTATGCCTCTGGTATTGCGGATGTTCATGGGCGGCGGTAATCACTTACCATCACCTGAGCCACCTGCTCGTTTGCCTCCCTTCTCTATAAAAAAAGACCACAAAGTAAACAAAGGAGGTCCCACAAACACCCAGAGCCGAGACAAATGCCCAGGTGACACCTAGGTAGAAAAGCCTCTCATTATTTATATGTACTTATATTTACAATAATTTACCGTCTAAGAATATTGCCACTCCCTTTCTTCCCGTGGGTGTCGTAAGAGGCGACTAAGGGAAAAAGCCTTGAATAATGTTATGGCAACTGATGGCGGAATAACCATCTCTAAAAATGTCAACCAAAATAATCAGACCAAGATGGGCAGCAGCGTATGAGGTGCGAGTGGTCTGCTACCGCGATCACCAATCCGCTTGCCACGCGTGGCGATTATGGCAAATCCTCCCAATAGGAGAGGCTTATGTCCTACAGTGGACTGCAGTGGACTGTATGTATATTTACAATGAAATTTTTTAAGGTGCTGCTACTTAGATAGGACATAGGATAACTAAGATAGGAGTACCCTCATAAATATAAAGTCTCGGGTGTTAACTTAATTGTTTCTGATTTCATAACTCAAGTACTTTAACTACTTACTTTGCGTCGGTAATCAGAGCAATGTATATAATGTTATCCCTATCTGTCTATATGTGTATAATGTATATACATATAATAAATAAATATAATAATAAGATCTACATATAATAATAAGATCTTCACGCAATTCCCAATATAGGTGTAGTCAGAGGTCTGGACTAGACAATGAAGTCCGTTCGACCCACCTTCTACCGAAGATATTTTCGGGACAACGTGACAGGTGGTGAGCCCGTCGCCGTCTTTATGTCCAAGCCAACGATGTAATCCGTACATAAGTTTTTGAAAAACCCATTGGTACGAGCCTGCCACCTGGGGATCGAACTCGGGTCTCTTGATTCGAAATTCCGACTACTCAACCACTCGGCTATCGTGACTTTTATATATACATATAGTTATACAATATACACATACTACTCTATTGTGGAAGTAGTATACACAGTATAATGAATAGCTTTTTACCTGTGATAACACATGGTAACGTAGCTTGATGCACATCTTGACCATGTCCGGCTCCTCGAGGTCCCAGCCTGCTTCACGGGCAAGATTATAAAGCGCACCGCTTCGAATCAACTGCACAAATAAAATATTTTCACTATAGCCGAGGAAATTACAACATTAAGTTATCAGAAATATAGCTCATGGCCTAATTAAATCACTAGAAAACGTACTTATGAAATTCAATTCAAAGAATAGTAATCAATGATGCGTGTTTTCTAGATCGTTGGTAACTGAGGGCGTGCCGCAAGGCTCGATTGTCGGGCCTTTTCTTTTTCTTATTTACATTAATGATTTAACTTAATAGGAATTAACACGATGTAGTATTGCTAATGGTACCACTTTCATTTTTAAAATCAAACGATATGTTGTTACGAGGTAAATAATGCTATCTCAAAAATAATTAAATACACATGTACTAAATGAGGAAGAGTTGAATCTTGTGGATACGGTTGTTTTTCTTTTAATAAATCTAGATATAAAACTTCAATCGGCTCCCATATATCCCAACTTGTACCAAGCTCTGTAGCACATATTATAACGATAGATACGATATAAGATTCTTGACTGATGTACAAAGCATTAACACAAGGCATTACCAAAGCGTATAGACTCCACGATGAGCGATGAGCAGAGTGAGAAATGTCGTCCAACATTGTCTTTTTCAGATCTTGAGCTGGGGCCACTGTTCTTAGGCTTAGCCTTTCAGTGGCTGCAATTCGCCATCCATTAATATGGATGGGATCTTGGGTGCAGGTATTGACCTGTGATTTCTTTCCGCGCGCGGTCGAGCATCAGATTGGAGCGCTTGTATAGTTTGTACACGCTCAACTTTGCCTTGAGCGGAAAGTTGGACCTCAATACGGGGGTTAGCAGGGCGCTGGTGCTTCTTGGCGATAGTGTCGTTTACGTGGTGAACCATGCTGAGTCTTTTATCGATGGCCACGCCCAGCGCTCTGCTAAACTTTGGGTGGAAGCCTTTGGGTCTGTCCGAGTAGTATGGCCTGCGTCTCGTCGACGTTCACCGACAGTCTCCAACCATACATGCCATCTGGGCAACTGATCCAGGGTTTTCTATAACTTAGCCGTCGCATGCGCTGCATTCATCAACGTGGAGAGGTATACCGCATCGTCGGCGTACGGCGCAAGCATGGAGTGATACGGGTTTGTGATGTCGGTGAAATCAGCATAGCAGGCCAGTGAAAGGCAGCTGCCTTGGGAGACTCCCGCGGTGATATAACGTATTTCGGACAGGGTCCCTTGGACTGCCACCTGGAACTTGTGGTCCTGGAAAAAGTAGGCCACTACCTTCACGGAACGGCGATAGATCTCCTTCCGACTTGTGCAGAAAACCGCCATGCTATCCGGTCAAAAGACTTTTTTTTATAGGGAAGGGAGGCAAACGAGCAGGTGGCTCACGTGATGGTAAGTAATTACCGCCGCCCATAAACATCCGCAATACCAGAGGAATAGCAGATGCGTTGCCGGCCTTTGAGAAAGGTATAGGCTTTTTTCTTGAAGGTCCCTAAGCCGTATCGGTCCGGAAAAACCGCTGTCGGCAGCACATTCCATAAAGTGCAAGTGCGTGGCAGAAAATTCCGCGAAAAACGCACTGTGGTGGAATGCCAAGCATCAAGATGGTGTTGATGGAATTTTTGACTATGCCGTAAGGTACGATGGTGAAATTCAGCGGCTGGGATTAATCCGAACAATTCCTCGGAGCACTCCCCGTAGTAAATCTTGTAAAAAATGCAAAGAGATGCAACATCTCTTCGCAATGCCCGAATCTTCGACGACCATGTTCTAGCCTATCAGATAGAACATGGTCGTCGACGATTCGGGCCGCTCTTTGTTGGATACAGTCAAATGGAAGGAGCTGACACTGGGGTGCCCCCTCCCAAAGATGCGAACAGTGCTCCATGTGCGGCCGAACCTGCGCCTTATAAAGTTGCAAGCGGTGGGCCTGCATGAAGTACTGTCGTGCTCTTCTGAGCACGCCAAGCTTTTAAGAGGCCAATTTGGCCCTTCCAAGTAACCGCGAAACTGAACGTTGCTCAATATGTCGATGCCAAGGATTCCGATACTGGCTGAGGCAACTAGGGGAGTGCTCTCAAAATGAGGTGATCCGACCCGACGAAGGGTGACCCGACGAAGGGTTTCTTTTTAGCGGTTAAGGCGCAAACTAGTGTCTTATAAGGTTGAACTGGAATAAATTTAGTCGGCCCCAGTCCGAGATTTTATCTAACAAAATCTAGACGTCAAACACAAGTTTTTTGAAATATTGGCACGGCCGGTGTATAGGACAACACCAGTGCTGTCGTCTGCATAGCAATGAATGTTACTAATTTGTAACAAATCATTGATATGCAGAAGGAACAAGGTTGGCGATAGCACACAGCCTTGTGGGACACCAGCGTTCACAGACTTAGAGTCCGAGCATGCACCGTCAACTAGTGACCCAATTGCAAAATTTCTCGGGAAGCCCATATGATGAAAGCTTCGAAAGAAGCGCTTTGTGTCACACCCGATCAAAGGCTTTTGCTATATCCAACTGCCAGGGCCTCCCCCTAGCTCTCTACTACCTCCACCTATCGATGAGTGAGGTGCACAAGAAGATCACCAGCTGAGCGACCCCGACGGAAGCCGTACTGGCGGTCACTAATCAACTGGTACTCCTCTAAGTACCTCAAGAGCTGGCAGTTTATACTGGACTCCATTATTTTGGAGAGCAAGGAGGTGATTGTGATCGGTCTGTAGTTGTATGGATCTGAGCGGTCGCTTTTCTTCACCAAATCTGTCTTCCATGTTATCGGGACGATGCCTTGAGAGTAGGAGTACCGAAAAAGACGCGTTAGAACCGGTGCCTACTATGGAGCACACATCCTCAGCACAATAGGGGGATACATCGGGACCACTCCACTTCTGGATGTCTAGGTAGAGGAGTGCTTTGCGCACTGAGCTCTGAAATAACCGGATGTCCGGCATAGAGCACTCACTGCACGGGATGGTCGGCGGTGAGTTCCCATCATCGAGAGTCGAGCTGGACGCAAAAAGAGTACCTAGCAGATCGGCTGTCTCTTTTGTGTCATGGGACAGCGAATTGTCCTCTCTGTGCAGAGATGGTAGTGATGGCTGACTAAAATTCCCTTGGACAGCCTCGGCGAGAGACGAGAACACAAGGAAGGTTTCCCGAAGGAAAACGAACCAGTTTCTCGCCAATTCTGCCAATGTGATCAGACTTTGCCGCAGCAACTACTCTTTTGAAGGCCCTGGCGGCAGAGTTATACTTCTTCTTAAAAACGCTAGTACTTGAATCCCGGGACGCCAATGCATTAACCCAGGCCCGGTAGCACTGCTGCTTTTGACGAGATGCCATTCTGCATGCGCTACCAAACCAAGGCTTAGATCTTCCACCGATGGGCACAACAGAGGAAGGAACGAAAAGTTCCATTCCTTGAAGCACCACATCGGCGACGGAATCTGAAACGGTGTCGGGACTATCCAGCGAGAAGCCCCCATAGGTAGAATGCAAAAAAAGATCGCATCCCTTCCCAATCCGCCGACCTGTAATGCCATACACGGCGGTGGCCCGCATATCGCGACCGCAATGGGCACATGATAGGCACTTTACTCCGAATCAGGCAGTGGTCCGATGAACCCAAAGGGGCATAGACGAAGACCACATAGCCGTCCGGATGAGAGGTCAGCAGATATCCGGAACCCGCGTTGAAGAAGTAACCAGTTGTGTCAGATCATATGCTAAGGCAAAGTCAAAAACAGATCTCCCCGCATGATCAGTGGTTCGAGATCGTAGCCATTCGTTGAAGTCGCCGAGTACCACGATCTCTGCGGATGAAATCTGCTGTAGCACGGAATCTGCAGCCATTTGGATGTGGTCGATGAGTCGGTCAGTTTCGGCATTACCGCGGTAGGACCTATAGAGGCTATGGACGCGAGGGTGGTCGCCGCTGTCTATGCGTAGCCAAAGGGTGGACAGGTCCCTACCTTCAAGGATGCCGAGGTGTTGAAAACATATATCCTCTCTGATACAAACCCCGGCCCGTGGCACAAAAGAATGTTCATGCTTGTACCCCAGGTAGGAAATATAAGAGGTATCCACCGGAGAGGATATCTGCGTCTCGGTAAAAAAAGCAAGGCCGGCTTTGCTGTCTCCATGTGGTAGTGGACGGCATCTAGATTGGAGTGTAGTCCCCTGATATTGCAAAGATCTACGGCAAGTGTGGTAAGGGGTGCCGAAGGTTTTTTGCTATGTTTGCCTTGGACAGTGTGGGAACAGAGCGGAACTTTACCCCGGTAGGCTTCTTCTTGTTCAGACCGTATGTGACATGGTGCAGCACTCTGGCAAGCTACAGGGTAGTTGAGTGTTTGTCCCTGAATAGTCCCTGTTGGAGGGTGGATAGGGCGAAACTGCTTCTTGAGGTAATCAGTGATCACTTCTGCTCGGTCTTCAGCCTTATAGTATAGGGAGCCATCCTTGTGCTTGAGTGGGCTCAAGGCTATTCTCCTCATATGCTCGATCCAGCTCTCGGGTGTGTGTTGCTGGATGATGTCCTTTACCTTCGCCATGCTTGTACAAAGCCACATGCTTGTACACATCTAAATCACATCTTCTATCCCATCTAAAAATGCTCCCCAAGTATTTCAAACATATGTTCTAGACATTTCTGATATACCCATATTTCACACTTTGTTCTAATAATGGTGACAATTATAAACCAAAATTCCATGTTTCATTTCATTCAAATAAAATAAAGTAGAACTGAGTGCGCTTTTCTGCTGCTCAATTAAGCTGGCTTTACCAGGTTAGTACTAAGGCCTAGCTGAATATTACAGCACATAGCTTCCAAAGTTTCAGTTAGTGAGAATGAAGAAAGACCACAATCTCCTCTTTTCACCAACCCAATTCTGTATTACCATTGCAGATGCACATTTAAGTGGGCAGTCTAAACCTCAGTTCTGCCAATTGCTTTCTTCTCAAAAAAAACACACTTCCATACATACATATACCTTAACCAAGTCTACTGTTGGACATGGGTCTTTCCCCCCAGGGAGGGTTTGTTATAATTGCCATGCTTGGCAAGTGGATTGGATATTGCAGTACCAAACACCTCACACTTCAAATGCTACTGCATGTCACCAGCCTGTTAAATTTTGCTAAGCTGATTATACTGCCAATCTCAGAAAAAAATAAAAAATGTTATTACAATAATATGACAGATAATATGTTGAGTGATCAGATATGAAATCAGGAGATTCATGTTCACCAACAAGTTTTTTTAAACACACAAATAAGATTTTAACTTAGTTGGCATAATGGATATAAGCTCCTGTGAAAAATTCAGGTTAGGAGGACTTTTTTATCTAAATCTGTGAGCACTTAAATATAAAATAATTAAATAAGGAACATTTGAAGACAAATAAAAATTGCTTTACCTTTTCAGCTTTGGTACCCTTCCATCCATTAACACAGGCTTTAATGAGAATATCATGTTTTATAAAGATTTTAACAAATGTTGCCACAAACTCCTCAGACCAAAGCTTCAGACCTACTAATGACATTCTTGATCACAATGAGACTGCTTACAGCTGAAAGAATAAAATCACAAATATCTAAAGTTTGTTATACATAGTGGTGATAATAAGTTAAGTACTATGGTATGGCCTGCGAACCATTGCAGCATGTGGGCTTCTCTTATTAAATGGATTTAAAACAATAACCACTTCTTTAGTGTTCCTATGGTATGTTAACAAATTTTAAATCTATAACTGTGTAATATCCGAACAGTATATAGTGGTGAAATAACAGAACCTAGCCTATATATTTATATAAAATTATTAATATTTATCAGATACACTGGTTTTATCACAATTTTTTTCTTCACAGCTTAGCTCATGATGAACTCAATAGGTAAATTTGATATTTACAATTTAAACAATATTGGCAAACCCTCCCTGGCCTTTGTTCCATAGTAGACATATACAGGCCATTATATATGTATGTATAAAATCATTGAATGTAAACAGCTAGTCTCAAATAAATACTGACAAAATCACATATTGCTGTGAACACAAAGTAAGTAGCTAAAGCACCTGAAATAACAAAAGTACTGCAAAACCGTGACACAATGTAACATTGGAAAGTTGTTTTCTACATAAACCCATCAAGGAATCTTCATGGAACTATATTGCCAGCGCTACCTGAACATCTAATTGTACAATAGAATAAGTATAAAATAATGGCTCTACTAACAGCCCTCTAAATTGCTTTTGCTGTGATAATGCTAATGATTTTTCAATGAATTCACTATTGAAACAAAAAGATATAAGATAATTGGTTAATGAATAGACTATATAAAAACAAGGTATTGGGAAATACTGTACCTAAAATCGACATAGCATTAAAATAATCTTTTACAAATATAGTGATTGCATGAAGGGCAAGAAAATTTATTAAATAAATAAAGTATAAAAATTTGTTGTTTATTATGATAATACAGTTTATAATTTGTTTTAAAACTTAATTTAAAACTGCAGAAAAAAATACCTGAAATTATTACGAATATCAGAAACATAGCCTGGGAGGCCTGAGGAAGTGGTGGTAACTTTACATAATATTCAAAAACAAAAACTTTTCATCGAGTCTTTTAAATATATTCATTAACACGATGTTTTCAAACAATTACGAATATTAGGAAACGTTTCATTTGACGTTTACTGTATATATATTAAACCAAAGTGATTATATACTCTTTGATACATATTTGCACTACTCGATTCGACATATAGTACCATAGATAATACACATACTTGACACTAGTGATGTCTTTAGCGAATTAACTTTACAGTATCGATAGATTTTACTACGACTGTTCTGAAATATGAATGGTGAAAAACATATACTCTTATCAACTTATTTTAAAAAACCACATTAGCAAGGGTCGAAAAACGAACGAGAAATTAAGAACCTTATGAAATGCTGTTCACATTAAATGAGCTCATCACCGATTTTTTCACACTTTTCAATTCACAATATATAGTCTTGTAATACTGCCATCAAGTGTAAATCATAAATTATTATGATTAAGACCCACCAGGCTGAAAACTATCACTCAATGAAAGCCAACTAGCCGTGGCCTATATATATATCTATAGGTCAGCTAGCTCCCGATTATATTCGTAGAGTTAAGAATGAGTTATTGCTCGATATTACGTTCTACATTTTACTCCTCAACGAGTATTTTGTAATGCGAGGGCATAGAGATGCTTCATTGCTTTATTATCTGTGATAGTTTAGGAAAATCGTCGAAAGGAGATACCAGGCCATAAACTCCAAAAAAAATCGTAGAAAAGGAAAATCAACCCTAACACAAAAGACCATAGAATATTATTAAATTATTATGTACTTTAACGCATTATATTTATAATTTATTTAAATTATTATATACTCTTTGCTAAAAATTATTTTTATTTCAATGTGAAGACATTTAAATGATAGTAATTATAACTTATGAATGAGTTATAATAATAATAACTGACCCTCTCATTTGAGACAAGTGGAAGCATAAAGTAGTACTAATAGTTTAAGTAACATATTTTCATGCAACATACTATACTTGCACAAATAGAAAAAAAAAAATTTATGTTTTAATACATCCAAATAAATGATATACTGTGGGTGAAATATTCGTATCTGATTATTGCTAACATTGCTCTGATCTCAAAGTAAGCAGCTTAAGCACTTGAAAAATGGAATAAGGAACAATGAAGATACCACAAATACCCAGACCCGAGAAAATGTATAAAATATAAAAAATATTATCTTCATTTAACCGATCAGGAATCGAACCCAGGACCACAGAGCTGGCAACACCTTGAAAACCGGTGCTTACGCCACTCGTCCACGGAGGTCGTCACACACTCTTAATTACCTCCGTGGTCAGCTTCACTATAGCACCCCAAATATTTTCTTTATGGAACATCAACGACAATAAATCTTACATATGCACAGGATACGATATAAATAAGGATGCTTAAATCCAACACGCACATCAATTAAAGGTGAACATATCATTTAATATTGCAACGAAAACAACATTTAACAATGACAAATACTTTGCTTTTGAATTTTGGCAGGGAAACATCGCCGATATTAATTTTATTGAATCGTTGATGTAGTTAATTATACTCACTGCACATTCTTAATATAAAAGAGTTATAGCCGATTTTATTTTAAAAAGATAAAACATCATAAAACAGAACGGAAGATAAAACATGTTGCGAATTCCAAATCGAGCTTAGGGGAGTGGAAATGACCATTGAATAGCTTATATAAAAACATTATGGTTTAATAAAAATCTTGCGGTGCTTATGAAGAGAAGTCACATTAAAATGCTTCAGTCACAATTCAGACTTAAAGCCGAACCCTGGTGTAAACCTACAGACACATTGAACTTGTCTGTGATTCCAGCCTCAGACCGGACGCAAGTATTGGCTCTATTATACATCGACGATACCTCAACAAGCCGCACATACTTCTCTGGCAGCCCTTTCTCCCTCATACATCACCACAGAACCTTACGGGGTACCTATCGTATGCCTTCTCCAGGTCCACGAATACCATACGCAAGTTCTTTTGCACAAGCCTGTATTTTTCAATCAGTTGCCGAAGTGCAAATATGGCATCCGTTGTTCCCCGGCCCGGCATAAAACTGAAGTGGTTATGTGTTACCACAGTCTCCTCTCTCATTCGTTTTGCTATCACTTTTTCCCATATCTTCATACTGTGTGACATGAGCTTTATTCCCCGATAGCTGTTGCAATCTTGTACATCACCCTTCTTTTTAGAAACGGGCACCAGTGAACTGTTGCACCATTCCTCGGGGATCACCTCTTCTTGCAACAACTTATTGAAGAATAAATTCAGCCACTTCCATCCATCTACTTTCAGATACTTCCATGCTTCTACTGGTATACCATCTGGCCCTGGTACTTATAATGCTATAGTGGTGTAATTTCTAGATAATCGTATTATGATTACCGCAATCAAAGGCATTGGAGAGAGATCACAAAAGATACCCAAAGTGAACCCTCCCAAGCCTCAAAAATTTGCATAATCAGCACCACCTGTTGGTGCACCTCCAGCTACACCAGCATCCGTTGCAGAGAGACCCCTTGTAAAACCAAATTGATTTTGGTGCAATAATTCATGTGCATTAAAATGTTTTAATCATTGATTTAGAATATTTTTTTTTGAAAATTTTTATTACTGTTGGTAGTACAGAAATAGGTCGCAAGTTGCTAGGGTATGAGGTACTACCAGATTTACATAAAGGTATGATTTTACTATGCTTCTAAAGGTCAGGAAATACTTTAGATTTTAGACTACTGTTAAAAATAATGGACAAATGAGGCGCAATTAAATCTATTATTGAAGCGATCACTTCAACGGAAATCTACCGTTCTGCAAGTCTGCCGTTTTCTTAAATTCAATAGTTTAAGATTTTTACAATATATCTAGAATCTATTGTTTTAAACTTAAATATTTTGGAACAAGCATTTACATTTTCCTTTAGTAATGTATCGGCAACAGCAAAAGAAGAATTCAGAAACACTTGTCTACATTAAAGAACATGAAATTTGATTTGCATCATTGAGTCACAGCAACAATATCTTTTTATCTGTCATGGTCACTTCTGACTTTCATGCTTAGCTTTAAGTCATCGACAAAGACAGAATAATTTGAAGCTTTTATTATTGTATTTGTCATTTATATCATATTCATACCATACCATATTTAGAAGTGTCTTAAATATCGCATAAGTTTAACTTTTGATACTTATTCAGCTATAGGTATAATAAAGACACGTAGCTGCAAGCATGCTTATAAACAAATTTTACAATAATTTTTTGAAATCAGTGTATAAAATATTTTTTTTTTAGTGTTAAGCTCGACTTTTTACATTATAATAATATAAATTTGATTGTATGTTATCTCTTCTAACCTGTACACTTGTGTGTAACTTTTTTCTCTTTAATTTAATCATATACAAATAGGGGGTCATTGTAGAAGCGTGCTCGTCGCGACCCCTGCCAGCCCTTTTCAGGGCTACAATTCTACACAGCTGCGCACCCATGCCAACGAGGGTTAGGGCGTCCCCCCAAGGCGACGCACACCAGTTCGTCCCCGTTGGTGTGGAATGCAGCGAGCAAAGCGGCGATGGGGACCGCCACCCGTCACGCACAGCCCGACACGGCGGAAGGTGGAGGACGGAGTGCAGAGTTGGCACGTGGAATGTTAGAGGAGGCATGAGAGATAAGACGAATGAGTTGATTGAAATAATGAAAGGAAGAGAATTAGATGTCGTGTGTTTGTCGGAGACCAAGCGGAAGGGCAGCGGTACTGAATAGCTCCCTGGCGGGGCGTTAGCTCTATGGTCCGGAGTCTCGGAGAGCGAGAGCGCCTGCCAGGGAGTGGGGGTGCTGCTGTCGTCTCGGTTGGTCGATGTTATGACTGAATATAAGGTTGTGAACTCGAGACTTCTCTGGGTTCGCTTTAAATTGGGACTGACGAAGTTATTCCTTTTGGCTGTTTATGCGCCGGTAGCTTCGTCGTCCAGAGCTGAGCTGGAGGAGTTTTGGGAGAATGTAAGAGAAGTTCTAGACTTGGTTAGAGGAAACGAAAGAATTGTTGTATGTGGTGAATTGAATGGATGGGTTGGTACCGCTCGGCCAGGGTACGAGTCGGTGCTTGGAATGTTTGGTGATAAAAGGGTTAACAATGCTGGCAAGCTTATACTGGCTGTATGCAAGGAAAAGGGTCTTCTTGTGACAAACACTATGTTTAGTCACAAGAAAATCCATATGAATACTAGAACAAGAGAGAATGAGAGAAGTATGATCAATTTATTCCTGGTGAATTACTGACTGCGCAAATTGGTGATGGCTACGTGGATGTACAAGGCTGCTAACCTGGAAACAGATCACTGTCTAGTGATTACTAGATTTCTGATATGTCCTGTTCTGATATTTGAAACGGACGAAGAGAGAAAGAATTGTGAAGATAATACAGAAATTCATACACACATATAATAATGGCGACATTCGTACATTTGCGGAGCGCGATTAGCCGGGATAGAAGATGTGATTTAGATGTGGTCATGCGTATGACTGCCGGGATCAAAGTAAATTATACCCTGACTCAGGGCACTTCCTCAAAAGGCAGAGTGTAGCTAAAATGGTAAGGACGTGCTTTAATGGTTTTATCTAGCTTTAATAAATTGCTGGAAGAGTGGAGAGTAAAGTACCCTAGACGTGCGTGTATGAAGAATATTATAAAGCGATCTATCTGTGGCTACCCCGTCAGGGAATTTGCGTGAAGATATATTAATTCATCAGCATTTTCTTGCAGCTACTAATCACTTTCAGGTTACTGAGATTTATCTGTCAAGAGTTCTTCTTGAAAAGTAATTTATCCTGAGCACTAAAATCATATTTTTTTAATCCCAACATCCATAACCATTCTTCCCCTAACAACCTAATAGAACTCAGCTTTGAACAAGTTTCACTGGCCTTGTTTTAGAACATGATCATACCACTAACTGACTGACTAACACTTCAGATGACTTTTTTGATATGAAAGTCTGGGGAAGCCTACCTCGTCGACGTCGCTGCCTTGAGGCTTCCTCTACTTTACCTTTGATATAAGCTTCGGCACAAACAGTGCCATTACTAGTAGCCAAATCAGTAAAAGTGTGTGAACTTTTAAAAAATATAAAATTAAAAAAAAAATATTACTAGTATTTGTTTTGCGACTGCTAACACCAGTTTTCAAATCCAAGGTGGCGGACGTTGAAATCTAGAAAATATTCCCATGTCGATATTTCCCAAAACTTCATGTCTTCAATTTTGGATTAGAAAACTGGCATCGACTTCTTAATTGGCAACCCGAGCAACCGCGTAAACCATACACATGTCGATACTTTTCACAAAATCTATGTCCGCCATCTTGGATATGAAAATTAACATCAAATTCGTAATTAGAACCTCGATGAAATTTCAAATACCCATGAATTTTTTGAAGAGGGTTCAAATTTTATTCACATTAACCATCATTTTCCCTAAATCTGGGTACTATTTATTGTAATGTCCTTTTCTACTCGTACACATAACGGAAAAGCGAGAATAAGATATGAACTAAGCACACTTAAATATGAAACCTGGTAAATTTTTTCCTAACGTTTATACTGAGGTGCTCTATTTAGACATTATAATATATAAACAGAAAGTATAGTCACCGCTTTGCAGAGGTCAATGAACTCTCCGATTTTTCAATTACTAAAAGTGAAGGTAGTTCAGATCTGTACGGATGGCCTTTAGCATTAGTATCTTTATTATGCACATTTTTATTATTTTCTCGTTTTTTTTAAATATGTATGCCATAATTCTAAAGTAAAAAATTTTATTGTCCTAGTGGTTTAGAATTACTTGAATTTTTTATTCAAGATATAGTTAATGAAATATTTCTATCCAATCTTTCTCTATTAAAGCGTAAATTAAAAATATTCAATTATCAAAGACATAACCTCTCTCTAAATAGTCCCACAAGCGAATACATGTATAGACAAGAATCTACTTTCCGCTTTTTAGTACATTCTAGCATTAAATTATAGAGCAATAGCCAAAATAATTTATTCTTGCACTCTGGCCAGAATACATTAAATTAATTTTAAAATATTAAAAAAAACTTACCAATATGTACTAATCCACCCTAAAATTAAATTTATTGAACACATTGTCTTCACTAACAATAAAATGAAATAAAGCGCTCGTGTGATCGAGCACTCAAGGTCATCCAGTTCCAATCGACCTCCCCGCCCCGCACCTCAGCTATTCGTGCGTCAGATAGCGACTACGTTGATGTTTTTCTTTCTCGCTCTCACCATAGTCTATTTCGTATTGGTACAACTTGTAATCTATAATGTTATCGCGCGTGCGCACAGCGGCAAAATATTTGTAGTATGTGCTTAGGTCCAAAGAGTATATAACCTAATAATCAGTCAAGAGAATGCTGATTTAAGTCCAAGGAGAATAAATATAAAAACAGTTTATAACCACAAACCGTGAAATGTATATGAGATGAATGCATAATTAGATAAAACAAAGTGAAATTAAATCTACACGTAATGGGAGAGAAGTGAATTTATTTATTATAATAGCAAACGTCTTCGTGCTTGACTTTGTTGCTTATGAAGAAGGATGCAATAAGATACAACTTATTTGAAATATCTTGATACTTCCTGGGAATGCAGTCTCGCTTTCTGCATGTTCGAGCAAATTATATAAATACAAGCATCATATAACCATAGATACTGTTGGTGCACAAGTTGTCCGATTTATCTGTCAACTGTTCAAATTACGTCACTGAAGTCGAATGGAAGGGCGTAAGCGAATACGGGTGAAGTGCGGCACGGTGCGGGGATTGAGCTTTTATCTGAAGGTTATCCTCTCTGTTTATATACATATATCTATACGCAATGATTGCTCCTCGATTATTGTAGTTTTTAGCTAACAAGTAGTCAATGATATTATAAATATAGATGAGTTATATGCTCACAAAACAACTGAAAAAAAATTTTCCAACCTATCTGTCCGAGGAATAGCAAAAACATCACAAATTTAAGTTTTAACACTACATTGCAACGGCCGCCCATTTGGCAAAGAGTAACAAAATAACTCAGCAGGGGGTGCTCTATTTTATTTTTAAAAGATGAAAAGTAATCACTAAGTATCATACTTTAATACTTAAATTTTTATTTAATATAATATATTACCTTGTAAATTTTAGAAGTCACGATAGCCGAGAGTGGTGGTCGGAATATCGAGTCAAGTGACCTGAGTTCGATCCTCAGGTGGCAGGCTCGTACCAATTCAAAAACTTATGTACGAATTATATCGTTGGCCTGGACATTAAGACGGTGACGGGTCATGTTGTCCCTAAAATATCTTCGGTGGAAGGTGGTCAAAGGTACTTAATTGTCTAGACTAGACCTCTGACTACCCCTGTATTGGGAATAGCGTGAAGATATTTATTTATATATTTCATTCCAAATTTTCAAACTAAATCTTTAAACATACAAAATGTACTTTTAATAATACCAAACATACATAAATGATACATACATACATTAAAAGTCTGCACCCAATGGTGCAGAACGTTGTCCTCTGAGAGTGAGAGTGAGTGAGTGAGTACACTTTATTGCACACCATAAAAAAAGAAATATAATATGGCAAACAGTCTAAACATAAATGGTAGCACAATGGGTTGCCTTATCGCTCAAAGCGATTTCTTCCAGACAACCTTTGGATGGACAGGATTTAGAAGAAAGGAATCTGGTGTAGGTAAGTAACAAATGAAAAGAAACACAATAATACACCAATACAAGTATTACGCAAAAAAAAGATATGTAGTCAATTAAAGATAAAGATAAATATATAATATAAACTTACATACATACATTCATATATAAACATACAAATATATGTATATATATATATAAATATCTTCACGCAATTCCCAATACAGGGGTAGACAGAGGTCAAGTCTAGACAATTAAGTCCTTTGACCCACCTTCCACCGAAGATATTTTCGGGACAACGTGACAGGTGGTGAGCCCGTCGCCGTCTTTATGTCCAAGCCAACGATGAAATTCGTACATAAGTTTTTTGAAAACTCATTGGTACTGCCACCTGGGGACCGAACTCGGGTCTCTCGACTCGAAAATCCGACCACCCAACAACTCGGCTATCGTGACTATCGTTACAAATATATGTATATATACATATATACACAAACACGTATATATATATATATATATATATATATATATATATATATATATATATATATATATATATATATATATATATATATATATATATATATATATATATATATATATATATATATATATATATATATATATATATATATATATATATATATATATATATATATATATATATATATATATATATATATATATATATATATATATATATATATATATATATATGTATATATATTCCATAAAGTGGGAAAACACCACAGGATACAGAGGAGTTGAGAACATGACAAAGAATTGGAGTGATAATATCCAGAATAGGAAGTAGCATATTACGGCTGATACCGTCACAACCCACCGCATTGGAAGTTATCGACAGCACGCTCTTCTTAACATCACAAGCAGAAAAATGATTTAAGACAAATCAAGGTTAGAACAAGTAGAGAAGTGTTGATTAAGAAAATCAATGTTCTAGAAACTGGGTCATTTCGAGATTTTCCAAAGCCCATTGATCTGAGAAAATTCCAAACCTTAGTTTGATCTCCATTTTGTACCCTTTCATGGATGTATCGGCGTTGTGCATTCCTACACATCTTATTGCAGTGATTACGAATGTAAACATATTTTTCCCAATTTGTTTGATTAGGCTTGCATTTGTACTTAGTTTTAGCTACAACTTTTTTAATTTTAACAGATTGGATGTCAGTAGTCAGCCACGGGGCCGGATGATGTTTAACTTTTATAGCGCGGACAGGAGCATGTTTGTCATAAAGATGAGTAAGATTAGTAGTAAAAATTGTAACCTTCTCATCAACTGAGTTGCTGTTTAAAAGAGGCGACCAATCGATCGCTGTTGCATCCTTGAGAAGATTACCAATATGCATGCCACCAGAACTGCGTTGCAGAAGAACCTTCGACTTAGCTTTGGGAGGACGTATTTTATAAGAGAGAAATATAAGATCGTGGTAAGAGAAGGCATTAGCCGAGTACTGCCCATGCTTAGCGACATGATCATACGATGATACCAATATAAGGTCTAGCAGGGAAGGTGTAGTATTTGGGAAGTGATGCGTTGCATTCAGGGGAAGAATAGTGAGATTAGTGGACTCAATAATAGATTGGAAGATGGAAGATCTAGAGAGTCTTGTTTAAGTAGGCATGTATTAAAGTCGCCCATGATTATAGCATGGGAGTACGAAGAAGATAAATCTTCGAGAATTTTCTCGAAAGAAGTAAAGAAATCTATTCTTGATGAAGGGCAATAATATACTCCTAGTAATACTTTCGTGTGAGAGAGTTCCAACTCAATGAAAAGATTTTCGCCCGCATTAGATGAAGGTGGTTGCGCTGACATATCGAGAACAGAGAAAGGAATATACGCTCGAATATATATGGCAACGCCCCCACCACCACCCCATGTGCGATCATTTCGAATAAGCTGAAAACCTGGTAAAGAAAAATTTGTTGACTGAAGGCAAGGTTTAAGCCAAGATTCAGAAACAAGAATTGCATGAATATGCTTATTGTCGAACGTTGCCAGCATATCGGGGAAGTGAGCCGGAATACTCTGGGCATTAATATGAACAACGTTAACATGCTTGGGAACATCAGAAAACTGGGCGGCTAGAAAATCAGGAATTGGTTGAAGGCTAAGAAAACTGCTATCGGAATTTGTGGTATTAGCTGAAAAAAAACTCTCGAGTTCGCTGTTATTCTGTATATCTGTATAAGACATTTATAATATACCTAAAAATACAATAATAAATATATAAAATACAAAATAAAAATGTGAAATATATAAAAATGTGTTAACAATAATTACGTACTCAATAGAATAGCCAGTCCACCTACCAGTTGAGTGTTAGAAATGAATTTTTGATTTGAAACATCTATAGCCGCACGTAAAACCGATTTCTGGCGTGGCGACGCATGCCGTGGCTATACAAAGATATACTAATTTACACCCTATTACATGAGAATTAAGGTTTATAATTAAACACTGAAATCCCTTTTTTATATTTAATTAATTATATTCATATTATTCATATTAGTGACTATGTAAATTATATTAAGATTTCATTTTTACATGAAAGGTCATTTCCTTATAGTCAAAAGGTTCAATAATTTTTAAAACGAATAAATATAAACTACCATTAAAATTAGCTGGAGATTTTAATGTAATTTGTAAGAGCTGAATCAATGCCATTAATGACATTTCTTCAAAAAGAATTTCAATTGCAAATCAACAACAATCCAAAAGAATCTACTACCAAATATGGAACAACTATAGATGCTGTAATTGTGAGTTATCTTGATAATGTTTTATCCAATACTTTTGTAACGTAATAAATAAATATATAAATATCTTCACGCAATTCCCAATACAGGGGTAGACAGAGGTCAAGTCTAGACTATTAAGTCCCTATGACCCACCTTCCACTGAAGATATTTTCGGACAACGGGACTTTACTACTACGGGACTTTTGTAACGTAGTTTAGTTATCATCGACCAATCGTCACAGTAATACCGGCAGAGGAAACATCGAATATAACTATAACTGAAGTCACAGAGAGAGAGAGAAAATATTTAAATTGTGGCCACTTGATATTAATATCGAATTTTTATATCAAATGTAAATAAATGCTTATTAAATAAAGTTACCATTTTCTGTAAGAAATTCGTAATACTTCATTTTTTCATTAGTATTTTCTTAGTACTTCATTTTTTCATTCCTGTAATAATATTATCTTTTATGCATATTACTTGTACACACACGATATCTCACATCTGCCAGGCGACCCATGACGGCTTACATTTTGTTTATTTAATAATATGCCTTAAAAGAACAAGAAATACAAAAAAAAGCTGACAACTCAGGAACAAATTTCAACCATAGACAACCACTTAATGTACAACTTATACAACAGAAAAAGGTTATCACGAAGTTGCATCGTCTACAGACCTTTGCCTCTTACACTAATAGACAATTAAAATAATTAAAAGTCAACGACATAGACACTAGTCTATATGACAGTGATAAGAAAATAATAATGATAAATGACAATTAGAAATGATGTTTAAAAACAACAAAATCAAAAATACAATGTTGTTTCCATAATGATAATAGCAATGTTAATTATATATATATATATATATATATATATATATATATATATATATATATATATATATATATATATATATATATATATATATATATATATATATATATATATATATATATATATATATATATATATATATATATATATATATATATATATATATATATATATATATATATATATATATATATATATATATATAGAAGAGATTACAAAATTCCAAAATAACATTCAGGGTGTTTAGTACTGTTATTAAATATCACTTTTCACGGCACCTCGCTTGGACTTCACTGTCACTACCTTCGCTTCAGAAACTGGTCCAGACGGAGACGGAGAATCAATCTTGCTAAGGTCTTTAAGACAAAATATACGATGACGGGAACCATCCGTTTTAGCGATATACACACATCCTTCTTTTTCCAGCACTTCGAGAATCCAAACTTCTCACGGGCCGCCATAAACGCGTCGTGTCGTGACTTAGTTAGAAACTCTGATATTGTTTTGCCTGAACCCTTACATTAGGTTTTAGAAAACCTTATTTTATCTCGCAGATTAACATCTAAGAATTTTACCAAGGTCGGTCGAGTTTTGTGAGGCGCTGTCAGTCGGCCCATCCTATGACACCGTTGGATATCATTAATAGTACAGTTACTTAACTTAAGATAATTATGTAAAACCTTTATGACAACTGAGCTTGGTTCATCTTTTGACTCTTCTGGTATTCCATGGAATAGCAGTATCTTCCTACGACTCTGCATCTCCAGATGATCAACATTACGAGCTAATAACTGCATCTGCTGCTGAAGACTATTCAGTGATTGCATAACAAATGTTTTAAAGGATGTTTATTCTGCAGCCAGGGTTGCAGTATTCGCAGGATAAGCAGGCGCTTTTCGCAATTCCTCTTCAAAGCTTGCCATCCTTTTCTGGAAAACATCCATTAAATCCGACATAGTGTTTTTGAGTGACGTCTCCATGGTTAGGCAAATGAGATTACATAAATATAGCGTTTAAAGTTGATAGGCATGAAAAAAAACACTCACTGGTAGGAAAATCAACTAAATATTTATCCTACAACCATTTATGATATATTAAAAGACCACTTAATATTATTTTGAAGTAAAATTACGGAGCTAAATATTTCACGTCAGTCAAATCAGTCAGTCAAAGAGTAAAATGTAGCGGATGAAGTGCTGCAGGAAAAGGGTAGCTACCAGCCAGGTCGGGTGATCGTGACCTGGGGAGGACGTCTCCTCCACAGTGTGCGCTATTAGTAATCGTATGTATGCATGTAATCGTGCGAACTTCGATAGCGCGATGTAAAACGTCGATGTGTTTCCTGAATCCGCCACTTAGCGAGCTTCTAATGTGTAGACATAGATGTCGCCACATCACTCCCCTGCTGAGACTGGAGGTCGGAAGTGCGGAGAGCTTGACGTTGAGCAATCTGGCGTTGCGGTGAGAGGCTGTGACCAGTTCTACGGTGAGTCGAGATGTATGGTCACAATGCTGATGCGCAGTGTCAGCCTGAGGAGAAGGGGGCCCGCTATTGAAGATCCTCAGTGGCTGACAGGACTAGGAAGCACGCGTTGTGCCGACAGTAGTCCGGTGGTGTGAATGCGTTGATGACGTCGATGTTGTTGGAGAGGCTCGCTGCGTTGTTCTTCAGTGGTCACCGTCGGTTGGCGGTGAGATCACGTCGGGGTCACCATTGTAGCGGATGATGTGATGCAGGAAAAGGGTAGCTACCTGCCAGGTCGGGTGATCGTGACCTGGGGAGGACGTTTCCTCCACAGTGTGCGCTATCGGTAATCGTATATATACTTATAATCGGTCCTCTGCTGTAAGGGAATGCAATAACTACGCTTGACAAATGGATTGGCGATTGCATTTACCAAAATCATTGCACCTTAGACGCTGCTATTCATCACCGGTCTGCTGAATATTGGTTTTGGTAAATATCAAGATATCCTGCCAACTTCCGGTAGCCAATAGTATTTTGAAGGCATTTTCCTTAGTCACTTCATACGACACCCACGGAAAGAAAGGGGGTGTATATTCTTACGCCGACACCAAATGGCAATAGTAAATCTTCACGCCATTCCCAGTACAGGGGTAGATAGAAGTCTAAAAAATGAAGTCCCTTCCTAACAATAGCAATCGTACATAAGTTTTTGATTCGAACTATGGTCTCTTGACTCTTATTCTGATCACCCAACCACTCGGCTATCGTGCATAATTTGAAAATAATAATAATAAAATCAATACTTTATTTTATTTACTTGGATAATACTTCTAGTATTAGTATGTTTGTATATTTAGATGTTTTTTCTTTCTCAATCACGCGACAAATGCTGTAAAATAAAAGAAAATAAAAATTACTCATTAGAATGGAGTTTCCAAGCATCAGCGTCTCTTCTGTTGAGTTAATCTATGAACAAATCAATTCTGGAATCTACATCGTTGTCCTTTTCTTTCGATCGACGCAATCATGCCGTCTTATTTGTTAGCCAAAGGTTGAAAGGTTGCGTCGGTCGTGGTCTCTTACGTTTAGTATTATTGTGATACATTGCGTGCACTGGGTTACGGAGAACTGGTAAGACCACCGGTGTCAGAAAATTCGGCATTTGTCGTATTGCTACCACCGCTACGTCAAATGTGGTGAGAGGAGATAGTACGCAAAAGATTGTCCTCGCCCACTAGAGGAACCAGAAGAAAATGAGAAAGCGCCGGGCCGGAAGCGAAGCCCATACAGTGAAGGATAAAAAGGAAATAAAAAAATTATAAAAAGAAAAATTTGCCCACGGTAATTCCCGACTGTGTGTAAAATATTCCACAAGCCCAGACTTGGGCTGAGAGAATGGTTACCGTACCGTCGGCGGCCCTTCTGTACTGCAACTTCGTCACTTGCGAGAACACGAGCCGCATGTGTCGAGTGCGTGAGAGTTTTAAATAAATACCCTCAAAATGAACAAGTGCGAAAGATGTTCAAAAAATGTTACGAAAAAAAGCCCCGGTATTGAGTGCAGCAAATGTGAAAAAGTTGTACATTGTAGTACTTAATGTACAGGACTCACGAATAAACAATTGGCTGCTCTCCGGGCTACGGAAAATCTTGAGTGGACCTGTCTGGAGTGTAATAAATCTTCTCCCAGACGCACATCGTTTATAACTCCGAATGATGAAGATGAAGAAGATATGAGTGATTCTGCTCGGATTGACGTTAAAAAGCTGGCTAAGGCCATATCGAAGGAAGTGGAGACAGCAATGAAGAGAGAAATGAAAGACATCTGTGATTCTATTCAATATCATACAGATAGGCTTGAGGAAGTAGCTGAAACTATGGATGCTTGTAAACAATTGATAAAAGAACTACAGCGTAAGAATGTCGAACTTAATAATAAAAATAAAAATCTAGAAACCAGAGTTGCTGCACTTGAACAAAGATTAAATGAACAAGATCAAAAAAGGTTATCATCCTGCATTGAAGTCGTTAATGTGCCTCAGGTAGACAATGAAAATGTTACAGATATTGCAAATAATATTGCTTGCAAACTAAAGATGCTAAGCAGCGACATTCTTAACGTAAAGCGAAACACGGGGAGAAAGGACCGGCCCGGTTCAATCACTGTCGAAATGAAAGAAGAAAACATAAGGGATATGTGGATATCGGAAGCTAAAAATAAAAGGCTAAAGGTGAAAGACATAATTACTAATGTTTCAAGAACATCTGAGGACATACCAGTGTTCATTCGGGAAGCACTTACGTCTCACAACAAAATGCTTCTCTGGAATGCAAAAAATGAACTTAAGAATACGTTTAAGTTTGTGTGGAGTAAAAGAGGTGTAGTGTTGGCCTGAAAGGAGGAGAAAGACAAAGAAGTTATCAGAATTAGATCAATAGAAGACATAAAAGACCTACTGGCACGATAAGGTTATAATCGTTTATTTACTTGTATTTTTTTTACTTTTGAAACTTTATTTCTTTTCTCTAATAATTATGTCATTGTATACAGACTCCATAACCGAATTGTTTAATTGCGGGGATATAAACTGTTTTTTAAAATATTTGCCACAAAAAGGTCAATCTACTTTGCATGCATATTAACATAAAATCTACCGTTATATAATTTTTCTACCCTAGAACATTATAATATTACCTTGTAAAAAAATTATTGATGTAATTATTTTGACGGAAGCTAATCTAACAGATACATTATGTAGTATGTTTATGATAAATGGCTACACAATGCACACACAGTTGCGCAAATCGCGTAAAGGGGGAGGTATTATTATGTATGTCCACAACAAACACAAAACTACATTAATTAAAACAAACACGATTAATTTTGAAAGCCTAATGATTACGATAAAAACACAATCCAGTTATTGTGCAACACTGTGTGCAGTGTATCGTCCACCTAATAGCCCTAGATATCTATTTGTAAAAGAGTTAAAACGTATCATCAAAACAGTTCATAAAGACACAGATATATTCATTGTAGGAGACACTAACATAGACACCAAATTAGACAATCCTGTAAAACATCAATATACAAGTATGCTGTCAAGCTATGGTCTTGAGTGTGGGATCTCGGACTTTACACGTATTGAAATTAAAGCTTCAAAATTAACAAAATCTTGTATCGATCATAATTTTATACGATCCCGCACTCAAGAACTGTATATAGCGGCCTTAGGTATTGTACTGGCTGATCACCGTGCGGTGGTACTCGCTTGCGTTAGTCAAACAACACAGATACAGGATGATAATTTGCAATTTAAAACTGTATATGAAAATAACAAACTGCAATTATTGTTGAACAATATCGAGTGGCAGCCTATTAAAAATCTGTACTGTCCGATTAAAATATACGAATTTATTAAAAATGCCATACAAAATTGTTATAACCAATCTCAAATAAAAATAAAAATTAAGAGTGTATCAAATAGGGATAAAAATAAATGGATAAATAATAAAATTATAAAATCTTGCCTCTATAAAGATAAATTATTTAATGATTGGAAAAATGATAGCAACAATATCAAAAAATTTGTTCTTGATAACCAACATAAATAAAAATAAATCTAATCTTCAAAACTTATGGAATATTTTAAACAATATGACAGGAAGGGTTAAGAAATCAATTGACGATATTATTCTGAAAAACTTTGAGAACAGTAGAACAAACTTAGTACAGATAGCTAATAATTTTGCAGATGAATTTAAAAACAGTGTTCATAATATATTGACTAACTGCAGAACTCCGTTACTTCAAAAATTTTCATACCGTAGGCCGGTAAATTTAACATTTAGATTTCAGAAAGTAGGCTCAGATACAATAAATAAAATAATAAAATCACTAGATGACAACAAGTCTCCCGGAATAGATAATATTCGTGCACGTGACCTAAAAATCATTAGACATAAAATTGCACCAATAGCCAAATTAACAAATACCAGTATAACAACTGAATATATCCTGATGATTTGAAAACTGGAATAGTAAGACCAATTTTCAAAAAGGAAACCTTAAGGAGTATGGAAATTATCGTCCCATAACCATATTACCCACCTTAGACGAAATAATTGAAAATGTCTGTCAAATCAATTTCTAAAATTCTATGATTCTAATAACATTCTAAATGATAATCAATACGGATTTCAACCACACAAAAGCACCACTAAGCTTCTGAGCAACTTTACTAATTCGATGAACAAACATTTGCATAGTAAAAAGCACATCCTAGTAGTCTTTATTGACTTTAGCAAAGCATTTGATACACTTCAACACGAGACATTGATTGAATCACTGGACGAATCGGGAATTAGAGGACCTGTCCAGAAATGGTGAAAAATATCTGGAAAATAGACATTTTAAAGTTAAGATCGCTGAAAATTGGAGTTATGAAAAGACTGTAACTGAAGGAACTGCACAGGGATCAGTACTCGCACCTTTACACTACTTAACATATGTTAATAAATTTAATTAACAGCTGTCAAATTTATCAGTTTGCCGACGACACGTGCCTAGTAGCGGCTGATGCCGATCTTGGAGTCGCATTTATACGTTTGCAAAAAGATTTTACATCTCTTATTAAGTGATCTCACGATGTTGGTTTAGTTTTAAACGATAAAAAAAACTAAAATAATGTATATCAGCTCTTCTCATAACCGTGCTAAAACAGTGCCTAATCTCATAGCACACTCACACTCATGCTTACATTCATGTCAAATAAAATCTATGTGCTATTGTCCGTCAATAGTTTATACGGACAACCATAGGTACCTAGGTCTCATAATGGATAGCAGACTAAATTGGAAAAAGCATATAAGTAGCGTCTGTGACCGGCTAAAATCAATTCTGACAAAATTTGTACTAATTAAAAATAAAATTGACTTTCCAATTAAATTATTATTATATAAAGCTTTAGTTGAATCAATAACTTCGTACGGTTTGAGTAGCTATGGATTCACATTCAAAACATACATAGACAAAATTTTTCTACTTCAATTAAGGATTGTAAAGATAATCGTCCCTCCTAAAGTAAAAATTAAATATAAAAATAACTACCATATGTTGTTCGCGTATTGTAAAATAATCCCAATCCATGACAAAATATAATATGTGCTCTTAAAAGAACAGTTTTTTAACAAAGACCTGCAAACTCTCATATCACATAGCGAAGGTACTCGCGCCATCTCTAATAAAAAATTATATGTGCCTGTGTATAATAAGAATAACTGTGGAAAACGCACACTCGAATTTATGATTCCAAAATTAATAAACTAATTACCACCCGCATTACGTTACGAAATAAACCCAAACAACATGAAATCTAAATTAACTAACTACTACTTAGCTTTGCTACATGATAATTATATGAAATAATTGATAATAATGTTGACACACCCTTAGGACACTCGAACGCATTTGTTTCTTTTTCTTTTTTTTATGTGCTCGTCATTGTTATAACGACAAAAATTATTCGCACCTAATCTACCCTCACTAAAAATTCCTATATCATGTTCGTAATTATTAATGTAAACTATCTGGTTTATAATAAGTAAACTGCTAAATAATGTTATCTGTATGGACGAACTCCATTGTACAAAAAAAACCACTTGGTTTTATAGTACAGTGTATTGTTGTTTTCATTTGTAATTTGATTTTTCTTTTTCTGAATATAAATAAAAAAAAAGAGGTACTTGCAGCATTGCAGGCCGACGCAAGCCCCGTGCCTGCGCTGTTAAACGGAATAGCCAGGCTCGTCCACGCGCAGATAATTGAGTAGAAAATTGGGCCGAAAAGAAGACTAATAGCACCTACCATCATACCTAGGTAATGTAAATTACAATCACCTATCACCACAGCCACTCGGGCGCCCCCAGGACCTAGCCATGTTCATCGCTAGCAAGCCCAAAACCTTAGCGGCCTCAGTATAGTTTCCCGGTTCCTCGTCCGCTGCTGTTTCAAGCGAAGACTTGTGTCCTCTAACTCGTCTCCTTAGAATGTTTTTTCGTTTGGGGACGCAATCGGCTGTTCTCTGTAAGGATGATGGATGGTTGCAGGCAACTTAGCTTACCCACCAATAATGAGCAATAGCTCCTCTGCCACGCCTCCTGGTGGGGCGATCGGTCTGTAGTTGCCCGGATCTGAGCGGTCGCCTTTCTTAGGGATCGGTTGCACCAAAGCTGTCTTCCATGTCATCGGGACGACGCCTTCAGAGTAGTACCGAAAAAGACGCGTTAAAACCGGTTCCAACTCATCACAATAGGGATGCAGCACACATCCTCAGCACAATAGGGGGGACACCATCGGGCCTACTCGACTTCTGGATGTCCAGGGAGAGGAGTGCTTTTCGCACTGAGTTCATAAAAAACCGGATGTCCGGCATAGAGCACTCACTGCACGGGATGGTCGGCGGTGAGTTCCCCCTGTCATCGAGAGTAGAGTTGGACGCAAAAAGAGAACCTAGAAGATCGGCTTTCTCTTTTGCGTCATGGGCCAGCTAGTTGTCCTCCCTGTGCAGACATGTTAGTGACGGCTGACTGAAATTCCCTTGAACAGCCTTGGCGAGGGACCAGAACGCACGAGTTCCCGAAGACGAACTAGTTTCTCGCCAATTCTGCCAATGTGCTCGGACTTTGCCGCAGTAATTACTCTTTTGAAGGACCTGACGGCAGATTTATACTCCTTATTAATAACGCTAGTTTTTAAATCCCGAGACGCCGATGCTTTAACCCAGGCCCGGTAGCACTGCTGCTTTTGGCGAAATGCCATTCTGCAGGTGCTACCAAACCATGGCTTTGATCTACCACCGATGGGCACCACAGAGGAAGGAACGAAGAGCTCCATGCCTTGGAGCACTACATCGGCGACGGAATTTGCAACGGCGTCGGGACTATCTAGCGAAAAGCAAACCTACCCCCATGGGTAGGATGCAAAGAAAGACCGCATCCCTTCCCGATCCGCCGACCTGAAGTGCCACACACGGTGGTGTCCTGCATATCGCGACCGCAATGTGCACATGATGGGCACTTTAATCCGAATCAGGCAGTGGTCCAATGAACCAAAAGGGGCATATAGCCGTCCGTATGAGAGGTCAAAGATCCAGCAGGAAGGTGTATGATCCTCCATATCCGGATCCCGTGTTGGCGAAGTAACCAGTTGTGTCAGATCATATGCTAAGGCAAAGTAAAAACAGATCTCCCCGCATGATCTACACGCAGTGAGTACTAGTGTCGCACACGGGAGCGCGGGCACTACGTCGCGTACGAGCCGCTCGGACACTACACGCAGTGAGTACTAGTGTCGCACACGGGAGCGCGGGCACTACGTCGCGTACGAGCCGCTCGGACACTACACGCAGTGAGTACTAGTGTCGCACACGGGAGCGCGGGCACTACGTCGCGTACGAGCCGCTCGGACACTACACGCAGTGAGTACTAGTGTCGCACACGGGAGCGCGGGCACTACGTCGCGTACGAGCCGCTCGGACACTACACGCAGTGAGTACTAGTGTCGCACACGGGAGCGCGGGCACTACGTCGCGTACGAGCCGCTCGGACACTACACGCAGTGAGTACTAATTTCGCACACAGGAGCGCGGGCACTACGTCGCGTACGAGCCACTCGGCCACTACACGCAGTGAGTACTAGTGTCGCATACGGGAGCTCGGGCACTCCGTCGCGTACGAAATGCTCGGACACTACACGCAGTGAGTAATAGTGTTGCATATGCGTGTGCGACCCCGGAGCACTGGTACTAGGTAGTTTTGTATCTAGTGTTAAAAATTCTATAAACCTTTTATCTATAAAATGCAGTAACTGACATTCAGACTTACTTTCTCTTATATAATATTAAGCATAGTTTTTAGGATGTATGAATTCTCCCATACTACGTTACATTCAAGTTGGCATCGGTTCAACGCGTCTTTTAGGTACTCCTACTCTGAAGGCGTTGTTCCGATGTCATGGAAGATAGCTTTGGTGCACCCGATCCTTAAGGCGACCGCTCAGATCCGGGCAACTACAGACCGATCGCCATCACTTCCTTGTTCTCCAAAATAATGAAGTCCTTTATAAACTGTCAGCTTTGAGGTACTTAGAGGAGCACCAGTTGATCAGTGACCGCCAGTACGGCTTCCGTCAGGTCGCCCGGCTGGTGATCTTCTTGTGTACCTCACTCATCGATGGGCGGAGGCAGTAGATAGCAAAGGTGAGGCCCTGGCAGTTAGTTTGTTCATAGCGAAAGCCCTTGATCGGGTATGGCACAAAGCGCTTCTCTCGAAGCTTCCATCGAAGCTCGAGACTTCCTGAGAAATTTTGTAATTTATTTTAATAATTTTTATAATAATAATTTTATTTTATTTAGTAATATCTATTGTCTTATTTTTTAGTGGCTTTACAATTCATTTGACTATTGTATGATGTTTATCCTTGAAAGCTGTACTAGAATAAACTGTGTCACAGCTATCAGCTTCCTCCACCCTGAATTTTACACATTAACTATGAGTTTCTTTTGTAGAAGTACATAAAAAGAAGAAAGAAAAATAAACTTAATACTAATATTACCACAAATATCTGTGTGTGTGTGTGTGTGTGTGTGTGTGTGTGAGTGTGCGTACGTGCATGCGTGCGTGCGTCGTTCTATGAGAATTTACTGGACAAACACTACTGGTATTACGTTTAGAACTAGATTTAAATTAGTTTAGTTATTAATTAAAAGTAATTAGTACTTTTATGTTTTCGTAATGTAGCAGACATTACAAACAACTGCCTGAAACTGAGCACGGAACATTCTCTAAACATGTCAGTACCTATACCTCTGAGGTTTTCCCACAATAACTTTTAATATAGCTCTTTGAGTCCGTTTTAGAGGGAGCAGAACTGTAATTGCAATTCCACCCCATGTTACAATACAGTATTATAATCAACTCTGAGCAAGCGCATAATACACATTAAATAAAGTTCGGATATCAGCAGAATCTTTTAATTTTCTAAAAATTGGAATCAGTTTTCTTGCTCGGTTTGTTAAATTGCTTATATGTACTGACCAGGTAAGGCAGCTATCTATAGTTATTCCCAGGTATGTTATATTGGAATCACGAAGTAGTTTAGAGCAGGTACAATCTTCTAGTTGAGTATATGTATGCGCTTTTATATATAGTTCATCTGTTGGTTGAGTACTAACCGGAGGTGTAAATATTACATATTTGGTTTTATTTACATTCAATGTCAGCAGATTAATACGCAGCCATTTCACAACCCATCTTAGAGCCTTTTCTGTGTAATATTAAGCTTCCTTCCAATTTTTACCGTTTACTATCAAGTAGTACAGTAGTCCAACTTCGACCCAGAGGTCAATCGCGAATCCAACTCGGCAGGACAGCGTTCAGAAAACTACGCCATCTTCAAGTCTTAAATAACCTCAGAATCTTAAGACCAAGTTTACAACCATTGCGTGTTGCCAGTCATCCTTATGGATCTGAGACGTGGTCCTTCACTGAAGGCCGTATGAGGAAGCTTAAGATGCGTGCCAAGGTGTTTAACCTGCAATGGGAAGACTGGGTTCGGTGTTTCTCTGCGTGATAGAATCCGTAGCGAATACATCCGCAGCAGAACCAGTAAACGATATAGTCGTAAGGATCAGCACAATGAAGTGGATGCAACATTAACAGTGGTAGAGCCACGCACGTGAAGTAGAAGTTCTGCGTTTCGTCTGGTGAGTGCAGATAACCGACTCCCAATTCTGGGCGAGTGGGGGCTCTCTAAGGCCGGCAACGCATCTGCTATACCTCTGGTATTGCGGGTGTTCATGGGCGGCGGTAATCATTTTCCATCACGTGAGCCTCCTGCTCGTTTGCCTCCCTTTTCCTAAAAAAAATTCATTGTTCATTGTGGAAAGTTTTCACTTGTGGAAGGAAGGAGGCCTATGTTCAGCAGTGGACTCTTGATAGGCTGTAAAGAAGAAGAACAAGAAGAAATATTATTCTGCTACATATGAGGAGCGACTTAAGATTGTAATCATATTTTAATAATTATTTTTTTATCGATTTTTCTTTTTTTACGTCGTTATTTGTTTGAATCTTAATTTTTTCAGCATGTGAAGTTTTTATATTACTTTGAAGTAACTATAACACTATGCCTGTGTTAACTATATAAAAGTGATACAGACACAATTTTAGGATTGATATTGAAATAGATAAATAAATACAAGGAGAAAGGTGATCACAGCGATGGTCATAGTTATCATGGTTTTTCACTTCGTAGTATTGTTGGCAAGCTATTTGCGATATTCTTACTAATAAAGCTGCAAAGTGTTGCCGAACAAGTATACAGGTACATTGCGGCTTCCATCCGCAGCGATCCACTAGTGACATGGTTTTTACTCTTCGACTTCTTCAAGAAAAGTGCTGAGAGCAGATGGACCCTTTGATGATTGCTTTTGTTGACTTGAATAAGGCCTTCGTCACCGTCAGCAGGAAAGAGCTCCATATTGTTTTAGAGATAATTGGATATCGTCCGAATTTTCTGAAACTGATACAATCTTTTCACAACAGCATGAAAAGTGGTTTTCTTTAATGGCCTCGTGTATCATGCTTTCGAGATGCGTAATGAATGCGTATGATGAAAAGGACAGATCCCACTCGAAAAAATGGCCACTGAGGCGCAGTTGTGCCTCGTCACGGCCCTTATGTGGATGTTGTTTCTCTACCAGACGCGGAACTACAAGTTGCGGGCGCAAGCTCCGAGTGCTCATTGAAGCGGCTCCGAGAAGACGAGTGGCTCGAAGTGGTCTCGAGTCTCCATGGTAGCACTAGGGAAATTCTGGGGGCTAGGTTGTTGCTCCCGGGATGGGGTATTTGAGCCAACCGAAAGAGGGGCCACGGTTACGTTTCGAGCGGAGATCTCGTGACCTTTCCTCAACGCTGATGGTGACCACCGTGGGGTTCTAGTCCTGGGGCTGGATAACCATAATGGATTTCACCACGTTAAAAAGACGATAGCCAATGACAGGAATAAAGGGGTTGCTATATTTTTAGGCCGATATCGCATGACAAATTTTCTCCCTATATTACAAACTCGGGTCTGTCATATAAGGTAGTATTTGTCCTAATCGTCACGCTACGCAAGCCGATTGGCGATCACAATACCAGATACCTCTCACATTAGACGGTGATGCCCGTCACCGATCGTACCGATTCAATTTTGGCTTGCTATTGTTCGAGATGGTTATCTCGCCACCAGTCGCTAGCCAATCATTTTGGGAGAAAGGTGGGGAAGGGATATTTTAGGTCGATATCTCACGGCATATTTCTCCTTATATTAAAATAAAATAAAACCAACCTTCAATAAATAGTATAAGTTTATTGAACCTAATTGTACAGAGTATGGCGGCGCCACGTTCGTGGTCGTTTCACGAATATTTATACAAATCACAAACGTCTAATTACAAAAATTCATTTCGAAACATACTCCTAAATAATAATTACATACAAAACCATATAATTACAGTTGAATTTCGAATAAATATCCAGTCTCTTGTTGGTGGGAACTTAATGCACGCACTGACTTCGTTGGAATTTCCTGTACGGAAACGTTTGCGAGGCAATGTGGGAAACAGTCTATAAATTTGAGCTTAATGGAACTTAATTACATTAATTTCAAATTATTATAGGCTACTGTTAAACACGAGAACAACCCGGAAATTTGTGGAGATGCATACACTTTTGTCCAAGCCAAAGATATAACTCGTGCTTAAGTTTTTGAAAAAACAATTGGCACGAGCCTGCCGTCTGGGGTCCGAACTCGGGTCTCTTGACTCCGAATTCCGATCAGCCCAGCCACTTGGCTATCGTGGCTACAGTAAAGTGAATTAATAAAGTTAATTGTGTACAAGTGTGCAACAATGAATTTTAATAACATGCAATTTCACCAAGAGACAACAATTTCAAGTATAAATTATATAATATTATTAGTGCAAAAGTTTTTACGGATGTTTGTTTCTCCATCGCAGATTCCTTAACAAACGTTAAGGAATCTGCGATGGACCAAAGGATTTCAGCAAAATTTCATAATAGTGCTATGATTGTTGAAAACTCATGGGAAACTAACTTGAAAGGAAGCCGCCTCATTCGCAACCGACAGAATTCAACGTATAAAACGATACTAACAATACAATAGATAAAATCAGTCTAATAGTTCCTCCTATTAACTAATCAAATAACGCTCGATGACCACCGCTGTTCTATACTAGGATAATCAAAAATTCATTTTGGTGGAAAGAGACGACGCTATACAAATGTCAAGTATTTTATCTAAATTAGTATAGTAACTGAATGATCGAAAGTACTTGGTTATGTGGCCATAAAGTGAATGGAGTTCACTCTAGGGCCACATAACCACATAATCAATATTTTTAGCAGCTATAATTACTATAGCTATAAAATAGTTGATACAATATGTTCAATTATATTTTCAGGCGACTGAGTCTCTGATTTTTATAAAAAGTATTATTACATAAAATATATAGAGGCAAAAAATTGGAATAGAAGAGAAGCTACCATAGACAAAAGGGCACGATAGCATATGATAGATAAAACTGATATTACCCTAATATAGAACAGCGTTGTTGATCAGCCGCACATTTCCGCACACTTAAAATCAATCACTTTCATTATCTACTGCAGAAATACAATTAGTCACAATCAAAAAACGACCAAAAACAATTTCGCCTCATCGATAACGGCTCACTGGAAGAGAAGGGAAGAGATCATATAAATAATATATCTTAGAAGATAAACAATAAAGATTCGTGTCCGAATCTTGTCTTTAAATCATCACGTGCGTAATGCTTGCGACGTTTGGAGAACGCAATGCATATTTCGTTCAACGCATTCTATTTATTCTTAATTTAAGTTACAATGCTTACTTACATTACAATAATAGAAAAATATTAAAAGAGGAGTTATTTACATGAGGCTTAACTATCAAAGTGCGTTGGTCGCGGTACGAATGGTACAAAATTGTTTGTCTCAGTGGAGTCATTTTATTTGAAAGTAGATCAAAAATACAATAATTATTATACAATTATATTAACACTGTTTTTTTCTCACTCTTTCTTATCCATTGTGGCTATTTAATGTATGTACGACCGCTAGGAGTGACAATAGAAATATTATACAATGTCAAAAAACTGTGTACAAAAGTGAATCTTAGATCTAAGCAGTAAAGATACAAAATATTTTATTTACAGGTTAAAGGGGATAAGTTGATTTTCAATAAGCGATGCTATACAATTTATTTATCGTGTGTGTTAAAGTTTATTACATTGTGGCTAAGATCTGCATGCGATATTTATGTATGCGGATCTTACCTAACCTAAGATTCGCGTGGATAAATATCGCATGCGAACCTAACAGAATTCGATCTGTTATTTTTATTCATATCTATGTTGTCGTTTATTTGAATTAAAAATGCGTGGCAACAAACGTTGTGTTACAATAATACATATTTCTATGATTAAAAATGTAAATAAAAAGAGTAAGTTTTACCCTTATTGTGGTTATATGTGTGTGTAAATAGAAAATAATTATAATAGCAGTCGTGGGCCTATTGAAAGGATTAGTCTTTGGACAATTATAGTGGTCGAAAATCGTGTGTTAATGATACTCTTTTAGAATTGTAATGTTTTTTGTCGCTAGCTTCCTAACTAACATACCACAATAAGAAATGTAATATTTTATATCTATCTAGAAAACGATTGTCAAATTCGAATAAAAATTAGGCGTTTTATTTATCCTAACCTCATAAACTATGTATAATTTAATGTACGTTTTGATAGCACAATTATTTACAAAGGTAATATCTAAAGATATTTGTTTTGCTAGTTTCTGGTAACATGTAGCATTTTCGTATGAGCACAAAGTTGATGTGCAATATATATTGAATTTCTAGTAAGAATTACACACACTTATACAAAAAATATGTTGGAATAAATACATCAACTGTTATTTTCAATTTACGCTGAACAGACTACTCTTTAACAGTAGTTCCGCGCTATATAATAATAATTGTTTATTATTATTATTATTATACCACACAAAAGAGTAGACAGAGAGAGTAGACATGTCGCCAAAAATTGTAAAAGCTGTGTATACCTTTAACAAACATTAAAATTATGGGTGTTATATAGCTGTATGTAACAGGCTGATCAACAGATAATATCGAAAAATATATCTTCGTTTCAGTTATTAACGTCAGCCATTTTCAAATTTCAAAGAAGATGATCACTAAACAGGGTAACAAAACTACTTTTATACTGAGATCCGCAGCTGTAAAATCCGCACGCGACAATTAATATGCGGCTTTTAAGGAAATCGATGATTTAATTATGCACAAATACATATAAATAATTAAGTATGTAAGTAAAGTACATTTAATGTTAATAAATAATTAAAGGCAGTGTTTGAATATTAAAGGTAAGAAATGCGTCGCTAATTCTCGTTGGCAATAAAGTCGTTATTTCCTTAGTAACAGTCAGCGTATACCAAAATTTATTAGTGCTCAATTTTTTTCTTTTTTTCTTCTGCTAGATTAGCTCCTACCACATATTATATATTAACAAATATAACAAATCTTCAGTGATTGCACATTTTGTCTTTATATTATGTTGTCTTTTTCATTCTTTACTTAGATTAAAGTAAGTATAATTATTTAATAAAAATATCACCACTAAGGTAGACATTTAAATTATTGGTCTTTTATTGTACAATTTTATTTAGTTAGTGGCTCGATTTCGCCCTACCGTTTATAAAATACAAGGACGTGTTTTATTTTCAGTTTTATAAAATTTATTTTTACTCGTAATTTATTTGTCAAAGATTATGAATACTACAGACTAGAGTCCCATAAAATTAGCTATTAAGTGCTGCTTCTAATGTCTCACATATATTCTCGATTCTACATCAATAATTGATGTGTGCAGCAACCATAAAGGTGATCGTGTATGAAAACCAATCGAAGAAAATGACCACTATGTTTATATTTAGAATTTATGCATTTTTGCAGTTTAGTATAGGGTTTCCGATTCTCAATGAAATTCGATTCAATTCTATTAAACTTATATAATCGATTTTTTGAATCGATGTTTCGTGAAAAAGGTCATGCTTCTAGTAATTACATCGAGAATGGAACTTCAATTGTCTTCTTCATATCGATTCTAATATAACATGTACTCATAAAAAATTATTTGCAAGGTATTTTCTGTCCGTACGTTTTTTTTTTCTCATTTTTCGTACGATCAAAGGTAAGGTTATTAGGTGTAATTGTATAATATGAACTATAATATGGTGCTTTAAAGTTCAATTTGGATCGATATCAAAGTCGACGATTCGAATGAAATCATGAGACAGAACGTTATATCAAAGACCGATAACTCTAGTAAAGAGTTAATTTTCAATTGGCCCTTACAATGTAATAAGAAAGTATTTGCTTACACTGATTAAGAAATCAGTGTTGGCCTTTATCATTCCAGATTTTTAATTAAAAAAGTACATTAAGAGATTTTCCTGAATCCAAAACGCATACTCCTTTTTCGCTAAAAATTATCTCAAGTAATCAAACTATAACGATCCTAAAATCAAGTTAAGTTGGACATTGCAGATGAATCTTTTATGAACTTTTTAACAAACGAACAATAGCAACATATATTTGTAGATTCAGCTTACAGCCTATCACTAGCAATGGAACTGCTGTTGTGTGATAGCCGAGAGGTCTTTCATCAGACCTTCGAGGTTCTGCATCTCGCGATGGAGACGCTCCGTCGATCTGGACGGCGTTAAAGGCTCCAACTCTTCGGAACAGTGGGGCACACCGCCACCTAAAAGTAGTCGATGTCACAACATGATGTATTACATTATTTAACTATAAATAAATAAATAAATATCTTCACGCAATTCTCGGGGTAGGCAGAGGTCTAGTCTAGACAATTAAGTCCCTTTGACCCACCTTCCACCGAAGATATTTTTGGGACAACGTGACAGGTGGTGAGCCCGTCGTCGTCTTTATGTCCAAGCCAACGATATAAATCGTACGTAAGTTTTAGAAACATGTGAATTTGATCAATGTAGCGGTACTTAATACTGCACATATGACTCACCGAGCTGCAATCTGTTAGGTATGTGCCCGGGGGACGAACTCGCGCTCTTTTTGTACGGAGACGTCTCCCTTACGCTTCCGGCTATATTGAGGAATAAAAAAAAATATCGTGAAGGCTTTTGCGAGTAACTGATATTTAAAGAACCCACGAAACCAAATTTCGTTTAGTTTCAATAGGGTCAATATTGAAAGAAAGAAAGAAATAAAGAAAGGAAGGAAGAAAGAAAGAAAAACATTAATTCACGGTCTAATCACAATAAATACAAAACAAAGCAAAAAAATATATGGAAATACACAGAAAATAAAATAACATTGCCATAAATTAACAAAAATGTAAAAATAATATAAAATAAGTCTGTGTAGCGGCATAAGACCGTGAAATGGACACGACTCAGTAAAAATCGAGATACAGAAACATAAATTGCTCTGATCCCGACACTGGTTTTCAGTCCGGCAAGCTAGAATAAGAACAACCTACACAACCAAGATTGGTCAATCCCTCTTGGCTACTGCTCCACGACAGCGCAAGACCACACACTGCCCAATAAACAACCACTAAGTTAGATGAGCTACAATTGGAATGCCTTCGACGTCCATCGTACTCCCCGGACCTTGCTCCAACAGATTACCATTTTATCCGGAATTTGGACAAGGGAATAATCGTCCAAACCACATTTAAAGAGTTTATTGATTCTCGCCCCCATTGTTTTTTTTAGTAAAGAGATAAATGAACTACCTATGGCAAAAGTGCACAGATAACAAAGGTGCATACTTTGATTAATTTAATATATTTTACAAAAAAAAAATACTTTATATGTCTCCCGTACAAAACTCCAATTTCATATGTAAGGAGTTAATACTTGGCAATTCATTAATATAAAGAATAAATAATAACGGTCCAAGTATACTTCCTTGGGGAACACCGAATAATGCTGAAAATAAAAATGTAACGACCTCTTAAAATTTCACAAAAAAAAAATATTTTCACGCAATTCCCAATACAGGGGTAGAAAGAGGTCAAGTCTAGACAATTAAGTTCCTTTGACCCACCTTCCACCGAAGATATTTTCGGGACAACGTGAGCCCGTCGCCGTCTTCATGTCCAAGCCAACGATATAATTCGTACATAAGTTTTTGAAAAATACATTGGTACGAGCCTGCCACCTGGGGATCGAACTCGGGTCTCTTGACTCGAAATTCCGACCACCCAACCAATCGGCTATCGTGACTTTTTAAAATTTTATGAACTACTTTTTAGTTTTGCATACTAACAAATGTACACAAAACTCTTGATATTTTAACCCTGTTTGAAGACAATCGATTGAAAATTTTCCCGCTCTTATGATTCCGTCCGTAAAAATTTTAACGTAACATTTCCACAATTATATTTCACTATTTCGAATAACAGTATTGTCAAAGAAATCCAATTTCATACATAAATACAATGCCAGCACATTTCGCAAGTCACCTTTAGAGTGCGAGGGCGTGGAGTGGTCGGAGCCGTCCGCGGACAGAGCGAAGCTGTGCAGCGCCGCGCCGCAGCCGCGCCGCTGCAGCGAGCCGCCCCCCGCCCCCGCACCCCCGCGCCCCCACACCCCCCGCCCCCGCCTCGCCGCTCAGCGAGTCGCGGCTGAAATGAAACGGTCCGTTCAATTTAACACTTCACAACCGGAAGTATAATAAGACAGGAGTCATAAGCTTGTAAGTTTACAGATCTTTTTAACACAAAGATACAAAACGACGCGTCCAGAGGCGCACGCACACGCATACCCATCACTAGGTACTCACTGCGTGTAGTGTCCGAGCGGCTCGTACGCGACGTAGTGCCCGCGCTCCCGTGTGCGACACTAGTACTCACTGCGTGTAGTGTCCGAGCGGCTCGTACGCGACGTAGTGCCCGCGCTCCCGTGTGCGACACTAGTACTCACTGCGTGTAGTGTCCGAGCGGCTCGTACGCGACGTAGTGCCCGCGCTCCGTGTGCGACACTGGTACTCACTGCGTGTGGTGTCGAGCGGCTCGTGCGCGACGTGGTGCCCGCGCTCCCGTGTGCGACACTGGTACTCACTGCGTGTGGTGTCCGAGCAGCTCGTACGCGACGCAGTGCCCGCGCTCCGTGTGCGACACTAGTACTCACTGCGTGTAGTGTCCGAGCGGCTCGTACGCGACGCAGTGCCCGCGCTCCGTGTGCGACACTGGTACTCACTGCGTAGTGTCCGAGCGGCTCGTACGCGACGTAGTGCCCGCGCTCCCGTGTGCGACACACTAGTACTCACTGCGTAGTGTCCGAGCGGCTCGTACGCGACGTAGTGCCCGCGCTCCCGTGTGCGACACACTAGTACTCACTGCGTGTAGTGTCGAGCGGCTCGTACGCGACGTAGTGCCCGCGCTCCCGTGTGCGACACTCAGTACTCACTGCGTGTGGTGTCCGAGCAGCTCGTACGCGACGTAGTGCCCGCGCTCCCGTGTGCGACACTAGTACTCACTGCGTGTAGTGTCCGAGCGGCTCGTACGCGACGTAGTGCCCGCGCTCCCGTGTGCGACACTAGTACTCACTGCGTGTAGTGTCCGAGCGGCTCGTACGCGACGTAGTGCCCGCGCTCCCGTGTGCGACACTAGTACTCACTGCGTGTGGTGTCCGAGCGGCTCGTGCGCGACGTAGTGCCGCGCTCCCGTGTGTGCGACACTAGTACTCACTGCGTGTAGTGTCCGAGCGGCTCGTACGCGACGTAGTGCCCGCGCTCCCGTGTGCGACACTAGTACTCACTGCGTGTAGTGTCCGAGCGGCTCGTACGCGACGTAGTGCCCGCGCTCCCGGGCCGCGCACGCGTACACGTCGGAGCCCGCGCTGGCCGCGCCGCTCGGCACTGAGCACGCGGCGCCCAGGGGACACGTGCCCGACCCACCTTTTAAGAATTAAAACATAACACATTGTGATCAGTCTTATCAATACACACAAAGCAATGTAATTAGATAAAAAATTACAAACAAAAAAAAACAAAAAGGTGAACCTTATTTCAATAGCAATAAAGCACAAACGGCATACTCACAGGGCGCGGGCGGCGGGTGCTGCGAGAGCTGCGAGTGCAGCGGGCCGGGCAGCGAGGCGAGCGACGACTGCGGCGAGCCCAGCGGCGCCACGCCCGTCAGCAGCGGCGTGCTCTGTGCGGACGGTGGAAGGTTCAATATTGCTTGTAGCTTGCTTGTATTGATTAAGGTGATAAAATAACTTACGATCTACCTGATGATTTTATTATTCTCCACCGAAGACAGGCAAGCAATTAAGAATTGTTTTCTAACCGGCAAGAGATTGACTGAACGAACGAATGAATAAAGATTCCTTTTGTGAAATGGAAAAAATATTTCGATTATCAAATATCAATTAGTACCTTCTTAGAATATCGGAAATCCTTGAGTATAATCATAAACATTATATCCTTGAGTATAATCATAAATATTATATCCTTGAGTATAATCATAAATATTATATCCTTGAGTATAATCATAAATATTATATCCTTGAGTATAATCATAAATATTATATCCTTGAGTATAATCATAAATATTATATCCTTGAGTATAATCATAAATATTATATCCTTGAGTATAATCATAAATATTATATCCTTGAGTATAATCATAAATATTATATCCTTGAGTAGAATCATAAATATTATATCCTTGAGTAGAATCATAAATATTATATCCTTGAGTATAATCATAAATATTATATCCTTGAGTAGAATCATAAATATTATATCCTTGGTATAATCATAAATATTATATCCTTAGTATAATCATAAATATTATATCATGAGTATAATCATAAATATTATATCCTTGGTAGAATCATAAATATTATATCCTTGAGTATAATCATAAATATTATATCCTTGGTATAATCATAATATTATATCCTTAGTATAATCATAAATATTATATCCTTGAGTATAATCATAAATATTATATCCTTGAGTATAATCATAAATATTATATCCTTGGTATAATCATAAATATTATATCCTTGAGTAGAATCATAAATATTATATCATGAGTATAATCATAAATATTATATCCTTGAGTATAATCATAAATATTATATCCTTGAGTATAATCATAAATATTATATCCTTGAGTATAATCACAAATATTATATCCTTGAGTATAATCACAAATATTATATCCTTGGTAGAATCATAAATATTATATCCTTGAGTATAATCATAAATATTATATCCTTGAGTAGAATCATAAATATTATATCCTTGAGTATAATCATAAATATTATATCCTTGAGTATAATCATAAATATTATATCCTTGAGTATAATCATAAATATTATATCCTTGAGTAGAATCATAAATATTATATCCTTGAGTAGAATCATAAATATTATATCCTTGAGTATAATCATAATATTATATCCTTATATAATCATAAATATTATATCCTTTGAGTATAATCATAAATATTATATCCTTGAGTAGAATCATAAATATTATATCCTTGAGTAGAATCACAAATATTATATCCTTGAGTATAATCATAAATATTATATCCTTGAGTATAATCATAAATATTATATCCTGAGTATAATCATAAATATTATATCCTGAGTAGAATCATAAATATTATATCCTTGAGTATAATCATAAACATTATATCCTTGAGTAGAATCATAAATATATATCCTTGAGTATAATCATAAATATTATCCTTGAGTATAATCACAAATATTATATCCTTGAGTAGAATCATAAATATTATATCCTTGAGTATAATCATAATATTATATCCTTGAGCATAATCATAAATATTATATCCTTGAGTAGAATCATAAATATTATATCCTTGAGTAGAATCATAAATATTATATCCTTGAGTATAATCACAAATATTATATCCTTGAGTATAATCAAATATTATATCCTTGGAGTATAATCATAAATATTATATCCTTGAGTATAATCACAAATATTATATCCTTGAGTATAATCAAATATTATATCCTTGAGTATAATCACAAATATTATATCCTTGAGTATAATCATAAATATTATATCCTTGAGTATAATCATAAATATTATATCCTTGAGTAGAATCATAAATATTATACCCTTGAGTAGAATCATAAATATATATCCTTGAGTAGAATCATAAATATTATATCCTTGAGTATAATCATAACATTATATCCTTGAGTATAATCATAAATATTATATCCTTAATTATAATCATAAATATTATATCCTTGAGTATCATCATAAATATTATATCCTTGAGTATAATCATAAATATTATATCCTTGAGTATAATCATAGATATTATATCCTTGAGTATCAACATAAATATTATATCCTTGGTAGAATCATAAATATTATATCATGGTATAATCATAAATATTATATCCTTGAGTATAACTACAAATATTATATCCTTGAGTATAATCATAAATAATATTATATCCTGAGTATAATCATAAATAATATTATATCCTTGAGTATCAACATAAATATTATATCCTTGAGTATAACTACAAATATTATATCCTTGAGTATAATCATAAATATTATATCCGAGTATAATCATAAATATTATATCCTTGAGTATAATCAAATATTATATCCTTGAGTATAATCATAAATATTATATCCTTGAGTATAATCATAAATATTATATCCTTGAGTATAATCATAAATATTATATCCTTGAGTATAATCATAAATATTATTATATCCTTGAGTAGAATCATAAATATTATATCATGAGTAGAATCATAAATATTATATCCTTGAGTAGAATCATAAATATTATCCTTGAGTATAATCATAAATATTATATCCTTGAGGTATAATCATAAATATTATATCCTTGAGTATAATCACAAATATTATATCCTTGGTAGAATCATAAATATTATATCCTTGAGTATAATCATAAATATTATATCTTGAGTATAATCACAAATATTATATCCTTGAGTAGAATCATAAATATTATATCCTTGAGTATAATCATAAATATTATATCCTTGAGTAGAATCATAAATATTATATCCTTGAGTAGAATCATAAATATTATATCCTTGAGTATAATTGAAATGTAAACAGGCATAATTTAATAAAGTTTAACCGTAATGACTGTCAATTTGATGCAATATAATACAGCCAGGCAAATTTTAACAATCGTTTATTGTTTACATACGAAATGGCCTATTTGATTTACTTTTATTGAGGTGATGTTTTGTCCCTTTCTCACACTAGGTATGTTCACGCTTTTATATAATTCTAAACTATATGTACACGGTATACCTGGTCCGGTAGACCGTGCCGCCGCCTCTCGCACGTGGCTGCGCAGCCCACACCCACGCCCACGCCCACTCCAGTCATTGCTGTAATTAAAGTGTAATATTAGTGAAAAAAAAAAACCTAAATTATTGCTTATACGTGGCCATTTAAGAAAGTAAAAATAAAAGAAATACACACAGACTTATCATAGAACAGTCACGACAGCCGAGTGGTTGGGTGATCGGAATTCGAGTCGAGAGACCCGAATTCGATCTCCAGGTAATAGGTTCGTATCAATGGGTTTTTTTAAACTTATGTACGATCTATATCGTTGGTTTGGACATAAAGGCAGCAACGGTCTTACCACCTGTCACGTTTTTCCAAAGATGTTTTTTATGGAAGGAAGGTATAAAGGACCTAACTGTCAAGACCTCTGTCTACCCGAGTAATAGGATTGGCGTGACGAGCGTTTCTATTTCGGACAAATTTTAAAATTTCAAATTAGATTACGATGTCTGTTTTATTCAATTAATTACTTTAAATAAAAATTCATTAACATGTCTCCGAGTTACTCTTAAGGCTACCTTACCTTTATATTTTCACTTTTTGTACCACTCTAGAGGTACTAAGCCTATTCATTCTATTTTATAATATTACAAAATTCAAACCATAAATTGAAGAATTCCCGTATAGTACTAGAAACACTCACTTCTATAATCGCAGCGGTCGCAGCGCCTGCAGCTGGCACCGGAAGCGGGCGAGGCGCGCAAGATGGCCGTGTCGTCGCTTCCGCTGCCCGCGCAAGATGGCGACCGTCGCGAATCTATTTGTGCACGGGCCATAATAATACTAAATGCGGGAGCGAACCGAAATAACGGGCAAATAATAATTAACTTCAATCAAAAATATCAAGAAGCATACGTAAATGAACAAAATATACATCTGGCACTAAAGAAATGGACACTTACAGAAATATGCTCTTTGAAGCTTAGGAATAAATATTTACCCAATCGAAGTTATTGCTGATACCAGTGAGCACGTGCTTCGGCACCATTTACTCACAAGTGAGTACAAGTGAGTATATTCGGAGTTAAACTCACCCACGACAAACATCCGTATTGTACGCACCGATACACCGACACTTCTAGGCACTGCATACTTACGTAGCGAAGCGTGTCCGAGCTAGACTCGCTGACTAGCGGCCGCCACACACCGACACAGCTAGGCACTGCAAACTCATGTAGCGAAGCGTGTCCGAGATAGACTCGCCGACTAGCGGCCGCCACTCACCGACACAGCTAGGCACTGCATACTCTCGGAGCGAAGTGTGTCCGTGCTAGACTCGCCGACTAGCGGCCGCCACTCACCGACACAGCCAGGCACTGCATACTCACGGAGCGAAGCGTATCCGTGCTAGACTCGCCGAAGCAGACCGTCACTCACCGACACAGCCAGGCACTGCATACTCTCGGAGCGAAGCGTGTCCGAGCTAGACTCGCCGACTAGCGGCCGCCACTCACCGACACAGCTAGGCACTGCATACTCACGGAGCGAAGCGTGTCCGTGCTAGACTCGCCGAAGCAGACCGTCACAGCTAGGTACTGCATACTCACGGAGCGAAGCGTGTCCGTGCTAGACTCGCCGAAGCAGACCGTCACTCACCGACATAGGTGGGCACGTAGTGGCGGCGGTCGAGCGAGGCGGGCGGCGGCGCGTGGCGCGCGGGCTCGTACTCGGCGGGCGGCGCGCGGCCCAGCGTCAGCGTGGACGACACCAGAGCGTTGGGCCCGTCCACGCTGCCCGCCGATACTGGACGAAGTACGTTCAACATGCTCACAGTTGAAATAAACAAATATCTTCACGCTGTTCCTAATACAGGGGTAGACAGAGGTCTTGTCTAGACAATTAGGTCCCTTCTACCCACCTTCCACCGAAGATGTTTTCGAGAACGAAGATATTTACATTTGAATATATAAATAAATACATACATAGATTTGTACATCAGGTATTAGGGACAACATCAGATACATTGCTTTCATTCTAAAGTAAATAGCTTAGGGACGCGTGTTATGAAATAGGAAACAACACAATCACCCAGATCGAGACTATGTAGAAAAAGTGTTTTTTATACTGAACCGGAAGAGAATTGACATGGGGACCTGGCGTGGCTGTTACGGCAAAGCAAGGAAAGGTTTGCCATATAGACCTATACAAGAGAAGTCTATAATAGACTTGTCCTGCAGTGGACTTTCACCGCCCGTTATATGAAAGTGATTAAATATCAAACTAAATTTATATATAAAAATCCAATGAAATATAATAATAAGTCTCGAATACGAAAAAATTTTGGTCCTTCAAGCCGGATAAATTTCGGAATTTAAAGAACAAATGTCGAACTATAACAAATGCAAATGACGTATAGTCTTTTCTCAACTACAAAATTTATAGTAATGGAATGAGTAATATATAATAGAAAATTATCAAACTTTTCAAATGAATGAATTGTGGTCAGCATTGTCCGTGAAAGGTGTCAGCAGTATCCTCATACGAGCATTGCAATCTCTTTATAGGGATTCCTGTGCTTGTGTAAGGATAAACGGGGCATACACTGAATGGTTTAATATCGAAAAAGGTGTTAGACAGGGATGTGTAGCGTCGCCGTGGCTGTTTAATCTGTTTATGGACAATTGCTTGATAGGTTTAAAAGAGAATGAAAGTGGGGTGAGAATGAATGAGTTACTCGTCAAATGTTTTCTCTATGCTGATGATCAAGTATTACTTGCGTCTTCAGCCGAGGAGTTGCAGGAGATGGTAACTGCTATGAGTGAAGCTTTTGTTAGAAAGGGGATGAAGATGAATGTTAAGAAGACGAAAGTAATGGTGTTTGAAAGAGATGAGGTCATAAAAGACTGCAATATAGTGATTGGAGATGAACAAATTAAACAGGTGAATGAGTTTGTGTATCTGGGTTCAAAGTTCACAAGAGATGGAAAGTGTGAGAGTGATATTGAAAGAAGAGTGAATGCAGGAAACATGGTGAACTTGCACTCCTTTATGAGCAGTCGGATGGTGTCTAACAAGGCTCGTTTGGCTGTGCATAGGGGAGTTTTGGTTCCGACACTCATGTACGGAAGTGAAAGTTGGGTATGGCAGAAGAAACATGAAAGCAGAGTAAATGCAGTTGAGATGAGAGCATTAAGAAGTATGTTAGGAGTTAAACTGAGCGACAGGATAAGGAATGGTGAAATAAGGAAACGTTGTGGTCTGAAAGAAGTTGTAGTGACTAAAATTGAGAGAGGTATGCTGAGATGGTTTGGCCATGTCGAGAGAATGAATGAAGAACGATTGACGAAAAAGCATATAAAGCGAGTGTGAATGGAAGTGTAGGAAGGGAAGACCTAGGCGGACGTTTCAAGACCAAATCAGGGACGTCCTGAAAAAGGCCAGGTCAAGAGTACCCTGAATCGAAGAGAATGTATGAAGGAATAATGAAAGTGGACGAAGCAGAAACAAGTATGTAAGGATCGTAGCAAGTGGAAAGAAGTGGTCTCTGCCTACCCCTACGGGAAAGAGGCGTGATTATATGTATGTGTATGTATGTATCAAACTTTTACGTCAGTATTTACAAGACAGATATCGCTTAGCTAACTTAGCTTAATAGCTAAATTACAGAATATTTTTGATTGCAATTCAACGCTCTCGCCAACGTTCTAACAATGTCATACCGTGGTAATTTTTAGACAGTAACAGTGTTACGCAACACAGGAGGCAGATGGTTAAGTATTTGTAATATTTTCTCTATCATATTCACCAGAACTAATGAGATAGTAAAGAGCAGGTATAATTTAAGAAGAAGTACAGGAGAAAGAGGCAAATGGAAAGACCTTCCATTTGGCTCTTATCTTATCTTATTTAACAAAATATACCTACGGTGACGAAGTGTCTTTTAGTCAGGTGAAAAAGTAACTCTAAAGTGTTGAGTACAGAGATGGATGAATTCAAAAATAAGCATTAACAACGACTCTGATGAAAACGACTGGGACGTAAGCGCAAGTTCAACCCCGTTGTAGACTTGTAGATTCATGGTTCAAATCCATTTTGAATTAATTAAATTGAACTATCGACCGACCGACAACTGACTAATTGAATGAGTGATTGACAATAGGAGCGTTCAGAGATATTCATTCCTTGCAATAAAAAAAAGTGAACTAATGAATCGTACTCTTACTGGCGGAGCTGTGCAGGCTCTTGTCCATGTGTTTCAGTTCCATCTGGTCGTGGTGTATCCAGAGGTCTGGCGGCTTGATGGCGGCCGATGCAGATGCCTTCTGATAGGTGCTGAAAAATACTTATACATTTACAATTTTGTACACAATTATAATTCAAATTAATCTTAATTAGGGGCAATAATGCTGCTGTCTGCTGTCTCAGTTGCTCGACTGAATATGAGATTGTGAACACAAGACTGAGACCGTCTGTAGCTTCACCGCTTCTATCCTTGCTTGATATTCATCCTTAGTGTCTGCCACCCAAAACGTCTTTTTTTTATAGAAAAGGGAGGCAGACGAGCAGGTGACTCACGTGATGGTAAGTGATTACCACCGCCCATAAACACCCGCAATACAGAGGCATAGCAGATGCGTTGCCGCCCTTTGAGTGCCCCCTCCCCAGAATTGGGGGAGGGGGTGAGTGGGCCTCCGGTTACCTGCACTCACCAGACGAAACGCAGAAGTTTGTTAGGCTCCTACTTCACGCCGGTATTCTGTGAGGTCGTGGTACTTCCTCGGTCGAGCCGGCCCATTCATGCAACAGCAAAAGCTGATGCGTGGCTCTACCACTAGCCGACAGCCGTTCGGGTGTCAAATTGAAATGAATTGTCAGCTGTGTGCTGATGATTTAGTGGTTACTGCACCATAAGTGAAAATTAAGTTCTCTGTTTTAATGCTAATAAAACTAAAGAAAGGGACGAAGGGCATGTGAGCAAATTGCTCGATGAGGGTTGGGTCAAGAGTACACGTACACTTAGAGCTGGACATAGAGAAAATTATGAATTCGAGAGAAGCGAAAGAGGTATGTCAAAGTAGCCCGGTGAGAACGTTGTGATAAGTTTGGCCGTTTGTCCTCTCTGGCCACCCCGCTGGGCATCGCGCTGACCTGGTGTCGGGCGACAGCGGCGGCGCGTGGCGGCGGCAGCACAGCGACAGCGCCAGCGCCGCCGCCAGCGCCAGCACGGCGCAGGCGCCGCCCGCGCTCGCCCACAGCCACGCGGACGTCGCGCTCGCCAGCCCGCCGCCCTCGCCCGTCTCTGCCCGCCGCACACACCACCACACATCGTGTCGTAATTGTTATCTTTTTCTTTATATATAATAATAATAATAATCTTTATTGTCATAAGATTTTATCACAAATTTGTATGAAGTCCCTGACTTCCGTACTAGGTAAAACCTGTATTACAGAGGTCAGTCTTTATTTATAATAAATACGGTACGCAAGTTATTATAGAAGCGAGCGATATTAGAATATTGCAGTTTTTGTTTTTATTTTGGTACTACTGTCTTGGTTCGTATTATACGTTCTACTTGTAAGTGAAACAATAACTAGTATTTACATGTTTCGAAAAATTGGTCCATCGAGTCGAAGTTTAATGTTTAAGTTTTTTGTTATTTTAGATAACTATAGATTCTGAAGTTAAATATATATGATATTCAATTAAGTTTTCTTATACTTTTTCACTAACGCGTATGTTGCATGCATGCACTATCGATCATTATTTTTGAAAGTAAGTAAAAAATTTCTCGAAATTTTTCATACACATAAATTACCCGGTAGGTAATTAATACTAGCATTCGACCCACTACAATATTTAGATATATAAAATGTCCAAAAAAGAAGGTTCAGCTTATTTCAAAAACGAAAACAAAAAAACTCATCAATAAAAACCTCTCCCAAAGGGACTCAAGATTTTAATTCGAACACATCCACCACTAATCTATAACAACTAAGGTCATATGACATAATATAACAAAAGAATTTCCAAAAATCTACAAATGCCCTAACAGCACTAACCCATAGCGGTGGTGTAGACGACGGGCGCGCTGAACGGGCCGAGCCCCCTGCTATTGCGCGCTTGCAGCTTGAACGCGTACGTTGTGCGCGGGCGCAGGCGGTCGACGCGCGCGCGCCCGCGCTCCCCCGCCACCGCCACCGCCGTCCACTCCTCGGGCGCGCCCGCCACCCCCGCCACCCCCGCACCCCCCGCCCCGCCCGACCTCTGGATCGCGTACATTATCACGTAACCTGCGGACGCGATTGTCATTGTAATGGAGGAACAAAAAAAAGAAATTAACTTTATTCGTTGAACGTTATTAAGAAAGAAAGAAAGAGAGAAAGAAAGAGAGAGAAAGAGAGAGAGAAAGATAGAGAGAAAGAGAGAGAGAAGGATAGAAAGAAAGAAAGAGAGAAAGAAAAAGAAAAAGAAAGAAAGAAACATTTATTGCACAAATACGCCACATACAAAACAAAGAAAAACGCAGACAGCATGAATTTCATTAAGCAGTTGGTAAGACAATTAATGTTAATAATAATCATAAATTATGATAAGTGAGCCATATGGCAAACAGACCACACTCAGCTTAATGCTATAGTCTAATTGAGACTAAAACGCTGATTTACAGTGGGCCTGTATATGAAACGACGTACGGACCACCACGACGTAAATTCGTATTGATGGAATAACATTAACTAATTACTTAATCATTAACGATAAATTATCTTATCTATAAAAATAAGTAATATATTCATTTATTGTACGCTTAAATAATCGAAAAGTAAACCATTACTGTAATGAGAACAAAAAAAACATATATGGATAGTTTAATAATATCTTGGACAATGGGATGTCTGCAGGCACACCATTTATAACGTACCAAATTGGCTTCGGAGAAAGAATTTATTAACCTAAAAGTCTGTGATCTTAAAGACATCGGAACTTCGAGCCAAGAGACCAGAGTTCGGCCCTCAGATTGCAGGCTCGTCGCAAGGGTTTCTCATACTTATGTATGATTCATATCGTTGGCTTGGACATAAACGAGTGCGACGGACTTACTACCTGTCACGTTGTCCCGAAAATATTTTCGGTGGAAAGTAGGTCGAAGGGACTTAATTGTCTGGACTTGACCTCTGTCTATCTCTGTATTGGGAATTGCGTGAAAATATTATTCTATCATTACTATATATTATTACTGTAATAAGAACAAGAATACATATCTAGATAGCTTAGTAATATCTTGGACACTGGGACGTCTACAGGCTCACCATTTATCACGTCTCAAAATTGGCTTCGGAGAAAGGATTTAGTGATCTAAAGTCCTAAAGATCCTAGTATAACTGCGTAACTGCGTGACGATATAAAAAAAAATATGTGAATTTACATCCAAAATGGAAAACTGGTCTTAAGCCTTATACAGACGGAAAGTCATAATGGACAACATTGATTCAGTGAGGAAATATCATTGAACGCCTTCTGGTCTATTTTGTATTGAGCGTAAAGAATAAATAAAATAAAGAAAGAAAAGAAATATCTTAACGCCATTCCCAATATATTTATCAAAAAATACAGATCACACCTTGCTTGCCCCTGTTTCTTAATTTATAATTATTCTTTGAATTTTCATTTCACCTCGAGTTATTTCTATATCTAAAACCGGAAATGAAACATCAGAACTCAATTACACACCTGTATCCATTCATTCATCTTTCTTTAAAATATTTAAGACTATTGTGTGAATCACCATATCTTTTTATATTGAACTCAAGTTAAGTGATTTATTTTGTTTGATTTTGATTTAGTTTGTGTAGAACGGTTCCTTTGGTATCATTTCTATCGCACATATCGCATGAGGTTAACAGAGTTTCATTTACGTAGAATTTTTCCTCTAACAGACTTCTCCTATGCATTCGATAAAGTTGATTATGCACTTCTACGGAAAAAGGTGGAAGAAAGTGGGATGACCTGGCTTTGCTTTCATCTAGAGGCCTTTCATCTCTTATCTAGAGAAAAAATTTCAGCTGTAGGAAAATATGAATTAGAAATATACTGCGTAGAATCTGGACTACCACTGGGTTCTCACCTAGGTCCAATCTTATACTAGCTCTTTATCAATGACATTGCGAGTAAAATATTAGAAAGCAAAGTTTCACTGTTTTCAGACGATCTTATATTATTAAGTGAGGTATCATCTAGTTGTGTCTTGGCAACTGTGACTCTATAAGTCTGTCTTTATAAAATGATCAATACGTTTAAATAATGGTGAAAGGCAAATAATACGATAGTGATACCTAACCGATAACCTTAGAAAATGCCTTTACATTAAAAGGCTTTCTTCATCTTACAGTTTTGCAGGCACAATCCTAACAAAAGTTTTTTTTTTTTTTTATAGAAAAAGGTAGGCAAACGAGCAGGTGGCTCACGTGATGGTAAGTGATCACCGCCGCCCATGAACCAGAGGCATAGCAGATGCGTTGCCTCCTTAGAGCGCCCTCCTCCAGAATTGGGGAAGGAGAGTGTGTGGACCTCCGGTTACCTGCACTCACCAGACGAAACGCAGAAGTTTGTTAGACTTCTACTTTACGCCGGTATTCTGTGAGGTCGTGGTACTTCCCGGTCGAGCCGGCCCATTCGTGAAAAAGCAAAGCTGATGCGTACGTATGAAAATCAAGAGAATTCGAAACCGCGATCTTCGCCGTACCTTTTCACTTTAATTTAATAACAAAAAGTGTAGCATAACTGACATGCCTAAAAACCAATAAAAAATTGCATAAGAAGTGTACGAAATACCGGACTGGATATTATGGCGGACATGAGACTCAGATATGTTCAAACAATCAAGTTGTCAAAACAATCTCAACACTTTAGTCGCAGCAACTCTCGGACGCGTGGCGGGCGATGCAGCAGCTGCAGCGGCTGCAGCGGCTGCAGCAGTGCGAGCAGGTGGAGAGGCACTGACCGGTGAGCGGCCCGTTGGGCTTGAGCGGCGGCGCCCAGGTGAGGTCGGCGGCGCGCGGGCGGCGCGGCGGGCGATGCAGCAGCTGCAGCGGCTGCAGCAGTGCGAGCAGGTGGAGAGGCACTGACCGGTGAGCGGCCCGTTGGGCTTGAGCGGCGGCGCCCAGGTGAGGTCGGCGGCGCGCGCGGGCGGCGCGGCGGGCGATGCAGCAGCTGCAGCGGCTGCAGCGGCTGCAGCAGTGCGAGCAGGTGGAGAGGCACTGACCGGTGAGCGGCCCGTTGGGCTTGAGCGGCGGCGCCCAGGTGAGGTCGGCGGCGCGCGCGGGCGGCGCGGCGGGCGATGCAGCAGCTGCAGCAGCTGCAGCGGCTGCAGCGGCTGCAGCAGTGCGAGCAGGTGGAGAGGCACTGACCGGTGAGCGGCCCGTTGGGCTTGAGCGGCGGCGCCCAGGTGAGGTCGGCGGCGCGCGCGGGCGGCGCGGCGGGCGATGCAGCAGCTGCAGCGGCCGCAGCGGCTGCAGCGGCTGCGGCGGCTGCAGCAGCTGCAGCGGCCGCAGCGGCTGCAGCGGCTGCAGCGGCTGCAGTGCGAGCAGGTGGAGGCACTGACCGGTGAGCGCCCGTTGGGCTTGAGCGGCGGCGCCCAGGTGAGGCCGGCGGCGCGCGCGGGCGGCGCGCGGCGGCGCGGCGGCGATGCAGCAGCTGCAGCGGCCGCAGCGGCTGCAGCGGCTGCAGCGGCTGCAACAGTGCGAGCAGGTGGAGAGGCACTGACCGGTGAGCGGCCCGTTGGGCTTGAGCGGCGGCGCCCAGGTGAGGTCGGCGGCGCGCGCGCGGGCGCGCGGCGGGCGATGCAGCAGCTGCAGCGGCCGCAGCAGTGCGAGCAGGTGAGAGGCACTGACCGGTGGGCGGCCCGTTGGGCTTGGAGCGGCGGCGCCCAGGTGAGGTCGGCGGCGCGCGCGCGGGCGGCGCGGCGGGCGACATCAGAACTCAATTACACACCTGTATCCATTCATTCATCTTTCTTTAAAATATTTAAGACTATTGTGTGAATCACCATATCTTTTTATATTGAACTCAAGTTAAGTGATTTATTTTGTTTGATTTTGATTTAGTTTGTGTAGAACGGTTCCTTTGGTATCATTTCTATCGCACATATCGCATGAGGTTAACAGGAGTTTCATTTACGTAGAATTTTTCCTCTAACAGACTTCTCCTATGCATTCGATAAAGTTGATTATGCACTTCTACGGAAAAAGGTGGAAGAAAGTGGGATGACCTGGCTTTGCTTTCATCTAGAGGCCTTCATCTCTTATCTAGAGAAAAATTTCAGCTGTAGGAAAATATGAATTAGAAATATACTGCGTAGAATCTGGACTACCACTGGGTTCTCACCTAGGTCCAATCTTATACTAGCTCTTTATCAATGACATTGCGAGTAAAATATTAGAAAGCAAAGTTTCACTGTTTTCAGACGATCTTATATTATTAAGTGAGGTATCATCTAGTTGTGTCTTGGCAACTGTGACTCTATAAGTCTGTCTTTATAAAATGATCAATACGTTTAAATAATGGTGAAAGGCAAATAATACGATAGTGATACCTAACCGATAACCTTAGAAAATGCCTTTACATTAAAAGGCTTTCTCTTCATCTTACAGTTTTGCAGGCACAATCCTAACAAAAGTTTTTTTTTTTATAGAAAAAGGTAGGCAAACGAGCAGGTGGCTCACGTGATGGTAAGTGATCACCGCCGCCCATGAACCAGAGGCATAGCAGATGCGTTGCCTCCCTTAGAGCGCCCCCCTCCTCCAGAATTGGGGAAGGAGAGTGTGTGGACCTCCGGTTACCTGCACTCACCAGACGAAACGCAGAAGTTTGTTAGACTTCTACTTTACGCCGGTATTCTGTGAGGTCGTGGTACTTCCCCGGTCGAGCCGGCCCATTCGTGAAAAAGCAAAAGCTGATGCGTACGTATGAAAATCAAGAGAATTCGAAACCGCGATCTTCGCCGTACCTTTTTCACTTTAATTTAATAACAAAAAGTGTAGCATAACTGACATGCCTAAAAACCAATAAAAAATTGCATAAGAAGTGTACGAAATACCGGACTGGATATTATGGCGGACATGAGACTCAGATATGTTCAAACAATCAAGTTGTCAAAACAATCTCAACACTTTAGTCGCAGCAACTCGGACGCGTGGCGGGCGATGCAGCAGCTGCAGCAGTGCGAGCAGGTGAGAGGCACTGACCGGTGAGCAGCCCGTTGGAAGCGAGCGGCGGCGCCCAGGTGGTCGGCGGCGCGCGCGGGCAACGCGGCGGGCGATGCAGCAGCTGCAGCGGCTGCAGCAGCTGCAGCGGCTGCAGCGGCTGCAGCAGCTGCAGCGGCTGCAGCGGCTGCAACAGTGCGAGCAGGTGAGAGGCACTGACCGGTGAGCGCCCGTTGGGCTTGGAGCGGCGGCGCCCAGGTGAGGTCGGCGGCGCGCGCGGCGGCGCCCAGGTGGTCGGCGGCGCGCGGCGGGCGATGCAGCAGCTGCGGCGGCTGCAGCAGTGCGAGCAGGTGGAGAGGCACTGACCGGTGAGCGGCCCGTTGGGCTTGAGCGGCGGCGCCCAGGTGAGGTCGGCGGCGCGCGCGGGCGGCGCGGCGGGCGACACGCGCAGCTCGCGCGGCGCGGAGCCGGGCGCCGCCTCCAGCGTCGTGTTGCTCACCAGCATCGACCACGCAGATTCCCGCCCACCTGGAAACGGACCACGTCAGCCAGCTCTTGGATGGGTATAAGTTTATGCACTATATATATTTATACTGGCAAATAAATGATTGATTGATTGCGGAATAGAAAAGATTTCAAAAACTACACTACTCCGATTATCCTGTGGGTAAGACCGTACTTTGAAACCCCCACTATGATATACATAAAAAGAGTAGAACAAATTCAGAAGATACATTAACTGCATCTTACATAAAAACGAGGTCATTTACAGGACATTAAGGAATTAATAATTAAATTATTCACACAAACACATCGCTGACGGCAATTAAGAAATAGAATAATAAATACAATAATATGATAAGTCACGATAGTCGAGTGGTTGGGTGGTCGGAATTCCGAATCAAGAGACCTGAGTTCGATCCTCAAGTGGCCGTACCAATGGGTTATTCAAAAAACCTATGTACAAATTATATCGTTGGCTTGGACATAAAGACGTCGACGGCTCACCACCTCTCACGTTGTCCCGAAAATATCTTCGGTGGAAGGTGGGTCGAAGGGACTTGAATGTCTAGACTAGACCCCTGTCTACCCCTGTATTGGGAACTGCGTGAAGAATAATATGATTACATCTTTTGCCCAGCAGTGGGCATTTGCCCGCTGCTTCGTTACTTTACAACATTCATCAGTGGCTCACCCTTGATTAGCTTCACGGCGAATTCGTACGTGGTGTAGGGCCGCAGGTCGTCGAGCATGCAGTTGAGGTCGCTGGCGTTGTACGTGCGGACGCGACCGCCGCTCGTCGACCAGCGCACCACGTAGCGCCGTCCGTCCGTGGCCGTCTGTTACAAACGTACCTTTTACGTTACCCTGTTATACTGTTACTGAGATAAATCACGATAGCCGAGTGGTTGGGTGGTCGGATTTCGAGTCGGGAGACCCGAGTTCGATCCTCAAGTGGCCGTACCAATGGGTTTTTCTAAAAACCTATGTACAAATTATATCGTTGGCTTGGACATAAAGACGTCGACGGGCTCACCACCTGTCACGTTGTCCCGAAAATATCATCGGTGGAAGGTGGGTCGAAGGGACTTGAATGTCTGGACTAGACCTCTGTCTACCACTGTATTGGGAATTGCGTGAAGATATTTTTTTAGATAACCATATCTTGTACCTGTTATACGGGTTGCAGACCAAGAGCTAAGCTAAGTTAGTTTAGTTTATCTCACATAGCTGAAGCAGTTTTCCATACTTGTGTACAGACCGCAAACTATGCGAACGAAACGAAAAAAATGCTAAAGTTAGTTGCGTATGCCGATTCGTACCTGTCCCTTAGGAAGTGTCGGATCCGTCCAGTAGACGACGGCGGTAGTGCCGCTTAGCATTATTACCTGGAAATAACAATATGATATTAGACAGTAGGCTATATGAGGTAGACCACGATATACCATATTATGCACGACATGATTTGTTAGCTTGAATACTAAGACGGGGACAGGCTCACCACCTGTCACGTTGTCCCGAAAATATCATCGGTGGAAGGTGGGTCGAAGGGACTTGAATGTCTGGACTAGACCTCTGTCTACCACTGTATTGGGAATTGCGTGAAGATATTTTTTTTTAGATAACCATATCTTGTACCTGTTATACGGGTTGCAGACCAAGAGCTAAGCTAAGTTAGTTTAGTTTATCTCACATAGCTGAAGCAGTTTTCCATACTTGTGTACAGACCGCAAACTATGCGAACGAAACGAAAAAAAATGCTAAAGTTAGTTGCGTATGCCGATTCGTACCTGTCCCTTAGGAAGTGTCGGATCCGTCCAGTAGACGACGGCGGTAGTGCCGCTTAGCATTATTACCTGGAAATAACAATATGATATTAGACAGTAGGCTATATGAGGTAGACCACGATATACCATATTATGCACGACATGATTTGTTAGCTTGAATACTAAGACGGGGACAGGCTCACCACCTGTCACGTTGTCCCGAAAATATCATCGGTGGAAGGTGGGTCGAAGGACTTGAATGTCTGGACTAGACCTCTGTCTACCACTGTATTGGGAATTGCGTGAAGATATTTTTAGATAACCATATCTTGTACCTGTTATACGGGTTGCAGACCAAGAGCTAAGCTAAGTTAGTTTAGTTTATCTCACATAGCTGAAGCAGTTTTCCATACTTGTGTACAGACCGCAAACTATGCGAACGAAACGAAAAAAATGCTAAAGTTAGTTGCGTATGCCGATTCGTACCTGTCCCTTAGGAAGTGTCGGATCCGTCCAGTAGACGACGGCGGTAGTGCCGCTTAGCATTATTACCTGGAAATAACAATATGATATTAGACAGTAGGCTATATGAGGTAGACCACGATATACCATATTATGCACGACATGATTTGTTAGCTTGAATACTAAGACGGGGACAGGCTCACCACCTGTCACGTTGTCCCGAAAATATCATCGGTGGAAGGTGGGTCGAAGGACTTGAATGTCTGGACTAGACCTCTGTCTACCACTGTATTGGGAATTGCGTGAAGATAAGTAAGTAAGTAAACTCTCCATAACGAAGCAACGACAACTCCCTCTACATGATTCTCTCTACATCTTATACTACACCTTAAGCCCAACGGGCGGTATGAGCGGCGGCTGGTCGTCGTCGTGGTCCGGCTCGTCGGCGTCGTCCGGGTCGTCCGGGTCGTCCGGGTCCTCCGCGTCGTCCGGCCCGTCGTCCGGCGCGAGTGCCGGACGCGTGCGCACCGTCGCGTACACCGCCGGGCCCAGTCCCAGCGCGTTGCTCGCGCGCAGCGAGATCACGTACTCCGAGTTCGACTCTAAACCGATCGCATAAGGTCGGATGTTGAACGCGAAAGCGAAATTCAGCCATGCATCAAATTATTACGAAAGATATGTTGAGCGGAAAAACTTTTTAGCGATTAATTATTTGATTAATTTTAATTGAGGTATTTAATTTACGTTTTAGAAATTTAGTTGGGTCGTTACTTTTACACTAAAACGACAGTTTGTCATGAACAATCAGCGTAATGAAAGAGATCGCACGAAAACCCACGAGATCAATTCGAAATTCTCAAAATGACTCTGTATACATACTCAAAAGGAGTCGCGCAATCTTTCGACCTTTACAAAGATGTGAGTGGGCAACTGTCTCGCTCGCTCCGCGGTGACTGACCCAGGCTGCGTATGACGTAGGAGCGCAGGTGCGCGGGCAGCTCGTGCGAGCGCTCGTCCGGCACGCCCAGCCCCCAGCCCAGCCAGTAGCCGCGCACCAGCGCGCCCCCCTCCTCGCCCCCCTCGCCCTCCGTCGCGCCCTCGCCGCCCCACCACACGGAGATCCAGTCGCGCCCCGCTCGGGCTGCACAACACATGTTTATCCCTTCACATCTCCTCCCCGAGCCTCACCGAGAGATTGGCAACTCAGTAACATTGACAACTCGACATGAATGTAGCAGTGAAGAGATTTACATCACTTACACGAATCAATTAACTGACCGAATGGAATGAGTAGAATAATGTCTTCACATAAAAGTGCGAATGGAAATGTACTCGGAAGCGATAATTAAGAAGAGTAAAAATGTTTACCGAAATTTTTACATCGTTGGATTGTGCGAACACAAAACCGTAGTAGAAAGGCGAGTATGAAGTAACGATATTAAATTTAAATTTCGAATAAATCCTTCGAAAGAAGGTCAACGAATATCAATAGTGGAAAGACCCATAAAATTTTTACTTATGTGTTAGTAGAAGTCTAAATTTATATTTTGTTATTTATGTCCTTATTTTAAACTTTTATTTTCTAATCTTTAGATTAAGATTATATCTAATGAAAACAGATTTGTAAGGTGACTAAAAGCTGAATAAGGTGCAGTTACTACATTTGAAGTTGTGTTTGAAGATAAAAAGAGAAATATATAATATATATAACAAAGATCTAATGATGTATGGTTGTATTGATGAAGATGTGTACTCCGAACCCACCAATGATAAAAATGCAATAACACAATTGATTCTCTGACATTATAGTTTTACTAAGGTTCCAATGCAGGAAAAGGAACTGAGGAAAGGCAAAAACATGTTTAAACATGTTTTTGCCTTTCCTCAGTTCCTTTATACCCTACATCTCACCGTTTATATCCAATAAAAGAAACAATGTAGGAAAAATACATCTTCTATCTTTATAGAAGAGGTATTTTTTTTTCATTGGTATTTTATTATGTTATTTACAACTTCTTTGGTTTTAACATAATTAATAATCTCTGCAAGCGGATTGGCGACCCTCGTAGTACCACATATATTGCAACCTAATCTCTGCATGGTTATAGTTATGCTTAGTTTTTGTCTTTAGGGTATCTTTTTTGCAACGAATACAATATTTTTATCATTTCGATACAATACAATTATCTGGCTAACCCGTCAGGGACTATGTGAAGATATACTAATAATAACAACTGTAGTGCACATCGTAAAAGGCAATATTTAGCATCCACTGACATTAATTAAACAGTAGCTATAAGAGTGACGGCATTGTTTATTGGTGTCACGACGAAAAGAGATAGATAATCTATTTGAGATAAGATGGCAATTCGGTGTCAACTACTTTTGTATTTCTAAGCCACACCTCTTAAAAGAGCAAATTATTGCGTCGGTATTACACATCAATTTCATCAACAATCGATTTGCGAAGATCCTTTATTGTCTGCGTACAACAACTTTTGCTAGTGATTATGAATGAATGAATGAATGAATGGTAATGAACGAACGAATGAGTGAGTGAGTGGTGAAGCTTACTTGTGAGCTTGGGCGGCGGCGCGGGCACGCGCGCCTCGCCGCGCTCGCGCGCCTGCGTGGTGGCCGACACCCACTCGCTGAAGGGGCCCGAGCCGTTCGCGTTGATGGCGCACACGCGCACCTGGTACGCGCAAGTGTGACGTCACAGATATATGTTTTTACACAGAGTCAATTCATACTCGGGTGATAACTGATTGTTAGGCAATTGATATCAGAATTTAATAGGTACTCATAGTTTCAGTGTGACAAGTAAAGAACTATTTTAAGAAAAAAACTTCCAAACAAAACAATTATATCACATAAATTAATATAAGTGTCCACCGTATGAACTGAACCGTCGACGGTGCGGGTAGCTGAAGTTGCTAATATTTTACACAAGCTACGACAATCAATCGTAACTTCATACATAATAAAATCCACAGTCTTTTATTGCAGCAAAGGTGTGCTGACCGTGGCGCAGTAGTGTGCAATGACCGTGGCGCAGCAGTGTGCACTGACCGCGGCGCTGCAGTGTGCACTGACCGTGGCGCTGCAGTGTGCACTGACCGTGGCGCAGTAGTGTGCACTGACCGTGGCGCAGTAGTGTGCACTGACCGTGGCGCAGTAGTGTGCAATGACCGTGGCGCAGTAGTGTGCAATGACCGTGGCGCAGCAGTGTGCACTGACCGTGGCGCAGTAGTGTGCACTGACCGTGGCGCTGCAGTGCACTGACCGTGGCGCAGTAGTGTGCACTGACCGTGGCGCAGTAGTGTGCAATGACCGTGGCGCAGTAGTGTGCAATGACCGTGGCGCAGTAGTGTGCACTGACCGTGGCGCAGTAGTGTGCAATGACCGTGGCGCAGCAGTGTGCACTGACCGTGGCGCAGTAGTGTGCAATGACCGTGGCGCAGTAGTGTGCACTGACCGTGGCGCTGCAGTGTGCACTGACCGTGGCGCTGCAGTGTGCACTGACCGTGGCGCAGTAGTGTGCAATGACCGTGGCGCAGTAGTGTGCAATGACCGTGGCGCAGTAGTGTGCAATGACCGTGGCGCAGCAGTGTGCACTGACCGTGGCGCAGTAGTGTGCACTGACCGTGGCGCAGCAGTGTGCACTGACCGTGGCGCAGTAGTGTGCAATGACCGTGGCGCAGCAGTGTGCACTGACCGTGGCGCAGTAGTGTGCACTGACCGTGGCGCTGCAGTGTGCACCGACCGTGGCGCAGTAGTGTGCAATGACCGTGGCGCAGTAGTGTGCACTGACCGTGGCGCTGCAGTGCACCGACCGTGGCGCAGTAGTGTGCAATGACCGTGGCGCAGTAGTGTGCAATGACCGTGGCGCAGTAGTGTGCAATGACCGTGGCGCAGTAGTGTGCAATGACCGTGGCGCAGCAGTGTGCACTGACCGTGGCGCAGCAGTGTGCACTGACCGTGGCGCCGCCGGGCGCAGCGGTGACGTTGGCGGCGGCGCGGGCACGCGCGCCTCGCCGCGCTCGCTCGCCTGCGTGGTGGCCGACACCCACTCGCTGAAGGGGCCCGAGCCGTTCGCGTTGATGGCGCACACGCGCACCTGGTACGCGCAAGTGTGACGTCACAGATATATGTTTTTACACAGAGTCAATTCATACTCGGGTGATAACTGATTGTTAGGCAATTGATATTAGAATTTAATAGGTACTCATAGTTAGTAAAGAACTATTTTAAGAAAAAAACTTCCAAACAAAACAATTATATCACATAAATTAATATAAGTGTCCACCGTATGAACTGAACCGTCGACGGTGCGGGTAGCTGAAGTTGCTAATATTTTACACAAGCTACGACAATCAATCGTAACTTCATACATAATAAAATCCACAGTCTTTTATTGCAGCAAAGGATCCGGCTCGAAGGACCATTATATAGACTGTATGAATAGGTCGCTGGTTCAGCGATAGTCATTCACGCCCCACGCGATGTGACCTCTGTACAACTTGTCTTTGATTTTAGATCCGGAGCCCCCACCTGATACGTGGTGCCAGTTTCGAGTCCGCGCAGCTCGGCGCGGCGCGCGTCGGCCGGCGTGGTGAGCGACTCGGCGCGGCGACGAGCCTGCCCCGCGCCGGGCGGCGAGCCTACCGCGCGGTACCGCACCTTGTAGCCAGTCAGTGGCCCGCGGTGGCTGCGGGCCGGCGGCGCCTCCCAGCGCACCAGGATCGACTGGTTCAAGAAAAATACTATTAGAAATATATAGGTCTGGAGGGAAATCAAATGCAGTGTTCCACAGGGTGCCTGGCGCCGAGTTTCGGGCGGCGAGGCGGGCACTTCCTGCGGCGTGCGCGCTGCTAGGGGGGAGGGGCGCGGCGCAGTAGTGTGCACTGACCGTGGCGCAGTAGTGTGCAATGACCGTGGCGCAGTAGTGTGCAATGACCGTGGCGCAGTAGTGTGCACTGACCGTGGCGCAGTAGTGTGCACTGACCGTGGCGCAGTAGTGTGCACTGACCGTGGCGCAGTAGTGTGCACTGACCGCGGCGCTGCAGTGTGCACTGACCGCGGCGCTGCAGTGTGCACTGACCGCGGCGCTGCAGTGTGCACTGACCGTGGCGCCGCCGGGCGCGGCGGTGACGTTGGCGGGCGGCGCGGCGCTGCAGTGTGCACTGACCGCGGCGCTGCAGTGTGCACTGACCGTGGCGCCGCCGGGCGCGGCGGTGACGTTGGCGGGCGGCGCGGCGCTGCGGTGTGCACTGACCGCGGCGCTGCGGTGCACTGACCGTGGCGCTGCGGTGTGCACTGACCGCGGCGCTGCGGTGTGCGCTGACCGTGGCGCTGCGGTGTGCGCTGACCGCGGCGCTACGGTGTGCACTGACCGTGGCGCTGCGGTGTGCGCTGACCGCGGCGCTGCAGTGCACCGACCGTGGCGCCGCCGGGCGCGGCGGTGACGTTGGCGGCGGCGCGGCGCTGCGGTGTGCGCTGACCGCGGCGCTGCAGTGCACCGACCGCGGCGCTGCGGTGTGCACTGACCGCGGCGCTGCGGTGTGCGCTGACCGCGGCGCCGCAGTGCACTGACCGTGGCGCCGCCGGGCGCGGCGGTGACGTTGGCGGGCGGCGCGGCGCTGCAGTGTGCGCGACCGCGGCGCTGCGGTGTGCACTGACCGCGGCGCTACGGTGTGCACTGACCGCGGCGCCGCAGTGCACTGACCGTGGCGCCGCCGGGCGCGGCGGTGACGTTGGCGGCGGCGCGGCGCCGCAGTGCACTGACCGCGGCGCTGCAGTGTGCACTGACCGCGGCGCTGCAGTGTGCACTGACCGTGGCGCTGCAGTGTGCACTGACCGCGGCGCTGCAGTGTGCACTGACCGCGGCGCTGCAGTGTGCACTGACCGCGGCGCTGCAGTGTGCACTGACCGCGGCGCTGCAGTGTGCACTGACCGCGGCGCTGCAGTGTGCACTGACCGCGGCGCTGCAGTGTGCACTGACCGTGGCGCCGCCGGGCGCGGCGGTGACGTTGGCGGGCGGCGCGGCGCTGCAGTGTGCACTGACCGTGGCGCTGCGGTGTGCGCTGACCGTGGCGCTGCGGTGTGCGCGACCGCGGCGCTGCAGTGCACCGACCGCGGCGCTGCGGTGTGCGCTGACCGTGGCGCCGCCGGGCGCGGCGGTGACGTTGGCAGGCGGCGCGGCGCTGCAGTGCACTGACCGCGGCGCTGCGGTGTGCGCGACCGCGGCGCTGCAGTGTGCGCGACCGCGGCGCTGCGGTGCACTGACCGTGGCGCTGCGGTGTGCGCGACCGTGGCGCCGCCGGGCGCGGCGGTGACGTTGGCGGGCGGCGCGGCGCTGCAGTGTGCACTGACCGCGGCGCTGCAGTGTGCACTGACCGTGGCGCCGCCGGGCGCGGCGGTGACGTTGGCGGGCGGCGCGGCGCTGCAGTGTGCACTGACCGCGGCGCTGCAGTGTGCACTGACCGCGGCGCTACGGTGTGCACTGACCGTGGCGCAGCAGTGTGCACTGACCGTGGCGCCGCCGGGCGCGGCGGTGACGTTGGCGGGCGGCGCGGCGCTGCAGTGTGCACTGACCGCGGCGCTGCAGTGTGCACTGACCGTGGCGCAGCAGTGTGCACTGACCGCGGCGCTGCGGTGTGCTGACCGTGGCGCCGCCGGGCGCGGCGGTGACGTTGGCAGGCGGCGCGGCGCTGCAGTGTGCGCGACCGCGGCGCTGCAGTGCACTGACCGCGGCGCTGCGGTGTGCACTGACCGCGGCGCTGCGGTGTGCGCTGACCGCGGCGCTGCAGTGTGCGCGACCGCGGCGCTGCAGTGTGCACTGACCGTGGCGCTGCGGTGTGCGCTGACCGTGGCGCTGCAGTGTGCGCGACCGCGGCGCTGCAGTGTGCACTGACCGTGGCGCCGCCGGGCGCGGCGGTGACGTTGGCGGGCGGCGCGGCGCTGCAGTGTGCACTGACCGCGGCGCTGCAGTGTGCACTGACCGCGGCGCTGCAGTGTGCACTGACCGCGGCGCTGCGGTGTGCGCTGACCGTGGCGCCGCCGGGCGCGGCGGTGACGTTGGCAGGCGGCGCGGCGCTGCAGTGTGCACTGACCGCAGTGCCGCCGGGCGCGGCGGTGACGTTGGCGGGCAGCGCGGCGCTGCGGTGTGCACTGACCGTGGCGCCGCCGGGCGCGGCGGTGACGTTGGCGGGCGGCGCGGCGCTGCGGTGTGCGCGACCGCGGCGCTGCGGTGTGCACTGACCGTGGCGCAGTAGTGTGCACTGACCGTGGCGCAGCAGTGCACTGACCGCGGCGCTACGGTGTGCACTGACCGTGGCGCTGCAGTGTGCACTGACCGTGGCGCTGCGGTGTGCTGACCGCGGCGCTGCAGTGCACCGACCGCGGCGCTGCGGTGTGCGCTGACCGCGGCGCGCTGCAGTGTGCGCGACCGTGGCGCCGCCGGGCGCAGCGGTGACGTTGGCGGCGGCGCGGCGCTGCGGTGTGCGCTGACCGCGGCGCTGCGGTGTGCGCTGACCGCGGCGCTGCAGTGTGTGCACTGACCGCGGCGCTGCGGTGTGCGCTGACCGTGGCGCAGCAGTGCACTGACCGTGGCGCCGCCGGGCGCGGCGGTGACGTTGGCGGGCAGCGCGGCGCTGCGGTGTGCTGACCGCGGCGCTGCGGTGTGCTGACCGTGGCGCAGCAGTGCACTGACCGTGGCGCCGCCGGGCGCGGCGGTGACGTTGGCGGCGGCGCGGCGCGGCGCTGCAGTGCACCGACCGCGGCGCTGCGGTGTGCGCTGACCGCGGCGCTACGGTGTGCACTGACCGCGGCGCTGCGGTGTGCGCGACCGTGGCGCCGCCGGGCGCGGCGGTGACGTTGGCGGGCGGCGCGGCGCTGCAGTGTGCACTGACCGCGGCGCTGCAGTGTGCACTGACCGTGGCGCAGCAGTGTGCACTGACCGCGGCGCTGCAGTGTGCACTGACCGTGGCGCCGCCGGGCGCGGCGGTGACGTTGGCGGGCGGCGCGGCGCTGCAGTGTGCACTGACCGTGGCGCTGCAGTGCACTGACCGCGGCGCCGCAGTGCACTGACCGTGGCGCAGTAGTGTGCAATGACCGTGGCGCAGCAGTGCACTGACCGCGGCGCTGCGGTGTGCACTGACCGCGGCGCTGCGGTGTGCTGACCGCGGCGCTGCGGTGTGCACTGACCGCGGCGCTGCAGTGTGCACTGACCGCGGCGCTGCAGTGTGCACTGACCGCGGCGCTGCAGTGTGCACTGACCGTGGCGCCGCCGGGCGCGGCGGTGACGTTGGCGGGCGGCGCGCGGCGCTGCAGTGTGCACTGACCGCGGCGCTGCGGTGTGCTGACCGCGGCGCTGCGGTGTGCTGACCGCGGCGCTGCGGTGTGCGCTGACCGTGGCGCCGCCGGGCGCGGCGGTGACGTTGGCGGGCAGCGCGGCGCTGCGGTGTGCACTGACCGCGGCGCTGCGGTGTGCACTGACCGCGGCGCTGCAGTGCACCGACCGCGGCGCTGCAGTGTGCGCGACCGCGGCGCTGCAGTGTGCACTGACCGTGGCGCTGCAGTGTGCACTGACCGCGGCGCTGCAGTGTGCACTGACCGCGCGCTGCAGTGTGCGCGGCCGTGGCGCCGCCGGGCGGCGGTGACGTTGGCGGGCGGCGCGGCGCTGCGGTGTGCACTGACCGTGGCGCTGCAGTGTGTGCACTGACCGCGGCGCTGCGGTGTGCACTGACCGTGGCGCCGCCGGGCGCGGCGGTGACGTTGGCGGCGGCGCGGCGCTGCGGTGTGCGCGACCGCGGCGCTGCAGTGCACTGACCGCGGCGCTGCGGTGTGCACTGACCGCGGCGCTGCGGTGTGCACTGACCGCGCGCTGCAGTGTGCGCGGCCGTGGCGCCGCCGGGCGGCGGTGACGTTGGCGGGCGGCGCGGCGCTGCGGTGTGCTGACCGCGGCGCTGCAGTGTGCGCACTGACCGCGGCGCTGCAGTGCACTGACCGCGGCGCTGCAGTGTGCACTGACCGCGGCGCTGCAGTGTGCACTGACCGTGGCGCCGCCGGGCGCGGCGGTGACGTTGGCGGGCGGCGCGGCGCTGCAGTGTGCACTGACCGCGGCGCTGCAGTGTGCACTGACCGCGGCGCTGCAGTGTGCACTGACCGTGGCGCCGCCGGGCGCGGCGGTGACGTTGGCGGGCGGCGCGGCGCTGCGGTGTGCACTGACCGCGCGCTGCAGTGTGCGCGGCCGTGGCGCCGCCGGGCGGCGGTGACGTTGGCGGGCGGCGCGGCGCTGCAGTGTGCGCGACCGTGGCGCCGCCGGGCGCGGCGGTGACGTTGGCGGGCGGCGCGGCGCTGCAGTGTGCACTGACCGCGCGCTGCAGTGTGCGCGACCGTGGCGCCGCCGGGCGCAGCGGTGACGTTGGCGGGCGGCGCGGCGCTGCGGTGTGCACTGACCGCGGCGCTGCGGTGTGCGCGACCGCGGCGCTGCAGTGTGCGCACTGACCGCGGCGCTGCAGTGTGCACTGACCGCGGCGCTGCAGTGTGCACTGACCGTGGCGCTGCAGTGTGCGCGGCCGTGGCGCCGCCGGGCACGGCGGTGACGTTGGCGGGCGGCGCGGCGCTGCAGTGTGCACTGACCGTGGCGCTGCAGTGTGCGCGGCCGTGGCGCCGCCGGGCGGCGGTGACGTTGGCGGGCGGCGCGGCGCTGCAGTGCACTGACCGCGGCGCTGCGGTGTGCACTGACCGCGGCGCTGCAGTGTGCACTGACCGCGGCGCTGCAGTGTGCACTGACCGTGGCGCCGCCGGGCACGGCGGTGACGTTGGCGGGCGGCGCGGCGCTGCAGTGCACTGACCGCGGCGCTGCAGTGTGCGCACTGACCGCGGCGCTGCGGTGTGCGCTGACCGTGGCGCTGCAGTGTGCGCGGCCGTGGCGCCGCCGGGCGGCGGTGACGTTGGCGGGCGGCGCGGCGCTGCGGTGTGCGCGACCGTGGCGCCGCCGGGCGCGGCGGTGACGTTGGCGGGCGGCGCGGCGCTGCAGTGTGCACTGACCGCGGCGCTGCAGTGTGCACTGACCGCGGCGCTGCAGTGTGCACTGACCGCGGCGCTGCAGTGTGCACTGACCGTGGCGCCGCCGGGCGCGGCGGTGACGTTGGCGGGCGGCGCGGCGCTGCGGTGTGCACTGACCGTGGCGCCGCCGGGCGCAGCGGTGACGTTGGCGGGCGGCGCGGCGCTGCGGTGTGCGCTGACCGCGGCGCTGCGGTGTGCACTGACCGTGGCGCCGCCGGGCGCAGCGGTGACGTTGGCGGCGGCGCGGCGCTGCGGTGTGCGCTGACCGCGGCGCTGCAGTGTACCGACCGCGGCGCTGCAGTGTGCGCGGCCGTGGCGCCGCCGGGCACCAGCGGTGACGTTGGCGGGCGGCGCGGCGCTGCGGTGTGCACTGACCGTGGCGCCGCCGGGCGCAGCGGTGACGTTGGCGGGCGGCGCGGCGCTGCAGTGTGCGCGACCGCGGCGCTGCAGTGCACTGACCGTGGCGCCGCCGGGCGCAGCGGTGACGTTGGCGGGCGCGCGGCGGTGACGTTGGCAGGCGGCGCGGCGCTGCGGTGTGCACTGACCGCGCGCTGCAGTGTGCACTGACCGTGGCGCCGCCGGGCGCGGCGGTGACGTTGGCGGGCGGCGCGGCGCTGCAGTGTGCACTGACCGCGGCGCTGCGGTGTGCACTGACCGCGCGCTGCAGTGTGCGCGACCGTGGCGCCGCCGGGCACCAGCGGTGACGTTGGCAGGCGGCGCGGCGCTGCAGTGTGCACTGACCGCGGCGCTGCGGTGTGCGCTGACCGCGGCGCCGCAGTGCACTGACCGCAGTGCTGCCGGGCGCGGTGGTGACGTTGGCGGCGGCGGCGCTGCAGTGTGCACTGACCGCGCGCTGCAGTGTGCGCGACCGTGGCGCCGCCGGGCGCGGCGGTGACGTTGGCAGGCGGCGCGGCGCTGCGGTGTGCGCGACCGTGGCGCCGCCGGGCACGGCGGTGACGTTGGCGGGCGGCGCGGCGCGGCGCTGCAGTGTGCACTGACCGCGGCGCTGCAGTGTGCGCGACCGTGGCGCCGCCGGGCGCAGCGGTGACGTTGGCGGCGGCGCGGCGCTGCAGTGTGCACTGACCGCGGCGCTGCAGTGTGCACTGACCGCGGCGCTGCAGTGTGCACTGACCGCGGCGCTGCAGTGCACTGACCGCGGCGCTGCAGTGTGCACTGACCGTGGCGCCGCCGGGCGCGGCGTGGTGACGTTGGCGGCGGCGCGGCGCTGCAGTGCACCGACCGCGGCGCTGCAGTGCACTGACCGCAGTGCCGCCGGGCGCGGCGGTGACGTTGGCGGCGGCGCGGCGCCGCAGTGCACTGACCGCGGCGCTGCAGTGCACTGACCGTGGCGCCGCCGGGCACGGCGGTGACGTTGGCGGGCGGCGCGCGGCGCTGCAGTGTGCACTGACCGCGGCGCTGCAGTGTGCACTGACCGCGCGCTGCAGTGTGCGCGACCGTGGCGCCGCCGGGCGCGGCGGTGACGTTGGCGGGCGGCGCGGCGCGGCGCTGCAGTGTGCACTGACCGTGGCGCCGCCGGGCGCGGCGGTGACGTTGGCGGGCGGCGCGGCGCTGCAGTGTGCACTGACCGTGGCGCCGCCGGGCGCGGCGGTGACGTTGGCGGGCGGCGCGGCGCTGCAGTGTGCACTGACCGCGGCGCTGCAGTGTGCACTGACCGTGGCGCCGCCGGGCGCGGCGGTGACGTTGGCGGGCGGCGCGGCGCTGCAGTGTGCACTGACCGTGGCGCCGCCGGGCGCGGCGGTGACGTTGGCGGGCGGCGCGGCGCTGCAGTGTGCACTGACCGTGGCGCCGCCGGGCGCGGCGGTGACGTTGGCGGCGGCGCGGCGCTGCAGTGCACTGACCGTGGCGCCGCCGGGCGCGGCGGTGACGTTGGCGGGCGGCGCGGCGCTGCAGTGGGCACTGACCGCGGCGCTGCAGTGTGCACTGACCGCGGCGCTGCAGTGTGCACTGACCGTGGCGCCGCCGGGCGCGGCGGTGACGTTGGCGGGCGGCGCGGCGCTGCAGTGCACTGACCGCAGTGCCGCCGGGCGCGGCGGTGACGTTGGCGGCGGCGCGGCGCTGCAGTGCACTGACCGCAGTGCCGCCGGGCGCGGCGGTGACGCTGGCGGGCGGCGCGGCGCTGCAGTGTGCCCTGACCGCGGCGCTGCAGTGTGCACTGACCGCAGCGCCGCCGGGCGCGGCGGTGACGTTGGCGGGCGGCGCGGCGGGCGCGTCCTGCGGCGTGCGCGCGCGCAGCTCGGCGCCGGGCGCGCCGCCGACGGCGGACACGCGCACGCGGTAGGCGGCGGCCGCCCGCAGCCCGCTCAGCGTCGCCGACGTGCCTTCCGACCATTGAGTTTGTTCGCGTCCAGTTTCATCCTAGTATTGAAGAAATCGTATCCAATAAATACAAGCATATCACCAGAAAAAAAGTTCTTCTTTGAGAGAATTATTTACATAATTCTTCTTTTTTTAAATTCTTCTTTTTGGCACAACAAATACAATAAACATATATGTATGTATGTGGAAATACATATTATTTATTTATTTGTATATGTACATGTGTATGTATGTACATGTATGTATATATGTGTATATGTGTGTGTATGTATGTATGTGTATATATAAATATGTTAATTTAGCAGGGTAACCGGTGATTTAATGGGTGATGAATACTTAAATATTAAATAATAATTTATTGAATTTTTGTTTTCATTTTTATATTTTTGTGTATATTTATGCGTATATGAGGATTCATACCTAATGTATTGTTGGTATTAAGAATGGAAAAGGGTAGCAAATAATATATGGTCGCTCTCTGATTCGTTTGTGAAGTCACTCCAAGGTTCCAACTGAAAACCAGCGTTGCAGTCTCTGCAGCATTACGCTGAGTTGAAGTCCTACTTGGTATACCACATGTTAAAATAACCATGTAATTATCTCATATATTTCTTTTGTAAATGTGTGTAACATGTAAATAGTTCTTTCTTCCTTTCTTCTTTCTTAATGCATAATCTCTTAATATAGCTTCAATTCAGAGAACACTATAGACACATAATTCCATATCTTTAAAAAAATATATATCTTCACGCCATTTCCAATACAGGGTTAGACAGAGGTCTAGTCTAGACAATTAAGTCCCTTCGTCCCATCTTCCACCGAAGATATATTATTATTTAGTGACTAAAGGACATAGGTGTCCCACAAGGCACTCATATAGGCTCACTTTTATTTCATATTCTCACAAAAGTATTTCCAGTAGTGGTCAATTGTCTTATCAAATTTTATTTAAAAAAATAGAACACATGAAGTGTTCTATTTTTTTAATTGTCTTAATTGCTAGTTTTTTTTTAATATATGTATATATGTAATGACTTCTCACATCAGTGTAATAAACTGCGTATCTTGTAGGTGGCGCTGTGGAAGCGAGACCATTTTGTGTCTGCGTTGGTGGTGACCACCAAACACGAATGCTGTGGGGGCCCAATGCTTCAACTCGAACGTCTTCAGGAGGACCGTACGTAAGCTCTTCTTCCGCTGTGGTGGCTTCGATTACCTGTGACATTAAAATATATTAACGATAATGGAAAATGTAGTTTCAATACAAAAATAAATTTGCGATTCTTTTCTTTGGAACCTCTTTTCTTTGGAAAAGAAGAAAGAAGCGAAAGAGGTATAAAAGGATCGTGATACTTGGCGGTTTGTTCTGTCTGGCTACCCCGTCAGGGATTGTGCGTGAAGATAAATAAAAAAATAACAATAAATGCATCAGTTGAGATTTTAAGTCTCCTCTTTATATTATGGCGTCGCCTGTTATGGCCATGGCGACATCTACAGGAACGTATTCCAATTACAATGTCCGTAAATTTACTGCAACGAAACATTAATACAATAACAACAGTAAGATTAATATATATTCCTAGTTAAATTTTTAAATTGCCCTTTAAAAAAATAAAAAACAAAAGCGAGAAATTGAGCTGGAAGTTGAAAATCTTCCTGTGGATGTCGATAACGCCATAATTGAGAGAAATTTTTAAATTTATCTTTAATTCGATACCACCATTTAAAAAGAAGAAGAATAGATAAAAATACAATAAAAATTGCAAAATCAAAGACATATTAATGGCCACAATACAAACAAAAATCGAACTACAATAAAAACAATACAAAATCGACTATTACCTCAGTGGCCGGCGAGTGGGAATGCTGGGTGAAAGCGATAACGGAAAATTCATAAGTGGTGTTGGGCTGCAGGGAGGCAACGTTCATCTCGTGCCTTTGCGGGCTGCCACGGGAGATGCGTTCGCTGCAATCCAACAAACTTACACTTTTAACAAATTTTCTCAGAACTAGAATAGAAAGAGGTCTGAAAAATTCGGTATTTTCGAATCACCTCTCATCGAAGCTTTTTTTGGACAAGGTGGCGAGCCTATCGCCGTCTTAGTGTCCATGTGAACGATAGAATATACAAACGTCGATTCATATTCATATGTATAGATAGTCATAGTCGTATAAATTTTTTAGAGATGTCTCTTATAAGTCACGATAGCCGAGTTGTTGGGTGGTCGGAATTTCGAGTCGAGAGACCCGAGTTCGATCCCCAGGTGGCAGTACCAATGAGTTTTTCAAAAACTTATGTACGAATATCGTTGGCTTGGACATAAAAGGCGGCGACGGGCTCACCACCTGTCACGTTGTCCCGAAAATATCTTCGGTGGAAGGTGGGTCAAAGGGACTTAATTGTCTAGACTTGACCTCTGTCTACCCCTGTATTGGGAATTGCGTGAAGATATTTTTTTTTTTTTTTTTTTTTATATAACTAGGAACCTTTTCGGGAACTAGCCTAATAAAACAAAATTATATATTTAGATTCTATTACATCTCGTGAGCGAAGAGAGGGAGGGAAAGGTCTAAAGAACTCGTATGTATGTGTATGAATGAAGGAAATGACGAATTTCAAGGAGGTAAGTAATACTAAGTTCGTGATGCTTGGTGATCTCTTTTTTTCTGGCTACCCTGTCAGTGATTATGCGTATGTATAATAGTAATAGGAGTATTTAAATTCATTCAGCCATTTCCGAGAAATTGGTGACAATATGTATAAAGAAAACTTTCAGGTCCAAATATCAACTACTAATACTTCTTTATTGAAAGTCGATATAATAAACTTTAATTGTTTATGAATATTTGACTTTCATGAAAGTAAATATATTATAAATAAATAATAAGATTAGGTTAGAGAGTCGCGATAGCCGAGAGTTTGGGTCGTCGGAATTTCGAGTCGAGAGACCCGAGTTCGATTTCCAGGCGGCAGGCTCGCACCAATGGGTTTTTCAAAAACTTATGTACGAATTACATCGTTGACTAGGGCATAAAGACGGCGGCAGGCTCATCACCTGTCACGTTGTCCCGAAAGTCTCTTCGGTGGAAGGCGGGTCAAAGGGAAATGTCTAGACTAGACCTCTGTCTACCCCTGTATTGGGAATTGCGTGAAGATATTTTTTTATTATTATTTATTATTTACTTAAAAAAAAACTCACCGTTCACTTCCCTTGACCTTGTAGACTACTGCATATCCGGTTATATCTTCGATCTTATGTTCCGGTTCCTCCCAACTGAGCGTCACGAATCTATGCTTCACGATAACCGCCCTTAAGTCCTTCGGTGCAGAGACCACAGTTGCGTTTCCCTGCCCCAGTTCGTCCAGATCCAAGCCTTCGGCAGCGTGAAATGAATTGTCACCATCAGTGTCGTATGCCTCGTCATATTCCAAATCCGGTCCCGACGTATACGCCGATGATGTCTCGCCAAGGAAATCTAGATCATCGGAAGAGGGGTCTAAGGTTGAATCTGGATTGTTGGAGGGAATCAGGCTATTGAAAATGTCATGAGTTGCGTTGGGGAAGGATTTTTCGGGTGGATACATTGGATTACTTTGGGTCATTCGAGACTTGTCGCTATCTGTAAAGTTGGTAGAAAACAAAAAGAAAGAACTAAATACAACTAAAAAGGATCAAAATTAAATAAAAAAAAGGAAAGTATATACACAAAAAATGCGCCGAAAGGAAAAATAAATTAGATTAGAAATTACACAGTATATGAATGTTATATGTCGAACATAGTTCCATAGGTATAATAGACAATTCTTCTAAGGTTCACATTTTAAACCATATTTATGATTTTTTATCTATCACACCCGTTCATAACAATTAGTTTTATTCAGAATTTTATTTATTAATAATAAGTTCTGTTATTTCCTATTTTGTTTGGATTAAATGCTATAATGCAAACCAAACAGAAACATTGCTTGTCATTATTCCAACTGCCCTATATAATACGAACTTTAAATAAATACATACATAGATAGGGACAACATCATATACATTGCTCTGATCTCGAAGTAAGCGCTTAATAAATAAATATAAATATAAATATCTTCACGCAATTCCCAATACAGGGGTAGACAGAGGTCAAGTCTAGACAATTAAGTCCCTTTGACCCACCTTCCACCGAAGATATTTTCGGGACAACGTGACAGGTGGTGAGCCCGTCGCCGCCTTTATGTCCAAGCCAACGATGAAATTCGTACATAAGTTTTTTTGAAAAACTCATTGGTACTGCCACCTGGGGATCGAACTCGGGTCTCTCGACTCGAAATTCCGACCACCCAACAACTCGGCTATCGTGACTTATCGTGACTTAAGCACTTGTTATATAGAATCAGAAACACTCAGACCCGAGAAAATGTAGAAAAAGTGTTTTTCCTACATTGACCCGACCGGGAATCGAGCCCGGGACCTCTGAGCTGGCGACACCTTGATAACCGGTGTGTACGCCACTCGTCTACGGAGGTTGATGAGTCAAATGATCAAAAAAAATTTGTATAATCACTCTGATTCTGTACTTAAGTTGTATGACAAACAAAAAAAAATTAATCTTTTCGTAGTTATTAATCCACTTTAAGCTTGAGAAGGTTTATTGTAAATACCTCCCGTGTAGTAAAAACATATTCAGAACATCAAATTTATTTTGGAGATATACAGTGTTAAGCAGTGGACCGAGTATGAATCACTGGGATACTACTGAGCATATAGTTATCATAAAAGAAAAATCGATTAACTAAATTCCTTTTCTAACACATCGAGCCTCTGTTTCTAACGTATCAAGAGAATCGTAATAATAATTTTTCACACATAATCCTGGAGACAAGCCTTTTAAGGTTGTGTTTACCTTATCAAAGGTTAGCGATGACGGAGTAACGATTTTAGTTTGAAATTAAAAATATATTTACTGTAGTAGTTGATATAATCTTAAAGAAGCCGTTATCGGGAATAAAAATTTTGTCAAAAATATACTTTTATTATTCTCGCTCCATATAATCCCTTAATCTGGAGAAAGATTATTGGTCATGTCAACTCTCTTACAGAAATATAAGACAATACTCAGTTCCAAGTCGTGCTCGTGTCCTATTCTATTGAGTGAAAACAAGCAATCTATATCGCGACGAAGTTGCCACTCACCGTCCCCCGGCGGCAGCACGACGAGCCGCAGGCCGGCCACCGCGCTGCCGGCCGCCGAGTTCGCCGCGCACTGGAACATGCCCGCGTCCACTCTCAACACGCCCTGGATTCGAAGCGACGTGCTGCGTGGAGGGAAGAATAGCCATCTATATACAAATCATGTCACAACTGAGCTTATTTTGTAGGCTTTTTAGACTTCCTAATTTAGATAAAAAAATCAAGCCACAGGAAATTAAGATCGCTGTTAATACATAGTTTAAGGTACAACAAATGGTAACGGTTTACGTATTGGCAACGAGTGTGTCCGTTTACAAACACTGTTCCGGCACAGAGTTGTTGATTTTCCAACTGTCACTTGTGACGTCACCGAAGCGCTAACAATCGCTGACGCACCTGCTTACCAGTTACCACGCGACGAAGTAAAAGTTCGAAACGTACTTACTAGCGCCCTTCGTCCCTAAAAAAAACGCATACTCCGACAGTTCGGTGGTGGTGACCATCGAATGGAGCCCTGGAGCTGCCGTCTGCGCGCTCGGTACGTACCCGTCGAGCAGCGCGATGTCGCGGCTGTTGGGGGACAGCGGCTCGCCGTCCTTCAGCCAGGTGACTGCGGGCGGGGGCCGGCCGCGCGCCTCGCAGCGCAGCGTCACGTCGCCGCGCGGCCGAGCGCGCGCCGCCGCGCCGCCCGGCAGCGACACGCGCGGCGCCGTCTGACCGGCAGACCATCATAGCAATACAACATTAAAGGTGTAAACAAATAACATCAAAGATGCATGTTGTCAAGTTCTGTAATCGCTAATTCGCTTAGCAAGAATGGCGATTACGGCAAACCCTTACGGAAGTGGCCTATTTCATACAGTGGACTTTTTCAGGCTATATATATACATATATATATATATATACATATATATATATATATATATATATATATATATATATATATATATATATATATATATATATATATATATATATATATATATATATATATATATATGTTCTTTAATAAACACATACATAGATAGGGACAATATCAAATACATTGCTCCGATCCCAATCTAAGATGCTAAAGCACTTGAGATATGGGAATCGGAAACAACGAAGGTACCACAAACACCCAGACCCGACCCTGGTTTTTCTACATTGACCCGACCGTGAATCGAAGCCGAGACCTCAAGATGGCGACACCTTGAAAACCGGTATTTAGGTCACTCGTCCACGGAGGTCGTCTAATGTAAATTATGACAGCTAAATTGGGCCTCCAAACCACGAGTTATGTCAGAAACAGCAAGTTGTTTTTATTCGCCTAAATCCTAAAAAGATATAGGCGAATAAAAACAACAGTCTTAATATATCGAATTAATAAACCTTTCTGAATTAGTAAACTAAATAACAACTGTGCGCACACATACCGCACGCATGCGTGTACGCACACGTGTACGCACGCGTGCGTATATGCGTGCGCGTACGTTTGTGATTGCCGTACCAGCACTTGCAGCTGCGCGGAATGGTCCGCGGAGTCGAGGCGGTTGTGCGCGCGGCACGTGTACACGCCGGCGTCCAGCGCGCGCGCCGACTGCACGCGCAGCGACCCCGACCCCACCAGATAGAACCGCGAGTCCAGGTCGCTGGGGAGCACCGGAATATATCATATACGTCTTCACCAAGACACCAAGACACCACACCGATTAAAGTATGGGATGTATAGCTTCACCACCACACCACACCGTTTTAAAGTATGTAGTCTTTACCACGAGCAGCAGGTTCCATCTCCTCACTTCACTCCATGGCCGTAGTATTCCAAGCGCAATGGTTGTAGTATTTCATTTGGATGATTATAGATACACGAATAATCAAAAGGGCATACTATTTTACGCTTCAGAAATAAAAATGCATGTTTGATGCAATGTAGCCTATTAGGTCCAACACTAATAACCTCATATTCCAAAAAAAAAACAAGACTCAGTTTTGACTGTACAAAACATTGCTGGTTTTATTACTATAAATGCTTGTCAATTCTGAGTTCAATATCGCATCTTTTATTTCTTTGATGTAAAATATTTCATAACATGCGTACCTTCAACTATAAATCAAACTTCACTCATTTTTAAAACATCTTTGCACTAATTATGTAATATCAGATTTACTTACAACTCTTTTTACCAACTCGAATCCCCAGAAGAGTTGATTTTGAAAAAAATATAGGTACATGCACTCATGTACGAACGAATTTGCCGATAGATTAGGACATTTGTATAAAGAAATTCAAATAATTTTAAATAAATTCTAGCCATCATACTTACATATATTGTTTTCATAATTAATTATTATAATGTTATTTATGGACTCAGATTGTATTTTTATGATCTTTTTTCTATGATATTATTGATGTATTGTTAATTAGGATATTGTAAAATAATTTTGCTATTACCTATATAATGACAAGGTTATGTAATCCTCCGGTAACCTGCACTCACCAGACAAAACTCAGAAGTTTGTTAGACTTCTACTTCACGCCGGTATTCTATGAGGTCGTGGTACATCCCCGGTCGAGCCGACCCATTCATGCAACAACAAAAGCTGATGCGTGGCTCTACCACTGTTTGTGCTACCATTTCAAAATTGGTGAGAGAACACAACATGCCTTAGCAAAAACCGCTATTGTGTTATTACACTTGATGATTTCTTGTACATACGCGAACACTACACATTCAAAAAAACGATCATGTACGGATTTTATCGCATTTTGATTTTATTAAACTATTTTACTTCCCGACGTTTCGAATGTTTTACAGTCTTGAATGTCCCATTTGCTTCCGATTAACGCAGAACTCACTGTATCTTGAAGTCTTGCAGCTTGTGTGCTTGGTTAATTTCATTTAACTGGAAAGTTTATTTCATTCATTCATTCAGATGGCCCCATCCCGGGGACCCTATTGAAACTGGGATGATTTTTTTTTATTTCAATAGCCTCACGGATAATCCTGCGTAGGAATTGATATTCTTTTACGAGGACATCTGGCTTGTCAAAAGTGGTATAATGATAGAGGCGATTTAAAATATGACCACAGACTGCAGATACGTTTATATTTTACATCAACTATAAGTTCTTTCATGCGCCTTTTGACTGATCTTTTAGTTTGCCCTATGTAAGAGAGGGCAACTATACTTGTTATATCACGTTAAAAAGATACACTAAAAAAGGTTATATACAAACAAACATTTTTCTACGCTTGTCAGGTTTGCAGAGAAACAAATAAATAAATAAAATCTTTATTTGTTTGTTTGAGTCACGATAGCCGAGTGGTTGGGTGGTCGGAATTTCGAGTCGAGAGAACCGAGTTGGATCCCCAAGTGGCAGGCTCGTACCCATGGGTTTTTCAAAAACTTATGTACGAATTATATCGTTGGCTTGGACATAAAGACGGCGACGGGCTCACCACCTGTCACGTTGTCCCGAAAATATCTTCGGTGGAAGGGATGGGATGGGTCAAAGGGACTTAATTGTCTAGACTAGACTTCTGCCTAGAAGAAATTTTTTTTTTTCTATTTTATTTGTTTCCTTCTTACATGCAGTTATAAAATACTCACTTTAAGTCGATGGCGACCCCGTTGTTGAGCCAAATCATCTCCGGCTTAGGATTCCCGACAGCCGCGCAATCGAACGTTACCGATGCGCCTGCAATACGTATTAAGGCTATGTACACACATAATTACCGACTAAGGTTACCGAAGATACAAAAAGGTTGAAGACTAAAGGAGATCCCCCAAAGGAGAATCATAATCTATCTAAAATCACTTGTCGTACTTCATTTAAATGTCCATCTAATATTTCCAAAGTAATGCCCAAAAACGACATGCCTAGTACTGGGGTAGACAGAGGTCCAGACAATTAAGTCCTTTCGACCCACCTTTCACCTAGGACTTTTTTTTGAGACAACATGAAAGGTGTTGAACCTTACGCCATCTTTAAGTCCAAGGCAATTATACAAATAATACATTCGTTTTGAAAAAACTCATTGATACGCGCCTTCCACCTGGGGATCGAACTCGGGTCTCTTAACTGGAACTCTGATAACCCAACCACTTGGCTATCGTGATTTTTTTTTAATTCGTTCTTTGGCGCATATTGTAAAAAGCTAAATTGAAAACCAGTGCAGTCCGTCACGATAATGCGACATGACAATTGACTGTTTTTAATAATTAACCTAGCTAAATTTTAAAAGTAATTATTAATAACAATACATACATACATACATATAACGGCCTGTTAAAGTCCACTGCAGGACATAGTTCTCTCGCATGGGGAGGATTTGCCACGCTTGGTAAGCGGATTGGCGATCGCAGTATCAGACCACTCACACCTCAGACGCTGCTGCCCATCTTGGGCCTTATTATTTTGGTCAGATATTTTTATAGATGGTTATCCCGCCATCTGTCGGTAGCCATAACGATATTCAAGGCTCTTTCCCTTAGTCGCCACCTACGACATCCACGGGAAGTAAGGGAGACTAACAATGTCTGTATCTAATGGGATTGAATACCAGACCTTCGATGACGGTGACTGGCTGCGGGATGGCGATGAACCGAGGTGGCGATTCCACGTTCGCCAGGTCCGTGTTCACGCGGAGGTCGATCTCTGGTCCCGTGCTGATAACAACAATAGCTATTAGTGAGAGTAGTAGGTTTATATCTTCCCGCATTTCCCCAAAACTATATATTAGTGATGAAACTAAGAAAACTAATCGAAAAGTAATAGTGCACCTGCTAGTAAAGAACAGCGAAGTCTACCACCCCTTTAAAATTGATTTTTTTAAGGCTACAGAAAAAGTTACCGACGGGGAAAAAATGTCTTTAAGCCAATCCCCATACTGGAATAAACAGAGTTCTAGACATTTGAATTCTTTCGATCCACCTTTCACCGAAGCTTATTTGGGACAACTTTACAAGTGGTAAGGCAATCGCCGCATGTAGTAGTAGAGTCATCAACACCATCATAACAGTCTATCAGAAGTCCTCTGCCGAGTATAGGCCCCCACCAAAGATTGCAACACAGAACGGTCTTGTGCTATCTTCATCCTCATCTGTGTTTGCCTGTACGAGGTTGAAATTGTTCACTGGAGAACTTTTTCTCCCCAACAGATATTAGTTAGACCAGCTATGTGGCCGGGCCATTGCCACTTTAGCGAGCTGATCTTTTCGGTTCGGTGATCGGATTGCGACTCAAGAGGCTCGAATTCCATCCATCATATGTACGATTTATATCGATGGTTATAAAAATAGCGACAGGCTCACCACCAATCACGATGTCCCAAAAAAAAATATTCATTAATAGTGAAAGGTGCGTCGAAAGGAGTTAACTGTCCAGTCCTCTGTCTACGCCCTGTATTGAAAATGGAGTAGAAGTATAGAATGAAGATATTTTTTTACTTGTGTTTTATGTGTCTTGTGATCTATACCCGTAACACGATACAAAAAGATTATTAAACAACGAGTAAGAAAAGCAACTCCTTTCATCCTTTCACTATCTACCATCTGCATTTGCAACGGAAAGCACCAGGGGCGCATAAAGGCGAGCGGCTCACACGTGTCCGGCGGGTCCGTGCGCGTGCGCGTGCGCGTGCGCGAGCGCCACGCGGCAGCGGTAGAGCGCGGCGTCGTGCGCGCGCAGCGGCTCCAGCTCCAGCGCGCCGCTGGGCGTCAGCGCCACGCGCGCGGACTCCATGCGCACCGGCGAACCGTTCTTCAGCCACGTCACCTGCACGCGATCGTCCAACGAAGGATGAGACAGGAATGGATTGGTTGAGGATGAGCAGGGAATTTTTATTTGCATTAAAACGGTATAATATGTAGACGATAGACGGTAAAAAGTCAAGATAGCCGAGTGGTAGGGTGGTCGGGATTTTGAGTCAAGAGACCTGAGTTCGATCCCCAGGTGGCAGACTCGTTCCAATGGGTTTTTGAAAAACTTATGTACGAATTACATCGTCGGCTTGGACATAAAGAAGTCGAGACGGGCTCACCACCTGCCACGTTGTCCCGAAAATATCTTCGGTGGAAGGGACTTAATTGTCTAGACTAGACCTCTGTCTACCCCCGTATTGGGAATTGGGTGAAGATTTTTATTTTATTTATTTATTTATTTATTTACTTATTTATTAAAAAGGTATTATGTAGATGATAGAATGTAACAATAACGGAGTAGTTGGGTGATCGGAATTCGAATCGAGAGATCCGAGTTCGATCCCTAGATGGAAGACAGGTACTGATGGGTTTTTCCAAAAAAATATGTACGATTTATAATAGTAATTCATGTTTATTGCCATCATTTTACTACAGTTTTCATGGTCTTCATTTAAAAAAAAGGAAAGAAAACATATCAATATAGTGTTTAACTATTATGAATTATTATTATACTTTGACTTATTATGGTACAGCTGTTATAAACACTAAAGTTTGGATGGATGTTTGTCAACCACGCCAGAACGGCTGTACGGATCCGTATAAAATTTGGTACAGAGACAAATCTTAGTCTGTAGCGAATAGACCTCTTTTTTGCTGAAAAATATACGGTTATGGGAGAGATATGAAGCCTGATAGCGTGAAACGAATTTTAATTTGCAGTATTGAGGCTCGCAGACACGCGGGAATTTCAAGATATGACGCGGAAGAAGTCAAGGTGATCAACTGGTTACAGTTAAGAAATATAGACATTTATAAATAATGTATGTTCATATTTCTTCTCCGCTCTAATTTAATAGAAATAACTCACGTTAAGCTTTAATACAGGCGGTGGAGGGTTTGTTTTCCCGGCAGCGCCGTAAACTCGTCTTTCGAGTGGCGGTGTGCGCGCGGCCGGCGCGACTCGCAGAGCAAGACGCGGAGGCGCACGGAGCGCGCACGGCAGCAGGGCGGTGGCGCCCAACGCGCCCGACACCGTTCGCACAGTCTCCACTATCTCCGGCAGTTCTGAAGATAAGGCCGTATGAATGAATGAAAAGAATGCACGAATGAATGAATGAATGGTAATACTTTTAGTTTACATCACAAACACAGAGAAGACTAATCAATAAAAAAGAAGAAATTTAGGTAGCAGGTACAACTGGGGCATATCTTACTGTACACTTACTGTACAGCGATCTCTTCCTGGCAACGTCTGCCATTCATTACTTATAAACTAAATTACATTCCTTTTTTTCTAATCAGCCAAAGAGAACAGTACTACATGTGACATAACATACTTGAAACGATTCAAAATGCTTATCTACATAGCTATTGAAGCATGCCATGTATTGAAGTACTTAGAAAGAAAGAAATTATGAAAGAGAGGTTTAATCTCAAAACAGAGTATGACTCACGCATAAAATTCAGAAAAAAAGTAAAAAGAAAAAAAAACGCAACTTGCAATTAAACATTATTAAATTTAAAAAAAATACATAAACAAAAAAATTAAAAATAACGCAAGTTTAATCCTCCTATATCCGTATGCGTCAAATTATTGCTTTGGGATCTGGAGCTGAGATTTAGAGGTTGGCAACGCTATTTCAAAAGCATTTCTTGGTTTTATTCATTCGTGAATATATTACTGGCGAATTATATAAAAATAAATAAAAAAAAGAGTCACTATAGTCAAGTGGTTGGGTGACCAAAATTCGAATCAAGAGACCCGAGTTCGATCCCCGCGTGGAAGGCTCATAACAATGGGTTATTTCAAAACTTATTTACGATATATATCGTTGGCTTGGACATAAAGACAACAACAGGCGTCTATCACATTGTCTAGACTGTCTGTCTGTCTACCCCAGTATTGGGAATGGCGCAAAGATATAATACCTGCCACTTATCCAATCATCCTATTTAAATAATATAGAGTACACAGCTTACCGGCCAGGAAGACAGTGGCAATCCTCGACACGACGGTGCCAACTCCGTCCAGTGTTGCCACGCATTGATACTGGCCCGCCAGTGTCGTTGACATACTCTCGATTATCAGCGAGCCGTTTGACACTTGCTTCCTGAAAAAAAAAAGCACTGTCTATAATACGGATGCCTAGACGGGCGTGTATGAAGAAAATTATGAAATTATTTTCATGAAGCGAAAGAGGTATGTAGGTATGTATGTAGAGGTATGTAGGTATGTATGTAGAGGTATGTAGGTATGTATGTAGAGGTATGTAGGTATGTATGTAGAGGTATGTAGGTATGTATGTAGAGGTATGTAGGTATGTATGTAGAGGTATGTAGGTATGTATGTAGAGGTATGTAGGGATTGTGACACTAGGCGATCTATTCGACCGATATATTTATTTACCTGTAAGAATCGGTTGTAGAAAGTGTATGATCTCGTGTCGGCGGAGCGGAGATGCTGTGCCTCCAGGATATCCTCGCGGGCGCGGCGGCAGCGCAGGGCAGCAGCACTCGCTCGCCCTCCGCCGCCACAGCATCATTCGGTTCCACGGTCAGTCGCACTCCGCTCTCATTTTGATCTTCGCCACCTGAAGAAGATGTATTACGGTTGATTATTTTCCACTCTCGGTTTATTTATTTTTTTATTTATTTATTTAAGCTTCAATGCACAGTGTAGTACATATGGCGGACTTAATGCCAAGTGGCATTCTCTGCCAGTCAACCATCAGGCTAAACAGAAATAAAATGTATTAGCAGTGCAGTTAAATAAAGAGAGAGAGAGATCTTAAATAATGTGGCAAATACAAAAATATTACATAAACATATGGACGATACATTATATACATACAATACATAAATTAATACGTATACAATACATAGATATATAAATACATATAAATATATATATACAAATATATATACACATAGAATATTTATGTTGTTAAGAGTAAATACATATAAATAAATAAATAAATACTTATATAGATATGGACAATATCACATACATTGTTCCGATCCCAATGTAATATGCTAAAGCACTTGTGGCATGGGAATCGGAAACAAAGACCCAGACCCCGGAAAATGAAGAAAATGTGCTTTCTCTACATTGTCCCGACCGGGAATCTGACCCGGGGCCTAGAGATGGCGACACCTTGAAAACTGATGTTTAGGCCACTCGTCCACGGAGGTCGTCATATTTTACGATTCGTAAATATATTGGCTTGGACAATGAGACGACGATAGGACCTGTCACGTTATCCCACATAGGCATCGTGAAAGGTCGGTCGAAAGGACCTCATAGTCCAGACCCCTGTATACAAAATTATTGGGGCGGTGGGTGGAGATATAAATAAAAAACAAGTAACACAATCACCACTTGTCACATTGTAACATATAAAAAAAAATATCTTCACGCCATTCTCAACACAGGGGTAGACGGAGGTCTAGTCTAGACAATTAAGTCCCTTCGACCCACCTTCCACCGAAGATATTTCGGGATAACGTGACAGGTGGTGAGCCCGTCGCCGTCTCTAACATATAAGCTTTGTAAATAACCCAGTATAAAGAACATTTACTTGTTGGTCCATATACTTCCAGTACAAGAGTTAGGCACCTTAAGGAGAAATGGATATAATCGCCAAGTTTGGCAGACACTACAGAGCACAGACCTTCGACTTTTTATGATAATTTATTTATTTATTTTATTTATCTTCACGCACAATCCCTGACGGGGTAGCCAGAGAGAACAGATCGCCAAGTGTCACGATCCCTACATACTTCGTTCGCTTCTTTCAGATTCATCATCTTCTTCATACATGCACGTCTAGGTATCCGAGTACTCTTGACCCTCCCCTTATTATTTTGATGATAATTTAATAGCAATATTATTGGTTACGATTGATATATAGCTACTTAGAAAGAGATAATCTTGTAACCATATACATTATTACATCACGGAAATAACCAATAAACCATTTAGCCTAAATTTCATATCAGATACACTACACATAAATTTCATTTACAAGATGTTACACATTTTAAATTCATCTAAGTAGGTGTAATTATTGAGAAAACGTAGAAAAAAAATTATGCTAATGAATATAATTTAAACCGCCATCTAATTCACAACAACTGAAATTTGTATTGTACGTGGCTTTGAAATACAAAGAATCGAGTGTTTTTGACATAAAAAAATATTAAAAAGCCTAGCGAGATGCGCCGACCAACTATCCCTACACAAACATAAACAATAGAGCGTACGCTATAGACAAACGTTATCTCCTCTCCCCCTCCTCAATTGAATAACTTTTACTGCATCCACTTCACAAATTGGAAAATGAATAAAACCAGAAGCGAAGAGAACTTGAAGTAGTGAGTAAGTATTAAACTCCCTCTAGCGCGCGTCTTTGTTCGTTTGAATTAGAATTATTGTCAAGGAAATCTTCAAAGTATAATGCTGGGCTTGATTCGAGTGTTCTTTGGATTCAATAATGGCAGGACCCTCTATTTACAAGTGGCCCCCCAGCCGCGACACCGTTTGTTTTATTACTTATGGACTTTTATATTTAACTTTAAGTTTACCTCTTTAATTTTGTTATTTTAGTCCTAAAAATTCTTCGGTGGAAGGTGAGTCGAAAGGACTTAATTGTCTTGACCTCTGTCTACCCTTGTATTGGGGATGGCGTGAAGATATATAATTATTATTATTATTTGCTATTTTAAAGGAACTGCCGTGAAGTTAAGGGTATGAATATACCACTTCCTGTCTTCCCGTGAGTTCGTAAGAGGCGAATAAGGGACATACATACATATATACATACATACATACATACATACATACATATATACCTACATACACATAGACCCTGAAGACATATATGACAATACATGGCGGGATAACCATCTCGAAAAATGTCGGTGGTGGGCAGCAGTGTCGAAGGTACGAGGTGCCTAGAGATGCGATCGCCAATCCGGTTGTCAAACATTGTCATACGACGACCTCCGTGAACGAGTGGCGCAAACACTTGTTTTCATAATATCGCTAGCTTTGAGATCCCGGGTTGGATTCGGTATTCGATCCGGGTGATCCATTTCGGTAAATGTAGAAAAACTTTTCTACATTTTCTCGGGTCTGAGTGTTTGTAGTGCCTTCGTTGTTTCCGATTCCATAATACAAGTGCTTAAGCTGCTTACTTAGGGATCGGAGCAATGTATGAGTGACGACACCTTGAAAACCGATGAGCACGTCACTCGTCCACGGAGTTCGTCAATAATAAATCCCACTCGGGGCAAATGGTGATGAATATAAGTGTATGCGCTCGTTTGCTTCATTATTCCATGAATACTAAGGCAATACAGACAGACTAGTTGCAGTACACATCGCTGAATTACGTAGCGAGGTCGCGCAGATGGAAATCAGTTATTTAACAAACGCTAGAGACGAGCGGGTTTAATCTAACTTAAACGTTCATGTTGTATTTGAGTTTCGTATGTGGAGTTACGTCTGTTAATATTAACAAAGCACACGTTCAATGAATTTGTGAAAAGATACTGAAAACTTCGTGTAAAACTTGAATAGATATTTTTAATATACACAATATTATTCATTCATTCATTCATTCATTCAATATTAGCAAAAAATATTTTAATCCAAACCAAATTATTAAAGAGAATGCAAGCATCGAAGTCAGATAGACAGATTGTCTGACTACGATCCTTTCATGCTAAACCGCCAAAGCGATTTTGATGGTATGGAAGTAGCTTAAACTCTAAAAGGAGATCTAAAATTTGTGAAGTCCCAGAGCTGGCTACATCATGAAAACCGGTGTGTACGCCAATCATTCTTATACCGGATATTTTCATGAAGTTTTGAATGTATAAACAAATCTGATGCCATCTGTATATACATGTAAACCTTCACATTCATTATCATTACATAAATATTTGTCCCTTGTGGGTAAATAATCCTTAAGGCTCAGGTTCAACGGCATGAGCACTACAGAAAAGGATATTGATTCACATATATAACACTTCGTACAAGTGTTCTGTACACGTCACGTGAAGAAAGGGGATGGTGTACAGCCCTAGGTAAACGCCGCATGCAGCATATTATAACACCACAGCTAAAATTTTTTTGATCTTCACGCAATTTATCAATTCTGGATTAGGTAGAGGTTGAGATGTTGAAGGATTTCCGACCCACATTTCACCATAGCTTATTTGCGATAACTGACAGGTGATGAGCCCATCGTCGCCTTAATATCCAAGCTAACACTACAATAAACTTACATAAATATATAATATAATATAATATAATATAATATAATATAATATAATATAATATAATATAATATAATATAATATAATATAATATAAAGGGGAATTCGTTTCTACACAGTTATATAGTGTGATCTGAAACCGTATCCCTTAGCATCTAAGGAAGAGTCACTACCAACTACGATTATATCGTCTTTAAGATATTAACTAAGATGTTGGTAAATATTTTAGAATGCACCTAAAACTGTTTGACCAGGGTCGTATCTAACCCGATACGTCATCTGATATCGGCTGCTGCATACGCGTTACATTGCAAAATAACGAATATTGAATTTCATTTCACCCGATATAAATTCAGTAATTATTCCATTACACAGATCACACTCAATACGATCGTGTGGAAGTGAAGACATCGAGTAACTAATAATAAAGATGATTCAGAACCTGGCAATCATATCCGGACTCATCGTGTCAGCGACCTGCATGGTGCTGCACCAGGCACCAACTGTGTACCTCCCGGTCCAGTACCAAGAGAATCCGCCAAACTACAACTTCGCTTACGAAGTGAGCGACGCCCACACCGGAGACTTCAAGAGGCAACAGGAGAATCTCAGAGAGGGAATTTTATTGGGACACTACTCACTTCTGCAACCCGACGGTGTGACAAGGACGGTTGATTACAGAGCAGATGATCGAACGGGATTCAATGCGGTAGTGAAGAACGAGAGAGAACAGAACAATGCACCTTCTGAAAGGCAAGAAGAAAAGAGTAACGAAGGAGCAGTTAGGCAGTCTACTGCAAGACCAGAAGTGGAACAACCATGGCAGTTTCCCAACGAGCAACACGCTACGGCGGCGCCACCATCTATTACCCAGACTTCCGTTATCCATCATGTCCTACACAGATGGCTGTAATTTGAAATCGAATATATTTCATAATGGAATCCATAACTAAACACGGACACTGATTATTATTTATATACCTATCTTTGGGGAATAAAACTAAGAAAAACAACTCTTTTACGAGTCTTCCTATCAGCTCGACAAAATGTACCTTGTCAGTTCCGGCGATGAGGGAAATGTTGGAGGTCTATGCGTCTCGGACATTCATATCAAATTGCCAATATGCTGGTTTATGTCACTTTTCTCTTCTGTCTATTATTACAACTCTTATATAACGTATGTCTATTAAAATATCTATGTTATTACCTACCGTCTAATTATTCATTAAACGTATAAATTTGTGAAATATTGTTTTTATTAAAGTAAACACCCTTTTGAGTAATTTTAAAACTAAATACTATATATCTTTTCGCCATTCCCAATACTGGAGTAGACAGAGGTTTAAGCAATTAAGACCCTTCGACACACCTTTCACCGAAGACATTTTTTGGGACAACGTGACAGGTGGTGAGCCCGTCGCCTTTTTCATGTCAAAGCAAACGATATAAATCGTACATAAGTTAAAAAAAAAACAATTGGTACGACCTGGAGATCGAACTCGGGTCTCTTGACTTAAATTCCGATCATCCAATCACTTGGCTATAGTGACTATTAATGGCGATTTTGAGTGTTTGATGCCTTTCGGGCTTGATATGTTTTAAATTAACTTTTAATTATATTTCTAGTAAACCAAAATAATTTACAAAAAATATGAAATTCTATCGTACTTACAATCAAACGAGCAATTCTCTCATTGACCTCAGTTTTCACATCTAAAAACCTAAATCTATAGAAATCTTTCATAGATACAAAATAACACTATTTATCCTAATAACAATACAAATTATTCGTTTTACAAATCCAACTAAGACTAGACTAAAGAACTTCATAATGTAATTAACATATGTGTGTAAAAAAAGTCCCTACCTTTATCGTCAAATTTGTTGATGATAAAACATTACTATGTAAACATTGGATCTTAACATGTGTACCAAGTTTCAGTTTTTGGACATGACGTATATCATACATACACATATACATTACGATAGCAGAGTGGTTGGGTGGTCGGAATTTTGAGTCAAGAGATCCGATTTTGATCCCCAGGTGGCAGGTTCGTACCAATGGGGTTTTCAAAAACTTATTTACGAATTATATCGTTGGCTTGGCCATAAAGACGGCCACAGACTCACCACCTGTCACGTTGTCTTGAAAATATCTTCGTTGAAAGGTGAGTCAGAGGGACTTAATTATCAAGACTAGACCTCTGTCTACCCCTGTATTGAAAATTGCTTGAAGATATTTATTTATTTATAATAAAATAATACAAAAAAAATTACTAGATACTTATTTTTTTGTAAATCGTGTTTTACAACCAAACCTTGTCCAAAGTAAGAACAGATGACCACAATTTATTTTATAGATAAAAACTTATAAAATGGAATTCATGTAAAATTATTTCAAAGGAATAAGGCTCGGCACTAGAGCTTTTGTGACTCTATTAATATTTTTAAGATATTAAACTCACTATAACATTTTTTGAGTGTATACTAAGAAAATAATCATAAAAATTACAATGAATTTTATACTTCATAATGATTGACCATGATGAAGTACCTATCATAAAAGATATCAATCAGTATAAAAGTTCATTAAAGTCACGATAGCCGAGTGGTTGGGTGGTCGGAATTTCGAGTCAATAGACCCAAGTTCGATCCCCAGTTGGTAGGCTCGTACCAATGGGTTTTTCAAAACCTTATGTACGAATATCGTTGGCTTGGACATAAAGACGGCGACGGGCTCACCACCTGTCACGTTGTCCCGAAAATATCTTCGGTGGAAGGTGGGTCGAAGGGACTTGATTGTCTAGACTCGACCTCTGTCTACCCCAGTATTGGGAATTGCGTGAAGATATTTTTTTTTTTAATAAAAGTTCATTAAATAGCAGACCTATGACGGGCAGTTGAATTTAAAGTGCCACGTTCTAATACATTTGTATTCGATTTTTTGTATAGCAATCACGTGAAGAAAATGTCCGTTCAAGAAGGAGGAAATAATGATAAAAACATTCATCAAAAGTACGAATGAAATAAGGAAGAAACATGAAATTTAATATTAAATCTTCTTTTACAAAGATCTAAAATTTCAAGTGGTGCATGTAACACACAGAGGCTCGGATGTAAAAGCGTTGTCATGGTACGGAAGTAGTGACGGATTGGAATCCCGACCGTATCAGTAGATTTTAATAATTTCTCAATAATTTAATTTCCAATATGAAGATTAAAGCATTCCAAAAAAATTTAAATATAAATTATGAAAGAAAAAAAATTGTACTGTGTTAGTAACTAATCACAACAAACAATAAAATGTTTCAGTAAGCCAATGAAAGGCTACGTAACTGTATAATTAAATAGGACAAATACGTTGCGCGACGAAATTTACAAAGCAACATACGAATCCCTGGATACGTGAAATCTCATAGCCATCGCAAATTCATTGTCTCTATTATATAGCAGCTATATAATTCCATTTAGTACAGTACAAAGGAGACCGCTTGACTAGTTAAAGTGACGAATTACACAGCGAGGTCGCCGACTGATTAGGATTACTTATTCAATGAACACCAGAGAGGAAAGTTTGTGCTAAGTTAAACACTCGTTTGAAATTGGAAACTCGCTAGCGAATTGTATTACCAAAGTTATGTTTATTTAATAAAACCTGAATGGGTTTCGTCAAGAGGTTTAAATTAATTTAATGAATATTGAGCTGCCGCCGAGATTTGTTCGCGTTTAATTTATAAAGCAATGCCGTGTATTTATCTTCACGCCATTCCCACAACTGGGGTAGACAGAGGTATATACAATTAAGTCCTTTCCACCTTTCACCGAATATATATTTTGTGACAACATGATAGGTGGTAAGCCTGTCGCCGAAAGAAAATAAATCCATGTAATTTATATAACACATGGATTTACCATATATTCGACATAATATATTATTAAATTTTATTAAATATTCTTCTTCTTTAGAGCCTATCTGAACTGCTGAACATGGCCTCTCCCAAAGATTTCCACAAAGAACGGTCCTCAACCACCTGCATCCCATCCATCATAGGGTTCCTCCTGCCTCCTCACTCCTGTTTAATTTTCTGCACTTATATAAACTCTGACCGTGTTGTAAAGGCGTAAGAATATTGCCACTCCCTTTCTTCCCGTGGGTGTCGTAAGAGGCGAGTAAGGGTAACCGCTTTGAATATCATTATGGCAATCAATAGATGACGGGATAATCATCAGACCGTAGATGGGCAAAAACGTGTGAGGTGCGAGTGGTCTGGTACTACGATCGCCAAACCGCTTACCAAGCGCGGCGATTATAGCAAATCCTGGATAAGAAATAGGCCTGTATCCTGCAGTGGACTTTAACTGGCCGTTATGTATGTAAGTATGTATGTATGTATGTATGTACATAAATTCGTATCAATCTAAATTTGAGTGTGCATTATGCTTAGGTTTAAAGAGAATAACTATACTAATTAATAAAGAACTTGGGTTCACTTACAATGAGATTAACATTAATAAATACATAAACATCTTCACGCATATTACCAATACTACGGTAGACAGACACGTTGTCCCGAAAAATATCTTCGGTGGAAGGTGGGTCGAAGGGTCTTAATTGATTACTGCTGTATTGGGAATTGCGTAAAGATATTTATTCAATTTTTATATGGTAGACAGAGACACTTACATCCTTTAGACCCAACTTTCACCGAAGCTTATTTGTAAAAACTTGACAGATAAGGATTTAGTAGTAGGTATATCGCACAATATATTTACGGCGACACGGCAGACTAATTAGTAATGGGCTTGCCTACAAAGCTGAGGTTTACGAGTTTGAATCCCGCTTGCTTTAACACTCAAGCATTAAGTATATCTATACATTTCTTATTATATGACAGCTCGAAATTCTAGTTGGTAGTTACCCCGCATTATTTGGTGACGAATACGAATGTCTGTACTCGAGTTATGGACATTTATAAGTATATATGAATATTTACCTATGTATGTAAATTGTACATGAGGAAAATAATATTTGTATCCTTCCATACTTAACGACTTGTTAATCCGAAGCAGAACATAGACATCTCCAAAACCTTCTTGAGTTTTCAGCAATCTCCACGCCCTTACTTTGCATCCTTAAGTTGCCACGGATTTCTTTGATGTGAAACATCTATAGCTGCACGTAAAACCGATTTCTGGCATGGCGACGCATGCCGTGGCTATAGAAAGGTATACTAATTTACACCCTATTACCTGAGAATTAAGGTTTATAATTAAACACTGAAATCACTTTTTATATTTAATTAATTATATTCATATTATTCATATTAGTGGCTATGTAAATTACATTAAGATTTCATTTACATGAAAGGTCATTTCCTTATAGTCAAAAAGGTTCAATAATTTTAAAACGAATAAATATAAACTACCATTAAAATTAGCTGGAGATTTTAATGTAAATTTGTAAGAGCTGAATCAATGCCATTAATGACATTTCTTCAAAAGAATTTCAATTGCAAATCAACAACAATCCAAAAGAATCTACTACCAAATATGGAACAACTATAGATGCTGTAATTGTGAGTTATCTTGATAATGTTTCATCCAATACTTTGTAACGTAATAAATAAATATATAAATATCTTCACGCAATTCCCAATACAGGGGTAGACAGAGGTATATACAATTAAGTCCTTTCCACCTTTCACCGAATATATATTTTGTGACAACATGATAGGTGGTAAGCCTGTCGTCGAAAGAAAATAAATCCATGTAATTTATATAACACATGGATTTACCATATATTCGACATAATATATTATTAAATTTTATTAAATATTCTTCTTCTTTAGAGCCTATCTGAACTGCTGAACATGGCCTCTCCCAAAGATTTCCACAAAGAACGGTCCTCAACCACCTGCATCCCATCCATCATAGGGTTCCTCCTGCCTCCTCACTCCTGTTTAATTTTCTGCACTTATATAAACTCTGACCGTGTTGTAAAGGCGTAAGAATATTGCCACTCCCTTTCTTCCCGTGGGTGTCGTAAGAGGCGAGTAAGGGTAACCGCTTTGAATATCATTATGGCAATCAATAGATGACGGGATAATCATCAGACCGTAGATGGGCAAAAAACGTGTGAGGTGCGAGTGGTCTGGTACTACGATCGCCAAACCGCTTACCAAGCGCGGCGATTATAGCAAATCCTGGATAAGAAATAGGCCTGTATCCTGCAGTGGACTTTAACTGGCCGTTATGTATGTAAGTATGTATGTATGTATGTATGTACATAAATTCGTATCAATCTAAATTTGAGTGTGCATTATGCTTAGGTTTAAAGAGAATAACTATACTAATTAATAAAGAACTTGGGTTCACTTACAATGAGATTAACATTAATAAATACATAAACATCTTCACGCATATTACCAATACTACGGTAGACAGACACGTTGTCCCGAAAAATATCTTCGGTGGAAGGTGGGTCGAAGGGTCTTAATTGATTACTGCTGTATTGGGAATTGCGTAAAGATATTTATTCAATTTTTATATGGTAGACAGAGACACTTACATCCTTTAGACCCAACTTTCACCGAAGCTTATTTGTAAAAACTTGACAGATAAGGATTTAGTAGTAGGTATATCGCACAATATATTTACGGCGACACGGCAGACTAATTAGTAATGGGCTTGCCTACAAAGCTGAGGTTTACGAGTTTGAATCCCGCTTGCTTTAACACTCAAGCATTAAGTATATCTATACATTTCTTATTATATGACAGCTCGAAATTCTAGTTGGTAGTTACCCCGCATTATTTGGTGACGAATACGAATGTCTGTACTCGAGTTATGGACATTTATAAGTATATATGAATATTTACCTATGTATGTAAATTGTACATGAGGAAAATAATATTTGTATCCTTCCATACTTAACGACTTGTTAATCCGAAGCAGAACATAGACATCTCCAAAACCTTCTTGAGTTTTCAGCAATCTCCACGCCCTTACTTTGCATCCTTAAGTTGCCACGGATTTTTTTTGATGTGAAACATCTATAGCTGCACGTAAAACCGATTTCTGGCGTGGCGACGCATGCCGCGGCTATAGAAAGGTATACTAATTTACACCCTATTACCTGAGAATTAAGGTTTATAATTAAACACTGAAATCCCTTTTTTATATTTAATTAATTATATTCATATTATTCATATTAGTGGCTATGTAAATTACATTAAGATTTCATTTTTACATGAAAGGTCATTTCCTTATAGTCAAAATGGTTCAATAATTTTTAAAACGAATAAATATAAACTACCATTAAAATTAGCTGGAGATTTTAATGTAAATTTGCAAGAGCTGAATCAATGCCATTAATGACATTTCTTCAAAAGAATTTCAATTGCAAATCAACAACAATCCAAAAGAATCTACTACCAAATATGGAACAACTATAGATGCTGTAATTGTGAGTTATCTTGATAATGTTTCATCCAATACTTTTGTAACGTAATAAATAAATATATAAATATCTTCACGCAATTCCCAATACAGGGGTAGACAGAGGTCAAGTCTAGACAATTAAGTCCCTATGACCCACCTTCCACCGAAGATATTTTCGGGACAACGGGACTTTACTACTACGGGACTTTTGTAACGTAGTTTAGTTATCATCGACCAATCGTCACAGTAATACCGGCAGAGGAAACATCGAATATAACTATAACTGTAGTCACAGAGAGAGAGAGAGAAAATATTTAAATTGTGGCCACTGGATATTAATATCGAATTTTTATATCAAATGTAAATAAATGCTTATTAAATAAAGTTACCATTTTCTGTAAGAAATTCGTAATACTTCATTTTTTCATTAGTATTTTCTTAGTACTTCATTTTTTCATTCCTGTAATAATATTATCTTTTAAGCATATTACTTGTACACACACGATATTTCACATCTGCCAGGCGTCCCATGACGGCTCACATTTTTTTATACAATGTATATGTGATAAGTAATTTGTTTTATAGATTGCCATAGTAACCACGTGGTTCTATTCGGTTTGTCGACAGCTGTTTGCACATGACAAATGATATACATTATATTCATTCCGTCGCTATTTTCAAACATTGCTAATTTATTTTTAAATATGCAGCCTTATTTTCAAGGTTATTTAATTTCCGATAAAAATGACGTGACAAGTAAATTTATTGTATAAAATTAATAGAGTAACATACTAAATAAATAAAGTAAAAAAAAAGGTCGAAGGGACTTCATAGTCTAGACTAGACCTATGTCTACCCCTGTATTGGGAATTGCGTAAAGATATTTATTATTTATTTATATTAAAGTGAAATACCTGTTCTTAGTAAATTCCGCAGAATTGCATATTTTGGTTTTATTGGACTTCCTTTTAATAAATAGCAGATTGAGGCATTACCAAGCGTAGCCGGATTTAGCTTATTAATTATCATCCTAAAAGAATTGTAGATTTGAGAATTGCGTTCATGCATATTAGTAAATTAAATATGCTTTTACTACTCCAATACTTCAAGAACAAATGGCAAGTACCCAGCCGAGGCGATCACCAGACTCGACTGATATTTGCTGTATTGATTGATCCATCGGCTCATTAACTAATAACAGTTTTATACTAAGAAAACGCAACAGAGAATATCAAACTTGCTATGTTTTAAATAACATAAGGATTAGAGTATGAAATAGAACTCGTGAAGATTGATTTCTTAAGACTATAAAAAAGGTACCGACAATAAGAAAAAATATTTTCACGCCAATAACGATACCGGAGTAGACAGGGAGCGAGAAAATAATTCCTTTCAATCCACTTTCCAACGTTGACATTTTTGGGACACCATGACAAGTGGTGAGTCCGTCGCTGTATTAAGGTCCAAGCCTACGACATAAATCGTACGTTAAAAAAACCATTGGTACTAGCCTATTTGTGGACCAAACTGAAGTCTTTCGCTTCGAATTCCAATCACCCATCCTCTCGCCTATTGCGAATATACCGACAGTAGACCAACCAAACTTCAAAAGTGCAACTAATATTTGAAACTGAACACCTCAAGGTCGCGTTCAGATCGCAATTCATAGGTTAAAAGTATCCGTTGCATGCTGCTTTTTGCGAAACGCGATATTGTTTTACATTTTCAATCACTGTATATAAGACTTAGTAACTGATCGAACGAGTGTAGTTCATATAGACACTCGTAAGAGAAGACACTCGTAAGAGAAGACATCGCAACCGAATTTACAAGATCATGCAGAAGCTGACAATTCTATCCGGACTGATAATGTCCGCAACCTGTATGGTGCTACACCAGGCACCTCTGCTGGTCTACTTGCCGCTCCAATACCAAGAACAGCCGACCAGCTATAACTTCTCTTACGAAATAAACCACGGTAAAACCGGAGATTTAAGGAGACAGCAAGACAGCCAAAGAGCTGGCAATGCCTTGGACCAGTATTCTCTACGGCAACCTGATGGACTGGACAGGAATGTGGATTACAGAGGTGACGATCAAGTGGCTTTCGATGCAGTTGTGAAAAACGTCAAAGCACAAAACCAAGGAGGCGAAGATAAACAAGAGGGAAGTGGCAAAGAAGAACAGAGACCATTGGACAATTCGGAGCGTGCGAAGCAACAATTGGATAGTATGTCTACTATATATGCGGAACTTCCGTGGTACTCTTCTAACAATCAGTTGCATTCACAGCCTTTGTCCGCCACTCGTACCACTCTAACCCAAAACAATCTGCGCAAATGGTAACTGTTAAATCTAAATCTGCAGAGACCTTATTCCCAAACCCACAAAATAAATTCTATGTGACGTTAATTGAAAATAAAAACAAATCTCAATAACAAACCTTGTCTTTTATTTTAATACTCAAGTCATTTCTATTAATAATAAAACACAAACAAGAACTGTGCAAAACAAAAATGTGAAAACCATGTAACAGTAGGTAAAAGTTTTAAACAAATAGTTGCTATTTAAAGGGCAGTTTTAAATATCATCAATTATCGAGAAACTTATGGTAGTTAAGACCATGGTCGTATGTTATGCAAAGACCTAATCCCAATACTTAGCTAGACAGAGATCTTGGCAATTAAATCCTGGTGATGAGCTTGTTGTAATTTTTATGTCCATTGGCTGTATAAATCTTATCGTATATTGCTATATAAATCATACATAAGTTTTTGAAAACCCCATTGGTACGAGCCTGACACTCGACTCGATCGAACTCGGGTCTCTTGACTCGAAAATCCAACCACCCAACCACACGGCTATCGTGACTTCTATGAAAGAACGTAATGATCAAATAGAAGTAAAGCTGTAATGCGTGTCCAAAAATTCTGTGATGAAATATGTAAACACAGTGGCATGTTATTTTTAGCGCTTATTTAGAAGTGCTATGTAACCTAACACAATGGATTGTTTCATCGCGACCGGGAATACAAACAAAACGAGTTTTAATTCAGAAATGCTGAACCATCAAGCTCTGTAAACGTAATCAAATCAAAATGTTACTGTTCGGAATTTTCAATAGTTTTCTTCGATTTTAAAGCTACTATTTTTATAATAATATTTTTGCGCCTTTTTTAAAAACATTTATTTAAGCTTATTATTTGCACACATTATAAACAAATGTACAAAATGACGAAGTTAATGCCTGAAGGAATTCTCTACTAGTCTACCTTTAGTTTGAGCAGGGAATCTAGTGATGGGTGCAAAACTCATAATTTAAAAAAGAAGCCATCAAATATCTTGCGAATTAAATAAAATATATATCTTCAATATAGGTCACGACAGCCGAGTGGTTGTGGTGGGGGGAAAGACGATTCAAGAGACCCGAATTCAATCTCCAGGTAGAGGTATATAGATCACTGGTACAAGCCTACCGCTCTACTCCATTACTCTACTTTCAACTCTATAGTTAATTTCATTTACATTACATTGTAATCTGTCCGTTATTTTTTTGCTGAATTTTTCATCCTTCCCGGCTCCAAAACTTACAAATATAAGGATGACTCATTTGCTTAGCAGTGAGAGATTTACGCTCTACTTTGCTTTCACAAAAATAACTTCGGGTTTCTTTAACAAGGAATTATACAGCGTTTTTTAATCTAATGTCATCTTCCAACTTTGCTGCATCATTGCGTTGCGTCCAACGTCCATGATTAATTAATTCCTCTGGCGCTAATGTGCTTAGCGACAAATTATCCGACACCAAGGTTCATAAGCGTGTCTGATACATATTGCTCGTAACGGGAGATGATCAATCTCTGTTACTGTTACGATGACAGGAGAAAAAAATATTATGAAATGTCACCTAGGAGAGAAACATCTATCATTTTAAAATTGATCATAATTAATAAAACATTAGATTGGAGTACTTCCCGACTATATTGAGTAGATTGGAATGTCCCGAAAATATCTTCGGTGGAAGGTGGGGCAAAGGGACTTAATTGTCTAGACCTCTGTCTACCTCTGTATTGGGAATTGCGTGAAGATATTTTTTTTTAGATCGGAGTAACGGAAACATTTGTACTCTTCCACTTATTTTGTGGTCTAAACGTAGTATGTATACAAACAGGAACTAATATCGTGTCGGCAAATTAAGTCTATCCTGTACATTATGCAATCGTAAAGGGTTCATGTCTGTAAATTAAATAAATAAATACATATATAGATAGGGACAACATCACTTACATTGCTCCGATCCCAATGTAAGATGCTAAAGCACTTGAGGTATGGGAATCGGAAACAACGAAGGCACCACAAACACCCAGACCTAAGAAAATGTAGAAAAAGTGGTTTTTCTACATTGACCCGACCGGGAATCGAACCCGGGACCTCGAGATGGCGACACCTTGAATACCAGTGTTTAACCCACTCGTCCGCGGCGTCTGAATTGGATGGAAGAAATTGAAGATATTTCAATGAAACTAAGTCGAGTCGTTACTAGGACGTGCCTGAGCGTAAATCAATGATTTATACAATTCATGTCTATTAGTCTGTTTGTTCAGGTTTGGCGCTAAATAAATTAAAACATTATGATCTAAATGGGCAGTAGTAGCATCATAACATCAAGTTGAATGAAACTCAAATCAGATCGCTCCGAATCTATTATTATAAAATTATTATTATTTCGCCTATTTCTTCTCCGTTAGAGGAACCTCATAAGGATATATCTTATTTCGTTACATGTAAATTGTTACTGTAAAAATTCATCAAAATCCGTTCAGTAATTTTTGCGTGAATGACTAATGAACGTACATCCATCCTCACAATCTTATAGTATTTATATTATTTATAGCATAAGTATCATATTAGTAGGATACATCATTTTATATAATACACGACGACAACAACCATTAAAATTATAGATTTAAAAAAATAAAACAAAGAAATAGAACTTTTTATTATATTTGTTACAATAATAAATAATGACATGTTTGTCCATCGCATAAAAGCAATCACGAAAAACCAGAAGAAATTTAATCATACCGATTAAGGATGTAGAGACATGCTCTTTTTTTTGGTTTGGTATTTCTTGTAGTATTTTTTAATAATACCATATTCAGATATTAAATTAAAGGTCAACATTTTTTTCTCTTTAATTTAATAACAAAAAGTTCAGCATAACTTAAATGCTTTAAAATCAATAAAAAACAATAATTTAAAATAAAACATCTTAGTCTTTCATAATGGAACTACGTATAGCTTGGGAGCGATCACCTCATCCCCAGGGCTTACCATCATTGACGAAATTTGTCGAAAACATTTATATTATATTAAACCTTTATCAGCTTTAATTTTTATTACTTCATATTTTTTTTGTATCTAGTTTATATGAGTGTGGACAGTCACTTAGCGTCAAATGAATTTATTTATTAAGATCAGCTGTAGAGTGACCCAATAAATTATATCTTAGTTCCCACGACATAGTCTAGGATTGCAGATCTAACGCAATTCTCAAACTTATCAATCCTCACAATTAACGTGTCTGCAGCATACGTTAAAAGCTTTTATATTTAAAATTAAACATTCAACTTACTCGCTGCATTTAATAACTTTTAAAACTCTTCCACAGCAGCGGTTCTGCACGGCAAGACCCCGTCTAGACTAGACTTGTACGTTTCTAGAAAATTTCATCTTGAGTGTGCAGTTAACGGGAGGCGCTCTTAACTGACGTTTTGAACTAACTTTCTATAATATTGCGCGAGTTTCGCGAGGCATTTCATATTTAAACTTAGTAAATACGGGCGTACCCAATTTTTTAAAAACATTCATATCCGGTGTTCTGGGTAGTACAAAGAAATGATAAGGTGTTAGGTAAAATGTTTGCTTATAAATACTAAAACTAAGTCAATATCTTATTATATATCTGTCATATAGCCGAGTGGTTAGGTGATCGAAATCCGAGTCAAGAGATCCGAGTTTGTTCTCCAGGTGGCAAGGTCGTACCAATGGGTTTTTTTAAACTAATGTACGATTTACATCGTTGACTTGGACGTAAAGACGGCTACAGGCTCACTACCCGACACACGCTACCTGTCTCGCTACGTTGTCATTAAAAATGTTTTCGACGGAAGGTGGGTCGAAATGACTTAATTGTCTAGACCTATATCTAAGGGAATGGCGTGAGTCAATATCTAACTTGATGAGACGATGTACGCGCTTGATCGTAACAAAAGTTAATCATTTGTTCATGAGTTTAAGTAACCTACATTACATAAATCAATCGTTATTTTTTAATCAACAACAGTATTGTAATGAGTTTCCTCTAACGGAGATATTCCATAGGTATCTTTTTCCATAGGTAGTTTTTTTTATCTTTTTCATATTTTTTTTAACAAAGGAAATTGAAAACTGAACATTAATTTAATAACAAAAAGTTCAGCATAACTTAAATGCTTTTAAAATCAATAAAACAATATTTTAAAATAAAACATAAATCTTTCATAATGGAACTACGTATAGCTTGGGAGCAATCACCTCATCCCCAGGGCTTACCATCATTGACGAAATTTGTCGAAAATATTTATATTATATTAAACCTTTATCAGCTTTAATTTTTATTACTTCATATTTTTTGTATCTAGTTTATATGAGTGTGGACAGTCACTTAGCGTCAAATGAATTTATTTATTAAGATCAGCTGTAGAGTGACCCAATAAATTATATCTTAGTTCCCACGACATAGTCTAGGATTGCAGATCTAACGCAATTCTCAAACTTATCAATCCTCACAATTAACGTGTCTGCAGCATACGTTAAAGCTTTTATATTTAAAATTAAACATTCAACTTACTCGCTGCATTTAATAACTTTTAAAACTCTTCCACAGCAGCGGTTTTGCACGGCAAGACCCCGTCTAGACTAGACTTGTACGTTTCTAGAAAATTTCATCTTGAGTGTGCAGTTAACGGGAGGCGCTCTTAACTGACGTTTTTGAACTAACTTTCTATAATATTGCGCGAGTTTTGCGAGGCTTTTCATATTTAAACTTAGTAAATACGGGCGTACCCAATTTTTTAAAAACTTTCATATCCGGTGTTCTGGGTAGTACAAAGAAATGATAAGGTGTTAGGTAAAATGTTTGCTTATAAATACTAAAACTGAGTCAATATCTTATTATATATCTGTCATATAGCCGAGTGGTTAGGTGATCGAAATCCGAGTCAAGAGATCCGAGTTTGTTCTCCAGGTGGCAAGGTCGTACCAATGGGTTTTTTTAAACTAATGTACGATTTACATCGTTGACTTGGACGTAAAGACGGCTACAGGCTCACTACCCGACACACGCTACCTGTCACGCTACGTTGTCATTAAAAAATGTTCGACGGAAGGTGGGTCGAAATGACTTAATTGTCTAGACCTATATCTAAGGGAATGGCGTGAGTCAATATCTAACTTGATGAGACGATGTACGCGCTTTCTCGTAACAAAAGTTAATCATTTGTTCATGAGTTTAAGTAACCTACATTACATAAATCGATCGTTTTTTTTAATCAACAACAGCTTTGTAATGAGTTTCCTCTAACGGAGAATAAACAGGAGAAAAAATATTATGAAATGTCACCTAGGAGAGAAACATCTATCATTTTAAAATTGATCATAATTAATAAAACATTATATTGAGTACTTTCCGACTACATTGAGTAGATTGAATGTCCTGAAAATATCTTCGGTGGAAGGTAGGTCAAAGGGACTTAATTGTCTAGACCTCTGTCTACCACTGTATTGGGAATTACGTGAAGATATTTTTTAGATCGGAGTAACGGAAACATTTGTACTCTTCCACTTATTTTGTTGTCTAAACGTAGTATGTACACAAACAGGAACTAACAACGTGTCGGCAAATTAAGTCTATCCTGTACATTATGCAATCGTAAAGGGTTCATGTCTGTAAATTAAATAAATAAATACATATATAGATAGGGACAACATCATTACATTGCTCCGATCCCAATGTAAGATGCTAAAGCACTTGAGGTATGGGAATCGGAAACAACGAAGGCACCACAAACCCCAGATTTAAGAAAATGTAGAAAAGTGGTTTTTCTACATTGACCCGACCGGGAATCGAACCTGACTCGAGATGGCGACACCTTGAATACCAGTGTTTAACCCACTCGTCCGCGGCGTCTGAATTGGATGGAAGAAATTGAAGATATTTCAATGAAACTAAGTCGAGTCGTTACTAGGATGTGCCTGAGCGTAAATCAATGATTTATACAATTCATGTCTATTTGTCTGTTTGTTCAGGTTTGGCGCTAAATAAATTAAAACATTATCATCTAAATGGGTAGTAGTAGCAACATAACATCAAGTTGAATGAAACTCAAATCAGATCGCTCCGAATCTATTATTATAAAATTATTATTATTTCGCCTATTTCTTCTCCGTTAGAGGAACCTCATAAGGATATATCTTATTTCGTTACATGTAAATTGTTACTGTAAAATTCATCAAAATCCGTTCAGTAATTTTTGCGTGAATGACTAATGAACGTACATCCATCCTCACAATCTTATAGTATTTTTTAATAATACCATATTCAGATATTAAATTAAAGGTCAACATTTTTTCTCTTTAATTTAATAACAAAAAGTTCAGCATAACTTAAATGCTTTAAAATCAATAAAACAATATTTTAAAATTGATCATAATTAATAAAACATTATATTGAGTACTTTCCGACTACATTGAGTAGATTGAATGTCCTGAAAATATCTTCGGTGGAAGGTAGGTCAAAGGGACTTAATTGTCTAGACCTCTGTCTACCACTGTATTGGGAATTACGTGAAGATATTTTTTAGATCGGAGTAACGGAAACATTTGTACTCTTCCACTTATTTTGTTGTCTAAACGTAGTATGTACACAAACAGGAACTAACAACGTGTCGGCAAATTAAGTCTATCCTGTACATTATGCAATCGTAAAGGGTTCATGTCTGTAAATTAAATAAATAAATATCTTCACGCAATTCCCAATACAGGGATAGACAAAGTTCTAGTCTAGACAATTAAGTCTCTTTGACTCACCTTCTACCGAAGATATTTTCGGGACAACGTGATAGGTGATGAGCCTGTCGCCGTCTTTATGTGCAAGCCAAGTATAATTCGTACATAAGTTTTTGAAAACCCCATTGGTACACGAGCCTGACACTCGACCTGATCGAACTCGGGTCTCTTGACTCGAAATTCCGACTACCCAACCACTCGGCTAACGTGACTATTTAAGCAATATTAAACCTTTATCAGCTTTAATTTTTATTACTTCATATTTTTTTTAATAATACCATATTCAGATATTAAATTAAAACATTATGATCTAAATGGGCAGTAGTAGCATCATAACATCAAGTTGAATGAAACTCAAATCAGATCGCTCCGAATCTATTATTATAAAATTATTATTATTTCGCCTATTTCTTCTCCGTTAGAGGAACCTCATAAGGATATATCTTATTTCGTTACATGTAAATTGTTACTGTAAAATTCATCAAAACTGTTCAGTAATTTTTGCGTGAATGACTAATGAACGTACATCCATCCTCACAATCTTATAGTATTTATATTATTTATAGCATAAGTATCATATTAGTAGGATACATCATTTTATATAATACACGACGACAACAACCATTAAAATAATAGATTTAAAAAAATAAAACAAAGAAATAAAACTTTTTATTATATTTGTTTCAATAATAAATAATGACATGTTTGTCCATCGCATAAAAGCAGTCACGAAAAACCAGAAGAAATTTAATCATACCGATTAAGGATGTAGAGACATGCTCTTTTTTTTGGTTTGGTATTTCTTGTAGTATTTTTTAATAATACCATATTCAGATATTAAATTAAAACATTATGATCTAAATGGGCAGTAGTAGCATCATAACATCAAGTTGAATGAAACTCAAATCAGATCGCTCCGAATCTATTATTATAAAATTATTATTATTTCGCCTATTTCTTCTCCGTTAGAGGAACCTCATAAGGATATATCTTATTTCGTTACATGTAAATTGTTACTGTAAAATTCATCAAAACTGTTCAGTAATTTTTGCGTGAATGACTAATGAACGTACATCCATCCTCACAATCTTATAGTATTTTTTAATAATACCATATTCAGATATTAAATTAAAGGTCAACATTTTTTTCTCTTTAATTTAATAACAAAAAGTTCAGCATAACTTAAATGCTTTAAAATCAATAAAAAACAATATTTTAAAATAAAACATAAATCTTTCATAATGGAACTACGTATAGCTTGGGAGCAATCACCTCATCCCCAGGGCTTACCATCATTGACGAATTTGACGAAAACATTTATATTATATTAAACCTTTATCAGCTTTAATTTTTATTACTTCATATTTTTTTTAATAATACCATATTCAGATATTAAATTAAAGGTCAACATTTTTTCTCTTTAATTTAATAACAAAAGTTCAGCATAACTTAAATGCTTTAAAATCAATAAAAAACAATATTTTAAAATAAAACATAAATCTTTCATAATGGAACTACGTATAGCTTGGGAGCAATCACCTCATCCCCAGGGCTTACCATCATTGACGAAATTTGACGAAAACATTTATATTATATTAAACCTTTATCAGCTTTAATTTTTATTACTTCATATTTTTTTGTATCTAGTTTATATGAGTGTGGACAGTCACTTAGCGTCAAATGAATTTATTTATTAAGATCAGCTGTAGAGTGACCCAATAAATTATATCTTAGTTCCCACGACATAGTCTAGGATTGCAGATCTAACGCAATTCTCAAACTTATCAATCCTCACAATTAACGTGTCTGCAGCATACGTTAAAAGCTTTTATATTTAAAATTAAACATTCAACTTACTCGCTGCATTTAATAACTTTTAAAACTCTTCCACAGCAGCGGTTTTGCACGGCAAGACCCCGTCTAGACTAGACTTGTACGTTTCTAGAAAATTTCATCTTGAGTGTGCAGTTAACGGGAGGCGCTCTTAACTGACGTTTTTGAACTAACTTTCTATAATATTGCGCGAGTTTCGCGAGGTTTTCATATTTAAACTTAGTAAATACGGGCGTACTCAATTTTTAAAACATTCATATCCGGTGTTCTGGGTAGTACAAAGAAATGATAAGGTGTTAGGTGAAATGTTTGCTTATAAATACTAAAACTGAGTCAATATCTTATTATATATCTGTCATATAGCCGAGTGGTTAGGTGATCGAAACTGAGTCAAGAGATCCGAGTTTGTTCTCCAGGTGGCAAGGTCGTACCAATGGGTTTTTCAATAACTTATGTACGATTTTTTATCGTAGGCTTGAACATAAAATTGGCTTTCAAAATGTCCGGTGGTAATTACAAAGGACTTTACTACGTAGGCCTTTTCCTTAACAAGTAATTGCATTAAAATTTTTGTTAAAGTTTGTTTATAAAACTATTTTGCCTTGTTAAAACGATCTTGAGTCGTCACGACAGAAGGAGAAGATGCTAAATAAACGTCAAGCATTTCATTTCTCTGTATTCTCAAAGAGTCCTGATAATCGTGCGCCCGACATAGTAACGATCAAATACATACACTTTTACATGACATTTTAGAACAGGTTGTCTTTAAGAATGATAGAAAAAAAAGCATAAAGTATAGAATTGCATGTATTGATACAAAAGATATAAAAATATTAAAAAAATGCAGCGTACAGACGATTTCACTTATGTACTATTACTACTATTATAACATACATAAATGTTATAAAGATTTGAAACAATTCCATAAAACAAGTCGTTAACTAAAAAAAAAAAACAAAACTACATTCGTTTATATTGTTAACACATTTACATGTCAAGCTATCTGTATGTTATTTATTTAATTTTTCATTGCTTTACGCAACTTGTAAAAAAATATAAAAGCAAATTCAAACGACTTTTCACATTGCCGGCAATAATTTCATTACCCACGCTTTTCGTTTTCTTAAAAGAAAAAAAAAAACAAGACAAAAAATAAATGAGGTCCTTCGGAAAGTATATCGTTATATCCATAATTACTCGCGTATTCGAGATTCGAAGCCGTAACTTCAATCGCAGATTAGTACCAAGGGTTACGTTCAGTCGAGAATGTTCGGTGCGCGAGAGAGCCTTGCGCGATACTAAAAGGTGTCGAAGACACTTGCTGGTCGTTGCCATTAGATCGCCAGGCATGTTCTGCTTGAGGTCTCTCAGAGTGTTCTTCTTCCTCTTGGACCTTCACATCGTCTGCCTCTTCTTTTTTATCCGAGGCTTCATTGCTAGATTTCCCCTGATTCTTCACGATTGCATTAAAACCTGTCAGGTCATCAGCTCTATACTCAACTGTTCTAGTAATCCCATCGGGTTGTAGAAGTGAATATCTTCCAACGACTGTGCCGTCTCTCCTGCTCTCCTCGTGCTTCTTGAAATCTCCGGTATGTGCGTCGCTGACTTCGTAAGCGAAGTTGTAGTCCGGCTGCGGTTGGTACTGAATAGGCAAATACACGGGGAACTGGTTTTGGTGGAGAACCATGCAGGTTCCCGACACTACCAGCCCTGTTAGGAGTACCAGGTTTTGGATCATCTTGATGTATCGATACGATCTGTCTGTAACACCGCTGTGTTGGGAATGTTTGATTGACGGTATGTCGTATGTTTATAAATTAATAACACATATCCAGAGGGTGAACAGAGATTGAAGCAGAAACTTTGACGGCCCGATCGATTGATTATATAAACTGAAAACTAATTAACAGTTTGTCTAGTTATTTTCATCTAGTTTATATTGGGAAAACGTGACAGATGGTTAGGCTATAGCGGTCTAAATGTCCTACCCAAATGTACAATATATTTACATATTTTACATTGATCAATAGTCAGGATAGCCGAGTGGTTTGGTGATCGGAATTAGAAACAAGAGGCCTGAGGTCGAACCCCAGAATGGTTAGGCACGTACTAATGGATTGTTTCAAAACTTATGTACGATTTTTATCGTAGGCTTGAACATAAAATTGGCTTTCAAAATGTCCGGTGGTAATTACAAAGGACTTTTACTACGTAGGCCTTTTCCTTAACAAGTAATTGCATTAAAATTTTGTTAAAGTTTGTTTATAAATTAATAACACATATCCAGAGGGTGAACAGAGATTGAAGCAGAAACTTTGACGGCCCGATCGATTGATTATATAAACTGAAAACTAATTAACAGTTTGTCTAGTTATTTTCATCTAGTTTATATTGGGAAAACGTGACAGATGGTTAGGCTATAGCGGTCTAAATGTCCTACCCAAATGTACAATATATTTACATATTTTACATTGATCAATAGTCAGGATAGCCGAGTGGTTTGGTGATCGGAATTAGAAACAAGAGGCCTGAGGTCGAACCCCAGAATGGTTAGGCACGTACTAATGGATTGTTTCAAAACTTATGTACGATTTTTATCGTAGGCTTGAACATAAAATTGGCTTTCAAAATGTCCGGTGGTAATTACAAAGGACTTTTACTACGTAGGCCTTTTCCTTAACAAGTAATTGCATTAAAATTTTGTTAAAGTTTGTTTATAAATTAATAACACATATCCAGAGGGTGAACAGAGATTGAAGCAGAAACTTTGACGGCCCGATCGATTGATTATATAAACTGAAAACTAATTAACAGTTTGTCTAGTTATTTTCATCTAGTTTATATTGGGAAAACGTGACAGATGGTTAGGCTATAGCGGTCTAAATGTCCTACCCAAATGTACAATATATTTACATATTTTACATTGATCAATAGTCAGGATAGCCGAGTGGTTTGGTGATCGGAATTAGAAACAAGAGGCCTGAGGTCGAACCCCAGAATGGTTAGGCACGTACTAATGGATTGTTTCAAAACTTATGTACGATTTTTATCGTAGGCTTGAACATAAAATTGGCTTTCAAAATGTCCGGTGGTAATTACAAAGGACTTTTACTACGTAGGCCTTTTCCTTAACAAGTAATTGCATTAAAATTTTGTTAAAGTTTGTTTATAAATTAATAACACATATCCAGAGGGTGAACAGAGATTGAAGCAGAAACTTTGACGGCCCGATCGATTGATTATATAAACTGAAAACTAATTAACAGTTTGTCTAGTTATTTTCATCTAGTTTATATTGGGAAAACGTGACAGATGGTTAGGCTATAGCGGTCTAAATGTCCTACCCAAATGTACAATATATTTACATATTTTACATTGATCAATAGTCAGGATAGCCGAGTGGTTTGGTGATCGGAATTAGAAACAAGAGGCCTGAGGTCGAACCCCAGAATGGTTAGGCACGTACTAATGGATTGTTTCAAAACTTATGTACGATTTTTATCGTAGGCTTGAACATAAAATTGGCTTTCAAAATGTCCGGTGGTAATTACAAAGGACTTTTACTACGTAGGCCTTTTCCTTAACAAGTAATTGCATTAAAATTTTGTTAAAGTTTGTTTATAAATTAATAACACATATCCAGAGGGTGAACAGAGATTGAAGCAGAAACTTTGACGGCCCGATCGATTGATTATATAAACTGAAAACTAATTAACAGTTTGTCTAGTTATTTTCATCTAGTTTATATTGGGAAAACGTGACAGATGGTTAGGCTATAGCGGTCTAAATGTCCTACCCAAATGTACAATATATTTACATATTTTACATTGATCAATAGTCAGGATAGCCGAGTGGTTTGGTGATCGGAATTAGAAACAAGAGGCCTGAGGTCGAACCCCAGAATGGTTAGGCACGTACTAATGGATTGTTTCAAAACTTATGTACGATTTTTATCGTAGGCTTGAACATAAAATTGGCTTTCAAAATGTCCGGTGGTACTTACAAAGTACTTTTACTACGAAGGCCTTTTCCTTAACAAGTAATTGCATTAAAATTTTTGTTAAAGTTTGTTTATAAAACTATTTTGCCTTGTTAAAACGATCTTGAGTCGTCACGACAGAAGGAGAAGATGCTAAATAAACGTCAAGCATTTCATTTCTCTGTATTCTCAAAGAGTCCTGATAATCGTGCGCCCGACATAGTAACGATCAAATACATACACTTTTACATGACATTTTAGAACAGGTTGTCTTTAAGAATGATAGAAAAAAAAGCATAAAGTATAGAATTGCATGTATTGATACAAAAGATATAAAATATTAAAAATGCAGCGTACAGACGAATTCACTTATGTACTATTACTACTATTATTACATACATAAATGTTATAAAGATTTGAAACAATTACATAAAACAAGTCGTTAACTAAAAAAAACCAAAACTACATTCATTTATATTGTTAACACATTTACATGTCAAGCTATCTGTATGTTATTTATTAAATTTTTCATTGCTTTACGCAACTTGTAAAAAAATATAAAAGCAATTTCAAACGACTATTCACATTGCCGGGAATACTTTCATTTCCCACGCTTTTCGTTTTCATAAAAGAAAAAAAAACAAGACAAAAAATAAATGAGGTCCTTCGGAAAGTATATCGTTAAATCCATAATTACTCGCGTATTCGAGATTCGAAGCCGTAACTTCAATCGCAGATTAATACCAAGGGTTACGTTCAGTCGAGAATGTTCGGTGCGTGAGAGAGCCTTGCGCGATACTAAAAGGTGTCGAAGACACTTGCTGGTCGTTGCCATTAGATCGCCAGGCATGTTCTGCTTGAGGTCTCTCAGAGTGTTCTTCTTCGTCTTGGACCTTCACATTGTCTGCCTCTTCTTTTTTATCCGAGGCTTCATTGCTAGCTTTCCCCTGATTCTTCACGATTGCATTAAAACCTGTCAGGTCATCAGCTCTATACTCAACTGTTCTAGTAATCCCATCGGGTTGTAGAAGTGAATATCTTCCAACGACTGTGCCGTCTCTCCTGCTCTCCTCGTGCTTCTTGAAATCTCCGGTATGTGCGTCGCTGACTTCGTAAGCGAAGTTGTAGTCCGGCTGCGGTTGGTACTGAATAGGCAAATACACGGGGAACTGGTTTTGGTGGAGAACCATGCAGGTTCCCGACACTACCAGCCCTGTTAGGAGTACCAGGTTTTGGATCATCTTGATGTATCGATACGATCTGTCTGTAACACCGCTGTGTTGGGAATGTTTGATTGACGGTATGTCGTATGTTTATATATTGGAATACGGGTGAAATGTAACACCGTAAGTTGCAATACAATATGCGCTGGCGCATATAATTCGGTCGCTACTGTAAATTTAGATTGTCAAGGTAATCTTAACACATTAAAATTAAAAATTAAAGTTTATTAGATGTTATTTTTTCAACAAAAATTTTTATGTGATGCATTATAATGAAATTTTAAGGCTGCGGCGTCAGGGTCACCACCTGTCACGTTGTCTTTATTAGACTCCGGTGAAGTGGATCGAAAGGATTAAATTGTCTGGATCTCTAATTATTCCTTTTTTATCTCTTTAATTTAATCTAATTACTCCTGTATAAAAAATTCAATGTTTAGTTCACCTTATTTTTCATGAAACAATAAAAGCTTTACCACACTTACCACAGTTACCACATAATCATATTTGCCTCACGGCATGTTAAAGTACACTGTAGGCATAGGCTTTTCCCGTGATGTTTTGCCATAATCACCACGCTTTCCAGGAGATTGATAATAGCAGACGTTTCGTACTGTAGACGCCGTTGCACTACTGCGTTCCTTTTAATTATGATCCCATATGGCTGAAGTTTTTGTATAAAATAATAATTACACATCATACCTATGTAGATACAGTTCGTTCGGTTAGGTTAATTCGGAATTTGAGTTCGATCCCCTGCGAACTCGCACCAATGAGTTTTTTTGAAACGGTACTGTGTACGATTTGTATCGATAGGTTGACGACACGCCCATCTCCTGTCTGAAAGTCCTAACTATTATCTAGCCCTGACTATCCCAGTAATGATGATCCCTATCCCAGGTATGTAAATGGAAAGTGACACGTTTTATACAAAGTTCACTGAATTTCTTCATTTTGAAAGAAATATTAGGAGTGGAACTACGGTTGACAGAAACATTCATCAGAAAATTGGATTTTAACCACTGGCATAGCGCATTGTTAATTCCCATTTCAGATAGAAGCAATCAACTGTTTTCTTTTTAAAGTTTTCTTTGCCGGGCTCAAATAACATCGAGTTTTATTTTAAAAATTGTTAAAACATGTAAGCTTAAAATTCCATTAGCAATTCATTCATCAGCAAGTCATTCTTTAAAAGTTTTGTCTAGTTACTACGTGCAAATCAATTAATTTTTTCTTTTCAATGTTTACTTTACTGGCCAAAAATTACATTGAGTCTTATTTTAAAAATTATTAAAGCATGAGGTAACCTCAAAATTCAAATTGTAAACTGTAGTACTATAGAAGTTTTGTCTAGTTTACACAAAGACAATATATTCCTATTTCACATATGCACGAAACTTCGAATAAAAATCCACTTCAAGACATCTTCTGTCCTGGTTTTGCCATTGGCGATTGCAGTACCAGACATCTCGCACCTTAGGAGCTGCTGCCCGTCACCGTTCTGCTGAATTCTGATCTGGTAATTGTAGAGACGATTATTCCACCATCTGACGGTAGCCAGTTAGTTGTATTTTCAAGGCTATTCCCTTAGTCGCCCGACTTTCATGGGAATAAAGGGGGAGGTAAATTCTTACGCCGTAACTACATTATTCAATTTAAGACCAATATAAATGTAAATAAGGCAGCCGTATATTTGTGGCCGCAGAATTAAAAGTAACACATACAGTACATAGATAGGGACAACATCACATACATTGCTCTCGACCCAAAGTAAGCAGCTTAAGCACTTGTATTACGGAATCGGAAACACGAAAGTACCACAAACACCCAGACCCGAGAAAATGTAGAAAAGTGTTTTAAAATTCCATTAGCAAACTGTCATTCTTAGAAGTTTTGTCTAGTTACTACGTGCAAATCAATTAATTTTTCTTTTCAATGTTTACTTTACTGGACAAAATTACATTGAGTCTTATTTTAAAATTGTTAAAGCATGTAAGCTTAAAATTCCATTAGCAAACTGTCATTCTTAGAAGTTTTGTCTAGTTACTACGTGCAAATCAATTAATTTTTCTTTTCAATGTTTACTTTACTGGACAAAATTACATTGAGTCTTATTTTAAAAATTATTAAAGCATGAGGTAACCTCAAAATTCAAATTGTAAACTGTAGTACTATAGAAGTTTTGTCTAGTTACTACGTGCAAATCAATTAATTTTTCTTTTCAATGTTTACTTTACTGGACAAAATTACATTGAGTCTTATTTTAAAAATTGTTAAAACATGTAAGCTTAAAATTCCATTAGCAATTCATTCATCAGCAAGTCATTCTTTAAAAGTTTTGTCTAGTTACTACGTGCAAATCAATTAATTTTTTCTTTTCAATGTTTACTTTACTGGCCAAAAATTACATTGAGTCTTATTTTAAAAATTATTAAAGCATGAGGTAACCTCAAAATTCAAATTGTAAACTGTAGTACTATAGAAGTTTTGTCTAGTTACTACGTGCAAATCAATTAATTTTTCTTTTCAATGTTTACTTTACTGGACAAAATTACATTGAGTCTTATTTTAAAATTGTTAAAGCATGTAAGCTTAAAATTCCATTAGCAAACTGTCATTCTTTAGAAGTTTTGTCTAGTTACTACGTGCAAATCAATTAATTTTTCTTTTCAATGTTTACTTTACTGGACAAAATTACATTGAGTCTTATTTTAAAAATTATTAAAAGTAAAAATGGTTAATAGACTACAGGATTGAAAGATGATCTTATCCTTTGAATTGATAAGGGCGTGATTGGATGGTTTGGGCACGTTGAGTGAAATAGAGTGTGAAGACCGAATGGTCAAGAAAAATATAGCGCTAAATTTAGCATTAGTCTCGGCCTACCTCGACATCTTTTATGTCGAGGTAGGCTCCAACCAACTTTCGAATACCATGCCAGCAAATGGAAAAGAGGAGGGGGAGAGGGTACTCCCGTACCTAGACGTTCGAGTATAAGAAAAAGACGAATTTGAAATAAGCAAAAGGGATGGTATGTAAGGATCGTGACGCACGGCTATCTGTTCTGTCTGGTTACCCCGTCAGGGACTGCGCGTGAAGATGAGTAAATTTATAACTCAGGTGTACTTACTTTACGGATATTCATCATTACATCAATGTAAGTATACAATTATGTTGCTCAACCAGTAAACCTTTACATATTGATAAAATTTAATTTTAAACCTACATTTTATAAAATCCATTTATCCATCCTTAGTGACTAGTTTGTGTTGCTATCATCGAAATTATTTCAGATAGATAGAAAATGAGTGAACATAATTCCTAAATAATTAAGAGGTTTTATCCCTAGGTGGCAGGCATAATTGTGTAGGCTAGACCTCTGTCTACCACTGTATTTGGGAATTGCGTGAAGATGAGTAAATTTATAACTCAGGTGTACTTACTTTACGGATATTCATCATTACATCAATGTAAGTATACAATTATGTTGCTCAACCAGTAAACCTTTACATATTGATAAAATTTAATTTTAAACCTACATTTTATAAAATCCATTTATCCATCCTTAGTGACTAGTTTGTGTTGCTATCATCGAAATTATTTCAGATAGATAGAAAATGAGTGAACATAATTCCTAAATAATTAAGAGGTTTTATCCCTAGGTGGCAGGCATAATTGTGTAGGCTAGACCTCTGTCTACCACTGTATTTGGGAATTGCGTGAAGATGAGTAAATTTATAACTCAGGTGTACTTACTTTACGGATATTCATCATTACATCAATGTAAGTATACAATTATGTTGCTCAACCAGTAAACCTTTACATATTGATAAAATTTAATTTTAAACCTACATTTTATAAAATCCATTTATCCATCCTTAGTGACTAGTTTGTGTTGCTATCATCGAAATTATTTCAGATAGATAGAAAATGAGTGAACATAATTCCTAAATAATTAAGAGGTTTTATCCCTAGGTGGCAGGCATAATTGTGTAGGCTAGACCTCTGTCTACCACTGTATTTGGGAATTGCGTGAAGATGAGTAAATTTATAACTCAGGTGTACTTACTTTACGGATATTCATCATTACATCAATGTAAGTATACAATTATGTTGCTCAACCAGTAAACCTTTACATATTGATAAAATTTAATTTTAAACCTACATTTTATAAAATCCACTTCAAGATATCTTCTGTCCTGGTTTTGCCATTGGCGATTGCAGTACCAGACATCTCGCACCTTAGGAGCTGCTGCCCGTCACCGTTCTGCTGAATTCTGATGTGGTAATTGTAGAGACGATTATTCCACCATCTGACGGTAGCCAGTTAGTTGTATTTTCAAGGCTATTCCCTTAGTCGCCCGACTTTCATGGGAATAAAGGGGGAGGTAAATTCTTACGCCGTAACTACATTATTCAATTTAAGACCAATATAAATGTAAATAAGGCAGCCGTATATTTGTGGCCGCAGAATTAAAAGTAACACATACAGTACATAGATAGGGACAACATCACATACATTGCTCTCGACCCAAAGTAAGCAGCTTAAGCACTTGTATTACGGAATCGGAAACACGAAAGTACCACAAACACCCAGACCCGAGAAAATGTAGAAAAGTGTTTTTAAAATTGACCCAATCGGGAATCGAACCCGGGATCTCAGAGTTGGCAACACCATGAAACACCGTTGTGGGTTCCACTCATGACTTGAAATTTTGACAGGTCGTGTAATTTTACCTATCTCATGCAATTAAATGCATTAATGTAAACGTTACCATTATGTGACAAACTTGGAGATAAGCTCACTACTTTACCGCCACCGATCACGTTGTTCTTAATAAGCTCCGGTGAAAAGGGGCCGAAAGACAAAAATTGTCCCGACCTCTTCTGCCCCAGTATAGGGAAATCCGCGAAGATAAAAATTCTATATTGATCTATACTGAAATTGTAATGAGTAAAGTAAAATGATGCATGTGTATAAAATAAATTTATTATTTACGGATTTTATAGCGTCTTTATTTCGTTTTTTAAAACTGTTTTAACTTCGTTTGTTTTACAACATGCGAAACGTAAATAATGTTTTATTTTAAATGTGTAATTTTTGGGGTAAATACAAGAAATTATTAAAAGTAAAAATGGTTAATAGACTACAGGATTGAAAGATGATCTTATCCTTTGAATTGATAAGGGCGTGATTGGATGGTTTGGGCACGTTGACTGAAATAGAATGTGAAGACCGAATGGTCAAGAAAAATATAGCGCTAAATTTAGCATTAGTCTCGGCCTACCTCGACATCTTTTATGTCGAGGTAGGCTCCAACCAACTTTCGAATACCATGCCAGCAAATGGAAAAGAGGAGGGGGAAAGGGTACTCCCGTACCTAGACGTTCGAGTATAAGAAAAAGACGAATTTGAAATAAGCAAAAGGGATGGTATGTAAGGATCGTGACGCACGGCTATCTGTTCTGTCTGGTTACCCCGTCAGGGACTGCGCGTGAAGATGAGTAAATTTATAACTCAGGTGTACTTACTTTACGGATATTCATCATTACATCAATGTAAGTATACAATTATGTTGCTCAACCAGTAAACCTTTACATATTGATAAAATTTAATTTTAAACCTACATTTTATAAAATCCATTTATCCATCCTTAGTGACTAGTTTGTGTTGCTATCATCGAAATTATTTCAGATAGATAGAAAATGAGTGAACATAATTCCTAAATAATTAAGAGGTTTTATCCCTAGGTGGCAGGCATAATTGTGTAGGCTAGACCTCTGTCTACCACTGTATTTGGGAATTGCGTGAAGATATTTATTTCATTTATTTAAATAATTATGAACCTTCTATACACCCATTACGCGAGCTTATTTCGGACAATGAGCCTAGTGGCAAGCCTATCGCCGTCTTTGTATGTGAGCCAACGATATATTTAACTAGATACGTATTCATAAAGAAATGCATGACTAGTGTATATTATATGACGTAAACATCTTCACACCAATCTCCACACTGCGCTATAGAGGTCTAGACAATTAAGTCCTTTCGTCCCACCTTTCACCGGAGACATTTTTGGGACAACGTGACAGGTGGTGCGCCTGCCGCCAGATATAAACATATCGTGATGTATATAATATGAACGAATTGGTGACCATTTTAGTCTGGTGAAAAGGGGCCGAAAGACAAAATTGTCCTGACCTCTTCTGCCCCAGTATAGGGAAATCCGCGAAGATAAAAATTCTATATTGATCTATACTGAAATTGTAATGAGTAAAGTAAAATGATGCATGTGTATAAAATAAATTTATTATTTACGGATTTTATAGCGTCTTTATTTCGTTTTTTAAAACTGTTTTAACTTCGTTTGTTTTACAACATGCGAAACGTAAATAATGTTTTATTTTAAATGTGTAATTTTTGGGGTAAATACAAGAAATTATTAAAAGTAAAAATGGTTAATAGACTACAGGATTGAAAGATGATCTTATCCTTTGAATTGACAAGGGCGTGATTGGATGGTTTGGGCACGTTGAGTGAAATAGAGTGTGAAGACCGAATGGTCAAGAAAAATATAGCGCTAAATTTAGCATTAGTCTCGGCCTACCTCGACATCTTTTATGTCGAGGTAGGCTCCAACCAACTTTCGAATACCATGCCAGCAAATGGAAAAGAGGAGGGGGAAAGGGTACTCCCGTACCTAGACGTTCGAGTATAAGAAAAAGACGAATTTGAAATAAGCAAAAGGGACGGTATGTAAGGATCGTGACGCACGGCTATCTGTTCTGTCTGGTTACCCCGTCAGGGACTGCGCGTGAAGATGAGTAAATTTATAACTCAGGTGTACTTACTTTACGGATATTCATCATTACATCAATGTAAGTATACAATTATGTTGCTCAACCAGTAAACCTTTACATATTGATAAAATTTAATTTTAAACCTACATTTTATAAAATCCATTTATCCATCCTTAGTGACTAGTTTGTGTTGCTATCATCGAAATTATTTCAGATAGATAGAAAATGAGTGAACATAATTCCTAAATAATTAAGAGGTTTTATCCCTAGGTGGCAGGCATAATTGTGCAGGCTAGACCTCTGTCTACCACTGTATTTGGGAATTGCGTGAAGATATTTATTTCATTTATTTAAATAATTATGAACCTTCTATACACCCATTACGCGAGCTTATTTCGGACAATGAGCCTAGTGGCAAGCCTATCGCCGTCTTTGTATGTGAGCCAACGATATATTTAACTAGATACGTATTCATAAAGAAATGCATGACTAGTGTATATTATATGACGTAAACATCTTCACACCAATCTCCACACTGCGCTATAGAGGTCTAGACAATTAAGTCCTTTCGTCCCACCTTTCACCGGAGACATTTTTGGGACAACGTGACAGGTGGTGTGCCTGCCGCCAGGTATAAACATATCGTGATGTATATAATATGAACGAATTGGTGACCATTTTAGTCTGGTGAAAAATATAATACATGTTTTTCTAACGATCAATCCAAACCTATCCTGAATTAAACTCAGATTTCAATAATATAAAAAAATATATATCTTCAAGCCATTCTCAATACAGGTGTTGACGGAGATCTGGTCGATCCATCTTCCACCGAAGATATTTTTGGCACAACGTGAGAGGTGGTGAGCCCGTCGCCGTCTCAATGTCCAAGCCAATAGTATGAATCAAAACCATTGGTACAATGTCTGCCACCTGAGAATGGAACTCGGGTCTCTCGACTCGAAATTCCGACCACCCTCCCACTCGGCTATCGTGACTTTTAGATTTCCATAATGAACCCCAAAAAAGCAATATGAAACAAAAAACTCACTTTTATTAAAATTCGCATCGCAACAATGGGTCGGAAATGAAGCAATCCAACTCATAACGCAACTACAAGTTTGCCGTAATCAACTCACAGTAAATTTTGTTCGAAATTCCCGAAAACTCATTTATGAATAACATGCTATGCGATGGGCAAAAGGGTTTTTAACTCCCGACGCAAAAAGAATGGTTCTCTAAGTTTAGCTTTGTCTGTTTTCGGCATTGTAGCTCCCAAATGGATGAATCGGTTTTAAGTTAGGTTATTTGTTACTTCTTCATTTTTTTCCGAGTCCAGGAGTTCAGAAATTTATCGATTTAATATTAAAACCCGAAAATAAAAGAGTTTTAGCTTATTAATTTTCGGGTTTGGGTGTTTTTTGTAGCGATTAGATGTTTTATTTTATAGTTTATAGTTTTATTTTATATAGGGTTTTTGGGTTTGGGTGTTTGTGGTACCTTCTTTGTTTCTGACAATGTGATACAAGTGCTTTAGCTGCTTACTTCGAAATCAGAGCAATGTATTTAATTTATATCCTTACTAGGTGGTGCAACTGCGTGGAAAAACTTTTATGAGCCAGAATTGTATGATGTTATTGATAGAGTCATGTTTTAATTTATATCAATAAAAAGTATCGTAAGTATATCCCCAGGGTTCCAGATACCTAAATAAAATAAACAAATATCTTCACCCTTTTCCCAATACGAAAGAACTTACTTGTGTAGACCTCTATCTACACAATTAAATTCTTTCGATGCACCTTTCACCTAGGACATGCCATCGTCCATGCCAACGATATAAACAGTACATTGGTTATGAAAAAACTCATTGGTATGAGCCTACCACCTGCGAATAGAACTCGGGTCTCTGGAATTCGGATCTTCCAAACACTTGGCTATCCTAACTTCAAGCCTTAATAAACTTCATTAAAATAGATTTGTCTGTTTAAGCTAACAGACAAAAAGACATAGTTACAAAGCCATTTACAATGTAAGTAAGGATTTATTTTATTTCATAGTATAGGAGTAGGATCTGTCTCTTTCTTCTTATAGGCGTTCTCAGAGAGGACTAACTTAGTACAAAGGACGAAACATGTTTAAAAGAAAAAGTTTAATATTTTAAACGTATTCACAAAATAGTTATAGTTCTATTTTAAATATATAAAATACATAAATAACAACAAATACAAAAAACCTGTGAAATATCAGTAATAAAAAGCTATGAAATTTATGCAACAATGACTTGAAATTGAGTATAATATAAAATATATTATACTCAATTTCAATTCATTGTTGCACACTTGTACACATTAAGTTTTCTAACTATATATTTATTTAAACCAACGTGTATGCATTTTCAGGGTATTAACACTGAGGAATGTGTACAAATGTGCAATAAGGAATTTAAATGTCATGCAGTTTCACCAAGAGGGTCAATACGAAGAATAAACTATATGTTGAATACTGAAGCGTCAATAGCCTAATGGTTTAGGGAAAGGGCTGCAAAACATAACATCGCCGATTGAGGCCCGCCATTCGACTATTGTCGTGAACCACTCCAGACATTGCAGCTTAGTGGGTAACAGAGACACTAGTAATGTTATTTGGCATTGCTAGTATTCTTTTAGAAATAATATATATATACTTAATTTTAAATCACAATTCGATTATAGCAGAAGTCGTAGGAAGTTGTTCGAAAATCCCATCAAAATTTAGTTCCAATGGTCACGTACATCTTGATAGACCTGTCGAAACTGATTGATAGTTGGAAAACTATATGGGATCGCCAATGGTGCAGCCTGTTTCTCGTCAGCCGTTCCAGATTCCACCACTTGAGGTTTACTTGTGGACTGCCTTTGAGGTTCCTCGTTCCTGTCTTCGGATTTTCTATCTACCTGCGCATTTTTAGATTCTCTCTCATACTTAACCACTGCGTTAAATCCCGTAGTATCATCGGCTCTGTAATCCACGGTCCTAGTAGCTCCATCAGGTTGAAGGAGGGAGTACTGGCCCAAAACGGCGCCGCCTTTGCGACTCTCCTGCAGTTTCTTGAAGTCACCGGTGTGGGCGTCGTTCACCTCGTAAGCAAAATTGTACGACGGAGGTTGCTGCTGATATTGGATAGGCAGGTACAAGTGCAGAGGTTGGTGCAACACAGAACACGTCGCCGACAGGATCAGACCCGATATGCACAATATATTCTGTATTGTCTTCATCTTTTATGATATCCTTCTCGTAACGCGGCTGAATTGAGAATGTTTGGTCTGACTAGAGGTGTTCATATTTATATGTAACAAATGTAACTTAACACTAAACGCCAAGTAAATCTGAGGTAATGTACACCTTTCGTACGGTAGTCTAGCTTTAGATTGTCAAGGTGATTATAAAATGGTATATTCGAGTAATATTTGTTAGTTTACATGAGATCTTTGTTCGCTTAAATTTATCTATGAAATATTAACATGGTTTTCGCTGCTAGGCTAAATTAACACCAAACTCTTGAAACATAAGTATTTTATGTTTCAACGTTTCATCTGGTGACTCATGGTTCTTCTATGGGCGTTTCTTACAAACCTACGGGATGTTAAATTTCACATGCCGATAGATACCACACCACATTCCTGTCCATCCAATGATTGCCTGGAAGAGATTACTTTTAACTTCAACTGACTATTTATTAATTAATTAATTTCAACTGACACGGGCAGGATTCGAACCCGCGACCTTCGCCAATCCTTGGCGACGGTGGCTCGAAGAGAGTCGCCACGAAATTGTATTTTAACTTTTTTCTCTTTAATTTAATCAGGAAAGTTCAGCATAAATAAGATTTAAAAATCAATAAAATTGCATAATACACTTCATTAATTCACTAAAAAAATATTTATAAACCTACATAATATTTTTTTTTTAATTATTATAAAAATAAAGTCACGATAGCCGAGTGGTTGGGTGATCAGAATTTCGAGTTCGAGACCCAAGTTCGATCCTCAGGTGCAAGGCTCGAACCAATGGGTTTTTCAAAAACTTATGTACGAATTATATCGTTGGCTTAAGCATAAAGACGGCGACGGGCTCACCACCTGTCACGTTGTCGCCAAAAATATTTTCGGTGGAATGTGGGTGGAAGGGACTTAATTGCCTAGACTAGACCTCTGTCGACCCCTGTATTGGGAATTGCGTGAAGATATTTTTTGTTGTATATCCGACGTAACGCATATATAATTTACTTGTTTACTTAATAGTCTTTAGAAGTCGACTACTGGGCATAGGCCTCAAGGACAATAGGTCACAAGGAGGATTTTCCACAATCTCTTTGTACAAGTGTATGTGCGATCGCAGTCTGCGTTATTTTGGTATTGTATTTTTCGAGATGGTTATCCCACCGTCTACTGGTAACTAATGGCTATCACAACTCATCCCACAGTCGCCTCTTACGACACCCACGACATCCAAGATATGGCCACACCCTGTTCCCTTTACTCTTACGCTGACAACACACAAGTATGTAACCGTAACTTTTACATGATGACATAGTTTTAAACTAAAATTTTAAAGGACAATGTGAATGGTGGAGAGGCTTTCGCCATCTGTATTGCCAAGCGTACATAAGTTTTGAAAAATTAAAAAAATTTGTTAAAACTTATTGGTACGTATCGAACTCGAGCCTCTTGACCGAATTCCCATTAAACAACCACTCGGTTAATAAAATAAACAGCTGTAGCAATGTTAATCAATTTTATATAAAGCTCCTAATTATATAAGTTTAAAGTTTGCCTCTATTTTTTTTTTTCAAATATAAAAGCACTTCTTACTTTATTTAATACATAAGTATTTGTTATCGAAATAAGAAAATCAAGAATTTTGATTTTATTTTAGAAAAATTCACGATGAGTTCTTGCGTGATCGCAATTCGAGTCACGAGATCCGAGTTGGAATCCAAGACTCATACCAATGGGTTTTTCCAAAAAACTTACGAACGTCTTATATTTGCTTGGACATTAAAACGGCGACGAGCTCACCACCAGTCACGTTGCCTCAACGTTTACCGGTCTATTTTTGTCTGTTACTTTTCGAGATAGTTTTCCCGACATTCGACGGTGGGCAATTGCATTTTCAGATTTCAATTTAGCGCAAAGGAAAAACTTCGTGGTCTGCGTTTATTCTTTAATATATATAGTTATTTATTATTGGTTAGTCTGTCACCGTCTAAATGTTCAAGACAAAGATACAAATTGTACATAAGTTTGGGAACGCATTACAACGAGCCTTCCTCCTGGAGGCTGAACTGGGGCTTACTGATTCGAAATCTTCGTCTATCGTGGATACGTCTCAAAAAAGTTCTAATACAAAATTTGTAAAAGTAACGTAGCACCCAGGTAATGTCCAACGCTGGGCAAAGGTCAATAAAATATTTAATCTAAAGCCTAGATAAGTTTGCCACTCATGCCTCAAATAATAAAGATAAGTAAGTAGATGCATAGTTTTTCTCAAAAAGAAATAAGATTGCCTTCAAAGCCAGGCCTCCTAATAAATTTAGTACAGAATTGTCATGAATAATTCTACTGGTGCTGACCCGGGGACCGAATCTGGGTCTCTCGCGTACTTGAGAGCCCATGATCACGAGTATGCCAGCGTTTTTGCGTAGAAAATTTATTTATAGCTTGTTCATATATTATTTTTACGTAGCTTATTGTTATATATAGCTGTTTCTCTTAAAAAATCAAAGAGAAATTTAAAAAATCAATTGTCACGGCCGGGATTCGAACCTTCGACTTATTCATACTGTGGCAACGCTCTCAACACAGAGCCACCGTGCCATATTTTTTAAAATAAATTTAAGAGCAGCAGCAGCGAGTAAGTCACGATAGCCGAGTGGTTGGGTGGTCGGAATTTCGAGTCAAGAGACCCGAGTTCGATGCTCAAGTGGCCGCACCAATGGGTTTAATTGGTTCTAAAAACCTATGTACAAATTATATCGTTGGCTTTACCTGTCACGTTGTCCCGAAAATATCTTCGGTGGAAGGTGGGTCGAGGGGACTTAAATGTCTAGACTAGACCGCTGTCTACCCCTGTATTACGAATTGCGTGAAGATATTATCATATTTTTTAAGAGCAGCAGCGGCAGCTTAGGCTACATTAGGAGCCGCAATCGGATCAGACGCAGCTGAGTCGGCTAAACACCGTATACATTAGTCATTACAGTAGAATATGTACGTCTTTGTTCCATTTAACGTAGAAACACGTTTGGGGAATACCTTTATTTGGCAGGATAGCCATCAGAATTTAGTTAATTATTTTATTTAGCTGCAGCTGCAGCGTCTAAGATACCAGGTGTCCCGTATTTGGCCAGCGTGGCGCTTACGGCAAATGATCTCGAAAGTCCCAAGTTCAGTATTGGATTATTACAGGCCGTTATGTAAAGCCCTCAGCCTCTTGACTTCAATCACCATTCTTCTGCCACATTCGGCGTTAAGAAAGTTCGTGAAGATATATTGATAATGAAGACATATTATCTTTGCGACGAACTATAACGAAGGCATTTTACATTGTCGAAAGACATCTATATTTCTAAATGCATGTATTTATAGAAAATATAATATAAAAACATTAAAATATTTTGTTAAATCAATTTAATTAAAAATTCGATGTGAAATACTGGCACTTGTCCCGGTACAGTCATCTCCAATTAGATAATAAAAAATGCATAACAATCAGATTCCGTAGCTTTGGTGTCGAAGTTATTCAATCAATTAAATCACCAAGGGTTGTGACCATTTGTGTATGGACCGTTTGTGTATGATCGATGGATGACCGAAGTGTGTGTAATAGTCAAAGGCGCTGGAGTCGCAAATTGTTCGTTCGGAGTCTGCCAAGATTGTTCCACTTTAGGTCTTTCGCTAGTTTGCCTCCCAGATCCGTCACTAGCGTTCTCCTCTTGCTTTTCAGAAGAAGCATTATTCTGTTCTCTCTCGTTCTTCACTACCGCATTAAATCCCGTACGATCATCGGCTCTGTAGTCAACCGTCCTTGTCACACCGTCGGGTTGCAGAAGTGAGTACTGACCTAATACAATTCCATCTCTTCGACTCTCCTGTTGCCTCTTGAAGTCTCCGGTGTGGGCGTCGTTGACTTCGTAAGCGAAGTTGTAGTTTGGCGGATTCTCTTGGTACTGGACCGGGAGGTACACAGGAGGTGCCTGGTGCAGCACCATGCACGTCGCAGACACGATAAGTCCGGATAGAACTAACAAATTTTGTACCATCTTGAACTGTTTACTGTTGTTTATTTGTCGACTGCCTCAAAAAGTATGATTGATCGTTAGTGCTGTGACAGTATATATATCGACCGAACAGAAAGACAATACCGCATTTCGTAATAGGTATTAGGTGTTGATATGAATTGGAGCGGTAGAGTGACAAATTGTTCAATATCTGCGGGTGTCGGATTCCATTGCGGATTGATCTTTGATTTTATTGTAAAACAACACAATTGAAGAATTTGAGTACAATTCAATCCTCGTGTGGGTCAACCTTGATGAGTGGTGAGCTTTAAAATTTTTAAAGAATTATATATTTTTTAAAAAAGAGTTATTTAATATAGTGAGTGATATTAATCTTTATACATTTATAAGTTTCTAGGATAGACGAGTGGTTTGGTGATCGGAATTCGAGTCAAAGGACCCGAGTTCGATCTCCAGGTTGTAAGATCGTTTAAAAACTCATTGCAGTTTAAAAAAGAAACTAATGTACGATTCATATCATTGTCATATTGTGCCAATAAATGTCTTCGATGTAAGAAAAGGAACTAATGAACTTAATTTTCTGGCCATCTGCCTACACCAGTATAAGCGTAAAGATCTTTTTTTACATGTATAAAATTTAACATGTATGCTGAGTTCTTCCCGTGGATGTCGTAAGAGGCGACTAATGTAAAAACCTTGAAAATGCAATTGACTGCCGACAGATGACGCTATAACAATTTCGAAAGATACTATACCAGCCTGGCAGCAGCATTTAAAGTGTAAGGTGTCTAGTACTGCGATCGCCAAACCGCTTGCCAAGCGTAGCGATTACGGCAAACCCTCTAAGGGTTTACGGAGGAGGCCTGTATCGTACAGTAGAATTTAACAAGCCGTTATTAAGATTATATTATAATATGATCAGATAATGAAACATTTAGATGGATTAGTTAATTAATCTAAATTAAGTCAAGACTTCTAGAAATTTTAGCATTTAGTATTTTTTTGTGTTATAATCAACGCTACTCATAATATTCTTGTAATGAGTAAAAAATCTTATCAAGTAGTCTTCATTTAATTACTTAATTTAATTTGGCAATGCTTTATTAATCTTAATTTATTTTTTTATTTATCTTCACGCTCAGTCCCTGACGGGGTAGCCAGAGAGAACAGAACGTCAAGTGTCACGATCCTTACATACCTCTTTCGATTCTTTCAGATTCATAATTTTCTTCATACATGCACGTCTAGGTATCCGAGTATTCTTGACCCTCTCCTCTTTAGAGTATGCATTTGATTAACAAATGTTGAGAAATAATTTAGTTTTGGGTATTTTGTTAAGAATCCGTTTATTTTGTAATCTATAAATACTATTTGATGGAGTTGCAGCACTTTCTCTGTCGATCTAAAAACACCGCCGTTGTAAAAGCAAAAAGTCAAAGTCTAAGTTTTTATTGCATTCATGACTAAACATAAGATATTCTAAGAGTGTTTAGTACAATATCATGATACCCATTTGGGCATAGCGATATACATAAGTGAAATTATTAAAAATTTAAATGTAATAAAAAAAAAGAAATTAAATAAAAATAAAACTTTATTTCAAATGAGCGCGTAACAGATATTATGGTGGTTTCATTTTTTATATTACTTAAATTGTCATTAAAGTATTCCTTCGAATTATAGTAAAGTTTTACAAAAGAAATTTTTCATCATTCATCGATGTTTATGTATGTTGGTATTTTATGCGGAGGTTTGTTCACGCCATTCCCAACTGGGTAAGAAGCCCTTTTCATCGAAGTCATTTTTGGAACCACGTGACAGGTGGTGACCCTGTCGTCATCTTTATGTTCAAGCCAAGAATATAAAAAAAAAAACCATCGTAAGTGAATACCACCGGGAGGTCGCACTCGGGTCTTTTAACAGGAATCCCGATCACCAAACCGCTCAGTTGTGGTGACCCGATGAGTTCTTAAAATTATTGCTCTTGATAGTATTTCAGAAAAAGACGTATTCCTTTTATAACCCAAAACTATCGACGGGTAATTTTAAGCAAATTATCGCAAGATCTCTGGTCTCTGTAACCGGCATTTCAATTTTTTTTAGTTCTTTTCGAACAGTATTCATTAATAATTAATAGTCTATGGCAAAGTCTTCTTTTATGCGAGTACAGGCCGCCCCGGGAGACTCCACTCTCCAATAATATTATTTCATTTTCAATAGAACACCTCGCACGTAGACGCTGCTTCCTGTCACCGGTCTGCTGAATTACACCCTGATAGTTTTCGACATGGATATCTCTCTAACTGTCAGAATAAATAAAATAAAATAAATATCTACACGCAATTCCCAATACAGGGGTAAACGGAGGTCTAGTCTATACAATTAAGTCCCTTCGACCCACCTTCCACCGAAGATATTTTCGGGGCAACGTGACTGGTGGTGAACCCATTGGCACGAGCCTGCCACCTGGGGTTCGAACTCGGGTCTCGCGACTCGAATTTCCGACCACCCAATCACTCGGCTATCGTGACTACTGTCTGTCAGAAGCCAATTGTATTTTAAAAGCTTTACCCTTAGTCGCCTCTCGCCACCCAAGGGAAGAAAAAAATTACATACATTGATTATTTACATATATCGATAGGGACAACATCACATACATTGCTCTGATCCCAAAGTGAGCAGCTTAAGCACTTGTATTATGGAATCAAAAGCAACGAAGATACCACAAACACCCAGACCCAAGAAAATGTGGAAAAAGTGTTTTTACATTGACCCCACCGGGAATCGAACCCTGGATCTCAGAGCTGTGTGCGCCACTCGTCAACGGAGGTCGTCAAATTGTGCTGTACAATTATTTACTACCACCCTAGTATATAGTATCCTTTATACTCGTTGACGTCCTCATTATTTTTCTATTCCTATTAATTACTACCGCCGTGTTGTAACGGCGTAAGAATATTGCCACTCCCTTTCTTTTCTTCCCGTGGGTGTCGTAAGAGGCGACGAAGGGAAAACAGCCTGTAATATTGTTATGACATATGAAAGGTGGCGGGATAACCATCTCCTAAAAATATCATATCAAAATAGTAAGACCGAAGATAGGCAGCAGAGTCTGAGGTGCGAATGGTCTGGTACTGCGATCGCCAATCCGCTTGCCTAGCGTAGCGATTATGGCAAATCCTCCCTAGGAGAGAGGCCTATGTCCTGCAGTGGACTTAAACAGGCATTATTTTCTACACTATATGGAAGTAAAAAAAAAGCGTTAATAACATAATGGTGTCCAATGTCACGCCGAAATATCAATTTCGTTTGGGGGCTACACATTAACGACTCTCTGGGGACATGGGGCATTCAACATGTCTGTTTTATAGTAAATATAAATAAATATATCTCTACTATTTCTATCGGAATCGTTACACGCCATTAAAAATATTTTGTTATGCTTTTACGTTAAACTGTTTTCATGATTATGAGTTACGATGGGCGGGTGGTCTTGTTATCGGATTTTGAGTCGGGAGACTCGAGTCCGTACCAATGAGTTTTTTCAAAGACTTATGTACGATATATGTCGTTAACTTAGACATACAAAAGGCAACAGGTTCACCCCCCTGTCCCAAAAAATGTCGTCCGTGAAAAGAGGGTCGAAAGGACTTAATTGACTTCTGTCTACCCTATATAGTAATTAGAAAATTTAAAAATAAATTGGAAATTTCAAAAATTTACTTATACGATCGGATTTTAAACCCGCGACCTCCTTACCGTAGCAATACTCTATTACTATTATCACTTCGCTTTGTTATTATAAAATAATGAAAAATTAAATATTTTTTTAAATTAATGGAATTTATAATGAGAAATTAAATATTTCTCATTATAAATTCCATTAATTTACGGATGTGAACAACTTGACGAACAGCTCGTCATCGAAAGTTTCTACAATATTTCTGGGAAATTTCTCTAGGAAAAAATCGGTACAGAGGATTAAACGAAGCCATTATTTGAATTTATTTACCTTTAATTTAATTTATCTAAAAATAGAACATCCGCTGACAAAGCGAAATTACGTTTTTCTTCTTTCGCATTTTTTTGGTTTCAATTACCTGAAACAAAAAGAATTAGTGATTACAAATCAGAAATATATATATACACACATAATCAGAAATATAGATAGGGACAACATCATATACATTGCTCTGATACCAAAATAAGTAGCTAAAGCACTTGTGGTATGGCTATCGGAAACAATGAAAGCGCTGCAAACACCCACACTCGGGAAAATGTAGCAAGTGTGTTCTGCGTTGACCCAACTGGGAATCGAACCAGTGACCTCAGAGTTGGCGACACTATGAGTGTACACCACTCGTCAACGGAGGTCGTCAAGTATAAACGCAACGGCAACGTTCTTCTAACGAAATAGTTAGCAAGTGTTGTGGACAAACAACAATCTAGAAAAATACCAGACCAACACTCAGCAGGCGCGTAGCAAAGGGTTTTTTCAAAACCTATGAACCGTTCATATCGTTGGCTTGGACATAAAGACATAATACATTTTATTTCTGTTTAGCCTGATGGTTGACTGGTAGAGAATGCCACTTGGCATTAAGTCCGCCATATGTACTACTGTGCATTGAAGCTTAAATAAATAAATAAATAAAGACGGCGACGGGCTCACTAACTGTCACGTTGTCCCAAAAATATCTTTGGTGAAAGGTGGGTCGAACGGACTTAATTGTCTAGATTAGACCACTGTCTACCTCTGTATTGAGAGAGGCGTGAAGATATTTTTTTTAATTTAGCAGATCCATGACGTGCCCGTGTAAAGTTCTAGGCATCTGGTATTGCGATCGCCAATCCTGTTGAATACAGTGGCAAATTTGACCCGCATATTTAAAAATTAAATATATTAAAAACAGAATACAACCACTGGAAAATAAAATTACAAGTATTCCTTTTAACTACTCCAACTAAACTGCAATGCTTGCATCTGAAATGGTTCACGACAATAGTCAAATGGCAGACTCAAACTAGCAGTGTTATGTTTCAGTCTGCATCCTAAGAATCATTAGGCTATTGATGCTGCAATGGAAGACTACAGGCCACGTGCAAAACCCCAATATTTTAATCACGTGAACACCGTTATTTTCATTCAAATCAGTCAATTAAAGCACGAGCAAAGTCAATGCGAATCCGGGACGCGTCGCAAGTTATAAACAACTTGACGTATGATTAGGCAAACGCTTATGTAGTATTAAACATAAATTATGTTTATAAAAGGCGCGCCCATCGCCGCGGTGTCTGTTGTAAGCTGTCACTCGGTAATTACGACGGATGACTCGCCCGGAATTTACATTTAATGTAATTAATTTTAATTTCAGCTGACGGGATTAACCACAGCACGGTTGACACGTGTCTAATGTGTATTTTGTTTACATTGGACTGATGTATTACTTGTCTAATAGAATCAGAAATAAACTACGGTACCACTAAAATCCATATTCGAGTTAATATAGATGAACTGGTTTTAGACCCGTCAGGTAATCCGGGACTTCAGAGCTAGTGACCTCTTCGAAACTGTTTTCTTTTTAAAAGTAAGAATACTAGCCATGTCAAATAACATTACTAGTATACCGGTAAACCATTCCAGAAGCTGCAACGCGTGTGTCTGGAGAATTTCAGGACAATAGTCGCATGGTGGGCCCAAAACTGGGACATTATGTTTACAGTCTGCAGCCTAAGCCATTAGGCTATGTCGATTCGATTTGTACGTCACTCGACCACTGACGTCTTCAAACAAGCTTAAAACAAACGGTTAATCTGAAGCAAGGTCAATTGAAGCTCATGGACTACCGCACGCACTTTTTATTGCCCCGAGTTCTATGCCATATGCACAGCTCTCAAGCAAACTACGATACAAACTTATTTATATTTATTACTTACAAAAACTTTAATAATTTTAAGGAAAACTTTCCGATTCTCATATAATCAGAAGCTGTTGTTAAAAGGAACAGAGAATAAACTTGAAATAGGCGTCTCATTCATAAAAGCAAAATCTTTTGCTAAAAAGTATAATAGAAAATTTAAAAGAATAGGGTGTAAATTAAGTAAAAAATTATACGTGGCCGTATTTAAGTCAGACACGTAGCACTTGATTGCTACGATCTCTACGTAACTCTACAAGAAGCACAAGACAATAACTATCGGCTTAAAATTACTTAGTTTCTTATTTTCAGCAATATGCAATTGCTGAAAATAAGATTCATACATGCAATTGAGGAAACAGACTAAACAGCGTGCGACATGCGCCAGTAATCCTACTTGCACCTAAATGTCTGAGAAGTAACATCCCATTACCAACAAAAATTGAAACATCTTGCCCCGTAGCCAAGCTTGCGTTCAAGCCTCATATATCACACAAATGTTTGCTTCAAGCGGCATTCGTACCAGCAACCCCTAGCTTCGAAGGCAATATGCCTTTACTAACAACTCAGCTATCTGGACGTCTTCATAATATGTTATTCATAACAACGTTCCCTATCCCTCTCTCTCCTCTCTCTCTCTCTCTCTCTCTCTCTCTCTCTCTCTGTGTGTCTCTTGTAGCAGCTATGATGTTAACATATGATTTAAACAAACAATCTGCGCTCTTCATCGCATTGTGCACGCGAAGAAATACTCGCAAGCAATCCTTGTAACATACATCCCACATCATTACATTACAATGGCGCTATGCGGGGATCCCCCCGCAGCGCATACATTTCGACATTGCTCAGCGTTATTACATTGCGAGCGAGACCGCGTACGCTATATCTCTGAAACGAGCCTGCTTATGACGTCACCGCTATTTCTCTTCTCACTGAAAGGATACAATAGCGCAATGCGTAATGTATGCATACAGTGTTCACAGGAATTCCTCTTGAAACTGGAATAAAACCAAAAGAAAAATATGCAGCACAGCTTCCAGAAAAATAAATAAAATTCCAACACATAGGATTTCTCTTCTGTAGATTTTGTTGAATAATATAATATTGTTAGTGCCGCACGGTTACTGCGTATCCTATCCCCTTTTTCTCGTGACGTCGAAAGAGCGACTAAGGAAAAACTACAGAACTAAAGAAAATATAATCAATCGGTTACCGAGAGACAGCGGAGGATTTAAAAAACTATCAGACCAGACTGCTGATTTTGGCTGCTAATCTAATCTTCGTTGAGATGGTTATCCCGCCATCTTTTAGTATTTACCCTTAGTCACCTTTCACGGCACCCGCAGGTAGAGATAGAATAGTATTATATTATGTATGCCACACAGGATGTAGTAATACAAAAATTTAAGAAGATTGATTAGTAGTACGTCACGATAGCCCAATAATTGGGAGGTCGGAATTTCGAGTCGAAAGACCCGAGTTCGATCCCCAGTTGGCAGGCTCGTACCAATGGGTTTTAAAAAAACTTATGTACGAATTATATCGTTGGCTTGGACATAAAGACGGCGACGGGCTCACCACCTGTTACGTTGTCCCGAAAAAATCTTCGGTGGAAGGAGGGTCGAAGGGACTTAAGTGTCTAGACTAGACCTCTGTCTACGCCTGTACTGGGAATTGCGTGAAGATATTTATTTCTTATTTATTTTATTGATTAGTAGGCCTTCAGCTTCAAATAAAGGATCAAAGTCGGATCAGGAGCCCGTCCCAGATGGTAGGCTCGTACGAATGCGTTTTTTTGAAAACTTCTGGAGGATTTACGAGTATATTGACGGATTGGGCATGATCATCACATCACGTTGTCCTAAAAAGTCTTCGGTGAATGGTCGGTTGAAAGGAATTAATTGTCTGGACCCTTGTCCACAAATAGGGTGAAGATTTTTTTCTAATTTTAAATCAGATCTTGATCTTGATTCAAAATCAGTTCCCCTAGCTAATTAGCTACCGTGGTTCTGCGTCAGCCTAAATTTAGGTCTCTCTAGCATCTGCGGTCGGCACAAGCCGCCTAATTGCATTGAAACGCGCGTCGACATGCCCGCGGTCGCCCTCTATTTGTGGAATACGATGCGTTCGTTGATTGATCTCTAAATATATCTACGAGTACATTAATAAAATTCGATCTGTTCCATTAAAGTCTCGGCAAGTAAAATGCCTGAAATATATGTATACATAAACGTTTACAATGCCTCTTATCTATCTAATCTTATTATCCTACTTATTAATATAAAATAAATAAACATCTTCACTCAATTTCCAATTCAGGGGTAGACAGAGGTCCAGTCTAGACAATTAAGTCCCTTCGACCCATCTTTCATCGAAGATATTTTCGGGACACTACTTATAGAACTATAAATGTAAAAGTTTGTATGTTCTGATGTTAGTACGCACGCACTATTTTCAATTAAATCTCGCCCTAGGAATTCCACATTCCCGTGAGAACTAAGAAGTAGAAAATAAATAAAAATTCTCTTACAAATACAACGCAAAACGTTGTTTTTCATTGTTATATTAACAAGCGGTTTAACTTTTATGGCATTATAAAAGGTTTAAAGCAATACTTTTTGTTTAAAAAATTGAAAAATTTTCTTTCTCAACAGCACCAGCAGCGTTTATAATTGAAATCAAAGTGCTTTTTAATGACGTTATATCAAGAATTGATTTATATATATAGTAGACATTATAGACATTGAAGTCATCACAGTAATTGTAAGATATTTTTTTTCTTCTGAATTTCACGACCTGATGGCCTAGTCGGTAGTGGCCATGCCATCGATGCTAAGGGATGTGATAACGCATCCTTTTCAAAATATTCTTATTCATCAAAAGCATTCATATTACATATCAGATGAATATGAATGTTTTTAATCCATTCATATGTGTTGATATGTATATATAAATATTTATCAGTGTATATATGTGGGTGTATTGCGTTGTTAGCTCGGACATAGACATAATGATAGACTGGCTCCAGTGACGTAGTCCCAAATAAGCTTCGATGGAAAGTGGGTCGAAAGGACATCATTGTTTAGACCTCAGCCAAACCCCACTAGGGGAAGTTGCGTGAAGTTCAAGCCATATACGGGTATAGCAATATTAATAGATGCTTTGTTGAGTAGTCTTGTTTCCTTTGAGCAAAAATAAAATCCTTTCATGCGTCACTGCCAGCGCGATTGTTTATCTCTCCAACTAACACAAGCAATGAGAGCGCGCCGCCATTTTGTAATGGTGAATAATCCAAATGGGCGACACAAACACGACGGTTGACAGATTGAACTCCGATTATAGAACCACCTCGACATTCGTCTTTTGAGATAAAATCCTAAGAAGCAACGATAGATGGTACAGATGAAAATGATTCCTAAAACTACCAAAACGCACGAAACAATTTACTATACAATGCCGTACAGTAAATTTAATGATGAAATTTTTCCCAGATATACCCCTAAAGTAAGTGGAACAAAATGACATACAGTAAAAGATAACATCTAAGTACTTTTTTGGAATATTTAATACTAGATACTGCCCACGACTTCGGAATTCCCGCGGATTGTCCCGAAATTCTTGCGGAATCCTGTTTTCCAGATATGAAAAGGAGTTTAACCTGCCCACGGAAACAGAACTTTTTTCCGGGATATTAAATAGCTTACATGCTTTTCCAGACTATAGCTATATTTTTGTCAATTTTCTTCTAAATCCGTTCAGCCGTTCGGACCGATCCATTCAATTTTCGCTGTTGTAGTAGTATTAAGATAATCAGTAGTTTGATATTTTTGTTATACAAAAATCCACAACTACTGATAATAAAATGGTGAAAATGGAGAAGAGTGTGGCACTTAAACTTCAAAAACGTTGGCTTGGACATAAAGGCGGCGACGGGCTCACCACCTGTCACGTTGTCCCGAAAATATCTTCGGTGGAAGATGGGCCAATGGAACTAAATATTCTAGACTAGACCTCTGTCTACCCCTGTATTGGGAATTGCGTGAAGATATTTTTTTTATTTTGAATTTGTTATGAGTGTAGTAAATTTTTTATGTGGATATGGTGAAAACGAGCCAACTATCCACTAGCAGGTACTGTAGCCCCTAAACACCTGAAAATAACTTCAATTGAAGAAGGCTACCAATGATAGTTAATAAATAATAATAATAAATACATAGATATGGGCAAGTCACATAAATAGCTCGGACCCCGAAATAAGTACTTTAAGTACCTTAAATAAGTTATGGAATAGAATCTAGAGAAAGTCTGAAAAACTATAGCCAGATTGCACCTGACATTTTTAACATAGCAAATTATTGCGTATGTTGTAGTTTAAGGATTTAACTAGAGTTCCTACACTAAAGCCCAAGAAATATGCTTAGAAAGATAAAAAACTTTACTGTAAATTTCAATACACTAGGAGTGATGTGTGCAATGGGAAAAACGTATGAATTATGTCTACGTACACATATAATTAAATAAATAAAATAAATAAATATCTTCACGCAATTACCAATACAGGGGTAGACAGAGGTCTAGTCTAGACAATTAAGTCCCGAAAATATCTTCGGGACAACGTGACAGGTGGTGAGCCCGTTGCCGCCTTTATGTCGAAGCCAACGATATTCATGCATAAGTTTTTGAAAACCCATTGGTACGTGCCTGCCACCTGAGGATCGAACTCAGGTCTCTCCACTCGAAATTCCGACCACCCAACCACTCGGCTATCGTGGCTTATAATTAAAACTTACTTAAATAATATAATAGCACAAAAGAATCAATTATCTTGTTAAAGATATACTGTTGCCGTGTGGTAACGGTGTAAGAATATTGCCACTCCCTTTCTTTCCGTGGGTGTCGTAAGAGGCGACTAAGGCAAAAGATAGCCTTTGACATCGTTATAGCGACCGTTAGATGGCGCTATAACCATCTCTAAAAATACGAGACCAAAATAATAAGACCGAAGATGCCAAGTATGGAAAAACCCTATGAGAGAGGCCTATGCCCTGCAGTGGACTATAAAATTGTAAAAAATGATTTTTCACAGCTCTTGTTAACGAGAAAAGATATTTAATAAATGATATTCGGGAGGAGTACTTCAAATCACTTTTATGAAGGACTATTCCTTGGGACTACCTATTTTTATGTATTACAAAACCATTTTTGATATGGTGCCTATACATATTCTTACTGGACTTAAAAAATATCTACACCATTCCCAATACAGGGGTATAAAGAGGTCTAGACAATTGAATGTTTCGGCCTATAGTACTAAAGTTATAGAAAAACCCCTTGGTACTAGCCTACCACCTGGGGATCGAACTCGGGTCTCTTGAACTTGATCTCGAATTCTGATCACCCAACCACTCGGCTGTCGTGACTTAATTTTTTTTCGTATTTATATTATTTATATATTTATCTTCACGCACAGTCCCTAACGGGGTAGCCAGAGATAACAGATCGCCCAGCATTTCTTTTCCTTCTGTCGCTCTTTCGCTTCATTCAAATTCATTATTTTCTTTATACATGCACGTCTAGGTATCCGAGTGTTCTTAACCCTCCCCTCTTCGAGAAATTTGCTCACATGGTCTTCGAAAGTTAGTCTCGGCTTACCTAGACCCCTTTCAATATTAACTTACGCGCTATATATTTTCTTCACCCTTTGGTCTTCGCACATTAGCTCAACGTGCTCAAACCATCGATTAGTACATAAGTTTTTGAAAACCCATTGGTACTAGCCTACCACCTGGGGATCGAACTCGGGTCTCTTGAACTTGATCTCGAATTCTGATCACCCAACCACTCGGCTGTCGTGACTTTTTTTTCGTATTTATATATTTATCTTCACGCACAGTCCCTAACGGGGTAGCCAGAGATAACAGATCGCCCAGCATTCCTTTTCCTTCTGTCGCTCTTTCGCTTCATTCAAATTCATTATTTCCTTTATACATGCACGTCTAGGTATCCGAGTGTTCTTAACCCTCCCCTCTTCGAGCAATTTGCTCACATGGTCTTCGAAAGTTAGTCTCGGCTTACCTAGACCCCTTTCAATATTAACTTATATAAATAATATCTTCACGCAATTCCCAATACAGGGGTAGACAGAGGTCTAGTCTAGACAATAAAGTCCCTTCGACCCACCTTCCACCGAAGATATTTTCGGGACAACGTGACAGGTGGTGAGCCCGTCGCCGGTAGTATTAACTTACGCGCTATATTTTCTTCACCATTTGGTCTTCGCTCATTAGCTCAACGTGCTCAAACCATCGATTAGTACATAAGTTTTTGAAAACCCATTGGTACGAGCCCACCAACTGGGGATCGAACTCGGGTCTATTGACTCGAAATTCCGACCACCCAACCACTCGGCTATCGTGACTTATATATAAAATATACTTATACAAATTTATCTAATACATTCTAGTCGAGAGAAATACTCTGAAACCACTATTATAGAGGACAATGCATTGTGAGTACGTAGCTTTATCTACTAAATAACTTTTTAAACAAGTTGCGTATAAATTTCGTTACCGGAATTGAAAAGTAAACTTCTTTTTTATTTATCATATTATTTTACATATTTTGAGGATTTAATAAATACGTAATATTCACCACAATCCTCTCATATCTCTCTGCGTTGCAATTACAACTATCCCGCTACCGAAGGCAGAACGAGCTCAGCAGATGCTGAGAAGCATATACCAATACTAATTCACCACCAATTAGTATTCGGGGATTGGGGCGAGGTGCCTGTGTCCAATACTGTGTAAGATTTTGAATATTACAATGTCTGGGCACTAAAGTGTTTCTGAAAGAGTTCTGTTTCCCTTTGATTTAATGTCTGTTTCGAATTACACGAATGGATCATAAAATAAAATAAAAAATTCTTCACGCCATTCCCAATACAGAGGTAGACAGAGGTCTTGTCTAGACAATTAAGTCCCTTCGACCCACCTACCACCGAAGTTATTTTTGGGATGATAAAAATAAAATAAATAAATATCTTCACGCAACTCCCAATACAGTGGTAGACAGAGGTCTAGCCTAGACAATTTAGTCCCTTTGACACACCTTACATCGAAGAATATAACATGACAGGTGGTGAGCCCAGTCGCCGCTATTCTGCTCCAGTAAATCCTGGCGTATTTTCTGTTTCCTTCACTATTTGAGTAAATGCCGTGTACCGTGTATGTACGTGCACACATACACAAACAAGCATACACGTGCTCACTCACTATCACGCACACCAACATAAAATAATATAGAAAGTTCTTAATTTACTGGCCTTAAATTAACAGCAACGCCTATTACGTTTATCGAAGAAATATAAAAGCCTGAGCTTGTTTATTTTTTATTTACATATTTATTTTACTAAATTTTGGATTTTTGTCACTGTTATGGAAGAGTAGAGGCATATGGCACAAGCGGAAACCATTTTGAAGATGTGACTTATTGAACAAAATAGATTTTCACTAAAATGTTTCAGAATTAAAATATTCCATATTTTTATATTATTTTTATATGACTCTTCTAAAGATTCACGATAGCCGAGTGGTTGGGTGGTCGGAATTTCGAGTCGAGACTCGTGCTAATGGTCTTTTCAAAAACTTATGTACGATTTATATCGTTGGCTTGGACATCTTTACCCTGTCCCAAAAATTTCTTCGGTGAAAGGTGGGTCGAGAGGGCTTAACTGTCTTGAACTGTCTACCCGTGCATTGGAAATACCATGAAGATATATATAAAAGATTTGTCGTCATTTACAATCACTAGATTTAGAGACAACTTTATCCTGTCAACTTCCTTTACATGATTTTAAACAATCGTACATTTAAAAATAAATAAATTGATTTCTTTAAAAACCACTCAATTTTACCTCTTCGACATGCATGAGTTGAATAACTAAATTCGATTTCTTTTAGGATCTGCAAAAAAACTGTTCATGCGAGCACATCTCTGAAAGAGCGTACATTGACGAGGAGCCTTACATACCAATTCCGTAGCATCAATACTTAATACGAGACGTGATCTGACGCACCGACCTTCGACATATCGGCGCACGTTTAAAAAATAGGCTCTCTGTAGATCCGTACGTGTTCCGAGCGCCAATTATTTCACGTCACTTGCAGAATACCCCGGGGATTGTTAGGTCTAAAGTTACTTGAGTACTTCATATTTTTCCTGCAATCTCGTTCGCAATATGTTATCAGTTTATCTCGAATAATTAACGCTAATAAAGCAAAGCAACGGTCAATGGTTTGACAAAACAGCTACGAATACAGCATGGTTGTATTTTTGTTGTGTGTATGTGTGCGTAGACTGGGAGAGATTTTGATCAATCGCTGCGTAGACTGGGACAGATTTATGAATTACTAACTAGTTTTCATATTGTAATCTCATGTAAGTGAACTAAACAATTTTATATTAATTCAAATCAAATCATTTATTCGTCGAAATGAGAATATACATTTGTTGGAAGCTTGGCTACATACAGCTTGGAAGCGATCACCTCATTCCCTGGGGTTTTGTCATTTAATAGGAATTTATAACAATTATTATAAGTTAATTGTTTAAATACATACGCGCATAGATAGGACATCATATATATTGCTTAGATCACAAACTAAGTAAGTCACGATAGCCGAGAGGTTGTCCCGAAAATATCTTCGGTGGAAGATGAGTCAAAAGGACTTAATTGTCTAGACTAGACCTCTGTCTACCTCTGTATTGGGAATAGCGTGAAGATACAAACTAAATAGCTAACGCATTTGTGTTTTTGGATCATAAACAATAAATAGCACTTCAAACCAACTAATACCTTTGACCGACCCTGCTAATTGTTAAAACTGCAGTCTATCGTCATTCAGTTAAAATGTTTAATACTTATTTGGCTAACAACAATTTCAGTTAGTTTTAAAAGTAAATTCATTCGCCAAACATAGCTTTACAAAATACATAAACTAATAACGACAGAAAAGATTTACATTAAATAGGAATTGAAATCTTTATAGGAAACGGGGAAGAAGAAGAGAGGAGGATGTATATTGAATGAATAAATGACAAGATCGACACCTTACCGCATCGAGATTGGAGATAGCATCCTCGATGAGAAAAAAAACTGCTTAATTAAAAACAAACAGGACTTTTAAAAACAACAAAAATTCAAAAGCACGTATTTGCTATTCGTCTACATGAGGCGTTAACAAAACTCTTTGACACATGCAAGGGAACAATGAATCTCCGTCACAAAAGAAAACAAACGCACTTTCAGCGCTTTTGATAAAAAAAATGGAAAGCCCAAGCCAATTGGAAAAGCGAAGTGTGCCAGTGACTACTAGTCGTAACAGGCGCTCCATCGCATAGTTCTAATTACGAATCGTCCCAGTGGCAATGGGAACAAAAGCGCCTGTCGAACAAAACGCTCCAAATATGCCACGCTTGCGGTTGCTTGTAAAATGGCCGATTGAATAAAACTGCATGAGGAATATGCTGTGGGAAGAGATTGTCTTTTGTGGGAATCAAGGAGACAAAAGACGATTATTTTATGTTTACATACATGTTAAAAAAGTTGGCATATAACATTTAAGCAATAGGCATCCTTGTCTGTCTAGATATTTTCTAGCTCAGTGCCAACATCCACAGCAACTTCTACTGTTAAATGTTACAACTGCCGTGTTTGCGGTACCGAACACTCACTTCCTCTTTTCATACATCGAATACATCTTCAAATCGTACATAGATCGCGGACTCCCTGTTTCGCCACTAAAAGGCGAAAAAGATAAGGAAACAGAGCACTCCTTAACCTTTGTAGGTATTGTGGTGATGGAACTATAAACCAATGTATCTAGATCTGATTTATAGCCCCAACGTTTAGCTCATAGCTATACGTGAGCATAACGGCGTTGTGTAATATACCGGCCTTCACTCCTTGCAATTCCTTTGCAGCTCTGGCGAGGAGGAGTTATGAATGTAGGCTCCTTGCGGTAAGCCATTCACGAATCTTTTGAACCTTTCTTGGATAGCTTAACATCGCCCAAGCAATATTTATTTAAAATAAATAAATATATACAATAGCTGGAGACAACAGCACATACATTACTCTGATCCAAAGTAAGCAGCTACAAGCACTAGTGTTATGGAACCGGAATCAACGAAAGCACCACACATACCCAGAGTCAGTTACGATAGCCAAGTGGTTGGGTGGTCGGAATTTCGAGTCAAGATACCCGAGTTCGATTCCGAGGTGGCAGTACCAATGAGTTTTTCAAAAACTTATGTACGATATACATCGTTGGCTTGGACATAAAGACGGAGACGGGCTCATCACCTGTCATGTTGTCCCGAAAATTTCTTCGGAGGAAGGTGGGTCAGAGGGGCTTAATTGTCTAGACTAGACCTCTGTCTACCCCTGTATTGGGAATTACGCAAAGATATTTAATTATTTATTTAGTTTATCACACACACCCAAACCCGATAAAAACACAAATACAAACACAGAAAATCTTCGAAAAAACTCCATTAATATTCCCGGAAATCTGTGTCCACATTAATCAATATAGAAATCAAATTCGATTCCTTACAAAGAGCTTTCCTTCAAAGCCTTACAAAGCTACGAAATATTCAGTCCCAAAATTAGATCTATTCAACACGATCCAGTTTCTGTACGTATTGTAAACTAGGTTCTACCTACCGACTTTGGCCGCGTCTTATATCGGAGTCACAACGAGATTCTTAACACTCCCAGAGTAAATAGCATCTCGCTTGCATTCTACACTGCTCGACCCAAAAACTACACATTAAAATCGGTTAAACGAAAATTGTCTGCTTAAAACAGAAATAAAAAGCAAAAGTACACACAAACCCCGACTTGGTCGCTTAGGAAAATCTATAATTCGTTAGTATTAATTATCAGATAAATAGTTATCAGTAATTATAAAATAATGAACTCTCTTGAATCGAATTCCAATCATACAACCATTTGGCTATCGTGTATTTAGATAAGAGATTACGAAAGATTATTATGAAGGAAAGAATCATCATAATTAGTCAATTCTTTCGTTCATACCACACTGCAATTATTTTTTATGGTACCGACAAAATATTTCATTTAAATTAATAAGTAACAAGTAAAGCTAAGAAAATTGTTCCATGCTAGAGATATTTATGAAGGCAGTTGAATAAAAAAAATATTTTGCTTTTGCTGATACATGCATACTCAATAATAATATATAAATAGACAGACATGCTGAAAAAAGAAAAATATACAGTTAGTTGTTATGGAATAAAGCTTAATCGACAGTTTCCAGACTTCAGTAATTACAACAAGTAGAATAAATAAATAAATAAATATCTGCATGCACTTCCCAATTCAGGGGTAGACAGAGGTCTAGACAATTAAGTGCCTTCGACCCACCTTCCTCAGAAGATATTTCGGGAGAACGTGACAGGTAGTGAGCCCGTAGCCGTCTTTATGTCCAAGCTAACGATATTATTCGTACATAAGTTTTTGAAAAACCCAATGGTACGAGCCTGCCACCTGGGTATCGAACTCGGATCTCGAAATTCCGACCACCCAACCACTCGGCTATCGTTACTATAGCACCACAACAAGTAGGGTTGATAAAAAAGTGCAACAATAATCATGTACCGGCAATATGCAATTACTTTGCTTGTAATTGCGTGACTGCGTTATAACTATTTTATTAACAAAGGCGCTTCGACAACAGCTCTCAGTGCACTCCATAAACAATTAGAGCTATCAGAATCATATTTTTATATGACCCAGAAAAGACTGATGCGTCTGCCAGAGATGAGTGGAATAAGCCTCCATATAGACAAGTATAATTTGTCATTAGTCAAATTAGCTAACCAGACATTGACTAATTACGTCACGCGCCGAAATATGACATAATATTCAAGTAGATTAACGATCTCGTCTATGGGAGTGACGAAATTGTAATTAATCAAGTTCCAGCCGTTAACTGTGTGTGTGCAGATCCATACACGTAGTACAGACATGGCGTTTGACGTTTCTAGATCTATAGATAATGTCTTAAACATCTTAACATATAGTGCAGTAATCAGAAATATAGATTTATATATTTATTTTGCATTCCACAATATTGTGACAATGTTTTCCTATAAGTAGTTTCATCATTGTGGACCCTATCGGTCTTAGCATATTTTTATTATATGTTTTATACGTAAATATACATTTTCATTATTACTTTGTATCTACTATTATTAAAAATAAAAATTAAGTTGGTATTTATACAAATTATATATATTTCTTTAATACTAGTTTTTTTTTTTTTTCAATTTCTTTTATACTAGTTAATAAGTATTATGTTGGAGACCGCGTGTGGAATTATTCAAGCGGCACCGACAGAATATCAGCGCTGCAGTAGCAATGCTGCAGCATATTGCTGAGTCGGATGCCTTTTCGTTACTACTGTCTAATAATTTAATTAAATTGTTATTTTTTATTGTTTAAAATATAAACAATAAAAAGAAGAAATAAAAAAGAGATCGAAAGTTTATTCATTGCCACAATTCTATATTTCTTTCTTTCTTTCATTTCTTTATGGAGTGAAATACGCGCTAAGAGACCACCTGATGGTAAGTGCTTACTGCAGCCCATAACATCTGCAAACCATTTCAAAAGAAGCTTACAGATGCGCGGTTACAGATGCATAAGATGTGAGGATCCTGGTTCTCTCTATCGCTCCTTGTCTTTTTCATACGGCTGTTGTTTCATTGCTATTTCGCGGCAGAAATGGGTAAAGGTGTCGTACTGACCCAGACTTTAATAGGTAACCTAGGTAACAGGGAGGGAGTCCAACATCATTTAAAATATTTTTTCGAAATATATGTCATCGAAAGACATTATGAAGCAAAATTCCAATAACAAAAATTGTAAATAATTACTAAAAACATTTTTGCGAATTAACAAACATTAAAAGGAATCTGATATTATTATTCAAACTTTAAAAGAGATACGAACTGCGATTAGTGGTAAGGAGGAAAAAGTGTGGCACTGATGGCGTGCGATGTTGGAGAGAGACAAATGGAAAGCATGAGCTGCAACGAGAAAATAACCAATGAATAATTTCAGCAAGAGTGTAAGAGAAAAGAAGGATATTAGATACAACAAATAATAGACAGGGAAAATTATTTGTTATTTCGTTTGACACGACGAAGACCATAGAATTTTCTTGAAAACCATCAAAGGCAATGGCACAAAGGAGGGACCAGCAGTGCACAGACCTTCAAGTAAAGTAGGTAGGTAAGAAATATGAGCCAATAGGTACGTGCGTTTATAAAAGTCTAATTGCGTTGACCCAACAAATCGACAACATGACTTTCTGTCACGATAAAAGTCTCTCTTCATCAAACGATAGCTTACCGAGGCTTATATAAGTACATCTCGTAAACCGATGTCCGTTATCTCCACGTCTCTCGCGTTATAAGCAAAAGTTGGTAAGGGTTGGCGAAAAATGTTCCCATTTCTGTAAAGAAAACAAAGACACCAACTGTTCTCGAGAGGCCTACGTAACATAGTTTCCAAACAATTTGCGCAATGTGCAAAATCTTTCGGGGCGAGTTTTACCCGAAAGATTCATCATACGTCGAAAAAAAAATAAGACGTAACGTTTTTATCTTCACGCATTTCCCAATACGGGAGTAGCCAGAGGATAACAATTTAGCCCTTGCGGCTTAGATTTCACTGGAGTTTAATTTATGATACAAGTGTTGAGCGTGTCGCTGTACATAAAAGTGTACAAGTTAACAATGTAATCGTAAAAGTAAGCAATTGAAAAAGTTACGATTACTAGTATATTGTTAACATAAAAAAGTAACTTAACTAAAAAAGGCCTACTTCCCGGCCATCAAACTTGACTCACTTGACTCGAATTTCGATCTCGCTTCTATGAACTTAATATGCGAAGTATTACAATTTATTAAGTTTTCATAACTAAACAGGCAACAGTTAACTTTACTAATTTACAAAAGAAAAGGAGAATCTTTATAGTGAATAAAATGGTTGCGATAGACCCCCCACCTGTCACGTTGTCCCATATTGTCTTCGGTTAAAGTAGGGTCGAAAGGAATTGTTAGAAATCTGTCTACTCCAGTATAGAGAATACGCGCTAAAATGATTTCCGTGTCGAATCGAAGTGAGCGTATACCACCACGATTGTTCGAGTGGATCAGTGCTGTGCAGTGTTTCAGACCGGGATTGGCGGAAGATTCAAATGCGATCCGTATCGTAATTCATTTATTAAGTGTTATTGTGAAGAAAATGATAAAGGTTAGGTTGTAGCAGATGGTTTAACACTTAACGCGGGCAATCCTAATTATTTTTCTAAAATAAAAGTGGCCTAAGTTACTCCTTATAACATCAGCTAGGTATCAGTGAAATTTGGCCCAGCCATTTCAGAGATTAGCCGAAACAAACAGACAGTACATACGATTATTTTAAATTAATTTAGTGAAAAGCTGTTAATTTGGAATTACGAACAGACACTCCCATTTAATTTATATGTATATATTAAGCCTACAAGCCGCATTATCATAAGAGATGACTTAGGTAAAAGCCTTGAAAATATGAATGGTTACCGACAGGGGTAGACAGCGGTCTAGTCTACACAATTAAGTCTGTCTGTCTAGGTGTTTGTGGTAATTTCGTTGTTTCCGATTAAATAACATAAGTGATTAAGCTACTTACTTTAGAATCAGAACAATGTATTGATGTTGTCTCTGTCTATGTATATATTTCACATAGGGTCCACGGAGGCAGCAGAAGACATTCAAGTGAATATATCACATCCTTTTACATTCTTAACAAAAACCGATTAATTGATACTTAATGAATGCGATGATTTCGCAAATAATGTAGAGATTAGCACGTCATTAGTTCTCCCGAGGTCATCAGTTGGGACACACATCGTTCGTGATGTACAAAGTTTCTCAGACAACGTGTAAGACGGGTTCCCTTAACGACATATTAACTACCAGACAATGTTTATGTATTGGCATGTAGAAGTACAAGCGGTGTAAGATAAGACCGAAGTATACCGGTGTAGATGGTTTGACAAAGATTATTCTAAATGTAAATCGTATATCAACAAAATTTCACTATCATCAATGTTATGTGGGTTTATGAACATTGAACGATGAGTAAAAAAAGTCACGATAGCCGAGTGGTTGGGTGGTCGGAATTTCGAGTCAATAGATCCGAGTTCGATCCCCAGTTGGTAGGCTCGTACCAATGGGCTTTTCAAAAACTTATGTACGAATTGTATCGTTGGCTTGGACGTAAAGACGGCGACGGGCTCTCTACCTGTCACGTTGTCCCGAAAATATCTTCGGTGGAAGGTGGGTCGAAGGGACTTAATTGTCTAGACTCGACCTCTGTCTACCGCTGTATTGGGAAGTGCGTGAACGATGAGTAAAGAACGAATGGAAACTGACGTTGACGGACTCATATTCGCTTACATTCCATAAAATTCAATAAAAATGGCATCATGTAACAACAGTTGGTAACACTGCTACGGCACTACCACCATTGCTCAGTGAACAATTTCAAATGGATTTTTTTTTGCAAACAAATACTGAACCGACGACGTTAGCGTCGGGAGACTCGTCAAAATTTCGATAGCGCGGTGGAGGATGTCGATTCCCTAATTGTCCGAAACTAGCGAGTTTATAAAATAAAAATAAAATAAATATCTTCACGCAATTCCCAATACAGGGGTAGACAGAGGTCGAGTCTAGACAATTAAGTCCCTTTGACCCACCTTCCACAGAAGATATTTTCGGGACAACGTAACAGATGGTGAGCCCGTCGCCGTCTTTAAGTCCAAGCCAACGATATTCGTACATAAGTTTTTGAAAAACCCATTGGTACGAGTCTACCAACTTGGGATCGAACTCGGGTCTAGAGCGAGTTTATGTGGAGATATATGTGGCCACAGCCCCATAGCCAAGTAGTGACAACGGTAGTGTATCTGTATTCGAGGGTTCCGAATTCGAATTCCGCTAGAGGCAAACATTTGTGTGATGTACATGACTGTTTGTACTCGAGTCACGGATTTGTATATATGAATGTTTTTCAATGTAAAATGTTCACGCAATTTCCAATACAGGGGTAAATATTTAAATGTTTATGTCTTTATGATTAACTTGGAAAATACAACAGCGATAGGATCACGTTGTCCCAAAACAAATTTCGTTTACAAGTGGATCGACAGGATGTCATCGTCTTGACCTCTGTCTATCCCAGTCAGGGAAATAGCGTAAAAATAAATACAGAACCGAAGTCGATACGTTTAAATAGATCGTCGCCATCGACATGAATTGCCCGGGTCAATTTACAACGATCGAGTGACGTCGCGGTGGCAGGATCAGTTAATTTCGTCACATGTGAAATGAAATGACATCCAATTTGTCGGCATTATTGAGAGCTCCGGCGTAATTCCGTGTGTAAATAGTTGATGCACGAGCGAATATTCCATCGATATGATTGATACACGCATTTAGTACGTTCACGACATACGTATCGGACGATTGACGAATTTATATGAATGTACTTAAAAGTTACGATAGCCGAGTGGTTCGGTGGACGGAATTTCGAGTCACGAGACCCGAGTTCGATCCCCAGGTGGCGGGCTCGTACCAATGGGTTTTTCAAAAACTTATATACGAATTACATCGTTGACTTGAACATAAAGACGGCGACGTTCTCACCACCTGTCACGTTGTCCCGAAAATATCTTCGGTGGAAGGTGGATCGAAGGGATTTAATTGTCTAGACTAGACCTCTTTCTACCCATGTATTGGGAATAGCGTGAAGATATTTATTATTATTATTACTTAAAAAAAGTTGAAAATATTCAACACCATGAAAACCGGTGTGCACGCTATTCGTCCAGGGATATCGTATCGTAATATTTGTATAATTTTAGGTCATCGATTATAATTCAGTATTATCTAGATATAACATACTCAAGAGGTGAGCTACATTGGGCTATAAATAAATAAATATCTTAACGCAATTCCCAATACAGGGGTAGACAGAGGTCAAGTCTAGATAATTAAGTCCATTTGACCCACCTTCCACCGAAGATATTTTCGGGACAACGTGACAGGTGGTGAGCCCGTCGACGCCTTTATGTCCAAGCCAACGATGAAATTCGTATATAAGTTTTTGAAAATCTCCACCTGGGGATCGAACTCGGGTCTCTCGACTCGAAATTTCGACCACCCAACAACTCGGCTATCGTGACACATTGGGCTACATAGCATAATTAGACACAGTACTATGGTTTAAGAGAAATAAGCGCAAGATTTTAGTTTTACTCGCTTTGGAAGTATAACGATAACTTCGAAACAAACTTAATAGGTCCCAGGGTAACATTCTATAATCTGTGAAAGTTTACTGTCAAGAACTTTATAAGTTATCAAGTTTTAGAGCTTCTGAAAGCATTAACAGATTTCAAGTTGGTGAAAATATTTTATTATGATAATTAAATTGAGCGAATGAGCGAAAACCGAAGGCGAAGAAAATATATAGCGCGAAAGTTAATATTAAAAAGTGTCGAGGTAGACCGAGACTAACTTTCGAAGACCATGTGAGTAAAATGCTCGAAGAGGGAGGGTCAAGAGTACTCGGATACCTCAACGTGTATGCATAAAGAAAATGATGAATCTGAATGAAGCGAAAGAGGTATGTAAGGATCGTGACACTTGGCGAACTGTTCTCTCTGGCTACCCCGTCAGGGATTGTGCGTGAAGATAAATAAATAAATATAAATATGATAAATAAAATTAGAACAGTACCTTTCTTTATGGGGCGTGGTTAAGATTTGAAACATATACAAACCCATTCTTCCCAAGGAAGTCGTAAGAGGCGTCTTAAAAAAGCAATGGGCCACCAACAGATGGCGGGATCCATTTTCAAAATACCAGACAAAATTCAGGAAGCAAGTGATGGGCAGCAGCGTCTAAGATGCAATTTGTCTTCGGTTAAGTATATGTAAATTAGATTTATCTAACGCAGAAAACGTCCACGTCTATTAAACAGCCCCCATCCTCTCAGTGCCGTTTTAATCGTAAGATGGTAGGCTCACGGTAAGATAAGATAACCCTTTCCTGTACCCACGGATTGCGTTGCTCAGTCATTTACTTATCTAAGGGGTCAGCTCGTTTACTTATCTAAGGGCTGAATAATCAATAATTACATTGAATAGTTCATCAAATAAATTTTATTACAAAAATTAAAAAAAAACTCGGTATATGGGTTCTTTCCAAAAACTTATGCACAATTTATATCGTTGTCTTGCACATTAAGGCGGCGACATGCTCACTACCCGTTACGTTGTTCCAAAAACCTCTTAAACGCAGTATGGGGAATCGCTATGTTTTTAACTTTTGTATTCAATCGAATTTTGCTTTATTTGGTCTGGTGCTGATGTGCAATTACGGCGTAAGGATATACCATACACGTTTCTTCCCGTATGATGCGACTTTAATACAAGCCTTGACTATGCATTCAGCTACCGACAGATGGGACAACCGCATTGAAAAATACCAGAACAACATTTTTCAGACCGGTGACGGGCAGCAGCGTCTAAAGTACGTGCAAATAATATGAGTATTACAAATAAAAATATTTTTGTTTGAAGTTACATTAAGTCTACAACGAAGGGCAATATTTGTGCGAATTTTAACACAAATAAAAATGATCCCTAAAACGTATAACTTACGACCGTATTTTAATATGTCATTCCTAAAGGTATTAGAGGTTTGTTTGTGTTAGAAGTGTAACGGGAGGGCAGTAAGAGGAGGGACAAGTGAACAATGAGAAGTCAAGTCCTCCATTCATGTAGCTTAGTAAATAAAATTTAAATTGCCCTCTTATATAGGCGCAGTAATTGGACCGTTAAAGTCTCACTCCGGACTCAGAAATTATCCGGACAACATGGCAGGTGGTGAGCCCGTCGCCGTCTTTATGTCCAAGCCAACAATAGAATTCGTACATAAGTTTTTGAAAAACCCATTTGTACGAGCCTGCCACCTGGGTATCGAACTCGGGTCTCTCCGACTCGAAATTCCGACCACCCAACCACTCGGCTATCGTGACTTTTTTTACATGAATTTTTTATTGGGGGTTTGCGCATGTCCTAGTGAGAACTCTCTACAATGAACTCCTTTTGGACGAAAATGTCACTGGAGCTTAATTGGATGATGTGATGTGACAACGCGGCAGGCAGTGATCTGGTCGCCATCTTAGTGTCCAAGCCAACGATACAATATACTTGATGTACCTTCATAGACGAGTGGCGTACTCACCGGTTTTCAAGGCGTAGCGAGCTATAACAGGAGTACTTTAGCTACATATTTTGGGATCGTTATCAGGGCAATCTATGTATTTATATAGTAATAATTATATAATATAAACACCCAAGATTCGAGCATAAACATCCATATTCATCTTTAGCGGGATTTGAACCCGCAAACCTAAGGATAGAAGGTAGAGTTAGGAGACCAAGTAGGCTTTTTTCGTAAGATAATGATATAACAGCACATAACGTGAAGCACTTGTATTATGGAAGCAGAAACCAACAGCAGTACCAAAATCACCATAAACACCCAGACCGGAGAAAACGTAGAAAAACTGTTTCCTACATTGAACCGACCGGGAATCGAAACCAGGAACACAGAGCTGTCGATACTATGAAAACCGATGTCTACGCCACTCTCCACGGAAGTCGGCAACTTAACTGTTGCTGATTAATTAAAGTATATTTATTGCATATTTTATAAGAAACGTTTTAAAAATCACCAATTGAAAATGCAGAATCATCACAAACGAGGAGCGCTCATTTCTAAATGGGTCAACATTAAACCCAGACGCGCTCTCACAGCCCACAAGTACACGACTTGATACAGTTCGCAGCTTCGCTCTCGTGGGCAGCTGACCTATGCGGAGATGATGTGGAGTACACAGCGACTTGTAAAGTAGCCAATAAAACACTTAGCTAATGAGCTTATTTGTTTTTTTGTTATTTATCTTCACGCCATTCCCAATACAGGGGTAGACAGAGGTCTCGACAATTAAGTCTTTTCGACCCACCTACCACCGAAGAAATTTTTGGGGCAAAGTGACAGGTGGTGAGCCCGTCGCCGTTTTATGTCCAGGCCAACGATATCAATCGTAGAGAAGTTTTGAAAAACCCATTGGTACGAACCTTGGGATCGAACTCGGGTCTCGTGACTCGAATTCCGAACACACAACCACTCGGCTATCGTGATTTAAATAAATAAATACAAATATTCAGAGGGACAACATCACATACATTGCTCTGATCCCAAAGTAAGCAGCTTAAGCAGTTGTTTAATGGAATCAGAAATAACGAAGGTACCACAAACACCCAGACCCAAGGAAATGTAAGTGTTTTCTACATTGATCCGACCGGGAATTGCGACCGGGACTTCAGATCTGATGACCATGAAAACCGGTCTGTACGCCCCACGTCCATTGAGGCCGTCTAAATAGTACGAAGTGCAAGGCTTATACCAGTCTGTAAAAGGACTGTAATAGGACGAAATGCTCACACAGCTCTTTCTTCTCGTGGATCGTGAGAAGCGACTCAAAGAAATATCTTTGAGCGATAGTTACCGAAAGATGTTAGAATAAACACCACGAAGAATACCACACCTTCGTAAATCAGACCGATGAAGATAGCGTCAGTGGACCTTTACAAGTTGTCACGTAATTTTTATCTTCACGCCATTCCCTATACTGGGGTAGACAGAGGTTAAAACAATAAAGTCTTTTTGACCCATATTACACCGAAGAATTTTTTTTTTGGAACCACGTGATATAACTGGGTTACGACAGACAGAGGTACAAGAGAGGTAGACGAGTCATACATCATTCTCAATACTGGGGTAGACAGACGTTAAGACAGTTAAATCTTATCGATCCGCCTTTCACCGTAGAAATTTTTTAGGCATAACGTGACTGTTGGTGAGCCTGTCGCCGTCGTATGTCTAAGCTAACAATATAAATCGTACATGTTATTAAAAATAATTGAACGATTCGTTTGTTTCTTTAAAATCGATTTGTATTCTAACTCGTGTAATATAATCGTATGGCATACAATAACGTAACGAACGCGCACAAAACTGAACGCGCACGTGATCGTTCAACGCGAACGGACGTGACGTATGGGCACGTCTAGCAGCTGTCGTCGTTCGTCAAACCGAAATGAGCGCGAGTTACGATGAATATAAATAAATATATAAATAGGGGGCCAACATCACATACGTTGCTCCGATTCCGAAGTAATTAGCTAACACTTGTGGTGTATATATAATGCAAGTACATAATAAACCAACGATAAGGAACGATAAGGAATCGTCACGATAGCATCTTGACTCGAAATTCCCAATACAGGCATCTTGACTCGAAATTCCGACCACCCAACCACTTGGGTTGGGTGGTCGGAATTTCGAGTCAAGATGCCCGAGTTCGATCCCCAGATGACAAACTCGTACCAATGGATTTTTTTTTTTCAAAAACTTATGTACGTATTTATTATTATTTAGGTTTTTTATTATTTATTTACCTTCCACGAAGATATTTTTGGGACAACGTGGCAGGAGGTTAGCCCGTCGCCGTCTTAAAACCAAGCCGACGATATTACTCTTACTTAAGTTTTTGAAAAAACCCATTGGTTCGTGCTTGCCTCCTCGGAGTCTTTCAACCACTCGGCTATCATGACTACAAGAAAGTAAGTATTACTCCTGTTGTTTTCACACTATAATGGTTTACTATGTTTTCATTATCATTCCGTAGTCGCAAATGTGCGCTGAAAACGAAACAAACGCACGAGAACGGGACACATTTTGCGAATTAAAAAAAGCAAGAGCTACTTTTTTCGTTATTTATAAAACCCCGAAAGTTGGTCAAAAGGCTAATAATGACAGCGGTCCCGAAGCTCACGAAGCACGGAGGCGGCAAACAAAGAGCCGTGTTACAGAGGCGGCCGATATTAAAACTGAAACAATGGCGGGATCCGCGGACGTATCTGTGTCAGCTGCCGACTACAAAACCCGCATCTTAACGACGGCTAATGACGATTGGAACTGAAAGTGGTGGAACCGTAAAAGGATTCCTCCCGTAAAAGCCGCCGACGCTATTTTTTTTTCTCTTCAGGTAGAAGAATATATTTCTAAGATTGTTGTAGGCACGATAGCCGAGTGGTTGGGTGATCGGAGTTCGAGTCGAGAGACCCGAGTTCGATCTCCAGGTGGTAAGCTGGTACGAATGAGTTTTTCGTTTTTGAAGTTATATCGTTGGCTTGTACATAAAGACGACTACGGACTTCAACAGCGGGATGCCTTTTTAAGCCATGAAGACTCTTTTTCAACATACAGACCATGTTATACGTATGATATAATATGTCATGTTGACGATTTGCTTCCTTTAATAAGCACCCCGACACACATTTAATATAATCCCAATAAAGTTGTTTACTAATACACCGACGACAAAAGTTTGTACCTTTCGCCACACTAATCGGGACCGGTTTAACAGGGCCGTGTAATTTGTTCTTCTTATACGTAACATGAAACTCGGAAACTTTTCAGCGCGTTACTAAATGGCCATAATAAAACCGGCATGAAAAAAATAATTCATGAAAGCTTAGCGAGCAGAACTTTACGATAATAGGGCATTTCCGAAACAAACTTTGTGATGGCGTTACTTTAGAGTCGGAGGTTTTTTTTTATATATATAAAACTATGAGAATGTTTTACAAAACCGTTGTAAATAATTTTTTTACGCAAGTAGTGGCGGAATGTTTGACATTCCTATTGTAATTTGACAACATTGTGACCACAAATAATCAAATAAAATAATTCTTATTAGGATTGTTAATTGGGCCACACAAATGCTGGGGTCAACATTTGTGTGGTGTATGAATGTTTTGTACTCGAGTATATTAATATCAATGTATAGGTGAATATTTATGTAATTAAAATATTTATATATACATAATAAATTTACCAAGTTTGTACCAAATATGTGAGGATCGAACTCGGGTTTCTTGACTCAAATTCCGATCACCCAACCGCTCGGCTATCGTCCGATAACCAGAAAAAATGGACAAAATAAACTTACAAGACAGTTTTTCAACAAAACTGCTATCCAATGCTTTTAAGATAAATTGAAAATATGTCTCTTTAATAGTTGTGTTTTTTTTTTTTCGGTGGAAGAATTTCTCCAACGTCAAAAGTAGAAACGTATATTTTATTTCCCTTCGATTTTTTTTTCAATCAATCAATCATTTATTTATGAGAATGTAGGTAACATTAGATCTTAATATTTTATGAAATATAACTTTATACATATGCCTTATTGAGGTATGCAAAAGTACAATTACAATAAGAAAAAAATTTGACGTCTGTCAAAGTGTCAAGAGCTAAGTATATTTAAATAAATTTATTTTAATAATTTTTACTATATTTAGGTTTTAAAATTATCGTAAAATGTTGATAAAATTTAAATAAATGTGATATTAAAAGGTTTTTATGATTTCAGATACTTTTTTTTGTCAATCGTGGTAATATTGTATTCCGGAGCTTGTCAACTGTCAAGGAATAAGTATATTTCTTAAATATTTGGAAAAACCTGGGAAGTATTTTAATATTCATGTAATATTCAATAATTATGTCTGTATTTCAAATATTACTTTTACTTTTAGTGCGCTGTACGGCATGCCTACATGTGATCAAAGGTCTACACTCTGTGGTCCGTCCTAACTGATTGGAAGCGACGCAGCAGAACTTAGCAACTTTAAGTTTATTTAAGATATAATAATTAGTTTATGAATATCGCTCCTACCAACTCTCAACCGGAATTCCTACAATGTCGAAATTGTTCGGACGGTAGGCTTTTTAAAGGTAAAAGAGGCTTAAATATACATATTAGACGTTGTCATCCACAGTCAATTTCGGTTTCACAGCCTCCCGTCCCTCTCATGGCACAATCAGAGATATTAATCAAACCAATTTTCAAAATTTTTCGGACCAAATTCATTATTACAACCGTAATGTACCAATACTTAGGAGGATTCCTAGAGGTGCGAGGATGCAGCTAGCTAAAGCTTTATCAAATACCATTCAAAATTGTTTTACTTTTAACACTGTAACTAGTTGGCAAAAATTATTTTACTTTGCATATTTTCATTTTCATGTTGACAAAACGGGATGTAAGTCAATTACGTCCCAGCTTAAAAACAAATCTTTTCAAAATTTTGATTCACCGATTGATACATTCATAGCTCCAAGACCACACAATTTTGATTTAAAGAAAGTTGTCGAGTCTAAAGTTATGGATGGTGATTTAAAAAACGCATCGCGTATTTTATTTTCAGACGATATCCTGGCGCCTCACAATGCGGACACCCTTGAAAGCTTACATCAGAAGCATCCTAAGGCCAATTCCTCCTTGCTTCTACCGTCGCCTCCTGATCCTTCTTATCAGCCATTACAAGTTTCAGAAAAGATACTTTAGAGGCAATTATGTCTTTCTCAAATGGCTCTGCCGGCGGCATTGACGGAATTACGCCTCAACATCTGAAAGATCTTGTAAGCGCGTCCGCCGGTGACGCCGGCCGAATTCTTTGGGCGACATAACAAAATTAAGTAATTTTATGCTTTCTGGCAATGTAAATCCAAATTTTGTTAAAATCATATATGGAGCAAGGTTATGTGCCTTTAAAAAAAGATAATGGTATCCGCCCTATAGCTGTTGGTTCCACTTTTAGACGTTTAACTTCTAAATTAGCATGTAGGCACATAACCTCCGATCTAAAGTCAAAATTTCAGCCTATTCAGTTAGGCTTCGGTAGCAGAGGAGGTTGTGAGGCAGCTGTACATTCAGTGCGTACTTTTTTAACGAATTGTCAAACAGATGTTCTCTTGAAAGTTGACCTTAGGAATGCCTTTAACTCCCTCGACAGATCAACCCTGCTGAAGGAGGTTGCGAAACATACCCCGGAAATTTACCATTACGTTTGGCAATGTTACAGTCAAAACTCTAATTTATTTTACGAAAATCATTTAATTGACTCAGCTGTCGGAGTTCAGCAGGGTGATCCACTGGGCCCAGCATTGTTTAGTTTGGGAATTCAACCGATTATTTCAAAGTTGAAATCCAAACTCAATGTTTGGTACCTAGATGACGGAACCCTGGGAGGAAAGCCAGATGACGTGCAAAATGACCTTCAAAAATTATTCAAAATTTTAAAACATTGGCCTTGAATTAAATAATACTAAATGTGAACTTTTCATTCCTGACCGTTTGTCTTCTCATAGACACAGTTTGTTTCAAAATTTTAACAATATATCTCCTGGCATTAAAGTAACTGAGGCGGATTCTCTTTACCTCCTTGGAGCGCCGTTATTTATAGAGAGTATGAAACCTCTTTTGAAAGTAAAATTTGATCAATTTTAGAACATGTTAATAAACTGTATATTCTAAATTCTCATATAGCGCTTACTATTTTAAAATATTGCGTTCTTGTTCCTAAATTTACTTATTTACTCCGCTCGAGTCCAGCATGGAAATGTTCTGATTTTTAAAACAAATTGACCTTAATCTCAAAATAGCTTTGGAAAAATTCTAAATTTATCTTTAGTCTCATCTAGCTGGACTCAAGCTACTTTACCTGTTAGATTTGGAGGTATCGGTATAAGAGAGGTTTCAAATATTGCGCTGCCGGCTTTCCTTGCCTCCGTACATAGTGTTCATGATTTGTCACGTAAAATTCTTAAGAATGACTTGGACTTGACCTTTGCTAACGAGGCAAGAGAAGCATGGTTACGTCTCTGTCCCGGCGAGGATATTCCACTGGAATCTAACTCACAAAAACAGTGGATATCCCGTTGGTTCAGAATGTGCAGAAATGCTTACTGAACAATTTTCACTGTGACAGAGACCGCGCCCGCTTTCTAGGTGTTTCGACAAAGGAATCAAGTTACTGGCTACATGCTTTACCATCAAGTAACCTTGGTACATTACTAGATAACGAAAGTTTACGTATAGCTGTAGGAATACGATTGGGAGCATCGATTTGTCAACCACATCGATGTCCTTGTGGCAGCGACGTCGACGAGTTAGGCCTCCACGGACTTTCATGCCAAAAAGTGCCGGCAGACTGTCTCGTCACGGTTCCTTGAATGAGGTCCTCCGAAGGGTTTGTTTCCATAAATATTCCATCGGTTTTAGAGCCTTGTGGAATATTTAGGAGGATGGTAAGAGACCCGACGGCTTGACTTTAGTCCCTTGGGAGAGAGGCAAAGCTCTTGTGTGGGACGCAACTTGCGTCGATACATTAGCGGCCTCTCATATCAAGGGTACTTCGATAAGGGCCGGGCGGCATCAGAGGCAGCTGAATCGGGTAAATGGCGTAAATATGAGTCTTTGAAAGGAGACTATATATTTGTTCCATTTGCCGTAGAGACAATCGGTCCGTGGGGTCCCCGCGCGATGCAGTTTCTAAAGGAATTGTATCCGCGACTTATCGTTGCCGCTGGTGACAAGAGGGCTGGTTCTTTTCTCGCTCAACGGTTAAGTCTAGCCATTCAACGTGGAAATGCAGCCAGCGTTCTTGGTACCATGCCACGAGGAGTAGGGCTCTACGATTATAATAGTTTTAGTTAATAAGTATTGTAAATATTAACATAATTTTTCTGAAAATAAAAACTATAAATGATCGATTACAATATAAAAATATTATAATAAATTTTAAATGTATATACACATAATATTTAGTTGAACCTGTAAATTATAATAATTGTCAATAATACTAATACTATAATAATACTATTAATTTTCCATATTTAATATTTTTATAATTGTATATTAATTTAATTTAAAACATGAACGTATGATTGCGTCATAATTTGTAATTTCGACATCGGCTGACAACATATTTTACCAACTGTTCATCAACTTCAATTATTCATTAACATAACAATTAATATTCATCAACCTCAAATTTCATAAACTGAATTTTCAATATTATCTATTAAAATATTTGTTTGTCATATTTAAGGCTGAATGTAATGTTTCCAAAAAATTTTAATTTATAATCCTATCAACATAAGTTATGAAAATTATATAACATTTTCACGACATTCCCAATACTGGGATTGACCGAGGTCTAGTCTATACTATTAAGCTCTTCCGACCCACCTTCGACCGATGAAATTTTTTGGGACAACGTGATAGGTGGTGAGCCTGTCGCCATTTTTATGTCCAAAACAATAAAGTAAATCGTACATAATTATGTGCAAATAAATATATTTGACTTGATTTACCATCGTATGGAACTAAGAACATACCATCGCCTTTCTTCGCATGGAGGTCGTAAGAGGCGACTGAGCGATAAACTTTCAAAATAGCAATGGCAAAAATACTAGAACTAACTAAATTAGACAAGTGACATGCAGCAGCGTCTTGGGTGCGATGTGTCTGCTAGTCATACCGCTTGCCAAACTTGGCGAATATGGGGGCTTTACAGGCCGTTGTGATGATGATACAACAATAAAAACATGCGAAAACAATGGTTTATTAATGTATATATACAGCGATAATTGTATACATACACCTGTGGTACTTCAGCCAGTAATACACAATCCCTCCTTACTGAAGGTCTTCTGCAGTGTTGGCGATGGATTGTTTGCTCATTTTTCACTATAACTCTTAAACAATACATACATTTTACAATTTACGATCACCGTAGTCGTGTGACGTTCAAGTAGACATCAACTTTTACATAGTCTTGGCTTTGAGTGCTTGTGGCACATTCGTTGTTTCCGATTTTATACTACAAGTGCTGCTTACTTTGGGATCGGATCAATGTATATGATGTTGTGTCTATCTATTTATTATAATTAATAATAATATTAATTTTATTTATTATAAAAAAAAGTACCAATGGGTTTTTCAAAAACTTATGTACGAATTATATCGTTGGCTTAGATATTAAGACGGCGATGGGCTCACCACCTGTCACGTTGTCCCGAAAATATCTTCGGTGGAAAGCGGGTCAAAGGGAATTGTCTAGACTAAACCTCTGTCTACTCTTGTATTGGGAATAGCGTGAAGATATTTATTATTATTTAAAATAAATCAAGTGCTTCCTAATAATTTTTAATGTCTGTATAAATGTATGCTTTCACTATATAATTAACATGGAAGCTTCAACTAACTTTTACGAACCCCACAAAACCATGAGATCACGCTCCTATCAGTGTCCCAGTCAACATAGCAATGCAAACAATACTTCATTCGCACTGCAAACGCGCACGGCTCCCGAATCCAGTAGCGGCTTACATCAAACGTAGCTCCCCCGGGAGCGCACAGCCTCGAGCGTGTAACTAACAGCCTCCTAATGCTTCTTTATTTAAAAAAACGCACAACGATAATCCTAATGCAAGAGTTAACATTTTGTTATTTACTAACATAGTCTTTGAAGCTAAAGGTTGCGGATTCGATCCCTCTAAAAGCGAACACTGGCGTGATAAATTTGAATGTTTGTACTCGATTCATGGATGATTATATGTTTATATAAGTAGGTACGTGTATAAATATTTTGTACCGTTGCCATGAATACTAAGCTGGCGGCAGGCTCATCACCTGTCACGTTGTTTTAGAATTTAAGCTGCGGTGTCCCAGAATCTAGCATCCAGTAAGAAATAAACTAAGCGTGTGGGATTAAAACCTGCGACCAACCCTTATGATCCTTAATGAGTCCGACAGTTGCCTCTTACATCTATCAGAGGAATAGGGTAGGAATAGTTGTTTCTTACAGAGGTACTACACGCCCCTGAGTCATCTTATCATAACAACTTTATGATCTAGACGTCTCCCGTACGGGGAGGTTTGCTGTAATGGCTACGCTTGGCAAGCGGATTGGCGATTGAAGTACCAGACCCTTCGCTGCTTAGATGCTTCTTCCCGTCATCGGTCTGCAGAAAAAAGTCTGGTATTTTTTGAGATGACAGTCCCGTCATCTATCGGTGGTCAATCCCATTTTCAAGGATAAGCCCTTAGTAGCCTTTTAAGACACCCACAAAAACGCCTCCCCTTTTTAAAATTATTATGCCGTTAACACACGGCCCCGTGTAACCAAACACGATTATATACAGCACAGACAGTGTTTCATATTACAAATCTCCCTATTACAAATCCAAACAGATTAAACAATTTGTATCCCCGTATGTAATAACTTCGAACGAATTCCATTGTAAAACGGAACAAGCTCCACTCGTATTTGAAGTTGCTAACGAGCGACGTTTTGCTTTGAATTGATTAAGAGGGGGAGGGGAGGGAGAATTTGAATTATTCCACCCCACGGGATGGTACCCCAAGCCAGGTTGCTATGAGGTCGTCCAGTACAGGTGTAATATTTTAGGCCACTAGTTTCGAGTTAATGGAATTTATAATAAAGTTTTATATAGTATATTATTCTGAGTCGTATGGTCGACGTAAGAATGTGAGGTATATTCTTCTTCCCCTTACCGTGGGAGTAATAGACAACTAAGGCGATTGAACAGACTGTTGGTTGGCAGCAGCGACTAGGAACTGTTAGACCTGTGACTCGACAATCCGCTCGACGCGACTTTTACAAGCCCTCCCTTATGTGAGAGGTTTATATTCCCCAGTGGACTACTACAGGCTGTTATGTTATGTATGCGTAATGTATATGATAGGTAAAACAATTTACCTTTCATTATCGCTATAAATATTCCCTATTCCTATTTTGTCTGTCCTTGCGTAGTGATCCTGCCTTTGACGCCAAGGCAAGTGAGTTCGAATCCTTCTAGGAGCAAACACTTTTATCACGAATATGAATGTTTATACTAGAAATTGAGAAATGCGTAAGGACAAAAAAAGTAAAGTTTTAGTTTAAAATAATTATTTAACATAATTTAGCTTTTTACATCTCCACCTAGCAACAATACACACAAAACAAAAGCATCGAATGCACATACATATTACATATATGCGATATGATACGCGCAAAATTGCTATTAGCAGAGATATCGATAACTTTAAAATTTCGGTAACAGTTATAACCACCTAAAGTCGCCAAAAGCTCCTACACATAATATTGCACTCACTAAAAAAATTAAACGATTTTTTAAATTACATGACAAATATCGCTTATATTTAACATTCAAAGATTTTTAGTCACGATAGCCGAATGGTTGGGTGGTCGGAATTTCGAGTCAATAGACCCGAGTTCGATCCCCAGTTGGTAGGCTCGTACCAATGGGTTTTCAAAACTTATGTACGAATATCGTTGGCTTGGACATAAAGGCGGCGACGGGCTCACCACCTGTCACGTTGTCCCGAAAATATCTTCGGTGAAAGGTGGGTCGAAGGGACTTAATTGTCTAGACTCGACCTCTGTCTACCCCTGTCTTGGGAATTGCGTGAAGATATTTATTTATTTAAAGATTTTTTGTGCTCACTTCTAAACTCAAACGTACGTACCCATTCAGACAAAACAATAATATAGGCCCATTATTCTATGAAAATGAGCAACTGTAATTTAAAGATGATTAGTGTATGGCGGAAGGAAGGGTGTGCCATGTCAATGTTGGACTGAGGTTGCGCTCGATTAAGTATCAACTCAATACGACTTGATAAATGAATGAATATATAGATAGAGACAACAATATATACATTGCTAAGATCCCAAAAAAAGCAGCTAAATTTAAAATAAATAAAAAAAATACCTTCACGCCATTCCCAATACAGGGGTAGACAGAGGTCTAGTATAGACAATTAAGTCCCTTCGATCCACCTTCCACCGAAGATATTTTCGGGACAACGTGACAGTTGGTGAGACTGTCGCAGTCTTTATGTCCAAGACAACGATTTAATTCGTACATAAAAACCCATTGGTACGAGCCTGCCTCCTGGGGATCGAACTTCGAGTCGAGAGACCCGATCTCTCGACTCGAAATTCCGACCACCCAACCACTCGGCTATCGTGACTTCAAAATAAATTTATAATAAATGAATAAATAAATACATATATACATATATACATAGGGACAACATCACATACATTGCCCCGATCCCAATTTAAGATGCTTAAGCACTTGAGGTATGGGAATCGAAAACAACGAAGGCATAACAAACACCGGGACCTGAGAAAATGTAGAAAAAGTGGTTGACCCGACCGGATCGAACCCGGGATCTCGAGATGGCGACACCTTAAAAACCTGTGTTTACGCCACTCGTCCACGGAGGTCGTGCACTAAAGCACGCGTGTTATGAATTCGGAAATAACGACCTGTCAGCCCATCAGCAAACGAAGTTGCTACCTCAGACCTAGCGACAACTTGATAACGTGGACGAGTGGTATTACCACCGTGACGCCACTTATCCACGGAGATCATAAGCTTGATGATGCTTGATCTTTTCTTTAATTTAGGTCTTTTTCAAGATGGTTTTCATGCTATCTATCGGTAGTCATACGGAATTACAAAGCTATTCCTGGCGAGTCGTCGTTGAGAGAGGGAATAGCCTTTTTCTGGTCTTATTCCTGAATAGCCAGTTTTGTAGTTGTTGTAACTTGCCTCTAACCAAACAAAAGGATGTTATTTTCTAACATACCACACGAAAAAGATCGCATGCAGAATGGTACAATGAAATTATTTAATAACAACTTTATAATAATGAATTTCCGCAAAGTATCGCCCGAGTCTATAAACTAACTCAAAGTAGAATTCAAATTCACTTTTACTTATTCCACAATTTAATTATTTTCCTAGAAACACCTGACCGGGTTCATATTAACAAATAAAATATAAGCAAACGGTTTAATGTAAACCACATTAAACAGTTTGCTTATATTTTAGTTTGACATTTGTAAATTTTTAAATGTGAATTTGATTATTTGAATTCTTTATTTTATGTTATTTTATGTCTCGATAGCCGAATGATTGGGTGGTTGGAATTTTGAGTCAAGAGACCCGAGTTCGATCCCCAGGTGGCAGACTCGTCCCAAGGGTTTTTCAAAAACTTATGTACGAATTACATTGTAGGCTTAGACATAAAGATGGCGCCGGGCTCACCACCTGTCACGTTGTTCGGAATATATTTTCGGTGGAAGGTGGGTCAAAGGGACTTAATTGTCTAGACTAGACCTCTGTCTACCCCTGTATTTGGAATTGCGTGAAGATATTTATTATTTATTATCTTTATTTCTCCATGAAATTCCACCAAAAGACCGAACTCGGTAGTATTCAATTATGAAAGAAAGCCAACAATACATTTCGATGTAGTTTTAAAAACCGTTGGCTGACGTGTTGCACACTTTTGTAAAACAAATGACCGCCTGCGGCACTGTCCACTTGGGATACTATAAAGGCATCTGTAAATGGCGTAATCAGAGGCTTAATTACCAACTGCATGTATGCAACTTGAAAACTGTTGATTTTCCTATAAAGACTTTATGGTAATTTTCACATTATTTCTGAGTACTTCTCTGGAACACTTAAACGGCACTTTCTGATGAACAGAAAATTTTCGGAAGGTCTGATGACTTAAAAATCATCACAACAAGTAAACTTACGAGGCTTACGTAGACATTTATGAAGGTACATCGTTACAAATTTTTACGCACAACCGCGAAATCTTACCTGAAACAAATAGATATATTTAAATACATATTTTTTAAAAGTTGTCGTTAAACAAAAACAACATAAAATCCACCAAAGTTATAACAAAATTAACAAAATGAAAGTTTTCTCGAGTTTTCTGCATATTCTCGGGTCTGGGTGTTTGTAATATGGTGTGCTTTAGCATCTTATATTGGGATCGGAACAGTGTATGTGATGTTGTCCCAAAAGTTAAAAAAACCTTTCACCGAAGTAATTCTTTGTGATAATGTGACTGGCGGTAAGCCCGTCGCAGTCTTTGTGTCTCACGATATAAATCGTAGATATGGTTTTGAAAAAACTCATTGGTACTAGCCCACCTGGGGAACGAACTCGGGTCTCTCGGGTCGAATTCCGATCACCCAACCACTCGGCCATTGTAAATCCAAAGGCTGCTAGACTAAGTTTTTACATTGCGGAAATTCATTATTATTAATATATTATTACAAAATTATACAATATTAAATAATCATAATTATATTTAAAATTTATATATGCACATCCGTCAATCCCACAGATAAATAAATAAATAAATATCTTTGCGCAATTCCCAATAAAGGGGTAGACAGAGGTCTAGTCTAGACAATTAAGTCCCTTTCACCCACCTTCCACCGAAGATATTTTCGGGACAACGTGACAGTTGGTGAGCCCATCGCCGTCTCTATGTCCAAGCCAACGATAAATTTGTATATAAGGTTTTTTTTTTTTTAAAAGACCCATAGGTTCGAGCCTGCCATCTGGGGATCGAACTCGGGTTTCTTGACTTCCGACGACCGATACAGTCGACTTCGGTCACGATAGCCGAGTGGATGGGTCAAGTCAAGGTCTCTTCAAGTCACGAAAGGCCGACAGATGAGTGCACTAACTCTACCACTAAACCGGCATTACACTGGCTACCAGGAGAACTAAGCCGCCGCCGATATTTGCATTTTTTTATAGGAAAAGGGAGGCAAACGAGCAGGTGGCTCCTTTAGAGTGACCCCCTCCCCCAGAATTGGGGGACCCACGCCGGTGGCCACCGGTTACCTGCACTCACCAGACGAAACGCAGAAGTTTGTTAGTTTCACAGTTTTTTTTATAGAAAAGGGAGGCAAACGCGCAGGTGGCTCACGTGATGGTAAGTGATCACCGCCAATGAACACCCGCAATACCAGAGGCAAAGCAGATGCGTTGCCTCTGCTATTATGCGCCCCTTAGGGGGGTGTGTGGGCCACCTGCACTCACCAGACTTCTACTTCACGCCGGTATTCTGTGAGGTCGTGGTACTTCTCCAGTCGAGCCGGCCCATTCATGCAACAACAAAAGCTGATGCGTGGCTCTACCAGTGTTAATTAACTGCATTTAAACATGTACGCGATAAATTCTATGTATAATAAATATGTAATATGGTTTTGCCAATCCGCCTGCCATGCGTCGAGATTATGGCAAATCCTCCTCTTGGGAGAGGCCTATGTCCTGCAGTCGACTTTAAAAGGCCGTTATGTATGTATGTATGTATGGTTTAGTATAAGAGCGTATGTATGCAATTATTTAAACTATATCCAATGATTTTTGATCTGCGATAACAAATGTTCTTTCCAACGCGTATCGCACTTCACCAATGACATTTAATAAAAAAATTACTTTAGGGACTATTTTTATACTTTGTGACATTTTATAGCCAAGTGTTTGAATGTTTTTGTTGAAGCTTATGTTATATTAGATATATTACAATATTCTTCGTAGGCTTGGACACCATGACGGCGAATATGCAAAATAAGATGCTGTGAAATGTTAGCCTCAAGCACGAAAACTGACTATACCTCTGACTACTTCATAATTGTGTCTGTGCGCCGATATTGTTTTCATTTTAAATGTGCAAAGATTAAAAGTTAATTAAATAATAAATAAAAAACGAACATTCCATAACATGTGACAGTGTTAAAATAGATCATACGCTCTAGGCGTAAGGAGGCACTTGCCGACATAAGTAGCCACTTGCGTCGGTGTTCCGTCTCGCCTGCTGCAGACGCGGCCGGGAAATGGGATAGATATTTCACGCGCAAAGAAGGGTTGTCAATGCGACACGCTATGCGTATATCCCTGTAGTAATTAATAGAGATGTGTTTTTAAATAATGGTTGTCTGGTCATTGAGTCTCTTACATACATAGACATCTATTGCTCGAGTACAAATATTGGAATTCCGCACATATATGTTTGCCCCCAGCGAAATTAGAACCCGCAACCCGCATAGACAACAAGGATACAACCAATTAGGCCATCGGATCGTCTCGGATATTTACCAACTCGTTTCTGCCGTGGTTAACCGATGAGGCGACTATTAAAAGAGTTCTCAAAGCAGAATTGGACATCGAACGATGGCGGGATAATCATCTAAAAAATAGAACTACACGGACAAAGAAGACTCATTTAAATATTAAAACATTGGCAACAATGATTGTATGATTATAATGAGATACAAAAAGCTTTTTTCCCATCCTATTACACAGCAGAAAATTGAACAATAAACTAAGTCTATATAGATCGGGAGTCCCTTTCGTAGCTTCGCTTACTCTTTAGATGGATAAGCGAAAAATGTATTCATGTATTTATAAAAGTTTATTTAGTTTATTTCGTGCTTGGCGGGGCGCGAGCGCGAACTAATTTAGCCAATTTAAGTCCACTGCAGGACATAGGCCTCTCCCATAGGGAGGTTTTGACAAAATCACCGCGCTTGGCAAGCGGTTTGGCGATCGCAGTAACAGACCACTCGCACCTCAGATGCGGCTGCCCATCTGCGGTCTCTGATCATTTTAGTCTGATATTTTGAAAGATGGTTATCCCGCCATCTATCGGTTTCCATAACGATATTCAAGGCAGTTTCCCTTAGTCGCCTCCTACACATTTAATTATTTGATTAATAATGTCTCGCGAAAGTTTTATTAATTTAATGTTTATTTAGACTTAGCTCGTAAATGGACTTTCGAGTCGAGTTTAAAGACTGCAAGTTAAAGTTCATGTGCGTATATTTTGCACATCTAAACGTCATCTGAAGCATCTGTAAATGCTCGAACAATTTGCAGTAATTTTCTTTTAACGTTGGTCTAGACGGAGTAATTACCAACAGCGCTATTAGGATCACGGCAAAAAACCTTCGTAATTTTTTTAAAGATTAAACCAAATGTCAGCGGAAGTTTTTTAGAAGTACATTAGAGAATAAATAGCTTCACGCACAGTTCCTGACGGGATAGGCAGAGAGAACAGACCGCCATGTATCACGCTCCTTGCATACCTCTTTCGCGTGTTTCATATTCACCATTATCTTCATAAACGCACGTCTAGGCATACGAGTACTCTTGACCCTCCCTTCTTGGAACGTTTTGCTCACATGGTCTCGAAAGTTCATTATAGAATATTGTAATTTTATTTATATTTATATTATATATAGTTAGAGTTTGTTATGAAATTGATACATTTTCCGTTTCTTAACTGTAGGTTAAGGAGGTTTAACAACATGTTTTCAAGTTATGGGGTATTTTATACAGGATATTAGTAAAGTTAAAAAATACAAATAGTAAGTTTGTACGTAACTATATTTTTAATTTTGTTGGCGTGTTCCTTTTTTATGTGTGTGTCTATGGACTTTGAAATAAAGAATAATAATTATTATAACACTATGTTATCCCAGTGCCGGGAATCGTAACATGGGAAAGAACTTGGTTCCGTGTATCTAGTACAGTAAGACTATTGAGCAATAGGCTTACGTTAAATAAATAATCAGTCGAGCCCTACGTTTACTCAGATTCAAACCGAGGGTCGCCACCCTCCTTTGTCTAGCAGACAGAACAGTCAGACAGGCTTACCGTCTGATAATGAAAATTTATTACCAAGGTTCGTGATATTAATTAACTAAGATCTGCGTGCAAAGTTAATGTGTATTTTATCTGTAAGAAATTTACAAAAAAAATATTTTAGGAAATAGGTACGTAGACTAATACTTAACGATTTGATAATATAGTTTAAAGCGTTTCTACCGAGGAAACGAAAAGTTGTCGGTTCAAATCGCGCTATCAAGATTTGTGCGATGTATATTTCTACTCCAGTCAAAATAAAATATAGTTATGTAAGTAAAATCATTTAAGGTGGTTAAACTCCATCTCTGCCTAAAAGTCGTCGGGTTAGTATCACATTTCACTCATTTGTGTCGGCTTATAGCAGTATAATTACAGGCAACGCATATGTAGACTTCTATGGGAGAAGTCAATGATTAAAAACTGAATATTTAACCTACTTTTTCTGAAGTTGGTTACAGGATCCTTGGGCAGCAGTCTCCGATAATCAGGCGGACTGAGATCTCATTAATTGACATTAACATAAATAAATAAATATAAATATATTTACGCAATTCTCAATACAGGGGAAGACAGCGGTCGAGTCTAGATAATTAAGTCCCTTTGACCCACCTTCCACCGAAGATAATTTCGGGACAAGGTGAAAGGTGGTGAGGCCGTCGCCGTCTTTATGTCCAAGCCAACGATACAATTCGTACATAAGTTTTGGAAAAACCCATTGGTACGAGCCTGCCACCTGGGGTTCGAACTCGGGTCTCTTGACTCGAAATTTCGACCACCCAACCACTGGGCTATCGTGAATTCACACGTTTATGATGAACATGACATTAATATGATGTAACAATAAAATACTTTTAAAAATAGGCTTAAAATCTTTGATCCGTAAGTAGAAACTCAATTCTTCATTTACTCAGCATTCAGAAGTATTTAATGAAATCACGGCTAAAAATAAAAATTTTCACCCCAAATACTAATCTCGATGAATAATAAAATTTTCCGCAAGATTGAGCGTCTGCTGCTTAATCGAAAACAAATCAGAGCCGGGATATTTTTGGGATGCTGTACAATTTATGAACAATTCGAGTAGACTGACATCTTCCTGTGGATGTTGTGAGCTCACCAAGGCAAAATTGTAATTTCTAAGGATTCATAAGTGAGTCAAATAAGAAGGGGAGATAAAGAGAGTTTATATAAGTGTATTAAAAAAATGTCTTTACGCCATTTACAATACTGGGGTAGACAGAAGTCTGGACAATGAAGACCTTTCGACCGAAGATCATATACCATTCACCGAAGATATTTTTAGAGCAACGTCACAGGTGATGAACCAGTTGCTTACTCAATGTCCAAGCCAACGATATAAATTGTAGTTTTTGAAAAAACCCAATGGTACGAACTTATCAACTTGGGATCGAACTTGGGAGTCATAACTCAAATTCCGATAACACAACCAATCGGCTATCGTGACATAAAATATGTGTATTTAAACGAATATAGAGAACAAACTTTATAGTAAAACAAGAAAATAATGACAGTCAATTTCCTTACTACTTTTTACAAATAATATTATGCCCCACCTTGTCCTGAAATATCTTCCACGTTGTCCCGAAAATATCTTTGGAGGAAGGTGGGTCGAAGAGACTTAATTGTCTAGACTTGACCTCTGTCTACCCCTGTATTGGGAATTTGGTGAAGATATTTTTTTTTTAAATATAATTAAGTAATCCCTCAAAAACGAACCACAAATGTTTGTGATAAACCCAGTCGAATTGACTTCCTCCTATCTTAAACTTAATTGAGAAAAAAGAACCTTTTGTGGACGAAATAAAACAACGAGACTCCAACTTTAACCTGATCGGTTTTAGAGATTAAATAAATTTAACGGCGAGTAACAGACATAGAGCTCTACAAAGCGTGTCTCTAGATAGTGTTATCGCGTAACGCTGCTTTTGAACTGTCAAAGACTTGTCTCTGTAATATATTTAAAATTCAAATGACTGCGGGGGAGCGCACCGAGTCTTTGAACTTCTCACCTCACGGCGACGTAATCAGTTCTGAACTGCGTCTGCGTCTTAAATTATTTTACGAAGGTGACACGGGGATTTATGTTTACACGCGGGTAACGTTCATTAACGGATTTTAATCTTTGATAAGTCTTTTTTAATATAGAAAAACCATTTCTACATTTTCTCGGGTCCGGGTGTTTGCCTGGTGGTGCCTTCTTTGTTCCCGAGTCCATTGTGCAAGTGCTTTAACTGCTTACTTTGGGATCAGAGCAATGTGATGAATGTGTGTGACACTACCTAGGTATTTACTTATTTTGAAAGATTTTCATTTAGTCGCCTCTAACGTAATAAATCGGGACAGTATTCGGGACATCGGGAAAAAATATTTCTGCATATTTATGGTTGTGGATGAAAGAAGAACTAGTCGGATAAAGCAAAAGCAATAGACTCTTTTTACAGCTCTAATTACAGAGGGTCAGAACGACTGCTTATTGAGTTAGCACGTGTTCACCATTAACCAAGGTCAATTTAACTTATTTTTATTAGCGAAATCTCAATTTTGTTAATGCTTTATCAAGCTACTTATATTAAAGTTACACAGTAGAAAATTAAATTAGAAAAAAGAGATAGTAGAGTGGTTGGGAGAACGTATTTTGTGTCAAGAGACCCTAGTTCGATCCTCTGGTGGTGAGCTCGTATCAAAGGGTTTTTTTCATAACTTATATACGATTTATGTCGCTGTCTTGGACATAAAGATGGACTCACCAACTGTCACGTTGTCCCAAAAATAACTTTCGGAATGGGTGTTTCGAAAAGACTTAATTGTCTAGAACTCTGTCCTCCAGTATTGGGAATAGAATCAAGATATTTCATTTTCTAAAAAAATTAATTGACTGTTTAATACATTACTTATATATTATACACTCTTATATATTTATGTTATGTAATTGGGTGATCAAGATTCACTGAACGTTAATAATTTGCGCTTATTCCTTTTTCAGCTTAAATAGCTTTACAGCAATAAATATAATTAACCACATTTTCCCTTACATTTCACAAAGTATTAAATCTTTTTAACGCAAATTAAGATATTAATCTATACTTGCGGCACTATTTTTATATAATTAATTGCAGACAAAGTCACAGTTAGTGTGGCAAAAGTAATATTTAGTATATGTACGTACATTTTATATGTACATGTAAAAATACAGCGTCCATATGTTTGTGGTCGCAAAATTCGAATAATACGTGTTTTAACTCACGAGTATTCGCAAAGAAATATTTTCACTAAAACAAAGCAATCTTCTTTTTCTCCTTCTTTACAACCTATCAAAGGTCCACTGCTAAACATAGGCCTCCTCCAAAGACTTCCATAAAGAACGGTCCCGAGCCACCTGCATCCACCGAGTCCCCGCAATGTCGCGCAATTCGTCATTCCATCTTGTGATATGTTATATCAATAGAGCAATAATGATACGTAATGCATTGTATAGATTAAGTAAGTAGTTAGCAATTCATGGTATTCAAAGAATAAAGAAACAGAAAAATAAATAAGTGAATGAAAAGTTTATTTACTTACAAAATAGACGCATAATCGAATCATTACATATAGAAAAAAGGAAAACAAAAAAAAAATAAAACTTAAAAAAACCTTAAATAACCATAACCTTTAAATAAAAAAAAAAAACGATGCGCTACAATTTTACAAACGCAATCGACGTTGGTAACTCAGCATTAAGCTATATCTGTAAAGATCCGACATAGCTTCTTTTCAGTACCAACGCCATGACACTCCGATGTCAATCGATACAGAGTAAATTAAAATAGGATTACAACATACACACATATAATCACGCCTCTTTCCCGTAGGGGCAGGCAGAGACTAATTCTTTCTACTTGCTGCGATCCTTACATACTTGTTCCGCTTCGTCCACTTTCATTATTCCCGTCATATAAAAATTACAGTAATCTTAAAAAAAGCAAACACAAAAAACACATTTATTCATCCACATAAGTAACTTACATTACATCCATTGATAGTCATTTTTTAATCTACCACCGATTCGTTGTGAAGTTCCTTTAACGGCGAAAAACAGACGAAAGAAATCACCGTAGGTCATCCCCTTTTTTAACAATAGAAGATACATTTTTGGATAAAGAATAATCAGAAATAGGATCGGTCAACTCATTTCCGAGGAGTAGCATTAATGAATTCATTTGTATTATAACAAACTATTTCACAAATAAATACATTAATAGGCAGGCTTTCATTAATAAATACATTAATAGGCAGGCTTTGCACATTTACTGGAATTATGTTAAAATCTATGGACTATAGTAACTGGCATTACTTAATATCAACTCCAGAAATAATGCACCGTGAATAAGACATCCAGTAAGTGAACTGGTTCTTGTAACTTGACAACTTAACGCTCAAACACATGTGAAAGTTCCAATCGAGTTTGAACCCGGGCTGTCGGTACTCATACCTGAACCCGTTAGACTTAATCGTATTACTTTAAAGCCGGCACGCGTTGACTGCGAGATCTTCGTGTCACCGATATTGGAGATTAAATTCGATCAGACCAAGCTAATGTAATAAGTGCGAAATTCGTGTGTATGTTTGTAGCTGAATCATATCAGACTTAAGTCAGATTCGAAATTAGCTGACTATAATTAAAACGGAGACTGTAATTTAGGTCAAAAAATAATAATTAAAAAAATATCTTCACGACATTCTCAATACAGGGTTTGACAGACGTCTAGACAGTAAGTCCTTTCGACCCACCTTTCCACCGCAGATATATTTAAGGTGATACAATGAAGTTTAAATAAATAGAACAACATACATAATGAAACTAGCTCACCCCGCAAACGTTGTTTTGCCATATAAAAATAGTGGTTGATCGTAGAAGGTTGAATATTTAGCTCTATAAAATAAAAATAAATAAATAAATATCTTCACGCAATCCCCAATGCAGGAGTAGACAGAGGTCTAGTCCAGACAATTAAGTCCCTTTGACCCACCTACCACCGAAGATATTTTCGGAATAACATGAAGTGAGGCCGTCGCAGTTCAAGCGAACAATATGATTCGTACCTAAGTTTTTGAAAAACCCATTGGTACGAGCCTGCCACCTGGGAATCGAACTCGGGTCTATTGACTCGAAATTCCGACGAACCCATCCATCGCTATCGTGACTTTTATCGATTTTTAATGCTGTATCATAAAGAAAATAAAAATTTATCTAAAATTAAAAAAAAAAATGGTTTCCCCTTAAAATTAAGGGGAATGAAAAATAGATGTCCGATTCTTAGACCTACCTAATATGCACACAAAATTTCATGAGAGTAGGTCAAGACGTTTTGGAGGATTATGGGAACGGACATTGTGACACGAGAATTTTATAATAGATTATTGTTTCAACGTAAAATAGTGAGATAACAGCTGACAATTTTCACCTAACATTACATTCTCCGAACATCCACGAAGTAACGATGCCCCTATGAACATAAAACTCCCCCTTCGGACGATTCGAACGGCTCCCCGAGGACCACAGGGGGAGGGCAGAAAAACTTACGAAATATTGTTTTAGCCACAGCGAATTGCAACAATAGATAATGGTGTAAATTTCTCTTCACGCAATTCCCAATACAGGGGTAGACTGAGGTCTAGTCTAGACAATTAAGTCCCTTCGACACACCTTATACCGAAGATAATTTCGGGACAACGTGACAGGTGGTGAGCCCGTCGCCGTCTTTATGTTTTTTGAAAAACCCATTGGTACGGGCTTGCCACCTGGGGATCGAACTCGGGTCTGTTGACTCGAATTCCGATCACCCAACAACTCGGCTGTCGTGACTTGTGTAAATTTCTCAATATATATGTTACATTATAACATAACAGCCTTACTTGTAAGCTTTACCCTCGTGGAAACCTTTATCGTGCTAAATTTACATGTTATTTGAAAAATTTAGAACTTGCAAGATATTTCAGCTGTGATGGCATCGGCTTAAGGATGTGCCTTTCCTCTCCTGGATGTCGTAAGAGGTGACTAAGAGAAGAACTTAGGAAGTATCTATGACTACCGACAGGTCGGTGGAGACTGGATAGACATAATTTTAAGAAAAATGTTCTTAAATATTACTGTACAATTTTCATTGTAGTCATTTTAATGGCGGGACAACCACCTCCAAAAGTAATACCAGAACAAAATATGGAGACCGTTGACGGGCAGCAGCGTTTTAGATGCAAGATGTCTGATATAGCCATCGCCAATCCGCTTTCCGAGCATGGCGATTATGGTAAACATTCTAATGGGAGATTCAGCGATGGACTGGTACCGGCCGTTATGTATGTAGACATTTTCAAATTTAAGCTTCTATTCTGGAATCTGTAATGGAATACATTTCTGTGCATATGTATTGTACACTGTAACGTTGTTCCTAGTAGGTTTCGGTGAAAGGACGATCGAGTAAAGTTTATAGATCTCTGTTAACCGCAATATCTAAGAATATGCGTGATATAGACGATACAAATTCATGTAGTCCGTATCAGTTTTCGAAAAAAAGAAAACTACAACACAATCGGTTTGCGATGCCACAAACTAACCAATAGTCATTTATGCAGAGACACGTTCAACTTGTGACATCCCGGTCACATGTTTCTTTTTCTTTTCTTTTTTATTAGAGAAAAGTTATTTACGCTTACATGTAAAGCGCATATTTTTTCCAATAAAGGATTTCCGGGCATGTTGTTTACAGACGTCAGGCAGCCGCCTCTGCGTTCCAATGTAAATCTAGACCAGTTCCACATTTGCATTGAAAGTGCCCCAAAGCGCTGCCCTGACGGATTTTACATTATTATCCTATCGAAATCTCCACATCTATACATATAAATAAAATTAAGGCGTCTGTTTGTTATTCCAAATTATCAGTTTTTCATTAAATGCGTATGAAAGTATATACCTACCGTGTACACTTATAAAAGTAATACATAAAAAACACAATGTTTTAAAGTTTTGTCAGTCTGTCTGACAATTCAGCTAATCCGGTTCCGGCTAATCTCTGATACGGCACGTCCGATTTTAACGGGACTTTCACTGACAGCTTGCTGATATTAACTGATAAGGCATGAGCTGATAAGGTAACTAATGCTACTTTTATTTAAAAAAATAATTAGTGTTAATACGGGCATAGCCGCGGGGGACAGTTAGAAAAAAATAAAGACACTTACAATCGCATACTTTAAATTAAAAAATATACTTTTACACGACGACCACATCTTGATTACCGCAAAACCTTACGGAGGAGCCTAGCAGTGGTTTTACATAAGTGAAATAACAATAGTTATTCGATATAGCAATTATTTCCAGTGCAAAAATAACAGCCTTACAAGGCAGTGTGAAATCGGCGCCACTAATAGCATTCCGACAAATAAATCGCGCCGGAACAACGAAAGGGCGGGCGACGCGGGAGCGGTTTATGTGATTTTTAACGAAAGAGCAATAACGGACTTTATTAATAAACAAATAAAGTAAACAATTAAATGTCTGTGTGGACAAGTGAATATGCGACAAATGAACAAGTGGCGTTCGAATCCCGGGTGGGTCAATGTAGAAGTTCACTTTTGCTACATTTTCTCAGGTAGTCCTATAACGTCCTCCTGGACGTTAGTATGACGATGCCGACCTCCGTGGACGAGTGTCGTACACACCGGAATTCAAGGTGTCGGTATCCCTGACGTCTCGGGTTCGATTCCCGGACGGTTCTTTGTAGAAAATTACTTATGCTACATGTTGTCTGCTCTGAATTCTTGTGGTGCTTTCGTTGTTTCAGATTCCAAAATACGTGTGCTTTAGCTGCTTACTTTGTAATCAGAGCAGTGTATAAGATGTTTTCCCTATGTTTTTTTTTTTATAGAAAAGGGAGGCAAACGTGCAGGTGGCTCACATGATGGTAAGTGATTACCGCCGCCCATGAACACCCGCAATACCAGAGGCATAGCAGATGCGTTGCCGGCCTTAGAGTCAAGAATTGGGGGAGGAGGGTGTGTGGGCCTCCGGTTACCTGCACTTACCAGACGAAACGCAGAAGTTTGTTAGACTTCTACTTCACGCCGGTATTCTGTGAGGTCGTGGTACTTCCCCGGTCGAGCCGGCCCATTCATGCAACAACAAAAGTTGATGGGTGGCTCTACCACTATTAAGTGTGTCTGTACTTATTTATTATTTAATTATGCTGCCCGACTGGAACTATATAAATCGACCTTCCACTGTCAAATGTATACAGTTTTTATCAAAATAAAGCAGTATCTCAGATGAACACGACTTCAATACAGCCGCGGATTTACAAAGTAATCCCGCCCCGACGCTGGTTTATTTCCATAGAGCAGTTTTAAAAGCGGGGATCACCGGCGAGACGACGCGATGCTTTGAATTTATCACGCCGAAGTGTTTCGCGAGTGCTATTGGAAATATGCACTTGAACGCAGACCGCCAGCGAGATTTCAATTTCAACTTTGCAGAGATTGATTGATATTATTTTATTGTTATTTTTAGCTTTCACGGTATTATAGACAGGATAGTGAGAGTGGTAGGGTGAACGGAATTCGAGTCAAGAGATCCAAGTTCAATCTGTTGGTAGCCTCGTACCGATGGGTTTTTGAAAACTTATGTTTAAAACGATTTATATCGACAGCTTGTATATAAAGATGGCGACAGGTCCACCAACTGCCAAAAATGTCTTCGGTGAAAGGACTTTATTGTCTAGACCTCGGTCTATCCCAGGTATGAAGAATGGCGTGAAGATATATTTTATTTCTTGCTTATATAGTTATCTATTATATACACTATACAGTTTTTCGTTTGTGTTTTTGTTTACTTTTATGTATTTAATTTGGTTTCATTTTGGTCTGATAGTTTATTTCGAGATTGCTATTCTGCTGTGGTGGCTAATTAAAAAAAATACAATTAATGGATGCGTATAAATGCTTTGATTTGAAGGTTTTCAAGGTGTAGTCATCTCGAGGCCCCGATTTGATTCTCGGACTGGTCAATGTAGAAAAACCACTTTTCCTACATTTTCTCGAGTCTGGGTGTTTGTGGCGCCTTCGTTGTTCCGATTCCCATACCGCAAGTGCTTTAGCTTCTTACATAGGGATCGGAGCAATGTATGTGATGATGTCCCTATCTATATACGTGTTTATTTATTATTAATTTAATTATGATTTTTTTTAATAGGCTAAAGTCACGATAGCCCAGTGGTTGGGTGGTCAGAATTTCGAGTCATTAGACCCGAGTTCTATCCCCAGTTGGCAGGCTCGTACCAATGGGTTTTTTAAAAACTTATGTACGAATATCGTTGGCTTGGACATAAAGATGGCGATAGGAATTCGTGTCGAAGGACCCGAATTCAATCCCCAGGTGGCAGGCTCGTACAAAAGATTGTTTTTAAAACCAATCTGCGATTTATATCGTTGAGTTAGACATAAAGACGGCGATGGGCTCACCACCTGTCACGTTGTCCCAAAATATTTTCGGTGGAAGGTGTGTCGAAGGGACTTAATTGTCTAGACTAGACCTCTGTCTACCCCTGTATTGGGAGTTGCGTGAAGATAACTTTTTTTTATGAATTTTTTTCTTTAATTTAATAACCGATAAAAATTAACAAATTCTAACAAACATTTATTTGTAACAATATTTCGTTTACACGACAGTAGCAACTAAGATTCAAATAGTCCATCCCTGTTAAATACTTTTAAGTATTTCAATAATGAACCACTCCGTACAATTGAACAGAATCTCGACTAATATAATTGCTTCATCTCTATCCTGAAATGAATTTTCAGGAGCGCTTTCCGTTAGCTTCCGCGAGATGAAAGGAAACCACTTCACTGAATTAGATGCGTTAAAATAGACTACACTCGGAGCCGAGATAATAATTTTAATATAAGTGAAATACCGATAATGAGATTTTAACGTGTCTTAAACGATAGTGATGAAGTGAAAACCCGATGGCCGAGTGATTGAAACCCTGCCTTTGAAGCTTAGGGTCGTTCGAATCCCGCCAGGGGCAAATAATCGTGAGATTAATATATATAATACATTAGAGTGTAACTGTTTCGAATTCCATAAATCTAGTGCCTAAGCAGCTTACTTTAAGATCAGAGAAATGTATGTCATAAATAGTCACGATAGTCGAGTGGTTGGATGATCGGAATTGTATATTTTTTTGGAATTGTACATAGATATTTTTTTATCTTTTCTTATCTTTGTACGTATGTAAAATAAATTTTTGTACGTATGTCGTGACAAGTCACGATAGCCGAGAGGTTGGGTGGTCGAAATTTCGAGTCAAGAGATCCGAGTTCGATCCCCAAGTGGCAGTACCAATGAGTTTTTCAAAAACTTATGTACGAATTCCATCGATGGCTTGGACATAAAGACGGCGACGGGCTCACCACCTGTCACGTTGTCCCGAAAAATATCTTCGGTGGAAGGTGAGTCAAAGGGTCTTAATTGTCTAGACTAGACCTCTGTCTACCCCTGTATTGGGTATTGCGTGAAGATATTTATATTTATCTATTTATATGTCGTGACTGTTTATATGTATATGTGAATATTTATTTATACATAAATACATATGTTTGTAAGTTTACTGCACCATTAGATTAGAAATTATGACGGCAATAGGCTCACCACCTATCACGATATATAAAATAACTTAATAACGACGTACTAGTACATAGAGACGGCAACAGACTCACCACAACCACCACTCACCTGTCATGCTGTCCCGAAAATGTATTCGGTAAAAGTTGGGTCGTATTGAGAAATGCGTGAATATGAAAGAAAGGAATTTGAACAACAAAGTATAGACTTAAGAAATTCCCTTTTACATGCGAAAGTTTTTCGATTGCTTTTTCTTAAAAATTTACGAAAATTTAAAAAGTTGTTGGCGAAAGATGGCGAATTTAAACTTGCGCAATCTTCGAGAGTCACCGGGCAGGATGCGCGAAACAATCTTGTGTTAAAAACCTGGCCGTCAAACTTCTCTACAATGTTTTCTTTATTTTCACAAAAAGGCTCAGTGAACTTTAGTTAATTTTTTTAAAGAATATTAGCAATGCCATATAAAATTGCTAGTATTCCTGTTAACCACTCCATTTAAACTGCAACGCTTGTGTCTGTAATGGTTCACGACAATAGTCGATTGGCGGGCTCGAACCTGCGACGTTGTTTCGCAGACGGCACCTTAATACGTTAGGTTATTGCCGCATAGGTTATAGTTAAATAAATAAATATCTTCACGTAATTCCCAATACAGGGTTAGACAGAGATCTAGTCTAAACATTTAAGTCCCTTCGACCCACCTTCCACCGAAGATATTATCGGGACAACGTGACAGGTGGTGAGTCCGTCGCCGTAGGTTATAGTTGAAACAGCCTATTTAAAATATTGGTTAAGTAAGAAAATAATAAACTATTAATCATAGTCAGGTAATAAAATACAGTTGTGTAGTGTGTAAATCGCAATAGCTACCGACTGATGGCGGGAAAACCATCTAGAGAAATACCAGATCAAAATTCAGAAGACCGGTGATGAGCAGCAGCATCTAAAGTGCAAGGTGGCTACTGGTGGTACTACGATCAACAATTCACTAGCAATTACGAGGGAAACCATATCGTGCAATGTATTTTAACAAGCCGTTATTAACGAGTATATAAGTACGTATTTGTTTACGTACCTATAGAGGTAATGACCAGTTAAGAATAAGGCAAAGATGCACCTAAATTAATACATACGCATCCCGTTGCTCTGGGTGGTGAGTGTGGGAAACCTATAGTTACTCAGTTTAGTTAGTTTAGTGAGAATATGTAGATATGATCATAAATGGGTGGACATAATGTTGTAGAAATGCAAAACGATTTTATTTCACGTATATATTATCTTTAGATAAAGTATTAAATATATTAAGTTGAAACTTATATTTTATGAAGCGTGGAAGCCTAAACTTCACAAAAAGAATGCATTAAAGTCGGTGAACAATTAAACTCCAAAACAAGATTTTGAAGACGTACTAACGTACAATATCACTTATTTATAATCTACACATAAAATCTTCTGTATTATTATGCCTTCACTGAAATCACATTATGACCTCATGGTTGAGTACTTTCATAAATATAAATTTCTCAAAAAACCATGAAAGGCTATCGATTTACGTAGGTTTTTAAAGTTTGATGTCATGAGCGCTGGGATTCACAGTAATAAAGTATTATTTCATATAAGTCACGATAGCCGGGTGGGTGGTCGGAATTTCGAGTCAAGAGGCCACGAGTTCAATCCCCAATGCTCGTACCAATGGGTATTTTCAAAGACATATGTACGATTTATATCGTTGGCTTATACGTAAAGACGGCGATGGCCTAATCACCTGGGACGATGTCCCAAAAAATGTCATCAGTAAAAGGTGAATGATGATGGTATTAGGAATGGATTTTGATGATTTCCGTGGACGAGTGGCGTAAACACTCGTTTTCGAGATGCCACCATCTCGAAGTCCCGGGTTCGATTCCCGGCCGGGTCAATGTAGAAAAACAACTTTTTCTACATTTGCTCGGGTCTAGGTGTTTGTGATACCTTCGTTGTTTTCGACTCCCATACCTCATCTTACATTTGGATCGGAGCAATGTATGTGATGTTGTCCCTATCTATTTTTTCTTCGCTGCGTTTTGATTTACGTTTTTTTATTAACTTCGACGGTGCTGCGTTTGGATTATAGTAGGAAAAACATTTGCGCAGCGTAAAGATTTTTCTCAACGAACAATGCAGTGGATGCGGTTGCCGCGAGGAAGTATAACGGCCGAAGAGTTCCGCAGGATTCATTGAATAATGTATGATCTCGACTGGAATACCCGCGTCGACTGCGAAATTTTTCATATAGCGTAAACAGGCGACTCGATTTTGGTTGCGTGGTATCATGATATTGTGGGTTTTACGTGTTTTTAAACACATTAAAATTCTAAAAAGTTTATTACAATTCTAATCTACTGAGATCGAAAACGTATCTCTTATTCGATCTCAGTGGATTAGAATTGTAATAAGAAACCTTTGATAAGCGAAACCGGTCAGGTATTTTAATATAAATGTGGAATAAGTAAAAGTGAATTTTCATGTGTTTAATGATGAAGTTCCACCAAGAGACAGCAATCGTGAGTATGGAAAATATGTTTTTTTCTTTTAAGTTTAATGGCTGTTATAGTTTAGTAAATAAATACTAAAATCTACCAAGCAGTTTTGTAAATGGTAAATAGTCTGGCGAATCTGGGAATCCGTATTCTATTAATAGGAAGGAGACTTGTACTATCTAATTTATATAAGGTCACGAAAGCGGAGTGGTTAGATGATCGTACAAATGGTTTTTTTTTACTTATGTACGTCGGCTTGGACATTAAGACGGCGACAGGCTTACTACCAGTCTACCCAAAAATTTCTTCCGTTAACGGTGGGTTGAAAGGACTTAAGTGTCTAACTTGTCTCTCTACCCCTGTACTACATCCCGTCACTATAAACCCTGTACTTCGCATGATGAAAACCATTGGTTTTTTCATAGTCTCAAGAGCATTGGGGATCAAACTCGGGTATCTTGAGTGGAATCTCAATCACCAAGCCACTCGGCTATCGTGACTACAGCCTTCGAATAACTGAACTTTAAATTTGATTTAGGAGAGTAACACTTCGCGCAACCCTCTTATTAACGATAACTACATTACCATTGTCGGATTACCGTCTGTGTCAGACGCAAGGTAAATTGGTTATTCAGCTCGCACCCCCCCAATGTTACAAAGTTACAACTCGTTTTACTCGGGTTACTTACCTAACCCGTTAGGCCCGTAAAATAAGGCGGTACGTAAGCCTAGCCTTTGCTCTGCGTTCTATTCTCAGTCGGGTCAATGTAGAAAACCACTTTTTCTATATTGTCTCGGGTGTTTGCAGTACCTACGTGGTTTTTGTTTCTCAAATTATTGAGTAAATTATTAAGTTATTAAGTTTATTATGTTATTAAGTTTGTATTTCTTTATTTCTTCTGTGCTTTTTAGCTATTTATATGTTAATAAATTTATATAGCGCCAACTATTTATCACGATAAGAAGCTTGGTACTTGTACATAATATTCTTCACACAGACTAGATGTATACATTTATATTTATTTTAAAATGAATTGTGTTTATATTCTTCATATAATTATTTACTTTGTATTAAAGAGTCACGATAGCCGAGTGGTTGGGTGGTCGGAATTTCGAGTCAATAGACCCGAGTTCGATCCCCAGTTGGCAGGCTCGTACCAATGGGTTTTTCAAAACTTATGTACGAATATCGTTGGCTTGACATAAAGGCGGCGACGGGCTCACCACCTGTCACGTTGTCCCGAAAATATCTTCGGTGAAAGGTGGGTCGAAGGGACTTAATTGTCTAGACTCGGCCTCTGTCTACCCCTGTATTGGGAATTGCGTGAAGATATTTTTATATTTATCTTATGTATCTTGTTTTTTTTTATTATGAACTACCAACCTACTCCCTGTTTCATTATTTAAAATCCTGTACATCTAAAAGTTGTCTGGGAAAAATCACGTTTAGCGATAAAGCCGCTCAATACCACCTCTTCCTCTTCTTTTACAGCCTATCAAAAGTCCATTGCTGAACATAGGCCGCCCCCTTAAGATTTCCAGAAAGAACGGTCCCGAACCACCTGCATCCATCGACTCCCCGCAAAGTTTTGCAGGCCATCACTCCATCTTGATGGGGGTTCGTCCTACACTGCGCTTGTTACCTCTTACATTACACTATTATATTTATGCTTAAGTAAAATACATACATATATTTTTTTGTATGATTTTCATTAGATTCTTACTTCTTCGGTGTGCAATAAGGAAGATTCCATTGTATTCTAAAAAAAAAACATTTCTGGCATTGACAGTGATACATGCCCAAAGCAAAATTACTATAGAAGTTCACAGAAATGTAACGATGCTAATAAGAATCCAATTATAAATTTTTCGTTTGTTCTAACCGAAGCCATTGTACAGTCGTGCCGAAAGGACCTCTTTTATTTCCAACTTTTTTGAAGGGACGGATGCTTTCGTTAAATATTTAACTCGGCGACTCTAAGCCGTAAATCCTAAAGGCAAGGGTCCATATTCCAACAACTGTCAATTTTATATAACGGAGGGTGGCGCCCTCGGTCGTATTTTCAAGTAAACACCGGAATCATTAGCCAGTTTATTAGACATAAGCATGAAGCCCTGGGCGTTACGTTCTCTCTTGTGCAATGAAAATAATATAATTATTTTTTATGAGTTTACATTTCTTAGTTATGACAGAGCTGTGATAGTCTAGTGATCAGAGCGCTCGATTTAGAAGGTAAGTGAACCAGGTTCGATCCCGGGACTGACATTCTTAATAGCGATTAAAATCCTGAAATACCTAGTAGCTCGGCGGCGAAGAAATAAAAAAAATGTATTTCGCCAAACCGCACTGAAACAGCGACCGTTCTCCTGCTCTAACCTCTCCTAAATAATTTATAATAAACTTTACTCAGCAGTGGGCAGCAATTGTAAAGAAATGAATCTGTAAATGCTACATTACTTTTCAACTTTTATACTTCTTATCCAGAATTGTACAAGTTGTAAACGAAAAAGACTACATTGCAGAATAATAGATTGACATTAAACAATGGCTGCTTGCTTAGGCATGTTGTCTATTCTATGAGATAACAGGACAGAGGCACCAACAATACAAACCCTACAAAAGAAAAGCTGTAAATCAATATATGTATTCTTATATTGGCGACGGGCTCGCCACCTGTCACGTTGTCCCAAAAAATGTCTTTGATGAAAGGTGGGTCGAAAGGACTTGATTGTCGAGACCTCTGTCTACCCCTGTATTGGGAATGGCGTGAAGATATCTTTTTTATTTGAAGACTTTAAATAAATTATTTAGACTGAGTGATAAAGTTACAGGTAACAGCAACAAGAAATTTCAAAAAAACTTCAAGTATTTCTACATTAAAATAGACAAAATATCTTCACGCAATTCCCAATACAGGGGTAGATAGAGGTGTAGTTTAGACAATTTAGTCTCTTCGACCCACCGTCCACCGAAGACATTTTTGGGACAACATGACAGTTGTACATAAGTTTTAATAAAACCCATTGGTACGAGCCTGCCATCTGGGGATCGAACTCGGGTCTCTCGACTCGAAATTCCGACCACCCAACCACTCGGCTATCGTTTTGAGTCGTGTGTCGTCGATCGTCAATGAGTTTTTTCAAAAAACGTATGAACGATTTACATCATAAGCTTTGACATAAAGACGGCGAAAGGCTCATCACCTGTCAAGTAGTCCCAAAAATGTTTTAGGTGGATGTGCGGAATTGTCTAGGCCTATGTCTATTTGTATTAGAAATGGCGTGAATATTTTTAGGACAGGAAGAAGACAACGAAGACGACCTTTCGACCCACTTTTCACAAGAAAAATATATCAGCAAAAAACAATTCTTGCTGTGAACTCTTCATTCCGCCCGCGTTTATTATGTAATCTGTTGTTGTATATAAGCGATAGTAAACAATAAGTGCCGGCCGGTGATTTGTTGTCAAATAAATCAAATGATCAATAAGAGCGCCAGGATCCTATTGTAGCCGATACATGTTGAGTACAGATGGCGCGGTGATGGAGGGCCCCGTAATTGTTATACTTTATTATGATGCACGAGGGCCTGGACAATGGGGCAGTGTGTCATTGTAATTCCTTGTATCGAATCGTTATCGAAAAGGGTGTAGAACAATCGACATTGAGAGGAGTTTCACGAGTACTTTCGTAAGTCAACTGCCAGAGGTATCTGACGTATGGACATCACACCGCATTATGGAAAGCTGGTTGAAGATATAAAAAAAGCCATTTTGTAAAATTATTCTTCGATCAATAGAGTTGATAATTAGAATATATTTTATTAATAACTAAATAAAATAAATATCTTCACGCAATTCCCAATACAGGGGTAGTCAGAGGTGTACTCAAGACTTTTAAGTCCCTTTGAACCACTTTCCACCAAAGGTATTTTCGGGACAACGTGACAGGTGGTGAGCCCGCCGCCGTCTGTATGTCCAAGCCAACGATATAATTCGTACATAAGTTTTTATTCAAAAACCCATTGGTACGAGCCTGGGGATCGAACTCGGGTCGCTTGATTCGAAATTCCGACCACCCTCCACTCGGCTATCGTGACTTCTGATCCATTTTCTTGTAAATTTAATATATGTATGTGCCAGTTTAAATAAGTATTGCTGATAATGAAGAAAATGGATGTAGATAATATAAAATATTGTATAGTTAATAATCGGAATTCTTGTCGATTTGTAGAATTCTGTAGCGAATCCACAGACTGTTTAGAAATTTTAGACACAGTAAAATTAAAAGATCTACCTAGCTCCCTCCTGTTCTGTACCACCTGACTTGTAAACGTCACATTTTTTTTTTGTTAACGTACTTTCCCAATACCGGGGTAAACAGACGATCAGACAAGTCTTTACGACCCACCCTTTCACGGAAGGTTTGTTAGGAACATCGTGACTATTTTAATAAAATAACTGTGTTGATAATAATTTATTTCGTTTAATTTATAGTCGAATCCGGTCATATTTTTCGTCTACTGGAAGTATTAAGTTGGTATGTTACTCGATGTAATAAAATATGAATTTTAAAATATTTTTAAAGATTTTCTTCACTGATAAGGGAAAATGTACAAAACACGGGTTCATCGCTGTACTCCAGAGCAAAAGTAATAAATCAAACAGTGGAAAATAACAGAATAAGTGTATATTTAACAAAAGTTACCGTACTGTTAGAGAGCATGAATATGCCATTCGCTCCTATACCAACGGGATTCGAGAAGACAATAGTCTTTCCAATAGGAAAAGCCGTCAGTACCGTAGAGTTGTGCTTTAATGTTATATATAGTAGGTTATTTTTTAAACTCTTCAATCGGATTTCGATCACACATCCACTCGGCTATCGTGTCAATATACATAAGATAATATCAGGGGAATCAATAATATACGGGAGAGTTCTATGTTCCGTATTACACTTTTATATTCCTCTATTTAATACTCTTCAAAATTACAGCTAATAAAATCGATAAACATTGAATATTCCTATTTTATTCCTTATTACTCTTTTAGAATTCGAAAATAGAACGAGCGAATTTGAGTCGAACCATTGTTTTAACAGAATATTTTTAACAGTGTTCGGTTTAGTACTGATCAGATCAATATCTTACCGGTAGCCTCGAGTTTATTGAAATGGTAAAATCGAAAGAAAAATCAGAAATTAAACTTAAACTACAAATTAAAGTTAAAACGTCACGATAGGCGTAATAATTTGTTTAAAAATTAAACATACACAACTTACTTAATTATCACAAAAGTCACGAATACAATGCACAAATACAAAACGTTGCGTAAAGTGATTACAATTACCCGTGGCCAGCAGGCGATACGTTATTCATTTGGATTTCAAATTTGTATCCCAAATGGCGATTATTCCGCTACGCTAGCTGCCCTACGCTTCGCTGACGCCGGGCAGGTTTTCCAGAATAACAATTCCGTGGAAAATGGAATCCGTTTTTAATCACAAACCTGGAATATTATTATGTCATTCCGCTGTCAATTTCGCGAATATAAATTAGAAAATGTCATAGCTAAACATAACATTTAACTTGATAAAATATTATTCGTACTTAGAAAAGGTATGTTTGGGTTTTAGTTTCATGAAGGAAAATGTACGGCCTTTTCTTGCATGATGAATGCGGCGGGTTAAAATAATACAAACATCAAGTAAAGGTATTTTACGCTATCACATTTCGTCTAGTGAATTAGGTAAACAGAAACACATTGCTTTCCCCTTTCTAATGGTGGACCTTATCTTAAATACATGCTGATAAGCTTCGGTGGCTTTTGTTTGGGACGAAATGATAGGTGGTGAGCCTACCGCCGTCTTAGTTTGTCAGCTAACGGGTACCATACCCATAAATACATAATTGTTTACGTGTATAAATATTCAGATACATACAAACATTCATTACCCGAATACATCATATACACACCGAATCATTCATATCCATCACACGAATTCGAATTACGCTAGGGGCATATAGCTTAATTCGAACCCCCGCAACCCTGAGCTTCTAAGGCAGGGTCACTAGCAACTCGGCTATCAGTTCATCTAAATTTTACCACAAATAATAAATAAATTTCGCCCAAATCTCAGCTCAATCGGATGTAAGTGAAAATTGATACAATTTTAAACAGGCACGTGAACAAAGCGAGTCAAATAAAGTTCAACAAAAAGAAAACTCAGAACCTCTTTTAAGCTAACAAACAACAAAAACACGAACAAAATGAACAGGCTTTAATAAAAGTGAGTGCTGTAAAAGTTAAATTTCGTAAAATCTTCCACTCGACCGTATTCGAAAAGGTTTCATCGGATTCTTTCACGTTTACGCCCGGGTAAGGGTTGGACTTTTGACGGAGCTTGTCGAACGTTAAATTTAATGTTCCGCTTCCATTCACCTCCGGGAAAGTCCGACGAAAGTCCAAGTAAGCTTACCTGAAACAAAAAGTAATATAGGTCAATGTCATGTCAAGCAAAGATGTGAATAACAAATATGTAAAGAACCTCATCGAGTGAGTTGTCGGTTGTCGAGGTGTCGCCATCTCTCGTCATGGGTTCGGTTCCCGGACGGGTCAATGTAGAAACAACACATTTTCTGGATGTTTGTGGTACCCCTTGGTTGCCCCTATCTACGTATGCATTGATTGCAATTATTAGAAGCCAACATAATTGGAGTGGTATGTAGGTATGATATGTATTTACTTTATACCTTTATGTATATAGGTTTTGTTTTCTAAATTTAATGTATTTCTTTCTTATACTTTACTGTTACGTATTGAAGTAACCGCCTTCGATGTTTTTCCACTCCTCAAGGTTGACAGGCAGTTACTGCTTTCAGCATTATTTTCGCCTTTGGTATTAATATATTTTATATGGTTTAATAAATTTAAATATATAAATAAGTCTAGTTTCAGGATAGTTTTGTTCTATTGACCATTATATAACGTTGTATATTGTATTTTATTAGAGAAAATACGTTATTAGTACGAGACTTCCTCAAGAGGATCGAACTATCTTAACTGTCTTATCTACCTAACTAGAATTAATACTATTCAACCATTCAACTATCTATGCAATTTAAGTTTTTAAATAGCCAAAGGTACATTTTCAAAACATCGTTTAGAAGAAACGGCATGATAACTGTTATCTGATTGACAAACATGTCATCCTCGCACTGCGACTTGATCTTTCACTGTAAGCCTTATGAGAAAGCTCAGATTTGCTCAAGGGGCTGCTACGGAAAGAGCTATGTCCGCTCTTTTTCTGCGCGATGGAATCTCCAACTGGGGTATCCAATATAGTTATAAGGATCAACACTCAGTGGTTATTTTCCCATACTGGGGCAGGCAGAGTTCCATACAATGTAGTTCTGTCAACCCACTTACCACCGAGGCTGATTAGGGACAACGTGAAGGGAGGTAAGCTTATCCGCAGTCTTAATGTCTTACGTAGCTGTACAAATTACTTAATTAAGTCTATATTTACATAGATAAATATTTATGTATAAGTATTCGTTTTTGTGCACTGTTCATTTAGTAAGAGCACTGTCGGGATACCCCGCCAATGAAAATATATGTTTGCATAAGTATGCACAATTTTTCTTAGTTCTAATCAACATTTCATACTAACTGCTCCTGCAAATTTGTCTCTCGATTTAACATTTAACTCGGAACCCTAATTATTTTTCTATAATAAATGTAGCCTAGGTAACGCCTTTTAACTTCAGCTATCTGCCAGCGAAAGCCCCATTGCAGCCTTTTCAGAATCTCTGAATCAGACATCTGAGCCGGAACAAGAAACAGACACACAGAGAAAAATTTTTAGATTTTATAATGTAAGTATCGTATATAATTTCATGGGCATTTAGTGACAAGCTGTTAATGTGTAATTACAAACAGACGCTTCAATTTTATTTATATGTCTTTTAAACATATTATGAACGTTCATACCATTTCCGTACACTGGATATGTATGTAAACTATTACCATCAATGCATATTGACAACGGTTTTGAATAAACTAGAAACAAGTTTAAACAAGCTCTGTTAATAAAAGCTGAACTGGCCCCGCGCCAGACAGTGAATAGCTCCTTATTCCACTTGGCAGAACACACGAGACTTTTTGCTACATGTTCAGTCTTAAGTAAAGATTTTATTTAAATGACAAAAATCCTTTCCACATTTGCTTAGTTAAAACAAGCAGCACTAGTTGACTAGTTGGGTACACTAGAAGCGTATACTTCTACAACAAATTCCCGTTAAATGTGCAAAGCCTGCCTATTAACAGGTATAAGAAATTTATTAAAAAAAAAAAACACTTTATAGGAAGGATTATGATAATATAAATGAATATATTAAAGACCGTAACACCTGAGGATAAGGTGATCGCTGCCAAGCTATATCTAGCTTTATTTGATATGTGATTCATCAAAACCTAAAATAGAGGAAATTCAGAATGGAGAAGAGATGACCCTCCTTTCACCAAAGCCTGAACAACATGACATGACACGGTAAGTCTTGTGTCTAACAGACACAGTCTTGGTGTCTTACGGTACAATATACTTATACACATATATTGTATTTACATAGATATTCGTGACAGGGTCATATTTGAATACTGGGTAACAATCAAAGAGTCTATCGAGTTATCGAGTTTCCAATTTTGTATAGATATACCTACAAAATGAAACAAAATAGTAAAGCAAAGAATATTATAACTTAAAAAATATTCTTCACGCTTCCTGACGGGGAGCCAGAGAGAACAGATCGCCAAGTGTCACGATCCATACACACCTCTTTCGCTTAATTCAAATAAAAATAATATAATACAGTAATATAGAATAATAAAGAACTGAATAAATAATATTCGAGGTTATATCAGAGCTTTGATCAGTATCCACGAGTTCAATATTGAACCAGTCTTAATGGCTAAAGAATGTGTCTATTGTGAGTTTTATGTTTGCAACACTGTTCTATTCTGTTTACCTTTGAGATCGTTGTGTGAAGTGTGAATACAGGATTAATCAGAAAAATAGTATTTCATTTTATAATTAAACTAATTAATAATTTCTGCATGGGCATCATTTATAACCCTCCGGCCCCCAACACCAAGGGCATCCAGTTTCCATCAGGTAGACTATTAGTTAATTTGTAACTACATTCTCATAAGTACAAAACGGTGGAAGCAACACCTACTAAACAGCGCAATCAACAGAAGCATATTAAATGAAGAAATCGTCCAGAACGACCGCGATGCTGAACAACGTTGCACAATATTGGTCCGCTAAGAGCGCTTTTTTTTTATTCTTCACTTTCAGGCATCTTTCATTACTGAGGCAGTCAGAGGTCTAGATAATCAATTTACCACGACCCACATTTAACGGAACTCATTTACGTTCTAAATAACGTTACAGGTGGTGAGCCCGTTATCGGTATAGCGTCAAGCTAACGAATCACATGTTGTCCCTATCTATGTATCTATCCATGTATATAACATGAATAGAAAGTGACAACGTCACATACATCGCTCTGATCCCAAAGTAAGCAACTTAAGCAGTTGTATTATGGAATGGGAAACAAAGAAGATATCACAAACACCCAGATCCGAGAAAGTGACGAGAAAGTATTTTTCTACATTCGCCCGACCGGGAATCGAACCCGGGACCCAAGAGCTGACGACACCTTGAAAACCGGTGTGAAAATCGCCACTCCTCCACGGAGGTCGTCTTGAGAAAATAATTTACATACACATTCATGACTTAAATGAGAACATCATAGCCTATGCAGTCATGTTCTGCATAGGGTATGATGGCCTCATTCATCAACACAGTAGAAATCGTAGCGCACAACTGCTACGTCCCTACGCCGTAGCTGCCTATGACGACGTAAATTAGAGTTTACTAATTTGACAAAGTTCATTCAGCACTGCGCCTTCCACATACCGGGGTATTCAGAGGCCTAGATAAATTAGTCCTTTCGATCGCATTTCAACGGAGCTTGCTTGAGGGGGAGCGGGAAGTTCTTTATTCAGCAATGAAGTTTTGAGGAGCTGGTATGACGATGACGATCAAGGCTCGTACTCCTATTATTTCTTCGAATCATCATCTCACGATTTGTATCGTATATGATAATAAGATAACACTGTCTTAAATAGGCTTCTGTGAAATGTGAAAAAATCGCTCTTAATAATTTATACCTGGATCACATTGGTACTGAAGCAAGCGCCCTGACCACTGGCCTGCTACTGCTCTAAATCCTTATTATATAAAAAAAAACACGCTAGCCGAATGGTTGATCGAAATTCGTATCTATTGATTAAAGTTCGAACCTCAGGTGGTAGGCTCGTACTTATAGTTTTTTTAAGTTAGTACGATTTACATTGTTGGCTTGGACATAAAGACGGCGACAGGATCACCACCTGTCTCGTTGTCCCAAAAAAAATGTTTTCGGTGAAAGGTGGGTGAAGGGACTAATTGTCTAGACCTCTGTGAACGCCAGTACTATTTATTACTTGGTATTATTTAATATTATTTTGTTAAACATATATTCAAGCATTTTAGTGAAGCGCGATTAAACACTTCATAGTACGCGAATATAAAACGAAGTTAGATCCATAATTCCCTCGCCGCGCTAAAGTTTTTAATCGCCACTTCATGCGATGAGTGGCGAAAAAAAACATTGGACGGGAGCCAATGCTTCCAAAAAAAATTATAAAAACATTCTTGGAATGTTATTTTTTTATTTATTTTTTTCATTAAATCTACGTTTGTCATAACTACGAACTAACATGTTTCAAAAATTTACTTGTAATAACACGTTATAGGTAGAAATTATACACATCAAAAACACATACATCAAACGGACAGCTCATATATATTCAGTGGTGCTGTTTGTTTGTACTGATCGATCAATTCGGTTGGGTTGTTGGAAATATTGCTGTATATCAATAATACAGCGGAGATGTTCGAAAGCATCGTTGAAATATATTTATATCAGCGGACTGGCTCATAACGTCGAGCTCTCGAAGTAAAATAAATATATACAAAGTAACATAAAGTCACGATAGCCGAGTGGTTTGGTGGATTTTCGAGTTAAAAACTCGAGTTAGATCCAGGCAGCAGGTTAGTACCAATGGGTTTTTTTTTTTTCAAAAATTTATGTACGAATTATATCTTTGGCTTAGACATAAAGACGGCGACGGGCTCTACGTCTACCACCTGTCACGATGTCCCGAAAATATCTAATAAACGTTGTCCCGAAAATATAAATATCAAATGGACTTAATTGTCAAGACTAGACCTCTGTCTACTCCTGTATTGAGAATTGCGTTAAGATATTTATTTATTTTATACATAGTAACACACGAAGATACATAGATAGAGACTTGTGTTATGGAATCGGATACAGGAACAAACACAATATCCAAAAAAAAAATATTATATCTTCGGTGGAAGGTGGGTCGAAGGGACTTAAGAGTCGACCTCTGTCTACCCCTGTATTGGGAATTGCGTGAAGATATTTTTTTAAACTCCCACTAATTCCCATATAGAGGTATACAGAGGTCTAGCCTATGAGGTCCCCTCGACCCATTGTCCACCGTAGCTTATTATTTGCGACGTGACCAGTGGTGAGTCTATCACCGTCTTAACGTCCAAGCTAACGATACAATATTCTTACATACATATATATTTATATAAATAAAAATTCATATTATACCATTAAGACGATACTGGTCAGTATTTATTTATACTTTATTGTATCGCATATCTTTATAGATAAAAAACTTAACGTCCAAGCTAACCGTGAAATATACTTATATGCATATACATACATAAATAATTATTCATAGATCCATAAAAACATCCATGACTCGAATTAAAACACTCATATTAATCACTCAAATGTTTGCCCCAAGCAATATTCAAACCCATGGTCTCGAAGGCGGCGTTACTACTAACTAGGCTATATGGTGTTAAGTACTAAATTATAAAGACGTTGCATGTGAAATTTTTTCCGTGGTAGTGGTTTACAGATTCAAGTTTCAGGAATTAAATTAGCGAACAATGACTACTTTTTTTAGTATATTATTACATAAATATCTCATAAATATAACATCCGTAAGGATCAGCATGTTGAAGTGGCAATGGGCCGGCCACATAGCTCGAAGAACTGATAACCGTGGCGGAGGAGGGTTTCTGAAGTGGCAACCTCGTACAGGCAACCGCAATGTAGGACGACCCTCCTCAAGATGGAGCGACGACCTCCATAGTGTTGCGGGGAGTCGATGGATTTTTTTTATACAAAAGGGAGGCAAACGAGCAGGTGGCTCACGTGATGGTAAGTGATTACCGCCGCCCATGAACACCCGCAATACCAGAGGCATAGCAGATGTGTTGCCTCCCTTAGAGTACCCCCCTCCCGCAGAATTGGGGGAGGGGGATGTGTGGGCCACCTGCACTCACCAGACGAAACGCAGAAGCCTGTTAGACTTCTACTTCACGCCGGTATTCTGTGAGGTCGTGGTACTTCCCCGGTCCAGTCGGCCCATTCATGCAATAACAAAAGCTGATGCGTGGCTCTACCACAAAATACATATACAGATGGCACAGGACCGCTCTATGTGGTCATCTTTAGGGGAGGCCTAATTTCAGCAGTGGACTTCGGTTATAATGATATAATGATGAATAAAATATTTTCAAGGTTGTAGAATATCCTAGTATGTTTATGAAAAATCGGATTATGAATATAGTTAAATTTACAGCCTATTAACCGAGGACACCCCCAAATCCACCCAGTCATTATCTGATTACACAAATGCGTAAGCAATGTCGCTCCTCATCATTTGAATACGTATCAGCAAACCGCACGGGCGCGTAATCCGCGACTGATTTACGACTCTGCCAGCAACCACCCTAACGAGCAAATCATGCTTGTGTATTTACCACCAAATTTATAAATACAGGTAAAATTCTCTTAAAGTTTAGAGTAGATTATTACCAACAGGATAATTAATGAGTGTACTGAATGATCTCACAACGATAGCAAGTTTATATGCTATACGAGTAGGTCTCTTAACTAAGGTAATATTACTTTAATAATATACTTATATAATATTTAGTACTTTACTAATACTAAATACGTTAACGATATCCGAATATATCGCATGGGATTTTTCCTGTAAGGATAGTGTATATTGGAAATAAATACGACCGTGTATTCCGTATGGTAACGGCGTAAGAATCTTACTCCTCCCTTTCTTCCCGAGGATGTCGTAAGAGGCGATTAAGGGAAACAGCCTTGAATATCGTTATGGCAACCGATAGAAGGCGGGATAACCATCTCTAAAAATATCAGACCAAAATAATCGACCGGAGATGGGCAGCAGCGTCTGAGAAGCGAGGGGTCTGATACTGCGATCTCCATTCCGCATGTCCAGCGTGGCGATAATGACAAATCCTCCCTATGGCAGAGGCCTATGTCCTGCAGCGGACTTTAATAGGCCGATATGTATGCATGTATGTGTATGTAAACACGAGCGACTGTAGTGGGACTAAGTTTGTGCATATTAGACACCTGAGCAAAATTTTTCGGTAGTTATTTTAAGTAACGACCCGGTAGCCCTGTTGGTGCAACCGAAGCTGACGGTTTCGGGTTCAAATATCGCTAGAGGCAAACATTTATGTGATGAATGTTTTTACTCGAGTCACAGACATTTATAAATACATACATAGACAGATATAGACAATATCATAAATAACGCTTTGATCCCAAATTAAACAGCTTAAGCACTTATATTATGGATACAGAAACAACGTAGGCACCACAAACACCCTGACCGGAGAAAATGTAGAAAATGTGTGTTCAACATTGACCCGACTGGGAACCGAACCCAGGGCCTCAAAGTTGGAGACACCAAGAAAACCAGTATGTACTCGTCCACTAAGGTAGTCAACCTATATACTTTATATAAATATATAAGTATACTCGTATATATCTACACAATAATTATTGTTTTGTTGCCTCTTACTCTACGTCGGCGACAGGCTGATACCTTGTCACGTTGTACGAAATAAGAAAAATAAAAAACAAAATATAATTTCTTCACGCAATTCCCAATACAGGGTTAGACAGAGGTCTAGTCTAGACATTTAAGTCCCTTCGACCCACCTTCCACCGAAGATATTTTCGGGACAACTTGACAGGTGGTCGCCGTCTTTATGTCCAAGCCAACGATATAATTTGTACATAGGTTTTCAGAAAAAACCACCGAGTTCGATCCACAAGTGGCCGTACCACCAAAATTGGTACGGCCACTTGTGTATCGAACTCGGGTCTCTTGACTAGAAATTCCGACCACCCAACCACTCGGCTATCGTGACTTCTTTGTACGAAATAAGCTCCAGTGAAATACTGGTCGTATCGACTCAATAGTCTAGAAGCTCTACCCCAGTAGAGAAATGCGTGAATAGTAAATAGTTACTATATAAGAGTCACGACAGCCGAGTGGTTGGGTGGTCGGAATTTCGAGTCAAGAGACCCGAGTTGGCATACCACTGATACCCAACCGATACCCAAGTGGCAAGCTCGTACAAATGAATTATATCGTAGGCTTGGATATGAAACACCTGTCACGTTATCTCGAAAATATCTTCGGTGGAAGGTGGGTCAAAGGGACTTAATTGTCAAGGCTAGACCTCTATCTACCCCCGGATAGGGAATTGCGTAAAGATATTTATTTATATATCTATTATATTATGAATTTTTTTAATAATATAATGTTTGCTATAATTTATTTCTTTTTAAAAACCGTGTAATTATTTATTTACAGAAAAAATTATGTTATTATTTACAATACTTATTAACAAAAAACTATTATAATCGTAGAGCCCTACTCCTCGTGGCATGGTACCAAGAACGCTGGCTGCATTTCCACGTTGAATGGCTAGACTTAATCGTTGAGCGAGAAAAGAACCAGCCCTCTTGTCACCAGCGGCAACGATAAGTCGCGGATACAATTCCTTTAGTAACTGCATCGCGCGGGGACCCCACGGACCGATTGTCTCTACGGCAAATGGAACAAATATATAGTCTCCTTTCAAAGACTCATATTTACGCCATTTACCCGCTTCAGCTGCCTCTGATGCCGCCCCGGCCCTTATCGAAGTACCCTTGATATGAGAGGCCGCTAATGTATCGACGCAAGTTGCGTCCCACACAAGAGCTTTGCCTCTCTCCCAAGGGACTAAAGTCAAGACGTCAGGTCTCTTACCATCCTCCCTAAATATTCCACAAGGCTCTAAAACCGATGGAATATTTATGTAAAACAAGAGCCCTTCGGATGATTTCATTCAAGGAACCGTGACTAGATAGTCTGCCGGCACTTTTTTGGCGTGAAAGTTCGTGGAGGCCTAACCCGTCGACGTCGCTGCCACAAGGACATCGATGTGGTTGACAAATCGATGCTCCCAATGGTATTCCTACAGCTATACGTAAACTTTTAGCTTACTTAACTTTTTATTTAGTTAGTATATAAATAAATAAATAAATATCTTCAGGCATTTCCCAATACAGGGGTAGACAGTTAGTATATAATAATAAAATATAAGAAGCGCAATAATAATAAAAAAGGATAAATGACGAGTTTCGACTTAGCAAGCCATCACCTGACCAAGCTTCTTTGAATATAGAATCGAAAACTATATAGACTATGGCAACCTAAAAAACAAATGAAATGCCTTTTAAAAAGTCTCTTTGACAATATACCCCGTTCTTACTTATCTTCACGCACAATCCCTAACTGTGTAGACAGAACAGATCGCCAAGTGTCATGAGCCCTACATACCTCTTTCGCTTCCTTCAAACTCATCATTTTCTTCATACACGTACGTCTAGATATCTGATTATTCTTGACCCTCCCCTCTTTGAGCAAATTGTAGTGAGAACAATTTAATATCACAAACGACAAAATCTCAATAAAAAAACTCTTTCAGTTTCTCCAAAGCCTTTTTATCTTGTATTTTTATTTACACTAACTTAAACTTTGCCTCCGGTTTTTAAATCTTAAGATAAAACTTTAAAATTTCAAAACCCTCTCTTCACCTTCGACCCAGTTTCCGCGAAGCCGTTTTATAGCGCACGTGTAGTTTTACGAGCGGGTGCTAGTAGCACTCGTAAATTATACAGAGCAACGAGAGATATCTATCTATTTGATATTACGCTACTCTGTGCCGCGCGGCTCGGTGATCCGCATCCCGTAACTAACGGGAGAAGTCGTGAGCACAACAGTAAACAATATTTAGGTCGACCTCCGTGGATGAGCAGCGTAAACAACAGTTTTCATGAGGTCCCCAGCTTTTGCCAGCCGATACGGCCAGCGGGGTTCGATTCCCCGTCGTCTTCATTGAGAAGAAAAAAATGTATTGTCCCACAAAATTTCTTCGGTGAAAGATGGGTCGACAGGACTTATTTGTTTGAACCGAGTTCCAGACACTTATATATATCAGACTGAGAGTCTACCCCAGTATTTGGAACCGTGGAATAAATTTAAAATAATTCAATGTTAAGGAAGAGAACTGACAAGGCAAAACATTTAGTAATTATCTTCACGCAATTCCCAGTGCAGGGGTAGACAGAGGTCAAGTCTAGACAATTAAGTCCCTTTGACCCACCTTCCACCGAAGATAATTTCGGGACAACGTGACAGGTGGTGAGCCCGTCGCCGCCTTTGTGTCCAAGGCAACGATGAAATTCGTACATAAGTTTTCGAAAAACTCATTGGTACTGCCACCTGGGGATCGAACTCGGGTCTCTCGACTCGAAATTCCGACCACGCAACAACTCGGCTATCGTGACTTTAGTAATTATAACGGCCTATACAGTTCCTCAACAAGTATTGACCTCTCACATAATATTGTCCCTCACATAATATAGGCCTCTCACATAATATTGTCCCCTGGTTAGTTCAGCTTAGGTTTTAGTTTGTAATTTTTTTATCTCCGCCGTAAAGAGGAGGCTTCGCTATATCAACACAATTGCCAAGCGGATTGGCGATCGCAGTATCAGACACTTAGCACTTTAGACGCTGCTGTCCGTTATCGAGTTTTGAATTTTGGTCTGGTATTTTTAACATGTCAATATCCAATGAAATTGAATAGGCTTTTTCCTTAATCGCCTCTTAAGAGACCCACATACATATATACATACATATCGGCCAGTTAAAGTCCACTGCAGGATATAGGCCTCTGCCATCGTGAGGGTTTGTCATAATAGCCACGCTTGGCAAGCGGATTGGCGATCGCAATACCAGACTATTCGCACCTTAGACGCTGCTGCCCATCTTCGGTCTGATTATTTTGGTCAGATACTTTAAGAGATGGTTATCCCGCCATCTATCGGTTGCCATAAGGTCTCCTAAGACCCACAGCATTCAATTATACCTATACCCAATATTGCTTATACCTATTTGCATTGTCTCCGGTTATCCAAAAGTTAAGATGGGCACGAACATATTAACGTAACCGAGAAAGATTGATTTTACTCCCCACCATTTTCAAAAAAAGTCACGATAGCCAAGTGGTTGGGTGGTCGGAATTTCGAGTCAATAGACCCGAGTTCGATCCCCAGTTGGTAAGCTCGTACCACTGGGTTTTTCAAAAACTTATGTACGAATATCGTTGGCTTGGACATAAAGACGGCGACGGGCTCACCACCAGCCACGTTGTCCCGAAAATATCTTCGGTAGAAGGTGGGTCGAAGGGACTTAATTGTCTAGACTAGACCTCTGTCTACCCCCTGTATTGGAAATTGCGATTTTTTTTTACCATTTTCAAAACCACTAAATAAATCAAAATCAATTCATGAGAAAAGAACCCCGATAAAATCTAAAAACGGACAATTGAAACCGTGAAAAAAAAACAATGGCACTCGTGTGGCAGTTAATTATACAAATATACTACATTAGCACCGTACCATAAACAATAAAAACTGTAGCGGCATACCGACGTCGAGTTTGCTGCGTATCTCGGGTAATTCCCCTCATTACGGCCGCACGAAATGTGTAAACATTCAACACTAGCTTTTATTGCCACACACAAACCATAAATTTCTCTTCGTCGTTCCTTAAAAAAAAAGTGTAATGAAACCGCTTCAAGCGCGAGTCGTAAACGCAGTCAGTGGGTTCTGTAACATGTTTAAGAAGCTATTGCAAGCAGCGTTGCTCGAGCTATATTAAAAATTAAGGTACCAATTTTTTTAAACTTATTTAAAAAAAAAACGTAATCCGAGTCGGTCCAATAGATACGAAGATACGAGTATCTTGTTCTGAGTCTGAGTCTGAGAGAGTGGAAGGTGAGTCGAAGGGACTTAATTGTCTAGACTAGACCTCTGTCTACCCCTGTATTGGGAATTGCGTGAAGATATTTATTTATTTATTTTATTTACAAATATGTGCACATAGCTTCCAGAAAGCTTTCCTTCAAAGCGGGAATGGCGTACAGATAAACTAATCTTACTAGATGGTTCTCTATAAACCTGTTGGCTCAGAACCCTCAGCTCCAACAAAGATAAGCTTATTTAATGCGTGAAACTTAATAACGCGATATTTTAACGCGATAGCTGAGTTCTGCGATAATCCTATTTACTCTCCAAAATGCTATTCGTCATGCAAAGAAACTTTTATGTAATAAACAAATCCATTCCCAATACAGGGATAGACAAAGGTCTTGTAAAATCAGAGGTCAATTAAGTACTTTCGACCTACTGAAAGGTACCATTGTTTGTCCGATACCATTTTTTGGGACAACGTGATAGGTTTTTGGTATGAATTATCTTTGATGTGATTTGTCAAATTTCATGGTAAAATTACAGTGAGGTTTAAAAAGCCTCCACTCTAGTGTAACGCTTTAAAGCGTACTAATCTTTCGCTGAAAAACGTAAAATAGATTCTTTTCCTAAAAAGTTAATACAATTGCTTCAAATATTCAGAGAAATTTCAGATTTATACGTACCACGTAAATTGAATTGGATGTACAGTTGTTTGTTTTGAATGGTTTTTTTTGGAACAAAGTCCCGAATGGGAGGATGCGGAGGGGTACCCTAACCGGAAAACAGATTTTTAGTATTTATGTATAGTCTTTGTATGATGGCTATACAGTGTCCAATGTCTACATGATGACGGTTATTATTATTAAATGTTTTTATAATTTTTATCAATAAAAACTCATAATAAAAAATGTATACCCGAACAATTATTTTCTTTATACCTGGAATAGAACTTAAAATTAATAGTTTTATAATAAGGAACTTCGTTCCTATCCGGTGTCCCACAACGACACAATATTTTTATTTATTTATTTCACTTTATTGAATCTTATATAATATATCTTCTACCGGTTAACGGTGTGCGAAAGAGACGAAGACACCGTGTCCAACAGGGGAATGAAGCGTGGGGATTTTTTGTATTTTACTATGAATCGAAAAAGACATAGAGCCTACCCGTTTTGTTATTTTTCTATAGTCACTCGCTTTTCGTAGATCTCATAAAACGTGAACAATATCCGAGATTTCCCCTAATTATTTTAAAAATGTAATTTCTGTATAAATAATTGATGTATAATAATATTGTACATTCATTCATCTTTTTTTGGTAATTTATTTATTTGAGATTATTTTTTTATATGAAAGAGCAAGTAAAAAACCCTGATTGTCTTAGTTCTAATACGTGTACATGATATTTACACTATGTTTATGCCTGGTGAAGGCAGCAGTGTAGAACGAACCCTAACAAGATGGAGCGACCTAGAGAACATTGCGGGAAGTCGGATACAGATGGCATGGGACCACGCTATGTGGCAATGGCATATATTCAGCAGTGGACTTAGGATGAGCTGTAATATTTATGATAATGAATAGTAACGGGGCTATTGGGTCCAATTACCATTACCTAAATTATAAGCTTACTTTTGCAATAATCTCTGGACAATAGAGAATGTCAAGAATTACCGGTATTTAAAAAAATATAGATTTTCTTTAAAAAATTTGGTCGTCGATAAATGTGATAATTTAGTAATCTTTTTATTGTAGGTTTAGTTCAATAATAATAAATAAAATAAATAAATATCTTCACGCAATTCCCAATACAGGGGTAGACAGAGGTCAAGTCTAGACAATTAAGTCCCTTTGATATTTTCGGGACAACGTGACAGGTGGTGAGCCCGTCGCCGCCTTTATGTCCAAGCCAACGATGAAATTCGTATATAAGTTTTTGAAAAACTCATTGGTACTGCCACCTGGGGATCGAACTCGGGTCTCTCGACTCGAAATTCCGACCACCCAACAACTCGGCTATCGTGACTTGTTTAGTTCAATAAAAGCATTATTGAATGCAAGTTTTCGAGAAGGTCATCCTCTCATCTGTCGGTATTCTATTGCATTTTTTGAGGTTTTTCCTCTTAGTCGCCATTCATGACATCGCTGGGAAGGAAGGTTGTGGTATATCTTACGCTGTAATACGCTGACTTGTAAACGTCACATTTTTTATGTTAACTTACTTTCCCAATACTGGGGTAAACAGACGATCAGACAAGTCTTTTCGACCCACCCTTTCACGGAAGCTTTGTAGGAACATCGTGAATATTTTAATAAAATAACTGTGTTGATATAATTTACTTCATTTCATTTATAGTCAAAACCTCTCATATTTTAGTCTAATGGAATATTAGAACAAATTAATAAGTTGGTATGTTACTCGATGTAAAATATACCAAACACGGGTTCATCGCTGTACTCCAGAGCAAAAGTAATAAATAAAAAAAAAAATATCTTCACGCAATTCCCAATACAGGGGTAGATAGAAGTCTAGTCTAAAAATTTAAGTCCCTTCGATCCACCTTCCACCGAAGATATTTTCGGGACAACGTGACAGGTGGTGAGCCAGTCGCCGACTTTATGTCCAAGCCAACGATGTAACTCGTACATAAGTTTTTGAAAAACTCATTGGTACGAGCCTGCCACTTAGGGATCGAACTCAGATCTCTTTACTGGAAATTCCAACTAGCCAACCACTCGGCTATCGTGACTTATATTCTTCTCTTCACTTTTTTTGTTCATTCTGATAAAGTAAAGAATGAAAGAAAAAGGCATTTCGCACTTCACTAATTGGTTTCTTAATAGACTATGCTCTTGACTAATGATGCATTATTTCTATGCAATATATTTAAGAGATAAATATGTTCAGTGAATGTGGATTAATAAAAACCTATATTTATAGTTTTTTTGGTACAGAAAAATAAATACATAAAGAAAACCAACAAATTGCGAAGTAACAAATACATAAACGACAATAAATACAAATATATATGCAAAAATTAATGTTTCAAACATAAATTTTCGATTCATAATTTTATTCATGTATTTGTTACTTCGTAATTTGTAACAAAAAATAAAAAAGACAACATCACTCACACTGTTCCGATCCCAGTCTTCTTACTGTACTAAAACACTTATATTATGGCATCGTTTGTATTTAAGATGCCTTTGTAAATTAACTATTTATTTCTTTTAAGTCGTGGGCTAATTGTTAATTGTCAGCTGCCAGCAATTATAATTAATATTATATTATAATAAGTAACAAAAAGTATTTTTTTATAAATAAACAAACACACACATAGACTGGGACAGCATAACATACATTACTTTGATCCTAAAGTAAGCAGCTGAAGCACTAATTGTGGAATCGGAAACAACGAACCTACTACAAACACACAGACCCGAGACAATGTAGAAAAAGTGGTTTCGCAACATTAAAAATTATACTTAAAAACATTGATAGTTATTCCTGTGGCTAGTTTTTCAATACTTCAGAATTCTGACAGACTCCGGAATTAAGAAACTTCAAAAAGAACGGCAAGATGTTAGAAAAGCTTCACATGTTAACTGGCGTGTTTGGAAAGAAATGGACAAAAAAGGGAGAGAGTATAATAGGTCACTCTTTTTCTCTTTTATTAGATGTAAACATAGATGGCGCCTATGTGCCTCCACTTCAAATCTATTTCTCATATTTATTTTAAGCAAGCTTTTTGACCATTTTCTATTGTTTATTTATTTTAATGTAATGCGTATTTATGGTTGATTGTTTTTAATAATTATTATTTTATCTCTATTATTTAGTCTAAATATTTTTAATGATGTTAACAATTAATTAAATTTATGTTTGCATGTCGGTTATTGACGAAACATATTTGATCTTTTGTTTTATAACTGTCATCTTGTGTGCACTGTTTATAGCAAATAAGCGATTGAATTCATTGAATTGAATTGGATTGAAGCATTTTTTAATGAGTAGGGAGGCAAACGAGCATGTGGCTCACGTGATGGTAAGTGAAGTAGCAGATGCGTTGCCGGCCTTTGAGAAAGGTATAGGCTCTTTTCTTAAAGGTCCCTAAGTCGTATCGGTCCGGAAAAGCTGACGGCAGCACATTCCATAAAGTTCAAGTGCGTGGCAGAAAATTCCGCGAAAAACGCACAGTGGTGGAATGCCAAGAATCAAGATAGTGTTACTGGAATTTTTGACTATGAAGTTATAAAAATACGTAACTTAAAGTAAATCAACTATATTTTCGACAAAACAAATAGCTTTCATAAAAGTTAAAATTGGAAGAAAGATCAAACTTATGAAATCTTCCAACCGACCGAATCTCTAAAGAGTTGTATACAAAGGATAAGTTTGCATTTAACTTGCTAAAGGATACAATAAATTCAATACAACATCGAGATTTTGGGGTAGAGTTTTATCTGAACTACATAAATACGAGAGATAATCAAGAAAAGTCAACGATTTTGTGAGAAAAGTTTTATCATTAGAAATAACTTTTACGTAAGTTTTTTAGTGAGAATATTTTCAAGGCTCCTTATTAAAATCATCAGAATTATCCTTTCTTTAATAACGGCCTGTTAAAGTGTACTGTAAACTCAAACCATTGGTCCGCTAGAACAAAATTTTCTTGAGGTGATTGTCTCGCCATCTGTCGAAGATTTCTTGAATCAAAAGGTTTTCACTTTGACTTTTCTATGATCTTCCTTTACGCCCATGGTAAGAAAATGAGTGGTTTAATTTAGCACCGTTACAAAATATTCGGACAAGTTCGTTATTTGTTTATGTTATTAACATTTAGTTAAAATCATTTTGAAGAATACCAAACAGCAGCTTTTAAGCCACAGTGGCGGTTAGTACAATATTGTTTTACTTAATATGTGATGAGTATGGTTCGATTCTAATATTATTATTAACTAACTGAGGCCCGCGACTTCGTTCGCGTTTAAAATACTAATAAGCACATAGTACTAATAAAAATCGTTGCTTCTTAAAACTATAAAAACTAATAATACATGAAGATATCGCAATAATAATGCATTTTAAATAAAACTATTTTCGGATTTTATTGCGTTTTTAATTAGTTTTTACAAACTATTTTTATTACCTCTCGTGACCACGGATGCTGCAAAGCATCCGAAAAGTCGGGAAATAAAAATATTTTGTAAAAATATTAACACTGCTTAGACATCACTACCTGGAAAACTGGATTGAAATCTAACCAGTATTACGCAATTTTTATTGAATTTTAAGGCATATTTGTTATGCTGAACTGATATGTGATTAAATTAAAGAGAAAAAATGTTTTTAAAATTATATTTTTACCTTTAATTTAATCATATATCTAGTAGATTTACGTGATGAGCGCACAACTGCAGACCTATATCGGTTTTTAGAGATAGGAAACGTTTGCTTTTCACACGACACCATATTTGGAAACACACAATGCTATATAAAGTAATGATCACAAGATACAAAACAGTAGTTCCAATAACACTTAATGTCACCGCATCGCGCGAGCCTGAGTTCCAACCCTCTGCTTACCTCTGCAGATACGTCTCTCCTGGGACGGGGTGGTCTAAGGGTGTAAATGTAAAGTAATAATACGTCTAGCCCATTTGTAGAGAGGCTTTTTCGATGCTTGTATACGAAGGTGGCGAAATATTCGTCTACATTTAAAGCTTCAATACTGACGACAACGTTAGAAATATTCAGATGAAACTTTATTATTTGATTTATACGCATATTCTTAATAATGGGGCTCTAAACAATTGAGGCCTTTTAACCCATCTTTCATAAAAGCCTATTAGGGACAACGTGACAAGTGGTGAGCCATTCGCCGTCTTAGTGTCCAAGCAATATTGTAACATTAAACCCATTTATATTATATTTAATATGTTATTAATCTTAAGGTTTTTATAAATTGTGAGCAAATAAATAAATTATAAATATTATTTATTTAATATTATACATTATTTTTTGTCTTGAAGTGCAGTAAATTTTTAAATAAAAAAGGCAATTTTTTAATATGTTACAACCAAAATGATATTAATTTAAGTTGATAAAGTGAGATTCGTAATATGAAGAAAATATACAGCACGAAAGTAAACAATAAAAGGAGTCATGATAGGCCAAGAATCACTCTTGAAGACCATTTGGTCTTTGGAAGATAAAATTGCTCGAAGAAGGGAAGTTCAAAAGAACTCAGATGGCCCGAAGTGTGTAGGAAGGAAATTATGGATCTGTCAAAATTCGATGGAGATATGTTGAGATCAAGAGCATTAAATAAATAAATGAAACTTTATTAAATTAAAAAATTTTGACTTATAAGTTTATATAGCTTTAATATAAATAAGTTTGACTTATGAGTTTATGAAACCCAACCTAGTAATTAAATATACACCGAAAAAACCATAACACCGAAAAAATTTTATAGAAGCGTGGTTCTCTCCAAGAACTAAGATGAAATGTCTCCTATCCCGTGCTCATACTATGAAACTTGCATAGGAGATACAGAGAGCCATCTCACTATCATCCCTTCAAACTGGAATACAACAGTTTTACAATACAGTTCACTCTTTGGCGACAGAAATACAATAATTACTCGAACTACTAGAGTTATACACATTTTTTTCTAGTACCCCAAGTTGCAAGAAGATGGCAGTTTCCTTAACCGATAACAAACTGAAAGGAATGCAATAGATAATAATCGATCGAGCATATCGCCTTCGATGCGTTACGAATGAGCAAAGGTGACACTCTGGTGACAGGACATTGAACCGTGCCGCGATCGTGAGGTAAAAATAGAGGGCAGTGACCCTGTGGACGATAATAAATAATATTTTTGCCCTCGGGTTATCGACTGCATATGGGACTTTTATGAGCAATTTAGGAAACTACATACTCCCCACGCACTTATATTATTAGTCACTCGATGTCGACTTAATTACGAAGAACTTTGCTCCGGAGAAAAGTGGGCAGAAAAGACTGAAACTAAGTGAAAGTGGGCAGAACAAACTGAAATTTGTGAACGTTAAAAAAGAAAGAAAAACTTAATTTTGAAGGAGAAATAATAAAATAACAAAAAAACTACAAGCGCATATTTGCCATATCAAATGACCATACAAAGGATCACTGTGGACGAGTGATGTGGTGTACACGCCGGTTTGTCATAACAGCACCTGCAGATAAATATGTACTCCAGGCTATTGAACCTGCAACCAGCTTAAAAAAAAGAACTCTACAGACGTGTTATCACTACGGCTCTCTATGCCTTATGCAGAAACAAAACAGTTGCAACAACTTTAAGCAGAGAGCGGTCTTTCTCTCTTGAAACAAAAAGCGACAATTATTGAAAATCTTTTTTTAATTTTAAGGATTCAGTTGATAAAGTTTTTTTTAGTGTAATACAACATTATAACCATTCCTTCCCTTTTGTTCGTAGCCATTATGTGTCTTTTTTATTTAAATTGATCTAAATCTCTAAACTTTTATTGGATTAAAATTGTTGTTCACGGTCGTCAAATTAGTCGTTATAAATTATTTAATTAATAATGTCGCACGAAAGCTTTAATAATGTATGGCCGTTCATTGTGGCGAACTTTGGAATAGGCCTATGTTCAGCGGTGGACTTCCGATAGGCTGTAAAGAAGATAAAGCGAAGTGCAAATGTACTTGCTTTTTTTTCTACTTTTGCTTTTTTTTCCTACCTTTTTTAGTTATCTCATATCTATTTCTCGACAAATATTAATAAAAGTGTGATACTGTCGCAGACAACTCTTTGTCGCCATCTTTAAAGATAGAGGTAAACTGGAAATTATTCCGACCATGTATTCTTGACTATATTCCATTTATAACCGGCTCCATTATTCAAATAACGTCTATTTGATTGATTAAGCCGGTGTATTGAGTTATAAATGACAATACAGAGTAATACCACGCAACGATGGCGGAGCGCACGCCACATTTTAGTTTGATAACTTTGCCCTTTGTAAATTGATGTCGTTAGCAAGAAGTCAACGTCCAAAAAAAAAACTGAGGCTCGACTGACTGGCAAGGAATAAATTCATGGTGATGTTAAAAAAACAAAAGTCTATTGAAAACGTTTTTTTTTTTAATATTATCTTAGTTGTTCTGTGGTCAAGCTTCAGTTTCCCGGCAGACGTTTCACTGCATTCTGATCCAATTGTAATGACTATGCTTACATATATGATTGCTTTTATATATTTCTTCACGCCATTCCCAAAACTGGGGTAGATAGATGCCTAGCCAATTATATCCTTTCGACCCAACTTCCACCGAAAACATTTTTGGCACAACGTGACAGGTGGTGAGCCCGTCGCCGTCTTTATGTGATATAAATCGTATTTAAGTTTTGAAAAAAAATCCTGGAAATCGAACTCGTGTCCCGTGACTCAAATTCCGATCACCAAACCACTCGGCTGTCTGACTATTATTTTAATTTTTTTTTTTAAAGAAAGCGGTTGAACCGCTTTGGAGAATAAAGTCTTAATATGTTATAATTTGAAACGCGTGTTGAATGTTAAGTGAAACGTTCACACATCGTTCTAGCGAGTGTTCAGAACGAATCGCATACCAACTTCAAATAGTACCCTAAATATTAGAGAACGATCTATCAACAATCGAGATTGTACAGAAACAAATCGAGAAGAGTGCGTTTAAAGTGATGTGCAGTGACTAATGAAAGATTTGTAGATCTTTCATAAAAAAAAATATAAGATAATCGATCAAAAGAGGACTTGTAATGAATTTCATATAAAAAAATGATGGGCACCTATTAGTCAACAAAGCTTTAGTATGCTTTTAGCTTTGTATTCACTATTTTTGATTTAATACTATTTCTTTAAATAAAATCATTTCATAATAAAAATATAGCAGAATATAAAACAACAAAAACCAATTAAAACAATATAATGCAAAGATCTTAAAATATTTGCCCTAAACGTTTTTTTTAACTATATATTGTCCCAGTGACTTGGCGATAAAGATTCAGTGGCCCGGCAATCGTCTTACCGCATTCAGATCCAGTTGGTAATAACCATGCTTACAAAGGTAAAAGCCACCCAATAGATATATGCCCCAATTGATATATGTAAAGTTTTTTGCACGACTAACAAAATTTACTGAAATCGATGTAGCATTTTTCAAATATCTCAAATTATTTCTTTATAACACACGATAGCCGAGTTGTTGGGTGGTCGGAATTTCGAGTTGAGAGACCCGACTTCGATCCCCAGGTGGCAGTACCAATGAGTTTTTCAAAAACTTATGTACGAATTACATCGTTGGCTTGGACATAAAGACGGCGACGGGCTCACCACCTGTCACGTTGTCCCGAAAATATCTTCGGTGGAAGGTGGGTCAAAGGGACTTAATTGTCTTGACTTGACCTCTGTCTACCCCTGTATTGGGAATTGCGTTAGGATATTTTCCTAATACTGAGGTCACCGAAGCCTATTTTGGACGTGATGGGTGGTGAGCATGTCGCTGAACGATGTGTAAAAAAATAATTAAAATAATAGCCAGACAGCCGAGTGGTTTGGTGATCGGAATTTGAGTCACGGGACACGAGTTCGATTTCCAGGATTTTTTTTTTCAAAACTTAAATACGATTTATATCACATAAAGACGGCGACGGGCTCACCACCTGTCACGTTGTACCAAAAATGTCTTCGGTGGAAGGTGGGTCAAAGGGACTTAATTGTCTAGACTAGACCTCTATCTACCCCCGTATAGGGAATTGCGTAAAGATATTTATTTATATATTTAATTGTCTAGACTTGACCTCTGTCTACCCCTGTATTGGGAATTGCGTGAAGATATTTTCCTAATACTGAGGTCACCGAAGCCTATTTTGGACGTGATGGGTGGTGAGCATGTCGCTGTCCAAGGTGCTATATACATACACACTTATTATATAGAAAAGGGAGCGTTTGGCAAAATCTCTACGCCTGATTGGTGGATTGACCATTGGAGTATCAAACACCGCGCACCTTTGACGCTGCTGTTCATCACCGATCCGCAAAATTTTATTTTAGTATTTTTCGAGGTCTGTGTGATATTAAGAAAAAATTCTAATAATTCAAAATTATTTAGAAACTTTTTCGGTAATATAGCTAAGCATAAATATGAACTAGATGAAACCTAGTACAAGGAAACAAACCGTTTGCAATCTAGTTTCAACTGAACAACAGCTGGGAGGCACTTAATGAAAGTGACCAAAATTTTGTAGAAACGTAATAATCACATTGGACTGTACTGTACTGACCGTTTAGATGGTAATGCCGGACGGACGGAGCTTTTAGCACAACCTATTAATGATAATAGCTGGGGCGGCGTAGCTCATTGCTTTAATGAAGCAAACACTGTTGAAACAAGACCGAGGCTCCTGCTTGGTAGCCAAACGTAGATTTTAGGGTGAGTAGTCACGATAGCCAAACACGGCTGAAATCGGAAGAGTCCCGAGTTTGTTTCCAAGTCGGTAGGCTACGAATAAATTTATTTCAAAACTTATGTACGATTTCATCGTTGGCTTGGACATAAAGGCGGCGACGGGCTCACCACCTGTCACGTTGTCCCGAAAATATCTTCGGTGGAAGGTGGGTCAAAGGGACTTAATTGTCTAGACTTGACCTCTGTCTACCCCTGTATTGGGAATTGCGTGAAGATATTTATATTTATTTATTTATTATTTTATGTACGATTTATACCGTTGAGTACTGTAAACATATCCTGTATATGGAAATTAATTAAGAATTAGAATGAAAAACGTAAGATACCAGTTGTTAAACTGCTTCCACCATGAGGTGGAAGGAATAGTTAAAAAAGTAGCAGAGACCAGTGTCTGTAATCATTAAAAAGGTTTGGTTGGCCCGGCTGACTTTATTCTGTCCTAGACCCCGCTTTGCGCTGTATGCCATGCCCAAATATGATCCCAAACCATTCTCGAATCCACTTAACAGTCAAAAACACAGCAGAGTAAAATTTCATCAAGATCGATTCAGGCGTTTAGAGAGAGTTCAGTAACATATACAACGACAGGAATTTTTATTAATAACATAAAAGTTCAGCATAAATATACTTTAAAAATCAATAAAATTGCATAGGAAATGTTTATTTATAAAGACATAATCAGCAAAATACGCTATGTTATACATGTAAACAACTAGCGAGCCCGGCAGACGCAGTCCTGCCTTGGAATTGATAAAAACTACCCTATCTCAGTCACACCAGCAGAACACATAAATTAAATAAATAATTAAAAAAAAATATCTTAACGCAATTCCCAATGCAGGGGTAGACAGAGGTCTGGACTAGACAATTAAGTCCTTTCGACCCACCTTCCACCGAAGATATTTTCGGGACAACGTGACAGCCCGTCGCCGGCTTTATGTCCAAGTTAACGATATAATTCGTGCATAAGTTTTTGAAAAGCCATTGGTACGAGCTTCCCACCTGGGGATCCAACTCGAATCTCATGACTCGAAATTCTTGAAAAAAAAAATTCTTGAGAATTACATAATAGATTTGTATAAACTATAATTTTAACATACATTATTTTCATAACATTTTCAAACACTTCAGCTTGTATACATAAAATGAAGATTAAAATATTGGACAAGTGCACTCGTATAAAGTGCTTTTATAGCGCAACGAAAAATGTTAAGAGGTTGTTTTGTCACATTAAACAGAAGGGGAGTGAGAGAAGGGGGGCTACTTCAGCGCTGCATCAAAGCGAACAGCCAAGACAATAAACGTAGTTGTTTTAGCAAACTCAAGTTATATATTTCCTTATATATTTTTGTATGTACTTAATACAAACATAACAACATTAAAGAAATAATAATAATAATAATAATAATCTTTATTTGAAACTAAAACATTTGACAAGGCTATGGTTTAATTTGTTTCAGTTTAAGATTTAGTACTGTGTATTATAAGTTTTAATATAATCCTTTAACATTAACATATTTCGCATTTTAGATATTTCATATGTGAAAACATTTAATTAGCATTAAGTTACTTTTATATTTTATGTTACGAGATATTATATTATATTTATATATGTTATATTATGTTATATATTTTTGTGGCTACACTTCGAAAACTCACGTGTACGCCACTAGTTCACGAAGGTCGTCAAATCTTATAAGGGATCGGAACAAAGTATTTGTGATAGTCGTGCTACATTACCCATTTATTACAAAACATATGTAGATAGCCTATAACCAAACCTTTTTACACTGTCATTGAAACTATGAATATTTAACATGGTGATATCAGAATAACTTTAACATTCGTATTCAAATTAACAGAGATTACTATTTATTATCAGTTTTGCTATATTATTAATATTGATTTAACACGCCGAAGAGAAAAGAACATGTGATTAAATTTTACGATGTAATTAATTTTTGTTTTATAATTAATTTTATGTTTTCTGAATAAAATTAATAACTCATTAACTAAATATTGTTTTTCTGTCTAACAATGCTTGTTTTTTTAAACTTTATGAAACGCCAACAATAATTCATATTAAAACTGTTTTGAAACGTTAATTATGCATTAAAAAAATATATAGTCACGAAGTATATACATTTTTCTTAAATTTTTCTTCATTCACAAAGTGGTAAATAAAAAATAAAAAAAACTCATTCCATGTTTTTTTTAAACTTAAGTACGATTTATATCGTTAAAACAGAAAGCGAAAGGCTCACCACAAGTCACTTTGTCCAAAAAAAAAAAAGAATAGACTGGTGGAAGGCGTCTCGAAAAGACCTATTTGTCTAGACCTCTATTGGGAAAGGCGTGAAAATATTTACTTTTATTTATTAACAAGCTGAAACAAATTAGCAAATACAAACATTTGGCAAAATTTATTTAAAAGTGATACGAATAAGTATAATATCAAACAAATAGAAAAAGTTTTAAGAATAAAGGCTTTGAAGACAAATATTACTATCTTACATAGTTTAGACTACTTCAGAATTTCCTTCAACTTCCACAACATAAACTAAAGCTCGTTTCATTCCTTTAAAAGTTCTTTATTGCTGAGGAAATATGCCATAAATAATATTTTATTACGACAGTGCAGAACTTTGGCTCGATACAAAAAGGCGACTCCACACCGGCGAAACTTGGCAGTTTTAAAACTTTACGAAGCCTTCGACCTTCGAAATGGGTCAAGCAACACGCCATGAGGCTACGGAGCAATATCCGGTGCGTGACATCGCCGCTTCCGCTCCGTGAGAGGCTTCACGGCGTCGGAACGCGAAATGGTTTCCGCTCGTAACATCGACACGGCGGTAAAAGTTCATTTGTTGGATTTACATAACAAAGCATTATGATTTATGGGTTTTAGATGTTAGAGCTTCGTATTAAATGTAAATGACTTCCCAAGAATCCGTGGAAGCAGATAAGACTTCATAACTTTAATAATTCGTACATAAATAAAATAAAATAAATAAATATCTTCACGCAATTCCCAATACAGGGGTAGACAGAGGTCTAGTCTAGACAATAAAGTCCCTTCGACCCACCTTCCACCGAAGATATTTTCGGGACAACGTGACAGGTGGTGAGCCTATCGCCGCCTTTATGTCCAAGCCATCGACACAATTCGTACATAAGTTTTTGAAAAACCCATTGGTACGAGCCGCCCGGGGATCGAACTCGGGTCTTTCGACTCGAAATTCCGACCACCCAACCACTCGGCTATCGTGGCTTTTTTTAATTCGTACATAAGTTTTTGAAAAACCCATTGGTACATCGTTGGCTTGGACATAAAGACACCACGGTGTCCCGAAATTATCTTCGGTGGAAGGTAGGTCAAATAGACTTAATTGTCTAGACTGGGCCCTGTCTACCCCTGTATTGGGAATTGCGTGAAGACATTTTTTTTTAAAACTTTTATTAACAAATATTTAACGTTTTCATATATCTACGCGTCACATTTAAAATAAAACGATTATTTGTGGATTTTATCGTATTTTTATTTAGTTTTCCCAGTCTCACTCCAACCCTGAACATTGATGCTGTAAAGCATCCGAAAGCCCGGGAAATAAAATAGTTTTAAAAAACTAAGTAATAACGTGATAAAATCCGTAATCAATCTTTTTATTTTAAAAACCAATATTTTTAATGGGATTATGGTAAAAATATTACCCCAGGATGAACAGCTGATAGTTCATCTGATGGTAAGTGACTACGGTAGCGTATATAAAACCGTTTCGAAATAAGGTTTTTGGTCCGTTTTCATCCCTGCGAATATACAGAATTGCACATAGCCCATGATTACATAACTGGATTTCTATAGAAAGGGGTATACCCCTCAAACCGGATCATACAGATACACATTGGTAACAGAAATAGTAAAGATTACCATGGTGACCCAGATGACTCCTAGACAGAGAAGAAGCCTACCTTATCAAAAGTTGTTGATCGCTCACCACCGTGTCTATAATGAATAATTACCGTGTTACTGAGAAGGTTTTAAAATGTATTTAACATATGCTACTCACTTGTTAAAATAAAAACGTTTCATCCATACGCAAAACTTTTGGAAGAAATTTAAGAAAGAAGGAGGGAGGATGAGAAATTAAAGAAAGCAGTGGGTGGTGGGATCCGTACTGCAACTTGTAACACGTATAAAATATCTTCACGCAATTTCCCGTACTAGGGTAGGCCGTGGTCTAGACAATGAAGTCATTTCTACACACTTTTCACTGACGCTTATTTGGAACAAGGTGACTATAACAACAAATGTTCGTACATTATTTTATTTTTTTCATTTTGTAAAGTTAATTCATAAGAAATGAAGTAATCAACGCCAATTAGTAAGAAATGGAATTCAAACGGGCTCCTTTCAGAGTAAGTGGCGGACAAGTGGCACCTTAACACGTTTAAATGATTCTCACGCCGTCGCTTCGAGGCTGTAAGAGAGACGCTTAATTTCTTTAAAAAAAAAACATTGCTTTTGTATACACAAAACGGTGTTTTATACGTAAATTTCATTTACAAGCTGGACTTGTATTCTTTATACTTGTATGCTTATAATTATTGCGAATGTTCGCTAATGAACTCTGAAATGTTTTCGTTGTAGGTTTTATACGGAATTACCGAAAAGAGAAAAAATGTGCAGAGTTGTGCCTCTACTGTTTTTTCTTTCAATTACAATCCCACTACTTAATACAGGTTGTGTCTCTCACAAAAATGGTCCTGAGCAGATGACCTGCATCCACAAACAACCTGCAATGTAGTACTAGTCGTCGCTTAATATTTTGTTTGCCACTCGAGAACCTTTCTTCCCCAACCGTTGTCAGGTCTACGAGCTACATGGCTAGCTGATTGTCACTTCAGCGTGCTCATTCTTATGTCGGTTACAATGCTCTGCCAAAGATGTTGCGGAATTGTACATTCATTATATATATATTTTATTTATTTAAATAAATAAACGACGGGCTCACCACCTTTCACGTTGTCCCGAAAATATCTTCGATGGAAGGTGGGTGGGAGGGACTTAACTGTCTAGGCAAGACCCATGTCTACCCCTGTATTGGGAATTGTGTGAAGATATTTATTCATTTATTTTATTTTAATGATATAGTGTTTGTAACGCTCACATATTATATATAATATATCATAAGAACAGAAAAATCTACTGCTGGACATAGGCGTAACCCGCACGTACGTGTTTATTCACAATCGCCACGCTCGATAAACGGATTGGCGATCGCAGTACCAGATTATATACATGGTATATACCGCAATATAAAATACCTTGCATCTGAGACGCCGCCGCCCGTCGCCGGCCTAACGAACTTAAACTTATCGGTAGTCAATTGCCATTTCAAGGTATTTCCCTTAGGCGCCCCCTTACTAGACTCACTAAGAAAGGAGCTGATATATTCTTACGCCGATTGCGGCACATAAATTTACATAAAAGAATGTAATAAAAAAAAATTAATGTTATAAATATTATATTTTTCTCACAAACAGATTATTGTCAACATCAAAGACACGTGTTAATAATTTTTCAAGGTACTAAATAAATTTGCAACACCGGATCGGAAATCAAAGCTTTGGTATTCCAATTTTAACATGTAGCGAACACCCAGCGGCTGTTTTCGCATATTTTCATGCAAATATGATATTCGATTCGAACGTTCCGACGACATTATAATGCAAATCAAATAAAACATTCGATTGGATAAAGTATTTCACGAGAGAAGCGTGTGTTTTTTTTTTTTCACAAACCAACAAATACTGTTTTCGCTTGCGCTTCGTAAATATGATTATAAGCGCTTACGTAAAGGAGGATGGTTGAAATAAATAAAACGTTTATTTGCCAGAATGAAGACTTCACAATTAAGGTAATAGTTTTTATATCTTCAACTATGAACATTAAAACAGTGTGTAAAATATGATTTACGAGTAGCTTCTAAAATAGACATTTTGTGAAGTACGAGGTGCCTCTAATTGTGATCGCAAATTCGATTGACAAGCATGGCGATTACGGCACACCCTCTTTTACAGGTGAGGCCTATGTCCTGCAGTTGCTTTTACAGGCTGTTATGGTATGATATGATGATTAGAAGACATCACAACATTAAATAAATATTTACAAATCAATGTGGGATGCGAACAAAATCTCACAAAGAGCGTGTCCTGTATTGCGTCTTGTAGTGAAATTTTACAGAATTTTGTGTGTTATGTAAATATGTAAGTGTGAAGCCCGTCAAACCTCAGTAAAGCAGTATGGCGGACGTTCCCCTTCTCCTATTGTTACCCTACCCAGCCTTACCCGTTGTTGTCTCTTCTCTAAAGATCTCCCCAGGCTCTAATGTCAAACCATATTTAAGAGAAAGCCTTTTCCTGAGTTTTCAACCTGCTTCTTCACAGGTAGGTAGGGCATTTGTACTTTAATTTTATATAATATAAAAAAACTTGTATAATATATAATATAAAATATCTTCATGCCATCCCCACTACAGGGGTTGACAGAGGTCTAGACAAGTCTAGACAAGTTGGGGTAAGAACTCGGGTCTCGACCGAACACACTCGAGAAATTCCGATCCACTATCGTGACTTCTTTATATAACATAAATAAAATATTTATTAAAAGTTAAATATACGTTAACATTTATTTATTTCTTTTAATTATATCTACGTGTGGTAGGAAAAGGAAATAATTATTCGCAAATACAACAAAACATCCACCGATTGATTCATTATACACCACGATTGCAGGCTCCGGTGTTTTTCAATGGGCACACAGCCGTGAATTTTAATTAAAATATAATTTAAATCGCATCCACTACCGATACTGACCGGACCGCATCGCTGCGGTCAAGTGCAATCGAATCGAATCGAACTTCGCAGGTCTTCAATTTTTTTAATCTAATTATTTTTAGCGCCCCGACTTTTTGAACGTTGTATGCAAATACAATTGTTGAACTATCCTGAGTTCTCTCATTTTCTAATGTGTTGTCTCGGGTCTGGCTGTTTGTGGTACTTCGATGTTTCTTCTGTTGCCATAACACGAGAGCTTTAGCTACTTACTTTGGAATTCAATATGTGATGTGGTCCCTATCAAAGTATGTGGTTACGGATTGTGTATGTATTATGGATACCCATCTTCGAAGTTCTCCCGCTGACTAAAACCACCAATGCTGACGCATTACAGAGGCGGCACGATTTATTCACCCGCCGGACTAAAACCATCGTCAGCACATGTAGCGGCACGATTTATTCCGCCGCGCTGCCTATTGTGGGCCGCTCTCTTTCCCTTAGCTTAAATAGCCCCTTTTTGTTTAATATGATTAACATAATGAGTCATTAATGTTTATATGTATATATCAAATCAAATAAAAGGTGCACTAACTATCACATTCTCTCAAATAGGCTTCGATGAAAGGTGGATAGAAAGGTCTTAATATTCTAGAGTTTTGTTTACATCAGTATTAAGAATATGCTTAAAGATATTTATTTCAAATATTTTAAAGCAGTTTAAACATGCATAATACATACATATGCAACAAATTTCAGCAAAAATCCACCTGTCCACAGGCGACAGTATTACAATCGCACAGAATTACCGCATGCATTGCGAAACACATCGATATCTCATACGGAACGTCGCGCCCGCTCCCCGCGGAAACCGAACCCCGACCCTCCACATGCTACATTTCCTTTTACGCCCACCATGCGACACCCCAGCCGAATCAAATGTGGGCAGGCCAACGATTCCGACTCTATTTTAAATCTATTTTAAGGGGTGAATTGAGTTGATGAAATAAAAAGAGAGAAAAATTTTAGCTATCAATATCCACATTTGATAACTGTTTTTTGTTACTTTAGTAATGTCGGCCTGGTCCTAATAAAATTTGATGGAGAACCGGGAACTTGAAGAGCAAATTTTTGTTTGATAAACCATGGAAACAATAATATGTAGACGTATTAATACGAATATAATTATGTATTCATTATTAAATTAAAAGCGGGATTCGAACCCGCGACTCTTCGGTACCGTGAAAACACTCTTACCTCTTAGCTACCGTGGCCTAAACGCATCAGTAGAAAAAGAATTGAAAGAAAGAAAGAAGAAAGAAAGTAGATTTATTTTTGCCACAAAACAGTACATATAAAGGTTATAGCTAAGAATTACAGATTAAAATAGAATATATTACTGGATTGCAGCAACGAAACGGCATCCGACTCAGCAAATATGCTATAGCAGTACTGCTGCAGCGCTTTTATTGCATAATATATATAAATTATTAATATCTGTATACACTACTTAACTCTAGAAGCCAACTGATTAGGGCGTTAGTTGCAGAACGTAATTGCAGGAATTTTTGATGTCACGATAGCCGAGTGATTGGGTGGTCGGAATTTCGATTCAAGATACCAGAGTTCGATACCCACGTGGAAGGCTCGTACCAATGGGTTTTGCAAAAAACTGGTGTACGAATATTCGAATTCGAATATTCGTTGGCTTGGACATAAAAGACGGAAACGGACTCAATATCTGTCACGTAGTCGAGAAAATATCTTCGGTGGAAGGTGGGTCAACGGGACTTGATTGTCTAGACTAGACCTCTGTCTACCCCTGTATAATTGTGGAAATATTTATTTATTTATTTAATGTTTGAATACTAAAGAAAAAAAATTGTTAAGAAGCATGTACGTCGCCGAGAGATACTTAAATATAATTTCCAGGACGTATGAAGCGCGTATCGCCGCCCACTCACAAACGCATCACAAATAATAATTTGATAACATCAGCAATAATTTATGTTTGTTAAACATACGCTTATACAAATAACGCGAAGTCTGTTAGCGTTGTTCGAATCCATAAGGTTTGATAGATGTATCAAACCTGATATGCGATAACGAAACTTACCGATTCTTTCGAACTGCTTTTAACCGGAGACATTTTTGGGACAACGTGACAGGTGGTGAGCATGTCGCCGTCTTTATGTCCAAATCAACGATACATACATCGTACACAAGTTTTGAAAAAATCCATTGGTACGAGCCTGCCACCTGGGATACGAACTCGGGTCCCTTTACCAGGATTCCGATCACCCACTCGGCTATCATGACAGTCTCTATTTAAATATTTATTTATTACTCAAGCTTACTACATATGTGGACGCGATAATCGTCAAAACTAACATTTCGAGCAAACATTACAATCTAACATTGTATCGTGCTGAAATGGGCCGTAAAAGCAGCCCCTGGGCACCGAGGAGCATTCCGCAGGCGACGCAGCGCCGCGACGCCTCGGTGCAGGGGACGCCCGCGTTGGCACGAACATCCGCAATCGACGTCCGGCCCACGGGACTAGGAAATTGTGCCCAGAAGTAGAAGCTTACGTGTTTCATTGTAGGTATGATAGAGTACATATAGCACAGGGGTGTTGAACAGGATTCGAAAATAAACAGTACATCTATTTATACATACATAATGTATAAAGTCACGATAGCCGAGTGATTGGGTGGTCGGAATTACGAGTCAAGAGACCCGAGTTCGATCCCCAGGTGTCAGGCTGGTACCAATGGGTTTTTCAAAACTTATGTACGAATTATATCGTTGGCTTGGACATAAAGACGGCGACGGGCTCACCACCTGTCACGTAGTCGAGAAAATATCTTCGGTGGAAGGTGGGTCAACGGGACTTGTTGTCTAGACTAGACCTCTGTCTACCCCTGTATAATTGTGGAAATATTTATTTATTTATTTAATGTTTGAATACTAAAGAAAAAAAATTGTTAAGAAGCATGTACGTCGCCGAGAGATACTTAAATATAATTTCCAGGACGTATGAAGCGCGTATCGCCGCCCACTCACAAACGCATCACAAATAATAATTTGATAACATCAGCAATAATTTATGTTTGTTAAACATATACAATATACAAATAACGCGAAGTCTGTTAGCGTCGCTCCAACCATAAGGTTTGATAGATGTATCAAACCTGATATGCGATAACGAAACTTACCGATTCTTTCGAACTGCTTTTAACCGGAGACATTTTTTGGGACAACGTGACAGGTGGTGAGCATGTCGCCGTCTTTATGTCCAAATCAACTATACATACATCGTACACAAGTTTTGAAAAAATCCATTGGTACGAGCCTGCCACCTGGGATACGAACTCGGGTCCCTTTACCAGGATTCCGATCACCCACTCGGCTATCATGACGGTCTCTATCTAAATATTTATTTATTACTCAAGCTTACTACATATGTGCACGCGATAATCGTCGAAACTAACATTTCGAGCAAACATTACAATCTAACATTGTATCGTGCTGAAATGGGCCGTAAAAAGCAGCCCCTGGGCAATTCGAGGAGCAATTCCGCAGGCGACGCAGCGCCGCGACGCCTCGGTGCAGGGGACGCCCGCGTTGGCACGAACATCCGCAATCGACGTCCGGCCCACGGGACTAGGAAATTGTGCCCAGAAGTAGAAGCTTACGTGTTTCATTGTAGGTATGATAGAGTACATATAGCACAGGGGTGTTGAACAGGATTCGAAAATAAACAGTACATCTATTTATACATACATAATGTATAAAGTCACGACAGCCGAGTGGTTGGGTGGTCGGAATTACGAGTCAAGAGACCCGAGTTCGATCCCCAGGTGTCAGGCTGGTACCAATGGGTTTTTCAAAACTTATGTACGAATTATATCGTTGGCTTAGACATAAAGACGGCAACGGGCTCACCACCTGTCACGTTGTCCCGAAAATATCTTCGGTGGAAGGTGGGTCAACGGGACTTGATTGTCTAGACTAGACCTCTGTCTACCCCTGTATAATTGTGGAAATATTTATTTATTTAATGTTTAAATACTAAAGAAAAGAAATTGTTAAGAAGCATGTACGTCGCCGAGAGATACTTAAATATAATTTCCAGGACGTATGAAGCGCGTATCGCCGCCCACTCACAAACGCATCACAAATAATAATTTGATAACATCAGCAATAATTTATGTTTGTTAAACATACGCTTATACAAATAACGCGAAGTCTGTTAGCGTTGCTCCAACCATAAGGTTTGATAGATGTATCAAACCTGATATGCGATAACGAAACTTACCGATTCTTTCGAACTGCTTTTAACCGGAGACATTTTTTGGGACAACGTGACAGGTGGTGAGCATGTCGCCGTCTTTATGTCCAAATCAACGATACATACATCGTACACAAGTTTTGAAAAAATCCATTGGTACGAGCCTGCCACCTGGGATACGAACTCGGGTCCCTTTACCAGGATTCCGATCACCCACTCGGCTATCATGACAGTCTCTATTTAAATATTTATTTATTACTCAAGCTTACTACATATGTGGACGCGATAATCGTCAAAACTAACATTTCGAGCAAACATTACAATCTAACATTGTATCGTGCTGAAATGGGCCGTAAAAAGCAGCCCCTGGGCAATTCGAGGAGCAATTCCGCAGGCGACGCAGCGCCGCGACGCCTCGGTGCAGGGGACGCCCGCGTTGGCACGAACATCCGCAATCGACGTTCGGCCCACGGGACTAGGAAATTGTGCCCAGAAGTAGAAGCTTACGTGTTTCATTGTAGGTATGATAGAGTACATATAGCACAGGGGTGTTGAACAGGATTCGAAAATAAATAGTACATCTATTTATACATACATAATGTATAAAGTCACGACAGCCGAGTGGTTGGTGGTCGGAATTACGAGTCAAGAGACCTGAGTTCGATCCCCAGGTGGCAGGCTCGTACCAAAACATTGTTTTAAAACCAATCTGCGATTTGTTAGACCACCAATCTGCGATTTGTTAGACCACCAATCTGCGATCTGCGATTTGTTAGACCACCAATCTGCGATTTGTTAGACCACCAATCTGCGATCTGCGATTTGTTAGACCACCAATCTGCGATCTGCGATTTGTTAGACCACCAATCTGCGATTTGTTAGACCACCAATCTGCGATTTGTTAGACCACCAATCTGCGATCTGCGATTTGTTAGACCACCAATCTGCGATTTGTTAGACCACCAATCTGCGATTTGTTAGACCACCAATCTGCGATCTGCGATTTGTTAGACCACCAATCTGCGATTTGTTAGACCACCAATCTGCGATTTGTTAGACCACCAATCTGCGATTTGTTAGACCACCAATCTGCGATCTGCGATTTGTTAGACCACCAATCTGCGATTTGTTAGACCACCAATCTGCGATCTGCGATTTGTTAGACCACCAATCTGCGATTTGTTAGACCACCAATCTGCGATCTGCGATTTGTTAGACCACCAATCTGCGATTTGTTAGACCACCAATCTGCGATTTGTTAGACCACCAATCTGCGATTTGTTAGACCACCAATCTGCGATTTGTTAGACCACCAATCTGCGATTTGTTAGACCACCAATCTGCGATCTGCGATTTGTTAGACCACCAATCTGCGATTTGTTAGACCACCAATCTGCGATTTGTTAGACCACCAATCTGCGATCTGCGATTTGTTAGACCACCAATCTGCGATCTGCGATTTGTTAGACCACCAATCTGCGATCTGCGATTTGTTAGACCACCAATCTGCGATCTGCGATTTGTTAGACCACCAATCTGCGATCTGCGATTTGTTAGACCACCAATCTGCGATCTGCGATTTGTTAGACCACCAATCTGCGATTTGTTAGACCACCAATCTGCGATTTGTTAGACCACCAATCTGCGATTTGTTATCGTTGAGTTAGACATAAAGACGGCGATGGGCTCACCACCTGTCACGTTGTCCCAAAATATTTCGGTGGAAGGTGAGTCGAAAGGACTTCATTGTCTAGACTACACCTCTGTCTACCCTTGTATTGGGAATTGCGTAAAGATATTTATTTATTTATTTATTTATTTATTACTCAAGCTTACTACATATGTGGACGCGATAATCGTCAAAACTAACATTTCGAGCAAACATTACAATCTAACATTGTATCGTGCTGAAATGGGCCGTAAAAGCAGCCCCTGGGCAATTCGAGGAGCACCCGCAGGCGACGCAGCGCCGCGACGCCTCGGTGCAGGGGACGCCCGCGTTGGCACGAACATCCGCAATCGACGTCCGGCCCACGGGACTAGGAAATTGTGCCCAGAAGTAGAAGCTTACGTGTTTCATTGTAGGTATGATAGAGTACATATAGCACAGGGGTGTTGAACAGGATTCGAAAATAAATAGTACATCTATTTATACATACATAATGTATAAAGTCACGACAGCCGAGTGGTTGGTGGTCGGAATTACGAGTCAAGAGACCTGAGTTCGATCCCCAGGTGGCAGGCTCGTACCAAAACATTGTTTTAAAACCAATCTGCGATTTGTTAGACCACCAATCTGCGATCTGCGATTTGTTATCGTTGAGTTAGACATAAAGACGGCGATGGGCTCACCACCTGTCACGTTGTCCCAAAATATTTCGGTGGAAGGTGAGTCGAAAGGACTTCATTGTCTAGACTACACCGCTGTCTACCCCTGTATTAGGAATGGCGAGAAGATATTATACTCTAACGATTATCGGTGATATCTGAGGATCGAACCCGGATCTCAAATTCCGATCACCAAACCAACCGGCTATCGTGACTTAAAACTGTTCGATTTATCCATTTACAGAACAATTTAACTGGAACAATTTAAAACAGTTTCGGACTCGTCCCGTGCAAATTTGTGCCGCGTATGTCACAACAATACATTTATCGGTCGTCAGCTCCTTGCACGTGGGCAAAATCAGATCAATTTATCCATTGAGGACAGTACTTCGCAGAACGATTGAGAGATCGCATTCGACTATTTGTGTAATAGAAAATGGCGAACAATGGCGCTACAGGATGTGTAATAGTTTATGAGATAAATTCAAATATTAGTTATTAAACGAAGTTTTATGGTCCTACTGAAATATTTTATGTGCTTAAACTTTGACTGGCCATACATTATAGGCTTGCAAAAGTTCGAAAAAGGGTCAGGCAACCACAACAGGCTTTGGTTGTAGAGTATTTTGCCTGTCTGCTAGTTAGAAAATCAGTTTAGCACAACTTTTTCTTATCGAAAAGTCACGATAGCGAGTGGTTGAGTGGTCGGAATTTCGAGTCGAGAGACCCGAATTCGATCCCCAGGTGGCAGGCTCGTACCAAAACATTGTTTTTAAAACCAATCTGCGATCTGCGATTTGTTAGACCACCAATCTGCGATTTGTTAGACCACCAATCTGCGATTTGTTAGACCACCAATCTGCGATTTGTTAGACCACCAATCTGCGATTTGTTAGACCACCAATCTGCGATCTGCGATTTGTTAGACCACCAATCTGCGATCTGCGATTTGTTAGACCACCAATCTGCGATCTGCGATTTGTTAGACCACCAATCTGCGATCTGCGATTTGTTAGACCACCAATCTGCGATCTGCGATTTGTTAGACCACCAATCTGCGATCTGCGATTTGTTAGACCACCAATCTGCGATTTGTTAGACCACCAATCTGCGATTTGTTAGACCACCAATCTGCGATTTGTTAGACCACCAATCTGCGATTTGTTAGACCACCAATCTGCGATCTGCGATTTGTTAGACCACCAATCTGCGATTTGTTAGACCACCAATCTGCGATTTGTTAGACCACCAATCTGCGATTTGTTAGACCACCAATCTGCGATTTGTTAGACCACCAATCTGCGATCTGCGATTTGTTAGACCACCAATCTGCGATCTGCGATTTGTTAGACCACCAATCTGCGATCTGCGATTTGTTATCGTTGAGTTAGACATAAAGACGGCGATGGGCTCACCACCTGTCACGTTGTCCCAAAATATTTCGGTGGAAGGTGAGTCGAAAGGACTTCATTGTCTAGACTAGATCTCTGTCTACCTACTATTGGGAATTGCGTAAAGATATTTATTTATTTTCTTATCGAAAAAAGTCACGATAGCGAGTGGTTGAGTGGTCGGAATTTCGAGTCGAGAGACCCGAATTCGATCCCCAGGTGGCAGGCTCGTACCAAAACATTGTTTTTAAAACCAATCTGCGATTTGTTAGACCACCAATCTGCGATCTGCGATTTGTTAGACCACCAATCTGCGATCTGCGATTTGTTAGACCACCAATCTGCGATCTGCGATTTGTTAGACCACCAATCTGCGATCTGCGATTTGTTAGACCACCAATCTGCGATTTGTTAGACCACCAATCTGCGATCTGCGATTTGTTAGACCACCAATCTGCGATCTGCGATTTGTTAGACCACCAATCTGCGATCTGCGATTTGTTAGACCACCAATCTGCGATTTGTTAGACCACCAATCTGCGATTTGTTAGACCACCAATCTGCGATTTGTTAGACCACCAATCTGCGATCTGCGATTTGTTAGACCACCAATCTGCGATCTGCGATTTGTTAGACCACCAATCTGCGATCTGCGATTTGTTAGACCACCAATCTGCGATCTGCGATTTGTTAGACCACCAATCTGCGATCTGCGATTTGTTAGACCACCAATCTGCGATTTGTTAGACCACCAATCTTCGAGTTGATGAAACAAAAGAGAGAAAATTTTTACTATCAATATCCACATTTGATAACTGTTTTTGTTACTTTAGTAATGTCGGGTCTGGTCCTAATAAAATTTGATGGAGAACCGAACTTGAAGAGCAAATTTTGTTTGATAAACCATGGAAACAATAATATGTAGACGTATTAATACGAATATAAATATGTATTCATTATTAAATTAAAAGCGGATTCGAACTCATGACTCTTCGGTACCGTGAAAACACTCTTACCTCTTGGCTACCGTGGCCTAAACGCATCAGTAGAAAAGGAATTGAAAGAAAGAAAGTAGATTTATTTTTGCCACAAAACAGTACATATAAAGGTTATAGCTAAGAATTACAGATTAAAATAGAATATATTACAGGATTGCAGTAACGAAACGGCATCCGACTCAGCAAATATGCTATAGCAGTACTGCTGCAGCGCTTTTATTGCATAATATATATAAATTATTAATATCTGTATACACTACTTAACTCTAGAAGCCAACTGATTAGGCGTTAGTTGCAGAACGTAATTGCAGGAATTTTTGATGTCACGATAGCCGAGTGATTGGGTGGTCGGAATTACGAGTCAAGAGACCTGAGTTCGATCCCCAGGTGTCAGGCTGGTACCAATGGGTTTTGCAAAATTGGTGTACGAATATTCGAATTCGAATATTCGTTGGCTTGGACATAAAGACGGCAACGGGCTCACCACCTGTCACGTTGTCCCGAAAATATCTTCGGTCTAAGGATGGTCGAAGGACATAATTGTTTAGACTAGACCTCTGTCTACCCCTGTATAATTGTGGAAATATTTATTTATTACTCAAGCTTACTACATATGTGGACGCGATAATCGTCAAACTAACATTTCGAGCAAACATTACAATCTAACATTGTATCGTGCTGAAATGGGCCGTAAAAGCAGCCCCTGGGCAATTCGAGGAGCACCCGCAGGCGACGCAGCGCCGCGACGCCTCGGTGCAGGGGACGCCCGCGTTGGCACGAACATCCGCAATCGACGTCCGGCCCACGGGACTAGGAAATTGTGCCCAGAAGTAGAAGCTTACGTGTTTCATTGTAGGTATGATAGAGTACATATAGCACAGGGGTGTTGAACAGGATTCGAAAATAAACAGTACATCTATTTATACATACATAATGTATAAAGTCACGACAGCCGAGTGGTTGGTGGTCGGAATTTCGATTCAAGAGACCAGAGTTCGATACCCACGTGGAAGGCTCGTACCAATGGGTTTTGGTAAAATTGGTGTACGAATATTCGAATTGAATATTCGTTGGCTTGGACATAAAGACGGAAACGGACTCAATACCTGTCACGTAGTCGAGAAAATATCTTCGGTGGAAGGTGGGTCAACGGGACTTGATTGTCTAGACTAGACCTCTGTCTACCCCTGTATAATTGTGGAAATATTTATTTATTTATTTAATGTTTGAATACTAAAGAAAAGAAATTGTTAAGAAGCATGTACGTCGCCGAGAGATACTTAAATATAATTTCCAGGACGTATGAAGCGCGTATCGCCGCCCACTCACAAACGCATCACAAATAATAATTTGATAACATCAGCAATAATTTATGTTTGTTAAACATACGCTTATACAAATAACGCGAAGTCTGTTAGCGTTGTTCCGAACTACAAGGTTTGATAGATGTATCAAACCCGATATGCGATAACGAAACTTACCGATTCTTTCGAACTGCTTTTAACCGGAGACATTTTTGGGACAACGTGACAGGTAGAAATGCCGTCTTTATGTCCAAATCAACGATACATACATCGTACACAAGTTTTGAAAATCCATTGGTACGAGCCTGCCACCTGGGATACGAACTCGGGTCCCTTTACCAGGATTCCGATCACCCACTCGGCTATCATGACAGTCTCTATTTAAGTATTTATTTATTACTCAAGCTTACTACATATGTGGACGCGATAATCGTCAAACTAACATTTCGAGCAAACATTACAATCTAACATTGTATCGTGCTGAAATGGGCCGTAAAAGCAGCCCCTGGGCAATTCGAGGAGCACCCGCAGGCGACGCAGCGCCGCGACGCCTCGGTGCAGGGGACGCCCGCGTTGGCACGAACATCCGCAATCGACGTCCGGCCCACGGGACTAGGAAATTGTGCCCAGAAGTAGAAGCTTACGTGTTTCATTGTAGGTATGATAGAGTACATATAGCACAGGGGTGTTGAACAGGATTCGAAAATAAACAGTACATCTATTTATACATACATAATGTATAAAGTCACGACAGCCGAGTGGTTGGGTGGTCGGAATTACGAGTCAAGAGACCCGAGTTCGATCCCCAGGTGTCAGGCTGGTACCAATGGGTTTTTCAAAAACTTATGTACGAATTATATCGTTGGCTTGGACATAAAGACGGCAACGGGCTCACCACCTGTCACGTTGTCCCGAAAATATCTTCGGTCTAAGGATGGTCGAAGGGACATAATTGTTTAGACTAGACCTCTGTCTACCCTTGTATTGGGAATTGCGTGAAAATATTATATCTAATGTATAAATATATATATTTATAATTTGCTGGACGAGTATAGCTGCCCAGGCCTTTTTGTTTTATATTTATGTTATGAAATAAAATAGTTTCTAACCCCGGATTAAGCATCGACAACTGGTGTTTATTAAAAGCTTTTTTCTTTAAGCTTCGGTTACACAATCTCTAAAATAGTAGTAATTATTATATCTTTTTCTTCTATATATCGTAAAAACATAAAAGTGACAAAAATCAGGATGACCATCTCGAAATATACTTTATCAAAATTGAATCGGACCACCGACGCGATCGCCAATCTGCTTGCCTAGCATGGCGATTGCGGTATATACTTCTCATAGAATAGAGGTATATGTCATACAGTGGTCATTTACAGACCGATAAGTGAGATACCAACAGTTTTCCAACAAAACATCTCATGTAGCGGAAATTAACTTTGCAAAACTTTTGCAACTATGTCCGGGGTTAAAATGTATTCATACTGAGTCCGTGTTTGACTGCATGTGACACTTTTCCAACATTTTATCAAATAAACTTATAATTAAAGTATTTACTATGAAATCACACTATAGGTTATCTGACAGAGAACGCTAACGGATATTAAGTCAGTTGTTAAATTATTTGCTTTTATAGATGAATAAAATAAACACATGCAGAGATAGGGACAATATCACGTTTTAAATTATCAAAACTTTCGTTACACATAATTCTTCGTCTTCACCGGCGCAGCATGCGCATTGTATTAGGAAGGAATGTAATCTTCCCTTCTCTTTTTCTGGACATCGTAAAAGGCGACTGAGGCGGAATACCTCTCGGGATCATCTCGATAAATAGCATGCTAAAATTCAATAGATCGATGAAGAGCAACAGTGTATATGACACTAACTGGTAGCCCAAAGCTTGGCGAAACCTCCCTAACTGGACAGGCCGATATCCTGCATTGGACTTTTATAAGCCATTAAATTCTGTTCAGGGTAAAGAATATATAGTGTAGGAAAAAATGTATTATGTACATATTATAGGTAATTTAATCTTTTTGTCCCACATTTTCACCGGTGTTTATTTTGGGACAACGGGGCGGGCTTGTCGCCGTTTTTATATTTATATCCAAACTAACGATAAAATAGGCACGATAGCCAAGTGGTTGGGTGATAGGAATTCGAGTCGAGAGACCCGAATTCGATCCCCAGGTGGCAGGCTCGTACCAAAACATTGTTTTTAAAACCAATCTGCGATTTGTTAGACCACCAATCTGCGATCTGCGATTTGTTATCGTTGAGTTATACATAAAGACGGCGATGGGCTCACCACCTGTCACGTTGTCCCAAAATATTTCGGTGGAAGGTGAGTCGAAAGGACTTCATTGTCTAGACTACACCGCTGTCTACCCCTGTATTAGGAATGGCGAGAAGATATTATACTCTAACGATTATCGGTGATATCTGAGGATCGAACCCGGATCTCAAATTCCGATCACCAAACCAACCGGCTATCGTGACTTAAAACTGTTCGATTTATCCATTTACAGAACAATTGAACTGGAACAATTTAAAACAGTTTCGGACTCGTCCCGTGCAAATTTGTGCCGCGTATGTCACAACAATACATTTATCGGTCGTCAGCTCCTTGCACGTGGGCAAAATCAGATCATTTTATCCATTGAGGACAGTACTTCGCAGAACGATTGAGAGATCGCATTCGACTATTTGTGTAATAGAAAATGGCGAACAATGGCGTTACAGGATGTGTAAAAGTTTATGAGATAAATTCAAATATTAGTTATTAAACGAAGTTTTATGGTCCTACTGAAATATTTTATGTGCTTAAACTTTGACTGGCCATACATTATAGGCTTGCAAAAGTTCGAAAAAGGGTCAGGCAACCACAACAGGCTTTGGTTGTAGAGTATTTTGCCTGTCTGCTAGTTAGAAAATCAGTTTAGCACAACTTTTTCTTATCGAAAAAAGTCACGATAGCGAGTGGTTGAGTGGTCGGAATTTCGAGTCGAGAGACCCGAGTTCAATCCCCAGGTGGCAGGCTCGTACCAATGGGTTTTTCAAAAACTTATGTACGAATTATATCGTTGGCTTGGACAAAAAGGCGGCGACGGGCTCACCACTTGTCACGTTGTGCCGAAAATATCTTCGGTGGAAGGTGGGTCGAACGGACTTAATTGTCTAGACTAGATCTCTGTCTACCTACTATTGGGAATTGCGAAAAGATATTTATTTATTTATTTATTTTCTTATCGAAGAATATTACCCCACCTCTCAATGTAGGATCAAATCTGGATACTGGCAACCCTGTTAACTCGGCAACTCGTGATATAGTAAAAACTGTGTTACAGGTTGTAGTGTATGGCAGTTACACTTTATGGAATGAGCTGCCGTCAGCGGTTTTTCCGGATACGACTTAGGTACCTTCAAATAAAGAGCCTATAAAAATAAAAAATAAAATATTTTCACGCAATGCCCAATACAGGGGTAGACAGAGGTCTAGTCTAGACATTTAAGTCCGTTCGACCCACCTTCCACCGAAGATATTTTCGGGACAACGTGACAGGTGGTGATCCCGTCGCCATCTTTATGTCCAAGCCAACGATATAATTTGTACATAGGTTTTTTTTTAGAAAAACCCATTGGTACGGCCACTTGAGGATCGAACTCGGGTCTCTTGACTCGAGCGCTTTATTGGAAACTCTGGGTGTAATAATTAAGGGCACCCATAGGGCTGTCACAAATTTTATAATTAATCATTGTTCGCACAATTCGGGCATTTTGTAGCACAGATAATATCACGTTAGTCGAGTGGTTGGGTGATCGGAAATCGAGACAAAAGACCCGAATATAATACTCAGAAGGTAGGCTCGTACCAAAGTTACTTTTTTTTTACTTTTGTATGATTTATGTCGTTCGCTTCGCAGTTTAAACGGCGACAGGCTCACCACCTCTCCAAAATAAGCTTCGGTGAAATGTGGATTAATATATGTAAAGGACTAAATTGTCTAAATAAGACTATAATACAGTTTTAATAAATGTTCATGCATTTCCCAATACTGTAATTCTAGAAATACAAAATTTGCCAAGTGTTCGATAGAGATGAAATGGACTATAGGAAAATCTCCACGAGGAATACTAAGTATTGCATGTACATGCATATAAACATCCAGGACTTGAGTTGTATTCATCACACATATGATTGCTCATGGCGGGATTCGAATCCGGAACCCTCGGCTTCGAAGACTACCAACTAGCGATCGTCTCTAACAATACCTGTTGCCATGTTTCATTAAGGCAACCCTGTACAAATTAAAGTTTGCGAACAATTTTGCTATACGGCGTTTGATATCAGACACGGCTAACTTGGTGAAGTTCTAAGTTCACTCCATGTCGAGACATGCTGAAATCGGAGATAGCGTCGGTATACCGTGTATGAATTTTGCGCCATAATTAACTATTACAACTGGAACGATGTTTGAGTTTGACGTTTTAACGTTATTATAGTAGTCAAGATAGTCGAGTGGTTGAGTAATCGGAATTCGAGTAAAAGACCCCGGTTCGATCCACAGGTAGCTCGTACCAATGAATTTTACCAAAAATTTTTGTACAATTTATGTCGTTGGCATGAACATAAATACAGCAAAAGGCTCACCATTTGTCGCGTGGTCCCAAAAATGTCTTCGGTGAAAGGTGGGTCGAAAGGATTTAATTGTCTACCCCTGTATTGGAGATATTTTTTGTGTACACTCGGTGGTAAAGGAAAACCTCAAACATATGCTACATCTGAGATATAAAAATTCTTTTACTCGCGCTTTTTCCCAGTACTGTACTAGACAACCAACCTTCCACTGAAGATATTTTCGGGACAACTTGACAGGTGGTGAGCCCATCGCCGTCTTTATGTCCAAGCCAACTTCATATTTCGTACATAAGTTTTTGAAAAATAGTCGTGTATATATATATATATATATGTATATATATATATATATATATATATATATATATATATATATATATATATATATATATATATGTGTATATATATATATATATATATATATATATATATATATATATATATATATATATATATATATATATATATATATATATAAACATCTTTGACTCGAGAACAAACATTCATATTTATCACACAAATACTCGCCGCAAGCGGGGTGTCCTGCAAAGCCGCGACCCTGCCTCGGCTGCAATAAAGCAGCCGGTTTTCACTCTCAAGTATGTAAATATATGTCCTTCCATTGGTGCGCTTTAACTGAAGCTCTACTATAATGTCGTTTAGTTCTCTTCCGACTCTAGACGTCGCACTATGTCGTCCAACATATGCTATAGTCTGTACGCTAACGGGCAATGTAGGTATTCCAAAAATCACATACAAATACACACGAACGATACACTAAATAAATTAGAACCCAAAGTAAATGTTGATGTAATTGCGAACGTGACGCGCTCACGAAACGTATTATTTGAATGTTATATAGTCCCCCAACAGCGTCTGAACGGGGACGTGGTATATGAGTATAATAAAAATAAATACAATCGAATAATGATTCTAAATGAGTCGCAAACTCCGATGTCTCTGTCCCGAGTTCGATTTAGAAAAGCAACTTCTTCAACATTGTCTCGGGTCTGCGTATTTGTGGTACAATCATTGTATCTGATTTCAAAACACAAGTGTTTTAGCTACATAATTTGCCATTGATGCAATGCATGTGATGTTATCCCTACATTAACTTCTTATTTTAGGCTATTACGAAGCTGAGGCTCGAGAATCTTTCTTCCACAGCAGTTGTCAGTTAAAAAAGCTATATGGCCGGCCTACTGCCACCTGAGCGAGCTGATCCATACAGCTATATCGGTTACCCTGGTTCTGCTGTTACGGACTCTGTCTTTGTGTTGTGTCTTTCCGGACAGTGAACTTGCTCACCTGCCGCCACCACCATCCTTCGGCCTGCAATAAACTTTATTTTTAACTAAAACACCACACGAAATACATTTAAAACAACACATAAACTAGTAAGCTTCAAGTGTTTATTAGGTAAAGGTCATTTAACTGGTTCACAATTTATTTATCTCCCCACTGGATCCCACCGGGCCCGTCTGGTTACGATGTCTTAATTACGGGTAACTTCTTTTTATAGACCCGACAGGCTGATTGCTCGCTGCCTGTCGTTAGTCTTATGTCTTTCCATAATTGTCGATGGTAATTGCTCACTCCGACCTCCGAAACTCTTTATTACAAGTAATTTTATTTAACAAAAGTAAAGTCACGATAGCCGAGTGGTCGGGATTTCGAGTCAATAGACCCGAGTTCGATCCCCAGTTGGTAGGCTCGTACCAATGGGTTTTTCAAAAACTTACGTACGAATATCGTTGGCTTGGACATAAAGACGGTGACGGGCTCACCACCTGTCACGTTGTCCCGAAAATATCTTCGGTGGAAGGTGGGTCGAAGGGACTTAATTGTCTAGACTCGACCTCTGTCTACCTCTGTATTGGGAATCGCGTGAAGATAAACATAAGAATAAGAATAATTTATTTGCATAAAAACATATTACAATAATCTATCCAATGTTGGGACATCCTTTTAAGCAAATAATTACTTGTGCCAGAATGCCCCGCTCTTCCATAAATGTTATTACATGTGTTTTTTACAAATAAACATAAACATAAAGCATTAATTTGAGATAACACTCTCTTAACTACTATTATAATTACAAAGGTAACTATTTTACTGCTAATTATCTACTAAGCATAAATCTACATAACATATACTACGAAAAGTACTATGATTATGTCTATACTACTTTACTGACAAATTTGCTAAATCTAATTATTTTAAAACATTGTGTGTGCACGTGTGTGTGTGTGTGTGTGTGTGTGTGTGTGTGTGTGTGTGTGTGTGTGTGTGTGTGTATGTATGTGTGTGCAAGTGTGTGTGTGTGTGTGTATGTATGTGTGTGCATGTGTGTGTGCGTGTGTGTGTGTGTGTGTCATTTGAGTGTGTATTAGAGCATGTGCATATTACATATTCATATCTAATAAAGATTCAATCTCATCATAATTTTGGGACAAAAGCCATTCAGAAACTACCTTTTTCAGCTTTTTTGACAGTACAGGATAAATGTTTAAAAATCTATTCAGTTTACAATATAGATAACCGGATTGACTATTAAACTGGCGACCGGCAAAACTGTTTTAACGGGATCTTTTTCTATAATTATTCTCCGTTTTATGCTTGTATTGGAGTTAAAGAATACTGTTTTATGTTTTTCTATTATTAGTTGTAATATATATAATTTTCTAACACTCAATATCCCAGCTATGGAATAAAGTTCTTCTGTAGGAAATCTGTAGTGTTTATTTAATAAAACTTTCAATAATAATCGCTGACCACGTTCCAATTCTAAAAATTTGATTTAGAAGCTCCACCCCACAACGGAATACAGTATGTCAGAATTGACTGAGCAAGAGCAGTATATACTTGTTTTAAAATTTTAGTGGTTGTCACGTCTCTTAGATTTTTAAAAATCCAGACCAGTTTCCTTATTCAAGAAAGCCTTTGGTCTACTATTATCATACCTAGCGGTAGTTACTTTCTCAATTTCAGGACACGAGCATTTATCATTAAATCCACAACTATGTATTTTGAGTTTAAATGATGTAGAAGGTTGCGAACGTTTATTTATGGAAAAGCATATGTAGTTGGATTTTTTAGTATTTAGTGTTAGTGTATTGTGTTGTAGCCAATTAGCAACTTTAGCCAAACCCGTTTCTGCCGTTTTATGTATTTGCGTGAAGATAAAAGTAAATTATTTAATATTTTCAACTACATTTTACACATGAATAGATTCGCTGGTCAGCAGTGCGCTTTAGTACAATAGTGACCCAAGTACGATTCTCGTGACGAATAAAAAGACGTGTCACGTCTAATCTATAGTATACTAGGGGGCCCGTAGACGTAGACCTTGGTATTAATAATAAATAAAATGATAAAAATGATTAAAACTAGACAATTAAGTCGTTTCGACCCACCTTCCACCGAAGATATTTTCGGTACGTCGTGACAGGTGGTCAGCACGTCGCCGTCTTTAGGTTCAAGCCAACGATAAATTCGTACATAAGTTTATGAAAAAACCCATTGGAAAGTTGTTATTTAAAAAATTACTTCGCAACCCTCCGCATGAAAATATAAAAAGGTATATGTTACCTGGTCCGAAGAGAAGAAGAGCACCACCCTCGCTCCCACAGATGCGTGCACTAATTCCACAGATGTGTGCACAAATTCCACTGTATGCACCACCACCACTACACTCAAACCAGGTAACATATAGACTCTACGATGAGCGATGAGTCTTCTCGCTTGAGGATGCCTTGTTTTGAGGCGAAACACGTGTCGCGTTTTCGGTGGTGGTATATGTTACCTGGTTTGAGTGTAGTGATGGTGGTGCATACAGTGGAATTAGTGCACACATCTGTGGAATTAGTGCACGCATCTGTGGGAGGGAGGGTGGTGCTCTTCTTCTCTTCGGACCAGGTAACACATACCTTTTTATATTTTCATGCGGAGGGTTGCGAAGTAATTTTTTCAATAACAACTTTACAATGAATTTCCGCAAAGTAACGCCTGAGTCAATTAACTATCTTAAAAACCCATTGGTACGAGCCTGTCATATGGAGATCGAACTCGGGTCTCTTGACTCTAAATTCCGACCAACGAACCTCTCGGCTATTGTGACTATAAAAGTTATAATCTGTTAAATAGTTATGGAGTTCTTCATGAGGAAATAAATAAATAAATATTTATTTATTTATTCATGAGGAACAACGCGACTCGGGAATGATGTATAATTGATAATATAAACAAGTAAATTGTTGATAAACAATAGTTGATAGGCTTTGCACATTTACAGGGAATTTGTTGCACAAACGTACACATCGCTCCATGAACAAGTTTTTTCATTTATAGATCCGTAGTCACGGGGGACTGAGGTCTCCAACGTCCTGATGTCATGAAAATCGTTTTATTTTAGATTTATTTATTTGCAAGAAATATGGTAATTACAGATGTTAAAATTATACATATATGTCAATCATATTTCACCATGTCGGCATACAAATACATTAGTAACAGAATGAACAATGAAAACATTATGTCCCGTAACCGCAATATATAAAACTAAGTCTAAATAAATAAAACTTTATAATATTATTGAGCCGTGTGGTAACGGTGTAAGAATATTACCACTCCCTTTCTTCCCGTGGTTGTCGCAAGAGGCGACTAAGGGAAACAGACTGAATATTTTTATGGCAGCCGATAGATGGCGGGATAACCATCTCTAAAAATATCAGACCAAAATTATAAGACCGAAGATGGGCAGCAGCGTCTGAGGTGCGAGTGATCTGGTACTGTGATCTCCAATCCACTTGCCAAGCGTGGCGATTATGGCAAATCCTCCCTACGGGAGAGGCCTATGTCCTGCAGTTGACTTTAATAGGTCGTTATGTATATATGTATGTATGTATGTAATATTATTGTGTAACCATTGATTTTATTTATTTATTTACTATTTCTGTGCACGCAATATTTAAAGGACGAAAACATAAACCGAATATGAGTACAAAGGTAAAGCTCATTTCAAATTAAAATTTATTCCCGCGGGCTTGTGTGTATATGTATGTCATTCATGACTCAAGTAAGAACATTTACATTCGTCACACAAATACTTTCTCTTACGTCATAAATTTTATTTTGCTTACACCGTATGTCGACTTTACAAAAATATTTAATCCAATAAAAATAATTCTTTTCAACACATTGCAGAAACATAAAGTATGTTCTATAAATGATATATTTTCTTTTCAATTAAAAGTTAATAGTCACGATAGCCAAGTGATTGGGTGGTCGGAGAGACCCAAATTCAATCCCCAGGTGGCAGGCTTGTACCAAAGGGTTTTTCAAAACCTATGTATGTTGTATGCCTATAACTTGATAAAATATACCAATGACATAAAGACGGCGACGGGCTCACCACCTGTTGTTGTTGTTGTTGTCCCAAAATATCTTCGGTGGAAGGTGGGTCGAAGGGACTTCATCGTCTAAGACTAGACCTCTGTCTACCCCTGCATTGGGCATTACGTAAAGATATTTATTTCTTTATTTATTTAATTAAAAGTTAATAGCCAACAAAATTGTAGATAAATGAAGGTTTCAGTGGAGGGTGCCCCTTTAGATTGGACGGGCTGGTTTCCGCAACACCACGACTGAGCGCATGGGCAGGCATATACATTCCTGCCATTCATTTCAATTCGAGCCAATCCAGGGTGCCCCTTAGTATAGTCTAAAAAAATATTATACACCGAGTGCGATACGCCATTGTATGCATAATCAGAAGAAGTTCTCCGACACTACTATATTTTATGGTACCTTTGTCTTATGATTCGTCCTCACGATGATGACGAGAGACGGAATTCGAGTCACCCTATCCGATCGGACCAGAGTTCAATCCCCTGGTGATAGATTTGTAGCAATGGTTTCTTTTTCACAAATTATGTACGATTTATATCGTAAGCTTGGATATAAAGATGCCGACCACCACCTGCCTCCCGAATAATCACCACCTGCCACGATGATCTTAAAAATGTTTTCGGTGGAAGGTGGGATGAAAGGACTTTAATGTCTAGACCCCTGCCTATCCTAGTATTGTGATTGGCGTGAATATACATCGGTCCCATATGGCGCCTTTGAGAGAACAAAACTAACTAGAAACACAATAGTGCATGTCATAGGACGCAGTTATCGCGGGCTGTGCGACACAAACAAAAACCGTTTACCTGAAGCGGCAGCTGTTGGCGCAGTGTTTGCTCCGGGCACACAGACCGACAGTTCGTTTGCTTTATTATCTATCGCGCTGACAACTTCGATTTACGACTTGAATTTTGTACGACATCCTTCATGCCCGATCGTGTCTCTGACGTAAATGTCATTTCGCCGGATGATCTATATCGCCAATGTAAATAAATGTGCCTATGTGTAGCGGAGTGGTTAGGTGATCGGAATTCGAGTCGAGATACTAGAGCTCGATCCCTAATGCTTGTATAAAACCCATTATGCACCAGTGCATAATGGTTTTTTTTAATTATGTACGATTTATATCGTTGGCTAGAAAATAAAGACAGTGACGAGCTCAACAACTTAAGAACTTAATTGTCTAGACCTCTGTCTAGCCCTATATTGAGAATGGCTTGAAGATATTCATTGTTTTTGTCTTATGAATTGTGTTACATACATTGACAGGGAGACAAATTCATATTCAATTATTTCATAACACTTAGTGTTTAGGCATAGTACAGTTCTCAACCATGAAGTTTACAATTATGAAATAGTTCCATAACAAGGTACTCGTGTTATTTAATGAGAAACAACGAAGATGCCGCAAACACCCGGAAACGAGACAGTGTAGACAAAGTGGTTTTCAACATTTACCTGACCATGAACTGATGTTTACGCCAGTGGTCCATGAACGTCGACAGAAAATTTGATGTTTTTTTTTCTATATATTTTGTTATTTGACTAGCTAAGTCGCGTTGGTTTACATATTGTTTGCCCTACATAGTGGATACAATTCGCGGAAGCTCGTATAAAATTACTGTTTCTGTATTGTTTCCGGTCTGAGTATTTGTGGTACTTTCGTTGAATCTGAATAACTCAAGTGCTTTAACTACTTACTTAAGGATCTATCAATGCTTATATTTACCTACAAAATACTTTTTGTCATATAATATAATATTTAATTCAAATCGCTGGCAACTGACCAAGGAGTTACCCACCGGGTCGTAAGAAATAAACAATTAACTGATAGAGGCAGCCTGAATACAAACGTGGGAACGTCCAAGCTGTAGTCCATTTAGTGTACGGTCAGAGCGACCGCAGCGATATGTTGAACAGATGTTCAGGAATCGAAACTGGGTCAATGAGCGGAGCACTCGCGTATCCGAGAGCTCACGAAGCGAAGGGCCCGATAGCCTCTCGAGCGAATTGGTTGTTACTAGAACAATTCGCGAGTAATCTCCACAGCAAGTAAAGTAAAGCAGTAACTAATCAGCTAATTATATAGATTTGTGATGATGTGCTGCAGGAAAGGATAGCTATCTATCTGGTGAAGTGTACATGACCTGGGAAGGACGTCGTCTCCGCCAGTGTGCTATCGGATCGGTTATATATATGCTAAGAATTGTAGGAACTCGATAGTGAGATGTCGATGTCGATTAGTAAGCAAGACTTCCAATATGCAAATATAGATATCGCCACAAATATAGTTTATGTATTAAAATCTTAATAGTATACGAGTAGCAAAGCGGAGTTGGGTAAGATAAATACCAACCCCGCTGCGATAAATTAAGAGAAAGAAAGCTACGAAAACAAAAAATACGTTATAATTTTACTTTAGAACGGCGAAAATACATACATAATAATGAATAAATAAATGCCTTGACCACATCACATACATTGTTCTGATCTCAAAGTAAGCAACTAAAGCACTTGGAATCAAATAACAACGAAGGTACGATAAACACCCAGACCTGAGACCATGTAGAGTAAGTTTTTTTTCATTAAGCCGTCCGGAAATCGAACCCGGGACCTCAGACCTAGCGACACCTTGAAAACCGGAGTGTATGACACTCGTTAACGGAGGTCGTAAAAATATTTTAGGAAAGTTATTTCTGGAAAGATTTTCCATGCTCTATGGCAAATCAATGCATAACCACATATCACTTTAAAAAATCAGTTAAAAAGGTTGGACAGAACGGCCAGACGGACTCTTAATAGAAGTCATAAATACTTTTGATATAAAGATTAGCAAGGTATAAGCCCAGGCGATGTAAAATTGACGACTAAAATTATTGGGTGATCTGGACTCGAGGCTTGACTTAATCCCCATTCCTACGTAAGGATTAAATCAAATCAACGGGGATTTCTCGAAATTTATGTACGACACTTTAGATATTTATGCGCACTCACACGACAACTGGATCAATAACGCTTGACACGGCACACGATTATATTTCCAATATAGTTTCCCTATAAAAAGTCACGATAGCCGAGTGGTTGGGTGGTCGGAATTTCGAGTCGAGAGACCCGTGTTCGAATCCCAGTTGGCAGGCTCGTACCTATGGGTTTTTCAAAAACATATACGAATTAAATCGTTGGCATGGACATACAGACGGCGACGGGCTCACCACCTGTCACGTTGACCCGAAAATATCTTCGGTGGAAGGTGGGTCGAAGGGATTTAATTGTCTAAAACTAAAAACTAAACTAATTGTTAGAACTAGTGTACTAAAGAGCACTACTGACCCGATCCGACTAGATAAGACCTCTGTCTACCCCTGCATTGGGAATTGCGTGAAGATATTTTTTATAGTTTCCTATGTTGGAGATTATTATTGTCCTATTATTGCCTATATTGTCAGAGCTATATAGAGTCTAGTCATTTCATTATTTCTTCTAAAATGGCTTATTTGAGCCAATAAGAAATCCCCACCCTCGATCCGATATAGTATTTGTATATTGTTTATATTTAATTTTAGGGACAAGCACAACGATTTGTATTTATTTTAAATGTTTTGTTGTCATAGATTTTTCTGTTAAAGTATTTCATCCATAATCGAATAGTCCCAAACTACTAACCCATCTTGTTTATTAAAAACAAACACTCGGTAACAAAAATTCCGTGGTTAAGCGTTTGTTTATGGAAGCGACGAGATTAAAAAAAAAGTTCATAAAGCCGACCGATCCTCCGCGTAGGAAAGATAAAATCCGAAGGACTGCTCCCTAGTGGCGCACGTGGGTTAAAGCGCAAGGGAGGTATTCGTTTCGTCCTTTTATTGAATTGTAAAATATGAGCGCGTAAAATCCCTGTCTGATGTGAGCCATACCGATGGCTCGAAACTCATAAATTTGTAGTTTTAACTACTTACGGTTTAACTACTCACTTATTTCGGTAATATGCCGAATCTGATGACGCAGTTGTTTAGGGGATTGTTTTTAAAAATTCGGTTAGGGTTGATATTCAGTGCGGGATAACTATAACTACACCTTCCTTATCTTAACGCTATGTCCAAACTGGGACAGACACACGTCAAAACTATGAGGTACTTTCGACCTACTTTTCATCGTAGCTTCTTCGACTTAATGTCCCAGCTAGCAATATAATTACATATATGTATATGCATTTGCTTGTACATCCAAATATTCATATTCATCACACAAATTGCTTTTGCTTCTGCCTTGCGTCATTTGAATAGCATCGAAGGCACGGTCACTACCAATTCGGCTATGGGATCGTATACAATAAATAAATAAATATCTTCACGCAATTCACAATATAGGGGTAGACAGAGGTCTAGTCTAGACAATTAAATCTTTGACCCACCTTCCACCGAAGATATTTTCACGACAACGTGAAGGGTGGTGAGCTCGTCGCCATCTTTATGTCCAAGCCAACAATATAATTCGTACATAAGTTTTTGAAAAAGCCATTGGTACAAGCCTGCTAATAATATAAAATTACAAAAATGTAAAGTAAAAAAAAAATGTAAACTATAATTTTGACCATTAATTATTGGGTTCAGCGTAATGCTGCCAAATGCTATGTTACCACAATTACAGAGCTGGTGTTCTACCAGAGCCAAAAATATATAAATAAATATATAAATAAATTAGACAAATAAATCCGCGAGCAATTTATGTTCTTTAATTACTTTAAATATAGTCGAGTCGTTAGGTGATCGGAACTCAAGTCGAGAGACCCGAGTTCGGTTCCCAAGTGGAAAGCTCGTACCAGTGAATTAAAATAAAAAATCTTATACACAATTTCTATGTCGTTGGTGTGGTTATAAAGACGGCGATGGGTTCACCACCTGTCACGTTGTGCCAAAAATGTCCTCGGTGGATCGAAAGGAAAAGGGTTTTTTCAAAACTTGTGTAAGACTTATGTCGCTGGCTTGGACATAAAAACGGGCTCACCACGTATCGCGTTGCCCCAAAAGTGTCTTCCGTGAAAGGTGGTTCGAAAGAACTTCATTCTCTAAACCACTGTCTACCCCCGTATTGGGAATAGCGTGAAGATACTTTACGTGGAAGTAAAATATATTAATCTACACAATCCCTCCACTGCTATAATTTCTCACGCTCTCATATCACTAACCGTCGCAAAGGCGACTCTCTAACGGTATAGCAATAACACCGCGCCACGATCCTTACATACTTTCAGATTCATCATTTTCTTCATACATGCACGTTATTAGTAAACATACATTTTTCAGAAAAGAGTTTTTTATGAACGGGGAACTAGTATTTGCCCTCGCGAGTGCTTTTTTTTATTTCACGCATTTCCCAGTACAGTGATAGCCAGAGATCTAAATATTTAAATACATTAGATCAACACTAAACCGGAGCTTATTTTAGGACAACGTGACCGGTAATGAGCCTGTCCTTTAAGTCCAAGCCAACGATACAAATAGTACGTAAATTTTGGAAAAAATACTCATGGCTACGAACCTATCTTCTGAGTACCGAACTCGGGTCTCTCACCTCGATTTACGATCACCGAAACAATCGGTTATCGTGACTGCTTTTACTATGCGAGTTCATGCAATAGTTTCATTAGGCTAGCACCGATCAAAATTTGCAAGGGAATGCTTTCACACACCGGAGCTAATGTCGTCTATGTTACGACCGCAGAGTGCGGGAAGGGGGGAAATCAATCCCATTATATCATCCCCCGGGTGTCGTAGGCCGAATTAGGGAACGCGTGTAGAAGCTAATGGGACATGACAGATGACACAACTATTGAGAAATGTGTTTTGCTCATTATTTTTAAAGTATTTACCTATTCTCTTCTACTTAGGATTCATAGCTGAGACCAACTTCCGTGTACTATTTGAGCTAATAGCTAGAAGAGGGAGGGACAAGAGTACTGGGGTACCTAGACTTACGATAGAAGAGGGTGGGTTAAGAGTCTAGAAGTCGAAACAAAATAAAAAATAATTCATATCAGACAATTCTAGATAAAAGAAACAAGAAGAATCGCCCCCGAAAGAGAGACAGAGAGAGGATCGAGATCGAGAGGGTATTGTTATTAAAAAATCTGTCGAGAGTGATAGATATGAACATAACTTGCATGGTATGCGATTGATTATTTACAACGTTTCCAATTAACGCATACTTCGGATAAAATTATCATATTGACATTGTTAAAATTTTAATAAAAACAACTAAGGGTGTGCGGTACGTGTGACCCGGGGCCTGGTCGATCCAATAACAGACAATTAATTTGGTGGAGCAGCGATAGACACGCTACGGGTTAACCCGACCGGTTCGCGTGGCGGGTCGTTAATGAATGAATTTAAATCGTTTACTTCCTCGTTAAGCTACCGCGATTACTGGCCGAACGGTCCATTATTGTCCTTAATAATAGTCCAATGTGTCAATTGATTACTATCATTGTAATTTTAATTGATGTTTTATTACAACGTAACAGGAGAATCGAGTTAAGGCGCAACGCGCACCAAAACGTTACTCTTGTCAAAATTGTGTATAATTTTGATGGCAGTGAAGTTGAAATAGAAAATAAAATCCAAAAAATAGGAAAGTATAGTATTGTTCAACAATATTTTGTCTTCATATTGGCTCTTATTATTGTGGAAATTTGGAAAAATTATATATAAAAAAAATACAAATAGTGATTGATAATCATTTTACCAATTTATAGTCATTCATATCATAATTAATATAAATATCTTCACGCCATTCCAAATACAGGGGTAGACAGTAGGAGGAGTGGACAATTACGTCGTTTTGAGCCACCTTCCACCGTAGACATTTATCGGGACAACGTGACAGGTGGTGAGCCCGTCGCCGTCTTCATGTCCAAGTCAACGATATAGTCGTACATAAGTTTTTGAAAAAACCCATTGGTACGCACCGCTTAATAAAAAGCCTCTTAAAAGCTTCTGTATATTTGCGAAAGTTACTCAGTCTCTTTCTTAATTTTCCATTCGCGACTTACTATTAATCAAACAAACATTTCCCACCTTTAATGCTGCTGCCCATCATCAGCCAGGTAAACTTTTCACTAACATTTTCCTGTCGACAGTCAAAGACATATTGAAAGCTTTACCCTCAGTCGCTTCTTATAACACCCACGGGAAGAAAGGTGGTGGTGATATGTTCTTAGGCCGATACCATACAGCCGGAAAAAAACATTATGGAAACCCGTGACGACCTCCGTGAACGAGTTGCGTACTCAGGGCGTCGCCAGCTTTGAGGTCCCGGCTTTTTCTGCATTATCTCGAGTACGGGTGTTTGTGGTACCTTCATTGTTTCCGATTCCAGAACACAAGTCTTTTAACTGTTTACATGATCAGAGTTAGACGTATGTGATGTTGTCCTTGTCTATGTATATATTATTAATTATTAAAAGGCAAAAAATGGAAAAATAACAGCGGAATTTTGGTGTGTTAGAGCTCGAATATGTTTGAGTGCTCCCTATAAGCTTTATGCCCACATTCACCTGACTAGTCAATGAGGCGAACAACTTAACGCGAGCAGTGAAAGCTTTTAAGTAATTGTCGCGTAAAGGAAAAATTCTGTCTCCCGACGACTATTTATTTCATCGATAACACGTCAATGCTTTCCAATATCACGTAAATTCCTGTAATTTACGACGAAATTTACCGTGCATTATATTTTTGTGAATAAAAGCATGTTTAATGGTGAATGTGTAAAAAGCTTATGCTGAGCTCTTTGTCCTTAAATAAAATAAATATTTAAATAAATTGTTTGCCTAAGAGACGTCGGAAGGATATATATTTTAGGATTATAATTTAAACTGATGCGGTCAAAAGACTAAAAAGTCACGATAGCCGAATGGTTGGGTGATCGGAATTTCGAGGCGGGAGACCCGAGTTCGATACCCAGATGGCAAGCTCATACCAATAGGATTTTTTCAAAAACTTTTTCAAAAAGTTTTTAAAAAAATCCCATAAAAATAGCAACGGGCTCACCACCTGTCACATTGTTCCGAAAATATCTTCGGTGGAAGGAGGGTCGAAAGGACTTGATTGTCTAGACTAGACTTCTGTCTATTGGTCAAAACATCGTGACGGTGAGGTGAGCCGTGGGTTCGTATCTCGCCAGTTTAATTGATTTATTAAAAGCACTCTTTTCTTTGTTGTTAAAGGCACACTGAATAGATGGCGATGAGGCATTCCATATTAAACATAAAAAGGTTTAATTTTGAATGGTTTGTAGGTGTCACGGGCTGCAGTAGTCGCTTAACATTAGGTTGACTGTAACCTCGTTCTCACACTAGTCCATTGGTTTACGCAATAAAGACGGCGACAGGCTCACTATCTTTCATTGGTACCAAAAAAATTCTTCGGTGGAAGGTACCCCAGCATTGAGAATACCATGAAATTTTTTTTGTAGTACGACTAACCTACTATACAATAATCTTCAAACTCTTCACAAATATTCACTCTTTCTTACCTGGAACAATAAAAGAAACAATTAGTTGGCAATAATTTCATCAGGCTCAAAATGTAGGCGTTTTCCTGTTTTGATAAGTATAATACTATAATGTTACTTCTTAAAAGGTACAGTATAAATGATTGGCAGACATCCCGAGTGTGCATTATTCATGCCAGTTCACTCTGTGTAAGTCGAATTCGTAGATTTCAGGAGCACTCGAACATTGTAACAGAGGCACAGACAATACGACCGAATGTATATTGGAAATTTATTTATTTATTCCTCCTGTGGTTTTCTTAAATTTAAAGTAGCGTCCCAGCAATAGCGTCTGTTTGTTCCAGAAACTGGAATAAACAGATATAATTCCTTTCTTCAAATTTGTGTCAGAAATGTAGGCTACAGAGATGGTTATCCTGCCATCTGTCTGTAGCCACTGATATTTTCTAGGCCTTTTCCTCTTACAATACGCACGGAAAGAAAGGTGGTATGTTCTTGTGTCGTAAACACACGGTCAGCTGTTATAAGAAGTAATGATGCGCCGATGCCAAAAACAGGCATAAATAAAGAAAGAGAATACAGATTTAAATTTTAAAATGATGCACATAAGACACGGTGGCTCAGAGGTAGGAGCGTTGTTATAGTTCGGCAGAGGTCGCGGGTTCGAATTCCGCCAGTGTCAGTTGAAATTATAAAACATTTTTCTCTTTAATTTAATAAGATTAAATTCCTTTCTTAATATTTGTATCAAATTAGCCACCTGTCTGTAGCCATTGATATTTTCTAGGTCTTTCCCTTAGTCGTCTCTTAAAAATCCACGGGAAGAAAAGAGGTGGTATATTGTTACCGTGTGGTTACCCACACGCCCAGCAGTTACAAAAAGTTAAATAGCTAAGCAAGAGATTCGTAAGGTCGAGTGGTTTAAATTAGAGCGTTGAATGAACAACATTCTACCGCATTAGAAACAACCGCAACTCAGAAGATACATATGTAGATTGGACGATCCCGGCGTGTGTGGAGAGGCATTGTCTCGACCCGGATTCAAAGGAGATACGGCACGTCAAAAATGTATGAGGCGTTACTACCTAATAGTTAATAACTTGAAATTGCTCTGTTTACAATTAATCATGCGCGTAAGTCACGACAGCCGAGTGGTTGGGTGGTCGGAATTTCGAGTCAAGACACCCGAGTTCTATCCCCAGGTGGCAGGCTCGTACCAATGGGTTTTTCAAAAACTTACTTCGTTGGCTTGAACATAAAGCCGGCGACGGGCTCACCACCTGTCACGTTGTGCCGAAAATATCTTCGGTGGCAGGTGGGTCGAAGGGACTTAATTGTCTAGACTAGCCCTCTGTCTACCCCTGTATTGGGAATTGCGTAAAGATATTTATTTATTTATTTTAATTAATATTTATTTTAATAAATTTTATTTTAATTCAGTAATAACCAACTCCAGACACAAGCATTGCAGCTTAATTGGAGTAGTTAACAGGAATACTAGTAACGTTATTCAGCATTGCTAGTATTCTTAAAAAAAATTATTCGTAAATATTTATCACTCTATTTCTTCCCCTGGGTTTCGTAAGAGGCGACTAAGTGATAAGCTTTGAATATCAAAACGATTGCCGACAGGTATCGGAATCTTAGAGAATATAATATCTTAGAGAATACAAGACTAAAGTTAGGAAGACAGGTGTTGGGCAGCAGGGTCTTAGCTGCGAAATGACTACAACCCGCTCAAATCTACAATCCGCTTGGCAAACGTGACGATTATGGCAAGTCTGCCAAGTGAGAGGGACTATATTCTGCAGTGGACTTTTACAGGCCATTAAGTTATTAATTAATTATTATTTATTTTATTATATATTTAATTTATAAGGCCATTAAGTAATTAATGTACACAAAAAATTCTTCATTCCATTTGCAACTGAACTAGAAAATTATGTGTTTTCGACATACAATTCACCGAAAAGATTTTTCGGCACCACGTGACTGGTGATGAGCCTATGGCCATCATGTCTAAAACAATGGTATCAATTGTACATAAGTTTTAAAGAAAATCATTAGTACGAGCCTACCACTTGGAGTTCGAAATCGGGCTCTCTTGACCCGAATACCGATCACCTAACCACTCGGCTATCGTGACTTTATAATTTTTTTCTTAACATTTATTTAGTTTTCTTGTTCAATTTAGTTTACTTGTAATCATTTTTATATTCCGCCTACGAAAGCTTTCGTTGTTACTAAGCAAAGCTTTGACAGCCAGTGCCGATCGATAGAGCCACTAAAATAGAACGTTTCTATTTGATGAAAATTCAATATCGGCAACACGCTCACCACCTGTCACTTCATCACATAATAAGTTTCGGATGAATGTGAGTCGAGAGGGCTAAAAATCGTCTAGATCTCCGAATATTCCAGTATTGGAAATGCTCGAAGAGAAAAAAAATATAATTCAATAAACAATAAAACAAATTACAAATAGTCATTAGTTTTTGTTTTCAATTTCTTTATTTACAGAAACAAAATTATGGTAATATTTACAACACTTATTAACTAAAAAGTAACCAAGAACACTGGCTGCGTTTCCACGTTGAATAGCTAGACTTAACCGTTGAGCGAGAAAAGATCCAGCCTTCTTGACACTAGCGGCTACGACCAGTCGCGGATATAATTCCTTTGGAGACTGCATCGCGCGGGGACCCCATGGACCGAATGTCTCTACGGCAAATGGAACAAATACATAGTCTCCTTTTAATGACTCATATTTACGCTACTTACCCGATTCAGCTGCCTCTGCTGCCGCCCCGGCTCTTATTGAAGTGCCATTCATGTGAGAGGCCAATGTATCAACGCAAGTAGCGTCCCACACAAGAGCTTTGCCTCTCTCCCAAGGGACTAATGTCAAACCGTCGGGTCTCTTACCGTCCTCCCTAAATATTCCACAAGGCTTTAAAATCGAGGGAATATTTATGGAAAAAAGAGTCCATGAAAGATGCCATACAGACGCCCATAAGAGATTTCAATCAAGGAGTCAGTCTGACAGTCTTCCGGCACGTTTTTAGCTTGAAAGTCCGTGGAGGCCTAACTCGTCGACGTCGCTGCCACAAGGGCATCGATGTGATAGACAAATCGATGCTCCCAATGGTATTCCTACAGTTATGAGTAAAATTTCGCTATCCGGTAGTGAATAATATAACCTTGGTAGGTTACTTGATGGTAAAGCCAATAACTAGATTCCTTTGTCGAAACGCCTAGAAAGCGGGCGCGGTCTCTGTCACATTAAAAATTGTTCAGTAAGCATTTCTGCACATTCTGAACCAACGGTATATCCCACAGTTTTTATGAGTTAGGTTCCAGTGGAATATCCTCGCCGGGACAGAGACGTATCCACGCTTCCCTTGCCTCAGTAGCAAAGGTCAAGTCCAAATCATTCTTAAGAATTTTAATCGTGAACACTGTATACGGAGGCAAGGAAAGTCGGCAGCGCAATATTTAAAAGTTCAATAAATTATTTTTGTAATTAAAGATTCAGGTTTAAGTCGTCAATCGGCAACGAAGTCAATATTATATAGTTAATGCGCACACAGAATGGCCATATACCGAAAACTTAAAGCTGAAAGCTCTCGCTGGTTTGTATCCTAATGGACAAATAGACAAAGTTGACTACATAGAAACATCTAGAAACGAGTCAAATTGGTTAGAAAATATTTTTAAAGTTAGCAGTCATGTAGAGTAACATAGTCCGGCAACTATACTGTGACTGTAATTCAAAAAGTATTTTAAAAATTGTAAAAAAAGTAATAAAAATCAGCGTAAAGAATTTACCAAGCGTTCCATAGGTACCGTAAAAGGATATTTAAAGTCGCTTTATTTAATTATTTTTAGTAACGATGAAAAATAAAGGAAATGTTTATTTTTAACGCATAACATGGCTTTTACATATACATCGAATCCCTATTACATATTATAATCTATATATTTTTTTGGAATAAGGGTCAAGCAGGTGGCTCACGTGATGATAAGTGATCACCGCCACCCAAGAACACCTACAATACCAGAGGAATAGTAGATGCGTTGCCGGCCTAAAAAATGGCCACGACAGTCAAGTGGTTGGGTGATCGGAATTCGAGCCAAAAGACCCGTGCTCGATTCGCGCTGCTAGGCTCGCATCAATAGGTTTATTTTAAAACTTATATACAATTCATATCATTGGCTTGGACATAAAAGGCGGTAAAAGATGGGTCGAAAGGGCTTAATTGCTTAAACATCAGTCTACGCCTGGATTAGGAATATCGTGGAGATGTTTTTTTTATTAAATTCTGTGATAATAAAAACTATTACATGTTATGGTGGCTTCCCCGAAAATGAATTATATTCTAGTTAATCAGTAAGAAACGAAAAATATTTAAAGAAAAAGTAGTCAAACCTACATTTGCCTTAAATATTTTTCTACAATTTAGGGTGTGGGTGTTTGAATTATCTTCGCTATTTCTGATTCCATAACACAAGTGCTTAAGCTACTGTGATGTGATGTTGCCCCTTAATTTTTATGAATTACATGATTGCTCATAATTTATTATTTAAGCAATAATTAAAAATCTAATACAAGCTTTACTAAAAAAGTCACGATAGCCCGATAGAATGGTTGGGTGGTCGGGCCAAGAGACCCGAGTTCGATCCCCAGGTGGCAGGTCCGTACCAATGGTTTTTTTAGAAAAACTTATGTACAAACTATATCGTTGGCTTGGACACAAAAACGGCGACGTGCTCACCACCTGTCACGTTGTCCCGAAAATATCTTCGGTGGAAGGAGGGTCAAAGAGACTTATTTGTCTAGACTAGACCTCTGTCTACCCCTGTATTGGGAATTGCGTGAAGATATTTATTTATAAGCTTTACTAAAATTGTATCGAAATGAACTTCTTTGATCTCTGATTAATATGAGTAATTGCGACAAGAAGAGAAAAATATAATTAAATGATTTTAGGTACGAGTTTGTGTGTGTGTATCGATCTTGTGAATAAAGCGCCATCCACATAGGTAGCCGGATTAAGGTTAATTAATGAATTAATAAAAGGGGGGAGGGATAAGCGTACAAAGCTTTTTACATAATCTTGTTAATTACTTCCACGTCCTTTATATACGCCTGGTGCACGAAGGACGTAAACACGTTATGCGCTTTATGTTTGAAATATATCTAAAGATAAAGACGATTATTTTCGACACTGAAATGGCGTAGTCATGACGACCCGATAGCCCAGTTGCTAATGGCCCTGTCTTCGAAGCTAAGGATTGCGTGTTTGAATACAAAAATATATGTGTATATAATGTATCTTCATATATAGGTATAGGAAGACACTATAGCCGAGTGGTTGGGTGATCGGAATTCGAGTCAAGAGGATTTCGTTTCGGTGGCCTCAGTGGTGGGTCAGGAAACGTTCGCGTATGAAGCGTTTTCATCCACGGTAATAAAAAAAATAGCCATAACTTCAGCTTGCATCGTCGATACGCCAACTTTTAAAGAACTTTAGATCTTTATATTTATAAAAACTAAATTAAAATAAATATCTTACGAAGCATTATATTTTATTTATGGTCTAATAGTGAACCACAATAAAAAAAATTAACTTACACAGCTTCACTCAATTCCCAATACAAGGTAGACAGAGGTCTACTCTAGATAATCAAATCCCTTCGATCCACCTTCCACCGAAGATATTTTCGCAACAACGTGACAGATGGTGAGCCAGTCACCGTCTTTATCCACGCCAACGATATAATTCGTACATAAGTTTCACATTCATCGGGTATACCTCAGAATCCTAAGACCGGAGTATGCAACCAGTGAGCGTTGTCTGTGAAGAGTTATAGAACTGAAACGTGGTCCTCATATTGTGCGATTTAGAAATTAGGTAAATAGAGAGCACTAGAAAAATGCAAGTATCCTGCAGGATTTAATTTTGTTTGTATGATTTTGCTAACCGTATTTTCATTTGTAGCATTAGGGACCGGAGAGGGAGACAGTCTACGTTTTGTTTCGGCAATTTTGGATAGGTACAGTACACAGTCACAGCAAGAAACTAGTTTACATTATTAGAAGAACTAGCCGGGTATTGACAATTGGCTTGCCAAGCGAGGTGAATATGACAAATCTTCCCTTATGGGAGAGGTTCACCTTCTACAATGGACCTTTACAGGCTATTATCTATACCACTAAAAATGCTATAGGAATTACGAATTGCGTCACGATGCTGAATATAACGAACATGAGGGCAAGTGAAAAAAGGTAAGCTGACACCGGGCCCCCGCGTCGCATCTCATGTTTATCTTTAAATAAGATCGAGGAGTTCCACGCGACGCGAGATGATACACGACGACACGGTAATCTCGGGAGGAGTGAGCAAGATGAGCTTTGATAAGGTGTTGAGAGCGCGTTGAAAGGCATAAATTTGACTTTGATATTTATGATAAACACTTTAACGTTTATATTTATATGATGATTAATAATACATTAAATTGAGATTTGATGAATAATTAAAATTACTCATTAAAATCACGATAGCCGAGTGGTTGGGTGGTTGGAATTTCGAGTCAAGGGACCCGAGTTCGAACCCCAGATGGCAGGCTCGTACCAATGCGTTTTTTTTAAACTTATATACGAATTTATCGTTGGACATTTAGACGGCGACGCGCTCTCGACCGGTCACATTGTCCCAAAAATATCTCCGGTGGATGGTGGGTCCAAGGGACTTAATTTTCAAGATCTGTGTCTACCCGTGTATTGGAAATGCTGTGAAGAATTTTATTTTTATTTTACTAAACCCATTTTTGTCCGCCAGTTCTGAGGTTCCGGGTTCCCGGTCGGAAAGAAACTTTTTCTACATTTTCGCGGTTCTGTGTGTTTGTGGTACCTTCGTGGTTTTGGTTCTATTATACAAGTGTTATGCAATTGTATAATAGAACCAAAACCACGAAGCTGCTTGCTTTAGGATCAAAGCAATGTATATGATGTTGTCTCTATCTATGTATGTATTTTAAAGAATTAGAAAAAGTATACTATGACTCTGATGACGAGTATGAATGCTCGTAACTATAAAACATTATAATAAATAATAGGTCATGTGGCAGTTTCTTTCACCGGTTTCTTTTCCGTTACTAGAAACTCGTAAATACACAGTGATAGAGATTTGAAAAAAAGCGGCTTTTCACTAACAAAACGTTATTTTTTGATTGTTTTATACTTAAATTCACTAGTGGCAATTACCATTTTAAATTCTTATTCACATAATATCAGGTAATGAATAATTGCATTATTATAAAAAGGTGAATACCAAAGAAAAATAAAGACAATTATCTTAACACTAATAAAGATACTAAAAATCGCTAATAATGGAAATTAATATAAAACAATATAACAAAAAAATATGATTAGTGTAACAAAGAACAAAATTTAATGTGGTAAGTATGGAAACATTCTTAATATTATTTTGCGACGAAACTTTGGCAGCGTTAACAATTTGAATTGAAAATAATATAAAAACAATATAACAAAAAATATGATTAGTGCAACAAAGAACAAAATTTAATGTGGTAATTATGGAATCATTCTTAATATTATTTTGCGACGAAACTTTGGCAGCGTTAACAATTTATGTTCCTGACGAAAAATTTAATAATTGATTTACCACTCCGTTATCGTGTCTATGACTAAGCTTTACTAACTTATTCCTTCATAAAAAATAATTTCACGCCGTTCACAATATTGGGACGGACAAAGTTCTATAACTAAGTCTATTCGACCCACCTTTCAGACGGCGAAAGGTTAGCAATGTGACAGGTGGCAAGCCTGTCGCCCTCTGAATATGTATAAATCGTACACCTGGGATCGAAACATTTAGGGATCGAACTCAGGTCTTTTGTCTCGAATTACGATCACCCAAGCACTCAGCTATCGTGACTCGTACAACTTTAGCTTTTTATAGTTACTATACAGATTTAATACATACTGTAACTTACTCTTACTTATCTATTACAAAGTTTCTCACCTAGATTTTACGATACTTGTCGGATCGCTGGTGAGTAAATAATGATACCAATACAAATTTGTAACACAGAGGGCAATTCACAGACGAATAAATCAACAGAGCACGCGACCTCGCACGACACAGGGCCCGGCGCCTCGCAGTCAGACTTCCCATCCGGAGCTCATCGATCACCGCAGACAAATGACACCTCGCAGATGTTGCACTGCTCCCGTTCCAGCCACCTGTGCCGGTTTGGACAGACTTTGTATTTCAAAGATAACCAACATAGCTTCTTAAGTATGTTAGTTTATTTAAAGAAAAATAAAGAAATATCTTCACGCAATTCCCAACACAGGGGTAGACAGAGGTCTAGTCTAGACAATTAAGCCCCTTCGCCCCACCTTCCATCGAAGATATTTTCGGGACAACGTAACAGGTGGTGAGCCCGTCGCCGTCTTTATGTCCAAGCCAACGCTATAATTCGTACATAAGTTTTTAAAAGACCCATTGGTACGAGCCTACAACCTGAGGATCGAACTCGGGTCTCTTGACTCGAAATTCCAAACACCCATCAAGCATCAAGATGGTGTTGATATTTAGACATCTTTGTACAAACCTCTTTACACACTTTACAATATCAAATTAGGTAAGATATAATTCGATAATACTTTATCCTAGAATTGAATACTGAAAAGTACATGCTACGTAGGGTCGCTGCATTTTCCAAGCGAATGTTATATAGGTAAACTAAAAGCTACTGCACTAACAACTTTTCAAGTAGAAATCGAAAGCTCTTACTATTGAAGTGGGTCAACCGACAGGTCGGGAGTCCACTGGGCAATATCCATTGCGTGACGTTGCGCTTCCGTCCAGCGCCAGCCTGCGTTGAAGCCAATAAAGAATAATGTTCACGCCACATGCACCGTTTATTTCCTTTAATATCAACATTACTAATATTACTAAAGATCATTAAGTTAAAGAGAATCCCGCCCGTGTAAGTTGGAAAATTTTAAAACATTTTTTCTTTTTCATATAATAACAAAATTTCAGCATATCTTATATGCTACGGGACTACTCGGGACTATCGTGACTAGAAAATGATGCGGCGAGTGTGATGATGAATTAGTGCTAAAAAGGTTACTCAGAGTAACCTTTTTAGTACTAAAAACTCAATCAATTACTTAAGTCGGCACTCAAAACACACTCACAAATAACAAAATGTACAAACAATCCGCGAAACCATTATCTAAGCAATCGCCACGTTCAAAAAGGGAATAAGCTTCCGGAAGACGTCGTGTGTGCACCATCTGTGAACGTTTTAAAAAAATAGACTAGACAATTTTTATAAGCAAGTGCACTGATATCGATGCATCAGCGCAAGATGCTAATTTATTAACTTCATAATAATAATAATAACCAACTCTTCAGGTTTGAAAGATGACCATATCACAAAAATTGAAAAGGGAGTGCTTCGATGGTTTGGGCACATTGAGCGAATCAGTGAAGACCGAATGGTGAAGAAAATATATAGCGCGAAAGTTAATATTAAAAGGTGTCGAGGTAGGCCGAGACTAACTTTCGAAGATCATGTGAGAAAATTGCTCAAAGAGGGGAGGGTCAAGAGTACTCGGATACCTAGACGTGCATGTATGAAGAAGATGATGAATCTGAAAGAAGCGAAGAGGTATGCAAGGATCGTGACAATTGGCAATCTGTTCTCTCTGGCTTCCCCGTCAGGGATTGTGCGAGAAGATAAAAAAAAACTCTTGATAAGACTTTTCGAAGCGCTCATACGTGGAACGCTCGTAACATAAATACGTAACAATAATTTACCATTACAAAAACATGAGAGATGTTACTAAATCGTAAAATAAATAACAAAACGCCGAGAGTGATTACAGAAGATCGGATTGGAGCCGTAATGAATTGACAGTGACGGCCGGTCTACCCAACTCAATGGCTTGTCGTGGCCCTAGACCCCTCGTTTGTAATTCGATATCCACGTCACGAAATTTATGACCTCGGGTAGACAATGATATTGGAATTCTCTGTAACTTTCATAGATAGTTAAGGGTCACATATGAAATGTGGTTATGATATTATGGATGATTATAGAAACGGAAAGATTCACTTCTGTATAGCATAACAGAAATTAAAAGATCTAAACCAGTAGTCGCAATAGCCGTGTGGTTGGGTAAACGAAATTCGAATTAAAAGACCCGAGTTCGATCCCCAGGTGGCTTATTCCAAGGGGTTTATTCAAAAACTTATGTACGATTTATATCGTTGGCTTCCATACATAACATCCATATAACCATATATATAAACTCGTATATACATATAAACATTCATGACTGGAGTAAAACATCAAATGTGTCATCAGGTTATATTTTACTTCTATATTTCTCTGTATCTCCGATAGTAATTGATAAACGCGGTTCTTTTTGCTCTGCGATGACTAGAACAAGATGTTTCATTTGAGCTTTCGCCTCCTTCGTTGATTTCGAGGGGAAGCTAGGTGTGAAATTCATCTTCATCTAACATTATCTTACCTCCAGTAAACACGAATAAGAACTGTCAATGTCACCACAGTATATAAAAAATTGTCCAGTAAATCAGAAAAGAAAATAATTAAAAGGAGAACAGTGCAGCTGGTCATTTATCAAGAGCTGCTTTCATTACGGAGTCCATTAGGGAGATCGACTTAAATGTCTCTCGAGGAAAAGTCCAATTCACTATTGAATTTGTTTTGCAGCGTCATATAATAAGTATATTTAGAACTTTGGCGAGTCTGAAGTAAAGAATAGATATTGATACTTCACGCTATTCCCAATACACAGGGGTAGACAGAGGTCTAGGCAATTAAGTCCTTTCGACCCACCTTTTACCGAAGACATTTTTTGAAACGACGTGACAGGTCGAGAGCCTGTTGGGGTAAGGTATAAGCCTTGGGGATCGAACTCGGGTCTCTTGACTCGAATTCCGATCATCCAGTCACTTGGCTATGGTGAATTTATTCGTCATCCAAAACTATTTCTCTACAATTTCAGGTGCTGTTTAAGAATAATAGGTACCAGCTCCTCTCTTGCCGTGTAAGAGGTGACTAAGGAAAAGACTTTGAAAATAACAATTGCCTACCGACAAATGGCGGAATAGTCATCACGAAAAATACAAGACAGGTGACAGCGTCTAGGTGCAAGGTGTCTGGTACTGCTAGCCAAGCGAGGCAATTATGGCGAATCCGCTTCCGTATGTGGGAGCCTCGTGTCCTGATGTCAGGTTTTGAATTGTTGTTTCTCTTCGATTCATCTCTGCGAATGTATTTTATTGCGAAGCGGGTGCAGTTTATTTCAACAAGTAAATTAATAAAAATATTTGACTTTGACTAAGACCGTAATAGGCTGCTTCACGCAACTCCAAATTACATTCTTACTCAAATTTCACCGCCTTAAAGCAGTGCAACGACTACTGTATATTAGTTTAAATGATATAACAGTGGTAGAGCCATGTTTGTTTTTGCATGAATGGGCCGGCTCGACCGGGGAAATACCACGACCTTCTGCGTTTCGACTGGTGAGTGCAGGTAACCAGAGGCCCACACATCCCCCTCCCCCAATTCTATGGGGGAGGGGGGGGGGGGGCTGTCAAAGGCCGACAACGCATCTGCACTGGTATTGCAGGTGTTCATGGGCGGCGGTAAACACTTTCCATCACGTGAGCCAACGGCTCGTTTGCCTCCCTTTTGTATAAAAAAAATATAGAAAATCATATCCTATAGTTAAGGGCATAGAGGTGTATTTTAGTAGAAGAGGTGACCTATTATTGGAAAGTTTTCCTTTAACTGAAGTTATTAGCTGTAGTCCTTGCACTCCAGTAGCCACTTACCATCAGACAGACAGGTTCCTTTCTTATGCCATTTCAGTAGAAGAGAAAAAAAATACAATCAACTCTCCGTTTCTTTTGAATCTAAAATTAATGTCGCTGTCTGTTTTAACAAGATTTTTTTAAAGTAATCAAGAAATATATTATATGTGAACATGCACCATTGTCCCGAATCGTGAATATTAGATGAGTCGGTGCGTGCTCAAGGTTGACTTCGTATACTGACAACAATAGCACACTAATTCTTCATATGCATGGAAATAACTTGGTGGCACATTCAAAAGATAGCATCTAAACGAGCTGAAGCTGGTATCCGGCGTCCCGCATGCGCGGACGCGGGCCACATAAATCAGGACAAGCGTTTCGAGATCACTATAAGGTGATTGTGTTAGACACTGTTGCGGATTTTAAAGTAGGTCGAACAGGAATTTTAATGGATTTATCCTAGATATATTCCTTTATAGTTTATTGCGTACACTTTTTAAGGTAAGGGTTCCAATAAGCGGACTTAATGCCTTGAGGCATTCACTACCCACTGTGACTGATGGTGAAAATTAAATTGATGGTGTAAAAAATATTGAAATATATACATATAAAATAAAAATGTATGTTACTTAGAGGCCCGAAAAGCTACTGCATGAGAATCTGCCATAATCGCCACGTTTGGAAAGCGCACCTACAACTCGGATGTCCGTCACCGATCTGCTTAATTATGGTGTTGTATTTTTGAGTTGGATAACCAACTTAAAATCCATCCCTCGTTAATTATGACCATAAACAAGGCTTTTCTCCCAGTCGCCTAGCGACACTCGGAGAAAGAGAGGGGTGTTATCTTATGCCGTGACCACACTGTATGAACCTTATTCCGAAACTAGTCATCTTTAGTAAAAAAAATATCTTCACGCCATTCCCAATACAGCACTAGACAAGGGTCAAGACAATTAAGTCCCTTCGAGCCACCTTCACATGTAGTAATTGTTTAAATAAATAAATAAATAATAAATATCTTCACGCCATTCCCAATACAGGGGTAGACAGAGGTCTAGTCTAAACAATTAAGTCCCTTTGACCCACCTTCAACCGAAGATATTTTCGGGACAACGTGACAGGCGGTGAGCCCGTCGCCGTCTTTATGTCCAAGCCAACGATATGATTCGTAGATAAGTTTTGGAAAAATCCATTGATACGAGCTTGCCACCTGGGGATGGAACTCGGGTCTCTCGACTCGTAATTCCGACCACCCAACCACTCGGCAATCGTGACTTAATTTTTGGGACAACGTGATTTTTAGTTCTTAGTTATAAGGAAAATTCCCCGAGTGCTGTAAGCTGCGATTTATAGAGTGTTGTGTGTTCAGCCGCTGCCACTTTTATAAATATACACTCTTAATGTAGTTTATGCCGACAAAGTTGCGGGAAAAAGCTACTTTTAAATAAAACATCAACACTCATTTTAGTAACAACGTTAACTCTATAGGTCGTATTAATAAATACATAGATAGAGACAAGATCAGGACAAGTAACTTTGGGATCCGAGCAATGTATGTGACATTGCTCTGATTATAAAGTAACTAGCTAACACTTATGTCGTGGAATCGGAAACAACGAAGGTACCACAAACACCCAGATCCGAGACAATGTAGAAAATATTTATTCCGTATAAAACATAGCTAAAGCAAGGCTACACATATATGTATGCGAAATGTATACCATACCATAAGTCACGATAGTCGAGTGGTTGGGTGGTCGGAATTTCGAATCGAGAGACCTGAGTTCGATCCGCAGTTGGCAGGCTCGTACCAATGGGTTTTTCAAAACTTATGTACGAATTAAATCGTTGGCTTGGACATAAAGACGGCGACGGGCTCACCACCTGTCACGTTGTCCCGAAAATATCTTCGATAAAAGGCGGGTTGAAGGGACATAATTGTCTAGAGTAGACATCTGTCAACCCCAGTATTGGGAATTGCGTGAAGATATTTTATATATTTTTTTAAATATATACCCCTAAGAGTGAGAAAAACTCGAACGTTTCTCACAAAATTTGTTTTAAATTCAATTGTTTCAGATCCATTATTTCAATTGAACCGAGTCCCTGGCGGTACGGCAAAGTTGGAAGCATAAAACAACAAATATCAAAAGATATAATTTAAAGTCTTGAAGGCGATATTAATTACCTCCGTTTGATATGTTAAAAACAGCCGGCGTAAAATACGACAGCGTATTTTCAACTTTAAAGATAATAAATTTAGAGTTCAATAAAAGTGTTCTAACATTAAATTCGAAATTAGTTGGGCCAGTTGCATTACGGGATTAACTTTGATTCATTGCTTGGATGAATACGGTTGCTTTGTTGTTTTTCTGCACTTGTAAATTTAGTTTAAAAATATTTTTTTTATCTTTACTCATTCTCCATACTAGGAGGTTAAAAATCTAAGACTATTTTACAGGCCTTTCCACTAACATTTCACAGGAGTTTATTTTTCGGATAACTAGACGCGCGGTGAGCCTGTCGCCGTCACAACCAACGATGCAAATCGTACATTACTTTCGAAATGAACCAAAGATGCAAATCGTACATTACTTTCGAAGAGAAATTAATCATCCGTGCTTTCGTCATTGTTATTGAACTCGGGTCTCTCGATTCGAAGGCCCAACCGCTATAACACGGCTACTCATTTTATTACGAATTATCATTTCATTCGAAAACGGAACACAAATGTTCTTACTAAATGATTACTGAAAACTCCTAAATCCTCATATTCTCAAATAAGGGTAGCGAGAAATGTACAAAAAGTAATTATCTACCACTTCGAGAACCCAGGACCTCAAAGCTTAAATTAGGCGACACCTTAAAACCTTTTACATAATGGAATATTTAGGTATTAAGTATTTTTAATTATTTTAATAATAAAATAATAAATAAATAAATATCTTCACACAACTCCCAACACAGGGGTAGACAGAGGTCTAGACTAGACAATTAGGTCTTTTCGACCCACCTTCCACCAAAGATATTTTCGGGACAACGTGACAGGTGGTGAGCCCGTCGCCGTCTTTATATCCAAGCCAACGATATAATTCGTACATAAGTTTTTTGAAAAACCCATTGGTACGAGCTAGTCACCTGGGGATCGGATTCGGGTCTCTTGACTCGAAATTCTGACCATGGGCGGTCGGCTATCATGACTCAAACATTTTAAATTTAATTTTAGTATTATTTAAGGTTACCCCGCCATCTATTGGTAGCCTTTGCTAACATCAAGGTTTTTAGTTTAGCACCTTTTTAACACATACAAGAAAAGCCGAAGTCGAGAAGATGATATAACCTTAGGCCGGATATAAATACTAACATGTTGAATATAAAACTTCTACTGTTTATTAAAAAATAGATTTGATTAATGACTTACGAAGACCATGTGCGCATATTGCTCGAAGAGGTCTAGAGTTCTCGGAGACGTTCGTATATGAAGAAAATGATAAATTTGAAAAAGCGAAATAAGTATCATGACACTTGGCGATCTGTTCTTACCTATCTACCTGGATCTGGCTACCCTATCAGGGATTGTGCGTGAAGATAAGTAAGTTTAATAAATACGGTTTACTTAAATACAAGCACGACAAAATAGTTTTTAAGTTTTCCATGTATGGTTTTCGAACACGTATATAAAGGCAGAGTGTTGTAGAGTACAATGGCGTCGAAGATTTGTGACTAGCCCCCGAAGACTAGCTTAGTGTGTAGAAAAGGATCATCTGAAGCTATCATCAACATCCAAGGCAAAAGTTTTATTTTCAAAGCTAATTATTCTCAAAGCTTTTTCGACAAAGCTCCTTCATCAATTTGCGCATAATGAAATGCTAATATCAGACTTAGACTAAACGGCTCAAGTCTACGGCGCCTCATTAGAGGGACAAAGAAAAGTGTTTATGAAGCACTTTATTGGGAATTCATTAGAATGCAATTTTAATTGAATCTTTAAAGTATGTAATTTGCTGATATGTGTGTACATGTATAAGCTGCACTTTTTGTTATTAAATTAAATAGAAATTTAAAAAATCTACCGATACGAGCGGAAGTCGAAGCCGTGACCTCTGCTGTACCGTGACAAGGCTCATACCTCCGAGCCACCGTGTCCAACACGCATTACTTGAAATTTTAAATACCTCTCTTTACATATAATATATTCCAACTTCCAGTTCAATATCTGGACCGTTACAGTTACTAAAAATTAATACGATTATGCCTTCTACACCACTATTATTAAATTACTCTCATTACGAAACGGTAGTAGATTAAAAAAAACCCTATCGACAAACGAATGAGTATTCTTAATTAAATTATTAATTTAATTAAATTAATAAATATTTTATTTAACTAAAGGTGGTCATGTGGCTATTAGCGTTTTCTAACAACAGATCAAATCTAAAACCGATTTCTACCTGAAAAAAATTCTCCAGTGCTGGCGATCGCAGCTGGCACAAACAGAAAAACGAAATTATTATGTACGACTTCGCCGTGCCATTAATTATTTCTAGAACAACATTGTTACATTAAACCTTTATAATGACTACATTACAGGGTGCTGTAGTTTTGTTTGATTGTTGCAATCTGATCTACATTGCTAACAAATTATGTTGTGATATACAAAGTCTAATAGCCCTGATTTCTGATACTTCTTTCTGATTACTACATTCCTTTTACATCGTTTTATATTTTTTTTACATCGATGTAAATTCACGATAGCCGTGTTGGGTGATCGGAATTCGAGTCAAGACATCCGAATTTGATTCCCAAGGCCAATGGGTTTTTCCAAAGGCTTGGACATGAAGACGGCGACGGGCACACCACCTGACACGTTGTCCCAAAAAATGTCTTCAATGGTAGGTTGGTCGAAAGGACTTAAATGTCTAGTTCTCTGTGTATATATTTAGGTGATGCATTGGGAATGGCATATAGATTTTATTATTTTTTTTCCATGAATGCTACAAACGACAAATTATCGTTTGATATTACTTGATATTTTTACGTAAAAAAACGCTGTATCAATGACAGTAATCCCGGGGAATGAGGTGATCTCTCCCAAGCTATTTCTAGAAAATATCACATCACATTTTGTATAATATTAAAAAAAGATTGACCAATAAAAAATAGGATACATACGGAGTTTCTTTAACCTGTTTCTTCTCTGTTAGAGGAAGCTAATTATGAAACGATGGTAGATTAAAAACTAACTATCGATAAACGAATGTACATTCTTATATCAGTGAATAAATGATTTGATTTGATAGGCCAGCCTTTCTCAAAGTGGGCGCTAACGCCCTCTTGTGGGTGCTGCTAAAGGCTTTGGGAAACCCTGCGCTATACGATACCCGGAGACTTTTATGATACTCTGAAAGTAAGTCTTCAACAGATAAGTTTTTTGAATGTATACTTTGTATCGTTGGTTCGGGTATTGACGACGACAAGCTTACCACTTGCAACGTCCATATGTATGAAATTATACTTTTCCAAAATGCAGCATTACCTGAAACAAATGTAACTTAAGTTTGATATACATATTGTAACATGGTTACAGACTAAGAAAGTAATATCTGTGGCAGTCTAGTGGCCAGAGCTCGCTTCGCTTGAGATCTATACCGGGTCGATACCTCAAAGTTGTAAATAGTAATTTTAGTGCTGATTACGAAATCGACGAAACCGGTAGATTTAAGTCATAAACAAAATAATTAATAAATATCTTCGCTCATATTCCCGAAACTGAGGTAGACAGAGTCCAAGTCCTATAGTGAGGCTTATTACCATCTAAAGGGTTCCACCTTATGTTGAGTAACTACAGCCCATGAGCATCTGCCACTAATAATAATAAATATCTTCACGCAATTCCCAAAAACAGGGGTGGATAAAGGTCTAGTTTAGCACAATTAAGTACTTTCGATCCACCTTTCACGGAAGATATTTTTGGAACAACGTGGCATTTGGTGAGCCTGAAGCCGTATTTATGTCCAAGACAACAATACAAATCGTACATAAGTTTTGAAAAAACCCATTGTCACGAGCCCCGGGGATCGAGCTCGGGACTCTTGACTCGAATTCCGACTTCCAGCCACTCGGCTATCGTGACTACTTTTAATTAAGAATAAAAAAATATCTTCTCTCATATTCCCAATAATGCGGTAGACAGAGGTCTAGACAATAAAGTTCTTTAGTTGATTGTGACCCTCCCTCACTGCCAACTAGCCTACCTCATCGTCGTTTAAGAAACAATAAGGATATCTAGGATGTGGCAATTCACCAACCCACACTGGATCAGGCCGGCGGACTTTCTCTTGCTCTGATCTCTGGAAAAGCAAAAAATAAAAGAAACCTTTACCCAGCTGTGAGCATTTACTGGCTGCTACTTAGTTTTACTGTCCATCTATATTTTTTTATAGAAAAGGGAGGCAAACGAGCAGGTGGCTCACGTGATGGTAAGTGATTACCGCCGCCCATGAACACCCGCAATACCGGAGGCATAGCAGATGCGTTGCCGGCCTTTGAGAAAGGTGTGGTTGCACTGTTACCTGCACTCACCATACGAAACGCAGAAGTTTGTTAAACTTCCACTTCACGCCGGTATTCTGTGAGGACGTGGTACTTCCCCGGTCGAGCCGGCTCATTCATGCAACAACAAAAGCTGGTGCGTGGCTCTACCATTGTTAAAGGTATGTATGTTAGCTACAAGGCCATTGTTTAAAATTACTTATTAATGTTAAAAGTTGGTGCGTGGCTCTACTACTGTTAAAAGTATGGTATGTTAGCTACAAGGTCATTGTTTAAAATTACTTATTAAAATCATAGATTTCTCCGTGCCGATTTTAAATTGCGCTTAGGTAACGTTTGTAGAATTATATATATATATATATATATATATTAGAAACCATTGTATGTATTTTTAAAGATAAAAAATATCATTCATGACATATATATGTATATATATATATATATATATATATATATATATATATATATATATATATATATATATATATATATATATATATATATATATATATATATATATATATATATATATATATATATATATATATATATATATATATATATATATATATATATATATATATATGTCATGAATGATATTTTTTTATCTTTAAAAATACATACAATGGTTTCCCTAATGCATTAAAACAATCATTTAAACATTAAAATCATTTAAATCGCGTATCAAATATTTATTTGGGTACAGCCAAGGATAAGGGTCAGTAAGCACTGAAAGAAGCTTAACTTTTATCTGGTTCAAACGGAGAGGCTATTCTAAATCTCTTACTTCTTTTCCATTAGAGTAGCGTGAAAACCAAGGTCACTGTCCGCCTGATGGGAAAAGACTACAGCCAATGAGCAACTACCACCAACTTTAAATAAACATTGTTAAGATAATGGCTCATTTCCATGTATGGTACGTAAGGATTGTGACACTTAGCCATCAGTTCTGTCTAGCCATGTCACTATGCGTGAAGATATAATAAAAAAAAAGATTAAAAAAACACAAAAGAATATGTCCTATATATGCATGGATATGGAACTGCAAAAATTACAAAACGCTGGTTGCGTACAATACGTTCGGTCACAAACGACAAAACCATTACAATCCCGTTAAACCTTACTCACAAAAAAGGATAATACGAAATTGATGATAACAATCGCATACATGTGAAACGGCAACCGCTGTTGGCGATTGGAAACTAATATATTTATAATAAATAAATTCAAGAACTAAAATGGAAGCTACAACAACTATTTTACACTATTCCGCGACGTTACGATGTTTTTCACGTTACGTTTCAAGTATACATTCAAGTCTTAGAAGAAAGTATACAACCAGTACGTGTTGCCAGTGATGGCATTTGGATCCGAGACGTGGTCTTTCAAAGAACCAATGGGTTTTTCAAAAACTTATGTACGAATTTTATCGTTAGGTTGGACATAGAGAAGGCGACGGACTCACCACCTGTTACGTTGTCCCAAAAATATCTTCGGTGATAAGTGGGTCAAAGGGCTAGATTTCTATCTACTCCTGTATTGGCAATTGCGTGAAGATATTTAATTTAATTCCATATAAGTATATTACAGTATGTGTACGAAGTTTAACTTATTTATTCTCGTTAGGAATTACAAGACAATTCACTTAAAATGAGAACAAAATTAAATCAGGCAGTACAATTTTTAATTTAAAAATGAAAAATTGTACTGCCTGAGGGCCTGCTGAGAGCGGTAGTACATTCATAATTTGTAACATGTTAGTTTAAATCCCCTGTGGACGAATGGCATACACACTGGTTATCACGGTTTTGGCAGCGTTGAGGATCCGGGTTGAATGCTCGGATCCTTCAAGTAGGCATTGTAATGTGTAAATTCCCGCTAAATACGTAATGTCTTAGAAACCGCTAATTACATAATTTACATGTTTTGTACTACCTATTACATATCTGTAAGAAGATACAAAATAAACGTAGTATGATCATATGGTATATTGTGATCAAATGATATAATGAACTTAATGGGTTTCTCCTTTCTTCCCGTGGGTGTCGTAAGAAGCAACTAAGCGAAACAGGTTTGAACATTGTTATGGCAACCGATAAATGCCGGGATAATCATCTCTAAAATATCAGACCAAAAAGCAGCGACTGACGTGCGAGAGGTCTGGTACAGAGATCGCCAATCCGCTTGCCAAACGAGGCGATTATGGCAAATCCTCTCTATGGGAGAGGTCTATGTACTGTAGTTGACTTTAACAGGCCGTAATGTATGTATGTATAATCAAAGGCCATTTTTGTTTTCAATCAAATAACAAATAGGCAACATTGAATTGGTTAACAGGTAAATAATTTCTGTAGGAATAGTACAATGTTTTTTGTGCTTATATTTGGAAATGTAAACATTCTTTAAAGTACACATCGGCGTTGGAATATTGTTTCAACACCGCAACATACTTAAAACTTCCTCGGAATGAGCCAGAGTGATGTCTTGGTGCCCTGATAATATGTTTTTGAGACTCATTTGATCATGTGGTAAATCTCCAGCGTACATATATTTCTCATTATGAATATCAACAAAAAGCAGGGTGGCCATTACTAAAAATGTCAAAATATGTCGACGTCGTTTTAAAACGGTGTACATCTAATGATTTCTTGTATTTACGCGAATACTACACATTTAAAATAAAACGATTTTCGGATTTATCTTAATTTTTATTTCCCGACGTTGCGGATGCTTTACAGCAACCGTGGTCACGGTAAACTAATTAAAAACGCGAAAAAATCCGAAAATCGTTTAATTTTAAAGGTGTACATCTATTAATATCTAAGTGCATACGTAAATCAAAGTTCCAACAAACATCGGGTAACCAACATCCGGTGTCCCGGAACCCATCCGGGGCCAACTACACAAATCATAGAGCAAACAACGACTAGCGGGGACGACGTCACGGGTTACAAATGGACACCGTGACATTCCCGCGACTCAATCGTTCTCATGCGGCTGCATATCTTTCCTTGCGCACCAGATGGTGACTTACGGTACGATAAAAATAAACATTACTCTACAAAATCCTTATCTTCACGCTGTTCATAATACTGGGAAAGACAAGAGTGGAGACAATGAGTCCTTTCGACCCACTTTTCACCCAAGATATTTTTTGGGACAACGTGACTGGCAATTGGGGATCGAACTTGGGTCTCTTGATTCGAGTGACTGTAGTATAAAATTCTTCATAGGTATATTATTTAGGGTGCGGTTCGGGCCCGCCATTCGACTATCACATATCATCACTCGGGATAATCAGAGAGAAGGCTGAAAGAAGACTCTTGGCTTTCCTGTCTATGAAAAATTTGCTCAAATCTTCTAGTGTCGTGAAGTGTCATCTCCTTTTAGTGTTTACTTTATTTTGCACTGTATATTTTCGTCACTATTTCTCTCCACCCTAATGTATGTTCTTAGTAAAAACTTAATAAGTACGTTAAAAACATACAACAAAAACGATGAAAATATCTGCAAAAAAAAAATAAACAAAATAACCGAATTGCTGCTTACTTCTGTCTAGTCATGGCACAATTTTCGTTTATATAATTCGCTAATGGCAGCCATTATTGCACGTTTTCTTTTTACTTGTTTCGTAAACAGCCCATCAATTAAAATTTCGGAGGGGAAGATATACAAAAACACCATTATTTTGAGTTATTCAATTTTTTGAAAGACGGCGCCAGGCTGTCCTGTCACGTTGTCCCAAAAAATGTCTTCGGTCGAAAGGACTTAACTGTCTAGACTCTAGACCTCTGTCTACCACAGTATTGGGAATGACGGAAACATTTTTTTTATACTACCAGGACAGCTTTAAAGATAATTAAAATTATTCGCTTTCCGGGTGTCGTAAGTGTAAATAATTGCGATGAAATGTAAAATCCGAGCTAAAGCTTTTAAGAGAATCCGCATCACAAAGACAGCCTGAGACCTCGTCGTAATATAAAACAATGCTTACGACATTGACCGAGATGAAATTTAAACTTTTACATCCTCAACTTTAGTATTTTTCAAGATGTCGCGGGGATACAGACCTCAATTGAATTAATTTGTTTATTGTTTTTTTTTATAAATAAACTGTTATATACAATATGTATGCACTGCGTACATATATACTGTAATGTACATATTGGATATATATAGTATAACTAGCTGACCCAGCAAACGTTGTTTTGCCATATAAAAATAGGGCTTGATCGTAGGGTGGTGAAAATTTTGGGTTTTATGTATTTTTAATGCTATCATAAAAAAAAATAAAAAATAAGAAAATAGGGTTGGACTACCCTTAACATTTAGGGGGGTGAAAAATAGATGTCCGATTCTCAGACCCACCCAATTTGCACACAAAATTTCATGAGAATCGGTTGAGCCGTTTCGGAGGAGTAAGGTAACTAACATTGTGACACGAGAATTTTATATATAAGATAAATAATAATTATTTATATTTTACGATATTTTTACAAGTTCAGTAATGTAAAGAAGGGCATGCAATATATCAAAAAATAAACAAGTAGCTTAAGATATGCTATATACTTAATATAAACATCTAGCAGAAAATAATAATAAATTTAAGCAATTTATCTATTGTAACCATTTCTTTTCGAACTAAACAGTAGATATACATAGTTATATCGTCCGATATATAATTTGATATAATTATAAAAAGATCCTGCAATCTGCATAGCCTGAATGCAAACCCCAAAAACTTTATAAATTTCAGTTTCGATTCACAAAGCTGAGCTAGCGTATATCCATATATTCATAAATTGCCATTAACATTCTGAACGTAAAACTCTTATCTTGAATAGACAAATCGAAAACCATACCGAACCTCGTTATCAATGTACAGATAACAGATTGTCCTTGGTAAGTTTTACGTACGACCCCTCTAGGGAACGTTAAGTTGTCTGTAAGAGAGATTTAAGAAACGCTAAGCTTAATAACAAGAAATCTTACGACAAACCGTTATTAGTTTGATGCTTCTTATGGAAATCGTTTAATAATAATAAAATCTTTATTTAAGATAACATAGGATCCATTTGGAAGTAACGATTGCTGAGTGGTTTCGAGATCGGAATTCGAGTCAAAAGACCCGAGTTCGATACCCTCGATATGTGGTAGCCTCATACCAATGAGTATCATGAAAACTCATAAACGATTTATATCTTTGTTTGGTGTGTTTAAAGGACTTAATTGTCAGGAGTTCCGTCTACCCCAGTATTGGAAATAGCGTGATGATATTTTTACTTCGTTATTACGAAATGAACGAGTGTTATTTAGATAGCATTTGTGTAGGAAAGCAACTTATATGTTAAGTAAACAATATCACGGTGTACATGGGACCAAGCTCGCAAAATCAGTCTTGCATAAGCAGTGCCTTTTCTCTAGTCCCCCGAACATGATGTCTCATACTTGGTGATCACATATTGTGCACTATTATTAGGATGCTCAAGTCACTATCCCTTACTCTTCTCAGCTACAAGGCATGAAAGCACTTCTTGCCTGTGCATAGTTAAGGCATCAGTAGACTATTTCAGTGATTCACATAGCATTGGACTAAAAGTCAGAACAAAAAAAATAATAAGACCGAATGTATCTATGGTCAGATTAATATTACAACAGGAAACTTGCCGCGTGGAATAGACGTATGAACCCCGAGGGTATCATAAACGGCGATTAAACGTAACTATTCCTTACGGGGGACGTCTACATCTTGCAGTGTTGTGTTGTGTAATTACTTACATATTATTACGCCTTTGAGCCTGTATTAATAGGGGTCAGCTGGCATAATAAATTAAAATAATTACAGACATAATAAGTACAAGCATCTTCTACGCTCGGTCATTCAGATAACCGGAGACCTAAGACCCACAGCATCCTCGGCCTTTTCTTTTTCCTATTAACTTTAGTAACAGACACCCAAAGCCCTAGAAAGACGCGAGTGTATATAGGCATCAGTAGTTCAAATTCTCTCGTAAAATAAAACAAATTGATATACGTACAAAATATTCTCTTATAACGTAATAAACATTATTTTATAGAACACTAAAAGAATGAAACAATTGACACATGGTAGAATTCCATACCTGATTAACTAACACAAACGCACGTGCCGTTCCATTTATTTTATTGTCATAAACACCAAAAAAAAAGGTACTTCAAATAAATTATTAATGACGCTACAGTAAAATACATCGATTTACTTTTACGGATGTGAAATAAAAATCGATTAGGCATTATGGGCGTCTTAGTGCAGGCGTAATGCGGTGTCCAACTAGCTGTGTGAGTGTCACTTCCGTCGGGTTTTCCGTTACGAGAAGCTTTGCGGTAAGATGAGCTTTTCTAGACTAGGTAATGCGATTAAAGATTTTAACTTTATATATTTTATCATCGAATTATGGCGATGGGCTCATCAACTATTGTATGGATATATTGAAGTATAAAGGATTTTAAAGCATACCGACACATATGTTTATAATAAATAATGAGCCTGTCTTTAGATTACTTACTAATACGGTTAAATAATATGCCGTACGATAGATTACTCCATATTTGGATTGTAAGTCACGATAGCCGAGTGGTTGGGTGGTCGGAATTTCGAGTCATGAGACCCGAGTTCGATCCCCAGGTGGTAGGCTCGTACCGATAGGATTTTCAAAAATTTATGTACGAATTATATCATTGGCTTGGACATAAAGACGGCGACGGGCTTCACGTTCTCCCGAAAATATTTTCGGTGGAAAGTAGATCAAAGGGACTTAATTGTCTAGACTAGACCTCTATCTACCCCTGTATTGGGAATTGAATTTTTTAATATTATTAAAGGGACTTAATTGTCTAGACTAGACCTCTGTCTACCCCTGTATTGGGAATTGCGTGAAGATAGATTGCTCCGCAGAAAACGGCAGGCGCTTTAACACTTTGTCCCAAAAAGTGGATTGAAAGGACTTGATTTATGTCTCTGTCTACCCCAGTTCTGGGTAAACAAATGAAGATGAGAAAAATCATCGATTTACACTTTTCTAGTAGATTCAGGTGACGATGGTACCTGCTAAAGATTATGCACGAGCACCTTTCTTCCCGTGGATATCGTAAGAGGCGAGTGGAGGGGAAAGCTTTGAGAATATTCTTGGTAGCTAGACCAAAAAAATTAGCAGACCGGTGACAGACAACAACGTCTAAAGTGCGATGTCTGGTACTGCGTTCGCCAATCCGCTTGCCAAGAAAATTGGCGATCGCAGTACTTTGACAAATCCGCTTTATAAGAGCCTATGCGCTGCAATGAACTTTTACATGTCGTTTGCTCGCATGGTCTTCAAAACTTATAAAAATAACAAATAAACAAGAGTCTTAATATTATTTCAGTTTGAATCACCATGATAGTCGTAGCGTAATCAAAAAAGACTTCTACTGCAAATATAAATAGAAATGTTAATGGCATAGCTAAAAAAGCTTGTGATTCTCAAGATGAGGTCCGCCTTTGTGCCAAGCAGCGGGAACAATGGCCCGCCCGGCTAACGATACCGTGTTAGCCCTGGCTAGAGTGGATTGTTTCGCCGGCCGTAAGTAAAGCCATTGTTGCGTCCGATGCTATGCTTTTTCTAGGAGCTTTTCTCTTTTCCTACGATACAAATGGATTTGTAGTTATTTATTGAAGTTATACTTATTTTTTTCAAAGACTCGATAGTCTTGATAGCAGTGGCTCGATCTTCGGTGCTAAAAGTTAAGGGTTCCGATACTATTTGGAGCAAAAATTTGTGTAATCACAACGGCCAATAAAAGGACATAGGCCTCTCCTGTAAGGAAGAGTTTGCTATAATCATCACGCTTGTTAAGAGGATTGGCCATCGCAGTACCAGTTACCTTGCACCATAAAAGCTGCTGGCCATCTCCGGTCTGCTAAATTTTCACATGGTATTTATCGAAATGGTGTTTAGCCAATTGTCTAGCCTATTACATTTTAAAGGCTTTTCTATGGCTTTATACCTGTATTGTACCGTTAGCTTGGACACTAAGACGGCAATAGGCTCACCGCTTTGTGCCAAATAAGGCCGCGTGAAAGGTGGATCGAAATTACTTGAATATCTAGATTTTTTTATTGAAGAGGGAGGCAAACGAGCAGGTGGCTCACGTGATGGTAAGTGATTACCGCCGCCCATGAACACCCGCAATACCAGAGGCATAGCAGAAGCGTTGCCGGCCTTAGAGTGAAGAATTGGGGGAGGGGGGGTGTGTGGGTCTCCGGTTACACTCCGGTTGCACTCCCCAGACGAAACGCAGAAGTTTGTTAAACTTCTACTCCACGCCGGTATTCTGTGGAGTCGTGGTACTTCCCCGGTCGAGCCCGCCCATTCATGCCACAACAAAAGCTGATGTGTGGCTCTACACTGTTAAAAGATCTTTGCCTACACCAGTATGGGGAAAATGTGTTATAGATAAAAAAGACTTCTTTTGAAGCGTTTATTAGAGAATAAAATTGAGAGCTGCGCGCGCAGCCCGTCGTATTAGTACGACCGATATAATGTTTTAATGCCTTTTTTAAATTACCTTAGTTTTTAATTAAAACTTGTTGGAAGAGATTTTAAGATACCAAAAGAGTTACAAAATAATTTTGCATTATACAAGACCTTACTTTATTATTAAGTATTTGATCGAGTAGTTGGAGAGCGGAAGTGAATTGAAAATACACACTTACAATGTAAGGTAATAGGTTAAGATTAGTCATATGGTGGTTAGGTGATGGGAATATTAGAAATTGAATTCATTGGTGAATAAAATTTTATAGATTGAGTTGCGTTCGCTTGAGTTTTCTCCGGCTTATCTAGATATTACAGCACTTTTAACACAAAATTTAATCCTTAAATTATCCTCATAAAAACAAACCTCTGTTGGTAATTGTACATTGTGCTTCCACTGATATAAAACCCGGCAATCCCATTGTCCAACTGCCCCATATCGACGCCATGTTGCAATCATTATTATTGGCACGCGCCGACTTTTTTTTCAGTCTTTAGAAGGCATTGTCTAAGCATTGTATACGGCCAGTGTTTAAGGGAGAATTCTATAGCTCCCTTTATCCTACCCTCTCAGTAGCACAATATCGTCTTGAGCAAAAATAGACTCGCCCGTTTAACCCTTCGTTTGCTTTTCACTTAATTATTTATAACCCGTTCCATCCTTTCACGTGACTGTTTATTTTGTTTATTTGTATGCATCCATTATATGCATGATAATGCATTTTACATTTAGAGGTTCATAAGAAAAACTTTTAACAAGTTTAAATAAAATTATAAAGTTTTGAGTTTCCTCACGTCAATCCCAATACTGGGACAGACAGAGGTCTAGACAATTAAGTCCTTACTCACCTTCCACGGAGACATTAATTTGGGACAACCTGACAGTTGATGAGCCCGCCGCCGTCTTTATGCCCACGCCAACGATTTTTATAATCATATATAAGTTTTTCAAAAAAAACCCTTGGTATGAGCCTGGACCATAGAGAGCCATTTCGAACGCGGGTCTCTTAAATCGAATTCCGATCCACTCGGCAATCGTGGCTATCAGTATTTTATTGCTTCTACTAGAACTATTAACGTAACGTAACGTCTGTAAAAGTCCACCGAACAATGCCTCTCTCGTAATGAGGATTTTCTGTAAATTTTTTTACTTGTTTGCTCGTCACTGGACCACTAAATTTGTGTCTTTCTATTTAATGCTTTACTATAATATATCAGAATATTTTTTTTGTTTTTAATTTAATAACTGCTACAGTAACGAGTCACGATAACCGAGTGGTTAGGTGGTCGGAATTTCGAGTCATCAATCAACAATTGAACTCGAATTATTTAATTCAAATTGAAATCACCAAACCACTTAACTACGCGACTACTTGATCATGTGAGGTCGCTTTTATATTGTTGGTTTTAGAAACAAATCGGTACGTTTGTTGCATGGATCGTACAAATACTTGCGGCACAAATATTTGCCCATTACACAAGCATTAAAGAAACCAATTTCACTCGCCATAAATCTTCCCCCTTCCTCATTCATTATTTCGCCCTAAAATTAAGTCGTAACGTGCCCATTCGCTCTCACAAGTGTACTAGGCACCCATAAATACACAGGGTGAGGACCTGGCCACAAGCGCACTAAATTTAAATGCTTACGTGCAAGTAAATTCAAACTCCTCGAGACCCTTTTCCTCGTTTCTGGACAATGCGTCAAATTTTACTTATAAATTGTGTGCAAATTTTAATAAGTTCCTTCGTAAACATCAAAATGAATGAATGAAATGAGAGACATGAATGAAACCATAAAGAACAGTAGGTCAGGACCATGTATTAAAATAATCTATGATAAATTCAGCTGTGGACTTTTTTCAAACAAATCTCGAATGCCCACATATTCTTCCATTCTGTCAAACATTATTAAAACTTTAAAGGCTTAGCCCAGTTAAGTTCACAGAAAGGGGGTACAGATTGTAATTCTTATAGTCACCCATACACAATTTAAAGTGAAGCCGTTTAACACATACATAAATAGTAAAGACGTATGTGATGTGGACAATGGACAATGCATGTGACATTGCTGTAATCCCAAAGGAAGCAGAGAATCAGAAACAACGAAGTTACCACAAACATCCAGACCCGAGAAAATGCCTTTATTTTTAAATAAAACGATTTTCAGATTTTATCGCGTTTTAATTTTCTTTTACAAACGTCCTTTTCACATCCGTGATAGATAATTTAATTTCTGACAAGCATCCGAAACGTCGGGAAATAAAAATTGTTTTCAAAAACGAATTAAAAACGCGACAAAATCCGAAAATCATTTTATTTAAAAATATGGAGTATTCGCGTAAATACAAGAAATCATTAAATGTCTTTATTGTTTTTTTATCATACTTTGGGATAAGAGCAATTTATGTGATGTTATACCCGAGAAAATGTAGAAAAAGTATTTTTTCGGGACCTCAAAGCTGGCGACACCACAAAAACCGGTCCGTAAGCCACTAGTCCACAGAGGTAGCCACATACCTTTTTACACAAATATCCAAACAAATATCGACGTATTGTCAGATATTTGCAACATCACAAGCGGTAATTCTAAACGGATTTACATCTTGCTGGATGCCTATCCCTCCGGAGTCCCGCAGGGGTCTTTACTTGGCCCTTTGTTCTTCTTAATTTTTATTAACGATATAAGTGAATGATTTTTAAATACAATTTTTTTGCTTTTCGCTGACGACTTTAAATTATTGAGAATAATTAGACTTTTTTTTTTATTTGAGAATAATTAGTAAATAATTTAGACAATTACTGTAGACGAAATAAACTCGATCTTAACGTGGAAAAATTTTATTGTGTATCTTTCGGACGATCATAATATATTTACATATAGCCCAAAAGACTTAGAGTTATTCAGATGCAAAGAAATAAGGTACTTAGGTATTACCACAGACATCAAATTATTATTTGACGAGCACATTGATCAAATTCTTAATAAAACATATAAAGCATATAAGACTCTCATTAGATCATGTTTTCCGTCATTTAAAATCTTTTAAAATTCTATATTGTTAACTTGTTGGAAGTAACCTGGAATACGCAAACCAAATAAAATCCTCATTATAATATTTACGCTGATAAAATTGAATTCATCCAAAAAAGGTTCATCAAATACGTGTTCCAAATTCCGCATTCCCAAAGAAAACTACGTATTACTGTGTTGTAGTCTTCACCTTCTCTCTCTACAAACTAGACAATATACAGCAGATTTAGTTTTACTATCAAAAATCGCTCAGGGCCATAGACTGCCCAGGCTTATTAAAAACTTCAAAAAAAAGCTCTACTCGTTCATTACGCTGTAACAATCCCTTACATATACCTTTTTGCAACACAAACTATAGACGCAATTCATTCTTTCTAGGAGTTTTTATTTCATCCAGCCAGACTATCTAAAGTCTATATAGGGTGGACTTTTTCTGTACCAACAGTTTTGCCATTTATAAATCAATTACTTCTAATTTTAGCAACGATCAACAATTAAATTGTCTATTATTTTATTATATTGAATTGTCTATAAAAAAGTCACGATTGCCGAGTGGTTGGGTGGTCGGAATTTCGAGTCAAGAGACCAGAGTTCGATCCCCAGGTGGCAGGCTGTTACTCGAATTATATTGTTGAGACGGCGACAAGCTCACCACCTGTCACGTTATCTCGAAAACATCTTCGGTGGAAGGTGGATCGAAGGGACTTAATTGTCTAGACTAGACCTCTGTCTACCCCTGTATTGGGAATTGCGTGAAGATATTATATTGTTATTTTTTTAATTATCTATAATTTTAATAAATTACTTAGCTTGAATCGGCAGCAACGTGTCTTTTGTTATTTACGTATCACTAACTTCATTGTTTATCTACATGTGATAATTTTTTATTGGCTTTAATTGTAATTTTCTTGTATGTTAAATTTTGTTAAGATTAGCTGATAGTTTTCCGGTCATAAATATATAAATAAATAACGTGTTTTCCTCACCAGAGGGCAACGCCTGCGAACCGATTATCCAGCGAAATAACATTTGAAGCATGATAGCCCCTGATCCAATATCGAGGCAAACGCATTGCCTCTTACATAGACGACGGCATGGTTTATTTTTATAGGTATTAGAATTTTTTTATTTTGTAAATAATAAATAAAAATAAATATCTTCACGCAATTCCCAATACAGAGGTAGACAGAGGTCTAGTCTAGACAATTAAGTCACTTCGACAGTGGAAGGTGTCCACCGAAGATATTTTCGGGACAACGTGACAGGTAATGAGCCCGTCGCCGTCTTTATGTCTAAACCATCGATATAATTCGTATATAAGTTTTTGAAAAACCCAATGGTACGAGCCTGCCACCTGGGGATCGAACTCGGGTCTCTCGACTCGAAATTCAGACCATCCAACCACTCGGCTATCGTGACTTTTTTTATTTATTATTCTTTTCAGGTATAGGAATTGGTTTCAATTAATATGTACGAATTACATCGATGGCTTGGACCTTAAGACGGCGACGAGCTCACCAACAGTCACGTTGTCCCAAAAATATTTTCGGTGGGTCGAAAGGACTTAATTGTCTAGACCTCTGTCTACCCCTATATTAAGAAAGGCGTGAAGTATTTATTTATTTATTTTATTTCTATAATCCCCTCGCTCGTACAACCATGGTAGCAACTGCTGCCCCGCATCGACATGCTTTTTTTGTTAAATTTTTAAGGCTATTCTTTTAGTCCTCCCTTAGTAAATCTACATGAAGGAGAGTACTACTCAGTACCACTAACGCATTTTCTACACGGCAAATTTTGCGTCGAGGGTAGCCAGCAATACGAAGCTGAAGACCACACAGCTTCAATATAATAGCAAGACGTCCGTCGTCCGCCGTCCAAAAGAGATTCTGCTTATCATATCCGATCCTGCTCTATCCAATTCTTTAAGCGACCCGATAGCCTCTCAAAATCTCATCAATAATTATTATTCATTATAACAATAATTATTATTAAGTCACTCTGCCTGTCCCTAATCAGCAGCATTGTCACGAACTAAAATATTTATTCGACAGACTCTCCACATGTCACCTTGTCCCAAAAAATGTCTTCTGTGGAAGATGAGCCGAAAGTTTGTCTAGACCACTGTCTACCCCAGTACTGGAATTGCCGTGAAAACATAACAAAGTCGCGTGTAACTGATATGACGTAATAGGCATAGTATGTCAGCGGGTCGTCGAGCAAATACACATTACCCGTTGAAATGAGACCCGCGCGTCGGTCTTTTCAGGTTTACAGAGCGCGAAGAGTATATGAGTAAAAAGGCGCATTAAAAACAAAGCGCAAGCGAATCAGTTTCGCGGGATAATTAGCCTAATGGATATTAACTTGCGGCGAGGGACCGCGGGCCGCGGTCGTGTCAGGTTGCGCGGCGTGACATGCCGCTCTATCTATATACATACATACATAACGGCCTGTTAAAGTCCACTGCAGGACATAGGCCTCTCCTATAAGCAGGATTTGCCATAACCGCCACGCTTGACAGGCGGATTGGCGATCGCAGTAGCAGACCACTCGCACCTCAGACGCTGCTGCCCATCTTGGTCTGTTTATTTGGGTCTGATATTTTTAGAGATGGTTATCCCGCCATCTATCGGTTGCCATAACATTATTCGTGGCTGTTTCCCTTAGTCGCCTCTTACGACACCCATTGCAATATTCTTACACCGTTATCACACGGTCAATTATAATATTCAATACAGGACGACGGATTCAAATCGTTTTACACTATTCGCGCTATACCCAATACAGGGGTAGACAAAGGTCTAGAAAGAGGTCTTGACAATTAAATCTTCTCGACCCACCTTCCACCGAAGATATTTTTGGGACAACGTGACAGGTGGTGAGCCCGTTGCCGTCTAAATATCCAAGGCTACGATATAATTTTTTTTTTTTTTTGAAAAAACTCATTGGTACGAGCCTGCTATCTGAGGATTGAACTCGGGTCACTCGACTCAAAATTCCGACTACCTTACCAAACGGCTCTCGTAACTTGCTCAGTTGGATAATATTTTGAAGGTATAACTTCTTCCACTATAGTCGTTTGTGATAGTCCGTTGTGGCTCTACTTCTGAAGCTAAGTGTAGCGGCCGAACTAGCAAGGTTGCCAGTTTCCATAAGATTTTTTTTTCATAAAGATACTCTTTTGATCTTTGTGTTTAAGCCAACGATATAAATCGTATATAAGTTTTGAAATACCCATTGGTTGACACGAATTGGGTTCCTTGACACGAATTCTGTCACCTGATCCCCAAACCACTATCGGCTATCGCGACTTTGTTCTCGTGAAAATTTCAATTAGTGTTTATAATTTCGCGAGAACGACTATCTGATTTATTCTGTAAAATTATCGTCTTTCGTCAGGATTATACATCTCTTTGTCCTGATGACGTCTATTTGTAGTGGCGTACATACCGTCCCGGGTTCGATTCCAGTAGAAAAAAAATCTGTTGTCAAATGTTCTGCTGTCTCGGATCTGGGCGTTTCCGTAGCCGTACCGTGGGCGTTGTTTCATATTCCATAACACACTTGCTTTACCAACTTACTTTTTCATTACTTCTTAACTATTTTCCAAACGAAGAAGAAGAAAATGTGTACTTAAATTTCTTTAATATCATTCACACTAGTATGAGCGATTCACAATTTTTAGAGGTACTTATTAATACTAATTATAATCGATTAAGTGCTAAATCATGGTCACTCTATGGGACAGATTGCCCGTTATAATATTCACATTTATAATAACACAAATAACCCTTTTACGGCGTGCCAACATTAACATATTTAATTCCAAAATAATTAATGCAAATTACAATCTTTATATTTGACACAAAATCCTGCATTTTATTTTTTTACCGGCGAATTCTTGAGTTCTTTGGCTTTAATTGAAGTAATATTTTACCTGCCTGCACAATAAATAGTAATTATTATGAAGTTACGTTAAGTTTAATTAGTAAGGGAGGGTTGTACCCTCGCTCAAGTTGAGGTATAAACGACTCATAAATAACTTTACCGTGTGATGCAGTCATAGGAACATACCCATCCCCTTTCTTTCTTTAGGTACCGTAAGAGACAACTAGGGAAAAGACATAAACATACATTTGTACAGAGAGACGGCGAGATAACCACCTAAAAAATACCAGACCCCAAATCCAGCAGAGCGATGACGGACTGGTGACAAGAGTCTGGTGTTGCCTTTACCAATCCACTCGCCAAGAGTGGCGATTATGTCATAAATTCAATTGCGGGATAGACCTACATACTCCAGTGGATTTTTACAGGCAGGAATTTTTTTTACCTCACACATTTTTTAGAAGTCACGATAGCCGAGTGGTTGGGTGGTCGGAATTTCGAGTCAAGAGACCCGAGTTCGATCCCCAAGTGGCTGACTTCAAAAAAACTTATGTACGAATATCGTTGGCTTGGACATAAAGGCGGCGACGGGCTCACCACCTGTCCCGTTGTCCCGAAAATATCTTCGGTGGAAGATGGGTCGTCGGTGGGAATTGTCTAAACTAGACCCTGTCTACCCCTGTATTATTTTATTTTTCCCAAGTTAAAGAGGGTCCAGGTAGACTGTGACTAACTATCGAAGACCATGTGAGCAAATCGCATGAAAATGGGAGTGTATATGTATATATATATATATATATATATATATATATATATATATATATATATATATATATATATATATATATATATATATATATATATATATATATATATATATATATATATATATATATATATATATATATATATATATATATATATATATATATATATATATATAGGCTCTTTTCTTGAAGGTCCCTAAGTCGTATCGGTCCAGAAAAGCCGCTGCAAAAAAAAATGTTGGCTCTGCTTCGAATACTCGGTCCCTACCATTCACTATTTATGTATGTGTGTATGTATATATGTATGTATCAATTTATGTATGTATGTATGTGTGTATGTATATATATATATGTATATATATATATATGTATATATATATATATATGTATATATATATATATGTATATATATATATATGTATATATATATATGTATATATATATATAGGCTCTTTTCTTGAAGGTCCCTAAGTCGTATCGGTCCAGAAAAGCCGCTGCAAAAAAAAATGTTGGCTCTGCTTCGAATCGATCGCCAATTTACTCCAAATATTGTTCTTTTTTTTACCATTTTTCTGACCATCAATCCACCGAGACTCATCCACGGAAAGTAGTGGAAAAACTTTCAGAGCGGAAGCAAAGGCGCCTAACAGCTACCTTAGAAAAGCTAAGGGTTGTAGGTTCTATCGAATATCCGTGAGGGGCAAATATTTGTGTGATGATTATGAGTCACGATAATAAGTCACGAGAGTGGTTGGGTGGACGGAATTCGAGTCAAGAGACCCGAGTCCGATCCCCAGGTGGCAGACTCGTACCGATGGGATTTTTCAAAAACTTATTTACGAATTATATCATTGGCTTGTACATTAAAACGGCAACGGGCTCGCTCTAGACCTCTGTCTACCCCTGTATTATTTTATTTTTCCCAAGTTAAAGAGGGTCCAGGTAGACTGTGACTAACTATCGAAGACCATGTGAGCAAATCGCATGAAAATGGGAGTGTATATATATATATATATATATATATATATATATATATATATATATATATATATATATATATATATATATATATATATATATATATATATATATATATATATATATATATATATATATATATATATATATATATATATATATATATATATATATATATATATATATATATATATATATATATATATATATATATATATATAGGCTCTTTTCTTGAAGGTCCCTAAGTCGTATCGGTCCAGAAAAGCCGCTGCAAAAAAAAATGTTGGCTCTGCTTCGAATCGATCGCCAATTTACTCCAAATATTGTTCTTTTTTACCATTTTTCTGACCATCAATCCACCGAGACTCATCCACGGAAAGTAGTGGAAAAACTTTCAGAGCGGAAGCAAAGGCGCCTAACAGCTACCTTAGAAAAGCTAAGGGTTGTAGGTTCTATCGAATATCCGTGAGGGGCAAATATTTGTGTGATGATTATGAGTCACGATAATAAGTCACGAGTGGTTGGGTGGTCGGAATTCGAGTCAAGAGACCCGAGTTCGATCCACAGGTGGCAGGCTCATATTAATGGGTTTTAAAAAAATTATGTACGACTTATGTCATTGGCTTGGACATCAAAACGGCGACTGGCTCGCTCTAGACCTCTGTATTAGGAATTGCGTTAATAACAAGTTTCGTCGTGATAATGGACTTTGACCCCAGATCGCCAATTTACTCCAAATATTGTTCTTTTTTTTACCATTTTTCTGACCATCAATCCACCGAGACTCATCCATGGAAAGTAGTGGAAAAACTTTCAGAGCGGAAGCAAAGGCGCCTAACAGCTACCTTAGAAAAGCTAAGGGTTGTAGGTTCGTTCGAATATCCGTTAGGGGCAAATATTTGTGTGATGAATATGAGTCACGATAATAAGTCACGAGAGTGGTTGGGTGGACGGAATTCGAGTCAAGAGACCCGAGTCCGTTCCCCAGGTGGCAGACTCGTACCGATGGGATTTTTCAAAAACTTATTTACGAATTATATCATTGGCTTGTACATTAAAACGGCAACGGGCTCGCTCTAGACCTCTGTCTACCCCTGTACCGGGAATGGCGTGAAGATATGTAAAGCAAAGTTCAGACGACGGGTTATGTTTATGGTCACTTAAGTCGACAACTAAATTCCATGTTAATGTTCGAAATTAGCGCCAGATGTTATCGCAATTCAAAAACTCGATGACACGGACCATTGATTAATCCGTATTTACGTTCCAAGACAGTCGTAATGCATTTATGTAAAGGAAAATTCTGGTAGAAATTAATTGAGAATAATTTAGAGGGCGATCACTTTTAGTAAATTAGTGTTGAAATAAAATAAATTCTGGGGATTATATCTACGTGTATTATAAACATATAAATGTGGACAACATTATATACATTACCGATCCCAAAGTAAGTATCTAAAACACTACTGCAAACACCTAAACACAAGACAATATAGAAATAGCGGGTTTTCTGCATGATCTTTCCAGTAATAGAACCTCATAACTAATAACTGACGGCAACATGAAGTCGTCATGTTATTAAAATATACACTTTTTGTTCAACACAAAGCTCTCTCATACACACACAATTGTGTACATTTTCTGAACCGCTTGATATTGAAGTCAACCGTGCAAAATCAGTGTAAGAATAATACCAACCCTTATATTGGGTGCCCCCTCTTTAGAGTGTAATGGATTCTGTAAGAGGTGACTGCAGGAAAAGCCTGACAATGGCTCAAAGACTTTCGCCGTCTTAGTGTCCAAACCAACGGTACACAATAGTTATATAGCCACAGAAAATCCTTGAAAATGAACAGACTAGACAATTGGCTAAACACCATCTCGAAAATTACCAGAACCAAAATACAGCAGACCGATGACGAGCAGCAGTGTCTGCAGAGGTCGATAGAGAGAGGTGATCGTCAACGGATTGACGTTCAAGCGTGACCATAACGGCAAACCCTCCTTAAGAGAGAGGTCTGTACCTCGCATTGTATTTTTACAGGTCGTTAAAGTCGGAATCACGGTAACTAAATGGTTAAGGAATCGGAATCGGAAGACCCGAGTTTCTACGTAAGTAATTAGTGAGTTATTCGGCTGAGAGAGAAACTTCGTGAGAACGTGTTTGTATGAGCATCAATAAAATATGTTTTTGAAATATTTATGAGAATAAGGGCTAGTTTTAAATTGGACCAATGTTTTGGATTGAGCTTCGACGATGAGAAGCTTCATTCTGAAGAGAAGCTTTGAAATGAAAAATAAAGAAGCTGCAAGTTACTCATATACAAGCTTCTGAACACATACAAATAAATACATAAATACACATGGTTATGGTTCCCGACGTTTCGGATGCTTTACGGCATCCGTGGTCACGGTGGCACTGAAAAACCACGGATGCTGTAAAGCATCCGAAACGTCGGGAAATAAAAATAGTTTATAAAAACTAATTAAAACCGCGATAAAGTCCGTAAATCGTTTTATTTTAAATATGTAGTATTCGTGTAAATACAAGAAATCATTAATATATTTAAATAATATCCGAGGTACGTGTTCAGAGCCTTAAATTCACGGTTTCATTGATTGGTAGGAGTTATGTTTGTTTTACTATGATATGATTACACTATTAAGTTCATTAAGTCCTTTCGATACACCGAAGACATTTTTGGCGAGAGGCTCACAACGTGAAATGTTGTGAGCCTCTCGCCGTCGTGCCAACGTTACAGATCGTACATAAGTTTTGAAACTCATTGGTACGAGCCTACCACCTGGGGATTGAACTCGGCTATTACTCTCGGCTCGAATTCCGATCACCCAACCACTCGGCTATCGTGACATCTTCTGGCTATGCGCAAAAAAAATAAGTGTCATTAACCTAGTTTACCTTTAACGTGCTGGATTTAGTAATTAAACTTTTTACATCGAGGAACGCGCTTGACCATTTAAAGCGACAGCATACGTAAAATGGGTTATCTCGCTTGGAATGGGTTTCACTTCCGCAAGTTTTTTCACAATTCGATTCAAGAATGTTTGAATGAAGACATGAAAGTTTTTAAATAGCTACTCCCGACGTCTCGTCTTGGTACAATGGTAATAAATAACTTTGTGATTAAAAAGATACACTGTGTAACAGATAAATATATATCTTGATAATTGACGAATTGTTCTCTCTGGCTACCCCGTCAAAGACTAGAACTAACTTCACATCAGATGGTATTAGATCGTGTCACGATACTCCTTTTAAAAAAAAAAGCAATTCTGTGAAAATAAACGAAAATTATGTTCATTGCTTTGCAATTAAGAGCATCATAAATAAATAAATATATATATATATATATATATATATATATATATATATATATATATATATATATATATATATATATATATATATATATATATATATATATATATATATATATATATATATATATATATATATATATATATATATATATATATATATATATATATATATATATATATATATATATATATATATATATATATATATATATATATATATATATATATATATATATATATATATATATTCGAGATTCTAGTCCGTTTCGGTGGCCTCCCGGTCAGGGAACGAGCATACATATAACATTTACCTCCAGACAAAATATAGAAAAAAAAATAGGTCTCTCCAATATGGGAAGGTTTGTCATAATCGCCATGCTTCACAAGCGGATTGGCGCAGTACCGGACACCTCACACCATAGACACTGCTGCCCATCACTGGTCAGCTTAATTTTAGTTTTGTTACGATTATTCGCTCATATCGGTAGCAGTCGGTGGCTAAATACATTTACAAGGCTTTTCCCTTAGTCGCACCCTTACGAAACCGACGAAAAAAATATTTATTGTGTATTGACGTAGCCCATGATATATTGTTACGCAGATACTATACATCAATATAATAGTCAAAGTATTTAACGAATTTAAGTAAACGGAGTATAAAAGTCCACTGGACGAAATATAATTCTCCCGCATGTAGGGTTTGCCATTATTGCCTCGCTTGGCAAGCGCGTCGGCGATCGCAGTACCGGACATCTTACACCTTAGATGCTACTGCCGTCACCGTTACCAAGTAAAGGGTTAAATTTCAATCGATGGTTATCTCGCCAATTATTTACTTAGCCGCCTCTTACGACAACCTCTATAATAAATAACTCATATGGACTACACCAAGGAGTCCTATTAAGTATTTTTAATATTTTAATAATTATTAAAATATTTAATTGCGTCACGATATCCGAGTTGTTGGATGATCGGAATTCAAGTCAAGAGACCCGAGTTCGAGCCCCTTGGTGGCTCGAACGAATTGGTTTTTTCTTGTTCTGTCAAACTTATTTTCGATTACTATCGTTGGATATAAATCGAAAATAAGTATATATGATAAATGGTGACACTACTACACGTGACAGGTGGTGAGCCGACAGTGACAGACGGTGAGATGACGGCGACAGGCTCACCACCTGTCACGTTGTCCCAAATAGTTTTCAACGAAAGCTAGCTCTAAAAGACTTGATCGTCTAGACCTCTTTCTACCCCGGTATTAGGAATAAAGGTAAATAAGGGTAAATAGGTGAAGATATTTAGTTTAAAAATTGTTAATTAGTAATTTAACTTAAATATAACACTTGAAATTTACTGGATTTTATGTCTATTTATTTTAGTAAATGAAGTCAAGTATATATATATATATATATATATATATATATATATATATATATATATATACATATATATATATATATATATATATATATATATATATAATAATATATATATATATATATATATATATATATATATATATATATATATATATACATATATATATATATATATATATACATATATATATATATATATATGTATGTATATATATGTATATATATATATATATGTATGTATATATATGTATATATGTATGTAAGTTTATATTATATATTTATCTTTATCTTTAATTGACTACATATCTATTTTTGCGTAATACTTGTATTGGTGTATTATTGTGTTTCTTTTCTTTTGTTACTTACCTACACCAGATTTCTTTCTTCTAAATCCTGTCCATCCAAAGGTTGTCTGGAAGAAATCGCTTTGAGCGATAAGGCCGCCCATTGTGCTACCATTTATGTTTAGACTGTTTGTCATATTATATTTCTTTTTTTATGGTGTGCAATAAAGTGTACTCTCTCTCCCTCTCTCTCAAGTCAATTCACTGAACTAGTTTTTAAATGGGTATTTTGTATCAATAGAAAAAAAAATAATGTATCAATAGAAAAAATCTAAATATATAGAAATATTTTGTAGTTTGGCCATTGGGGGTCTGTCGTATCAGTTCGTTTAGGAAAAGAGCTGTTCCAAATTCTAATGAAAAAAAGACAAATAATTTTTGTCGATTTACAACCAATCACCACCAAAACTTTTTCAGAAATTTAATACGCAATTTCTGAGAAAATATGCATAACGTTTTTGTTATCATTTCCTAGATCGTACTTACTTTGACTTTTTAATAAATATAGCATTTCCAGATAACCGACACCAGAAGGCAGGGAGTGTCACGACTATATAAATAGAATGCTTAACTCAACACAACCCTTCGCTGCCCCCCACCCTCCCTCAGCCCCCTCCTGTACTTTTCATTTCACGGTCGCATCTCCAGCGCCGGCGGGGCGCAATCTCGACACACTACTCGCCGAACCGAGATTTTAACGTGGTAACATTTTTAATGGCATTCTTGAGTATCATACGCGCTGAAGTGCCATTTCCCAGAGCCTTCTCGTATTAGTTTTCATAATATTTATTGTACGCGTCTACAGTTCTGCTAAACACTAGTGATAAATTTAGTTTAAAAAAATATCTACAAGACATTCCAAATTCAGGGGTAGACTGATGTCTTGACAATTAAATCGATTCAATCCCACGATCCACCGTTGACATTTTTTGGGACAATGTGATAGGTTTTGAGCCCGTCGGCGTCTTATGGTTCAAGCCAACGATATAATTCTTACCAATCCAGTAATTCGTAAGTTTTGAAAAAAACCCATTGACCGCTACCATGACTTTATTTTGATACTATATTTTTACTAAACTAATTTTTTCATTATTATTATATTTCTTTATGTGTTTTTTATGTTTGGTGTACAATAAAGTTATATTTAATTTAATTTCATTTTAATTTAATATATTTTTCATTTAGTTGAATTTTAAATTTATCATCACGCATTTACATTCAAATATGGAGATGTCAGAAATCTAGACAGTTTAGATACGATCCACCTTTCTTCAAAGCTTAGCCTGTCTTAGTGTCAAAGTCAAAGATACATATCTTTAAAAAGTTTCGAAAACACATATTAGAGTGGAACTTCTTCCAGGGATCATACTCGAGTATCGTGATTCGAATTCCGAACAACAAACCACTCGGCTGTCGTGACGTTGTATTAAAAGCGACTACAAAAGACGAGTGGGATATCTGAGCACAAATAAGAAGATTCGTGGTAGATCTTTCGTGACGACCTCACTGATTGAGTGGCGTACACACCTGTTTTCAAGGATTCTTCAGCTCTGAAGACCCGGGTTCTATTTCCGGACGCGTTAAGGTAGAAAGGCACTTTTTATACGGTAAGGTGTATTGTCACGGGTCTGTGGTACCTTCGTTCCTTCTGATTCCATAACAGAAGAACATAATTTCACCCGTACTTTGGGATCGGTGAAATGTATGCGATGTCGTCCCAATCTATTTTATTTATTTATTCTTTAATGAACCTTACAAAATAGTAAAGGAACATAAGACAGACTTAATGCTAAAAACATTATCTGTCTGTCAACCTTAAAGTAGTGGGCATCCATGTAGATGGCGGTTACAAAGAAGAAAGTGATGTAAGTAACAAGTTATATGATGATTATATATCTATGTATTTTATTTTGTTATTCTATAAGGGCGAACATCAACATCGTTCAAACAATATTCCGTCAAGTATAAATCAATATGGATTAATAAATTCGACGCGAGCTTATTTATGAAGAGCTCATAAATTTCATGCGTCAAACACCTAGAGGTATTAAAAGTCCTTAAAAGTATCAAGTGAAAGCTCGGCATTAAATAAGGAACCCGGGTCACGTCGCGTGCGTACGTGTGGAGTGCTGATTAGCGAAAGCGATCACGTCTAGAGTAAACGAAAATAACACTCAGACCCTTAGCAGACATCTAAAATGTATTAATATTTTTTAATAGTATACGAATCGCGATAGACGTGCGGATGGATGATCGGAATTCGAGTCAAGAGACCCGAGTTCGATTCCCAAGGCTCGTACCAATGGGATTTTTCAAAGCGTATGTACGATTCATATCGTTGACTTAAAGACAGCGTTGGACATAAAGACAGCGAGCGACCATGTTTAACGTTGTCCCAGAATATTGGTGAATAGGTGGTAGGTTGGTCTAAGGGTCTTAATTGTGTCTGACTAGACCTCTGTCTACCCTGTAATGGGAATGGCGTGAAAATGCATTTTTTTCTGTTCCCTTTCGTGCAGTTACTTTCACAGGCCCCTATGGTGATGACGATGGTAATATTATTTATTGAACCCTCTACTATTCTCATGGCGCTGCTCTCCTGTCTATTGGTTGCTTGAAGTTAAGGTTTCCTGGAAGAAAGCGCTTTAAGAAATAAGACTAGGAAGTTCTTTCAACCCGCTTTCCACCAAAGATATTTTTTGGGACAGCGTGACAGCCTACAGCCCTCTTTGTGTCCTAACCAACGTTATAAATCGTAAACTAGTTTTAGAAAAAAACCCATTGGTACGAGCCTGCCACATGTAGATCGAACTCGTTGTCTCTTGACTCGAATCCCGATCACACTCGGCTATAGATTAATATATAGATATAGAATTGTGTGTAGTGTATCCACTCATAAATTTACTTTCTTTTTTTAATACAATTACAGATAACGATATACATGTTATTGAATGTGTATATTACTAAGTAGATTTACATACATGCACAGAAATAATTAACAAAAACGCACACAACGACGGGCACCGCTCGCCCTCAGGCAGTTTGCGTCCCTGAGGGTAATCCGTTTGAAGTTCCACAATTAAGCTGGAAGCCGGGAGAGCCTCGGGCGGTACTAAAGTATCACTCTGTTTACGATAGTTGAAATGTAAAAAGGGTGCTCCCGGGTTGTTGTAACAGATTTTGGCAGTTAATTGACGTTGAAGAGTCGATAGTTTGGTAGCGTATGGGGCAAACATTTGCGTGATGCATGTGTATATGAAATATGAATATGAAGTCTTAAAACTGCAATTGGCTAAGTACAGATGACTGGAGAACCATCTAGAATAATATCAAATCAAATTCTACACATCGGCCGCTGGCAGCAGCGTCTAAGGTGATGGTGCCTTGGCTGTACAGCCATGGTTAATCCACTCCCACAGTGTGGAGAGGCCATGTCCCGCAGTGGAGTTTAATTGGTCTGTAAGTATTAGAGTTGCGACTTCTTACTATGGCCCTATGTCCACTGCAGGACATCACCTCTCCCGTAAACAGGATTTGCCATGAACCCCACGCTTGATTGGCGAACGCAGATAGCGCGCATCCACCTTTGCTTTTTTTGTATACTCACAAGTGGGCCTAGTTGCACCAATAAAGAAATATTATTGCTATTTACGGGGCTTATTAGTATTGTGGGCATTGTGGACATGCCGACAAACCTAATAAACTTGAGGTCCAGTATGCATGTGAGTATCTGAATAACATGAGATGTACGCTAGTGGAACAAAAAGTGTGTGTGCAGTCAGCTGCACATTGCGGTATTTGACGTCCGTTTCACGAAAATGTGACGTCACTTACACTTGTAAGGGAACCTTGTGACGTCACGTTTTCACGGATTGAGGTTGATAAGCTGATGATATTAAATCCAATGCCTTAATGGGAAGCAAACACATATTTACTTTTGTTAGTTTCGTAAGCGAACAAACTAACATTTTACAGGTTTATTAATTTACACTGTACATAATATTGATCAGGGCGACATATAAACGTTCTCAAATCAAGATCAAGTACAAAAAAGGTTGTACTCGTAGCCATAACCGTTTTAGCCACAACCTTTTTTTAAGGGCTAGATGCGCGCTTGGTTCGCAGTACGATATACTCATACCTTATACCTAGGACTGATGTACGTCGCCGGGCTGCTTAATTTTAGTACGGAATTTTTAATACATGGTTTTTCGCCTTCTGTTGGCACCCATTTCCTTGACTTTCCCCCTAGTCTTGCTTCTGACGACACATGCGGGTAGAAAGGGGATGATAAACGGGATGAAAGAACTTTTATAGCGATGCTAAACCATGGATTTACATTAGATACAATTACTTGTATTAAAAATCAATTGGAATTAAAAATATAATAATTAAATTTAAATTAAACCGTACAGTTTAATCAAATTTGACGTAATATATATAACATACTGGCAAATAAATCTTGTTATGTGAGACGTGAAACTTTCGAGAAACTTCTAGTGCTTTCGCCGCGCGGCTTAGAGCTTTTACCCTGCGGCATTAGGTTAATTAAAACTGTCTCTTAATCAATTTAAATGGGATAACGTAATAAACAAAGCCTTCGGTTCAGTATGGCTCTTGCTATATGAATTGGAGCAGCTGTCGCGCGCGAGTTTAGTGAATATTATTTTCGGAGCTTTCGTTGAACATAAAGTAATTTATTTCTGTATATAAATATATATTTAGATTCATAAAAACATTGGATAGCCAATGAAGAATAATAATAAATACATACATAGATAGGGACAATATTACATACATTGATGTGATCCCAAAGTAAGCAGCTTTAGTACTTGTATTTTGGGATCAGAAACAACGAAGGTTATAATCTTCGTTGTTTCTGATCCCAAGCACCAGTTGCCTCTACTTCATGACGATGTACTTTGTGGGAGGACTTTTTAGGAGCACGATGTACATGGGAGCCCATGGCTTTAACGGTATCTAAGTACATCTACATAGAAAATCCGTATCGTTCAAAGCGCTAGCTTAAAAATAAATATCTTCACGCAATTCCCAATACAGGGGTAGACAGAGGTCTAGTCTAGACAATTAAATCCCTTCGACCCACCTTCCACCGAAGATATTTTCGGAACAACGTGACAGAAGAGGTGAGCCCGTCGCCGTCTTTATGTCCAAGCCACCGGTATTATTCGTACATAAGTTTTTGAAAAACCCATTGATACGAGCCTGCCACCTGGGGATCGAACTCGGGTCTCTTGACTCGAAATTCCGACTACCCAACCACTCGGCTATCGTGACTTGTCTTGTCTGACAAATTAAATTAAAAGATATTTTTTTAATTCATGGAAACGCCAACCCGCAGAAGTCCGCAAACCATCAGTCATATATACACAGCATGAAGGAGGTGAAGGTACCACTTTAATTAACACTTTAATGATAAACAAATCACCAAAATGTAAAATATAAACAACATAAAGAAGCAACAAACAAATATTGCCAAAATATCAAATAACAACCCAAATACATTACAATGAGAGTCCGCGGATTCTTAAAAGATCACGGGGAGGAAATAACAACAGCCTATTCCGAATTTCCGTTATAAGGAAAACAATCGGTACAATTTCCGAGAGACGCTTTCCAACTCCAATATATTTGCATACTATACGACAAAAAAAAAGGTTTATTTGTTAAATAAAAGACTTTTTTTTTGTTGAGTTCTCTTTAGTGTTTAAGAATCTTTCCTATTATTATAACTACGGAAAACTGCGTGTCTGTTTGGAGCGTTTTTCGATTGCTGCGATCTACGTGGCCACGTCGCCACCTCTGAAGCTAGGGTTCGATTCCAGACGGGTGAATGCAGAAAACCACTTCTGGTCAGGTCTGGATGTTTTTGGTGCCCTTATTGTTTTTGTAATTATACAATACAAGTGCTTAAGCTACTAACTTTGAGATCCGATTAATATACGTGATATTGTACCCGATAAAAAAAAATATATTCACGCAATTCCCAATACAGGGGTAGACAGAGGTCAAGTCTAGACAATTAAGTCCCTTTGACCCACCTTCCACCGAAGATATTTTCGGGACAACGTGACAGGTGGTGAGCACGTCGCCGTCTTTATGTCCAAGCCAACGATGAAATACGTACATAAGTTTTTGAAAAACTCATTGGTACTGCCACCTGGGGATCGAACTCGGGTCTCTGGACTCGAAATTCCGACAACTCGGCTATCGTGACTTATTTTGTACCCGAGAAAATGTAGAGAAGCTGATTTCTGGAATCGAACCCGGAACCTCGGAGCTGGCAACACCATGAAAACCGGTGTATTAAACGCCACTCCTCGACGGAGATCTTCAAATTGAAATTGAAAGAAACACATTGACAAAGAAACACGTTGACAAATAATCATTGACAACAAACGACTTTGCTTTTTTAATTAGTATAGTAAAGTAAAGTAACTAAATCATACTTATAAATACTAATTTATAAGTATGATTTAGTTACTTACTTTATGTTATATATATTGGTATACGTATTTATGTATGAATGTATGTATGTATATATCTATGTGTGTAAATGTATTCTTATATATTTATAATTATGTATGTGGGTATTTCATAGTATATACTGCTATTATATGTATCGTATACATTGCTTTTGTGTCGTGCAACATAAATATCGTATTTATTTATTCTTTGGGTCGCACCTGCCATCTACTTTTCACCATTACAACGGTTGACTGGTAGAGAATGCTATCAGGCATTATGTCCGCCCATTGTAGCCCTAACTTTAAGGAGTCACAATAAAGGATAAATTAATAAATAAAATAAATAAATAAAGAAAGATAGAACTATTTTTTATACACATTTTTATACACATTTACAAAAGAAACTTATAAGACTATTTTAACTACATGATTATTTTAACATGTGGTATACCAAATAGCACTCCAACTCAGCGTAATGCTGCGTAACCCCACAGATACTGTCAATGTTACTGTATCTATTACTACTTACTTAAAAAAATATACTTTGGTACGTTCTTGTATCGAATCGTATACAAACATTAATTTAAAACAACAAATCGCTGCAACGCAGACGGTTTGTGACAGCTTTAAAGTTCGAGGCGAGGGAGGGAAATAATCAAAAGCTTCGGGAAAAGTTACCGTCCGCCATTCCAAAGATAGTAATGCTTTCGTTCATTTCTAGACGCATTTGGAACAGATAGAGCATCGTGTGCAACGGATAAGTTATCGTTATAATAGATCGCTATAATATATGCTATTGTCAACCGACTTCAAAAAGAGGGAGGTTCAATTATTTTATGAAATAAATGAGAAATTAAAAAACGACAAAATCAACTGACACCAAACTCGTGTCAGTTGATTTTGAATTCGAACCTTCGACCTCCATTCTACCGGGGCTACTTCCGTACCTTGTCCTCTACGCATCAGTTGAAATTTTATATCTCCATTTCGTATACATCATAGCAGCGTTGGCGAGATAGTAAAAATAATTCTCTCCCGAAATTTTAAAATAATAATTTTTTTTAAAATAACATATTTGAATTTAAAACAGACTTTGTATACAAAGACCTACTTTTTACCTGAATTTAGTATCAGTAGGTACGGTTCTTCCAATTTTTTCATTTTCCAGATATCTGCAGAGATAGATCATAGATCTATCTCTGCAGATATCTGGAAATATTATCAGCATTAGACTCTGCAGAGATAGATTATCTCTGCAGAGTCTAATGCTTTATAAATATGCTTTCAAGAATATATTCATGCTTTAAAAAATGCACCACGTATTTACGTAATACGTAATCACGTAATTTCTTATTCCATTTACCTTACAAGATAATGAGGTTCACTTCAAGTTTATCTTCTTATACTGACTTTTAAGGGTATTCCTTACCTGAAACAAAATAATTACAAATTGAATACTTAAGTTTATATCTGTGTCTCATATACTTTCGACAACTCATATACTTTTATTTCTTTCGACATACGACTCCGTGACAGGACATAAAAAATATTATAATAAAATATATATATGCTGGGATGACATCACACACATTGATCTGGTCCCTAAGTACGCGTGTTATGGTATCGGAAACAAAGAACTTACCACAAACACGGACCCGACACTATGTAGAAAAAGCGATTTTCTGCATCAACCCGTGCTGGAATCGAACCTTTAGAGCACTGCATAAGCTTCTCCTCCATGGATATAAACGCCCATGACACAAGTACGAGTATGCATTCATCACACGCAGCATTCAAACCCAAAACCCTCAAATTCGTAAGCAGGGGTACCTCACTACCAACTAGTCCATCGGATCGTCACGAAAATGATAAAATTTTATCTCGACATAAACCGATTCGGAGAATGTAACCGATTTGCAATATCATTAATCTGCATTATGATCGCGTAGCACGCGGCGCGGCATCCGTGCAGTGATTGATGAGAAGGTGAGCTCGGGCGTTGTGACAGCTTTTCGATACGTTTTACGTGTGGCTTAATTTTAATATACAGAAGTCACGATAGCCGAGTGGTTGGATGTTCGCGAGTTCGATTCAAGAGACCCGTGGTCGATCACCAGGTGGTAGGCTCGTACCAATGGATTTTTCAAAAACTTATTAACGAATTATATCGTAGGCTTGGACATAAAGACGGCGACGGGCTCACCACCTGTCACGTTGTCCAGAAAATATCTTCGGTGGAAGGTGGGTCTAATTATCTAGACTAGATCTCTGTCTTCCCTGTCTGTATTGGAAAAGGCGTGAAGATATTTATTTATTTATTTACTGTAGCCGAGTGGTTAGTTTAGGTTATCATTTTATGGTTAGGTTTAATGTCCAAGCCAACAATAAGTAGAATATTAAATACAAAATTATTCATATATATATATAAATATATATATATATATATATATATATATATATATATATATATATATATATATATATATATATATATATATATATATATATATATATATATATATATATATATATATATATATATATATATATATATATATATATAAACTTCCATGTCTCGAATATTAACATTTATATTCATCACACAAATGTTTACCCCTAACAGGATTCGTACCAACAAACTTTACCTTCGAAGTCTTTATAGGACACATTACCAACTATGGGATCGTCTAAAGACTCAAACTGTTTTGATAAAACAATATTATTCTTTGCACTTTGTCTTCATAAGCATAGTTATATATAAACTCGGATATTCCATGAAATAGCTCAGAGTCATTATAATATAATAATAAAAAAATTTCGAAATACATTTATGCATTTTCGGAGAGCACATTCTTCAGTAAAGTTCTAAGCAATTTTGACAAAACTTTGAAGTTCGATACTCAATATCCCAGCCAATTGCGTCACCGCCAGGTGGGTGTGTGCTTTACAAACATTATTGTGTGCGCATCTGCCGTTGCATTGTGATCGTGACATTGTTATGAGAGTCTCAAGTGGTTTGTTTAATAAACATTGTTCAGGAGTAATTGTCCTACACCTTTTGTCGTTGATTTTATAGAGGCACCTTTAGTTTGCGTTACGTGAATTAAGTTAAGGCATGCCTACCTAAGTCAGATATCTTACGAAACGTTTGCAAGGCAAATAATACACATAAGAATTGGTAAAAATTTAATATCAATGTATATATAAATATATTTTCACGCCATTCACAATACAGGGGTAGACAGGTCTAGTCTAGACAATCAAGTCTCTTTGACCCACCTTCCACAAAAGATATTTTGGGACACCGTGACAGGTGGTGTGCCCGTCGCCGTCTTTATGTCCAAACAAACGATATGAATGAAACGTAGGTTTTGAAAAAACCCAGTTTTACGAGCCTGTCACCTGGGGATCGAAACTGGGTATCTCGACACGAATTCCTATCACACAACCACTCGGCTATCGCGATTTAAAAATTAACGTAAAAATTTAAGAAAAATATTAACAACGACCCAGTTCGCAGGTTGCAGATTCGAATCCTGATATGGGCAAATATTTGTGTGATGAATTAGAACTTTTGAATAATGGATGTTTATGTATATTTATAAGTATTTATCATTATTTTATATTTATATATGTATATTGTTTCGTTGGCCGTAGACATTACACCAACGAAAGAAAAAATTATCTCGTTCTCTGTCTACGCCAGTATTGGAAAATGCATGAAAAGTCCTCTGCACGGAGGCTTACCGGAATATAATCCATTTCTACCGCCAAATAGCTGCCTGACTACCAGTGTGTTGCACTTTCAGGCTGTGAAGCATCTTAGGTCTGATTGTCTCTTTTGATACGGCCATCAATTCGCCATCAATTGGTTGTTATTGACATTTTTAAGGATTTTAGTTCTGTGGCTTTTAGTCTAAGTCTAAGTCGTAAGGCTTTTAGTCGCCTGTTATGGCACCCACTGGAAGAAACGGCCAGTAAATACATAAACATTTATAGATAGATACATATATAGATAGGGACAACATCAGATACACTGCCCCGATCCCCATGTAAGATGCTAAAGCACTTGAGGTATGGGAATCGGAAACAACGGAGGCACCACAAACACCCAGACTCGAGAATATGTAGAATAAGTGGTTTTTCTACATTGGTCCGACCGCGAATCGAACCCGGGACCTGGCGACACTTTGAAAACCAGTGTTTACGCCACTCGTCCACGGAGGACGTCAGATACCACTCGGCCACGGCTCTTAGTTAAATTACGATAGAAATTTGATTCGATAATTACTTCCCGATTATTAGCACTAGTAAACGATTGACTCAGGTTCGAACCGATGGGCGCGACTGACATTTTTAATAGCAATTTGATTAGTTAAAACTGCTCGAGATATTTATACTACAGGGAATCCAAATAGTTTTACCTAATATTCCAAAAATTAAAATACATTGTAATCGCCGAAATGTGTGGGCGTATATGTGAAGCATTTCCGCTAGAAATTGTAGAACCGCCTATTAGATTCAAAAGAAATTTGAAAAAAAAATTTACTCTATCTCTAAATTATTGAAATGTTGATATAAAAAATTATAATATTCGGGTATATATTAAAGATTATGATAATTATATTTGGCAACTTGTAAATTAAACTTACAGACCACTTTTCCTTAATACTATAAAGTATTTTATTATTACATATTTAATGTTATGTATTTTATAAACGCTTGTATTTATATGTTATAATAAATAAATAAATATCTATAAATATCTTCACGCAATTCCCAATACAGGGGTAGACAGAGGTCAAGTCTAAACAATTAAGTCCCTATGACCCACCTTCCACCGAAGATATTTTCGGGACAACGTGACAGGTGGTGAGCCCGTCACCGTCTTTTATGTCCAAGCCAACGATGAAATTCGTATATAAGTTTTTGAAAAACTCATTGGTACTGCCATCTGGGGATCGAACTCGGGTCTCTCGACTCGAAATTCCGACCACCCAACAACTCGGCTATCGTGACTTAACTACAACTATTTATATGTAATAAAAAAATTACAAAAAAAGATACCTAGGAGTTTCTTTCGCCGATTTTTTCTCCATCAGAGGAACTATATTATGAAACGTTGGTAGATTTAGTAATAAGACTTAACAAGTGAAATATATATTCGTATGTAGTAAAATAAAGGTAATTATCTTTAGATTTTTTCAAGAATTCAAGAAACAAGTTAACATATTTTCAGTTTTTACTCAAAATCAAGAAACAAGTTAACGGAAAGGTGTCGACAATAAATTTTTATTCAATTAGCGAGACCCTGTTTATTAGTCGAATACATAACGCAAATTCGCAAAATAAGTAAATATTCGTATTGTACAATGAAATTAAAACGAACAATAGCTCGCACACTGGAAATTACATGCTGGACAGAATCTTGGGCGATAAATGACAGTAATATTTATGCATTAAAATAATAAGTAACCTTACTCTTTATAATGAGTGACCTCCGTGGACGCTGGTTTTCATGTTGTCGCCACTCTGAGGTCTCGGTATCGATTCCTGGACGGGTCAATCCACGCATCCATATCCTCGGGTCTGGCTGTTTGTGGTGCCTTAGTTGTTTCCGATTCCATAACACACGTGCTTTAGCTTCTTACTTTGACATCGGAGCAATGTATGTGATGTTATCTTTACCTATGTATATATTTAATTATTCTTAAAGAAAAGTATTTCCTAACCATATAACTGATAATACACTTACCAACAACAACTGAGAATTAGGGTACTCTTACTAATATGTTAAGCTTAAAAAAACCATAAGTGATAACTGTAACTTCGAAAAATTACAATTTATTTTACCATACGCACTGTCGACGATAGGGCAAATTTATATATTACTTTCGTCGTTTCCTGGTGCATATGATAGTAGTAGTAAAGTAGTTAATTAGTAAGTAAATACTGATATCAATGATACAGAAATTAAATAAATAAATGTATACATAGATAGGGACAACGTCACATACATTACTATGATCCCAGAGTGAGTAACTAATGCAATTGGAAACAAAGGAGATATCACAAACAAAAACATGAAATATTTGACTTTTAGGAATAAATAACCATTTATTTTATCATGATATTTGGTAGGTTATCGTAGTCGGAGGCAATGTCTGCCTTCGAATCTAAGGGTTCAAATCCCGCTAGGGGCAAAAAACATTTTTTATAAATATGAATGTTTGTTGATATATAATTGAGTTATGGATACGTATCTAGGCCAGTATAAATTATGAAAAAATGATATTTAAAAAATTTGCCAATTTATTACAATCCGCTGAAGGTAATATTGTTTTAGTTAAACCACAGTTACTGTTACTTAGCATTTTATAAACATAAAAACACAACAAAACAGTATGTTATTTTACATTCTTTTGTTCAATCTGCCGCTGACCTTTTTTGTGTTATTTTTATTGGATGTGACCTCACTGTCGAGAAGGTAAATATTTAAGCCTTTTTACGATATAAAGTAAAGAGCACTGGCGAGCGTGGGAGTAGCATGAAGTGAAGTGACATGTACGATTTTAGAATGCTGACAATAAAGAAAACTGATTTATGGTGGTATGCCTGGTCTTAGAATTAATAACGGGATCCCACCGAAACATCCTCTCTATTAAAACACATTGTAGCACCCAAAAGGATATTTGGGTAAGGATACCTGGTTAATTAAGAGTCTTTTTTAAGACTTTATTACAGTGGTAGAGCCACGCATCAGCTTTTGTTGTTGCATGAATGGGCCGGCTCGACCGGGGAAGTACCACGACCTCACAGAATACCGGCGTGAAGTAGAACTTTAACAAACTTCTGCGTTTCGTCTGGTGAGTGCAGGTAACACTCACAAAACACTAACAAACACAGGAGGCCTACACTCCCCCCCCCCCAATTCTAGGGGGGGGCATTCTAAGGCCGGCAAAGCATCTGCTATGCCTCTGGTATTGCTGATGTTCAAGGGCGGCGGTAATCACTTACCATCACGTGAGCCACCTGCTCATTTGCCTCCCTTTTCTATAAAAAAATTACTTAAGATCGAAGTACGATTATAACGTTGGCTTGGACATAAAATTGGCGACAGACTCACCACCGGTCACGATGTCCCAAAAATTTTTTTGAGGAAAAGTGGATCGAAAGAAAAATAATCACCCGGACCTTTGTCTACCCAATACTGTGGCAGACAGAGGTTCAGGCAGTGAAGATATAATTTTTATAAAATAAAATAATTAATAAATATCTTCAAGCCAATACAGGGTAGAATTTAGAAAACAATTTAGTCCTTCCGACCGAAGACATTTTTGGACAACGTGATAGGTGGTGAGCCCGTCGCCGTCTTTTATGTCCTTGACAACGATATAAATATCACACAAATTTTTGAAAAAAAAACCATTGGTACGAGCCTTGGGGTTCGAATTCGGGTCTCTTGACTAAAATTCCGATCACGGAACAACTCGGCTATCGTGACTTATAATTTTTATAGTGTTAAAAAATTATACTGAATTATATATTCCACAATAGTTGGGCCTAATATCAATTAACCGATCTTGATACATTTGTGGTTCATCTCTAAAATCAATACAAACACGACACCAAAGGAAGCAAGTAAAAATACTACCAAACGGCATATTGAGGTCAATATTTGAATAATCAAGGTGACAATGAATAAGTAAATATAGCCCGTATTTCATGTGACAACTGTTTCGCTTCCCAATATTTTCCTTATCTTACCAATTTCTCAAAACTATGGTAGCTAGAGATCTACACAATTTAGTTCTTTTCACCGTCATTTCACCGGAGTTTAATTTGCGACAACGAGATAGGCGGTAAGACTGTTGCCGTGTTTATGTCCAAGCCATATAAATGATAGATAAGTTTTTAAAAAACTCACTCGGCTGTTGTGACCAAATAACTATATAGTACTATGATTATACGCTAATTTCTTGGACCACAAACATTTCCGATAAAATTAGTATTTCCTTTGAAACCGCAGAGCGTTTCTCTCGCGTTGCTCTAGTCTTCTGAATTTACTGCCTCTCTTTTCCAACAACTACTGACATAAACCAAATATTCAAACTCTTACCTTTGCACTGGACATCCAGTATATGTTTAAGTAATGGTGCAAAAGTATCAGTTATTCATGTACAACCAAATTAAATGCTTTTACCTATTAAAGTTATAAATAAAAAAATATATAAATATCTTCACGCTCTAGTACTTCACAGTCTAGGCATTTAAATACTTCACAGTCTAGACATTTAAGTCCCTTCGACCCACCTTCCACCGAAGATATTTTCGGGACAACGTGACAGGTGGTGAGCCCGTCGCCGTCTTTATGCCAACGATGTAATTCGTACATAAGTTTTAGAAAAACCCATTGGTACGCCCACTTGGGGATCGAACTCGGGTCTCTTGAATCAAAATTCCGACCACCCAACCACTCAGCTATCGTGACGTATTAAAGTTAAATAAATAAAAAAATACTTATCTTCAATACTGAGGCAGAGGTTTAAAGAAAGAAGAAGAAGAAAGAAAATAAACAAATACTTATCTTCAATACTGAGGCAGAGGTTTAGACAATGAAATCCTTTCAGCGAAGCCTATTTGGGACAACGTGGCAGGTGGTGAGCCTAACGCCGTCTCAGTGTCCAAGCCAACGGTACCAAGTATATCCGGCGTACAATATTCATACATAGGTGTATATTCACGTAGATAAATATTTAAATGTACATACAAAGTTCTATGACTCGAGTACAGACATTCATATACATAATACAAATAGTCGCCCCTAGCAGCATTCGAGCCCACATTCACTATCGACAATCTGGTCGTTGTTAGTTTTTTATAGTACATTAATTAAATTTTCACTAAGTCACGATAGCCGAGTGGTTGTTTGGTCGGAATTTCGAGTCAAGAGCTCGAGTTCGATCGCCAAGTGGCAGACTCGTACCAATGGTTTAAAAAAAAACTTATGTGCGAATAACATCATTGGCTTGGACATAAAGACAGCGACGGGCTCACCACCTGTCACGTTGTCCCGAAAATAACATCGATGGAAGGTGGGTCGAAGGGACCTCTGTCTACGACTGTATTGGGAATTGCGTGAAGATATTTTTATATTTATTTATTTATAATTAAATGTTGTATACATATATAAATAAAAAAGCAAAGAATTTCAACAAAATCCGCGTTCTCATAACTGTCATGAAGGAAACATATAGCGTAGCTTACACGTAGATACGGCCCATTATCTATACGCGAATCTCGTAACGCTAAAGATGCTACGTGACTTTTACGTAGCTAACGTTTATCTACGTATCCCGTAGACATACTAATGTTAGTAAATTCTTGTTCATCTAGTTTTCAATACGATATAATGGAAATACTTTTAAGGATATCAATTTAGACGATATAAATGCTTCAATTTTTTTATGTTTTTGAACTTTAACTTCTGAAACATAGTTTCACTTAGAAATTCTATATTTTTTTAGTCAACTACTAACTAATAAGGTTTCTCTGATGAAGAAGAAATCGGCGAATGAAACCCTAGTCTTTAGGCTTTAGGGATACTCTTTTTTATCCTATTTATAATTACAAGCCTTTATAAAGGTAGCAAAGTATAGTCACACAGAGGATCAAAGTATATTAAAAAATAGGGTTAAAAACGAAAAAAAAAGTCAAGATATGCAGACCAGAGATGACCAGGTACTGGTCATAGACAACGGCTGTTCACAAGCATGCCGCATCTGGCAGGCATCTCTCTCCTCAACCACCTTAAAGTGGAGCCGACGATTAGCCGCACATCGCCACCGCAAGCGAAGGTTTTAAACTAACTCTCAACTCTTACTTACACACGGAAAGAACGAATTTCCATTGCGCACTGCACTTAGCTTAGGCAAGTCATAAATTTGACAAACTGCTTGGACGTGTGGCGACCGTACACATCGGTTTTCATGGTATCGCCAGCTCTGAGGCTATATTGTCGCTAACGGCGATGTCGCTCTGGCGTCCAAGCTTGCGGTCCAAAATAATTACATACATGTATTTTTTTATTATTAACAAAGATAAATACTCAAACTACAAATGTTTGCCCCAAGCGGAAATTGAACTCGCAACCCTTAGCTTCGCAAGCAGGGTCGCTATCAATTCAGCTGCCAGGCCTAGTGACATACAACTTAGTTAACATCCCGTACAAAATAGGCTTGAGCTAAACTAACGCATCTATTTATTTATTTATTTTATTGGCACACCAACAGCCTAACACACTATTACAGTAACAAAAGCAATGAATAATTGCTTGGTATTAGTACGCAAGCCAATTATAGGTCTGTTCATAATTTTTTTAAACTAATGACAACTAACTTAAAGATTAAGGTTGTACATGTGTGTATTATAGACCTATTCCCAAACATATTTATAATAAATGAACATTTATCTTACTAAATTTCATAAAATATATGTATAGGAATCATCATACAATTTGCTCTACAAAGGTTCAATGTAAATTAAATTTAAATTCAATTCAATCTAAACGTGTATACTCGTAATTCATAATCAACAACATAAAGAACACAGCGTACAACTTAAAAATTGTTTATTAAACACCGGTAGTTATCGAAATTATGATCAATCACAGACGTACTTAACATGTAAAGTTACGTTTTATCTCACGCGACATCTAAACAGCTCCACGGTAATCTTACACCGCGGTGACGGACAGAGACTATGTGAGCTGGGCGAGATAGCATCTTCTACGCCCACGCAACAAGCTATATTTAACTCTACCACGATAACATATGACTTGAATTTCAATGAAATCAAAATGCATAGATATCGCCGTACATGTAACGCACGTCTTAAGCTAGTAACTAAAATAATCTCTGAAGGTATAGACATATGAGTCATACTCGTCCGAACAGTGGCAGTCTCCTCTGATATCCCAAAAGGAAGATAAGGCATATTTTAAGATGTCATACAACACAAACAACGTCTAACGGCCATTTAATTTCGTTAATTAACATTAATGCCGGACGGAGCATAATATTAATGACGGTTTCAAATGACCGAGCTTTTATTTTTCTCACGAATACCTTTCATTGGTTGTGTTTAATTTAAAAATCAAAAACTGCATTATCAATTATCATGTTTAATGTTTTTAATGAAATGCGGAATTAGCGACAACAGTTTTCGTATCTTTGATAATTAATTGGTGTTATTTCTTTTTAAATTCATAAATTATTCTTAAATTTGTGTATATGTATATTATAATTTATATATATGTATGTATGTATATGATACCGCTAGCTTCAGCCTCAAGCCTCTGCGCCTGTCACGTTGTCCCAAATAAGTTTCGGTGAAAAGCGGTTCGAAATTCAACAATCGACCTCTGTCTACCCTAGTACGTGTGTGTGTGTGTATATGTGTGTATCAAATAACAAGTTCTTTCTTTCTTACAATAAAAGCGCCAAATTTCATAGCACATTTTTATTTTCGACACCGTTATCTTGCAAAATTTTCAAAAATTGCAAAAACTATTAAATTTATGTAGATATAGTACGCTACATCGATTTCGACGACGGCAACCCTAACTGTAAACTATTGGAATATTAAACAGTTATAGGGAGTTATTGATTAATTGTTCTGGCAATTATTGTTGCGAACGCGAAGGTAAATGTGAATAAACTTAGTAAGGATGAAATTAGTGCAGGTGTTATAGAAAAAAACAGTGAGGGTACTTCGTAAAAACGGTGGCACTTACAGTCTACAGAGTTCAGTAGTGTACTAACGTTCGAAGGAGCTGGTTGGCGATGGTGCTTCGTTGCTGTGGCTCATTGAGGATATTATCAAGTAAGTGTTGCAGCTTGTAGATAGAATTGTATACCTATGTATAATAATTGTACTTTGAGGCGCATCAGGGTCAAAATGTCCCCGCTTAAGACCTACATCGGTGAAAGAGTCGGTTATGGAGTTATTTGCTTTATTACTTAGAATTTTAAATGTTTTATACATACATACGATCAGAGCAATGCATGTGATGTTGTACTTGTGCAATACCTATTTATGTATTTATTATATTTTTTTTATTTTTCTCATCTACAAAGTTTCATTTCATCAGTCGCATTAATTACTCTTGATGTAGAAAAAATTACATTGTGGTGCCGTCGGTAATAACGTGGTAACCTAGTAGTCAGAGTAATTTCAGGCGCTACCGTCCTAGATTCGATTCTTGGACCGACACCACTGATTATTAAAATCAATTTTAATAATTTTAATTTTTTCTGGAAGAAATCACTTTGAGCGATAAGACCGCCCATTGTGCTACCATTTATGTTTAGACTGTTTGTCATATTATATTTCTTTTTTTATGGTGTGCAATAAAGTGTACTCTCTCTCTCTCTCTCTCTCTCTCTCTCTCTCAATTTTAAGTGCTGATATTCGAGCTCAACGGTAAAGGAAAACATCGTAAGGTAACCCCTGCCCGTCTCAGATTGCTGAATAAAATAAACTTAGCTTGAAGCGTTCGTTCATTCAAATCAATAATAAATAAAAATGTCTTCACGCCATTCCCAATGCAGGGGTAGACAGAGGTCTAGACAATTGAGTCGTTATGATCCACTTTCCACCGAAGATATTTTTGGGACAACGTGACAGGTCGTGAGCCCGTCGCCGTTGGACATTTCCAATGATATAATTCGGACATAAGTTTTTGAAAAACTCATTTATCTATGAAAAATGTATGTATATATATTTATATATGTATGTATGTGTATATGCATGTGTATATGTATATATATTTAATATTATTATACCTTTGATTTATGTTTTAATCTCCTCTTTTTTTTTCTTTCTTTACAATTTTGCTGTACCTACTACTTTCTCTCACCAACCCCTGGGTTGACTGGCAGAAAATGCCTAAAGACATTAAGTCCGCCCTTTGTTGCTTTTATTGTTAAGGGTAAGCAATAAAGTATAAATAAATAAATAAAATTGGTACGAGTCTGCCACCTGGGGATTGAACTCGGGTCTCTTGTCTCGAAATTCCGACCACCGAACCACTCGGCTATCGTGACTCAATGAAATAATTTTTATCGATATAAGTAATGTATATTACATTCATCGATTTTTCGAATATATCCATCGATTTGCTTTAGCTGGTAAATGAATTATTTGTCAGACACAAATACATAATATCTATACTAACAGGTTAAACACCAATCACCAATAATACAACGACGCGACGGGCTCACCACCTGTCACGTTGTCCCGAAAAATATCTTCGGTGGAAGGTGACTTGACCTCTGTCTACCCCTGTATTGGGAATTGCGTGAAGATATTTATTTATTTATTTTTACCAATAATACAAATATACTCAATCACAAAGACTTAAATAGCATTGGGATTACGTATTTGTTTCGGGAGAAAAAAGTTTAAAAATTCGACACTCCCCATTCTATTAGGAGAGAATTAAAATATTTTCTTTTAACGTATGGCATAAGTTACAAAAGTTTAGTACAATATAAAATTTATTTTATCAGCGAAGTGCCAATAAAATAGGAAATTTACAAACTTCTGATTATTTATACTGTGACATTACGGCGATATGCTCACACCCTGTCACGTCTCAAATAAGCCCCAGTCAAAAGATAATTAATTCTAAGCATAATATAAATCTCAAACAAAAGTATAAGCTTCTGTTGACAATAAATGAATTGTCCCTTCCCGTCCAAAATTTGTAATGGTATAACAACAATTGAGCACCCACTCTCTGGTCACTCGTGAATTGGTACAGCTGGCACGTACCGAAATCGAACACCGGTCTATTGGCCTGTCGGACCTCCGCGATCGACCTGTTTTTTTGTCGCATATCCCATTTCAAATTTGGGTATGACATCGTACATTTGGGGTTAGTGTGAGCGTGTCACAATTTTACATTGAAAAACTCAAAAAGCCTTTTGCAATTTTGTTTTAAAATTATATTTCATTAACATCTTTTAGTTGCAACAAAAATAGTGTTTTATATTATCTTTAATACTACCGTCACCACTACGTTTATTCATTACCATTCAACGTATATATCTTCATATCTAATCAAATATGCTAATATAACGTAGTTTAAGGAAAAAAGTATAGTTTATAAATAAATAAGAATATTGTACGGAGATTGATGTTTATACAAACAAATATAGAATTATACAAGTTATTGTTATGACTATTTCATTTTATAAGTATTAAAATAGGCTGTATAAAACTGATACAGCTTCGTGGAAGTGTCATTATTATTTTGATAGAACTGTACGTCGATACACTGCTCAAATATGACTAATTACTACAAGATTTCAAGTGTTTTATTTGTCATTCGATATACATCTGTAACACTTTTGTTATATTTAGGGAGGACGGGCAAAAGGGAAAAGGGCAAAGCTCTTGTGTGGGGCGCTACTTGCGTCGATACATTAGAGACCTCTCACATCAAGGAACTTCGATAAGGGCCGGGCGGCATCAGAGGCAGCTGAGTCGGGTAAGTGGCGTAAATATAAGTCTTTGAAGGAAGAGTATATATTTGTACCATTTGCCGGAGAGACAATCGGTCCGTAGGGTCCTCGCGAGATGCACTGACGATATTCTTTCCGTGGCTATCTTTGAAGAATAATATTTTAACTAATTTGAGTAACAAAACTGAGCCCCAAAAGCGTAGCTGCCTGCCACTGATGACGAATTCGAATGTCGAACTTTGTACAGCTTCTGATTTTTGTTCTATCATTCATTTCAACATCACTATACTGGAAGAAGTGACTGACACCTATTAAAATGAAAAATAACGACTGAAATCCCTCTTGACATGAAAAAAAACTCGTAACAAGTTTTCATTTAATATTTAACAAGTTTTGTCAAGACCGCCATCAATACAGAACTTTTGCAAATCTAAATTAGGGACATATTTAATTAATCTAAATTAGTGACAATATTATATTATGTCACGACAGCCGAGTAGTTGGATTATTGGAATTCTAGTCAAGAGACCCGGAGTTCGAACCTTAGATGGTAGACACGTATTAATGGATTGTTTCAAAACTTATGTACAATTCATATCGTAGTCTTGGTCGACATTGATGAACATTATATTGTCACTATAGCTATCACAGTATGGCGTGATAGAATGGCCTATGTGGAATGGACTTTAACAGGCCAATATGTATGTATGTATGTGTATATATCTTCACACCATTCCCAATACTGGGGTAAACAATGGTCTATATAATTGAGTCCTTTCGATCCACCTGCCACCGAAGACATTTTTTGAAACAAACTAGACAGGTTCACTACCTTTATAATACAATATCGGAAGTTTTAATACAATATTAATCCCGCACTCCAATTACGAACCGTGCCCATCTGTAGCGTCGGAGGTTTGTTCAAAGCGTTACATAGCGCACGAGACATTACAAATTCATGAGCAATTAGCAGCAGAAACCAACGCACGACCTTACTCTGTAAGCACGAGACCTTATAAGTCAAATAGAAGAATTATTCAAACTATATGATATTGCAAATGTGAATGTAACAATGTCTGTTAGGGATTTATTGCTAAACCGCTATATCAATTTTGAAGATATTCGGTCACGACAGCCGAGTGCTTGGGTGAACGGAATTCGAGTCAAAAGACCCGAATTCGATCACCTAGGCTCATACCAAAAAGTTTTTTCAAAACTTATGTACAATTCATATCGTAGTCTTGGTCGACATTGATGAACATTATACTGTCACTATGGCTATCACAGTATGGCGTGATAGAATGGCCTATGTCCTGCAATGGACTTTAACAGGCCAATATGTATGTATGTATGTATGTATGTATGTATGTATGTATGTATGTATGTATGTGTATATATCTTCATATCTAATCAAATATGCTAATATAACGTAGTTTAAGGAAAAAGTATAGTTTATAAATAAATAAGAATATTGTACGGAGATTGATGTTTATACAAACAAAAATAGAATTATACAAGTTATTGTTATGACTATTTCATTTTATAAGTATTAAAATAGGCTGTATAAAACTGATACAGCTTCGTGGAAGTGTCATTATTATTTTGATAGAACTGTACGTCGATACATTAGAGGCCTCTCACATCAAGGAACTTCGATAAGGGCCGGGCGGCATCAGAGACACCTGAGTCGGGTAAGTGGCGTAAATATGTCTTTGAAGGAAGAGTATATATTTGTACCATTTGCCGGAGAGACGATCGGGCCGTAGGGTCCTCGCGAGATGCACTGACGATATTCTTTCCGTGGCTATCTTTGAAGAATAATATTTTAACTAATTTGAGTAACAAAACTGAGCCCCAAAAGCGTAGCTGCCTGCCACTGATGATGAATTCGAATGTCGAACTTTGTACAGCTTTTGATTTTTGTTCTATCATTCATTTCAACATCACTATACTGGAAGAAGTGACTGACACCTATTAAAATGAAAAATAACGACTGAAATCCCTCTTGACATGAAAAAAACTCGTAACAAGTTTTCATTTAATATTTAACAAGTTTTGTCAAGACCGCCATCAATACAGAACTTTTGCAAATCTAAATTAGTGACATATTTAATTAATCTAAATTAGTGACAATATTATATTATGTCACGACAGCCGAGTGCTTGGGTGAACGGAATTCGAGTCAAAAGACCCGAATTCGATCACCTAGGCTCATACCAAAAAGTTTTTTCAAAAACTTACAATTTATCTTTTAGGCTTGGACAAAAACAACGGCAACTAGCTTACCACTTGTAACGTTGTAAGAAAAATGTCTTAGGTGAAAGTTGTGTTGGAAGGAATTAATTGTCTAAAACTCTGTCCTACCTTATTGAGATGGCGTAAAGATTTTGTTATGAAATGTCGATTTGATGCCAGTAACCATTGCTGTTTTAAGTTTTCCCTCAGTCCCCGGCAACAACTTTGTTAAGAAAAGACACATATATCACACCGAAATATGCACGTGAGTATAATATAGGTAAAGTAGCATCTAATAAATTCCCACGGCTGGGCAAAGGACTTCACTCAAATATTTTAGAGAGATCAAAGCAGGGGAATATCCGCAACGCCTCTCCAGTGCATGTTGGCGGACTTTACACGCTATCAGACGTGCAGTTTTCCCCACAATATTTCCTTCATTACCGAGCTCGTGGTAGATTTAACTTATAAAATAACTATAAACAGTTTTAGCGGTGCCGAGGCATCAACCTTCAGTCCCTCTCATTTAAAGCATGCTCCCTAACCACCTTGAAGTCACGATAGCCGAGTTGTTGGGTGGTCGGAATTTCGAGTCGAGAGACCCGAGTTCGATCCCCAGGTGGCAGTACCAATGAGTTTTTCAAAAACTTATGTACGAATTTCATCGTTAGCTTGGATATAAAGGCGGCGACGGGCTCACCACCTGTCCCGTTGTCCCGAAAATATCTTCGGTGGAAGGTGGGTCAAAGGGACTTAATTGTCTAGACTTGACCTCTGTCTACCCTTGTATTGGGAATTGCGTGAAGATATTATATATTCCCTAACCACTAAACTACAGTACGAGTATAATTTCTGACCATTTAATACAACAAGCAAGCTCATAAACAAAGAACGTTTACGAGGAAACCGAGCTTCGTCTTATAAAATGCCATACAAAGTGCCGGTCGAGTAATTAAGATCACGCGCTGCTGCGTATCCCATTAGCGACCGTGACCGGTCCAATCCTTTAAGATAAACATTTATGATGTTAATTAAAAAAAACTGGTACTGGAGTCTGTATAACCCGCTCGGGTTTTATGGTCTTATTAACTCGCGTAACGGCCTGTAAACGGCCATTACAAGGTGTAGGCCTTACCCGTAGGTGATTTTTTTTTTTGCCATGATCATAACAATTACTGGGGAAGAAAGGTTTTCGGGTGGCAATCTCGTAGAGGCAAACGCAGTGTAGAGTGAAGCCCCACAAGATAGAGCTATGGGCGATCTGCACAACGTTGCGAGGAGTCTATGGGTGCAGATGGCACAGATTGCGGTAATATATAAGGGGAGGTCTTTGTACAGCAGTGGATTTCTGAGAGGCTGTTATGATGATGATGAATAGACAAACTCTGTGGACGAGTTGCGTGTACATCTGTTTTTAAAGGTTTCGCCTTTGAGATCCCGGGTTAGATCTGATGCCGATATCACAACTTATGTTCACGCTTTTTTTTTAAATACTAGCTTTATTGATGCTTATGAACATAATATGTTATTAATGCTTATTAACATTACTAGTGTTCATGTTAACCACTCCAACTAAGCAGCAATGCTATTCTCTGGAGTGGTTCATGACAATAGTCAACTATGATCGAAACATGACGTCACAGGTTCGACTGAGCCCATTCGAACCTGTGACGTCATATTTCGCAATACGTTACCTAAACTATCAGGCTATTGACACTTAGCCTAATATAATATTTTTTCATGAATTATTATGGTATTTTAAAAATTTATATTTTAATATATTTTAGTTTTAGGCGACTGGCTCACCACCTGTCACGTTGTCCCAAAAATATCTTCGGTGCAAGGTTGGTCGAAGAGACTTAATTGTCTAGACTAGACCCCTGTATTGGGAATTGCGTGAAGATATTTATTTATTATTATTTATTTAGTTTATTTAATTATTGGTCTAGCGTCACGATAGAAGTCACGACAGCCGAGTTGTTGGGTGGTCGGAATTTCGAGTCGAGAGACCCGAGTTCGATACCCAGGTGGCAGTACCAATGAGTTTTTCAAAAACTTATGTACGAATTTCATCGTCGCCGCCTTTATGTCCAACATAAAGGCGGCGACGGGCTCACCACCAGTCACGTTGTCCCGAAAATATTGTCTAGACTTGACTTCTGTCTACCCCTGTATTGGGAATTGCGTGAAGATATTTATTTATTTAATTATTGGTCTATTAGTTTATCATAAGACCACAACTCATTACATTTATAAACCTAGTTTCTTCAGTTCAGATTATCTGAAGAGATCGCCCCTTTTCGGTAAGACCTCCTTATTTTGCATTCGTACCTCTAAGTTTTCTCGCCGTTGTATTTATTGCTTGTATATGAGTGGTGTACAATAATGTTTGTACTACTACTACTGCTATAACTTTATCGATCCTCATTTATGCACTCCATCCCTGAACGAGAGGAATAGTATTTGCGGTAAGAGAAATGCTACTCTGTATAACTAACTTCTAATCCAGGGTCAGGGAGAATTCAAGTTCACAAAAAAAAAACTTCAAACTACGTTAACAAAGCTAGTAGTGGCTCAGTACGGATCTGTTGTTATTAAAAATGCCATAACACTTCCAGGGACGGGACCGGCAGACTACGTGAGCTGAATGTAGACGCGGTCGGAACAACACCAGGGTCTACATTTTATTGCTATAGCTGCGTGCCAGTTAATACTCGGAATGACTTCACGATCGGAACTTAGGTAAATAATGCACTTTTTCTTTTCTTTTTATATCTTCACGCGATTTCCCAATAATGTTGTAGGCGACGGTGTAGACAATGTAGTCCTTTCAACTCATTCATTCTACGAAGCTTATTGGGAACAATGTAATAGATAGTGAAGCTATCACAGTCTTCTTTTGACGATAATAGATCAAATTTGATGAAAATTTATTTTAAAGAGTATGTGCGTAGAGTCCGTTCTTCATGTGTGTCTACATCGCAAAATGAGTAACCACGCTAAATTTCAAGTCAGTCGGGTGTATACATATGATGATGATTATAATATAATGATTGGTATATAAAGATGCAATATATATAATAGATGCAATATATATAATAGATGCAATATATATAATAGATGCAATATATATAATAGATGCAGTATATATAATGAATGCAATATATATATAGATGCAATATATATAATAGATGCGGTATATATGGATGCAATATATATATTAGATGCAATATATATAATAGATGCAGTATATATGGATGCAATATATATAATAGATGCAATATATAATAGATGCAATATATATAATAGATGCAGTATATAGATGCAATATATATAATAGATGCAGTATATATAATGGATGCAATATATATAATAGATGCAGTATATATAGATGCAATATATATAATAGATGCAGTATATATAATAGTGCAATATATATAATAGATGCAGTATATAGATGCAATATATATAATAGATGCAATATATAATAGATGCAATATATAATAGATGCGGTATATATAATGAATGCAATATATATATAATAGATGCAATATATATATAGATGCAATATATATAATAGATGCAGTATATATAATAGATGCAATATATATAATGGATGCAATATATATAGATGCAATATATATAATAATAGATGCAGTATATATAATAAGATGCAATATATATAATAGATGCAATATATATAATAGATTTAAATATATATAATGAATGCAGTATATATAGATGCAATATATATATAATAGATGCAGTATATATATTAGATGCAATATATATAATAGTGCAGTATATATAGATGCAATATATGTAATAGATGCAATATATATAATGGTGCAATATATATATAATAGATGCAGTATATATAATAGATGCAGTATATAGATGCAATATATAATAGATGCGGTATATATAGATGCAATATGTATAATAGATGCAGTATATAATAGATACAATATATATAATAGATGCAGTATATATAGATGCAATATATATAATGGATGCGGTATATATAATGGATGCAATATATATATATAATGGATGCAATATATATATATATATATAATGGATGCAGTATATATGAATGCAATATATATATATATATAATGGATGCGGTATATATAGATGCAGTATGTATAATGGATGCGGTATATATAATAGATTTAAATATATATAATGGATGCAATATATATAATAGATGGTATATATAGATGCAGTATGTATAATGGATGCGGTATATATAATGGATGCGGTATATATGGATGCAATATATATACAGATGCAGTATATATAATGGATGCAATATATAATAGATGTAATATATATAATGGATGCAATATATATATAATGGATGCAGTATATAGATGCAATATATATATAATGGATGCAGTATATATATAATGGATGCGGTATATATGGATGCAATATATATATATAATGGATGCAGTATATATAATGGATGCAATATATAATGGATGCAGTATATATGGATGCAATATATATAATAAGATGCAGTATATATAATGGATGCAATATATAATAGATGCAATATATAATAGATGCAGTATATATAATGGTGCAATATATATAATAGATGCAGTATATATAATAGTGCAATATATATAATAGATGCAATATATAATAGATGCAGTATATAGATGCAATATATATACAGATGCAATATATATATAATAGATGCAGTATATAGATGCAATATATATACAGATGCAATATATATAATAATAGATGCAGTATATATAATAGATGCAGTATATATAATGGTGCAGTATATATAGACGCAATATATATAATAGATGCATATATAATAGATGCAGCATATATAGATGCAATATATAATAGATGCAGTATATATGAATGCAATATATATATAATAGTGCAGTATATATAGATGCAATATATATAATAGATGCAGTATGTATAATGGATGCAATATATAATAGATGCAGTATATATAATAGATGCAATATATATAATGAATGCAGTATATATAGATGCAGTATATATAATGGTGCAGTATATATAGATGTAATATATATAATAGATGCGTATATATAATAGATGCAATATATATAATGGATGCGGTATATATAGATGCATATATAATAGATGCACATATATAATAGATGCAGTATATATATAATGGATGCAATATATATAATGATGCAGTATATAATAGATGTAATATATATAATAATAGATGCAGTATATATATAATAGATGCAGCATATATAGATGCAATATATGTAATAGATGCAGTATATAGATGCAATATATAATAGATGCAGTATATATAATAGTGCAATATATATATAATGATGCAATATATATAATAGATGCAGTATATATAGATGCAATATATATAATAGATGCAATATATATAATAGATGCAATATATATAATAGATGGTATATATAGATGCAATATATATAATAGATGCAGTATATATAATAGATGTAATATATATAATAGATGCAGTATATATAGATGCAATATATAATAGATGCAGTATATAATAGATGCACATATATAATAGATGGTATATATAGATGCAATATATAATAGATGCAGTATATATAATGGATGCAATATATATAATAGATGCAGTATATAATAGATGCATATATAATAGATGCAGTATATATAGATGCAATATATATATTAGATGCAGTATATAATAGATGCAATATATATAATAGATGCAGCATATATAGATGCACATATATAATAGATGCAATATATAAAATAGATGCAATATATATAATAGATGCAGTATATATAATAGATGCAATATATATATTAGATGCAGTATATATATAGATGCAATATATATATATAATGGATGCAGTATATAATAGATGCAATATATATATTAGATGCAGTATATATAGATGCAATATATATAATAGATGCAGTATATATAATAGATGCAATATATATAATAGATGCAGTATATAATAGATGCAGTATATATATTAGATGCAATATATATATTAGATGCAGTATATATAGATGCACATATATAATAGATGCAATATATATACAGATGCAATATATAATAGATGGTATATAGATGCAATATATAATAGATGCAGTATATAATAGATGCAATATATATAATAGATGCAGTATATATAGATGCAATATATATAATAGATGCAATATATATACAGATGCAATATATATAATAGATGCAGTATATATAATAGATGCAATATATATAATAGATGCAGTATATATAGATAATATATATAATAGATGCAATATATAATAGATGCAATATATAATAGATGCACATATATAATAGATGCAATATATATAATAGATGCAGTATATATAGATGCAATATATATAATAGATGCAGTATATATAATAGATGCAATATATATAATAGATGCAGTATATAGATGCAATATATATAATAGATGCAGTATATATAATGGATGCAATATATATAATAGATGCAGTATATATAATAGATGCAGTATATATAATAGATGCAATATATATAATAGATGCAGTATATATAGATGCAATATATAATAGATGCAGTATATATAATAGATGCAATATATATAATAGATGCAGTATATATAGATGCAATATATATAATAGATGCAGTATATATAGATAATATATATAATAGATTTAAGTATATATAGATGCAACATATATAATAGATGCAGTATATATAATAGATGCAATATATATAATAGATGGTATATATATTAGATGCAGTATATAATAGATGCAATATATATAATAATAGATGCAGTATATATAGATGCAATATATATAATAGATGCAGTATATATAGATGCAATATATATAATAGATGCAGTATATATATAGATGCACATATATATTAGATGGTATATATATTAGATGCAATATATATAATAGATGCAGTATGTATAATAGATGCAATATATATATAATAGATGCAGTATATATAATAGATGCAATATATATAATAGATGCAGCATATATAGATGCAATATATATAATAGATGCAATATATATATATAATAGATTATATATATAATAGACGGTATATATAATAGATTTAACATATATAATAGATTTAATATATATAATAGATTTAGTATATATAATAGATGCGGTATATATAATAGATTATATATATAATAGATGCAATATATATATAATAGATGTAGTATATATAATAGATGCAGTATATATAATAGATGTAATATATATAATAGATGCAGTATATATAATAGATTTAAATATATATAATAGATGGTATATATATAATAGACGCAGTATATATAATAGGATGCAATATATATAATAGATGCGAGTATATATAGATGCATATATAATAGATGCAGTATATATAATAGATGCAATATATATAATAGATGCAGTATATATAATAGATGCAATATATATAATAGATGCAGCATATATAGATGCAATATATATAATAGATGCAGTATATATAATAGATGCAATATATATTAATAGATGCAGTATATATAATAGATGCAATATATATATATTAGATGCAGTATATATATAGATGCATATATAATAGATGGTATATATATTAGATGCAGTATATATATAATAGATATATATATAATAGATTATATATATAATAGATTATATATATAATAGATTATATATATAGATGCAGTATATATGATGCAATATATATACAGATGCAATATATATATATAATATATATAATAGTGCAATATATATATATAATAGTGCAATATATATATAATAGATGCAGTATATGGATGCAATATATATTAGATGCAATATATATATAATAGATTATATATATAATAGATTATATATATAGATGCAATATATATTAGATGCAATATATATATAATAGATATATATATAATAGATTATATATATAATAATAGATGCAATATATAATAGATTTAAATATATATAATAGATGGTATATATAGATGCAATATATATAATAGATGCAGTATATAATAGATGCAGCATATATAGATGCAGTATATGGATGCAGTATATAATAGATGCAATATATAATAGATGCAGTATATAGATGCAATATATGTAATAGATGCAATATATGTAATAGATGCAGTATATATAGATGCAATATATAATAGATTATATATATAATAGATGCAATATATATATATAATAGATGCATTATATATAATAGATGCATTATATATAATAGATGTAATATATATAATAGATGCAATATATATATAATAGGATGCAGTATATATAGATTTAAATATATATAATAGATGCAATATATATATTAGATGCAATATATATATTAGATGCAATATATATATATAATAGTGCAATATATATATAGATGCATATATAATAGATGCAATATATATATATAATAGATGGTATATATATTAGATGCAATATATATATAATAGATGCGTATATATAATAGATGCAGTATATATGGATGCAATATATATAATAGATGGTATATAATAGATGCAATATATATATATATATATATATATAATGGTGCAGTATATATAGATGTAATATATATAATAGGATGCAGTATATATAATGATGCAATATATATACAGATGCAATATATATATATAGATGCAGTATATATAATAGATGCAATATATATAATGAATTGCAGTATATATATAATAGATGCAATATATATATAATAGATGCAGTATATATAATGAATGCAATATATATAATAGTGCAGTATATATAATGAATGCAGTATATATAATGAATGCAATATATATAATAGTGCAATATATATAACAGATGCAGTATATATAATAGATGCAATATATATAATAATAGATGCAGTATATATGGATGCAATATATATAATAGATGCAGTATATATAGATGCAATATATATAATAGATGCAGTATATATAGATGCAATATATATAATAGATGCAGTATATATAATAGATGCAATATATATAATAGATGCAGTATATATAATAGATGCAATATATAATAGATGCAGTATATAATAGATGCAATATATATAATAGATGCAGTATATAATAGATGCAATATATATAATAGATGCAGTATATATAGATGCAATATATATAATAGATGCAGTATATAGATGCAATATATATAATAGATGCAGTATATATAATAGATGCAATATATATAATAGATGCAGTATATATAATAGATGCAATATATATAATAGATGCGGTATATATAGATGCAATATATATAATAGATGCAGTATATATAATGAATGCAATATATATAATAGATGCAGTATATAGATGCAATATATATAATAGATGCAGTATATATAATAGATGCAATATGTATAATAGATGCAATATATATAATAGATGCAGTATATATGGATGCAATATATATAATAGATGCAGTATATATATAATAGATGCAATATATATAATAGATGCAGTATATATAATAGATGCAATATATATATAATAGATGCAGTATATAGATGCAATATATATAATAGATGCAGTATATATAGATGCAATATATATAATAGATGCAGTATATATAATAGATGCAGTATATAGATGCAATATATATAATAGATGGTATATATAGATGCAGTATATATGGATGCAATATATATAATGGATGCAGTATATATAGATGCAATATATATAATAGATGCAGTATATATGGATGCAATATATATAATAGATGCAGTATATATAATGGATGCAGTATATATAGATGCAATATATAATAGATGCGGTATATATAATAGATGCAATATATATAATAGATGCGGTATATATAATAGATGCAATATATATAATAGATGCAGTATATATAGATGCAGTATATAATAGATGCGGTATATATAGATGCAATATATAATAGATGCAGTATATATAATAGATGCAATATATATAATAGATGCAGTATATATGGATGCAATATATATATAATAGATGCAGTATATAGATGCAATATATATATAATAGATGGTATATATAGATGCAATATATATATAGATGCAATATATATAATAGATGCAGTATATATAATGAATGCAATATATATAATAGATGCAATATATATATTAGATGCAATATATAATAGATGCGGTATATATAATAGATGCAATATATATAATAGATGCAGTATATATAATAGATGCAATATATATAATAGATGCGGTATATATAGATGCAATATATATAATAGATGCAATATATATATTAGATGCAATATATATAATAGATGCAGTATATAATAGATGCGGTATATATAATAGATGCAATATATATAATAGATGCAGTATATATAATAGATGCAATATATATAATAGATGCAATATATATAATAGATGCAATATATATAATAGATGCAGTATATATAGATAGCAATGAAACTATTTTTACGAGCCCGACTAACTTTCAGGATTGACTAATTTTCACGGGGTGCCTTTAAAGCACCCTTAACTTCGGTAAATAAAAAAAAAACAAAACCCAATACTATACGCAAAATTACTATCATCATAACGTTAGAAATTATTTAATTTATATCATCAACAACGATCGAACCGAGGCCGTAATTATAGTCTAACTAAAGATACATTCACGTGCTAAAGGATGATAACCAGAACTGGCCACTCGACGTAAAAAACACATCCACGAACACAGGAACTAGTTCCATCTTGCGCAATTCTAATGGCGATTGTGATATTCCAGATCGGCCGTGAGAGCCTCGCTCGTTATCTCCGCCGTTGTCTGAAAGAATTTCATTAGCATTAAATGAGGAGCTAATTAAACGACCCGCGGAACGTCACTAGCCATTTTTTCCTACCCTCCTTTCTTCTATTAGGCGCTATCGCTTGTTTTTGTAGTTGGTGCGTCGTTGACCGGCACATAACTTTTATGTATGAATAAGAGCCTTTTGAAAATGCTTCATGTAATACTTCCCTGTCTTGAAATATAGTAAACTAGTTTGTGCCCGCGACTTCAACCGTCACCTCTACATAATACTATTTAAAAAAAACCGTAATACAAGACGCGTTTATAGTTCACAGTGCGTAACACTCGGTGACTACTTAGCTTTTTATATGAATAAAAAAAAGATCAAGTTAAGGGGGCCCACAGAAAATAAAATTTAAAATTGTGAATTACAAACTATAGATTTGGTTGGTTTTAATTTTAGATTTGTGCACTCCAACACTTCATAAACTTTAACTATACCATTATATTATTATTATTATAATTTATTGTTAGAAAGGGAAAGAAGATGAATGTAAAGAAGACGAAAGTGATGGTGTTTGAAAGAGATGAGGCAATGACAGACTGCAATATCGTGATTGGAGATTGACAAATTGAACAGGTGAATGAGTTTGTGTATCTGGGTTCAAAGTATACAAGAGATGGAAAGTGTGAGAGTGATATCGAAAATAGAGTGAATGCAGGAAACGTGGTGAATGGAGCTTTGCACTCCTTTATGAACAGTCGGAAGGTGTCTAACAAGGCTCGTTTGGCTGTGCATAGGGGAGGAGGGAATAATGAAAGTGGACGAAGCGAAACAAGTATGTAAGGATCGTAGGAAGTGAAAAGAAGTGGTCTCTGCCTACCCCTACGGGAAAGAGGCGTGAATATATGTATGTATACACTTTGCCGTGTTGGAAATTATTTAAAATCGGAAACAAAGTTTTCCCTTCACTTATTATTTGTAGATTTCCTTATAGATATTCTTATCGTGAAAATGTTATTTATTCACATATGGATAAATGACAGAATATGTCACGTGAGATGTTTTGAGGTTATGTTTGATGTTTTGATGCTTGTTACTAAAGCTTATAACTCGGGAATATTTTTTCTCTATTCTACGACCCGTTAACACTGTTTTGTGAGACTGCGTTCCAGGGCTCAGCTAGGGGACAACGTTTATATGATTAATATTCAAAATTCAAATTCCGATCACTCATCGAGTTTACTATCATGGCTCTACTTAAACACATAACTCGTAAATGATTTAAATAGTTTTTGTAATATTTGCAGTCATGCACATTATCTAGTTCCAAACCAGATTTGTTTTGGTAACATATCTTAGGTACATCACACGTAGATATGTAATCATAAATAGAATAAATATCTTCACGCATAGTGCCTGACGGAGTAGGCAGATAGAACAGATCGGCAAGTGACATGAACCATACACAGCTCTTTCGCTTCTTTCAAATTCATCATTATCTTTCGAACGCACGTCTGGGTATCAGAGTACTCTTGACCCTCCCCTCTTCGAGCACTTTGCCCAAATGATCTTCGACAGTTAGTGTCTGCCTTCCTTGACCCCTTTTAAATAAACAAAAAATAGCTCTAATTTAACACCTAAATAAATAGTGAAAAGTTTCTTTTTAATATTTGAACAACCATGCACATTTTACAGTTCCAAATCGGGTTTGTTTTAGTTACGGCGCTGCTCAGATAAATCCCCCGTAGATAAGTAATCATAAATACAAAAATTATTATAAGATTTTAAAGATCGTCCATGATTCGGGTACAAACATCAATGTGCATCACGTCGACGACCTCCGTGTTCGAGTGGCGTACACAACGGTTTTCAAGGTGTCACCATCTCCGATGTCCCGGGTTCGATTCCTGAACGATTCAATGTAGAAAAACCATTTCTTCTAAATTTTCTCGGGTTTGGGTGCTTGTGGTGCCTTGCTTGCACAAATGCTTTAGCTGCTTACTTCGGGATAAAAGCAAGGTATGTGATGTTGCCCCCATCTATGTATACATTTATTATCGCACAAATGTTAGCCCCTAGTTATTCGAGCCCGCAACCACTCAGCTTCAAAGGCAACCTCCAACCAACAAAGCTCTCGGGTAGTATCATTTCATAGTAACGCCGTAACAAATTCAATTACCCATAGTTTAATCAAATTCGATGGGCTCCAGTCGCGCCGTTAATGTTACAAGTTGACGAGAACAATCTAGCCTTTGGGTAAACAAACGCCGCCGCCGCAACAAACTTGCGTTCTATTGGATCGAAGTGAGCGAACAATGAAGCGCACGAGCTTCAGTTTCGCTTCGAATGTACTCCGCGTAATAAGCCGTTCCACACCGACTTGAATATATAATTTCGCGCTATAAACACGAGCACTAAACTTTGCGAGGGGACGACCGAGGTGAAAATGTTGGGGAACGGTATTCGATAGCACGATGTTTTTGCCAAATAAGGTCTATAATACTTAATTATAATAAGTAACCCCAATAATTAAAATTAAAATTTTTTTGTGTTCACAAAATCGTGACTGGTGATGAGCCTATCGCGTCGTAGTGCCCAAGGTAATGGCACAATATAATAATATACACATATATTTACATTTACATTGATAAATAATGATAATAAATAAATATCTTCCCGCGATTCCCAATACAGGGGCATTCCACTCGGCAATCGTGGATTAAAATACAAAAAAAACCTAACCTAAAAATTTTGTCAACCCACTACATTGTATCAAAAAAATGTCTTAAGAGTCGAAAGGACTTAATAGTCTAGATCTATATTGGGAAAGGCGAGAAATATACGGGCGAAAGAAACTGCATCAGTTTCTATATTTATGCGAGAAATATTTTACGCCCACGCTGTTTCTTGTGTGGGAGATCCTTGAAAGCCAAATCTGAAAGATTATCGCATTCATTTAGTGCTTACTTAATGGCCTTCAAACCATCCGAAATAAAATCATTGTAAATACTTTTTAAACATGAAAAAATACAAGACTCTCTATCAAACTCACACCAAGATGAAACCTGTTGAACTTTTTATATAAATTTTTTTTATAATTTTAAATAAGTGAAGAAAAATTCACTCTCTGGACATAGGCTTGTCGCTTTCGAGGGTTTGCTCATTGCGCATTGCTCGAGCGCATTGGCGATCGAGTTCTAGACACCTTACATGCCGCTGCCCCTCATCGGTCTGGTTAATTTGGGACTGGTATGTTTCGAAATGGATATCCCACCCATTTTTAGTAGCCACTGTTTTATTGTAGTATTTGGCATGTTTTTCCCATAGTTGCCTCTTACGATACGATGCAAGTTAATGAGGTGGCATATTCTTGTGCCGATACTAAGCAGCAAAGATTATATTAGTATCATTGTTGACGACCCTACGTTTGTACGGCTCACCACCTGTAATGTTATCCCAAATAAGATTCAATGAAAAATTGTTTGAAAGGACGACATTGACAAGACCTCTGCTTACCCTAGCATTGGAAGTTGCATGAAGTATCATACTGCATGATCAAACTCTGTTTTTTCTGCATCTAGGTTGTCTGTTCAGTAATCTTAGATTTTGACGACACTATTTTATTATTTTCTGCGAAACTTTCAAAATTTAAGTATTTTAATCACATTATGTATTAGTATTCTAATAATTTTGGCGACAACTGTAAATTATTTTTGTAAAAATATGGCAACCCTAAAGAAAAAATAGAAACGCGGGGAACGATGCGGGAAGTTCAGGCGGTCGGGAAAAAAAGACAGTGCTAAAGGGAAAAATGAGTTTGCTGTGAATTAAGATTAAATAAATATATTTAGTTTCGTAAACATTGTTATGCTTTAATTAAATTTGATATAACCCTAATACATCAACTATTTTTATTATTCAAAAGTCTTCAATTTTAACAGTACCTCCTCCGTTAGTTTATTCCGTGTTTTGTTACAACATCGCTGAGCTGCAGCGAGCTTATCCAATAATCATATGACGAAACCTAAAGTAACTTGATTCCCAGTTATTTCATGCAAAATTATATGCTAAGCAATTATTTGCTAAGTGCTATCTATAGGTACAATTTCATCATTGCTACAAGTCAGGCAAATAATGGACGTTAAGTAAAATACGAACTACGTAATCTTTTTATATCTTTACGCAATTCCGATACTTAGGTAATTTACAAGGACGTGCTTCGATGGTTTGGGCACGTTGAGCGAATGAGTGAAGACCGAATGGTGAAGAAAATTTATAGCGCGAAAGTTAATATTAAAAGGTGTCGAGGTAGACCGAGACTAACTTTCGAAGACCATGTGAGTAAATTGCTCGAAGAGGGGAGGGTCAAGAGTACTCGGATACCTCAACGTGCATGCATAAAGAAAATGATGAATCTGAATGAAGCGAAAGAGGCATGTAAGGGTCGTGACACTTGGCGATCTGTTTCCTCTGGCTACCCCGTCAGAGATTGTGCGTGAAGACAAGTAAGGTAGACAGAGGTCTAGACAATGATTTCCTTTTGAGTCTTCACTTTTCTACGAATCTTATTTGAGACAACGTGACACGTGATTAAAAGCTTTCTTAGTATCCATGCTAACGGTACAATATAAAAATATACATAATTATGTACAAATATAAATATTCAAACATATAAACATACATGATTATAGTGCAAACATACATATACATCACACAAATGTTGACCACTAGGGGATTCGAACCCGCTTCCCATAGCTTCAAAGGCAGGGTCACTACTAAAACGACTAAAGAGTTGTCAAACTACTTAATGCTTATTTAAAACCGGTCATTTTTCATATTATTTTTTAACAATCTTCACGCCATTCCCAATACTGGGGTAGACAGAGGTTCAGACAAATAGTCCATTCGACCCAACTTTAACCAAAGAAACTTTTAGAGACAACGTGACAGGTGGTGTATCAGCTGCCGTCTTTATAACCAAGCTAACGATATAAATCGTACATAAGTTTCGATAAAACTCATTGGTCGAGCCTTGCACCGGGGATCGAACTCGGACGACCCCCTACGAGATGAATTTACGCCTTGCAGAATGTCGCGGGAAGTCGATGAATGCAGGTGGCACCGTGGTGGGACCGTTCTTTGTGGAAAGCTGTGAGGGAGGCCTATGTTCAGCAGTGGACTCTTGATAGGCTGTAAACAAGAAGAACCACTCAATATTGTGACTTATGTTATTATTTTTAAGATTATTTTTGATCTTACCACACAAATAGTACCACCCACGTTTAATTTAATATAACAATTAAAAACAACAATCGGGCAGTCTTCAGCTATAATTATAATACCACGTTGAAACCGTTTGTTTATATCGGGCGCACCGCTAATGCATCCTGGTTCCGATGCCGCGATGAAACACGCCCGTGGTGGGGATGAGCAATAAAATCATATCGAAATAAATCCACGTGAGTCATCGGTAACGGCAAATATTAAATTATACGGCGCGCTTTTAGATTTTTGAAAATCGAACACGAGACTTTGATTTAATAAACATTAAACGAGACCAGAACTATAGGCATATGCGATAATCATTACGATTAGGTGACGTATCTACATGCCCAATATAGGGATAGGCAGAGGTCTAGATAATTAAGTATTTTCGATATACCTTAAATCGAAGAAATTTTTTTTGAAGAACGAAACAAGTGGTGAGCCTGTCGCCATCTCTATGTCTAAGCCAACCATATAAATCGTATGAGTTTTTAAAAATAACCTATTGGTACGAGCCTGCCAGCTGGGAATCGAACTCTAGTATCTTCTATGGCTATTGTAACTTATTTGTTGATGTAAAGAAAAAGATTTTAAACGTTTCTCTCTGGTTGAGAAAGCAAAGCCGGGGAGTGACTTCTCTCAGAATTAAGAAAGAGATCTGAAACCGACTAAAAAACTCCGCGTTCGCGGCTTGCTCAGAGGTCTTTACAGCTTCATCCAATAAGCGAGTGGTCCAGGACGTGGACCCACAAGTGCCAGATGCTAATACTTTTACTGTAGTCGTATTATAATCCCTACCGCGTAAGAGATACGGCTGACGTAATATGGTCACTCTAACACAGCATTATATGTGTAAGCATTACAAGTGTTTTCTTCATTGATCCGATCGGGAATCGAACCCGGTAACTCGGAGCTAGCGACACCATGAAAATCGGCGTGTACGCCACTCGTCCACAGTGTTTATGGATCGTCTCTTTAACTCATTTTATTAATTAACTCCATTTATTATCATATACTGACGACCTTTTAGCTTAATTGGTAAAGTCCCTGGCTTAAGCCAAGGGTTACGGTTTCGAATCCAGGTAAGCTAAATATACTTATTCATCACACCATTTTCTCGTTAGTTTTTCATTAGCTTGCCATTTGTGTGATGAATAAGTACTCGTAGATTTACGAGTATACTCCAGTCATGGATCAATAAGTATATTTGTACTGGAGTCACGGATGTTTACACGTATATTTATGGATATCTTTCTATGTGAATAAATTGTACCGTTCGTTTGAACAAAGACGGCGATAGGCTCACCACCTGTCACGTTATCCCACATAGTCTTCCTTGCAAGGGGGAAAGGACTAGATAACTGTTTAGATAATGCGTGAATATATTCCATTCCATTAATTATTCCGAACAGGGTACTCGACAACAATTAGCTTTAAACCCCCTCGAGGGTAGGAGAGGTGTAACGACGCGATATAGTCGGCTAATTAACGACGCTCTTTCGATTAATTAATGACCCTGCCGTCCTAATTAGCGCTACCATATCGCCCGGGTAGTGCAGCAGTATCGCCAATGCAGACTGCAAGGTATTAATTAGTCGTTTAGGTTTAGTAACAGTGTCTGATTAAACGCCTTAACGAAACTTGTTACTATTTTTAAGCGCACAAACACCTTACATTTATTTAAATAAATAAAAACTATAAATACTTGTCGCAATTCCCAATACAGGAGTAAACTGAGGTCTAGTCTAGGCAACTAAGTCCCTTCGGCCCATCTTCCACCGAGAATATTTAATTATTAGGTGGTGAGCCCGTCGCCGTCTTTTTGTCCAAGCCAACGATATAATTCGTACATAAATTTTTGAATCAAATTCGGGTCTCTTGACTCGAAATTCCGACCACCCAACCACTCGGCTATCGTGACTATAGATTTATTAATTTTATTTATATATGCTTTATTGTAAAACATAAAGAAAAAAAAAACAAAAGTGCGTTAAAAAAAACAAATGTCATCAGAGACAAAGTTTACACAGTGACAAATGGTGATTTTAACCTCGGCCTTAAATTTTACCTTCATTCACAATTAATTTTTAATTAAGTTAACATTAAAAAGTGTCGAGGTAGGCCGAGATTAACTTTCAAAGATCATGTGAGCAAATTACTCGAAGAGAGGAAGGTCAAGAGTACTCGGAGAGAGACGTGCGTTTATGAAAATGATGAGTTTGAAAGAAGAAAGAGTTACGTAAGGAGATCGTATTTAATGAGAACTAACTAACTACTTTCATTTGAGAATAAAATGGGATTTAAACTAACAAAGAATCGAAGCGCAGCAAGTACTATAAAGTCACATCAACAAGTAACCAGAATGCACATACATATAATAAGTCTCGTAACCGGGCCCGTGGTAATCAGCGCTGCATTATGGTTGGTAAAAATGCAAATCAACGCGCGCCCGAATCGAACTCGGGACTGATTTACGACGGGTACGTGACGCAGTGAATGCCGCGCGCCCGACGACGTATTACGGCGGATCGGGGGGGATAAATCGAAATTATGGGAGGGTCGTAAAAAGGTCTGCTGACAGCGATGGCGGAATGGTGGCAGTTAAGTATTTTAAAGAGCCACGTATAGGCCGCGACGGCGCTGATCGATTTAAGGCTGATGTCTATCTGAATTTATTTTTTATGTCTGAATTTATCATAAAAAAAGGTATCGTTAGCCGTGTGGTAACGGTGTAAGAATATTGCCACTCCCTTTCTTCCCGTGGGTGTCGTAAGAGGCGACTAAGGGAATCAGCTTTAAACAACGTTATGGCAACCGATAGATAGCGGGATACCCATCTCTAAAAATATCAGACCAAAATAATCAGACCAAAGATAGGCAGCAGCTTCTAAGGTTCGAGGTGTATGATACTGGGATCGCCAATCCGCTTGCCAAGCGTTGTGATTATGGCAAATCGTGAGAGGCCTATGACCTGCAGTGGACTTCAATAGGTCGTTATGTATGTATGTAAAGGTAGCCATATCAAGTGACGCTCGCAATAATCCAAGTCACTGTTTAAGTTACATAGTTTTTTTACACGTGTCTTACACTGAATTTTATTTCAAACTAAAGCTAGTAAAGTTATCAAAAGTGAAGAAAGACACTGCACAAGAAAATTACATTAGATGCGTACATACGGGTAGGCAGACACTGCAAATTTGACGGGATCGTAACAACACTTTCACCACTTCATTAGATAATAATTACGTTTTTCTTTAGGACATCGTCAATTTAGTTGATACTTACACCTTGAATCAATGTCATATTTATAAACAAATGTGACTTCTCCATACCATTACTTTGGGTAACATATGTACCATAAAGATACAGAACGATATGATATTTACAAAAGACCTGCTGCAGCACTTACACCAATCTTCCAAGAAGGCTTCGCCATAATCGCCACACTTGGCAAGTGGATTGGCGGGATCGTAGTAGCAGAAATATCGTACCCTAGTCGTGAGACCTTTGTCCGGCAGCGGATTTTAACAGGCTGTTGTACACTATTTAAAAACTAATAAAATATATCTACATGATATTCCCAATACTGGGGTAGACAGAGGTTTAGACAATTAAGTCCTTTCGACCCACCTTCCACCGAGGACATTAACATGCGAAATTGTGCAATATAATTTCATATACTTGGCAACCTCTGTGTCTCTGGCTCTAAGTTCCCGGGTACAATTCCCGGTTGAATCAATGTAGTAAACACTTTTTCTACATTGTATTGAGTGCGGGTGTTTTTGGTACCTTCATAGTTTCCGATTCAATAATACAAGTGCTTTAACTACTTACTCGGGGATCAGAGCAATGTATGTGATGTTGTCCCTATACATATATAACATAACATTTGCATAATAATGATTTTACGCAAAGTAACGATTGACTATTAACTAATAGTACACTCAATACGTAATGTATATTTATTTAGTTATGTCAGTTCACGCAACCAACCCGCGAGCTAATCCGACAAGCTTTCTAAAGCCGCGACGGATTCTTTAAGCCCACACAACAATGCGAGCTTAGTGCATCGGCTACGACTAAAACGGTAATGTAGTGTTATTACTTACAAGCTTAGCATCGCATGAAGTACTAATGAGGTTTCTAATTTACTTCGTTTGGATATCATGCTGTTATGGTGAAAGCGTTACTCTGTTGCATACATTTGCTTAGACATAGCTAAGACAGCTTATTGCCGTCACAAAGAATTTCCATTTGTACCTCATTGTACATAGCTCCTGCTTAGGCGTTTTCCATTTCATTTATGATACTCGTAACATTAAATACTAAATATATAAATATTCAACAGGGACAGCTTCACATTCATTGTTTCGGTGTTATGGAATCGGAAAACGAAGGTACCACAAACATCCAGACCCTGGACAATGTAGAAAGTGGTTTTCCATAATTAACCGTCCGGGAATCGAACCGGGGGGGTTCAAGAGCTGGCGACGAAATTTCGCGTATACGCCAAACGTACACGAAGGTCTTTGCTCTAGAGTGATTCTCGCTAATTGTCGATGGCGGGCCCGAATCTGTAACGTTATATTTCCTAGTTCAAAACCAGGTGGGGTATTACTGGAGACCGTAAGAGGAAGCTCAAAGAGCGTGCTAAGGGAAGGGCTATGCTCGATGTTTTTCCGCGTTATAGAATTCCCAACAAAGGCATGCGAAGCAGAACTAAAGCAACTAATATAGCTGTAAGGATCAGCGCGCTGAAGTGACAATGGACCGGCCACATAGCACGGCGAACTGATAACCGTTGAGGAAGAAAGGTTCTTGAGTGGCAACTTCATATGGGGACTAAGCTATCGCATTGGGGTTTTCCAGATCGTGTACATTGGCAATAAATAAATAAATAAATAATATAGGCAAACGCAGTGTGGGACAAGCCCCCGCGAGATGGAGCGACAACTTGCAAAATGTTGCGGGAAGTCGATGGATGTAGGTGGCTGGGGTTTTGGGCAGGATTATGCAGTGGTACCGTTATATTTTTTACCATTTATATGTGAACATATTTCACAATTACTGGGCCTCATTCGTCTTACCAGATGATCTAGGCAGCTTTTTAGTTTATTAGCTTTTCATTTAACGGCGTTCATGTCTGTAAAGATCAATAAAAATAACCCCAGGGCTTAAGTTGATCGTTCTTTCGCTGTTTCACAATAAGTTATGTTCTAAATTTATTTAAATCGTATTTTCATTAAAAGAAATAACAAAAATTTGGATTGCTGCTGAGTTTCTATCGCCAGTTTTTTTTTTCTTGGTTTAACTTTAATCCGAAACAGAGGCAGATTTAAATAATGTCGATTAACAAATTTTTTTTCGATTAACAAATTTTTCGACGGTCTCCGTGGTCTTAGCGGCGTCCACGACGGGTTTTCAAGGTGTCGCTAATTCTGAGGAGGTTCCCGGTTCGATTCCAGGTTTTCTTGCGTCTGGGTGTTTAAACCAGCAACTTCGTTGTTTCCTACTCCATATCATTTACTTTTAACCATGATTAGCTACTTTGGTATTAGAGCAATGCATTTGATGTTGTCCACATTTATTACACCTATATATTTTTATTTTCATGAATCAATGATTTAATTTGATTTGAATCCGGGAACGCCGTTTTCGTGCGCTTACATTGGAGGTCTGTTTCCCTTAACGTTATGCCTTTTCAGTCTTTTTAGTCTCTATTGTTGATTTTGCAACACTTTGCGATGTTTCACCTCCACTCATTGCGATCATGTGCGAGATCTTCCCACTTCTCGAAATTGATTTTAAACGCACCCAACTTTGCGGAACACGTCCCGGTTTATGAAAATCGTGCGCTTGCAAACGTAGCACGGGACGCTCTTCATTACACGTCACAAATGCAGCTGGGTACAACATTTTTTTTTATTATTATATTAATTTTTAGTATTAACAACATTCTTATAATACGTAATTAACAATCATTCCTTTAGCTAACAAACAATTCATCTAATTATTATTTATTGTTACATGTACATTACAATAATTTACATGAGATATGAAACACCACATGTTAATATCTTTTAATGCACTTTTGTTGGTTTTTGCCATAGACATAATAACACAACAAACAAATATTTGATACCTATCAAAATACTTGATTGGAATACATTGCAATAACTCTTTCTGATAATATAACATGTTTCCTTATATTTTTATGGGGTGGAATGTATTTACATTCCAACATTTTTCATTTCTTTTAATGTTAGTAAATATATTCACCAGAAAACTGAATAAACCAATGACTTATTCAGTATCATTTACTTTTATTATTTTATTATTATCCATTTCATTATATTTGTAAGGAAGATCGTGACAACATAATCTCTTAAATAGACAGGAATTAAATGAAGAATATATCTACATTAATTTCAAACTATCTCTATACGTATTTTAATAGTTTAACACTTATTACTATCATAAATCTTTACTCTTATTTTCACACTTTACAGGAGTCTTAAACTGGCTATATTACGTCTAAGCCATATATTTATAAACTCACCAAAGAAATAAAAGTTTTAATTACCACAAGGCGCTCAATAACCATGAATTAAACTCGGCGAAGCGTCATTACAACGCTTTGCCGTCTGATCCAAAACCGTCAGCGGAGCTCTAAAGCCCAATAAATACGCACCCGCACAAGGGTCGTCTATCACCCAGACATTAACGCCCGCTCGTAATCAACTTCACCTATAAACTATTACAGTAACGTAAATAAACTACTAAAGCAGCTACAATGAAATAAATAACACAAATCGACACTGTACAATAATAGAGAAAACACTTTTACATATAAAATAGGAATATATTCTGAACTTTGAAAGTTAATCGACATATTTAAAAGTTTTAATAAAAATATGTGTAAAACCGCAACGAACGCAGCACATGGTCAACGTCGATCAATAATAAACGGCAATATTTAGAAGAAAGGGACTTACCTTTTACACATGTAAACAAATGGATGCAGGCCAACAAGAAAATCCAGTTAGCAACTCCAAAGCGATACATCCCTGTCCGGCACATGATGCAATTCACTTTAACAACACTACACTACAATTTTTAATTCATAGTAATCACATTTTCATATACAATTCCACTAAAATTCAAACAATTTATCAAGCGACGCAACACGAATGTCAAACGAAATAATCCGCCATCTTCAGGCAAGCAGAGACTGCTGCGTTCGGAAACCCGGCACAAACTCAATAACGATAGACGAAACGAAAGGTCAATGTTCGCAACAATCAAGTTATGGACTAGAGTGAAGTTTTCTCCCATGATTTTCCATTGTGAACACTGAACAGATGAAATAAAAATAAATCTATGGTAAAATTACAGATAACGTATACTTAGTACCTCTATCTTATTCAAATATTTAAAAAAAAAAAACAAAATTATACTAATATTTACAATACTTATTAACTAAAAACTACTATAATCGTCGAGAGCCCTTCTCCTCGTGACATGGTAGTAAGAACGCTGGCAGCATTTCCACGTTAAATGATAGAATTAACCATTGAGCGAGAGCTTATCTATATAGCTATATAGGAGTAATAAACCGAATTTTAATATCATAATCAATCAATGGAATGAACATTTGAAATAAATTGTAATTTATTTATAAGATATTCAGGATTTTAATACGTTCCCTTAAAAGTGTTTGTTTGAGACACTTAATATAGTGATGAACCTTTAAATTGAAGTTATCTTATTCTTCCCCTATTACTCCTGCTATGACTCTCTGAAACACAGACGTATTTACTTTGTTAGTCTCCAATCCAACATGAGTATATAACTCGGGAAGGCGGCTGCTGTAACGAGCACCGACCTACCCTGCACACTACGGTGTATCTAGACATGAACCGCTAGCCGCATTTCGAAATTCGAGGATCGGAAGAACGGCACATTACATTACGACACTCCTCTTTCCCGGCGGTTAATCTCTCTGTACCAGCGTTGTGGCACTACAGAATCGCAAAGGATATGTCAATTATTTGTGGAGAGCATTGAGAACTCATGAGAGCATTGAGGGCACATGTCACCACAACGCGCATTCAAATTGTGAATTGGTCTGTTCAGGCCAGCCATTCCTCGTTATGTTTAACCAGCTATTGCTTTTTGTATATGCTAAGCCGCATTTCCACGATAAAGTAACCAATGAATAATAATGGTTAGTACATAGAGACTTCTGCTTCAAAACATGCAAATAACATGAAATGAAGAAGAACACAAGTATGTATCGAACTTCTTCGGAACTTGATGGTATTTGTCTAACTTAAAGAAATTTCACAACATCCAGACGCCAATTTACAATGAAAATACATTTATACAATAGTCCATGCAAGTTGTCAATCTTGCGGTCCAATGTTTGTGGTGGCTCTGTAGGAACAAAATATCATAGACAAGATATATTTGGCATTGACAATGACACTGACAATTTAGCAATTTGATGTTGTTGTAATTCTGCATCAATTTCGAAATTGTGTCATTTATTTGTATTAAGTATCTTGATGCAAATTATTCATAACATCGGGTTGATGAAAGAAGAGCTAATTAGTTGTTGGATTTCAATTTTTTAAGAACAAATATAAATTACATTACATACATACAAAAAATTTATTTTACATGTGGTTCTTAACTTTGGAGCCTACCAAATTAATATTGGTGTAAAATGGAGTTGATTTACTCATTGAGGCGAAAACCTATAAAATGCGAACCACCACATTTTGAGAAGTATGACTTTTATAAAATATTATCAATATATACACCTATCCAGATAGTCTAAAATATTATTAAATTTTATTACTTTGCAGTAATGCAGACCCAGAAATAGTAAGACCAATTTGTACTATATCTACATGTAACATTATCGCATTTTCGTCTTTGACCGAGCTATCAGACACTGATGGTGATACTTGGGGTGGTCATGTCTATGTGTGTGATCTAGACACACCATGGGAGAGTCATAAAGTCGTCAGCACTGTTCATCCTGTAAGTTACTTATGCCTTTAATGTATAGCAATAGCAAAATAATATTTTAATGGATGCATGGACTCACTAGTCCTTCAGTTTGCCCTTAGTGTTAATTTTAACCCAGTTATGGTAGATTTAAATGATAAAATTAGACCAGTGATATCTCGAACCCAATGTAGAAAAAATAATTTAATTTGATTTATTATAGGTGTCTGCTCTTGAATGGGATGGAGAAGGCCAACACCTTCTTGTGGCCACAACAGTTGGTGAAGTATCAGTTTATGGACAGAAGGATTATTTGCTTAATGAGTGGACCTGTCTGTACACGGCTAGCTTCCCAGGTATCAATTTGTAATTGACACTTTAAGCATCTATAATATATGAAACTTATATGTTGCTGATATTACCATCAGCACAGTGGTGGACAATACATTTGTTCATATACTATCCGGCAGTGAAGGACTGAACTGGAAACCCACTATATTGCTGTGTTAGATTTGAAGTATGGATGGTCATTTCTCTAATCATTCTCTATTATCCAAGGTCTTTGGATATTGGTCTTTGAACAGCAATGGGCACATTTGTGTTATGGCAACAGACAATATGAAGGTAAACATTTCACTGAACTGACTGATGGCAGACCCTAGAAAATGTGTTTTTCTACATTGATCCATCTGGAAATCACACCCAGGATGGCAAAGCTGGTGACACTGTGAAAACTGGTGTGTATGGCCACATGTCCACTGGAATCACCAAAGTTATTTTTACATGATTTAATGTTGTAATGAAACCAGTCCATTTAATCTAATCATATGCCATTCTTGATTAGATGACAAAGAGCACTTTTTTAAATGGAGTGTCCTAGTTAAATTTTAGAGTGGTGTGGCCATAGTAGGCACACACTAGACAGAACTAACTAAACTATTGACTTAGTAAACTACTACTTACTAAACTATTTCGGCAATCCAAGACCTTCATTTGATAGTAACTTGATAATTTTTTTTAATACATTGTCCCCTAGGTGAACATATTGTAAAGGCAACATTCTTCCATAACGGTCGCAGAGTGCTGCCAGTGGAAAAAAAACCAGATGCACCAATTAGCGACAGAATACAGATGCTTCGTTCTGTGCCCACGTTAAAAGGCTTTGGGTGAGTATCTAGGTTACAAAATCAGATAAATGTCATACAAACCTAGATTTATGAATGTGTTTGTCCTTACTAAAAGAGATTAACTTATTACTGTGTCCCAATACCCACAACAATAGTGGTTGGGTCGATACCCATTGTCGTGGGTATTGGGACATTAGGGATTGAGATTCGAATAGACCCTTGTAAGATCCCCAGATGGTAGACTTGTATGGGTTTTTCAAAACTTATGTATGATTCATATTGTTAGCTTGGACATAAAAACGGCGACGGCCTCACCACCTGTCAGATTGTCCCAAAATATCTTCGGTGGAAGGTGAGTTTGAAGGGACTTAATCGTCTAGACTAGACCTCTGTGTACCCCTGTATTGGTAATGGCGTGATGATGTTAAATATTATATTATATATTTTGTACAACTAATATTATCTTACTAATATTATCTTGATAAGTCACGATAGCCGAGTTGTTGGGTGGTCGGAATTTCGAGTCCAGAGACCCGAGTTCGATCCCCAGGTGGCAGTACCAATTAGTTTTCCAAAAACTTATTTACGAATTTCATCTTTGGCTTGGACATAAAGGCGGCGCTCGCCACCTGTCACGTTGTCCCGAAAATATCTTCGGTGGAAGGTGGGTCAAAGGACTTAATTGTCTAGACTTGACCTCTGCCTACCCCTGTATTGGGAATTGCGTGAAGGTATTTATTTATTTATTTATTTTAATATTATCTTGAACATAGTTCGTTGTGTGCACTTGCGCTAGCCGGTTGTGTACCTGTCGCTCAGTTAATTAGTCAACTGTAATTTACTCGTGTGTGCGTGCAAAACGTATTCTAGTCGTTGCCTAATAAGCTGTGCTAATCGTTATAGAGCAGTGTGAAACAGAGCATACACAGCGTCGACAGTAAATAGCACTTTTGATAGAATGGAAGACGATCTAAACCTACCTAGATGTGATATAATGAGTGTAGATGGATCACTTATTGATAAAGAATCCCCACCGACGTTTGTCACATTTCGTAAGGATATCAATACTAAAGAAACTTTTCGTGAAGAATTTAAAGCTTTCCAAAATACAATGCTGGTTATGCTGGAATCATGGTTTACTGAACAAGATGAGAAATTCTCTTTGCTTCTCACGGACTTCGATGCTGTCAAGACATCCATTAAATTTATGAGTGACAAATACGACGGTATTGAAAAAAAGATACATGAGTTAAATAAACGCCTTAAGGATGTTGAACATAAAGTCTGTAACACGCAAAATGACTTAAGGGTGACTACATTAGAAGCTAAATTAGAAGCTTTAGAACAAAAATCTCGAAGTTGCAATATAGAAATAAGCTATTTACCCGAAAAACGTGGTGAAAACCTTGTATTATTGATCAACAATATCGGAAATGTCATCAAAAATCAAATATCTGCTCATGACATCATTTCGGTCCACCGTGTTCCACAAATGCAACCAAATTCCAATCGTCCGAGAAACATAGTTGTAAAATTTGCCAGTCAGATATTACGGGATAATTTCATTGCAGCGGCTCGAATAAAAAAAGGTATTACTACTAATGATTTAAATATTCCAGGATCATCTTATAACATATACATTAACGAACACCTTACCCTAAATAAGAAGAAATTATTTCGTCAAACCAGAGAAACTGCTAAACAAAATGGATATCGATTTGTATGGATTAAGAACAGTGTTATACTCGTCCGTAAAGAAGTCTCTACTTCAGTCTTCGCGATCCGTTCTGAAAATGATTTATCAAAACTTAAATCAGACTGTACGAAACTCTAAGTGTACCTATATATATTTCACAACAATTTTAAGTTCTAACATACTTATTCCAAATTATAAAATAAAAACTTTATACATCAAATATTAACTTTATTTCGATTACTGTCACCTCTGAATAATGCATTACTCTGTTCATTTATAATGAGATTCAGATTAAGCAGGTACTTGACAATATTTTATCGATACAAACTTTGTACAACTACCCGCGATATAAAGTATAAATGTTTTTTGAAATCATACTTTACGTTTTCCTATGTAAAATACTATCGTTTACATTATTATTATTATTTATGTATCATTTCATTGTACAAATACGAAAATTATAACCTTATTACAATGTCAGCTATTAAAATCAGATTTAGTAAAAGGTATTTCTTTGTACTAAACATATCTACTGTCTTTACTATACTGCAATATTTTAACTTGTATTTTTGTTCTATTTATAAGTTAACAATAACTTTAAGTGCATCACAGATAAATTTTTGGTTGCCTTGCTTTAATCGAAAAGTTTCTATAGATGTTATGGAAGCAATTTGTTATTTTTATGTTGTTTTATCTTTTTTATTTTTGCACTTGTATACTCAATCACAAATTGAGTTTTGGATAAACTTAACATGTAAAAATGTTAATACTTGTATTCAATACTTTATTATGAACTTAACTGATCTTTCAACCTCGTCAGTTATGTTCTTGAACCATAGTTACAAGTTGTATTTGATATTAAAAAGCTTTTTTTTATTACACAAATATATACACATCTTATATTTATTATTATTGTTACATTTATTTAACTATTATACATTATACTTATTACATGTAATAGTTAATGCTTGTCATCAATACATTGAAAAAGTGATCCTGAACATTAGTTATAAATTATACTTGGCAAAGAAAGTTTTATCTTTATTTTTATTTTACAAATACTCTTTTACACTTTTTGTTTTTATTTTTTCACCATTCAAATAGATTTCATGACAGGAATTGGTTTCAGGGCATTACAGTATTATTAATGATTGTTACAAATTATAGCACTACTTTATATAATTACTTGCCGTTTAACAATGGATGAATGCAAATTGTCATTCTACTTTCAAAATTGTAGAGGAATACGGTACAAAGTTGCACTTGTTGTATATGAACATTCTAGCCCATTCTTTCGACGTAATCATTTTAACTGAAACCTGGCTTACACCCAGCATTCATGACAATGAGTTTATTGACGATCGTTATGCTGTTTTTCGATGTGATCCTGACAGGTTATTTACAGGCAAGCGAGACGGTGGTGGCGTACTGATTGCCGTGCTTCGAGAGCTACGACCAACTATATTACTTAAGGGTCATGTAAACGATTGTATCGAACATGTCATGGTACAAATCCCTACATTGCACTCTAAAACTCACGTAATTAGTGCTGCCTACATTCCGCCGGGCTGTCGTGATGATATTTACTTGTCGCACCTTGACCTATTACATAATGTTGTTACTGATTCTATTACTTCTGCGTTCTACATCGTAGGCGATTACAATTTACCTGACATTAATTGGCCTGATTCTCAGAATCAAATAGTCCCCCGACCTCCAAATATTGTCAGTTGTCATATAATCGACTTTATATCTCTTAACAATGCCTTACAATATAACATATTGAAAAATAATCTTAGGCGTGTTCTAGATTTATTTATTTCTAATGTTCACTGTCAACCTAAATCATGTGTAGCTCTGTTACAAGCTGATAACTATCATCCTCCTTTTATAGAAACTAATTTGCCACGAATAAAAAATCGCCATGTTTCTAAAATAAATTATCATAAAGCCAACTACGAATTAATAAATCAGGAACTAAGTAAGATTAATTGGAATACATCAATACTACAACTCCCAGCTGAAAATGCTGTAGATGCATTTTACAATATTATATATGGCTTAATTAAATCATACATTCCTTCTAATAGACCAAAAAATCCTCGCTACCCGGTCTGGTTTTCTCCCAAATTAATTAAAATTTATAAAAATAAAGAACGTGCTTGGGTAAAATGGAAAAAATTCAGTAACATATCTGATTATGAAATCTTTTCCTTTTATCGTAATCATTTTAAACATGAATCTAAAAGATGTTTCAACAAATATTTAGAATCAATTGAGTCTGGTATAAAATTTAACATTACGAATTTCTGGAGATATATCTCCAACCGTAAAGATAAGTCAAATCTTCCATCTAATATGTTCCTTAAAAGTAATCAATCTAATAATCCAACTGGTATATGTAATTTATTCTCATCTTTCTTCACTTCCGTATATGAACCTTCCAACTTTGATCCAAATCAATGGCAACCACCCAATAGATTTTATGAAAGTTCCTCATTCATTTGTGAATATATTTCACAACAGAAATCATAAATAGTGCCTTGAAAAAGATTGATTCAAATAAAGGTCCAGGACCTGATGGACTACCGCCCGTATTTATTTATAATATAGCAGAACGCATCACTGTTCCACTTCAAGTAATATTTAATAATGCCTACGTGAAGGCATCTTTCCAAGCATCTGGAAAAGAGCATTTATTACTCCTATCTTTAAAAATGGGAATAAAAATAACATCGAAAATTACAGACCCATATCTAAACTGTCCATCTTGTCGAAGGTGTTTGAAAGTCTAGTACACAAATGTCTATACTCTCATATTCGCCATCTCATTATACCCAAACAGCATGGTTTTGTTAAACATCGTTCCACTACGACTAACCTTATGATATTTACTAACCACTTATTTGAAAATATGGACCTGAGAATTCAAACAGATACTGTTTTTACTGATTTCAAGAAGGCTTTTGACAAGGTAGACCATAAATTACTAATAGATAAAATTGCGTTAAATGGCATTCGTGGTAATTTGTTGCGGTGGCTTATTTCATATATTGTCAATAGGACTCAGAAGATTGTAATAAATGGTTTCGAATCTGACTCTGTTGCGGTTACTTCTGGCATTCCTCAGGGATCGATTTTAGGACCATTACTCTTTATTTTATTTATTAATGATATTAATGCTTGTTTTGTTAACTCTAATTTTCTATTGTATGCTGTTCCAATTTGGAGTCCCTATTACGATAAATATATAAAAAGTTTAGAAATGGTACAAAAAAAAATTTTACGTCACGTTAATTTCAAATGTTACACTTCAAAGATTCCGTACACTCAATTATTGAAACGTTATAGTTTATTAAGTCTGGAGTCTAGGCGGTTACTTCTAAAGGCAACCTTTTACACGGATTATATACCAATATATTGGACTGTAGTGCTCTCACAAATAAAATTTGTTATGTGGTACCCAGAACTGTTATTCGGCGTGAGGTGCGTCAACCTCAGCTTTTCTACACAAGTAAGTGTAGAACAAATGCAGGGGTTCGAGCACCTCTAAGGCGTATATTAGAAATTTACAACACACGTTTCACTGACATAGACATTTTTGCTTTGTCACAAATAAAATTTAAAAGAAAGGCAATAGAACTACTCACATAATATACCTAGGCATATTTGTTTATGTATATGTTTATATGCGTATGTGTATGTATATGTATATGTGTATGTATATGTATGTGTATATGTGTATGTATATGTATGTGTATCTGTATGTGTATGTACGTGTATGTTTATGTATATTTATGTATGTGTGTATGTGTGTGTGTGTGTATGTGTGCGTATATTTAAGTTTAAAAAATGTGTAGGTATACATGTATACAATTTATTATATTCCAATAATTTTTATCTTACTTTAATCTTTGTTACTGCGCGCAACGATATTTGCACATAATTGTATCGAAATCTTTTGTGGACATTGTTGTGGGTTATACGTTAAGATAATTATTAATATTCTGTTCTTAAGTACTGCACAATGTATAACTGTTTTATGTCCCTAATAAATAAATAAATAAATAAATAAAGACGGTGACAGGTCCTCCACCTTTCGCGTCAACCCAAATAATTTTACGGTGAAAGGTGGTTCGAAAAGAGTTTGAGATTTTTTTATTGTTACTTTGTTTTTCATTACCAGAGGTGCAGCATGCGATGGTGTCTGTTTAATTACGGGCACTGGCCTCGTCGGTGCGGTCACTCCAGCAGCGGATTCCAATCGGGCATTAGTGGCTTCTGATTGCCTACGAGCACCCCGGTATCATATTTCAGCCGCTTCCTTCACACATAAAAGTAAGAGGTCTTTGTGATGCTATTTATACTATGCTTATTATATGTTATGCTATGCTCCTCATCATTATCTGCGCCACATTTAATAACTTCATATGCCCACATTTATAAACTAAAAGTATCTTATTAAGTTAAGTAGTTTATGTGGTACATTATGTATACGTTATTTGGTACGTTATGTACGTAAAGCCTATACCTTTCTCAAAGGCCGGCAACGCATCCGCTATTCCTCCGGAATTGCAGATATTCATGGGCGGCGGTAATCACTTACCATCAAGTGTGTCACATGCTCGTTTGCTTCCCTCTTCTATAAAAAAAAATAAGCGGCGATTAACGGATAACTCTTGAAAATGCAATGAGGGTCCATCTCAAAAAATACTAGATACAAAACAGCAGACTGGTAGTGGGCTGCAGGAATTTAAGGTGCAAGGTGCCTTCTACTGTGATCTTCAATCTGCTTCTACTGCGATCTTCAATCTGCTTACGCCAACCGCGATTATGGCATACCGTCCCATAAGGTGCATATATCCTGCAATTAAATTTTACAGGCCTTTATGTATCCAAATGGATGTTTGAGATATAGATAAAAAATATTTGAAACAGATAGTAAGCAGTAAACCACTGTTGCATTTAAATCTTATTTCTTTATTATTTTTTTATAGAATTGGATGCAAAACCAGTAGCTAGATCATCTTTGATATCAGGAAACTGTAGCTCTGGAACAAAATTAACTAAATATTATGTATACTTATACCTCATAAGGTAATAGAGGGGTAGACAGAGGTCTAGTCTAGACTATTAAGTCCCTACCTTCCACCGATGATATTTTAGCCCTGGACATTTTCAAATACTTGGATGTCAAAAGACTAACATTTGATGGCACTTCTGATTGGAAGAAAAAAATGACCATAAATGTGGCACCAACCCAGACAAAAGAAAAGGACAACTCAGCTCCAGTAAATGATTACGAGAAAGCCACTGCAATGTATTTATGCCCTGCCGATGAATTTTTAAAGCAAACATTGAGATACACTTTCTATAGGTGCATAATGTTAGTAATAACCACTATTGTCCTATTCGAATTGTCCACGGTGTGATGTGTACTGACACCGAATACTGGAAAACAACTTTAATAAACTTTGTTATTTTCAGATGGCAGTATTCTGATAGCGGCAGCGTGGCGGCACGCGGGGAAGCGGGGGGTGCGCTGCGCGGCCTGCGCCGTTAGCCGCCCGTCCGCCGCCAGCGTGGCACCCGTCTCGCTCGCACTGCAGCCGCTGCCCACCGTGCAGCTGCTGGACGACGAGCCCGGTCAGTGCGCACTGCCGCCGCGACACGCTGCTGCCGCACGGCTCAGCCCGTCTCGCTCGCACTGCAGCCGCTGCCCACCGTGCAGCTGCTGGACGACGTGTCGTTGATCACCCTTTTGCGGGCTAGGGCTACTACAAAGCAGTTAAAGGAATATCTTTAACTGTATTCTGGCCCTAACCGAGTCGCATAGTTCTTTATTTAGGCCTCGAATACTCTAGCATTATTTTTCATTGATCCAAATTTTTTTATACTTTTCCAGTGTCATTAACTTGGTGCCTTCGCGAAGACACCGATTCACTTCTCATCGCGGGTTCAACATTGACTCTATGGAAACTCACAGAGCGCTCTTATCCAGTGCACAAACTACTTTGCAAAGGTTTCTTTATTAATCGTTTTTCATTTACATTTTACATCTGTTTATAATTCTCTATGAATTTTTATCTATGTAAGCCACTCGTTTCGATTTTAGGTCCGGTACAAGGTAATACTACGCCAGGTGGAGGGCCGAAAGTATCCACCGAATGCTTTAATACAGTGGTGAGATATTTGTAGTGTAGCACATACGTTGCCAGTTCGTGTCTCCAATAAGTTGTGGACGCGTGGGAGGGGCTATACTAAGTACTCGTGTGGCACCGCAGGTGTGGCAGCAGACGGCCGCGTGGCAGGTGGAGGGCGGCGAGAGCGCGACGCACGTGGCCAGCGTGCGCCTGCCGCTGACGTCGCCGCACGTCGTGCTGGCCACGCCCAGGGCGCTGCACCTGCTGTCCAGAGACAACCCGCACTACGTGAGTATGGTTACGGCTACGTAAGTGTGAAAGTGCGTTGCGTGTTCGCGGTTGCGTGTACGTGTGCGTGCATGTTCGCGGTTGCGTGTACGTGTGCGTGCCTATTCGTGATTGCGGGTACGTGTGCGTGCCTATTCGTGATTGCGGGTACGTGTGCGTGCCTATTCGTGATTGCGGGTACGTGTGCGTGCCTATTCGTGATTGCGGGTACGTGTGCGTGCCTATTCGTGATTGCGGGTACGTGTGCTTGCCTATTCGTGATTGCGGGTTCGTGTAAATAAATAAATAAATAAATAAATAAATAAATAAATAAATAAATAAATAAATAAATAAATAAATAAATAAATAAATAAATAAATAAATAAATAAATAAATAAATAAATAAATAAATAAATAAATAAATAAATAAATAAATAAATAAATAAATAAATAAATAAATAAATAAATAAATAAATAAATAAATAAATAAATAAATAAATAAATAAATAAATAAATAAATAAATAAATAAATAAATAAATAAATAAATAAATAAATAAATAAATAAATAAATAAATAAATAAATAAATAAATAAATAAATAAATAAATAAATAAATAAATAAATAAATAAATAAATAAATAAATAAATAAATAAATAAATAAATAAATAAATAAATAAATAAATAAATAAATAAATAAATAAATAAATAAATAAATAAATAAATAAATAAATAAATAAATAAATAAATAAATAAATAAATAAATAAATAAATAAATAAATAAATAAATAAATAAATAAATAAATAAATAAATAAATAAATAAATAAATAAATAAATAAATAAATAAATAAATAAATAAATAAATAAATAAATAAATAAATAAATAAATAAATAAATAAATAAATAAATAAATAAATAAATAAATAAATAAATAAATAAATAAATAAATAAATAAATAAATAAATAAATAAATAAATAAATAAATAAATAAATAAATAAATAAATAAATAAATAAATAAATAAATAAATAAATAAATAAATAAATAAATAAATAAATAAATAAATAAATAAATAAATAAATAAATAAATAAATAAATAAATAAATAAATAAATAAATAAATAAATAAATAAATAAATAAATAAATAAATAAATAAATAAATAAATAAATAAATAAATAAATAAATAAATAAATAAATAAATAAATAAATAAATAAATAAATAAATAAATAAATAAATAAATAAATAAATAAATAAATAAATAAATAAATAAATAAATAAATAAATAAATAAATAAATAAATAAATAAATAAATAAATAAATAAATAAATAAATAAATAAATAAATAAATAAATAAATAAATAAATAAATAAATAAATAAATAAATAAATAAATAAATAAATAAATAAATAAATAAATAAATAAATAAATAAATAAATAAATAAATAAATAAATAAATAAATAAATAAATAAATAAATAAATAAATAAATAAATAAATAAATAAATAAATAAATAAATAAATAAATAAATAAATAAATAAATAAATAAATAAATAAATAAATAAATAAATAAATAAATAAATAAATAAATAAATAAATAAATAAATAAATAAATAAATAAATAAATAAATAAATAAATAAATAAATAAATAAATAAATAAATAAATAAATAAATAAATAAATAAATAAATAAATAAATAAATAAATAAATAAATAAATAAATAAATAAATAAATAAATAAATAAATAAATAAATAAATAAATAAATAAATAAATAAATAAATAAATAAATAAATAAATAAATAAATAAATAAATAAATAAATAAATAAATAAATAAATAAATAAATAAATAAATAAATAAATAAATAAATAAATAAATAAATAAATAAATAAATAAATAAATAAATAAATAAATAAATAAATAAATAAATAAATAAATAAATAAATAAATAAATAAATAAATAAATAAATAAATAAATAAATAAATAAATAAATAAATAAATAAATAAATAAATAAATAAATAAATAAATAAATAAATAAATAAATAAATAAATAAATAAATAAATAAATAAATAAATAAATAAATAAATAAATAAATAAATAAATAAATAAATAAATAAATAAATAAATAAATAAATAAATAAATAAATAAATAAATAAATAAATAAATAAATAAATAAATAAATAAATAAATAAATAAATAAATAAATAAATAAATAAATAAATAAATAAATAAATAAATAAATAAATAAATAAATAAATAAATAAATAAATAAATAAATAAATAAATAAATAAATAAATAAATAAATAAATAAATAAATAAATAAATAAATAAATAAATAAATAAATAAATAAATAAATAAATAAATAAATAAATAAATAAATAAATAAATAAATAAATAAATAAATAAATAAATAAATAAATAATGTCTTCACGCAATTCCCAATACAGGGGTAGACAGAGGTCTAGTCTAGACAGTAGAGTAAGGTAGAAAAGAAAATGAGCTAGAGCGGCTCTATACAGTAGAGTAAGGTAGAAAAGAAAATGAGCTAGAGCGGCTCTATACAGTAGAGTAAGGTAGAAAAGAAAATGAGCTAGAGCGGCTCTATACAGTAGAGTAAGGTAGAAAAGAAAATGAGCTAGAGCGGCTCTATACAGTAGAGTAAGGTAGAAAAGAAAATGAGCTAGAGCGGCTCTATACAGTAGAGTAAGGTAGAAAAGAAAATGAGCTAGAGCGGCTCTATACAGTAGAGTAAGGTAGAAAAGAAAATGAGCTAGAGCGGCTCTATACAGTAGAGTAAGGTAGAAAAGAAAATGAGCTAGAGCGGCTCTATACAGTAGAGTAAGGTAGAAAAGAAAATGAGCTAGAGCGGCTCTATACAGTAGAGTAAGGTAGAAAAGAAAATGAGCTAGAGCGGCTCTATACAGTAGAGTAAGGTAGAAAAGAAAATGAGCTAGAGCGGCTCTATACAGTAGAGTAAGGTAGAAAAGAAAATGAGCTAGAGCGGCTCTATACAGTAGAGTAAGGTAGAAAAGAAAATGAGCTAGAGCGGCTCTATACAGTAGAGTAAGGTAGAAAAGAAAATGAGCTAGAGCGGCTCTATACAGTAGAGTAAGGTAGAAAAGAAAATGAGCTAGAGCGGCTCTATACAGTAGAGTAAGGTAGAAAAGAAAATGAGCTAGAGCGGCTCTATACAGTAGAGTAAGGTAGAAAAGAAAATGAGCTAGAGCGGCTCTATACAGTAGAGTAAGGTAGAAAAGAAAATGAGCTAGAGCGGCTCTATACAGTAGAGTAAGGTAGAAAAGAAAATGAGCTAGAGCGGCTCTATACAGTAGAGTAAGGTAGAAAAGAAAATGAGCTAGAGCGGCTCTATACAGTAGAGTAAGGTAGAAAAGAAAATGAGCTAGAGCGGCTCTATACAGTAGAGTAAGGTAGAAAAGAAAATGAGCTAGAGCGGCTCTATACAGTAGAGTAAGGTAGAAAAGAAAATGAGCTAGAGCGGCTCTATACAGTAGAGTAAGGTAGAAAAGAAAATGAGCTAGAGCGGCTCTATACAGTAGAGTAAGGTAGAAAAGAAAATGAGCTAGAGCGGCTCTATACAGTAGAGTAAGGTAGAAAAGAAAATGAGCTAGAGCGGCTCTATACAGTAGAGTAAGGTAGAAAAGAAAATGAGCTAGAGCGGCTCTATACAGTAGAGTAAGGTAGAAAAGAAAATGAGCTAGAGCGGCTCTATACAGTAGAGTAAGGTAGAAAAGAAAATGAGCTAGAGCGGCTCTATACAGTAGAGTAAGGTAGAAAAGAAAATGAGCTAGAGCGGCTCTATACAGTAGAGTAAGGTAGAAAAGAAAATGAGCTAGAGCGGCTCTATACAGTAGAGTAAGGTAGAAAAGAAAATGAGCTAGAGCGGCTCTATACAGTAGAGTAAGGTAGAAAAGAAAATGAGCTAGAGCGGCTCTATACAGTAGAGTAAGGTAGAAAAGAAAATGAGCTAGAGCGGCTCTATACAGTAGAGTAAGGTAGAAAAGAAAATGAGCTAGAGCGGCTCTATACAGTAGAGTAAGGTAGAAAAGAAAATGAGCTAGAGCGGCTCTATACAGTAGAGTAAGGTAGAAAAGAAAATGAGCTAGAGCGGCTCTATACAGTAGAGTAAGGTAGAAAAGAAAATGAGCTAGAGCGGCTCTATACAGTAGAGTAAGGTAGAAAAGAAAATGAGCTAGAGCGGCTCTATACAGTAGAGTAAGGTAGAAAAGAAAATGAGCTAGAGCGGCTCTATACAGTAGAGTAAGGTAGAAAAGAAAATGAGCTAGAGCGGCTCTATACAGTAGAGTAAGGTAGAAAAGAAAATGAGCTAGAGCGGCTCTATACAGTAGAGTAAGGTAGAAAAGAAAATGAGCTAGAGCGGCTCTATACAGTAGAGTAAGGTAGAAAAGAAAATGAGCTAGAGCGGCTCTATACAGTAGAGTAAGGTAGAAAAGAAAATGAGCTAGAGCGGCTCTATACAGTAGAGTAAGGTAGAAAAGAAAATGAGCTAGAGCGGCTCTATACAGTAGAGTAAGGTAGAAAAGAAAATGAGCTAGAGCGGCTCTATACAGTAGAGTAAGGTAGAAAAGAAAATGAGCTAGAGCGGCTCTATACAGTAGAGTAAGGTAGAAAAGAAAATGAGCTAGAGCGGCTCTATACAGTAGAGTAAGGTAGAAAAGAAAATGAGCTAGAGCGGCTCTATACAGTAGAGTAAGGTAGAAAAGAAAATGAGCTAGAGCGGCTCTATACAGTAGAGTAAGGTAGAAAAGAAAATGAGCTAGAGCGGCTCTATACAGTAGAGTAAGGTAGAAAAGAAAATGAGCTAGAGCGGCTCTATACAGTAGAGTAAGGTAGAAAAGAAAATGAGCTAGAGCGGCTCTATACAGTAGAGTAAGGTAGAAAAGAAAATGAGCTAGAGCGGCTCTATACAGTAGAGTAAGGTAGAAAAGAAAATGAGCTAGAGCGGCTCTAGACAGTAGAGTAAGGTAGAAAAGAAAATGAGCTAGAGCGGCTCTATACAGTAGAGTAAGGTAGAAAAGAAAATGAGCTAGAGCGGCTCTATACAGTAGAGTAAGGTAGAAAAGAAAATGAGCTAGAGCGGCTCTAGACAGAGTAAGGTAGATGAGAGAATGAGCTAGAGCGGCTCTATACAGTAGAGTAAGGTAGAAAAGAAAATGAGCTAGAGCGGCTCTAGACAGTAGAGTAAGGTAGAAAAGAAAATGAGCTAGAGCGGCTCTATACAGTAGAGTAAGGTAGAAAAGAAAATGAGCTAGAGCGGCTCTATACAGTAGAGTAAGGTAGAAAAGAAAATGAGCTAGAGCGGCTCTATACAGTAGAGTAAGGTAGAAAAGAAAATGAGCTAGAGCGGCTCTAGACAGTAGAGTAAGGTAGATGAGAGAATGAGCTAGAGCGGCTGCAGACAGTAGAGTAAGGTAGATGAGAGAATGAGCTAGAGCGGCTCTAGACAGCAGAGTAAGGTAGAAAAGAAAATGAGCTAGAGTAAGGTAGATGAGAGAATGTGCTACAGCGGCTCTATACAGTAGAGTAAGGTAGATGAGAGAATGAGCTAGAGCGGCTGCAGACAGTAGAGTAAGGTAGATGAGAGAATGAGCTAGAGCGGCTGCAGACAGTAGAGTAGGGCAGACGAGAGAGTGAGCTAGAGCGGCTCTAAACAGCAGTGTAAGGTAGAGGAGAGAATGAGCTAGAGTAAGGTAGATGAGAGAATGTGCTACAGCGGCTCTATACAGTAGAGAAAGTTAGATGAGAGAGTGAGCTAGAGCGGCTCTAGACAGTAGAGTAAGGTAGAAAAGAAAATGAGCTAGAGCGGCTCTATACAGTAGAGTAAGGTAGAAAAGAAAATGAGCTAGAGCGGCTCTATACAGTAGAGTAAGGTAGAAAAGAAAATGAGCTAGAGCGGCTCTATACAGTAGAGTAAGGTAGATGAGAGAATGAGCTAGAGCGGCTGCAGACAGTAGAGTAGGGCAGACGAGAGAGTGAGCTAGAGCGGCTCTAGACAGCAGAGTAAGGTAGATGAGAATGAGCTAGAGTAAGGTAGATGAGAGAATGTGCTACAGCGGCTCTATACAGTAGAGTAAGGTAGAAAAGAAAATGAGCTAGAGCAGGCTCTAGACAGTAGAGTAAGGTAGAAAAGAAAATGAGCTAGAGCGGCTCTAGACAGTAGAGTAAGGTAGAAAAGAAAATGAGCTAGAGCAGGCTCTAGACAGTAGAGTAAGGTAGAAAAGAAAATGAGCTAGAGCAGGCTCTAGACAGTAGAGTAAGGTAGAAAAGAAAATGAGCTAGAGCAGGCTCTAGACAGTAGAGTAAGGTAGAAAAGAAAATGAGCTAGAGCGGCTCTAGACAGTAGAGTAAGGTAGATGAGAATGAGCTAGAGTAAGGTAGAAAAGAAAATGAGCTAGAGCGGCTCTAGACAGCAGAGTAAGGTAGAAAAGAAAATGAGCTAGAGCAGCTCTAGACAGTAGAGTAAGGTAGAAAAGAAAATGAGCTAGAGCGGCTCTAGACAGTAGAGTAAGGTAGAAAAGAAAATGAGCTAGAGCGGCTCTGAACAGTAGAGTAAGGTAGAAAAGAAAATGAGCTAGAGCAGCTCTAGACAGTAGAGTAAGGTAGATGAGAGAGAATGAGCTAGAGTAAGGTAGATGAGAATGAGCTAGAGCAGCTCTAGACAGTAGAGTAGGGCAGACGAGAGAGTGAGCTAGAGCGGCTCTAAACAGCAGTGTAAGGTAGAGGAGAGAATGAGCTAGAGTAAGGTAGATGAGAGAATGTGCTACAGCGGCTCTATACAGTAGAAAGTTAGATGAGAGAGTGAGCTAGAGCGGCTCCTAGACAGTAGAGTAAGGTGAAAGAAAATGAGCTAGAGCGGCTCTAGACAGTAGAGAGTAAGGTAGAAAGAAAATGAGCTAAGAGCGGCTCTAGACAGTAGAGTAAGGTGAAAGAAAATGAGCTAGGCAGCTCTAGACAGTGAGTAAGGTAGATGAGAGAATGAGCTAGAGCGGCTGCAGATAGTAGAGTAGGGCAGACGAGAGTGAGCTAGAGCGGCTCTAAACAGCAGTGTAAGGTAGAGGAGAGAATGAGCTAGAGTAAGGTAGATGAGAATGAGCTAGAGTAAGGTAGATGAGAGAATGTGCTACAGCGGCTCTATACAGTAGAAAGTTAGATGAGAGAGAATGAGCTAGAGCGGCTCTAGACAGTGAGTAAGGTAGAAAGAAAATGAGCTAGAGCGGCTCTAGACAGTAGGTAAGGTAGAAAGAAAATGAGCTAGGCGGCTCTAGACAGTAGAGAGTAAGGTAGATGAGAGAATGAGCTAGAGCGGCTGCAGACAGTAGAGTAGGGCAGACGAGAGAGTGAGCTAGAGCAGCTCTAAACAGCAGTGTAAGGTAGAGGAGAGAATGAGCTAGAGTAAGGTAGATGAGAGAATGTGCTACAGCGGCTCTATACAGTAGAGAAAGTTAGATGAGAGAGTGAGCTAGAGCGGCTCTAGACAGTAGAGTAAGGTAGAAAGAAAATGAGCTAGAGCGGCTCCTAGACAGTAGAGAGTAAGGTAGATGAGAGAGAATGAGCTAGGCAGCTCTAGACAGTGAGTAAGGTAGATGAGAGAATGAGCTAGAGCGGCTCTAGACAGTGAGTAAGGTAGATGAGAGAGAATGAGCTAGAGCGGCTGCAGACAGTAGAGTAGGGCAGACGAGAGAGTGAGCTAGAGCGGCTCCTAGACAGTAGAGTAAGGTAGATGAGAATGAGCTAGAGTAAGATAGATGAGAGAATGTGCTACAGCGGCTCTATACAGTAGAAAGTTAGATGAGAGAGTGAGCTAGAGCGGCTCTGAACAGTAGAGTAAGGTAGATGAGGAGAATGAGCTAGAGCGGCTGCAGATGGTAGAGTGGGGCAGACGAGAGAGAGTGAGCTAGAGCAGCTCTAAACAGCAGTGTAAGGTAGAGGAGAATGAGCTAGAGTAAGGTAGATGAGAGAATGAGCTAGAGCGGCTCTAGACAGTAGAGTAAGGTAGATGAGAGAGAATGAGCTAGAGCGGCTCTAGACAGTAGAGAGTAAGGTAGAAAAGAAAATGAGCTAAGAGCGGCTCTAGACAGTAGAGTAAGGTGAAAAGAAAATGAGCTAGAGCGGCTCCTAGACAGTAGAGTAAGGTAGAAAAGAAAATGAGCTAGAGCGGCTCTAGACAGTAGAGAGTAAGGTAGATGAGAGAGAATGAGCTAGAGCGGCTGCAGATGGTAGAGTGGGGCAGACGAGAGAGAGTGAGCTAGGCGGCTCTAGACAGCAGAGTAAGGTAGATGAGAATGAGCCAGAGCGGCTCTAGACAGAGTAAGGTAGATGAGAGAATGAGCTAGAGCGGCTCTAGACAGTGAGTAAGGTAGAAAAGAAAATGAGCTAGAGCGGCTCTAGACAGTAGAGTAAGGTAGAAAAGAAAATGAGCTAGAGCGGCTCTAAACAGTAGAGTAAGGTGAAAAGAAAATGAGCTAGAGCGGCTCCTAGACAGTAGAGTAAGGTAGAAAAGAAAATGAGCTAGAGCGGCTCTAGACAGTAGAGAGTAAGGTAGAAAAGAAAATGAGCTAGAGCGGCTCTAGACAGTAGAGTAAGGTAGAAAAGAAAATGAGCTAGAGCGGCTCTAGACAGTAGGTAAGGTAGAAAAGAAAATGAGCTAGAGCGGCTCTGAACAGTAGAGTAAGGTAGATGAGAGGAATGAGCTAGAGCGGCTGCAGATGGTAGAGTGGGGCAGACGAGAGAGTGAGCTAGAGCAGCTCTAAACAGCAGTGTAAGGTAGAGGAGAGAATGAGCTAGAGTAAGGTAGATGAGAGAATGTGCTACAGCGGCTCTATACAGTAGAAAGTTAGATGAGAGAGAGTGAGCTAGAGCGGCTCCTAGACAGTAGAGTAAGGTAGATGAGAGAGAATGAGCTAGAGCGGCTGCAGATAGTAGAGTAGGGCAGACGAGAGAGTGAGCTAGAGCGGCTCTAGACAGCAGAGTAAGGTAGATGAGAATGAGCTAGAGTAAGGTAGATGAGAGGAATGAGCTAGAGTAAGGTAGATGAGAGAATGAGCTAGAGCGGCTCTAGACAGTGAGTAAGGTAGATGAGAGAATGAGCCAGGAGCGGCTCTAGACAGTAGAGTAAGGTGAAAAGAAAATGAGCTAGAGCGGCTCTAGACAGTGAGTAAGGTAGAAAGAAAATGAGCTAGAGCGGCTCTAGACAGTAGGTAAGGTAGAAAAGAAAATGAGCTAGAGTAAGGTAGAAAAGAAAATGAGCTAGAGCGGCTCTAGACAGTAGAGTAAGGTAGAAAAGAAAATGAGCTAGGCGGCTCTAGACAGTAGGTAAGGTAGATGAGAGGAATGAGCTAGAGTAAGGTAGAAAAGAAAATGAGCTAGAGCGGCTCTAGACAGTAGAGTAAGGTAGAAAAGAAAATGAGCTAGGCGGCTCTAGACAGTAGGTAAGGTAGATGAGAATGAGCTAGAGCGGCTGCAGATAGTAGAGTAGGGCAGACGAGAGAGAGTGAGCTAGAGCGGCTCTAAACAGCAGTGTAAGGTAGAGGAGAGAATGAGCTAGAGTAAGGTAGATGAGAGAATGTGCTACAGCGGCTCTATACAGTAGAAAGTTAGATGAGAGAGAGTGAGCTAGAGCGGCTCTAGACAGTAGAGTAAGGTGAAAAGAAAATGAGCTAGAGTAAGGTAGATGAGAGGAATGAGCTAGAGCGGCTGCAGACAGTAGAGTAGGGCAGACGAGAGAGTGAGCTAGAGCGGCTCTAGACAGTAGAGTAACGCAGACGAGAGAATGACCTAGAGCGGCTCTAGACGGTTGAGTTAGGTAAATGTGAGCGTGAGCTATAGTGGCTCTAGACGGTTGAGTTAGGTTTTTTTTTTATAGAAAAGGGAGGCAAACGAGCAGGTGGCTCGCCTGATGGTAAGTGATTACCGCCGCCCATGAACACCCGCAATACCAGAGGCACAGCAGATGCGTTGCCTCCCTTAGATTTCCCCCCCCTCCAACTTCCCAGAATTGGGGGAGAGGGGGTGTGTGGGCAACCGGTTACCTGCACTCAGCAGACGAAACGCAGAAGTTAGACTTCTACTTCACGCCGCTATTCTGTGAGGTCGTGGCACCTCCCCGGTCGAGCCGGCCCATTCATGCAACAACAAAAGCCGATGCGTGGCTCTACCACTGTAAAAAGATAGGTAGGTGTAGGTAAATGTGAGTTGAGTTAGACAGATGAGAGAGTGAGCTGGTCAGCAGTGAGTGAGTGAGTGGTGTGTGCAGGCGGGCGCGGCGGTGTCGTGCGCGGAGGTGTCAGCGCTGGGCGCGCTGGCCGTGGCGCTGGACACGCGCTCGCAGCTGCACGTGTTCCGTCTGCCGCAGCCCTGCGCCGACATACGTGAGCGCCACCGCGTTACCACAACACACGCGCGATGATACGTCGCGATAGCCGAACGGTTGGGCGGTCGGAATTACGAGTCGAGAGACCCGAGTTCGATACACAGGTGGCAGGCTCGTGCCGATGGGTTTTTTAGAAAGCTTATGTACGAATTATGTCGTTGGATTGGACATAAAGACGGCGACGGCCTCACCACCTGTCAGTTTGACCCGAAAATAACTTCGGTGGAAGGGTGGGTCGAAGGGACTTAATTGTCTAGACTAGACTTCTATCTACCCCTGTATTGGGAATTGCGTGAAGATATTTATTTATTCATAACATATACATACATAGCGACTACACGTACATTGCTCAGATTCCAAACTAACTAGCAAGGTATTTACAGCAGACATCCACATCTGAGACAGTGCAGAAAAAGTGGTGTACATTGACCCGTTCGGGAATTGAAACTGGGACTTTGCAGCTGGTGACACCACGGAAGTTGTTATCAGTGTACTTTTAAAATTTATTTTTTTAGAATGAATCCAGTTTTATGATAAGTGATAACCGATGGTGTCTATCATGGAGTTTTAAAAGAAAAGTCAGGAAAAACAAAAGGATAGCTCAAATTTGCCTCCGGTTACCTCACACACCGGGCTATAAGACCAGTTCATGGTACAAGATGGCATTATTTCATGTAGATTTTAGATATTTACATTCTGTAAAATAAAATTCGTGTTCTGTACAATTATATAGAAGACTGGAAATTTAACATTCATATTAGTTTTCTTTTTTTTATATATATTTTATAGTTACAGCCCACAAAATGTTTGTATACAAATCATTCAATCAACTCAATTAAATCTCCAAAAAATAAGCTGCTAGAAGAACAAGTCCATACCAATTATTCAAAATTTTTAGCGACCCCACTGTCAGTGCAACACACGACCATGCTGCTAGAGTACTCCATCGTCTCGGGCTACGACTGCTTGGACTTGTTGATGACCTTGAAACCCAACATCGTGGAAGCTGTGTACGAGAGGTGAGAAGCAGTATATTAACTTTTATTAATTGGGTGTTACTTAGTTGTCCTGATAGTTTAGAAACTACTACCTACCACCGAAACTAAGTTAACAATATATTGGATATTTTTTATAAACTCACTCTCACTCACTCGTTTCACAGACTGACTGAGAACTTCCAGCGGCAGCCATCTGCTTTCCAGCAGTATTACTATCACAGTTGGCTAAAACTCAGAATAGCCCTTTGCAGGTAAGTACGAAACAGCTAATTCTAAAATTGTTATTGAAAAAGTTACTTCTCAACTCTCCGCATGCAAATATAAAAAGGTATATGTTACCTGGTCCGAAGAGAAGAAGAGCACCACACTCCCTTCCACAGATGCGTGCACTAATTCCACTGTATGCACCACCACCACCACTACACTCAAACCAGGTAACATATACCACCAACGAAAACGCGATACGTGTTTCGCCTCAAAACAAGGCATTATCAAGCGAGTAGACTTTACGATGAGCGACCGCAGAGTGACAAATGTGTCACTCGAGCAGTCTTTTATAACCTCCGGTGACGCAATTTTTAAAGTAAATGAAGAGTCTAGTCTAGACAATTAAATCCCTTTTACCCACCTTCCACAGAAGATATTTATGGGGACAATGTAACAGGTGGTGAGCCCATCACCGTCTTTATGTCTAAACCATTGATATATACATAACATGAAAATGATATAAACCAATGATATATAGATAATTTGTACATAAGTTTATTGAAAAACTTATTGGTATGAGCCTGCCACCTGGGAATTGAATTCGGAACTTGATTATATAAAGATACAAGTAGTATTGGATAGGACAACTATGATATGATATAACTTGCATGGGGTTGGGACCTTGCCTTTAATAAAATATGATTACTGTTCAAACTAATTAATGCAGTTTGAATTAATCATACCAATAGGATCCTGATAAAATCTTTTATTGGAATTATAAATAATGTAGAAACAGAGAGTTGGTCTGTTATGGTAGTTGATGGAGAATAAATTATTCATTTGACAGTCAATTATCCATTTGCTAGACATCTTTAGGAAAAAATAGAATAGTAGAAAACACACCTCAGGACTCATTATTTTTAGAAAAAAAAAATACATTTATGTACTAAAATTTAATTAAATTAAAGATAAATAAAAAACATTCAACTGACACCGTCGAGATTTTGATTTTTTTTAAGTTATTTTAAATTTAATAACAAAAAGTTCAGCATGATTTGCATGCTTTAAAAATTCAATAATATTAATTTTATTATTATAGAATTTTAAAATTTTAATTTTTGTACTAAAATTTTGTTGACATTTTTATATGTAATAATAAATAATTAAGCAAAATTACAACTTCTTTTTACTAGCACATATACTAGATTCGAATTCTTAGTAATTGGAATATAAAAAAAAACACCTTTTGAGTTTTCACATTTTGAAAGTTGTGTTCATTGTAATGGTTGTATTGCGTAATGGTATTGAAGATGAGCCGCTCAAGTGTTGAATTCGTATTGAACAAACGATGACAAATATATTAAGCTTTTTAAATTACCACTCCAAAACGGAACTTTTACCCGCGTTAAAGAAAACTTTTGTCAATTTCGACATTAAGTATAGACAAAATTGTGACAGCCAATATAGTTTGTAATGTAGCATATCTTTAGACGCGTAATTTATCGATTTTTCTAAAACAACCGAATATTTAAAACAAAACCGATAAAAATGAATCGACCACATTGTACTCGATGGTTGTGATCGGTCAAACGACCGTCTGACACAGTTACCGTCAGGAAAGTTACTGGGTTTTTAGAAGAATTAGAAGCCGAGAAGAGATCAATTTATGAGGTCATAAATTGGTCTCAACTCAACATATACCAATTAATCACGACCTTTTTGTTTATTGTGGCGACATCTATGTCTCCACATTAGAATCTAGCTGGTGTCGAACAATTCCGGAAAATATTTATCTTTTTCGTTTTTTTTGTTTCTATTTTTAATTAAAGTTGATTAATGTTCGTCGTAAATAAGTATATTTTCTCTCTTACTATGTGTGTGTGTGCGCAGCCTGTCGGGGTCGACTCAGGCGCAGAATGCGGCGGCGGCGTTGACGGCACTGCAACTGGCGCAGGCCGCATGGGCCGCTTGCAGTGCCGCGCTGCGCGCCGACGACAAGCCGGACGCACCGCTCGCCGCGCTGCTCGACGAACACGACCATGAAAAGGTGCGACACTCGGTCTTTAACGAAACCGACCTAATCTTTCGTGAAACCTATTTTTATGAGTTTTTTAGATTGCAGACTAGAAATAAAGATTGAAGATACATAGATAACCCGTGACGTAACCACTTTTCTTCTTTTATCTCCGTCTACATATTCCGTCCCTAACGGATGGACCCGTTTGTTTTTCTTTTCTAAGTCTAAGATGATTTAATCCATATGCTCCCCTTTCTATGATGAAATTACCGTAACCAACTCTCTCATATCATGTACGATCCCAAATTCATAACCCCCGTTACACATTCATACATTCACACATTCATACATTCATTATCATCATCGAACTGATATGCTGGCATACGATATGTTGATATTTCTCTTTCAGAGTCTTTTAGCTCTCGAAGCGAAAGCGGAAAGTCTGGGAGAAGGTGCTTCTTCAGCGCTGTTAGCACTGCAAGCTCTACGTCGTCCGCTCCAGCGGGCGATCGATACAGCGTTAACAGCTCTTGCCGCTTTAGTTGCCATCGCTGCCTCGCCACAAATGCACCAGTCACACGGGTATGAAACTGATGTGTTTGAGACTTAATTTTTTTATTACAAATTGTTTTCTTATTTCAAGGAAATGGGTATATGTTTCAAGCAATCTGGCTCGAAGGACCAAATGGGGTACTAAGCAAATTTAGTTTGTTTAAAGTTACGTCCTCTTTCACTTGTTAAAATATGTGAGCCGTCATGGGACGCCTGGCAGATGTGAAACATCGTGTGTGTACAAGTAATATGCATAAAAGATAATATTATTACAGGAATGAAAAATGAAGTACTAAGAAAATACTAATGAAAAAAATGAAGTATTACGAATTTCTTACAGAAAATGGTAACTTTATTTAATAAGCATTTATTTACATTTGATATAAAAATTGATATTAATATCAAGTGGCCACAATTTAAATATTTTCTCTCTCTCTCTGTGACTTCAGTTATAGTTATATTCGATGTTTCCTCTGCCGGTATTACTGTGACGATTGGTTGATGATAACTTGACTACCTTACAAAAGTCCCGTAGTAGTAAAGTCCCGTTGTCCTGAAAATATCTTCCGTGGAAGGTGGGTCGAAGGGACTTAATTGTCTAGACTAGATCTCCATCTACCCCTGTATTGGGAATTGCGTGAAGATATTTATATGTTTATTTATTACGTTACAAAAGTATTGGATGAAACATTATCAAGATAACTCATAATTACAGCATCTATATTTGTTCCATATTTGGTAGTAGATTCTTTTGGATTGTTGTTGATTTGCAATTGAAATTCTTTTTGAAGAAATGTCATTAATGGCAGTGATTCAGCTCTTGCAAATTTACATTAAAATCTCCAGCTAAAATTAATGGTAGTTTATGTTTATTCTTTTAAAAATTATTGAACATTTTGACTATAAGGAAATGACCTTTCATGTAAAATGAAATCTTAATATAATTTACATAGTCACTAATATGAATAATATGAATATAATTAATTAAATATAAAAAGGGATTTCACTGTTTAATTGCAAACCTTAATTCTCAGGTAATAGGGTGTAAATTAGTATACCTTTGTATAGCCACGGCATGCGTCGCCACGCCAGAAATCGGTTTACGTGCGGCTATAGATGTTTCACATCAAAAATACAAAAACAAAAGCCAAACGCAGTAAAAGTACGACTTGAACAATGGGGGGCACGATTATGATTTTCTTGTTATCTGTTTGTTTACCAAGGGTATCGAACGGACAAGAAAGTCCTAGTCCGAACGTCCGCTCTATTCGTTGCCTGATCGTGATGTGCTCTCGTCTGTGGCACAGATACGAGCTGTGGTCGGACAGCAGCGCGCTGTGCGTGCTGCGGCGGCTGGTGGTGTGCGCGCGCGCGGTGGGGCGCGGGGGGGAGGCGCTCAGCCGCCCGCTGGCGCGTCTGGCCGCCGCCAACGCCGCCACCACCGCCGCGCCCAAGCCCGACCTGCTCGGTGAGTGCCAGCTGCCACTGCTGCCACTGCTGCCACCGGTGGCAGCAAGCTCTTCTGGAAAGAGGTTGGAAGAGCCATATTAACAATGACCGTAATACATGCGGGAATTGCCTCGCCCGTAGGATGCAACAGAAATCAGAAAGATGTTTATGAGAGTTATAAAGCGGATTTAGATCAGGATGAAGTTACATAAAATAAGTGTTTTCTCTCTACATGATCACGGAAAAGTTTCTGCTGATAATCTAAAGATTTTTTGTGCTTTTGTGAATCTAGAGAAGGCATTTGATAAGGTAGAAAGGAAGAAAATGTGGAAATTGCTGTACGAGTATGGAGTAGATAGCTCACTATAACTAGGGGCTATGTAGTCACTTTATTGTTACAGCAAAGTCTGTGTGCGTGTATGGCATGACCTGTCGCCCATGTTTAGTGTCTTCCTGGCTATTCATATTGTATCTTCACATCAGTTTATGGAAGCTGAAAGATAGTTGTTTGGGTGTAAAATTTGACGACATTAAAGTTTGCTGTATGTTGATGATGCCATGCTTATTGCACCATCAGAGGTAGAACTGCAGGCATAAGCTACGTGTACCAAAGAGGAATGTGTAAATAAAGATCTCGACGAAAGAAGAGGTGAGGGTCGAGAGTATTCGGATACCTAGACGTGTGTGTATGTGACGTTTAACGTCCGCGTAAAAAAATTATGAATTTAAGATTCGAAAGTGGTATGTAAGCATATTGATACTTAGTGACCTATTTTCTCTTGACAGTGACTGTGCATGAAGATTTGTTTATATTTTTAATCTATAACTGAAGTCACGATAGCCGAGTGATTGGGCGGTTGGAATTTCGATTCAAGAGACCCGAGTTCGATCCTCAAGTGGCCGTACCAATGGGTTTTTCTAAAAACTTATGTACGAATTAATATCGTTGACTTGGATAGAAAGACGGCGACGGGCTCACCACCTGTCACGTTGTCCCGAAAATATCTTCCGTGGAAGGTGGGTCGAAGGGACTTAATTGTCTAGACTAGATCTCCATCTACCCCTGTATTGAGAATTACAAAGACGGCGACGGGCTCACCACCTGTCACGTTGTCCCGAAAACATCTTCCGTGGAAGGTGGGCCGAAGGGACTTAATTCTCTAGACTAGATCTCTGTAGTGGGGATTGCGTGAAGATATTTATTTAATGTGTAACGTCCACTCGGGGAGCGCAAGGTCTCACCTGCACGTGTGCGCAGAGGAGTGCGCGGCGCTGACGGCGCAGCAGTGCGCGCGCGCGTGGGACTGCCTGCCGCGCTGCGCCGTGGCCGCGCCGCTCGCGCGCGCCGCGCCGCTGCTCGTGAGTGCTCCTCCGCTCCGCTGTGTCCGGCTCGAAGGACCATCTGTCTAGACGCTGCTAATTCATTTATTTTTGCTGAATTTTTATTCCTATGCTGGCGGCTTGGAATAAAAATGGTATAAAAACTCTGTAAAATTAAATTTTATCAATTTTTTACAGTGGTAGAGCCACGCATCAGCTTTTGTTGTTGCGTGAATGTGACGGCTCGGCCGGGGAAGTACCACGACCTCACAGAATACCGGCGTGAAGTAGAAGTTTAACAAACTTCTGCGTTTCGTCTGGTGAGTGCAGGTAACCGGAGGCTCACACACCCCCTCCCCCAATTTTGGGGGGAGGGGGCACTCTAAGGCCGGCAAGGCATCTGCTATGCCTCTGGTATTGCGGATGTGTTTATGGGCGGCGGTAATCACTTACGTGAGCCGCCTGCTCGTTTGTCGGCCTTTTCTATAAAAAAATCACAATAGTGGAATGGTTGGGCGATTGGAATTCGAGTCAAGAGATCCGAGTTCGATCCCCAAGGTGTAAGATTTTTATTATTGGCATGGACATGAAGACATCCACTGGTTCACCACGCGACACGTTGTCCCATAAGTGTCTTCGGTGATAGGCGGGTCGAAACTTAATTTTCTGAAACTCTTCTATCCCAGTATTGGGAATAGCGTACAGATGAAAAACATCTAACACTGTTGAATTTTTGAAACAAATCCAATTGATATCGTAAGCCACGCACCGCACCACACGTGAGTTAGCACCGTGCTCAGGTGAGAAAGATGGTCTTTCGAGCCGGATACATACCTATGTATCCGGCTCGAAAGACCATCTTTCTTCATAATACATATTAATTAATTATGGTGAAAATTCGGTATTGTATAAGTCACGATAGCCGAGTTGTTGGATGATCGGAATTTCGAGTCGAGAGACCCGAGTTCGATCCCCAGGTGGCAGTACCAATGAGTTTTTCAAAAACTTATGTACGAATTAATATCGTTGGCTTGGATAGAAAGACGGCGACGGGCTCACCACCTGTCACGTTGTCCCGAAAATATCTTCCGTGGAAGGTAGGTCGAAGGGACTTAATTGTCTAGACTAGATCTCCGTCTACCCCTGTATTGAGAATTACACAGACGGCGACGGGCTCACCACCTGTCACGTTGTCCCGAAAACATCTTCCGTGGAAGGTGGGCCGAAGGGACTTAATTCTCTAGACTAGATCTCTGTAGTGGGGATTGCGTGAAGATATTTATTTAATGTGTAACGTCCACTCGGGGAGCGCAAGGTCTCACCTGCACGTGTGCGCAGAGGAGTGCGCGGCGCTGACGGCGCAGCAGTGCGCGCGCGCGTGGGACTGCCTGCCGCGCTGCGCCGTGGCCGCGCCGCTCGCGCGCGCCGCGCCGCTGCTCGTGAGTGCTCCTCCGCTCCACTGTGTCCGGCTCGAAGGACCATCTGTCTAGACGCTGCTAATTCATTTATTTTTGCTGAATTTTTATTCCTATGCTGGCGGCTTGGAATAAAAATGGTATAAAAACTCTGTAAAATTAAATTTTATCAATTTTTTACAGTGGTAGAGCCACGCATCAGCTTTTGTTGTTGCGTGAATGTGACGGCTCAGCCGGGGAAGTACCACGACCTCACAGAATACCGGCGTGAAGTAGAAGTTTAACAAACTTCTGCGTTTCGTCTGGTGAGTGCAGGTAACCGGAGGCTCACACACCCCCTCCCCCAATTTTGGGGGGAGGGGGCAATCTAAGGCCGGCAAGGCATCTGCTATGCCTCTGGTATTGCGGATGTGTTTATGGGCGGCGGTAATCACTTACGTGAGCCGCCTGCTCGTTTGTCGGCCTTTTCTATAAAAAAAATCACAATAGTGGAATGGTTGGGCGATTGGAATTCGAGTCAAGAGATCCGAGTTCGATCCCCAAGGTGTAAGATTTTTATTATTGGCATGGACATGAAGACATCCACTGGTTCACCACGCGACACGTTGTCCCATAAGTGTCTTCGGTGATAGGCGGGTCGAAACTTAATTCTCTGAAACTCTTCTATCCCAGTATTGGGAATTGCGTACAGATGAAAAACATCTAACACTGTTGAATTTTTGAAACAAATCCAATTGATATCGTAAGCCACGCACCGCACCACACGTGAGTTAGCACCGTGCTCAGGTGAGAAAGATGGTCTTTCGAGCCGGACACATGCCTATGTATCCGGCTCGAAAGACCATCTTTCTTCATAATACATATTAATTAATTATAGTGAAAATTCGGTATTGTATAAGTCACGATAGCCGAGTTGTTGGATGGTCGGAATTTCGAGTCGAGAGACCCGAGTTCGATCCCCAGGTGGCAGTACCAATGAGTTTTTCAAAAACTTATGTACGAATTTCATCGTTGGCTTGGACATAAAGGCGGCGACGGGCTCACCACCTGTCACGTCCCGAAAATATCTTCGGTGGAAGGTGGGTCAAAGGGACTTAATTGTCTAGACTTGACCTCTGTCTACCCCTGTATTGGGAATTGCGTGAAGATATTTTTTTTTTTAATTCGGTATTGTGCTATCGTTGTTAAAATTGTACTTTTCTTCCCATGGATGTGGTAAGAGGCCACTTGTGAAAAAACTTTAAAAATGGCAATAGCATGCCTACAAATGCAGGGTTGACCATCCAAATATACGAGATCAAAATGGTAGTCTATAACTGTAGAGTACCATTTTGATCTCGTATATTTTTGATAGGGTATATGTAGGTGTAAATGTAGCTACACATACCCTTTGAGTTGCGAAAGCCCTTTGAGTATTTTAACATTACGACTCAAAAGGTTCAGCTCAGCTGCCACAAATACCAGCGACTTGCAATCGTAGGCGCGTATGCTCGCAAACATAGAAACCACATATGTGGACACATAAACACGAAGATATGAGTTGTGATGGGTTTGTACCGGCAGCTGGAATACGGAGTGGAACCAGAAGCGCTCCGGTACGTTCCAGAACCTCCCGCTTACGCCCAGTGTGACAACACGCCGTCCCTGGCAATGGATTCTATTCGGTAATTACTCATTTTTTTAATTACATTATGTTAAGATTTGAAAGTAATACGACAATATTAAGCCAGGTCTAGCTTTCAGTTAAGTTTTATAGTAAATTTTTTATTTATTTCCCCATTTTGTGGCTAAATCAGCGAAAATTCTTGTAATGACAATAATTTACAATTAATTAATGTCACTCCCATGACTGACATGTCATTGGCAGATTTTTTCTAAGAGAGGCCATATAACGAAGAAATAAGAAGAAGATTTACAATCAACGTCTTTTCTACTAAAGGAAATCCTAGTTTACAGTGCTGTATCGCTGATTTGACAAAGTATTTTATAAATCAACGTATACTAAGATTTTTGAAAGATTAAAACACTAAGTAATATCTCTGATAAATATCATTAAAAGTTACGGACCAAACGAAGGTCCCTGCAATTCCATCAGATATGCTTGATGGAATTGCATGTGATTCACGAGGTGTAAACATTGAGTGCGACTGTTTGAGGTTCCCCCGAGTCCTTATTGCACGATGTTGCGGGCAGGCGACGGATGTTGGTGGCTGAGGCTCGTTCTGTGGAAAACTTGAAAGACCAATGTTCATTGATGGGCTGGAAAAAAAAAGAAGAAGCGTAGTGCCTTTCCAGTCATGTATTTTGAAACATAAAAATATTTTCATATACAATAGTGTTCAACGAAGGTATAAAATATTAAACGTGGACACAGGTACATGTACCTCGGCGGCGGGCGCCGAGCGGCTCGCTGGCGGCGCTGCGGCCGCTGCGGAGCTCGCGCGCTGCCCGCCGCGCTGCCCGCGCGCAACGCCGCGCAGCGGGCGTACGACGCGCGCTTCCTCGCGGCCTGCAGGTACTGTGCGCGTGCAGCTGTGCGCACTGCCGCGCAACGCCGCGCAACGCCGCGCAGCGGGCGGCCGACGCGCGCTTCCTCGCGGCCTGCGGGTACTGTGCGCGCGTGCGGCTGTGCGCACTGCCGCGCAACGCGCCGCGCAGCGGGCGCGTACGACGCGCGCGCTTCCTCGCGACCTGCGGGTACTGTGCGCGTGCAGCTGTGCGCACTGCCGCGCAACGCCGCGCAGCGGGCGTACGACGCGCGCTTCCTCGCGGCCTGCGGGTACTGTGCGCGTGCAGCTGTGCGCACTGCCGCGCAACGCCGCGCAGCAGGCGTACGACGCGCGCTTCCTCGCGACCTGCGGGTACTGTGCGCGTGCAGCTGTGCGCACTGCCGCGCAACGCCGCGCAACGCCGCGCAGCAGGCGTACGACGCGCGCTTCCTCGCGGCCTGCGGGTACTGTGCGCGCGTGCGGCTGTGCGCACTGCCGCGCAACGCGCCGCGCAGCGGGCGCGTACGACGCGCGCGCTTCCTCGCGACCTGCGGGTACTGTGCGCGTGCAGCTGTGCGCACTGCCGCGCAACGCCGCGCAGCGGGCGTACGACGCGCCTTCCTCGCGGCCTGCAGGTACTGTGCGCGTGCAGCTGTGCGCACTGTTGCGCAACGCCGCGCGCAGCGGGCGTACGACGCGCGCTTCTCGCGGCCTGCGGGTACTGTGCGCGTGCGGCTGTGCACTGCCGCGCAGCAGCGTACGACGCGCGCTTCCTCGCGGCCTGCAGGTGCTGTGCGCGTGCAGCTGTGCGCGCACTGCCGCGCAACGCGCCGCGCAGCGGGCATTACGACGCGCGCTTCCTCGCGGCCTGCGGGTACTGTGCGCGTGCAGCTGTGCGCGCACTGCCGCGCACCGCCGCGCAACGCCGCGCAGCGGGCGCGTACGACGCGCTTCCTCATGACCTGCGGGTACTGTGCGCGTGCAGCTGTGCGCGCACTGCCGCGCAGCAGCGTACGACGCGCGCTTCCTCATGACCTGCGGGTACTGTGCGCGCGTGCGGCTGTGCGCACTGCCGCGCGCAACGCCGCGCAGCGGCGTACGACGCGCGCTTCCTCGCGGCCTGCAGGTACTGTGCGCGCGTGCAGCTGTGCACTGCCGCGCAACGCGCCGCGCAGCGGGCGGCCGACGCGCGCTTCCTCGCGGCCTGCGGGTACTGTGCGCGTGCAGCTGTGCGCACTGCCGCGCAGCGCGTACGACGCGCTTCCTCGCGGCCTGCGGGTACTGTGCGCGTGCGGCTGTGCGCACTGCCGCGCAACGCCGCGCAGCGGCGTACGACGCGCGCTTCCTCGCGGCCTGCGGGTACTGTGCGCGTGCGGCTGTGCGCACTGCCGCGCGCAACGCCGCGCAGCGGGCGTACGGACGCGCGCTTCCTCGCGGCCTGCGGGTACTGTGCGCGCGTGCGGCTGTGCGCACTGCCGCGCAACGCCGCGCAGCGGGCGTACGACGCGCGCTTCCTCGCGGCCTGCGGGTACTGTGCGCGTGCGGCTGTGCGCACTGCCGCGCAACGCCGCGCAGCAGCGTACGACGCGCGCGCTTCCTCGCGGCCTGCGGGTACTGTGCGCGTGCAGCTGTGCGCGCACTGCCGCGCAACGCCGCGCAGCGGGCGTACGACGCGCTTCCTCGCGGCCTGCGGGTACTGTGCGCGCGTGCAGCTGTGCGCGCACTGCCGCGCAACGCGCCGCGCAGCGGGCATTACGACGCGCGCTTCCTCGCGGCCTGCGGGTACTGTGCGCGTGCAGCTGTGCGCGCACTGCCGCGCGCAACGCCGCGCAGCAGCGTACGACGCGCGCTTCCTCGCGGCCTGCAGGTACTGTGCGCGTGCGGCTGTGCGCACTGCCGCGCAGCAGCGTACGACGCGCGCTTCCTCGCGGCCTGCGGGTACTGTGCGCGTGCGGCTGTGCGCACTGCCGCGCAGCGCGTACGACGCGCGCGCTTCCTCGCGGCCTGCGGGTACTGTGCGCGTGCAGCTGTGCGCACTGCCGCGCAACGCCGCGCAGCGGGCGTACGACGCGCGCTTCCTCGCGGCCTGCAGGTACTGTGCGCGCGTGCGGCTGTGCGCACTGCCGCGCAACGCCGCGCAGCGGCGTACGACGCGCGCTTCCTCGCGCCTGCAGGTACTGTGCGCGTGCAGCTGTGCGCACTGCCGCGCAACGCCGCGCAGCGGGCGTACGACGCGCGCTTCCTCGCGGCCTGCAGGTACTGTGCGCGTGCAGCTGTGCGCACTGCCGCGCAACGCCGCGCAGCGGGCGTACGACGCGCGCTTCCTCGCGGCCTGCAGGTACTGTGCGCGTGCAGCTGTGCGCACTGCCGCGCAACGCGCCGCGCAGCGGCGTACGACGCGCGCTTCCTCGCGGCCTGCAGGTACTGTGCGCGTGCAGCTGTGCGCACTGCCGCGCAACGCCGCGCAGCGGGCGTACGACGCGCGCTTCCTCGCGGCCTGCAGGTACTGTGCGCGTGCAGCTGTGCGCACTGCCGCGCAACGCCGCGCAGCGGGCGTACGACGCGCTTCCTCGCGGCCTGCAGGTACCGTGCGCGCAGCTGTGCGCACTGCCGCGCAACGCCGCGCAGCGGGCGTACGACGCGCGCTTCCTCGCGGCCTGCAGGTACTGTGCGCGTGCAGCTGTGCGCACTGCCGCGCAACGCCGCGCAGCGGGCGTACGACGCGCGCTTCCTCGCGGCCTGCAGGTACTGTGCGCGTGCAGCTGTGCGCACTGCCGCGCAGCGGGCGTACGACGCGCGCTTCCTCGCGGCCTGCAGGTACTGTGCGCGTGCAGCTGTGCGCACTGCCGCGCAACGCCGCGCAGCGGGCGTACGACGCGCGCTTCCTCGCGGCCTGCAGGTACTGTGCGCGTGCAGCTGTGCGCACTGCCGCGCAACGAACGAACGAACGAAACAAGGAAGCCGCGTATTGAACATAAGGAATTACAGGCAACTTTTTATCATGGCTGGGATCATATTATAAGTTGATGTGAAGTCAGTTCCTTGGTAGGCAGTGTATTAGAGTCAGCAGTGTATTAGACACACTCATAGAATTGATACATTCATTTGATCATCTACTCTACATCTCGCATTTATTCGTCTGTCATTAGTGCAAGAAGAAATAAGATCACGTTTTTCTGGTGTATTCATAATTGTTTTTTATTTCAGGTGCGGCGGTAAATGGACTCTTTATTCTAATATATAAGTGAAACTAGTGTTTATTTTTACTAGATAAAATTTTTGTAAATAAATTTTTGAAAGAGAACAACGTGTTTCTATTCAATTAATAATATCAATACTAACTTTAATAATTTATGACCGGAGACAGCAAGAGACCAACCATCTTACCTTGAATAAAGTCTTACGTAGCGGGCTAGATATCAGTACAGATAAATGAAACCAACAGATATCTTAGTATATGTTTATCTTCTTCAATAATTAAATTCAATCTTCAATTTAGTTCCTTCGACTCGGACTTCACCGGAGCCTACTTTGGTGCCACGTGACAGGTGGTGAGCCGTGAATTATATCGTTGACTTTGTGTCCAAGTCAACGATATAATTCATACGATAAAATCGTATGAATCCCATGGATCGTACTTGGGTATCTTGACCCGAAATCTAATCACCCAACCATTCAGCAGTAAGCTATTTATTTATTTATTTTTATTTATTTATTTATTTATGGAAAACCAACAGCTTATTTAATACATAATTTAACAAACAAAATAACCACTTAAAAGTATCTATCGTAGATACAAATACATAACTCATTTGATAAGCGATTATTCGAGAATTTATTTATTTATGGAAAACCTACAGTTTATTTATTACATAATTAAACAAACAAAAAAACAACTTTAAAGCCAAAAACTGCTGATGTGGCTGAGGTGAGGCAACGGGTGAGAGGAGTGTCGGTATTGCGGGGAGCCGCTCTCCCTGCCCTCCGTGGAGTAATAGTGGTCTATGGCGAGCCAAATCCAGATCCGTTGTGGTATAAAATATGGGCTGGTGCTCGGTCCAGCACCCGCCTTCCAGAGCCCCAAGGCTTCGTTAACCAAGTGGGTTTGGAGTTCTGGTGGGGGTGGGAGAGGATGTGTTTTTTTTTCCAGAGGATTCTCCTGCCTTAGGTGGCCAGCGCGGATGGGGATATTTCCCTACGTATAAGGTTCGTCAAGTTATGCTACCGGCCCATTGCTACTTCAGCGCGCTGATTTTATAGGCTTATGGATCTTAGGGTTATGTAAGTTAGTTCTGCTGCGGATATTTTTATAGGGGATTCTATCACGCAGAGAAACACTGAGCAAAGCCCCTTCAAAGCACACTGAGCAACTCGTAAGCTTCCTCTTTCGGCCAGAAGTGGAAGACCACGTCTCAGTCCCAACACGCACGGGTTCGTGTCTGGACTGGAGATCTTATTAAATCTATAAAAACGCACAATATCATGTGTCAGCCGATATTAACGAGTATCGATAACTATCCTTCACAGGCTATTGCTGCCACATGCGTCATGCTCGTGAACAGGCGTTGCTTGTGGGACCTATTTATGTCGAATCAGAAATCCTTCATATATATATTATTTCTCCATTATCATTTTATTTTGGAATATGTTTTGGTCGTTAGTAAGACAGTGGAAGAGCCACGCATCAGTTTTTGTTGTTGCATGAATGGGCCGGTCCTTGGTACCGCTAATTCTTTGGTGTAGCGTCGGTGTATTGCGTATTTCTCGCCTTATGTCGGGACTTGTTGCTCATCCCCGACCCCCCTCTGGTCGGGTGGCTAACTTATGATGTCACGTGGAGTCGGTCGCTGAGTGGCGACCGACTCTGGTGGTCGGCGCTGGTGGGCGTGCGTGGAGTGGGGGCGTGTTCTTAATGCTTGCTAGGTCATGGAGATGCACGTGCGGCCTGTTGTCTGCGCGATCGAACATTTTTCGCGCTAGTCAGACCACGAATTCTTCGATGTTCTCCATGCCTAGATATCTGGCTATAACGTCATTCCTTGCGTAGCGACCGGCCCCAACGATGCCCCGGAGTGTCTTTTTTTGCTGGACCTGTAGTCTTCTACGCAGGTTGTTGGAAGTGAGCGCGTACCACGCTGGTGCAGCGTAGGTAAGTCGCGACCGCATGTAGGTTTTGTAAATGCCGACCTTCGTCTTGATCGGCAGTTTGGATGCCAAAACTGGGTAGAGGGCCGCTCGCGCAGCAATGGCTCTTTGGACCGAGTAGTCCACATGGTTATGCGCAACAAGCGATCTATCTGGCATCCTAGATATGTAATCCTTGTACTCCACTCTACATCCAGTCCTCGGAGCTGAACTGGAGGTGGTACGCGCCCTTGGCGGTTGGTGATGATGGCGGTAGTCTTGACTGTCATCCGCCATCTATCTAGCCATTCTGGCAGTAGGTCTAGCAATCGCTGCATCCTCTTCGCAACGATGTCTGCCTGACGGGACGACGTGAAATATGCGCTGTCGTCGGCGTAAAGTGCGAGCAGGACATCATCTTCCCACTCTTGGACGCGATCCTCAAGCGTAGGGATGTCGTTCGTGTAGACCGCGTACAGGTGTGGTGAGAGACAGCTTCCTTGAGGCACACCAGCTTCAATGGTCCGCACTGCCGAGTCGGCTCCCTCGACGCTAACGTAGAAACTCCGTCCCTCAAGAAATGATGCTATGAGCCGCACGATGGCTGTTGGCACCTCTGTCTGCTCAATCAATTTGTATATTAACCCGGTGTGCGCCTCTAGTATTGCGGGTGTTCATGGGCGGCGGTAATCAATTACCATCACGTGAGCCACCTGCTCGTTGGCCTCCCTTTTCTATATAAAAAAAGACTCTTCTTTGTCTTTGTTTCTTTGACCTATATAAATATGACTAGCTGACCCCGCAAACGTTGTTGTGCCAAATAAAAAATAAGGGTTGATCGTAGAGGGGTCAAAATTTAGTGTGGTATGTATTTTTGTATGCTGAATCATAAAAAAATAAAAACAAAAAATTTTGTCTAAAAAACAAAGAAGTTTAGAGCTAAAAGCTGCCATTAACATTTAGGGGGATGAAAAATAGATGTTGTCCGCAAACCTAACCGATACTTATATTTAAAAAAATATTTTAAAAAATTTAAAATTTTTTTATTTGAAGAATATAATACAAAAATAAGTTTAAATTTTGAAAATAGAACTCTGTTAATATTATTGATTACTGATGTCATTCATTTATCAATTGTTTTTGGATTTGGCGGCAAATTTAAATTTGTCTGTGTCACGTCAGTATGAACTTAACTTGAAAAAATTTTCGTACTATGATTTTTTATGACTTTCTGTGTCACTTAAGTCAACAAGAATGTTATGACAGACTTCGATTGGCCTTTCACGACGAAGCCCCTTCTCGGGCACTGTTTATAACTAATTTCTAAATATAATATATAAGTTTAAACGTGGTCGCACTAATCTCAACGATGCCCTATGTAAGGGATGGCCTTCTGCGGCGACTGAAGATTATATAAGTGTTGTACGGTGTATGATAGGGACTGAACCAAGAGTAACCTATCAGCTGATTCGGACAAGCTTAGGTCGATATGACTCAATTGCACAAAATCCTCCGATTAGCCGTTAGGAAGCTTTGTGCTCGATGCATACCTCTTTTTTTGACCGAGGCCCAAACATTTGATCGTGTTGATTGGTGACGTGAAATGATACAAAGATTTAACGGAGATGACTCAAAAGCTGTGTTCGACATACTTACAAAAGACAAACTGCTCAGTGGGTGTTTTCTTCCGACGAGTTGCCAACTAAATTGAAGAGAGGTCGAAGTGTAGGCAAAAAGATGTTTTAACTATGGTAGAGCCACGCATCCGCTTTTGTTGTTGCATGAATGGGCCGGCTCGACCGGGGAAGTACCACGACCTCACAGAATACCGGCGTGAAGTAGAAGTCTAACAAACTTCTGCGTTTTGTCTGGTGAGTGCAGGTAACCCCCCTATTGTGCTGAGGATGTGTACTCCAGAGTTGGCACCGGTTCTAACGCATCTTTTTCGGTACTCCTACTCTGAAGGCGTCGTCCCGATGACATGGAAGACAGCTTTGGTGCACCCGATCCCTAAGAAAGGCGACCGCTCAGATCCGGGCAACTACAGACCGATCGCCTAATGGATATTACAACATTAACACATTATAAACTGCCAGCTCTTGAGGTACTTGGAGGAGCACCAGTTGATTAGTGACCGCCAGTACGGCTTCCGTCGGGGTCGCTCAGCTGGTGATCTTGTGTACCTCACTCATCGATGGGTGGAGGCAGTAGAGAGCAAGGGGGAGGCCCTGGCACTTAGCTTGGACATAGCAAAAGCCTTTGATCGGGTGTGGCACAAAGCGCTTCTCTCGAAGTTTCTATCATATGGGCTTTCCGAGAAATTTTGCAATTGGGTCACTAGTTTTCTCACAGACCGGAGTATCAAGGTCGTAGTTGACGGTGCATGCTTGGACTCCAAGTCTGTGAACGCTGGTGTCCCACAAGGTGGTGTCGCCAACTCTGTTTCTTCTGCATATCAATGATTTGTTACAAATTAGTAACATTCCTTGCTATGCAGACGACAGCACTGGCGATGCCCTATACACCGGCCGTGCCAATATTTCTCGGGAACACGTCGACGGGTACCGGGACAAATATGTGTCTGAAATCGAGATTTTGTTAGACAAAATCTCGGATTGGGGCCGACTAAATTTAGTCCAGTTCAGCCCTTAAAAGACACATGTTTGCGCGTTTACAGCTAAAAAGAAACCCTTCGTCGTGTCACCTCATTTTGATAGCACTCCCCTAGTTTCTTCAGCCAGTATCGGAATCCGTGGCATCGACCTATCGAGCGACGTTCAGTTTCGCGGTCACTAGGAAGGAAAGGCTAAATTGGCCTCTAAGAAGCTTGGCGTCCTCAGTAAGCGCGACAGTACTTCATGCCGGCCCACCGCTTGCAACTTTATAAGGCGCAGGTTAGGCCGCACTTGGAGTACTGTTCGCATCTCTGGGCGGGGGCACCCCTGTGTCAGCTCCTTCCATTTGACCGTACCTAAAGAAGAGCGGCTCGAATCGTCGACGACCATGTTCTATCTGATAGGCTAGATCCCCTGGCATTGCGAAGAGGCGTTACATATCTTTGCCTTGTTTTACAAGATTTACTACGGGGAGTGCTCCGAGGAATTGTTCGGATTAATCCCAGCCGCTGAATTTCACCATCGAACCTTACGGCATAGTCAAAAATTCCATCAACACCATCTTGATTCTTGGCATTCCACCACAGTGCGTTTTTCGCGGAAAATTCTGCCACGCACTTGCACTTTATGGAATGTGCTGCCGTCAGCGGTTTTTCCGGACCGATACGACTTAGGGACCTTTAAGAAAAGAGCATATACCTTTCTGGAACGCATCTTATATGCCTTTGGTATTGCGGATGTTCATGGGCGGCGGTAATCACTTACCATCACATGAACCACCTGCTCGTTTGCCTGCCTTCCCAATAAAAAAAATGTCACCCTCGTACGAGTGGTGATCCAAAAGTAATGATAATCGGTTACTTCAGGTCCGCATAAAAATCCAAAAAAAAAATATTTTTTGCTTGAATACATGATACATTCATTTGAATACGAACTGTCAAAGAGATAACATCAACATGGAGAAAAACGAAATTAGAGCTGTCATCTAGTACCTCTGTTTGAAAAAAATGTCTTTAAAAGACATATACAGTGACTTAGTGGAAACAATGGGGGACTCTTCTCTCTTCCATATTCTACTCTTCTGCTCTTCCATATTCTACAGTTGCACGCTGGGCCAAGGAGTTTAAACTGGGCAGAACATCCACTGAAAATGAACATCGTAGGACGCCCATCTACGTCCCTCACTGAAGACAACGTGAAAAAAGTTGAAGATGTTGGTCACAGGGATTAGGGATCTCTTATGGCAGCGTTCAAAGAATCCTTGCGAACGAGTTGCATATGAAAAAGGTCTCTGCGTGTTGGGTACCCATAATGTTGACCGACGAGCAAAAGAAAAATCGAGTTGACATTTCGAGGGTCAATCTCGAAAAGTTCCAAGCAAATCAAGAAAATTTTTTTTTTCTGCATGTTCTCTGCTGCCATTTATAGTTACTTCACGATCAATTTACTATTTGAAATTTGTTATAACAAAAGATCAGAGAATTTATAGATATGACGTCATCGACTATTAGGAGTGCTTTGAGGATGTGTTTGACAGTGGTAGAGCCACGCATCAGCTTTTGTTGTTGCATGAATGGGCCGGCTCGACCGGGGAGGTGCCACGGCCTCACAGAATACCGGCGTGAAGTGGAAGTCTAACAAACTTCTGCGTCTCGTCTGGTGAGTGCAGGTAACCAGAGGCCCACACACCCCTCTCCCCCAAATCTGGGGGGGGGGGGAAGGCACTAATCACTTACCATCACGTGAGCCACTTGCTCGTTTGCTTCCCTTTTCCATTAAAAAAAAATCCCTCACTCTTAGGTACCCATTTCTGCTGCTAAATATACTGAACCTTCTCAAAGAAATCTTAAAATCGGAAAATATTGAGTAAACCTGTTATGGATGTAAAAAATATAAATAAGCTAACGACAGCTTACACGAGGACTCCGTTTACTCCTTTCTATCCACCTATCGCCGGTCATAACCAACGTGATATGTGGCTTAATATCCATGGAAGCCGTCTTATTATCAAAGCAAACTATGCATAGCGTACCCAAGTTTCGAAAAAAATAATCTCATAGGAATCGAGCTCAATTCGAGTTGATGTGGTATTAAATAGTTTTGTACTTTTAAGCCTGGCGTCGACGAAAGTATTGAATCCCACCCATTACATACCCCATTTCCTACCTTGTCCAATGGAAACTTTGTTTTAAAAGATTTAAATTGTATTAAACCGAAACGAAGTATATTAATCTAATAATTAAAAAGAATATTGTAATTAATATACGCTACTCGAGATATTTGTAAAACTTTTGATACTTCAATTTAATGATATAAGTATATTATTAATTAAATAGAGATAAAGTATATTATTAATAAAAAAGGGTTTGTAAACCTTCAGTTTCAACCAGAAATCGACTTTCGGTCGGACATCAGACGGCCTTTCTCTGCTTCCAAAAATATATTTTACAGATTAGATAGTCCCTAAACTCTTTCTTGGTCATGACGTACGTAATTCTCTTCTAATGTCTACCAGAACCCTATTATTATTTAGTTTATTTATTTTACTTTCAGAGTCATCATTTTCTTCATACATGCACGTCTAGGTATCTTAGTGAGTACTCTTGACCTTCCCTCTTCGAATTATTTAATCTTTATTGCACCAAAATAAAAATGTACAAAAGGCGGTCTTAATGTTATACTGCATTCTTTACCTGCTAACCCTAGGTAGAACATAAAATATGGTCAAGGCTGTAAAGGCAGTTAACAGCGAGTGTGAATACATATAACGTGAATATATAATTATTAATAAATTAGTCCTCATTGTAAATTATATAGAAAAAAAAGATTAAAATTAATACCTTTTTTTTATTTTGGGCCGGCTAAAACCTCCCGATTTTATTCTCAACGTCCCAATGTCGGGACCACGGGAACGCTTTCGCATATTACCGCAGTCCCGACGACAAGTAAAATTAACATCTGTTTTAACCTTTTTATCTAGATATTGCAATAAAAGAAAAACCGGTAATATTCATTAATGTGGATTTTGTGTCATTGCGCAGCGCTATTTGGTTATCGTTGTCGGTTCGCTTATTGAATCCAAGGCACATCACTAACGTTGCGAGAATCGACTTTGAAGAAGCGTTTGCTTGTGATTGCGTTGTAATATTTTATCGTGATTTTAGAAATTCCTTGCAACGAACTGTTAGTTGTGTAATATATTCTAGTAAATATATTAATTAAATAAAAATGGCAGACAAAAAAGGTATTTATGCATTTTGATTACATTATTTCTTTGTTCTTGCTATTACTTCGAAGGTTGACATATGTAACGTCATGGGGCCTTTAATAGCTAGTTTTTTGCAATACTAAGCTGATTTGATGTATTTCAAATGTAAGTTTCATGGTTAAAGTTAGATACTTACACAGAGATTTATGTATATGAAGTTTAGATGACCAGATCAATAGTTTGTAAATCCAAGATGGATGACACTCCTTGATTTTTCAAGGCTGGGTATTTAGAAAAATGATCTAAATTTAGGCTTATTGATCACACCTATCTGCCATTATTAAGGACAATGAAACAAATTTGGTCATGCTTTCAAATACGTATGTAAACTTACCTTCAAATTTACAATTTATCCCATAAGAAAATTTATCAAGATGTATTACTTACAACATCTCTTATTCTCAAGCAATGACCTTTAACAATTTTGTAATTTCCTACTAAATATTTGGCAAAATTTTACTATTGTGTGTGTATTTTTTTAAGATTGAAAATCTTAAAAAATACACTCAAGCTTATAAAAAAAAAAAACTTACTATTCCACAATTGCAAGTCAGACCATAAATTATTATAGACTTACATTTAATTTAAATACCATTTTAAATATTACTTGAGTTTTTTCCACTAATACTAATTACTTACATGATTGGAATGGTATTCTATTTATATAAGAGCTAAAAATTAGGAAAGAACCAGAGAGGCTTATATAAATTGAATTTATAAGTAACATTTTAAAATTATTTCCTTGTTTACTACTGATTTAGTGAAAATTTCCAAAAAGTTTAAATTTATTTATCCACTGCCATATTAGGAATTGGTATCAGTTTTTTGAATACAAAAATGTTATGGGCGACATGATGTTACATGCGTTAAGTAAATCTTTAAAATTTATTATGAGCTTCATAGTTAACAAGAGACAATGGCCTCGTCTTGCTTGGAGCCTGTTGTAGCAAATCCAGGCAAGGACATTGGCTTAAAATGAAACAATTAAGTCGACGGATGTGTGATTCTCTTTAAAAGGCACCATGAGGACAGGTATTGCTGTCCAGAAACAGTTTTTAGACATAATGATAATACTATTCCTGCTCCCCTCCTTTCCCTCGGACCGGCCCCTCCCCCCAGCCCCCCATCTACAGGAGCCGCGTGTGCGCCGCCGCTGTCCCCGTGCGGCCGTCGACTAATCGCTACCATGTAATGACACCATATAGAATTTTTCTTTCTTTATTTTTCTTTTTTTTTGGAAATAGTTAAAGAGAGACCAATATATGATATGTGCGTATCGGCGTGTGGACGATCGTATGTGTAACTCTAATGTAACCATAAGTGACAACTTGATTGTTAGTACACATTTGCTTATTTCATAGTAAACAAATGTATTATATTTACATAAATAACCTTCCTGAAGAACTGGGCCCTAAACTACAAAAATAATGCTTATTGCCTTAAATACAAAAATAATTCAACTCATGACTGGTCCAACAACTGCTGCTTTACTGTTACATATCTTCTACTTTATTGGTATAGACTTAAAATTAAAAAAGAATTGTAAATTACTGATATTATTTTATATATAGCAAACAGGTTGTCACCGAATTCTTAAAAATAATTGTCAATGGTGCATATTTACCTAAGCACAGAATCAAAACCATATCATGATTACCGTTAAACAATTTTGTTTGAGTTTTATTTGTAACTATTCTGGCAGGACTAATGTATTTGACTTGAAGCTAAATGGTTGGCTGTACAGTAGATGTCTTTTGCTTGAAATTTTTGTATAGTGTTTAAAAGTCCTTCTGGATTAGTTTAAATCATTTTCACAAACATGCACAATTGACAGTTTAATTAGTTATTACTAACCGTAAAGGAATAAGTTGTGTAAGTTAGGTGCCTTGTGGTTTGTATTTTAACTTATTAACAAGTAATTCAAAGAATTAATCACAGGTCACACCTAATTATAAATTGTAATTTAATGTGTTTTTTGCTCCTATTTTTTTTATTTCTCTATAAATATTTAGTTCACAGCTTATTTTTTTACTATTTTCTTTTTTTACACTCATTTTGATTTGTTGTATTGACTATATATAGTGTTATTTTTTTAATATGTAAGTATTAACATGGTCAATACCACAATTGAGCTTATTTCATGCACTACCAACACTGAGGCAAAAGATTTATTATTTATAAACTGTTAAAAATATTGCCTCATTGTTTTCAAGGTTCCCTATTTTTGCGTTTTTGTTATAATAGGGATATCTCAGTTTTCTGTTTTGTTACAAGTTTTTTTAAGCTATAGATAAGGGATATGTAAAAGGAAGTGATGTGAACATTCTTAAATTTTTTATAATATTAATAATTCGCTTATTGACTCTTTAGGCTATATTACAAAAATTTGTATGGAATAGTTTTCACATCATTGTGTTTTTACATTGGAATCCTAAAATTGCACAATTTTCAGATTCCAAATATTGTTTAGCACAAATAAGTCTATTCCGTGCTAGAGAGATATTTCAGTCATTCCATACTTATGCATAAGTATGGTATACATCTCTAATTTCTTCCTTTAAGATAGAGTTTTACTAACAATAAACAAAAACAAATCAAGTGAAATAAAGAACATTGTGACTTAATTTGTTTTTATTTCCACAAAAATTTTTAATGTCATTTTTTGTCTTTCAATAATATTTCGTTACTATATCAATTTAAAGATTTTTGTGGAATAATCTGTGTACTTTTATCTAAGGTGATGGTCAAATGGCACTGTTTTTGAGTGACAAAGACTAAATAAATAAAAATTGTGCCATGTTTTAGTTGTTTTACCACATATGAATTAAAATTAGCATAATTTTGGATTGCCTAACATTAACATTTGTTATGCATTCTGAAAATGACCATTTTACCCTTTTTTATTATAATTATTATTAGAACACAAATCGTTAGTATCTTACCACACTATAGTTTAATCATATAAATGTTGTGAAATTATTTTAAAGGGTTACTGGTCTTGTATCATTTAATTCAAAATGTTAAGGGAATGACACATTTTGTTAGTGTGTGTGTTATTATTATTAGCATAAGGTACAAATAGTGGATATTACTTTGAGATAATAAGTCATATTAGCTGGGAAGTGATATCTGCTATATAATAGTCTTTCGCTTCATAATCACGTACGAAGTGACAGGCCAGTGCATGCGTAAGCTTATTTGAAGGACAGGGAAGTATGCCCTTTGATGTCTACACTTGTTTCTTCAATGAGTCATCAAAAATATCATCTTCAGAAATATAAGGCTTTTTCACTTGATTCAAGTGTCCTCTAATGTTATTTTTTTACTCATATTACATAACACCCCAATTTCTCTTACAGGGATCCTGATATTTACTATTCATATTATTTGTACACTTGCAAATAACATAGTTTGATGTTGTATTGGGAAGGTGATAATACAACAGCAAACTGGCCTGTTAAAATTTTTAAATTAATTATGATTTAAATGTGCGCCATGTAAAAAAGCATTCCATTTCAGTGAAAAGTGGAAATCTTTTTTGTTAGAAAAAAAAACTAGTTTTAAACATTACATAATGGTGGAGGAAGCTACCAGGATTTTTGTGTTCTATTTGTAACATTCAAATTGCTATTTTTATATTTATTAGCCATTTCGATTTTAATTGCAAGTTTAGTTTTTTGCTTTAGATTTTTTTGTGTTGTCTGTATGTTTTATGATTTTTTTTATATAATACTTGATTAAGATTGGTTTAGTAACATTATTAAGGCATGGTGATTTTAGGGTTATGCCATTTAAAACTGGTACATTAGAATGTTATTTTATTTTTAATACTTTGCATGTTCTGTGTCCTTCAATGCACTCATATCATAGATAATTTTTTTAATTGCTTCTTGCATAACCGCTTTTCAGTTTTTGACTGCAAATTTTATAATAAAAAAAAAAATAAAAACATGTTTAAATTGAAATTATTTTATAAAAAATGAAACCACAAATCTTGGTACTACAAAACTTTTTTCTAGCTAGCCATTTAAATAGATTCTATTACAATGTTTTTTTATTTTTCGAGGAATGTTATCGACGTGTATTATTCACGTTATATGGCCGTTATATAAGCGGCCATGTTTGTAACAGGTCTATACTAGCTGGAGCAACAACGGTTATCACTTAATTTTAAGAAAAACAATGTTGTTGCGCCCGCCTGGTGACTCATTTGCAGGTTCAGTTGTGCGATTTTTTTTTTCATTTAAAAACTTTTTGTATATTAATATATTGTCGTAATTGAAGATTTTAGAATGCTCCTGTGGCCTGTTAGTGAGTTACTTGACGCTCGACTTCCAATTATAGACGCTGTCCTGGTTAAAGCACTTAATTATCTCCTTCGCTCGCTCATTGATCCATTCCATATCTCCGTGGGACACGCCTTAGCGCGGTGTCTACAACTGGGATGCGATCGATATGACTAGCCATGTTATAAATAACTAATGTCTTTTTTTTTTTTCAAGGTACTTTATCGTGTGATGATTGTTTTGTTACTTAAGATGTTCTATGAGAAATGATCACACTCGATCCGCCTGCTTATGGCTTAATCAGTTAACTGTGTATTAAATTTCATAAATTACAAGAGGCAAAGGTCGGTGTGATCATTGAAGTAAGGAATGCATTGTAAATAATGTTTGGTAGGTGATCAGCACTCGCGCACCGTGTTGACTCGCTCAACCTAACCTACCAAATTAATGTTGCCAGTCGTCGGTCCAGTTTACTACTTTTTATTTTTAATCTGAGCCGATGGCGGTCGCTGGAGAGGGTTTTTTCAATGTTTAAAACCTATATTTTGTCTTTTTTTTATTGGAAAAACTCTAGTTCTGTAACGCGTTGTATGGGCATCGCTTGTCGTTAACACTGACGTCAGCGAAATGTGTAGAAGAGACTTGCGTCTGATATTTCAATCGTTCTACACTGTGATGGCGGCTTTAAAAATGGCTGCCTTTGTGCTTCGGTGGCAAAGGTCTTAGTACCATACGGCCAAATGTGCTAAATAAATTATTTTTGAATATTTTTAATTATCGACAGCGATTTTTAATGCCACGACCACACCGCTGCGTCTAGCGTGAATGCTCGGGCTTGGGTTGCGGCGCGCTGCGGCGCGAGGTTCGCCTAACGACTCGACGTTCCGACATCTTGACAATCCTTGATGAATTAATTAAGTGATTTCATCTGCGAAGTTGTCTTTTACGAGGGTGAATAAACAACAAAGCAATAATTATCAGTTCTTAGTGATACAGTTCAAAATTTTAAAAGATCTCTATACTTATGTCGTTTAAAGCTATGTTAATTATTCCTTTGTTTTATTGTAGCACTGTTAGGATAACCTTCACGGCGACACTATCTCACAAAATGCCAAGCAAAACTATTTACATTTTTTTCTACAAAGCATTATTGTATCATAAATATGGCGTTCTTGTTGTATAGTGTATGCTGTGTAAATAGCTCTTTATGCTCCTACGTGACGGACACGTAACGAACTCGAAAATTTCTTTGTGAGTGTTTGACATTTTTACCTACAAGCTTAAGTCGAAATGACGTAGCTCTAAAGTGTCTCACGTTACGTTGTCTAGTATCCGTTCGTAGTAGCATAGATGGCTGTTCCCCTCGTCAAAGTCGTGAAGATGTCGTTGCATCGGTCGGTCGGGCGGCCGTCGTGCGATCAGTATGTGACACTGCGAGTTGTTGCAGTGACACCCCCCCTCGGAGCCTACCCACAGCCGCAGCCGCCGCAGGGCCCGTTCCTTCCCGCGCCGCCTCATCAAGCCGCGCCGCAATATGGTGGTAAGTTCGTCATATGTATTTTGTTTGATTCAAGACATGAGTGATTTTTTTTAAACATTAGTGAAGCTATCGTAGGTTGGTAAGTTTCGAACTTGATACAGCGTAGTGTGGGGGGAAATTGTGAAAACACTTATAAAAAAAATTATCGACTTTGTTAAGTCGAGACACTAGAACGATAATCTGAAACTTGTTGATTTTATTTTACCGACAATAATTTATTAGTATCTCGAAGTTGTATTGAATTTGTATTATATTTATAGTGTGTTTCTAATTCATAAGACACTAAATAAATACATATACATATAAATACTCCGATAGGGACAACATCACATACATTGCTCTGATCCTAAATTAAGTAGCTAAAGAACTTGTGTTATGGAATCGGAAACAACGAAGGCACCACACTAACTCAGACCCGAAAAAAGTAGAAAAAGTGATTTTTATACGTTAATCGGTCCGGGAATTGAGCCCAGGACCTCAGAGATGCCAACATTTCAAAAACCGTTGTGTACAGCGTTCGCTAAAAAAACTTACTAGGTAAAGAAACTCTTTATTGAATACTCACGATTGTTATCTCTAGGTAGAACTTAATTTAAAAAAAATATATCTTCACGCAATTCCTAATACAGGGGTAGACAGAGCTGTTTTCAGGACATCGTGACAGGTGGTGAGCCCATCGCCATCTTTACGTCGAAGCCAACGATATAGTTCGTACGTAACGTATAGTTCGTCGTTTTTGAAAGAACCCATTGGCCTTCCACCTGGGATCGAACTCGGGTCTCTTGACTCGAAATTCCGACCACCCAACCACCTGGTTATCGTGACTTTTAAGTTATTTATTAATAATAATTATTAATTTTAATGTTTTTACTGCAAAAGATTTGTTATGATCTCATTAGACGTAACTTTATTAAACGCAACGTCAAATCCTCATCGAGCTACTCTTGAGGCGGGACGTAAATCGCATTACTGCGTTCTTAATGCACTCGGAGGCGCTTCATTCGTAACCGTGTCAGCGTTCCCAGAGGCTTCGTCATCTCACCGGTGGAATAAATCAATACACGTTTGATCCGTTACGTCGCATGTAAATGGGCTCGCCCTGAATAGAACAATGCCCACATTTAAAACGACTGGAGCTTTTGAAAAGATTGCAAATAAATAATATATATCTTCATGCGTGTTCCTATTACTGGGGTATAAAGAGATCTAGACCTTTTGACATGGCATTCACCAAAGCTAATTTGGGGCTACCTGACTGGTGGGGAGCTTATTGCCGCCTTAATGTCCAAGCTAACGGTATAATATATTAAATAGATAAATATTCATATAAACATATATGATTCATGGATTTGAACCCGCAGCCCTTAGCTTCGATAGCGGAGTAACTACTAATTAGGCTATCGGCTCTATGAGATTATTATTTTCAAATTGATTGAATTACGATCACTCAACCGCGCTAGGCTATCGTGACTGTGAAAATGATTTCTAATAATTATATCTTCACGCCATTCCCAATACAGGGATAGAAAGAGGTCTCGACAATTGAGTCTTTTCGACCCACCTTCCACCATTTTTGGGACAATGTCAAAGATATAAATCGTATATAAATTTTGAAAAAAAAAAAACCTACTGGTACGAGCCTCGGGGATCGAACTCGGGTCTTGTGACTCGAATTCCGCCCACCCAACCACTCGACTATATTTCTAATAATACTAATCTATAAATTTCTGTTGCACTGCCTACCTTCTTTTTATGTGACCCACTTAATACAATTGTTGTGTAGTGCGCAGTTGCTACTTTAAATGGGTCAGGAATAATATAACTTATGTTCCTACTGCGCCGGAATCCATTTTGTTTTCGAAGGCACGTATCGATTTATTATCTCATTTTCTTCACGTTACTTACAATTGACGCGCTTAGTTGACTTGACATTAGTTATTATAAGTATTAATAATATTTCATATTAACATTATGGGGATAGATTAGCTTATGTCTTGATCAAGGCTGTACGTTAGTAGAATAACGTTTATATCATGAGTTACCAAAGTTACTTATGAAAAAAATGCGAGCCGTCATGGGACGCCTGGCAGATGTGAAACATCGTGTGTGTACAAGTAATATGCATAAAAGATAATATTATTACAGGAATGAAAAAATGAAGTACTAACAAAATACTAATGAAAAAATGAAGTATTACGAATTTCTTACAGAAAATGGTAACTTTATTTAATAAACATTTATTTACATTTGATATAAAAATTCGATATTAATATCAAGTGGCCACAATTTAAATATTTGCTCTCTCTCTGTGTGACTTCAGTTATAGTTATATTCGATGTTTCCTCTGCCGGTATTACTGTGACGATTGGTCGATGATAACTAAACTACGTTACAAAAGTCCCGTAGTAGTAAAGTCCCGTTGTCCCGAAAATATCTTCGGTGGAAGGTGGGTTATAGGGACTTAATTGTCTAGACATGTCATTAATGGCAATGATTCAGCTCTTGCAAATTTACATTAAAATCTCCAGCTAATTTGAATGGTAGTTTATGTTTATTTGTTTTAAAAATTATTGAACATTTTTGACTATAAGGAAATGACCTTTCATGTAAAAATGAAATCTTAATATAATTTACATAGTCACTAATATGAATAATATGAATATAATTAATTAAATGTAAAAAAGGGATTTCAGTGTTTAATTATAAACCTTAATTCTCATGTAATAGGGTGTAAATTAGTATACCTTTGTATAGCGGCATGCGTCGTCACGCCAGAAATCGGTTTTACGTGCGGCTATAGATGTTTCACATCAAAAATATATATAAATATCTTCACGCAATTTCCAATACAGGGGTCTAGTCTAGACAAGATATTTTCGGGACCGGTGTTGAGCCCGTCGCCGTCTTTTTGTCTAAGCCAACGATATAATTCGTACATAAGTTTTTGAAAAAGCCATTGATACGAGCCGGCCACCTGGGGATCGAACTCGGGTCTCGCCACTCGAAATTCCGACCACCAAACCCCTCGGCTATCGTGACTTCTAATAAGTTACTTATGGTAAAATTTCAACAACTATTTGGGGTAATTTTTTCATTTGGAACATACCAAACTCAAGTTTAGGTGCAACTGACTAGTCTAGACCATTGCTGAACCCTCGACCTTTTGATAACCTAATATTATTTGACACAGTCCCCTTTTTGACACGGTTCACGAAGAACAGCCGCGTTAGTCGAGTGCATTGGCTGATCACACCTATCGTGACTTAAGTATTAACAATTAACATAAGTTTTGAGAAAGTAATTGTTAGGAAGATATCCTTGCGGGGATCGAACTCCAGTCTACCGATTCTGATTGAGAACCGCTGACTACGTGGTATAAAAAGACGCAGCAAAGAAATTTAAACGTAGCGGCCTGGAAATGTCAACTGCTTGACAAAGAGGCTTACTCGTTATTCTTTGAGGGAGATTGTAAACGATAAGGGCCTTACATGCTTCTTTGTGGGTTCGCGGATTCAGAAGCCTCGGAAATTTTATTTGATTATTCCTCTGAACCCAACGACCCGATTGTAAATATATATGTAGTATATTGTAGTTAGTATTAGTCTTAGCATATTGTAACGTTAACTTGGACATTAAGACGATGATGGGTTCACCCCCTGCTCGTTGGAAAGTTATGCGAAAGGGCTAACAATGTCGAGACCTCTGTCGGCTCCAGAATGGAAAATTGCGTAAATATAAATATAATATTGTTTCTACCAAAGAAGAGATTATTTCACTTAATTTCAAAATAGTTAATAAAATCTAAAAAAATTAAATGATGGATATAATAATCATGATAAAAAAAGTAATATCAATTCAGAATGTAGCTGCAGCTGCTTGCGACAGCACAGATTTCAGTTGGACCTTCTAAACTCGTGTCTTAGATAGAGCGTACCATATTGTCCGGATTCTCAATTATGAATTATCCAGGTTATAAACAATCCTTGTGCCAAATTGATTGACACACACAACTTCACATTTACATAAGATAATATGCCTCGTGTAACACGAATCGTAGTTTACTTTAAGCTTACCGGCCTTTGAATTAGAGTTGTTTTTGCAGTGGCTGGAGGTGGCCCGTACAGCATGGCTTTTGGCGGTGCGGGCGCGGGGGCCGGGGGCGTGTACGCGCCACCCCCCTACGATCAGCTGCAGCACCATCAAGCTATACCAGCGCTCAGTCAACAGTTGCCAGTGAGTACACAACTATTACGTGTATGGTTATACCACAATAATTATATGTATGTTCATTCATACTCCCTTTGCCTTGTGTTACATTATACATGAAAGTCCAATGCAGGATTTAGGCCTCTTCTATTAGGAGGATTTTACATAAACGCTATCTATGCATGGCAAGCAGATTCGGGAACGCAGTACCACAACAGGGTGGGAGGATTTGTATGAACTGCTACCCGTCATAACCACGTCCACTTGAAGCACTACATAATATTTGTGTAGTGCTTCAAGTGGACTAAGATGGAAAACCCCATAGCCCATAATTACTTGGTTGCATTTCCTTTCAAAACAGAGAACGACATTCGTTAGACTGTTATTTACACTGCCCGTCATTTAGGAGCCTGTCCAAAATGAGGTGAAGATTTTACCTTTAAATAGTAGATATGTAAAAGAGATATATTAGCTGTGGTAACTAAGGATAATCACACATGCGGGTCCTAGTCCCAGAAAAACCACAAATATCTGGAGTGAAGTGAAGATTTTACCTTTATTTTACCTTAAATATCTTCGGTGGAAAGTGGGTCAAGGGCACTTAATTGTCTAGACTAGACTTGAGTCTACCCCTGTATTGGGAATTGCGTGAAGATTTTTATTTAATTAAATAGTAGGTATGTAAAAGAGATATTTAACTGTCGTATTTAAGGATTATCATATTAATTATCTCGTAATGTATGGTTAAAGTAGTAAAGATAACATAGTATATTGTGAAACTCATCCTATTTTACACCTTCTCCACAGATGTACAGCCCAGCTGCAGCCATGTACGCAGCGGCTGCCGGCTACCCCGGATACATTGGCTACCCAGTGCAATACTATCCATACTATCCGACAGCGGTCCAGCCGTCCATACAGCCACTGAGACCCACCATAATGATACCGGTTAGTGAATGCATTCATCACGAACACTGTTCCCAGAATCTCGTCATGGATGTTTAGTTGGTAACCGGAGGCCCACACATCTCTAAGGCCGGCAAGGCATCTGCTATGCCTCTGGTATTGCGGGTGTTCATGGGCGGTGGTAATCACTTACCATCATGTGAGCCACCGGCTTGTTTGCCTCCCTTTTCTATAAAAAAAAGGAATAATTTTGGATACATGAAGGTTATTTAAAAATATAAAGAGACCATAGTCTTAATTGGAATGTCTGAAGAGTGTAGACTGTGACGCATGATGCTGCGAGAGATACAGCTAGTTCTCCTATTGTCGTGGATTGCTCTGGATACAAGATTTCATACATGAGTTGTTTATTTAAAAAAAAAAAGTTATAATTACACTTTGATCTCTTATTTACTTACTAGGATAAAGAGGTATGTCTGATTAAATGATATAGAGTATAACAATACTAGAATAGGAAAAGCTGGACCAATTAATATTTGGCATGGAAGCTTAAAGGATGTTAGAAAAATGGAAAGTTTATCTTAATTGCTCATTTAATAGTGGGACATAGGTAATGATATTTATTCATACAAATCTTGTCTAGTAGCATTTAATGCTGTCTTATCAAATTAGCCAAATGTAACTTAAAGCTACATAATAAGAAGCTGATATTGTATACAGTGCGTTACTATCACGGTTTTTTTAAAGAATACAAGCAATGCCAATTAACATTACTAGTATTCCAACCAGTTCATCACTCCAACTAAGCTGCAATACTTGCGTCTAGCTCAGTTCATGACAACAGTCGAATGTCGTGCCCGGAACCCTGGAAGCCCGAAGCCCCTCTTCTAAACCTACAGGCTATTGAGGCTTATTCTAACGTGAGCGTTCTTCGTCCTCAGCAGAACGGTTTCGAGGCGAGCGGTAGGTTCGAGGGGCTCGCGCAGACGCTGCTGCCGCCCGCGCCGCCCGGCGTGCCGCCCTCGCCCGCGCACCTCGCCGCGCTGCAGCCGCACCAAGTGCTGTGAGTGTTGCCACCACAACCACCACCACCACCACCACCACCACCACCACACGCCACATGTGCCATCTACTACCACACTTTTTCACCGTCTTCATAAGTGGTGAATATGGTGTGGGTGTGGACCCATGCACCACTAATATCCACAACTATGCACCCATCTTCTTCCACACCCATGCTCCATCAGCATCTACATCCAAACGCCATCAACATCTAACCCATGCAATACTTACATATATATATATATATATATATATATATATATATATATATATATATATATATATATATATATATATATATATATATATATATATATATATATATATATATATATATATATATATATATATACATATATATATATATATATACATATATATATATATACATATATATATATACATATATATATATATACATATATATATATATATATATATATATACATATATATATATATACATATATATATATATATATATATATATATATACATATATATATATATACATATATATATATATATATATATATATATATATATATATATATACACTCATGTACCACTAACATCCATACCTATGCACCACCTACATTCGCACTTTTGTATCAACACCTATGCTCCATCTACATTCACACATGCACCACTTACATTCACACCTTTGCACCACCTATATCAATACCTCTACGCCTTCTTCATCTAAACCTATGGTCCTTCTACATTGACGCCAATGCACCACTTACACCCAAGTCTTTGCACTACCTATATTCACACATATGCACCACTTCCATCAGTTCCTATGCACCATATTAATGAACATCCATGCGCCACCTATATCTACCTATGCGCTTTCTCCTCCTACACATATACCCCTCCTACATTTTCGCCTCTGCTCCATCTCTACTTATGCGCTTTCTCCTCCTACACATACACCCCTCCTACATTTTCGCCTCTGCTCCATCTCTACCTATGCGCTTTCTCCTCCTACACATACACCCCTCCTACATTTTCGCCTCTGCTCCATTTACAGATATTTTTCTACACCAAAATAGATATTTCAACATAGACAGAAGTCACGATAGCCGAGTGGTTGGGTGGTCGGAATTTCGAGTCAAGAGACCCGAGTTCGATCCTCAAGTGGCCGTACCAATGGGTTTTTCTAAAAACCTATGTAAAAATTATATCGTTGGCTTGGACATAAAGACGGCGATGGGCTCACCACCTGTCACGTTGTCCCGAAAATATCTTCGGTGGAAGGTGGGTCTAAGGGACGTAAATGTCTAGACTAGACCTCTGTCTATCCCTGTATTGGGAATTGCGTGAAGATATTTTCTTTTTTTTTTTCTAACTTAGATATTTATTATTTACATTTGCTTTGTAGATGGCGTTAAAGTAGTGGTGGCATCAACCATCATGCTGCAGCGACGACGGCAACGTATCGTGTTTACACCGACAGTCAAGCAAACAAATATCTCTACAAACTAGAACAACTCGTCTCTTAAGCCATTATATCTGTATGTTATCTGTGAACAAATGAAACGTCTAAGGTAATTTTAATATTCCTAACGAGTTGTTGTTTTTAAAATAATCAACGTCCTTGAGACTTATAATCTATATTTTTGTCAACTAAATTGTTTCGATTTAGATTTGTTAGTACTTGTAGTTTTGATAATAAATAATATGGAAGGATCATTGTTAGAATGTTTACATTTCTAGTTTTTCGAATATTCCAATTTACTTCTCTACAATAGAGAAGCTCTCAGTTGGTTTTGTAATTTGTGATCCTTACCGGAGTTTGTCAAATATTTGTATATGGTAGGATGAATCAATTAATCCAATGTTAGATATATGTAAAATGTTGCTTTGATTGTGGAGTGATCTGTCGGTGGATATCAGCTTAGCCGGTTATAAAATTGACTGTGATGTCTAATTTTTTTACCAGTTTCAATGTTTGCCACTTGTTTGCCGGAGTTTGAAAGTGATGTGAAGTTATAGCTCTCTATGTTGTTGTATTTGGTGTAATGTGGGCAGTTGTTATGAGAATTATTCTATTAATGTTCCTTTCTTATGTGGTCATGTATTTAATGTCCTGAAAATATCTTCAGTAGAAGGTAGGTCAAAAGGACTTAATTGTCTAGATTAGACCTCCTTCTAATGTAGACAATTATTATAAGATATTTATTTATTTATTTTTATGTATTTAATGCAAATTTCGTTCATTGTTTTTATTAGTGGAGACATGAGAATCATGACTACGAGACAGATTTAAAAATTTTACTATATTGCTATTTTAAATTTATCTTTTTTTATGCTGTTTTGCAAGTAATTTTTGTGTTATGATCTCATTTTAAGTTTTGAGAGTAAAAAACAGAGCCGTCTTTAAAGAGTTCTTGTAAAACTTCACATAAGCACTAATTGAGAGATGAACCATTAGAAAATACTAATGGTAATTTCATGAATGTATATATTATGGATAATCTAGGCTTTGCCCATTACTTGTTAACAACTGTTCTATGTCTATCATATAGATCTAGCTATTTATTTCATCCTAGCTAAATATTTTAAATCAATATAAATCTCGTGTTGCCAAGTAATGTGTAAGCGTTTAGGTCACAAATATATGTTAATTTGGTGAGTGGCAAACATTGGAATCTGATGAACGGATGTGTGACGCCGCGAGCGGTGGATATATCTTGATATAGTATTGTATTGCAGCAGTTGCTCGTATGCGACCGCTTGTACGACTAGACTATAGCCTGGCTTGTGTTGTGCTGACCGTGTAGCGACCGAGTCGTACAGTTCATTCATTCATTCACTACAAAACGAATGGAAAAAATATTTTTGTGACAGTTTCGTTTTAATATATCACGACATGAATCAAAATATCTGAATTGCGTAGATACATGGTTTGTTTTTTCTATACGGACAGCACAAACCAACCGAGAATTTAGTTATATAATTGAGAAATTTAAACAATATGGTTGTGCGTGACACGCGCTGGTGTGAGTGTGTGTGAGCGAGAGAGCGAATGTTGTTTTGTTCACTGTTTGATTGTACTAGATATTTTCAAAGTGATTTTTATAGAGAGCAGTTTACAGTGTGATTAATTAAATAATCTTGTATGAAAATTGTCTTAGAGTCAATAATTTTAATCAAACTCGTGTTGTAAATTGCTCTCTCTAAGAGATTATTATTTATGATGCTTGGGTGAATCGGATCATTGTGAAAAGAAATGGCAAGTAGGAGAGAGATAGAGAGAGAAGGGTGTTATAAGAATCTCAGGCATGCTTTATTATTATATATTTATTCCTACTAATTGTATACGTATGTTTCATGAAAACGACAATGGTCCATGGAAAAGTTTAGTAAAGTTTAGTAAAAGTTCATTTCAGAGAAAACAAACAATGTATAAAAAGAATTGAATGTGCACCAAATAAATAACAATTTGAACGTCTGTATGTTGTTGTGTATAACTGCTATGTACAGTTTTCACATTGTTAACTCGGGTTTCAAAAGGGGTTAATGATTGTTTTAACTTAATACAAATTGCACTAGAACATTATCGTATGACATTTTGTTGCCCATTAAGTCAGTTCAAGACGAGAAAAAACAGGGATATATCTAAATCTCAAGCACTTATTTTTTTCATATAATTATGAATTTTGAAAATTTTCCCAGTTAATTTATAAAACTCCCCGAATTTTGTTTTTTTTTTTTTTTATACAGCAACATTTAATTATTTAAGTTGATTTTAAAATAAGAGTGGAAAAGAATATAGTTGCTTTTTTGTTTTTGAAATGAATTTGAGAAATCTATCGGGCTTGATTAAATCATATGGAATATTAACTGAATCGGTATTATACCGTTATTGCTATAATGATGAAGTATGTTTCTTTGATGTTCTTTTGCTCTTTGATAGCAAAAGAAGTATATATGAACGGGATTTCTCAATTCTGTTCATTTATATTGTAACAGATCTTTCAATTTAATCCGGAAAACATATTTGGTGCACCACCTAGTCAAGTAATCTCACGAAAACCAATCTATCGCGAATGTCATTCCCGCCTTTGACCGTAACATAGCGACAGAGTTGCTATTTGTACCCTTATTATTCTCCCTTTTTTTTGAAGATTATATATACGAGCATTTTTTTTGATTTTACCACATTTTGTTTGTTAAATCAATCATGTTGTTGATACTGGAAATGAAGTGAGAACTCAATAATGCAAGATTCCCACCACTTACTCTAGGGTCTTGGTTGTGTACATTTTTTTTGGGACGGTAATAAATGTTAGTTGCTGTAGAAATTTTATAATAATACTGTAATATCCCAATTGGTTATTAAATTGTCTTAGCTTAAAAATTAATAAGACACGCACAAAGTCATCAATCACCAGAGAAGAAATGGCGGCGTCTGTCACATTTTTTTTTTAATTTCTACAGATTACTAATATCATAATGAAAATATGTTTTCATAAATATCTCGTAAGCCGAATTTCCCAAAATAAGGGACCATAGTGTAAGTGAGTTTTCGTTGTGTTCAAAACCCAGGCGCTACAATGAATTACGAAGATGTCGCAAAGCGTAGACTAATATTATTATTTTAAATATATAGGTTATGACTATATATCGACTACAGACATTTACCGATATAAATCAACTATAGATTGAAAATGGTCACGTACTATGTATGATTCACCAAATTTCTGTTACAAAACTACTGTTTTCTATATGGATGGTCAAATTTATGATTTCTATTTTTAAATTCATATAATTCACAACTTTGTTACTAAATTTTTTTTTTTTTTTTTACAGTTTTTGTGTAAGAATAACGGTTAATATGTATTATATCTTTTAAATTATCTTATTGATTAAACAGTTTTAAGTCATTCTAAAGGAAAGGCCTGGTTTCTTGCAATGGAAAACTGTAATAGATACGATTCAGTTTTATTCAAAGAATTTAAAGAATAAAACTGAATCGTATCTATTACAATACTAACGAAAAATAATACTTCTAAGCATTTAGAAATTATATCATATGTTAGTTTCGGCTTTTGCATTTGAAAATACTGTAATTAAAAGAAAAAAACCGTCAACATTCCTGTGTTACCGTTTGCAAATAAGCGAGGAATAACTGTTTTGTTAGCACTCAAACGTTGTGAGACATTCCGAAGCACAATTCGTCTGTATCTACCGAGGCAGATCCATTACCATGCAGGGCTTTGCTGTACGAAAAAAAAAAAAACAACTGTTGTCTATGCTCTATAACCGGGATATGACGTGACCACAGCCGTGCATGGCGTTGGGTATCGCCATCGCCGCGTCCAGTTGAGTTCACATATTGTAAGTGTAAGTGGGTTTTGCTCAAACGTGTGAATCTGGCGACTTCGAGTCACGTGCAATATATAGCATAATTATTATTTTGTTTCCAATAAAATTTTGTAAAATTCCGATGTTTGTTTTATTTTTAATTTTTAGGTAATCGCCCACGGACTTTCTGTTAAATGTCTTTAATGCTCGGCATGGCTACATGCAAAAAAAAACATTCAAAACGGCCTGAAAAGTAGTGGATTGCTGTTTTGTATGTTTTCTTTTATAGGATATAGGCCTGTAGCCTATTAAACGCAGCTGTCCGTCACCGGTTTGATGAATTGTAGAATTGTAAGTAGACATTGGTATTATCAAGATAAATCCCATTGCCTTCCTCTTACATTTCCAAGAGGTAACGGAAAAGTCACCCTTTTCCCCATTGGTATCGCAAGAAATGACTACGGAGAAGAAAGGTGTTGGGCACCGCATATTTGCCACATATTTTTATTATATAGTCATATATTTGCATATTTTTGGGTTAGGTAAAAACCATTTATAATAAGAGTAAAGCAATGATGGTATCAAAATTGTTTTTTTGAATTGTCTTCATCATAATGTCGAAAACAATCTATTAATTATCTCCAGAGCTTCGCCCATTTCTCTACATTAATATTCCCTTTCTAAAGGGATTTCACGGATACACCCTATGGATATAGGGTTCACATGACTCATATTTTAGTAATATTTATGGAGATTGAGAGTTTATTTCTAATAAATAGTTCGCCTTTTAGACGGAACTATCTGAACAGAGGAACTCTCATTTTTGTGATGCCAATCCGAAAATATTTTTAACCAGTGGGGCGATATGACAAGGTTGTGATTTTCACATATACGGTAGCTAAAAACAATGTTAAAATGCTAGTAGCTGCTTTAAAAATATCTTCACGCTTTTCCCAATACAGGCGTAGACACAGGTCTAAGCGATTGAGCCCTTTCGGCCCCCTTATCACTGAAGACATTGTTTGGGACAACGTGACAAATGGTGAGCCTGTCGCCGTCTTTTATATCCTTACTCATGTGCATTTACATATACATTGTGCATACTTAAGTTTTTGAAGTAATTCATCGGTACGAACTCCGATCGTTCCGAATTGCTATCGTAACTTTAACTGGTGTTCATTCGCGATATACCTAATTGAATAGAATAATGGTTTCATTAGATTTTAAAACAAGCACGGACATTGCATGCAGTCTGGTGTAAACACGTCAGACCTCGTCATTGAATTCTGTACTTATTTTATAATCGTGAAAGATGTCATGAGTTTTCTCGAGTAAAAGAAAATTGTAATCGTGAAAATGTGAACCGGAGTTTCTGTTTTAAATTCAAAGTGAGTACTGAACACTCATAAGCAGGTGGTAGAGCACTTAGGCCATAGGTATCTTTCTATTTATCATAGACCAATAGTCAATTCTCTTGCTTAGATGGCAAAATGGGGATTTGCGAATGCAATTCCCGCCATTTAGACACGCTGTCTTTCGTTATTATTTTTTATTATCGCGCCACCTGTCGGTAAGTATTGCTACTAAAATACTTTTTTTGGATTGTTATGTTTCAAACTGGTTTGGATTACATTTACCTAGACATTTTTGTAAACACAGGCTGTGCTCGTGGATAGTTACGGAGCAAAAACATAAGGTGTATTCTTTTAAAAAGACGCTTACTTACAGTCCTGAAGGGATATAATATTTAATAAAAAATAAAATATCTTCACGCAATTCCCAATACAGGGGTAGACAGAGGTCTAGTCTAGACATTTATGTCCCTTCGACCCACCTTCCACCGAAGATATTTTCGGGACAACGTGACAGGTGGTGAGCCTGTCGCCATCTTTTATGTCCAAGCCAACGATATAATTTGTAAGTAGGTTTTTAGAAAAACCCATTGGTACGACCACTTGAGAATCGAACTCGGGTCTCTTGACTCGAAATTCCGACCACCCAATCACTCGGCTATCGTGTCTTTATATTATGTCATGATATTTAATGCACTGCAAGCAACTATTTATATACTTTTAAAAATTATTTCAAGTATTAGTGACTTGTATGCCTTAAAATTTAAGCTATACTGTTTCGAAAACATTTGCAAAGCTTTGAACGGGTAATGTTTTGGTATGATGGATCGTCAATGGAAGCTTGGTTACCCAACCTTTGTGTGTTGATACGTCCTTATATAAAAAGGATATGTTACCACGAATATAAGTGTAACCTGCTGTAGGTCTACAGTAAGCCCGACACCGGTGAAGATGGTGAATGGATAAGGTTATCAAATTAAACATATGCAAGCTAACAACAATACCATTTATTTGGTTATACAGGTTTTTACATGTAGCAACAATTATAGGATTATTTTTTTTTTCTAAGTTTCCACATTATAAGTGATCAAAAATGCTTACGTTAATATCGCATCTAAACACTAAAATATTCGAAATGCTAGTAGTACACTTTAATAAATTTAATAACATTCTGAAAACAACAAATAACTTGTCTACATTTTATAAGGAAGACATTTTGGAAGACTTTTTACATTAATTTTAAATGCATTAATTTAGCCTATATTGACCAAGGAAATATTTATTTCTTGATTGACAAAAACATTTTTGAATAGTGTAGATACTTATAAAAACTTTAAAAAAGGTCGTAAAATAAAGCATGTAATTAAATTGTAGCATGTTTAGTTCGTTGTTGTAAGCGCCATGTATTAAAGTAACGAAAACAATATATAATGCCGTCGGTGCTTTTTTACAAGCTGAGGAGAGCTTCGTTCCTTGGAAATAAATATCCTAAAAATATTATTTTTTAAAACTGCAAATAAAACGTAATCAAAATATTGTTATAATATTACTTCTACTTATTTACATTTTATTCGTTCATAATTTGACAAATAGTTTCACTCGAAATTTTGAAATTATTTATAACCACTACCACCATCTACATTATATAAATTAATAGAAAAAACTTAAATGACCTACAAATATTGTTATAAATTATTTCTCGTATATTTCCTTTGAAACTTGTTTTTATTTTAAAATAAGTTTATAATTTATTTTTAACATCAATAAATAATTTTATTCTACGATATTCATGTTACACACTTACTATCTCTACAGTTTCTATTGTCATCGTCACAGTTCCATTTAAAATTACATTTTTCTTATTCTTAATATAATTATTAGATATTCGATGAAAATTATGATTGAAAAAAACATTGTAGCGACGTTAATAACTAGACTGTAAAATGAATATAGAAATAATGTAAATCAAATCTTATATCTATGTCAGCAATATCTCGTAATTGTATACATAGCTTAAACTTTCAAATAATATTATCAGTGACAAATAATAATAAATAACATTTAACCAATATTAGATATTTACCACATTTTTATTTAGATGTTAGTCTGTTTTTATTTAGATATTAGTCTGTGGTACTCACCTATATATCATGAATATATCCTATGCAACTATGCCGTAAATCTATCTTGAATGAATGAAAATTTATCTAATTTGAATGTTATACCAAGAATTTAAAAAGAAAGGAGGCGCACCTCCATTTTTAAGAATTATTTAACAAAAATAATTTAAAGCATTAAGGTTTCATCTTAAGTATAAAATAAAATATATTTCCATAATTGGCGAAATGGGAGATATGTTCGTATATATAATATGATTTATTTATGAACCTTTATTTTCAATAATTTTGCACAGATCTACCACCTAACCTAAGATTTTTCGTGGATAATATAACTGTTGCAACATCTGAGAGCCTATCGACTTTCCAACTCAGTTTAATTAATTTAATTTACAACAAATTTTGCACATAAAACAGTAACGCTAAATTAGTTAGTAGGCAAAAGTCAACTGGGATTCGGCCAAACTTTCTCTAAGTACGAGCAAGAACTAGAATGGCCGAATGGAAGAGTAGAAGCCACTATGGCTTAGCAGAAATTTGCCAATCTGTTATTGTTGCAATTAATTTAAAAAAAATGGGCATGGTATAAACAGTAATTGTATATACGTAGTTTCATACGAAATCGTTTCAAAAAACCGCAAGCTTGTTTTTATTTCTTGTTATTTACTCAGTCATCGATACCTAGGAAACCGTTTATCACGGTGAAGTTCGAAGAGTCCGCACGTAGTATATTTATTTAAAATGAAAATGAAATAAATATTAAATAGTTTCAGATTAAATGGTATTTATGACCAAAACCATTGAAAATACAGGAGCGATGTTTATTTACTAAAATACATTCAAATATTTATAACTAGACACACTTATATATTATAACATTTAATAATTGTTCTATCAAGTATGTTATTATTAAAAAAGTTAAACAAATAGATAATAAATATTATTTACTGTTCTTAAACAAAACTATTTCAACTTAACCGCAATTTAAAAAGCTGAATTTTTAATTTATGAAATTTATTACCGCTAAGCTAAACTTTTATAAAATTCTAATCATAAAAACACAATTGCTTTGAGCATTATAAAATATTTTAACGTACAGATAACAATTATAAAGCATCACGAATCTCAAATTAGCTTCCTACACATATTATGCATTTATCATAAAAATAGTTTTAACTCAAAACGTACAGACTTTAAATGAAACTTAGTTACTGTCTTAAATTTTGTAAAGTTACACTTTTAAATTAAAAAGTAAGTAAGCATTCGCGTAATGTAGGTAATCATACATTAAGTTTATAAAGTGAGATATGAAATACACCTAAAATAATTAATATTAAAAAATAATTACATGTCAGATCAAAACATGAAAATATTCTTCAATGTATTTTATTGAAGATAACATAATATTACTTCTTACATATTTAGACTATTCAGATATATGTCTGTGTTCTATCTTTAAAATTAATAGCATGTCTCTTTGCCGTTTAATTTACTTTCTACTATTATGAATAATTAATAAATAATTTATAGAGCTTTATCACAGTGGAGAAAAGTTAGGAAAAATTACTTAATAGATAATTTAAATTCAATATTGGAATTATTTACGAAAATGTGTAAATATTATTTCAAGAATTTATAAACAGAGAAGGTATGTAAAAAAAATAATAAAAAAAAATAAGGTTTCACGTTAAATGTAAAACAAAATACATTGTTTTTGGCAATTATTATGCCATAGGCCAATATTGATACATTTATTTCACGTAAATTTACTTGTTCTAAACCTTATTCCTATTCAATACGGCACGGCTAATTATTTAAATAATCGTAGGTCAACTCTTGATATATGGTGATATTAAAACGCCATATTTAACTTTCCTCCAGAAGTTAACTAACGATTATGATATTTATATTAAAATATGTATGTTAACCTATTATATTATCATTTCACTCATATTTATACTCGTAATGACATCATTTGTTTACCATAGAGTATAACGAATGTAAAAAGCATAAAAAACCAAAACAAATATGTTTCCAAAGTCAATATAGGCCTAATATTAACACACTACGAAGTGACGACAACAGATTATATAATTTTACATATAACATTTATACCATAATTATAACATGAATATGAATATTTAGACGGCAGCATACTCGTGGACAAATCTGACTCAAACTTTCACGCTATGTAAGATATGGAAGAAATTAATTAGGTCGAAAAGAATCTGAATTACAATAACATATTTTTATAATTTTTTTTAAAGGCAAAGATAAAGTAGTTAAGTATCTGTTTAATGTGGGGCAGCTTCTGATAAGGTTTCATGTTTTGAAAAAAAAAAGAAATTGAAAAGACTAAAAAAAGATTTTGGGGAAAGTATTGATCCCATATAGTACGTTAAAGGCTCTATCTATTATAAGAAAAGCCGAGGTCGAAAATATGGGTTGTTCCGTTATATTTCTTTATTTTTTTATTATTGAAATAGTTTTACTTATCCAAGTTAAATTAACTAAGTGGTGTGGATACATTACATTTTAAAATAAAAGTTACAAAAAAGTCTTTTTTGGAAACTGTAATGAAAAACTATTGTTTTATGCCTAAATATACAAACAGACAGATATTTCTTGCAAAATTAGTTTGTTTTGTAAAGCAGCGTGTCTCTCTTGTAGTGAAATTTTTGCCAGATAATATAACTGTAAGTACCATATATAGAAAAGTCAAGGCAGATCGTGACTTAATTTTGAAAAGTTGGTGCATATTTCACGATTATGGGAAAGTTAACATTTTTCGGAAATTACGAAACTGATCTGTTCTCGCTACCTAACCCATCAGGGGTAATGCGTGAAGTACAAGGAATTGCGATTGAATATCCATTTCAATATATACGCTGTATATTATTAGTGATTAGTCGATTTACCAGAGATTATGTCATCTACAAATTCAAAGCGCAATATACAATTTACTTATTATGCCTCTTTGAAAAAAAAAACAACAACATACAGAACTAACAACCGGGACACAGATAAAAAAAACGAACACACAGATTATAAAGTATCCATACGTGCGTTCGGCGTCTAATCGACAACGATGTCGTGACCGAGACGGTCCATCTCCGCGAGCAGGAAGTCCACGTCGCGCTCGGTGACCGCCGCCGAGGAGATGATGTTGCGGAAGAAGTTCGGGCGGCGGTCGTCCGGCTGGTAGCCCACCATCACTGTTCCGGCTTGCATCATGCGCCCCTTCAGCTTTGCGCATACCTACACCACGAGCCCGTCACGTTGGAATTGACATGTTTTGGTTTACGACAAACTTATAATAATGCTATCGCCGTTACGCGTAAGACTATATACATTTCTTTACCTGGGTGCATAACGTCGAAAAGCCTTGAAATGTCATTGAGTATCAACAGATGGCGTGATAACCATTTCGAAAAATAACCCGACTAAAACGAAGCAGACAGATGAGACCTCGCCTTTTAGCCACTACTACCTGTCACGGTCTGCTTAAATTTATATTGGTATTTCTAAATATATATTGGTATACACACCGGTTTACATAGTGTTGTTAGCTCTGAGGTTTCGGGTTCGATATCCGGTCGGGTCAATGTAGTAAACACTTTTTCTACATTTTCTCGGGTCAGGATGTTTGTGGTACCTGTTGTGCTTAAGCTGCTTACTTAGGGATCAGAGCAATATATGTGATGTTAGCCCTATCTATCTATCTAAAGATATCATAAAGTTCTGTCAACTCACCTTGCCAAGCTTTATCTCCTTGTCGCGGTTGTGCGGAAGTGAGCGCAGCTGCCGCGGCAGATACCAGAAGGAGACGTTCACCATCTCCGGCTCCAGGATCAGGTAGAACTTGTCCGGCTGCTCGCGGATGCGGCGCACCATGTACTCCGACAGCTCCATCAGACGGTCCATCAGCCGCTCAAAGCCCGATGTGCCCTGTGAGTGAGCGACAGTTTACATTTAAAATAAATAAATATCTTCAAGCAATTCCTAATGGACAGTGGTCTAGTCTAGACAATTAAGTCCCTTCGACCAACCTTCCACCGAAGATATTTTGGGACAACGTGACAGATGGTGAGCCCGTCGCCGTCTTTATGTCCAAGCCAGCGATATGATTCGTACATAAATAAAAAATAAATATCTTCACGCAATTCCCAATACAGGGGTAGACAGAGGTCAAGTCTAGACAATTAAGTCCCTTTACCCACCTTCCACCGAAGACATTTTCGGGACAACGTGACAGGTGGTGAGCCCGTCGCCGCCTTTATGTCCAAGCCAACGATGAAATTCGTACATATTTTTTGAAAAACTCATTGGTACTGCCACCTGGGGATGGAACTCGGGTCTCTCGACTCGAAATTCCGACCACCCAACAACTCGGCTATTGTGACTCTACATAGGTTTTAAAAAAACTTTCCTGCCACCTGGGGATTGAGCTCGGGTCTCTCGACCCGAAATTCCGACCACCCTACCCCTCGGCTATCGTGAACGTGCCATAGGAAATGAAATCAGCAGAATAGCATAGTTCGATTCCAATGAAGAAGACTCATCACCTAAGAGTTTTGTAACTAATGTACTACTGTTACTGTACTGCCTGTCTACTACGCACAGGACATAGAGCTGACCCGTAAGGAGTGTTTTCAAAAATCGTCACGCTTGGCTAGCGGATTCACGTTTCCAATGCCAGACACCTGGCACTCGATTGCTGCTGCCCGTTATCGGTCTTCTTGATTTTCGGGAGGGTTATAGCTGTGGCAATTTATAAAGCTTTTCCCTTAGTCACTTATCTTACCAAAGAAAGAAAAATGGTAGCATATTCACAGGCCTACCGTGGCAAATAACGAAAATCGGTATGGACTTAATACGCATAATAAATGATAATATCCGCATACTGTCTGTGTATATAAAGCTACTCCTTATGGGACAAGCTTTTGTACTCCAGTGGACTGGAGTACTGGCTTTACATGCATTAAAACTTTATTATAAATAAAGTAAATAAATTATCAAAAATATATGTAATGTATATCAACAAATAAATACAATAAGTAAATATTAAGACCCAACCAGATGGAGGCGACAGGGAGAGAAACCGAAGGATAATGCGGACGGTAAGCATGCGGAGCACCGCTTGCGTTTGAGCTCTGAGCTTTCCGTCTCGAAGTCCTCAGATATTTGGAGATACTGACTGGGATTATCCAGTTTGCGGCCTATTGGGATAATTTCAGTGAGCACCACCTCACATGTTGATCACCTCGTGAGCCAAATTCAGATACATTGTTTTGTTTTTTAAAGAATACTAGCAATGCCAAATAAAATCACGACCATTCAAGTTAACCATTTCAACTATACGACAGTAGTCGAATAGTAAACTCGAATCTGCGACGTCACGTTTCGCATTCCGCACTCTAACCCATTAGGCTATTGCCGCTTTATTATATTATTGTTCTTACCTTTCCTCTCCACTGCAGCCAGAGCTTGAAGATATCGTTGTGGCGGCCGCACTGGATCACCTTGTCTCCGGTGTCAAAGCGAGGGTCGTAGATTTTGTCCGTCATGAACAAATACTCAGCGGACATCGCGTTGCAGCTCAATAGAATGCCCTGTAACATAGTTTTCATAGTCACTTCGAAGCAAGCAGACCAGTTATTGACATATCTAAAATAAATAAATATCTTCACACCATTTCCATCGGAAGTCACGATAGCCGAGTTGTTGGGTGGTCGGAATTTCGAGTCGAGAGACCCGAGTTCGATCCCCAGGTGGCAGTAGCAATGAGTTTTTCAAAAACTTATGTACGAATTTCATTGTTGGCTTGGACATAAATTGCCGTCTTATTTTCGCCGTTATTTACTGACATATTATTACTGTAATATGCAATACGCATGTATGTCTGTTGCCTTTCTGTTTCCAGGTGGTTGTTACGATGTTTTTTTTATCAAAATGTTTGACTTTTTTTTCTTTCAAGTACTTGTCTAAGTCGTAAGCACATTCCTGCCCTCTGTCAGGTTTAGAATTTACAAAAAGTCATTAAAATTAACTGTTAGGTATACCACCTTAATGCCAACCTTAATACCACCTTAATAATGGATGTGAATGTATCTCTAACCCTTAGTTGCTTGCAGGTGTTCATCGGCAGTTATATCAAAAGTTGATGCATGAGCGCCTCATAAGTTTAGTATTTTGCGCCTCTCTACATTGTTTTGGAGAAACGACACAATCATTTTGAAAGTGATTTTAATTTAAGCTTAAAATGATTATATGACATTCCCTAGTCCCATTGTCCCAATAAAATGTCTTCGGTAGAAGGAGTTCGAAAGGTATTAATTGTCTGGATCTCTGTCTACCGCAGTAATGGAAATGGCGTGGGAGAATTTTTATGATTGTATTAATGATTGTAACCCTAATAAAAGAATAGAGAGTTGTTATATCTAATTATTTTATCTGCTATATAGGATTTGATTTTTTTTTAAATTAAATCGATGGATATGTTATGTATTTACATATACTCATTACTCGTGTATACGACAATCACTTTAACGCATTTCATAACTTCCTATTGCCAGAAGTTCAGTATCAACCAACCAATTTGCAGATGCGTACATTTAGGCTAAGCTTAAAATTCTGTGTAAATATTGTCTCTAGATATGGCGTTGGAGAATAAACATTGGACAGCGCAGATAATGTCACCCTTTATTGAGAATATTTAAATTAATATATGTCTATTTTATTCATCACAAAGCCAGGGGTTTGGGAAGTAACGTTACAGCAATGTCACGCTATTCCCTAACGAAGGTAGACTGAGGTTTACTTTTTGTTATTAAATTAAAGGAAACTAAAAAAAATGTTTACATACATACATTATCGGCCTGTTAAAGTCCGCTGCTGGGCATAGGCCTCTCCCATAGGAAGGATTTGCCACAATTGCCACGCTTGGCAGGCGGGTTGGCGATTGCAGTACCACACCACTCGCACCTCAGACGCTGCTGCCCATCTTCGGTCTGATAATTTTGGTCTGATATTTTTAGAGATGGTTATCCTGCCATCTATCGGTTGCCATAACGATATTCAAAGCTGTTTCCCTTAGTCGCCTTTTACGACATCCACGGAAGAAAGGGAGTGGCAATATTCTTACGCCGTTACCACACGGAAAAATAAATATTTATTAATAAGAAATATCTTCTGCCACCGTACTAAAATATCAATCATAAAACGCTTTTATTAAGTCAGAATATCTTTACACCGTGAGGCGTTTGAGCGTTGTGAAAAAGTTATAGACATTGTTTCTAGCACAATAAGGTCTGTATTTCTGCAAAAGTTATTTAAGTTATTCTAACAACATCGTGCCTTGTAAACGTCAGTACAATATGCTTAGTAATAAATTCCCAGTCTCCGCCCCCTTGGTTGTGGTTAGAAATAGTGTTGTTACCCAAAACATCGATAAAAAATAAATATGTAACACATACACAGGTATGAACATCATATATATGAGCCGAATAAGGGTTTAACCACTTGTAGTATTGAATTAGGAACAATGATGGTACCAAAAACACCCAGACACGAAATTGTAGAAAAAGCGTTATCCACATTGATCTGATCGGGAATCGAACCCGAAACCTCCGAGATGGCGACACCATGAAAACCGATGCGTACGCCACTCGGCCACGGCGGTCATAAATAAAACATTATGTAAAGCTATGAGTAATAGAATTTTGGTCCGGTATATTTCGAGATTATGCTGCCGACCGACATTTTGGGCTTTTCCCTTAACCGCCACGAATAAGAATACGCCCATGGGGTGGTATATTCTTACAACAACACCACACGGTACCAACGGTAATCTTTCTGTATCGTAAATATTACATTTTATAAGAATATTTCGATTACATTTTTATATAAAATAAAAAATAATGTATCGATATATATACAATTAATAAGACATCCCTAATGTCAAGTGACGTCGGCACGTGCCACTTTTAATTAAATTCCTCTCTCGACACTTCCAAACATATGTTGCCAATTTGGGCCCCTCTATTCTGTTTTCAAAATATTAGAATCTATCTCTATGCAGCATATATAAGGTCTATAATCCTTTGAATGATTAAATCTATTTGTTATTGTATAATGTTTTTAGGTCGTCCACTGTTGTATTTTGTAAGCCTGTGTAGGTTTTGTGTGTGTGTGTGTACTTAGCTCTTAATACGACGTGTTAAGGTTGTTATTTCACAGGAAACAAAAAGGCTATCATTTGCAGATTCCAGAAGTGAACGGCAGTGTTTTTAATGGCATGGGTACAGGATGAATGAAAATGACTTATTGCCTTAAATTTACTGAAAACATGACTTGCTAGGCCTGCATACATTCCATCTCCCTTAATCGACTATCTCAAATTGGACATTTTTTTTTTATAGAAAAGAGAACTTTTATAGAAACGAGCAGACGGCTCACGTGATGGTAAGTGGATACCCGCGCCCATGAACACCCGCAATACCAGAGGCATAGCAGATGCGTTGCCGGCCTTAGAGAGCCCCCCCAAAAAATTGGGCGAGGGGTGTGTGCAGGCCTCCGGTTACCTGCACTCACCAGACGAAACGCAGAAGTTTGTTAGACTTCTACTTCACGCCGGTATTCTGCGAGGTCGTGGTACTTCCCCGGTCGAACCGGCCCATTCATGCAACAACAAAAGCTGATGCGAGGCTCTACCACTGTTGATATTACATGTCTAATTTGAGGATTTGTCACGCTTTGCTAGAGCGTAACTGATTCATACCGCAGTTCCAAATACCTCTATTTACTATATGAACAGCATTTTAATAATTGCTCCGCTTGGCAAGCGGATTGGCGATCGCAGTAACACATAGTCCTGTAACTTCGATGCTGCTGCCCGTCACCGGTCTGTAGAGTTCTGGACTGGATATTTAAAATATTAAATCTAATTAATTAATTATTAAATTATTTAATAATATTTTTATGCGATTTAATTCATCTAGACATATACGTATATGTACGTTTTTAATTGTAATAAATTAAATTGCCTTATGCTTTCTGTAAATATATTTATATATAATATTTGACATTTTTAATTTTAATCATGTTTTACTAATGAATTACTGTGTGGTAACGGTGTAAAACAATCACCACTTTCTTTCTTCCCGTGGGCGTCGCAAGAGATGACTAAGAGAAACAGCCTTGAATATCATTATGGCAACAGATAGACGGCAGGATAACCATCTCTAAAAAGATGATCCGAAGATGGACGATCTCCAATCCGCTTGCCACGCACAGCAATTATGGCAAATCCGTTAACAGGCCGTTATATATGTATGTATGTTACAAATAAATTTTAAACTTATTTGATATTATGTAAAGCTAATATTTTTACTAATTAAGTTTTAAGTCTATTTCTTAATGTTTACATACTATTAATATAGTCTAATATTATGAACTATCTCTGTTATATTGTGATGTTCTAGCAAAAAGTAAAATATTTTTACAATAAAAAAGATTAACTCGTTTGAAGCTAAGCTAAATTTTAACTTTACATAAACTTTGGAGAGTACTGAACGTACAAAATTGGTTACGCGAAAATAAAGAGGTTGTAGTTCATTTATTTGCTGAAGTGAATACTTCACTCACCTCATGCCTGAAGTGGACGGTGGAGCACTGCAGCAGTGTTCCCATCAATTTGTGCGGATTCCAGGTCACCGAGTTTGCCCTAAAAGACAATCAGAGATGATTAACTTTCGACAACGTAAGTATATATCATCCACATGACCCCTGTGGACGAGTGGCGTACGCATCGATTTTCATTGGCCGAAATTACTTCATGGTCTAGGCCTGTGCCTACCCCAGTACGGGAAATTGCATAAAGATATTAAAAAAAAAGAAAAATATGAAAGTTTAGATGGATGTTTATTACTCAAGCACGTTAAAAATCTAATGAATAAGTCAGACACGCAATAAGAATAAATGAAATAAGTCAGACACGCAATTTCCCTTTTCGGGGTAGGCAGAAGTCTAGACCATGAAGTAATTTCGACCAACTTTTAACCGGCTTAGTCAAATAATCAGTAATAATTAATATTAAAAAATTATATAATACGAAAAAAGTCACGATAGCCGAGTTGTTGGGTGGTCGTAATTTCGAGTCGAGAGACCCGAGTTCGATCCCCAGGTGGCAGTACCAATGAGTTTTTCAAAAAACTTATGTACGAATTTCATCGTTGGCTTGGACACAAAGGCGGCGACGGGCTCACCACCTGTCACGTTGTCCCGAAAATATCTTCGGTGGAAGGTGGGTCAAAGGGACTTAATTGTCTAGACTTGACCTCTGTCTACCCCTGTATTGGGAATTGCGTGAAGATATTTATTATTATTATATTTATATAATACGCCAATACGTTCATATAGTCAATAGACTCAGGCGTTATTTTGCGGAAATAAATTATAGAGTTGGTATTAAATAATTACATCGCACCATTCCGCTGGCACAAATATAAAAGGCATATGTTTCCTGGTCCGAAGAGAAGAATTGTACCACCCCCCCCCTCTTACAGCACTAATTCAACTTGGACGCACCACCACCTCTACACTCGAAACCAGATAAGATATACCACCACTTTTTCTACATTTTCTCGAGTCTGGGTGTTTGTGGTATCTTTGTTGTTTCTAATTCCATATAACAAGTGCTTAAGCGCTTACTTTGTAATTAGTATGTATTTATTTATTATTATTACTATTTGTAGCCGTGTGGTTGGGTGCTCGGACTTTCGAGTCAAGAGACCCGAGTTCAATCCCCAGGTGGCAGACAGGCCAATGGGTTTTTCAAAAACTTACGTACGACTTATATCGTTAGCTTGGACATAAGACGGTGACGGGCTCACCACCTGTCACGTAGTCTAAAATGTCTTCGGTGGTAGGTAGAAGGGACTTAATTGTCTAGACTAGACCTCTGTCTACTCGTGTATTGTGAATTGCTTGAAGATATTTATTTATTTTTTATTATTTATTTCGATTAACAACTTTATTACATTTATAGTTGTACCATTTCGTACATATAAAACAGTCTTTGCATTTTAAAAGATAATAAATCCTTCCCTAAGTTCAGTCCACACGTATTTACACTTTCAGTGATTTGTACTGTAAGTAAATTTTAAAGTAAAGCACTGTGTTATCTTCTATTGACACAGTTGCTGGATCCTGCATACGTTTTAGGCTAATCCCCACTTTCAATGTTTGGGTCGCCACCCCGAAGCGGTATGTTACACCGTAGTGTCTTTACTACGTATATTATTATATTGTATATTGTATCTCTCCTCTAAAATGATGTGTGAGAATGTGTTATTAATATTAAAGTCATACCAAAATAGATACCTTAAAGTCACGATAGCCGAGTTGTTGGGTGGTCGGAATTTCGAGTCAAGAGACCTGAGTTCGATCCCCAGGTGGCAGTACCAATGAGTTTTTCAAAAACTTATGTACGAATTAATATCGTTGGCTTGGACACAAAGGCGGCGACGGGCTCACCACCTGTCACGTTGTCCCGAAAATATCTTCGGTGGAAGGTGGGTCAAAGGGACTTAATTGTCAAGACTAGACCTCTGTCTACTCGTGTATTGTGAATTGCTTGAAGATATTTATTTATTTTATTATTTATTTCGATTAACAACTTTATTACATTTATAGTTGTACCATTTCGTACATATAAAACAGTCTTTGCATTTTAAAAGATAATAAATCCTTCCCTAAGTTCAGTCCACACGTATTTACACTTTCAGTGATTTGTACTGTAAGTAAATTTTAAAGTAAAGCACTGTGTTATCTTCTATTGACACAGTTGCTGGATCCTGCATACGTTTTAGGCTAATCCCCACTTTCAATGTTTGGGTCGCCACCCCGAGGCGGTATGTTACACCGTAGTGTCTTTACTACGTATATTATTATATTGTATATTGTATCTCTCCTCTAAAATGATGTGTGAGAATGTGTTATTAATATTAAAGTCATACCAAAATAGATACCTTAAAGTCACGATAGCCGAGTGGTTGGGTGGTCGGAATTTCGAGTCAAGAGACCTGAGTTCGATCCTCAAGTGGCCGTACCAATTGGTTTTTCAAAAACTTATGTACGAATTAATATCGTTGGCTTGGACACAAAGGCGGCGACGGGCTCACCACCTGTCACGTTGTCCCGAAAATATCTTCGGTGGAAGGTGGGTCAAAGGGACTTAATTGTCTAGACTTGACCTCTGTCTACCCCTGTATTGGGAATTGCGTGAAGATATTTATTATTATTATATTTATATAATACGCCAATACGTTCATATAGTCAATAGACTCAGGCGTTATTTTGCGGAAATAAATTATAGAGTTGGTATTAAATAATTACATCGCACCATTCCGCTGGCACAAATATAAAAGGCATATGTTTCCTGGTCCGAAGAGAAGAATTGTACCACCCCCCCTCTTACAGCACTAATTCAACTTGGACGCACCACCACCTCTACACTCGAAACCAGATAAGATATACCACCACTTTTTCTACATTTTCTCGAGTCTGGGTGTTTGTGGTATCTTTGTTGTTTCTAATTCCATATAACAAGTGCTTAAGCGCTTACTTTGTAATTAGTATGTATTTATTTATTATTATTACTATTTGTAGCCGTGTGGTTGGGTGCTCGGACTTTCGAGTCAAGAGACCCGAGTTCAATCCCCAGGTGGCAGACAGGCCAATGGGTTTTTCAAAAACTTACGTACGACTTATATCGTTAGCTTGGACATAAGACGGTGACGGGCTCACCACCTGTCACGTAGTCTAAAATGTCTTCGGTGGTAGGTAGAAGGGACTTAATTGTCTAGACTAGACCTCTGTCTACTCGTGTATTGTGAATTGCTTGAAGATATTTATTTATTTTTTATTATTTATTTCGATTAACAACTTTATTACATTTATAGTTGTACCATTTCGTACATATAAAACAGTCTTTGCATTTTAAAAGATAATAAATCCTTCCCTAAGTTCAGTCCACACGTATTTACACTTTCAGTGATTTGTACTGTAAGTAAATTTTAAAGTAAAGCACTGTGTTATCTTCTATTGACACAGTTGCTGGATCCTGCATACGTTTTAGGCTAATCCCCACTTTCAATGTTTGGGTCGCCACCCCGAGGCGGTATGTTACACCGTAGTGTCTTTACTACGTATATTATTATATTGTATATTGTATCTCTCCTCTAAAATGATGTGTGAGAATGTGTTATTAATATTAAAGTCATACCAAAATAGATACCTTAAAGTCACGATAGCCGAGTGGTTGGGTGGTTGGAATTTCGAGTCAAGAGACCCGAGTTCGATCCTCAAGTGGCCGTACCAATTGGTTTTTCAAAAAACTTATGTACGAATTAATATCGTTGGCTTGGACATAAAAGGAGGTGACGGGCTCACCACCTGTCACGTTGTCCCGAAAATATCTTCGGTGGAAGGTGGGTCAAAGGGACTTAATTGTCAAGACTAGACCTCTGTCTACCCCAGTATTGGGAATTGCGTGAAGATATTTATTTATTTTATTATTTTATACCAAAATAGAACGAGTCATTCTCTAAAAAGAAAAATAAAATCAAAATAATATCATATTAATGAAGTTGTTCTAATTAGGAAAGTTATATTGGTAAATTTCTGTATTAATTTCGGTCTAGGGAGGGTAGAAGTGAGTTAAATAAGTGATTTCAGTCTATTCAAGTATTGGATAAATGCACCAAGATACAAAATATATTGCAAGTTAAACGTGCTCGCTTTCTACACGTTGTCTCAATTATACTCTTTAAGGCCTTTAATATTTTTTTCAACTTGAGAAATATTCTATAATGCTATAGATGTCGGAGTCTCCGTTTAAGCTTGACGCATGAGCCAGAAAACTCCGCCCTTCCATAACTTTACGTTATGTGTAAAAAAATATCTTCACGCCATTCCCAACACAGAGGTAGACAGAGATCTAGACAATTAAGTCCTTACGTATTACATTGTTCCTTTGTTATTCCCACTATGAAATTAAATCAATTGATTCCTCAAATGATAAAACCAAGTAAATAGTACAAACACTTGAAATACTATTAAGTACTATTTTAAATTAATAATTTTATTTTTAAGAAGTCACGATAGCCGAGTGGTTGGGTGGTCGGAATCTTGAGTCGAGAGACCCGAGTTCGATCCCCAGGTGGCAGGCTCGTACCAATGGCTTTTTCAAAAACTTATGTAAGAATTACATCGTTATCTTGGACATAAAGGCGACGACGGGCTCACCACCTGTCACGTTGTCCCTTCGGTGGAAGGTGGGTCAAAGGGACTTAATTGTCAAGACTAGACCTCTGTCTACCCCAGTATTGGGAATTGCGTGAAGATATTTATTTATTTTATTATTTTATACCAAAATAGAACGAGTCATTCTCTAAAAAGAAAAATAAAATCAAAATAATATCATATTAATGAAGTTGTTCTAATTAGGAAAGTTATATTGGTAAATTTCTGTATTAATTTCGGTCTAGGGAGGGTAGAAGTGAGTTAAATAAGTGATTTCAGTCTATTCAAGTATTGGATAAATGCACCAAGATACAAAATATATTGCAAGTTAAACGTGCTCGCTTTCTACACGTTGTCTCAATTATACTCTTTTAAGGCCTTTAATATTTTTTTCAACTTGAGAAATATTCTATAATGCTATAGATGTCGGAGTCTCCGTTTAAGCTTGACGCATGAGCCAGAAAACTCCGCCCTTCCATAACTTTACGTTATGTGTAAAAAAATATCTTCACGCCATTCCCAACACAGAGGTAGACAGAGATCTAGACAATTAAGTCCTTACGTATTACATTGTTCCTTTGTTATTCCCACTATGAAATTAAATCAATTGATTCCTCAAATGATAAAACCAAGTAAATAGTACAAACACTTGAAATACTATTAAGTACTATTTTAAATTAATAATTTTATTTTTAAGAAGTCACGATAGCCGAGTGGTTGGGTGGTCGGAATCTTGAGTCGAGAGACCCGAGTTCGATCCCCAGGTGGCAGGCTCGTACCAATGGCTTTTTCAAAAACTTATGTAAGAATTACATCGTTATCTTGGACATAAAGGCGACGACGGGCTCACCACCTGTCACGTTGTCCCTTCGGTGGAAGGTGGGTCAAAGGGACTTAATTGTCTAGACTAGACCTCTGTCTACCCCTGTATTGGGAATTGCGTGAAGGTGTTTATTTATTTTATTTATACAATAATTTTAAACTAAATCACTTATGCTATAGGAATCGGAAACAACGAAGGCCCCCGATAAAATGTAGAAAAAGTGGTTTTTCTATATTGACTTGACCGGGAATCGAACCCGGGACCTCGAGATGGCGACACATTGAAAACCTGTGTTTACGACACTCGTCCACGGAGGTCGTCATTAATAAGCCACAATGAGAGGAAGTGACTTTCGAAAAGATGTCTCAACGGGTGCCAATGTTTTCTAAAGAATTCACTTCTACTACTGCATCCTATTTTTTTTTAATAATGTTAAATCTAGAACAAAGTAAATTTTGAGTAAAGTTTTTAAAATATTTATGGCTCTGACAGAATTGTAGCGATGTAGTTGTGGTAACATGACTGCAGCATTACGCTGAGCCGGTGGCTGTGTTGTTGCTGCAAACGATCTAAAGATCATGTAAGTTTTTCTTTTTAATATATTATATTAAGGTCTTGAGTTGTAGCAATACATGCAGACATAGGCAGGGACAACATCACATATATTGCTTTTATACTAAAGTAAGCGGCTTAGGCACTTGTGTTATGGAATCGGAAACGTACCACAAACACCCAGGAACCTTTTTATTTTCTATATTGCCCTGACCAGGAATCGAACCCAGGACCTCAGAGCTGGCGACGCAGTCAAATCAATAAACAACGAATAAACATTTTTGTTTCTTTCTTTCATTGCAAAAATGCTAAACTGCCTATTTTAGCGTCAATTTGTTCATTATTTCATTAATTTATTTGTTTTTGACAGAATACCAGCGTTGTAGTTGTTACAGCATGGCTACAACATTGTGCTGAGTCGGAGGCCGTTTTGTTGCAGCAACCCACTAATTAATTTTGAAAATTATTGTTGTCTTTTTTGTTGTGTTTAGTTTTAATATTTTAAGTTATAATTTATTTCTGGTTGTAGCGATAAGTAATCTTATTTCTTTCTTTAAGTTTACGCTACGGTGTAAAAAGTGGCCTGCTTTATACGACCCGGATGATAAACGAGCGACAGAGACGGGAGTGAAGCTATGTCGATGTTTTTTTTTGTTTTTTGCCAAGAGGGTGCGAGTTTTAATTGATTGCTGGAGTATATAGCCGTAGGGGTGGCAAAGATTGACAGATATACTGTACTGTACGCATCTAAAGGCGGTTTTATATCTTACCAAATCCTCTTTAAGACGGGATCGGCTACGATACAAAATAATAAAGATAAGATAGGAGATAAAGATAAGATATCCAGACCATCCTATAAACAATTATTAATAATTGTCTGAGTGTGTGAGATGCAGGCGTAAAATAATATCCATACTACTCCTCTTGTGGGTGTGGTAAGAGACATCTGAGAGAAAGCCTTTTAGGTGGCAAATGCTACCGGCAAACGGTGAGAGGGCCATCTCGAAACATACCAGACCAACATTAAGCAGACTACTGAAGAACAGCGTCTAAGTTGTAAGTTATCCGGTATTCCGATCACTAATCTAACAAATTTTTCTTGAGAGAATGAGATATCTATGTCCTGCACTAGACTATTAAGGTCGTCAATTTATATCGTTGCTTGGGCATAAAGACGGCGACAGGCTCACCACCCGTGTTGTAGTGCCAAAAATATGTCTTCGGTGAAAGTGGATTAACTTAATTGTCTACACCTTTGTTTACCCCTGTATTGAGAAAAGCTTCATTTTTGTCACTGAAGTCACGATAGCCGAGTTGTTGGGTGGTTGGAATTTCGAGTCGAGAGACCTGAGTTCGATCCCCAGGTGGCAGTACCAATGGGTTTTTCAAAAACTTATGTACGAATTTCATCGTTGGCGACGCGCTCACCACCTGTCACGTTGTCCCGAAAATATCTTCGGTGGAAGGTGGGTCAAAGGGACTTAATTGTCTGGACTTGACCTCTGTCTACCCCTGTATTGGGAATTGCGTGTAGAGAAAAGCTTGAAGATATTTCTCAATCTACATACTACATACATGTACATATATAACGGCCTGGTAAAGCCCACTGACCGACATAGGCTCAAAAAGATAACGCCACGCATGGCAAGTGGATTTGGCAGTTCCAGACACCTCGCTCCTTACACTTTTGTATTAATTAGTTTACAATGTTAATTTTGATTGATTTGTATCTGGTATTTTCTCACGTGGTCTGAAATGGAGGTGGGCGGGCCACGTGGCACGCTACACTGAGAAGAGGGGGACGAAGTCTTAGCAAACTTTCAGTAACAAAAATGACTTTAAAAGTTTATATTTTAAACCAACTTTCTAACTGATACTTTAAATATTATTTAAGAATTTAAATTTTATACTTAAAGCTGAGCATGAGAATTAAAGAGTAATTAAAATTTGTTGCAAGAATCAAGTGTTACTTACAATAAAAATAACAGAAAAAGTGGTATATTATTCCTACATTTTTGAACACTTTACTTTCAAAACTGGCAAAGCTTTTTACAAGTGCTTTTTTCTGTTTCTTGGTACAATTGAGGTAATCGTTTGGTAATTATTTTGAGGACACTTTCTATTTCTGAAAGTCTCTAATATATTGAACAAACGATAGAATATAGGAAGGAACGATAGCCTAGTTATTTGTATCCCTGCGTTCGAAGACGAGGGTTGCGGATTCGAATCCCGCTACGGACAAACGTATACTTGATGAATATGAAAGTTTGTTCACCATCCATGAACATGTATTATATTATTATTTATTTATGTGGGTTTACGTGTACGTATCTTATCACCATATAGTTGACAAGGCACAGGGCACATTACGACTGAATAGCGTGTAATAATATGTGTCAATGTTCAATTTATGTCCGTAATTATATGTATATGTATTTGAGTGTAAGTTCTGATTTAATACCTGCCCAGTTGAGGACATTTGATTTACTTAATTTATTAAAATTTCTTTAATAAAAAGTATTTTACTGTTGGCTACTTACTAACACACAAACACAAACACACACATGTACACGACGTAATTAATTCGCGCATGGGATACTACAACACATGATATATGCATAACGGTATACATAACATCGTAGCAGTCTCGTAGATTTACTACGGCGTAGTAACGATTGTGGAGTTACGTCGTGTTCCCGTGACGTAGGAGTGACGTGCGAACTTTCAGGTTGCTCCAACGCGTAAGAGATGAGAGGTTTTTAATCCCTTGCGTAGGGTTGACAAATTTAATATTAAAAAATATAACCTTCAATATGTTTTTCTTCGCGCAATTTTTTAAACAGTATTAGACTAAGGTCTACGTAATAAAGTCCTGTCGACTCACTTTAAACCGAAGATTATTCAATCAAGTCAAATCAATTAATTTTCCGGTCAAATTAAATCATTTATTCATTGCCATAAGTAATACACAATTACAATTACAATTACTGTAGTTTTTTTAATCTGCCACCGTTTCGTAATAAGGTACCCCTAACGGAAAAAAACGGCGAAATTCCACAGGTATTTATTGTCATTTAAAAAAATTAAATTTTCATCATAGAATAAATATAAACAACGAGGGAGCGATTAACTCATTTCCCCTTATTATCATTTAAGTATTCATTTATTTTAGTAGTTAATATTATAACTGTATTTATAAAGTTCGTCTTTAATTCATTTCATGAACTTGTTAATAGAATATTAATTTTGCACATTTACGGGAATAAATGAGTGACAGCCCTAGCCCGCATGTCACACGGTCGTCGAGCAAAGCTCTACGAACGGATTTCCTCAACCTCCCCCACACCCTTGCCTCACACAGCATCGGCATTTAGCGCGGCCGCCATGATTGATGGCGGTTAATGGCGGGAATGGAGGATTAATTCGCTAAGCGGATTTAGATGTATTTTATTTGGTGCTCCTTAAAAACAACTCAATTAATATAATTTACCGAGGAAGGTTTACCACGAGCTATATAAGAAAATGCGAATAAGATTGTTCGGCCAACATTGGAGGAACGTCGCGGATCAGAAAAGGCCTGGCGATTGGCATATTTGCGATTTGGGAATGACATAAAAGACATTCCACTCATTTTCTTCCCATAGGTGTCCTTTCTAGGAACCAATCTTGATAATTTATATGGTCACCGAGATTTACAGTCTTTAGTCAAAGTATATGTAATCAGTGCGTTTTACCTGTGAGATATGGTCTTTGACTGCTCACCGAATGAGGAAGATTAAAGTTGCTCAGCGTGTTATGGAAAGAGCTATGCACGGTGTGTCTCTGCGTGATAGAATGGAATGAAGACATCCGACATAACAGTAAAGATCAACACGCTAATGTAGCAATGGGCCGAACTCCATGGAGTAAGTAACTTGTTCATGGGGCGGTGTATACGCTTCTACAACAAAATTTCATTAAATATGCGAAGCCTGCCTATTAACAGGATTAAGAAATTCATTAAAGAAAAGCCTTATAAGAAGAGTTATCACAATATAAATGTAATGACAGTATCTTCTAGGAATGAGATGATTGCTCCCAAGCTATTTCTAGAAAATATCACATCTCATTTTGTATAATATTAAAAGAAAAAACTGACCAATGGGCAGGCCACAGCACGACGAACAGATAACCAATCTAATAAATTTTAATATATAAATTATTATCGCTGCTGTGTCCGTCTATTGCATTTAGAGTAAACGGTATGCATGGTAGGTAATAAAATAATAAATAAAGAAATATCTACACACAATTCCCAATACAGGGGTATATAGGTCTAGTCTAGACAATTAAGTTCCTTCGATCCACCTTCCACCGAAGATATTTTCGGGACAATATGACAGTTGGTGAGTCCGTCGCCGTCTTTATGTCAAAGCCAACGATGTAATTCGTACACAAGTCTTTGAAAAAACTATATTAATTATATAATTACAAATTTTATATTTTTAGAGTTGCTTACGTGTTTAGGTCGCAGGTTTAATCTCTTGTTGTTCATTTCTAGTGTAAATACGTCTTAATATAAAAAAAAAAACTCACCTTTCAATACCCGTGAGACGTGGGTGACGATACTTCTTGGAGAACAGAAGCCCACCACCCCATGCAGCCTATAATAAAACACCATAAAATATCCCACTCATCTAAGCATACAAATATATAAAAAATATCTTGGTGCCATTCGTGGCTTTCATTCAATACTCTGTACTGTACCTGTACCCCACACAGAGGTCTAGACGATAAGGTCAAATAAAATATTTTTATTGCTTATCACATAACAATTATGTTCTTAAATTTGTAGTTCCTGTGTTACTTCGTTAGATCACTGCAACTAGCAAGACGAGAGGGTGAATTATTTATTTTAAAACTATAATTAAAATTGTATTTAACTATAACTATGAACTACTACACAAAGTATAAATAAATATTGTAGTCTCCATCATACACTTTTTTGCCACAGTGTGCCAAGTGATGAGACTGTCGCCCTTTTTGACATAGAAATATATGTATATACGTAAGGATTGGGAAAGGTCACTTACGTCAACATGCATCCACATGTCATACTTCTGACAGATGTCAGCTATCTCCACCAGGGGGTCGAAAGCGCCCAGAACAGTGGTACCGGAAGTGGCGTTCACGAAGAACGGAACCTGTATGTAAAAACATGTTTTCTTCATCAAATAACCATTTCCAGTACTGGACTACTAGATGTTCAGTATTGGGTATTGGCATGACAGTTTTTGGGACAACGTGATAGGTGGTAAGCCTGTCGCCATCTTTATGTACAATGATGATGATGTCGGCGCCATAAAAAGGTAAATACGTGGGATAGTGCACGTCGTAAGTTATCATACCGACGACGAGGAAAACGGTTCATTACGCTAACGCAAATATCTATTATTCAAAATATAGATATGATATTTGTCTTTCGTATTACCTTTTCATTGTAAGGTAGCTAATAGACGCCGGCGTTACTTTGTGGAAATTAATTATTATGAAGATGTTGTTATACAGGCATATGATACTTGGTCCGATGAAAAGAAGTGCACCACCCTCCCTCCAGAGATGCGTGCACTATTTCTCCTGGGCGCACCACCACCATTACAAAAGCACCACACCCGTAAGCAGGTAAAACATTCAATTTCGCGATATTTGTTTCGCTTCAAAACAAGGCATTAGCAAGCCCGTAGACTACATCGTAGAGTCAATCTCAAGTCTTTATGATTCTTATTTGTGTATAATATGTACAATTATTAATTCAATAAGCAATTTGTCTAAATACTAATAAATACACAATAAAAAAATAACGAGAGTCAATGAAAATTAACGTTAAATAAAATTGAAGTTAAAGAAAAAACACTTCCATTTAATTAAGGTTCGTTGAAAGCTCTTATGAGCCTCGAAAAACAGTTTTTTTAAATAAATAAATAAATATCTTCACGCTATTCCCAATACAGGGTAGACAGAGGTCGAGTCTAGACAATTAAGTTCCTTCGACCCACCTTCCACCGAAGATATTTTAGGGACAACTTGACAGGTGGTGAGCCCGTCGCCGGATGTTTTTTAAAAGCGTAAAATTTCATTTTGAAAAAAAATATTTTTGTTGGCTCCCTATCCAAATTGACGTTAAGCTTCGAAGAAATTATAGCTGTCACTTGTCACATAGTAGACTCACGTTGCCGCGGTCCTTGTGGTAGCGCACGAGGCGCTCGAGCTCGGCGGGCAGCATGCGCCCCCGCTCGTCGGACGGCACGCACACGCAGTAGTCCGTCCCCAGCCCCCCCACGGACGCGCACGACTTCACCGAGTAGTGGCACTGCGGGGGACAAACCAATCTGTACCTCTGTGTACCGGTTTGGTACGGGGAAACATGAGCAAGGGTAACAAAACCTAACCTTGCCTAAGTTCCCTTATTCACTAGCCACAGTTTTCAAAGATATAAGCCCACAATTGTCAGAAGACTCTGAGCGTTATTGATGATGTGATGACCTTCGACAAGATGACGAGGTTCGAAGGTCTAACGTACGTGCACGAACGGAGGTCTTCTAGTCACATAACATAGATAACGGCCTGTTAATGTCCTCTGCAGGACATAGGCCTCTTTGACAGGGACGATTTGCCATAATCACCACGCTTGGCAAGCGGATTGGAGATCACAGTACCAGACCACTCGCAATTCTGACGCTGCTGCCCATCGGTCTGATTATTTTGTCTGATATTTTTTGAGATGATTATCCCGCCATCTGTCGGTTGCCATAATGATATTCAAGTTTTCCCTTAGTCGCCTCTTACGACATCCAAGGGAAGAAAGGGCGACTCCCTTTATATACCCAATATTCTTATTCCGTTACCACACGGAGGGTTCTGGTTAATAGCTCCAATTGAATTGTTTATTTCTTTGTATAAAAACACTTTATTTACGAATTTTACAATATTAGTAGCGTAAATAGTTATTAAGATTCTGGTGCTGTCGCTTATATTGTGCAAAGGATATTTTGGAGAATTTGATCTAATAATAACGCTTGGCGGTACCGGTCGGCTTAATTTTTGAAGCTACTGACAACCATTATCGTTTTAAGTTACCCTAAACCACCTCTTATGTAGTCACGATAGCCGAGTTGTTGGGTGGTCGGAATTTCGAGTCGAGAGACCCGAGTTCGATCCCCAGGTGGCAGTACCAATGAGTTTTTCAAAAAACTTATGCACGAATTTCATCGTTGGCTTGGACATAAAGGCGGCGACGGGCTCACCACCTGTCACGTTGTCCCGAAAATATCTTCGGTGGAAGGTGGGTCAAAGGGACTTAATTGTCTAGACTTGACCTCTGTCTACCCCTGTATTGGGAATTGCGTGAAGATTTCTAAACCACCTCTTACAAAATCTACAATTACCAACCCTATATGATGGAGGTTTATGAAAGCAGGCAAAGTTTTTCTAGCATAAATCTTTCCTAAAAAGTAGCGATGGTCAAAAGCAAAATGGGCATATGCTTAAGACCATACAACAGAAGTTAAAGCTTCAATAAGGCGAGGTTATTAATACGAAATACATTTTTTTAATTAAATAATTTATATTTTTTAATTAAATAATTTTGTATTCTGGTTCTTATTTTTTTTTCTTTTTATTCTTTATCTCTCTCGCTCCTTTAGTCGAACTCTTGTCGACTTTAATTGAACGAGCATTACATAGCGTAACCGCTCAATCTTGTGTGTCATGAGTGTCTAGGAAAAAATTGCACTGTGCTTCTAAATATTTCGCTAAAAAAATTCTCGCTGTATAAATGAAAAGTTTTCTTATAAACTAAAGCGTAGAGGAAAAGGAAAAGCGAGTACCTGGTCAGAGGTGAACATGACGAGCTGCCCAGGGATGCTGGATAGGCCCTTCTCCTTGTACTGAGGGAACTTGTGGTGGCGTGCCGCCAGGAATGCGTAGAGGTTCGACACCGACCCGCCTGTGATTAAACACATATAAAACAACATCAAAATTTCGATGTAACCGATTATCTGTATTGTATTCTTAAATAATAATTACACGGGAACCCCTGGGAATAAGGTGATCGCTCCCAAACTGTTACTAGAAAAGATCACATCACATTTTGTAAAATATTAAAAAAATATTACCCAAAAAAGATGGTATCTACTCCGTAGAGCTTCTCCGTTACGAAACGGTGGTCGATTAAAAAAATTATTATCGACAAACGAAACTACATTCTTATTACGATATATTTTTTTACTTCATTTGATTTGTAGAAAAGTTGTCAATGAATTAAGAATTGCTTTCTACATGGACCCGTCTGGAAATCGAACTAAGCATTCAAAGCTAGCGGGAACTTGTAAATGCGTGTGTACGCCACTTTACAACGGAGTCGTTAATGTGTTACATGATGGTTTTTCATGTAAATGTTACCAACTAATATTAACATTATGTTGAACAGAGAGTATTAAGGATACACACCGGGAGCTAGAATGGAATCGCCACTTTTCCAGCCGATCATCGACCGCATCTTCTCCAGCACCACATTCTCCATCAAGATGAAAACCGGTGCGATCTCGTACGTGAACATGTTGGTGTTGGCCGCAGCGGTGAGCCATTCACCGGCCAAGGAGATGATGTCCAGGCCGCAGGAGAGCTGGTTGAAGAAGTGCGGGTGTCCTGAGGGTCAAACATAATTTATAAATAAATAAATAAAAATTAACATCTTCACGCTATTCCCAATACAGGGGTAGACAGAGGTCGAGTCTAGACAATTGAGTCCCTTCGACCCACCTTCCACCGAAGATATTTTCGGGACAACTTGACAGGTGGTGAGCCAGTCGCCGTCTCATCATTCTTCAAAATTAAATTAAATAAGTGTTGTCCTTAACTTGGTTTTCATTTTTTTTATCTTAATCTTCCCAATACTGGGGTGGACAGAGGTGTAGACAATATAGTCTTTTTGACCCACCTTTTATCCAAGCTTATTTATAGAGACAATGATACCACAAACATAATTAGAAATATCATTAGATTTACATGAATTTTCTTTACCTATCAAATATGGAAATAAAGTTTTATAAATAATTCGAGTATATGGTACTGTGGCTGTGTGATATCGGCGTAAGATAATTCCACCCCCTTTCTTCCCATGGTAAAACCTTGAAAATAACATTGGCTACCGAAAGATAATAATATAACATAATAATAAAATAACGGCATAACCATAATACATACTACGAGAAATACAAGACCAAAATTGAGCAGATCGGTGACAGGCAGAACTGAATAGATAGGGACAACATCACATACAATACTCCGATCCCAAAGTAATTAGCTAAAGTACTTATGTTATGGAATCAGAAACAACAAAGGTACCACAAACACGACCAGTCACGATAGTCGAGTTGTTGGGTGGTCGGAATTTCGAGTCGAGAGACCCGAGTTCGATCCCCAGGTGGCAGTACCAATGAGTTTTTCAAAAACTTATGTACGAATTTCGTCGTTGGCTTGGACATAATGGCGGCGACGGGCTCACCACCTGTCACGTTGTCCCGAAAATATCTTCGGTGGAAGGTGGGTCAAAGGGACTTAATTGTCTAGACTTGACCTCTGTCTACCCCTGTATTGGGAATTGCGTGAAGATATTTATATTTATTTATTATTTTAAGGGTTTTTAAAGAGCTGGCATAACCTTTAAAACCGGTGTGAACTCCACTCGACCACGAAGTTTTTATCATCGAATCTATAAAAACATGACCAAAAACAAAAAACTATTTGAGCATTATATTGAACTTTCTCAACAAAATTGTTTTAGAACTCGCCCACTCTCGATCCGGATGTAATAGCGCGCACGGACGCATCCGTAAATTGTTGATTTTCCACCGGAAGTTCCACAACCTTAATACGCCATTTTATTTTGGTACTTAGCAATAAATACAAAAAATGGTTAAAATATCAGCTCTAACAACGAAAAATATAAAAACTTATTCACAGTTCACTTTTATGTTTTGATTTTCATGATTCTGGGATCTCGGATTCGATTCCCAAATCCAAGAGTGGAAAGTCATTATTTATACATTGTCCCGGGTTTATACATACCGCAGCTACTTTAGCTGCTTATTTAGGGATCAGATAAATGTATGTCATTAACATCATTTATCATTCTTGTAAATAAATATAAATATATAATTAAAAAAGTCACGATAACCGAGTGGTTGGGTGGTCGGAATTTCGAGTCAAGAGACCCGAGTTCGATCCCCAGGTGGCAGGCTCGTACCAATGGGTTTTTCGAAAACTTATGTACGAATTATTTTTTTATTACTTTTATTTAAAAAAATTTAATAAATAAATATAGATAAATAAATATCTTCACGTCATTCCAAATACAGGGGTAGAAAGAGGTTCAGTCTAGACAATTAAGTCCCTTTGACCCACCTTCCACCGAAGATATTTTCAGGACAACGTGACAGGTGGCAGACAACGCCACGACAGCCCGTCGCCGTCTCTATGTCCAATACAACGATATAATGCGTACATACATTTTTGAAAAACCTATTGGTACGAGCCTGCCACCCGGGGATCGAACTCGGGTCTCTTGAGTCGAAATTCCGACCACCGAACCACTCGGCTAGTATGACTCTTTTGACAGTGATTATAAACATATTTTTGTTACATTTATCTATTCTTCATATCGAAATAAAAGACACACCCTCTTTTAAAGTGTCCCCGGAGGTCCACCGATCATATTTTGGTACGTTATTTATGTGTAAATTTTCCCGCTCATTCCGGCGCAGATAATATTTAGAAATATTATTTTTGGGTTATGACAATTTTGTAAAGGAGTTCTTTACTCTACTATTTTTGCAATTTGCTCTCTTAAGATATAATGTTAAATAAAAAATTCTTTAGCACCATTCTGACTTGAAAGACTATAAAACGCAATAACAATACTAAAAGGAAAATAAGCCAAAATGAAAAGAAGAATACGTTAAGCCTTAATGAGAGAAGGAGACTTTCGAAAACAAATACCAGCCAGTGCGATTTAAAATTCGAATAAAAAAGAAAATATTACATCGCGGGTTGGAATGGAACTACCGCAATCGAATAATACATCAGACAGAGCTCATTTCCGTGTCGTTTTGAAAAACTATTAAATGATAAAGTGTGAACAGTGGCGGCGCGTGCCGGTCCCCGGGGCGGGCTATCAAACGACGCAGGCGAGGGAGTGGGCAAACAGAATTAAATCAAAACTGGCGGGAATTTAAATTAGCCGTATTGTAGACGTTCGCACGACAGTGTGGGATCTACCAGTTTATGATTTCTAACTCTTCAATCATTTTTGTCCGGCGACCTCTGTGGACGAATGGCGTAAACACCGGTTTTCAAGGTATCGCCATCTCGAGGCTCCGGGTTCGATTCCTATTATTATTATTACATATGTATTATTATTTTTTTATAGAAAAGGAAGGCAAAGGAGTAGGTGGCACACGTGATGGTAAGTGATTACCGCCGCCGACGAACATCTGCAATACCGGAGGAATAGCAGATGTTTTGCTGGCCTTTGAGAAAGGTATAGGTTCTTTTCTTGAAGGTCCCTAAGTTGCATCGGTCCGAAAAAACCGCTGACGGCAGCACATTCCATGAAGTGCTAGTGCGTGGCAGAACATTTTGCGAAAAACGCACTATGGTGGAATGCCAAGCATCAAGATGGTGTTGATGAAATTTTTGACTATGCCGTAAGGTACGATGAAAAAATTCAGCGGCTGGGATTAATCCGAACAATTCCTCGGAGCACTCACCGTAGTAGAAAATGCAAAGAGATGCAACATCTCTTCGCAAGGCCAGGGGATCTAGCCGATCGGATAGAGTATGGTCGTCGACAATTCAAGCCGCTCTTTGTTGGAAAATTTTTATTTTCGCGTTCAGCTATGTTGTTTCTAGTCAAGTGATGAATAAGACACAATACTAAGACAATAATAAGACACTAAAGATAAACGTGGCAAAAATTTTACATGTACTATACATGTAAAAGTTTTAAGCAGTCACGATAGCCGAGTTGGGTGGTCGGAATTTCGAGTCAATAGACCCGAGTTCGATCCCCAGTTGGCAGGCTACGGACCAATGGGTTTTTCAAAAACTTATGTACGAATTATATCGTTGGCTTGGACATAATGACGGCGACGGGCTCACCGACTGTCAGGTTGTCCCGAAAATATCTTCGGTAGAAGGTGGGTCGAAAGGACTACTACTAAGTATAAACCTGTATCTACCCCTGTGAGTTAGGAATTGCGTGAATATATTTTTTTTTTCATTAATAATATTTATACTTTATTTACTTACATTTTTATTTAATTTTTTTTTCGGTTCGATTGGAATTCGAACCCAAAATTCTACAGTGAGATACGCTTTATGCGGTCGTTGTGAGATTAAAATATTAAAATTCAAAGCACATTTTCTATTTTAAATACAAATAAACTTTTTCAGTTAAATACTATTCAAACTATAACATTCGGGAAGTAGAATTTTTATAGCTTTAGTCGCCCACCAAAAGATCAAAAGCTCTGTATTTACAAACATAAAGTTTAAGTTTGCATGAAAGCTTTGGAGATGGGGCTGCCACAACAAAAATAATATTAATTCGTCAAGAGGAATTTCATATAATCCCCTCGGTACACGAGCAGATGGGGTCGCAATTAATTTGGGTTCGCCAAGTCAGGTGTTGCCATAATTCCGATTTAATCTGCATTTTAGAGGGCAGCGCTGGTGTGGGGTGCCTTTTTTAGTGAAACTACTGGCGTGAATGTTTATGTGGCGAGTTTGAATTGGAATTTTGGGGTGCAAATATTTCTCAAGATAACATGCAAAGAATTTAAAGAATTTCATGTTCATATTGGAAGTTATTTCGCATTCCCATTATTTTGTAAAGTTTGATTGTGCGTATGATCGTTTTAGAGTACCAGCTAGAGATATAAATTGTACAAAGTTTTAAAAAAAACTCAATAGTACAAGCCTTCTTCAAAAAAAACCGAATTCAAGTCTTCCAAGTCAAATTGGTATCATGCCACGAGGAGTAGGGTTGTAAAATCATTGTAGTTGTAAATATAATAATTAATATATTTATTTTTAAATATTAATTATTAGTAATTAATATACATAATTTATTTAGATTATTTTAGATTATTAGTAATTAATAAGCAATATATACATAATAAGAATAACGCACTTGCACTTTATGGAATGTGCTGCCGTCAGCGGTTTTTCCGGACCGATACGACTCAGGGATTAAAAATTTATTAAGAAAAAAGCCTATACCCTTCTCAAAGGCCGGCAACGCATTTTTGCTATTCGTCTGGTATTGTGGGTTTTTACTGACGGCGGTGATCACTTACCATCTCGCGAGTAACTTGCATGTATGCCTCCTATTGTATATAAAAATAATAATTTTGTTTCTATTAGAACACATTTAATCAAGTCAAATTAAGATCAACCAACCACTGACTCCCGCAACATTTTTAACCACAGTTAAAAAAGACGCCGTAAACTTTTTACGTCATCTTATCAATACGTCATAAGCAGAAAAATATATCGGTAAAGATAACCCTTGACATTCGAGCACTCTCGAAGTCAATACAACATCTTTTCAAGCCTACTTATCTCTCACCACAAGGATCCCATGGGAGTGCTCCCCTATCAAAAGCTACCGCCGTCTATCATAGAGAAAAAAAATCAGTTTATTTGTTATCCTTTTCTAAGTGTCATAAAAGCGAATGTTTGTTTGGCAGCCGACACGTGGCGGGCTGTCAAAGTGACAGCAATCAGGCGCCATTGTTGCAGCATTTATTTGGGATGCACAACTAATAATATTCATTTAATAATATTGTTTAATTTTGAAGCAATTTTATGAAGCCTACGTAATCTTTGTGTTTTATCTTTTGAAGTCATGGAACCATAATATTATGTTTTCATATACCTACATATGCAGAAGGCTGTTATTATATGTTATATTAAGAAAATTAGGGAGAAAAGATTATGCAGCGTTCTCTGATTTCTCATTTACTAAAGCATCATACTCTTGTACTATATTCTGATATTTTCATGCTATTTCCCATACTGTGGTCGACAGAGGTCTAGACAATGAAGTCCTTTCGCTTGATGTTGTATGCATCTAATGTATAATTTAAATTGATTTGAATCTTATACTTCGATACAGGTTTTCCCTTATTACACTAATAAGTGACAACCAGTCGAAAAGCACTTTGAAGAAGTGTGTGAAGTGTAGTGGCAAGTTTTATTTCTTTTGACGACATCTGTGGACGAGTGGCTTATACACCGGTTTTCATGGTGTCGCCAGTTCTGAGGAACCGGGTTCGATTCCCGGTCAGGTCAACCTAGAACATCACTTATTCTCGAGTGTTTGTGGTACCTTCGTTGTTTCTGATTCCATAATACAAGTGCATAAGCTGCTTACTTTGGAATCAAAGCAATGTATGTCATTTTGAAATTATCTATGTATGTATGTATTTCACATTGAATAGAGCTAAATTAACCAGAAGCGAGGGCGGAATTAAACTCGAAACTACGTGACCTGTATGATAATAATTTTCTCGTAATCAAATATTATTGTGTTGATAGCGATATTGTTTCGCCAATAAGGCGTAATTCGCCAAAAAGGCCAATAAGGTCACAGTTTCATGTAGCTTAATAAAAGCTACATGAAACTGTGACCGAATCGATGTCTTTAGAAAACTGGATTTCTACATTAACCTACAATCTGCAAATCGAACATTCTACATTAATCTGTAAATCGAAGCCGAGACCTCAGAGATTGCGTCACCTTGAAAAATGATACATAATCGTCCACGATTGTCGAGTATCTAACGTAAGACTCAATTAGAGCCTTGAAGAATATCTCTGATAAAATAGGCTCATGTAAAGGATATTTGACAACTTTCGTGGTCTAGCTCTGATCTTCGGCTTCGATTCCCGGGCGGTTCAATATAGAAAACTACTTTTTCTACTTAGTCGGGGGTCTGGGTGTTTTTGGCGCCTTATTTGTTTCCGATTCCATAACACAAGTGATTTATCTACTTACATTGGGATCAGAGCATTATATGTGATGTTTTCCGTATCTACGTAGTTCTTTATCTGTCCACATTTCACCAAGATATTGATATATATATATATATATGTGTAATATTAACTACTAAAGAAATATGTTCTTCCATCTAATCTCGATCCATCCTATCTCACAAAGCCGAGAACTCTATAAAAGTGAATCCATAACGCGGAATCCTAATCTGTATTCAACAACGGACAGACAAGGGGATGATCCATCAAACTATGTTAATACGGGTTTCAATAGAATGGAAAAACGTGGGGAGGCGTGCTCGTGGGGTGACCATGACGAATCGGACGTGGAAAAGTAAGAAGGACCAGTAAGTGTGTGAAGTGAAGAAACGGTCACTCAGATCACCGGACCGATCACCAGACGGTTATAGTGACACATTAGAATTATAAATAAATAATAACAAAACTAAGTGACAATGTACGCCTAGAACTTTTACTTTTTTAGGTTTCATTTTAAATAAGTTTTTTACGCAATACGGAATTATGATTCCTTAGAATCAATACATACATAAAGAATCATACGGAATATTTTTTAAATTTAATAACACATATTTAATTAAATAGCTTTGGGGGAGGCCTATCTTCAGCAGTGGACTCTTGATAGGCTGTAAAGAAAAAGAAGAAGAAAAACCTAATTGAAAAAAGAGTTTTTACCGAATAACTAGTATTATAATAAAAAATAAAACTCATTGTCACCCTGAAGCGGTGGCTTAATCCAATGATTTGCGTGACATTACGGCCAGCCGAGAGCCTCTTGTAAATCAAGGTGGGTTTTATAATACGGCTTATAGCGCACTTATTGTTTTTACTGCTCGGGGATCAACTTGAATATAAATAGCTGGATTTTATCTATAGCCTTTCTATAGACGCTCGAAAACACTATAGTATAGTAATGATTACAGCTTGCTACAAATTAAAGCATTTAAATTCGTAGAGTGATGAAGTGCTACAGAAATAGCTACGAATTTTGTAAAGATTTCTCTTTTATGGGATGGGATGGGATTTCTATTTTTCTTTTATGGGAGAAGGTCATGAAAGCCGAGTGGTTGGGTGGTCGGAATATCGAGTCAAGAGATCCGAGTAGATCCCCAGGTGGCAGGCAAATACCAATGGGTTTAAAAAAAACTTATGTCCGAATTATATCGTTGGCTTGTATATAAAGACGGCGACGGGCTCACCACCTGTCGTAACAAACTATCTTCGGTGGGATGTGGATAGAAATGACTTACTTGTTCAGACCTCTGTCTACCCCTGTATTGGGAATAGCGTGTGGATGTCTATTTATTTATTTTTGGGAGAAGGTGAAATCGAACAATCAGCTTATCTTTTGGTAAGTGGAGGCCGATGAACACCTGTCACGCAATAGAATCTGTTGTTGCGTTATCAAGCCTTAAAACGGGACTAGTAAAGTTGATCGCGTGATCGCGTTAAGAGGGTTCCGTAAAATCACAAATATGATTTATCACGTTATTTTAAGACTACTATAGTATATATAATACTATATATAAGAGGACTATTTATTAGGTATCCCGTTATCTATAAGTAGACAACAGATTTCTGTATTTATTCAAAATGTTATGCTTTTTCGGAGACAGTCTCATCAGTCAACCCATTGTAGCCTGTTTTCTTGAATAACTTTATAGCTATTTTAAAATTGTAAGCCGTTTACAGAAATGAAATTCATATAATGCAATTTATAATTAAATAAAATTCCTTATTTAAATATTGAACTTCCTCTTTCTTTCTTGCGTTTATCTCTAAAGCAATGGAACACATTTCATAAATTATGGCTCTTCAAACACAATACGCCTGTCCCGAACAGACGTCATTTTTCTTTCGCAGAGCCGGAGATTCGTCTCGAAATCACAAGATCGATGCTGTGCCCCATCGCCCGCAGCCCGACAAGCGATTACGGAACGCTCGGCCAAGCGCATAATTCGAACGGGACGAAAACGCGCCGACTGTGCGCGCCCTAATGTCGCACATGGGCGAGTTTTAAAGCGCTCGCCCGATGCGCCTGGCTTTGTTTCGCTTAATGGATGTTTGCGAGATCATGACTTTTATTTTATTGAAACTTTAGAAATGTTTTAAAATAGACAATAGTTTTGTTCAAAAAAAAAATAAAACAAACAGTCGTAAACTTGTCTATGTCGTATTTCGAATAATGTTATTAAGAGGTCTAGACAGTTTGTTCTTCTTGATACCCATTTCACTGGCATATTTGTGTTTTGTGGTTGTAGCATATTTCTGGCATTTTTGTGTTCAGTGGTTGGGTGCACGGCACAAGAAAGTCTAGTTCGATCTCTAGGAGGTAAGCTCGTACTAATGAATTTTTTTTTCAAATACTATGTACGATTTATATAGGTTGACTTGGACATATAGACACCGACATCCTCACCACCTGTCATGTTGTCCTAATATAGGTGCTCAGGTGAATTGTGACTACCAGTGTGAAAATAATGTCATAAACTCGAATTTAGTAAACTTTCGAAAAATGTAATAATCTATACATATAAATAAAATTGGAGTGTCCGTATGTTATGCTGAAATAACCGTTTTTTACTAGATGTTTATGAATATATATGGTATGGTACATACATCAAAATATATTTTTTTGCTATTTTTTTCTTCTGTCAGTCTGTTTGTTCCGGCTAATCTCTGAAACGGCTGGACCGTAATGAATAAATGCGAACAACATTTTCTACATGGCTCTGATCCCAAAGTGGCTAAAGCACTTATGTAAAGGAATAAGAAATAACGAAGACACCAAAAAAACTGACGGCCACAAATCTGTAACAATGTAGTAAAAGTTGTTTACTACATTGACCCGTCCGGGAGTCGAAGCTGGAACATCTCAGAGACAGCTCTGAGATGTTCCTCTGTGGTCGTCATTAAATATGGTTATCCGTTGTGGTATCTACTAAAATAAATTATACAAAATGCCGGGGAAAATGTCAACAGTGCTCTATCTGCGTTTGTCAAAAAGCAGGATGTAGTCATAAAGCGTTCGCCCTGCAATTCATAACGCAGTGCTAATACCGACTTCATTACATAGCAGCGAAACCTGGGTCTTCGAGAAGAAGCATAAAAGTAAGTTGAAATGGAGATGCGATCTCTTCGTAAATGTATGGCGTTGCCAAGCGCATAATTCGAACGGGACGAAAACGCGCCGACTGTGCGCGCCCTAATGTCGCACATGGGCGAGTTTTAAAGCGCTCGCCCGATGCGCCTGGCTTTGTTTCGCTTAATGGATGTTTGCGAGATCATGACTTTTATTTTATTGAAACTTTAGAAATGTTTTAAAATAGACAACAGATTTCTGTATTTATTCAAAATGTTATGCTTTTTCGGAGACAGTCTCATCAGTCAACCCATTGTAGCCTGTTTTCTTGAATAACTTTATAGCTATTTTAAAATTATAAGCCGTTTACAGAAATGAAATTCATATAATGCAATTTATAATTAAATAAAATTCCTTATTTAAATATTGAACTTCCTCTTTCTTTCTTGCGTTTATCTCTAAAGCAATGGAACACATTTCATAAATTATGGCTCTTCAAACACAATACGCCTGTCCCGAACAGACGTCATTTTCTTTCGCAGAGCCGGAGATTCGTCTCGAAATCACAAGATCGATGTTGTGCCCCATCGCCCGCAGCCCGACAAGCGATTACGGAACGCTCGGCCAAGCGCATAATTCGAACGGGACGAAAACGCGCCGACTGTGCGCGCCCTAATGTCGCACATGGGCGAGTTTTAAAGCGCTCGCCCGATGCGCCTGGCTTTGTTTCGCTTAATGGATGTTTGCGAGATCATGACTTTTATTTTATTGAAACTTTAGAAATGTTTTAAAATAGACAACAGATTTCTGTATTTATTCAAAATGTTATGCTTTTTCGGAGACAGTCTCATCAGTCAACCCATTGTAGCCTGTTTTCTTGAATAACTTTATAGCTATTTTAAAATTATAAGCCGTTTACAGAAATGAAATTCATATAATGCAATTTATAATTAAATAAAATTCCTTATTTAAATATTGAACTTCCTCTTTCTTTCTTGCGTTTATCTCTAAAGCAATGGAACACATTTCATAAATTATGGCTCTTCAAACACAATACGCCTGTCCCGAACAGACGTCATTTTCTTTCGCAGAGCCGGAGATTCGTCTCGAAATCACAAGATCGATGCTGTGCCCCATCGCCCGCAGCCCGACAAGCGATTACGGAACGCTCGGCCAAGCGCATAATTCGAACGGGACGAAAACGCGCCGACTGTGCGCGCCCTAATGTCGCACATGGGCGAGTTTTAAAGCGCTCGCCCGATGCGCCTGGCTTTGTTTCGCTTAATGGATGTTTGCGAGATCATGACTTTTATTTTATTGAAACTTTAGAAATGTTTTAAAATAGACAACAGATTTCTGTATTTATTCAAAATGTTATGCTTTTTCGGAGACAGTCTCATCAGTCAACCCATTGTAGCCTGTTTTCTTGAATAACTTTATAGCTATTTTAAAATTATAAGCCGTTTACAGAAATGAAATTCATATAATGCAATTTATAATTAAATAAAATTCCTTATTTAAATATTGAACTTCCTCTTTCTTTCTTGCGTTTATCTCTAAAGCAATGGAACACATTTCATAAATTATGGCTCTTCAAACACAATACGCCTGTCCCGAACAGACGTCATTTTCTTTCGCAGAGCCGGAGATTCGTCTCGAAATCACAAGATCGATGCTGTGCCCCATCGCCCGCAGCCCGACAAGCGATTACGGAACGCTCGGCCAAGCGCATAATTCGAACGGGACGAAAACGCGCCGACTGTGCGCGCCCTAATGTCGCACATGGGCGAGTTTTAAAGCGCTCGCCCGATGCGCCTGGCTTTGTTTCGCTTAATGGATGTTTGCGAGATCATGACTTTTATTTTATTGAAACTTTAGAAATGTTTTAAAATAGACAATAGTTTTGTTCGAAAAAAAATAATAAAACAAACAGTCGTAAACTTGTCTATGTCGTATTTCGAATAATGTTATTAAGAGGTCTAGACAGTTTGTTCTTCTTGATACCCATTTCACTGGCATATTTGTGTTTTGTGGTTGTAGCATATTTCTGGCATTTTTGTGTTCAGTGGTTGGGTGCACGGCACAAGAAAGTCTAGTTCGATCTCTAGGAGGTAAGCTCGTACTAATGAATTTTTTTCAAATACTATGTACGATTTATATAGGTTGACTTGGACATATAGACACCGACATCCTCACCACCTGTCACGTTGTCCCGAAAATATCTTCGGTGGAAGGTGGGTCGAAGGGACTTAATTGTCTAGACTTGACCTCTGCCTACCCTGTGTGTTGGGTACTGCGTGAAGATATTTATATTTATTTATTTATTTATTTATGTACGATTCCTGATGGTCCGAATAATGCTATTTTCTATTCCCTTCGTTGATTCCTTTTTCAATTTTTTAATTTTTAACCATTTGTCAGATATGCTCTCGACATTTTTTGGAACTTTATACGAAATGGGTATTTTCTATGTATTCTTTTATGTTATTAAATCAAAGAGAAAATGTATTTAAAATTTCAACTGACACGGCGGGGTTTCAGTTGAAATTTTTAAAACATTTTTTCTCTTTAATTTAATAACATAAAAAGTTCAGTATAACTTATATACTTTAAAAATCAATAAAATTACGTAATGTATTCTTTTGTTTCAGTTTTTAAATATGGTTATCCGTTGTGGTATCTACTAAAATAAATTATACAAAATGCCGGGGAAAATGTCAACAGTGCTCTATCTGCGTTTGTCAAAAAGCAGGATGTAGTCATAAAGCGTTCGCCCTGCAATTCATAACGCAGTGCTAATACCGACTTCATTACATAGCAGCGAAACCTGGGTCTTCGAGAAGAAGCATAAAAGTAAGTTGAAATGGAGATGCGATCTCTTCGTAAAATGTATGGCGTTGCCTTGGCTGACCGAATGCGAAACGAAGAGGTTCGTAATATGGCAGGTCTGAAATATGATTAACACTAAAATGGATAGGGGCGTGTTGCAATGGTTTGGGCACGTTGAGCGAATGATTGAACAAAATATATAGCACGAAAGTTAATCTTAGAAGGAGTCGAGATAGGCCGAGAATAACTTTCCACACTATGTGAGCAAATTGCTCGAAGAGAGGAAGATTAGAAGTACTCAGAAAAATGATGAATTTGAAAGAATCGTGCAAGGATCGTGATACTTAGTGATCAGTTCTCTTTGCCAACCCCGTTAGGGACTATGCTTAAAGATATTTCTTACTAATATTATCAAAAATAAAAAATGAAAATAAATAAAATTGGAGTGTCCGTTTGTTATGCTGAAATAACCGTTTTTTACTAGATGTTTATGAATATATATGGTATGGTACATACATCAAAATATATTTTTTTTACTATTTTTTTCTTCTGTCAGTCTGTTTGTTCCGGCTAATCTCTGAAACGGCTGGACCGTAATGAATAAATGCGAACAACATTTTCTACATGGCTCTGATCCCAAAGTGGCTAAAGCACTTATGTAAAGGAATAAGAAATAACGAAGACACCAAAAAAACTGACGGCCACAAATCTGTAACAATGTAGTTAAGTTGTTTACTACATTGACCCGTCCGGGAGTCGAAGCTGGAACATCTCAGAGACAGCTCTGAGATGTTCCTCTGTGGTCGTCATTAAATATGGTTATCCGTTGTGGTATCTACTAAAATAAATTATACAAAATGCCGGGGAAAATGTCAACAGTGCTCTATCTGCGTTTGTCAAAAAGTAGGATGTAGTCATAAAGCGTTCGCCCTGCAATACATAACGCAGTGCTGATACCGACTTCATTACATAGCAGCGAAACCTGGGTCTTCGAGAAGAAGCATAAAAGTAAGTTGAAATGGAGATGCGATCTCTTCGTAAAATGTACGGCGTTGCCTTGGCCGACCGAATGCGAAACGAATAGGTTCGTAATATGGCAGGTCTGAAATATGATTAACACTAAAATGGATAGGGGCGTGTTGCAATGGTTTGGGCACGTTGAGCGAATGATTGAACAAAATATATAGCACGAAAGTTAATCTTAGAAGGAGTCGAGATACGCCGAGAATAACTTTCCACACTATGTGAGCAAATTGCTCGAAGAGAGGAAGATTAGAAGTACTCAGAAAAATGATGAATTTGAAAGAATCGTGCAAGGATCGTGATACTTAGTGATCGCTTCTCTTTGCCAACCCCGTTAGGGACTATGCTTAAAGATATTTATTACTAATATTATCAAAAATAAAAAAATGAAAATAAATAAAATTGTAGTCATGATTTAATCTTGCTTGTACGTTAATTTCTCGCCATTTTATTTAATTTAGTCACGATAGCCGAGCGGTTGGGTGGTCAGAATTTCAAGTCAAGAGCCCCGAGTTCGATCCCCTGGTGGCAGGCTCGTACCAATGGGTTTTTCTAAAACTTATGTACGAATTATATCGTTGGCTTGGACATGAAGGTGGCGACGGGCTCACCACCTGTCACGTTGTCCCGAAAATATCTTCGGTGGAAGGTGGGTCGAAGGGACTTAATTGTCTAGACTTGACCTCTGCCTACCCCTGTGTGTTGGGTACTGCGTGAAGATATTTATATTTATTTATTTATGTACGATTCCTGATGGTCCGAATAATGCTATATTTCCCTTCTATTCCCTTCGTTGATTCCTTTTTCAATTTTTTTAATTTTTAACCATTTGTCAGATATTTTTTTGGAACTTTATACGAAATGGGTATTTTCTATGTATTCTTTTATGTTATTAAATCAAAGAGAAAAAATGTATTTAAAATTTCAACTGACACGGGCGGGGTTTCAGTTGAAATTTTTAAATCATTTTTTCTCTTTAATTTAATAACATAAAAAAGTTCAGTATAACTTATATGCTTTAAAAATCAATAAAAATTACGTAATGTATTCTTTTGTTTCAGTTTTTAATTTTTGTTATCAATAGTTTATATAGACTTGTGCGAAAGATTTTCTCGACAGCTACTTAAACATCGACAAAATTTTAGCAGTTATAAGCAAGAATTATCATTGGATATCCTTACTTAAACAATAGAAAGACACGATAGCCGAGAGGTTGGGTGGTCGGAATTTTTAGTCGACAGACCCGAGTTCGATCCCCTGGTGGCAGGCTCGTACCAATGGGTTTTTCTAAAACTTATGTACGAATATCGTTGGCTTGGACATGAAGGTGGCGACGGGCTCACCACCTGTCACGTTGTCCCGAAAATATCTTCGGTGGAAGGTGGGTCGAAGGGACTTAATTGTCTAGACTTGACCTCTGCCTACCCCTGTGTGTTGGGTACTGCGTGAAGATATTTATATTTATTTATTTATTTCTTTATGTACGATTCCTGATGGTCCGAATAATGCTATTTTCTATTCCCTTCGTTGATTCCTTTTTCAATTTTTTTAATTTTTAACCATTTGTCAGATATGCTCTCGACATTTTTTTGGAACTTTATACGAAATGGGTATTTTCTATGTATTCTTTTATGTTATTAAATCAAAGAGAAAAAATGTATTTAAAATTTCAACTGACACGGGCGGGGTTTCAGTTGAAATTTTTAAAACATTTTTTCTCTTTAATTTAATAACATAAAAAAGTTCAGTATAACTTATATACTTTAAAAATCAATAAAAATTACGTAATGTATTCTTTTGTTTCAGTTTTTAATTTTTGTTATCAATAGTTTATATAGACTTGTGCGAAAGATTTTCTCGACAGCTACTTAAACATCGACAAAATTTTAGCAGTTATAAGCAAGAATTATCATTGGATATCCTTACTTAAACAATAGAAAGACACGATAGCCGAGAGGTTGGGTGGTCGGAATTTTGAGTCGACAGACCCGAGTTCGATCCCCAGGTGGAAGGCACGTACCAATAGGTTTTTCCAAAAACTTATGTACGAATATCGTTGGCTTGGACATAAAGACGGCGACGGGCTCACCACCTGTCACGTTGTTCCGAAAATATCTTCGGTGGAAGGTGGGTCGAAGAGACTTAATCGTCTAGACTGGACCTCTGTCTACCCCTGTATTATAATTGCGTGAAGATATTTATTTTACTTAATCAATCAAGTCCGCTTACTCATGTCATCATCACTGGTTTATTATTATTAAATGTCTATGTAATATCAAATATCCATACAAATGTATTTTATTAACGTTTCAGGCCACGTCTACGGGTAATATTTGTAAGAGTTAGTCTCCCATAGCGCGCGGTGCAATCAGAGGCTATTGTGGAGGGGCCCCCGCGCCCGGGCTGGCATCAAACAATTCAATTATGTCCACAAATGGCCCGAAATGATCGCCCGCCGTTACTTACACTTGCCCGAGCGGAATGCGAGCTTTGAGAGTTAAACGCTTCCGATGTAACTAATTTCTATGTTGCGTTTAATTGAATACGAAATTAAAACAAGATGTTGGTCTGTGGATGTTGTTATTCTTTAGTTGTATTATCTAATTTTGCTATATAAATTATCTATGACGAACCGGTAGCATATTTCGTTGTGAACCTGCCTGAGTGGATTGCGGCCTCTTATCACGCTTGGGACAATCATTTGAGTGATGAAAACTCGGCTCATGCAAGTTTATATGCATATCCTTAATTTCTTTTATCTATTTATTGAGAAAAAAGTCACGATAGCCGAGTGGTTGGGAGGTCGAAATTTCGTGTCAAGAGACCCAAAATCGATCACAGGTGGCAGGCTCGTACTAATGGGTTTTTGAAAATATCTTTGGTGGAAGATGGGTCGAAGGGACTTAATTGTCTAGACTAGACCTCTGTCTATCTCTGTATTGGGAATTGCGTGAAGATATTTATTAAATTATTTTTTATGTATTCAGCTACACCAGTAACATTCATTGCATACATAAGATATGTTATGAAAAAATTTACATTAGGAATAGTTCTAATATAAATCTTTTCATGACATATTTTTATAACATACTTATAAAGGTACCTGTAAAGTATGATGTACCTTTATGAACGTATAGGGCATAACCGTATGACAACGAGAGTGTAATTTCGTCCTTAAAATGTGTATCAATGTCGGCGATAGACTCACCACCACCAATTAAGATTCGGTGCAAAGTGGGTCGAAAATACCTCATTATCTAATCCTCTGACTACCTTAGTATTGCGAAATGCGTGAAGATTTTTCGCCTTAGACGCCGCTGCCCGTCACTTAACTGCTCGTCATTTATTTAATAAGAAAAAAACATAAAGGCTTACATTTTTAAATATATAATAAATAAATAGATACAAAGGTACAACATACATTGCTATGATGCCAAAGTAAATAACTTAAGCACTCGTGTTACGGAATCAGACACAACGAAGGTACCACCAACACCCACACCCAGCAAAATCTGGAACCTGGAGCCTAAGAGTTGACGTGACTATGAAAAACTGGTGTGTATGCCAGTCGTAACCAGAGGTCGTCAAATAATAAACATGTAGTTATGAATTTCACTTACCGGTCTTGACTTGATTTTTCAGGGTGATCTTGCAGTCTTCCAGTAACTGCTTCAGAGGAAGAGGTTCCTCAGGCAAGTGGAGATCAAGCACCTTCTGCATGTCTTCTGGCATCTTGAAGTCCAGGATCTACCAGGAAAACAATTTAACTCGTAATTCGTGGTGCAATTTTACTCGCAATTAGGTGTAACTGAAGTAAGTGGCAGTTTATGGTAGCTAAACCAATGTTTGGAAAAACTAAGAACTTGGCTTGTGTAAAGCGAAAGCAGAGAGCTAAGAGCAGATAAATATATGTTTGTATGTGTATTACTAACATATATTATAAAAATCCTGTATGGAGGATTTTTCCTATAAGGATAGTGTACATTGGCAATAAATAAATAAATAATATATCCAAGGCTTTTCTTTCGTTGAAATCCAGAGTGTAGAAGGCAACTAAGGAAAAGCCTTGTGATATTATTTTTTGCCGGCAAATACCGGTGGCGAGATAATCATCTCGAAAAATACCAAAACCAATACTTTTGACGTAATTGGCTGCCGACATATGCGGTATAAATACCCGAAGAATACTTTATTAAAATTGAGCAGACCAGTGATAGGTAGCAGGGACTGAGGTGCGGGGTATCTGAGGCTGCGGTCGTTCATCTGCTTGCCAATCTGATGACGAGCAGGTGGCTCACGTGATGATAAGTAATTACCGCCGCCCATGAACACCTGCAATACCGGAGGCATAGCAGATGCGTTGCCTCCCTTAGAGTGCCCACCCCCTCCCTCAGAATTGGGGGAGGGAGGTGTGTGGGCCACCGATAACCTGCACTCACCAGATGAAACGCAGAACTTCTACTTCACGCCGGTATTCTGTGAGGTCGTGGTACTTCCCCGGTCGAGCCGGCCCATTCATACAACAGCAAAAGCTGATGCGTGGCTCTACCACTGTTACAATTATGACAAACCCTCTCATATATTTTTATATAAATGGCGTTGGCGTGGTGTTGATCGCCAATAACTTAGCGTGACGTTTATGGTCAACCTTCCCACAGAGAAGACCTATGTCCGGCAGTAGACTTTTACAGGCCATTATGTATGTCTTGGCCTAAGTGAATTTTTGAGAGTCTGATAAAAACCTCATTACTAAACGGTGATAGATTAAAAGTGACTATCGATAAACGAATGTACATTCTCGATGTCATCGATGAATAAATGATTTTATTTGATTTGATTTGAACCTGGAACCAACCTTTTCGTTCCTATCGTTGACTTGTTGCACGTAGTCCAGCAGGACGTCCACAACTCGCGCCAGGAACTCACGGGTCTGCGCGTTGGCATCCTCGCGGTATGGCAGGATAGCTACAGAAAGAGCATAGTTCAAATCCTCTGTATATTAAGGTTAAGGAAAATATTATAACATTTAATCTTAAAGAAATACGTAGACTCTCGTAGCAGTGCTACGGAATGTAACCAAAGGCTTACATTCCGTAGAAGAGCTTCCAAAGAGCTTGGTTTCATATAATTAAATTTTATAAATAAATAAATATCTTCACGCAATTCCCAATACAGGGGTAGCCAGAGGTCTAAACTAGATAATGAAGTCCCTTCGACTCACCTTCCACCGAAGATATTTTCGGGCCAACGATGTAATTCGTACATAAGTTTTTGAAAAACCCATAAGTACGAGCATGCTACCAGGGTATCGAACTCAGGTCTCTCGACTCGAACGTCCGACCAATCAACCACTTGGCTATCGTGACTTTCGTAATTAAATTTTATGCTATTATAAGTCTATATATAAAAAAAAAACATGTTAAGTTTGGGGCTACAAAACTTGAAAGTTCAAGTCAATGGATCGACTTAAAATTTCTGTTAGATCCTAACATTTTCACCCAAGAGTCTTTGCAATTATTTCGTAGCGCAACTTCCAACAGAATCAGGAAACATTTTCTAGAAAATACAGGATTCAAAAGGTAATTTTATACGTCTGAATAGAAAAGACTGGACTCTTATAGTATGGTATAGAATACAGTAAATTTTGTCCGAAACTATTAGACTAATTGTGTTGTGTACCAAAATATTATTTGGGGTGGACCAAACGCAGAGGTGTGACAAAATCTATGGCATGAATTTCAAGAATTACTGTCTAAAATGTATACAAGACGTTGCATTAAAGATTACTATTTTAACTAATATTAATAACATAGTCAGCAGCAGGGATGAATCGTAGAGTAACTAATTGCCTATTGCAGTTTCCAAGTGTTAAATGAAATATCAGCCATTCTTATAATTAAACAAAAAGTTTTTGTAGAGGGAATCCTTAACATCGAGCTTTTACTTTAATTTAGACTACGCTTAAACTAAGACTGCGATAGGCTCACCACCTGTCACGCTGTCCTAAATGTCAATAAAAATCTTCGTTAGAAAGTGACTGCATTTGACAAAAAATATATAATACAATCATAAAAATTTCTGTAATATTGAAAATACATAAATATGTTAACAAACAGTATAAAAATATTGACGTAGTAGTACGTTGTACTTTATAGCTATAGTGTAATAAGATTTTATTATAATTTTAAAATAAATAATGTACCCTCTCGTAAGTTTGTTACGTAATATGCAATTAAAGTATTTGATTTGATTTCCTTAAAGGATTCCTATCCGTATGTCTAAAGGGTATATGTGATAGACGGATGGATAAGCACGCCGTAATTTTAGTAGTAGCGTCTCCCACGGAACCCTAAAAGTTGTTCTCAGATGTAAATGCAAAAATTTCACCTTGTCCGTTTATCTATATCCTTTATCTATCTATCTATCCTATATCCTTTATCCCGATTAATTTAAACGTTGAGATGTGCTACTAAAAAAACTTTGAAAATCAGTAAGCTTCACAAAGACTTCATTGTTCTTCTTCATCCATCTCTGTTCTCCATGCTCCGTCAGTGCGTACTTTTCCTATTGTTCCGCGTAGCAACTTGTTAATAATGGCCTTAACCCTCGGCAGCTGACGCATGGTCTAAGGGGCCCTGATTAAAAAGTCGCTGCTTTCAATATCAACCCCGCAATGTCCAAGAATTCGAGATGTTAGGATGTCTCCGAGTTTTGAATAAAGTAGGATATACTTAAATATATTTTATGCAGACTTTTTATGTTTTAGTAAAATACCGTTTCAAATTTACTTATCCGAATGGTATATTCTGATGTAATATGTAAATAATAACCTCACGGCAATACAATCATAAACGAATGAATGAATGAAGATTAATATCTTCACGCCATTCCCAATACAGGGGTAGAAAGCGGTATAGTTTAGACACTTAAGTCCCTTCGACCCACCCTCCACCTAAGATATTTTGGAACAACGAGACAGCCCGTCGCCGTTTTATGTCCAAGCTAACGATATGAATCGACATAGGTTTTGAAAAGACCCATTGGTACGAGACTGCCACCTGGGGATCGAACTCGGGTCTCTCAACTTGAATTCCGATCAACCAACCAGACGGCTATCGTTAGTCATCGTCATTTTTTTTTATAGAAAAGGGAGGCAAACGAGCAGGTGGCTCACGCGATGGTAGGTGATTACCGCCGCCCATGAACACCCGCAATACCAAAGGCATAGCAGATGCGTTGCCGGCCTTAGAGTGCCCGCCTACCCCAGAAGGGGGGGGTCTCCAGTTACCTGCACTCACCAGATGAAACGCAGAAGTTTGTTAGACTTCTACTTCACGCCGGTATTCTGTGAGGTCGTGGTACTTACCCGGTCGAGCCGGCCCATTCATGCAACAACAAAAGCTGATACGTGGCTCTACCACAGTTGTGATATCGTTAGTCGTATAGTCAAACCTTTTTAATATTGTTATATTGAAAACCTCCGTAGTCAAGTGGCGAACAAACAGGTTTGTAAATTGTATCAAGTTCTAAGGTTCCAGAATCGATTTCCGGTCGGGTTAACGTAGAAAATCACTTTTTCGAATTGTCTCAGGTCTGGTGTTTGTGACCTTCGTTGCTTCTGATTACATAACACAAGTGCTTTAGCTACTTACTCTATCTGCAGAGCAACGTATACGATGTTATCTCTATTTGTTTATTTATCTGTTAAATAAAAATATTAGAAATTACGATAGCCGAGTGGTTGGGTGGTCGGAATATCGAGTCAAGAGACCCGAGTTCTATCCCCAGATGCAGGCTCGTACCTAAGGGTTTTTCAAAAAACTTATGTACGAATTTAATCGATGGCTTTGACATAAAGACGTCGACGGGTTCACGACCTGTCACGTTGTCCCGAAAATACTTGATTGTCTATAGTAGACCTCTGTTTCTTCTTCATTGGGAAATTGTGTGAAAATATTCATTTTTATTTAGTTCTACAGTTTATTAATGTCTGAAAAGCGTTCATGGTACTACATTATGTTCTATATTTCTATGTTGTTTACGTTATCTTTATTCACTTAGATAAAAGGTACTTCATAAGCTTTCGCTAAAATGTTGACACCACTCCAGATCTGCGTCATATTGTTGTAGATAGCATGACATCCCTTCACATACGCCTTTGATTTGTACGCCGAATGAAAGGAGGGGACGACGCTTGCGTTTTTTGAATTGTTGTACAAAATAAGAATCCCATCTCACAATATAAACAAGAAATATTTTTCATTTTAAACTCACATTCATGTAACAACAATAAATGTTCACTTATACTCATTTATTTGTTAAGAAAACAGCATTGACTTTGCAAGCATTTCTTATTTTTTTTTGGTGTTTTCATAATTCCTGTTATTCAAGAGTCTCAAACGTAGGCGGCAGCTGAAAGGATTAACCTGAGCTGACTCATTGGTCGTTGAATTCGACGTCACTAATTTAGTTTAAAATTTAGTACGTAAATGTTCTTTTTGTGCGTGACATATGTTTTAAAATCTTGACATCATTTGCTTATTTTTTGTATTGAAGACGGTGTTTGTTGATGCTTAATGAAGTAAATATTTCTATTCTCTTCTGTATCAGTCAATTTGACATTTACGATGTCAAAATGGAATGCCCCATTATCCGTCAACACACCGGCTTTCTATATATTTTAAACCAAAACGCTAGAGTTGCTACCTTGACATTTAGCGATGGAAATAGGTAAAGGCGTAGTCCGTACCTGTTTCTTAGGCAGAGCTAACCCTCCTAAGAGAGAGGCCTATGCCCTGCAGACTTGTTATGATGAACGAACCTATACATTTTTGTGCTGCTAGGAATTTACGAACCTATCTTAGGGATAAAATGTATACAAAATATTACATATATATGCAATGTTATGCTAAAATATGTTATCAACCTTGTCCCAATACTGGGGTCTAAAAAATTAGGTCCTTTTGATCCACCTTTCAGTGAGGATATTTTTTGGGACAACGTGACAGGTGTACAGATATAAATCCTACATAAGTTTTAAAAAAAACCATTGGTCAAGCCTACCACCTGGGATTCAAACTCGAGTCTCTTGAGTCGAATTCCCATCGCCCAACATCTTGGCTATTGTAAAAAAATATCAGCTATTGTGATTATATTAATGCAACAGCGATTATAAATCCCAATTACTAAGTGCCTCGACCTAAAGCCACTCGTACGGTAGCAACCCCTGCAGGCTATGCCCTGTTGGCGCACTGCGGACCCTCGGCGTCATAAGCCGTTAATACTATCATTCGGCTGTCGCGTGCACGACTACATCGACAATTGTTTGTACATTGTCGCAGACAGACGGCCCGATAGACCAGTTGGTAGTGACCCTACCTTCGGAGCTATGTATTGCGGGTTCGAATCTCGCTGTTAGCAAACACGTGTGTGATGTATGTGAATGTTTGTACTGGACTCGTGTTTATATGTATCTACATATGTATATTGTAACGCTGGCTAGTACCCTATTACGGCGATAGGCTCACCACCTGTCACGGAATCCCAAATAAGTATCCGCGAAAAGTAGGTCAAAGGAACTCAATTTTCTACTCCTTTGTCTACCTCAGGGTAAATGCGTGAATTAAAAAAAATTGTTTAGTTATCTAAATAATTTAATAAAGAGAGTTGATACTTCTAACATAAAATCTATTTACTCATAGTGTAGAGATGATATTTAATCTTAACGCCTTAGCAATTACAACCTTTTTCGACTGCACCGCAGAATAAATGTTGAAGTGGCCCCCATTCAAAGGAATTTATTTGTCAAACATTACATCACATTCCAGATGTTACAACCTACAACCCCCGATTAAGTTTCGTACAATTTTAGATCTTATTCTTACCGTTGATAGGAGTAAAGATCGATTATAAGTGGGAGTAGTGGAATAAAGGGAGAAATATTTGTGTGAAGTTATGTTTCAGACGTCATAAGCCGATTGTCATCGTGATATGCGCTTAAGCAATTTTAAAAGAAAATCCAAAATTGTTTTAAAAAAACTAGTTTTGCTGGGCATCAATATATATAATATTTTAAAGTATTTTATAATAAATAATGTTTTTTTCTAATATGTTTTTCTAGACATTATTAAATATAAAAAAATAAACTATATAAAAATAAAACGGTATATTTTTCAAGACCGTACTGTAATACATTCAGTATGCACGGTCTTAAGTTTGAGCTTTCTTTCACTTCCTTCAACAAATACCTTTAAGTGTTGCCTGTCAAACTCATCGAGACTTAGGCCGTAGCTTCTATGATAATCGAGCCTTCAATTAATACAGTCTGCGTCGTAGAATTTCATCAATGTTCGAATTTCCTACCCTTCCGTACAGCTGTGTTATTGGTTTGTTTATTGTACTGAACACAATGCGGCGCGCGTAGCGTACCTAATCGGCTGAGGGTGAGGCTGTAGACGAAATTCCGGACATATCTTTACTTTCGCCGAACCCTTAGCTATTGAATAGTATATGTATTAACAACAAAAGTCGCGATAGTCGAGTGTTTGGGTCGTCGGGATTTCGAGTCAGGAGAACCGAGTTCGATCCTCGGTGGCAAGCTCGTACCAATGGGGTTTTCAAAAACTTATGTACGAATCATATCGTTGGCTTGGACATAAAGACAGCGACGGGCTCACCACCTGTCACGTTGTCCCGAAAATATCTTCGGTGGAAGGTGGGCCGGAGGGACTTAATTGTCTAGACTTGACCTCTGTCTACCCCTGTATAGGGAATTGCGTGAAGATATTTATTTGTTTATTTATTTATTATTTATTTACAATAACAAAAACATTAGTATAGAATTGTAAAGATGAATAGATTAAATTGTAAGAAATTTAACAGAGTTTCGAGTGGTAGAGGTGTATCCAGTAGAGTGCATGCATCTGTGGGAGGGAGAGTGGTGCACGTCTTCTCTTCGGACCAGATAATTATTTTTGCATGAGGAATGGTGCAATGTAATTGTATAATAATATCTTTATAATAATAAATTTCACCAAAGAAACGCCGGAGTCCATTAACAATTTTATTAAAGAATCTCATTTATTATATGCAGTTAGTGGTTCGATGATGGAAATTCGAGTCAAGGAAGCGAAGTTCGATACCCTGATGGTAGGCTCGTACTAATAGGATTTTCTAACCGTATGTACGTTTTATATCGTTGTCTTGGATATAAAGACGGGGCAGGCTCACCACTTGTCACATTGTCCTAAAATAATGTCTTCGGTGAAAGGTGGGTCCTTGCACCGAAGACCTGGACCTCTATCTACTCTAGTATGGGGAATGGCGTGAGGTTATTTATTAAACAATCTCATATATTTTATTGGAATTATTATCTATTTTAATTTGTATCTATATAAGTATATTGTATCTTTGACTAAGGCACTAAGGCGGTGATAGGCACACAACACCAAATTGGCTTCGGTAAAAGGGGTGTCGAATGGATTTTCTAGACTCCTTTATTAGGAACACATGTAAAGATATATGAAAAAGAATCTTGTTCCATAAATTGTTAAAAATTTGTGTTATTCATGTAAGCTAACGATGAGGTAATAATAATAAATAATTGAACAATCATAAAATATAATCAGAAAAGTCACGATAGTCGATTGTTTTGGTGGTCGAAATTTCGATTCAAGAGATCTGAGTTCGATCCTCAGGGCTCAGAATCGTACCAATGGGTTTTTCAAAAATTTATGTACGAATTATATCGTTGGCCTGCACATAAAGACGGCGACGGGCTCACCAACTGTCACGTTGTCGCGAAAATGTCTTTGGTGGAAAATAAATAATTGTTGAACTTAATTGTCTAGACTAGACCTCTGTCTACCCCTGTATTGGGAATTACGTGACGATATTTATTTATTTTTATTTTAAAAATATGAAAATGAAAAATAAAATATATCAAATTTTTCGGTCTTAACGTTAAAAGCCTACTCGGTCTCAAAAGTAAAAATTACGCACAGGATAGATATCGCAATTACTACAAAACACAGATTTTATACTAGAAGACAATTCTAGGTAAATTTGTTAGATATTTTTTTTTTTGAGATAAGTTTAAAAAATTTTACACGAACGTTTTGGCGGTAAATCAAATTAAATCATTCGAAATAAGCATACATTCGTTAATCGATTTGAGTCACGGTAGACGAGTAGTTGGGTGGTCGGAATTTGGAGTCAATAGACCCGAATTACCAATGCAATGCAGGCTCGTACCGATGGGTTTTAAAAAACTTATGTACGTATTATATCGTTGGCTTGGACATATTTTTTATATCGTTGGCGTGAAGATATTTATCGATAGTAATTTATAATCTACCGCCGTTTCGTAAAGAGGAGAATATGGAGGAGAAACAGAAAAAGAAAAACCGTAGCGTTAGGGTCAATCTTTTTTTATGATGATAAAAAATAAGACATTTTTTTCTAGAAATAGCTTGGGATCGATCAAATCATTTTCTATATTATACTAAGTTTAGGTTTATAATATTAAGTTTCTATAAAAAATTCTTAAACTGTTAATAGCCAGGCTTTGCACATTTATTGGGATTTTTATAGGAGAAGCGTATACATCGCCGCATAACGAGACTTTATGAAGTCTAGTAACTGGCGTTACATGCTTGTGTCTGTTTCTATAATTTATATTATGCACATCAGTATTCTTACTAAAAGTATGTTTTCATATACATAAATTTTTCATACATATATATATTTGAGAGGTCAGTGTTAAAATATTAATTTCTTTTAATTTTTTTCTAATAAGCGCTGGAACTAATTTGCACCTTTTTCCAAAATAAATATGGTTTCTATATTAGCCGTATGACCACATAGTAGAATACCATTTAACATTATGGAAGTAACTAAAATAAACAATTGTAGAGGTTTTTAAATCATTCAAGAACCTTATTTTTTGTACTCCTTGCATGCTGCAGAGCTTTATCTGTAAGTTAGGTTTGCACAAGATGGATTTACTGTGTGATGCAATTATTATTAAATTTTAAAGCATGTATTATGCAATCATGCTTTTTATTGGTAAATTAATAAGAAATTTAAATAATTTATCGTATATAATCCTTTTATTTTAAATGTGAAGTGTTCGTGTTTTTTTATTTTTTTTTATAGAAAAGGGAGGCAAACGAGCAGGTGGCTCACGTGATGGTAAGTGATTACCACCGCCCATAAACACCCGCAATACCAGAGGCTTAGCAGATGCATTGCCGCCCTTAGAGTGCCCCCCCCCCCCAGAATTGGGGGAGGGGGTGTGTGCGCCTCCGGTTACCTACACTCACCAGACGAAACGCAGAAGTTTGTTAGACTTCTACTTCACGCCGGTTTTCTAGGTCATGGTACTTCCCCGGTCGAGCCGCATTAATGCAACAGCAAAAGCTGATGCGTGGCTCTACCACTTTAAATAATAAGTATAATAGTAATACAAGAAATCATTAAGTCTTGATAAATGTTCGATAACATCGCACTCTATAACAAATACCTTTAGATTCCAAACCCTATTTTTTAAATTCCAAAGCCTCTCTTAGAGAAAAATTTAAAGAAATAAATATTTTAACATTGGCCTCTCAATATATATATATGAAAATGTATTGTAAGGACATAAAAATTTTAGTAACTTTAAAAAGAATAGTGACATACACAATGTTAATACAAGGAACAAACACAAGCTTACAATGCCAGTTACTAGACTCCGTGGAGTAAGTAACTAATTCATGAGGTGGTGTGTACGCTTCAACAACAAAATCCTGGCAAAAGTGCAAAGTTTGCCTATAAACAGGTTTAAAGCATTTATCAAAGAAAAACTGTTCAAAAAGGGTTATTACACTATCAATGAATGTGAAAATCCCGAAAATATCTTCGGTGGAAGGTGGGTCGAAGGGACTTAATTGTCTAGACTCGACCTCTGTCTACCCCTGTATTGGGAATTGCGTGAAGATATTTTTCTAATGAATGTGTTAATGACTGTAACCCCTGGGAATGAGTTGATCGCTACCATGCTATTTCTAATTAAATTATTGTTAACTGTTTTGTAATTAAATTATTTCGTCTTTCTTTTATTAAAAAAAGCTAAAAAGAGGATACCTACGGAGTTTCTTTCGCCGTTTCTTCTCCGTCAGAGGAACCTCAATACGAAACGGTGGTAGTTTCAAAAATTACGATCGATGCATGTAATGTATGTACGAGTAACTTATATCGATAAATAAATGATTTGATTTGAATATTTGAATATTTTACCTTGGCAGGTGTTGAAATAAAGAGTTATCCACCGTCTAGGCTTAGCCCCCTGTGACTTCCATTTATTCCCAAGAACAATGAAATACTTTATTTCAAAAACAAAACGTTAATATTTACAGTACTTGTGAACTAAAAACTACAATAATCATAGAGCTCTACTGCTCGTGGCGTGGTAGCAAGAACGCTGGCCGCGTTTCCACGTTCATTGCCTATACCTTGAGTGAGAAAAGAACCATCCCGCTACCATCACCTGCGGCTACGACCAGTCGCGGATACAATTCCTTCAGAGATCGATCGTCTCTACAATCATTCCAAGGAAACAGAAAAACTTCGTGGTATTCGCTTTACGAGCACTCAAGATACGTTGATTGTATTCGCAAACGCCATAGAAGAGGACCTTGCGGAAGCTGGGCCCACTACTTTTCTCAGTCGTGAGGTGTAAAGCAGAATTACTTTTTTTTTAAAGAGTTTTAGTGACCTACGGAGATTGACTTGAAATTTTGACTCGCCTTACAATTTTAGATACTTGGTATTCCAGTACTGGGCTGGACAGAATTCTAGACAATGAAGTACTTTCGCTCCATTTTTCACTACTAAATTAATACAGGCAACATCACATTGCTCTGAGGTAAAAGTAAATATTTAAAACAGGTATTCAGACCTTATCTTGTCTTTGGAGGAGGCCTTTGTTCAGCAGTGGACTTTTGATAGGCTGTAAAGAAGAAGAAGAAGATTCAGACCCAACGAAAGAACCACAAAGAAAAGACCTGAGACAATATATTAATAAACATATATAGGATACGCCACTCGTAGGCTACATTTTGATCCATATTTTTATTCAAAAATACCTACAATCAGCGAATTTTATTGTCCAAGCAAGACATCTTCTGCTCGGGCCCGCTATATCGCAGTCATATATAAATAAATATCTTCTCGCAATTCAAATACAGAGGTAGACAGAGGACTACACAATTAAATCCAAGCCACCTTCCACTGAAGACATTTTGGGACAACGTGACAGGTGGTGAATCCGTCGCCGTATTTATGTCCAAGCCAACGATATGTAAATCGTACAATTTTTTTTAAAAGTCTTGATTCGTATTCCGATCCCCCAACCACCCGATTATCGTAACTCCGAATTATAAATATATAAATCATGTATAGTCATTTATTAATATTCTTTTATGCTGTACTGAGATAAACTTGATTACTACGTTTGTTTTACTGTTTTACTACGTTTTTATCAGCATCAATATACTGAAAATCAATACATCCACATCGCGAAGCGACGAGAATTGATAGAGTGCGGGGCTCATGTGAGCTTACGTGAGGTAATGGAATTTCTATCCGTTTTTTTAGATTCCGCAGTTACATACGATGGAGATAAAAGAAATGAAGATAGGTATATTAAAATTTTCAATATTTAACAAACACTACACTTCCAATATTAAAAGGATTATATAGTATGATAATGTAGCATGATTATATAGTATGACAATGTAGCATGAAGACCCGTTAGTGTAGTTGGTAGTGCCTCTGCCTTCGAAGCTAAGGGTTGAGGGTTCAAATCCCACCCAATGTTTACCACATTTATGTTAAAGATATGAATGTTTTTCGATACGAGTAATAGAGGTTTAGATGTTTGTAAAAATTGGTTTAATTTAGGGTACTGTAACGTTGGCATGGACACTAAGTCGGCGACAAGCTTACCATTTCTGTCGCAGTACCAAATAAGCTCTGGGGAAATGTAGTTCGAAAGGATTGAATATATGATATATTAGCTGTCCCCCGCGGCTTTGCCCGCAGTTTAACACTTAACGTGGAACCATAATTATGTTTCTAAAATGAAAATAGCCTATGTTACTCCTTATAATATTAGCTATCCGTTTCAGAGATTAGCCACAACAAATAGACAGACAGGCAGACAAAAATTGTAAAAAAATAATACATGTAGTAAAAAAGGGTTATTTCAATATTACAAACAGACACTCTAATTTTATTTATATGTATAGATGAATGGAACTGATAAATAATCAAACAATTTCTGTACCTCTAACGGAATTCGAAGAAGAAGAAATTAAGCCAATAGTACAGTAGCTATCGCAGAGACAAATTAAAAAAAAGTCACGATGGCCGAGTGGTTGAGTGTGTGTCGTGTCATGAGACCCGAGTTCGATCCCCAACGCAAATCATACCAATGGTTTTTTTTTAAAAAACCTTTGTACGATTACTGTTGTTAATTGTTATTATTGGACATAAAGACGGTGACGGGATCACCACCTGTCACGTTGCCCCAAAAATGTCTTCGGTTGAAGGTGGATCGAAAGGACTTAATTGTCGAGACCTCTATCTACCTATATTTTAGTAAAGTCGTGAAGATATTTATTTATTTATTAACTAATTTCAAATTACTTTTTTTAGTTTTCTCTATAGGCCTGTATCCTAATAAAGAGGAATTAATAAGCCACTCTATAAGGAAGTGTTTTGAGATCCTCACAAATGAGGGATTTCTCCTTAAACCGTAGTCATTACCGCGAGAAGGCGGCAGGATCAACTTGTCCCGACTATGGGTATTTATGACCCCCGTCGGCTGACGAGGGTGATCTCGGTAAAGAGGGGTAATTGTTTCGTAATGCGCTACTTTGGTATACCGTACTCTAAAGAATTGTATGAGACCATAGACATTTTGTTTTTTTTATTCATTCATAAATATAGGCTAATGCCTTATGACCATAGAGCATTTTGTTTTGTTATATTCTTCCGATCAGATTCTAAAGAAAACGTGTGCTACCTTATCTGTGGTATCTGATCGAAATTAATGGAAATTAATATTTTTTTTTTTATTTTTTCTTTACAGAGGTAAATAGCGTGGTCATGATAGCGTGTACCGAGCGCCAGGAACTACTTTTTCTAAGCATTTGTAGGAATTAACTTTTTTAATTGCATATATCAGTAAAGTCACGGTAGCCGAGTGTTTTGATGGTCGGAATTTCAAGTCAAGAGACCCGAGTTCGATCCCCAGGTGGCAGGCTCGTACCAATGGGTTTTTTAAAAACTTATGTACGAATTATATCGTTGGCTTGGACATAACGACGGCGACGGGCTCACCACCTGTCACGTTGTCCCGAAAATATCTTCGGTGGAAGGGACTTAATTGTCTAGACTAGACCTCTGTCTACCCTGTATTGGAAATTGCGTGAAAATATTTATTTACTTATTTTAAATGACTTGCTTCACCTATTTCTGAAAATGTAATACTTTTCGAGAAAATAATATACATCTTCTTCTTCATTACAGCCTATCAAGAGTCCACTACTAAATATAGGCCTACCCTAGATGCATGTTACTCGACTAGACCACTTACTAGATTCGACTACAGTAAGTAACTCAATCATGGGGTGGTGTGTACGCTTCTACAAGAAAATCCCGACAAAAGTGCAGTTTGCCTATTAACAAGTTCAAGCCATCTGTCAAAGAAAAACTGTACAAAAAGGGTTATTACAATATGAATGAATATATTAGTAATAGTATTTCTGTTTCTTTAAATTAAATTAAATATCTTCACGCAATTCTCAATACAGGGGTAGACAGAGGTCTAGTCCAGAGAATTAAGTCCTTTCGATACCCATCTTAAACTTTTTTTTGAAAAACCCATTGGTACGAGCCTGCCACGCGGCCATCGAACTCGGGTCTCTTGACTCGAAATTCCGACCACTCAACCACGCGGCTATCGTGACTTTTTGCTTTGTTTATGGTGAATCCTATTTCAAAATTAATTATTGTTAATTATTTACTAATTAATCTTTTTTCCTTTATAAAAAAGCTAAAAAAGAGGATAACTACGGAGTTTCTTTCGGCGTTTCTTCTCCGTCAGAGGAACCTCATTACGGAACTGAGGTAGTTTAAAAAATGAAAATCGATGGATGTAATGTATGTTACTTATATCGATTAATTAAAAAAAATATTTTATTTTATTTTTGGTAATAAAATAATCAAGCACAATGGTCTGTAAAAGTCTGAAGGACTCTCCCGTGCGGGAGGGTTTGCGACATACGCAACGCTTGACGAGCGGATTGGCGATCGCAGTATCAGACACCTTGCACCTCAAGAAGCCTGTCTGCTAATATTTTTCCCTTAGTCGCCTTTTACGATACCCCTGAGAGCACACAATGTGAAGAGTCCTTTTATATCTTTCAACGCCTGATTCTTATTCCCTAATCTCTGATTTTAAAAGAAAGATCTCTATTTTTAAAAAGAAGATTTGAATAAAAAATTCAATTAAGTTCAATTTGTGAACATTTAAAGTTCAATTCAAGCTTGGGAAACTTATCAATTAACAAAAAACATGGAAGATCACTTCCCCGACACTAATCCTCACACCCTCCGAGGTCGGAGCGAGGGGTCCTACCCACATCTGTGGAGCACTGAGAAGCTGTGTTTGTCTAAAGTTGAACGCGTATCAGATAAGAGGGTTTCTGATAAAAATTTTTCCTTAAAGTCTATTCAAAAATGTACATTTACATCATTCTGACGACCTACGTGAACGAGAGACGTGTATAACTGTTTTGATGTTGTCGCCAGCTTTGAAGTCCCGGGTTCAATTCCCGGACGGCTGGAAACCACTTTTTCTATAATCGTCGCGGAGTTTGTGCTACGTTGTTTCATTATATAATGCTTTACCTATATCTGTTATCTCAATTTTCCGCCTTCGTAGTCGTAAGTCGTAAATATTTTAGCCAATATGGGACCTTCCATATACATTTACCTGACTATACCTGTTACAAATAGGTTTGGGTACATGGTTACATCTACAGCCTACATGGCTTTGAAGCACTATGCTCCCTAAGTAAGTAACTCAATCATGGGGTGGTGTGTACGCTTCTACAAGAAAATCCCGACAAAAGTGCAGTTTGCCTATTAACAAGTTCAAGCCATCTGTCAAAGAAAAACTGTACAAAAGGGTTATTACAATATGAATGAATATATTAGTAATAGTATTTCTGTTTCTTTAAATTAAATTAAATATCTTCACGCAATTCTCAATACAGGGGTAGACAGAGGTCTAGTCCAGAGAATTAAGTCCTTTCGATACCCATCTTAAACTTTTTTGAAAACCCATTGGTACGAGCTCGCCACGCGGCCATCGAACTCGGGTCTCTTGACTCGAAATTCCGACCACTCAACCACGCGGCTATCGTGACTTTTTGCTTTGTTTATGGTGAATCCTATTTCAAAATTAATTATTGTTAATTATTTACTAATTAATCTTTTTCCTTTATAAAAAGCTAAAAAGAGGATAACTACGGAGTTTCTTTCGGCGTTTCTTCTCCGTCAGAGGAACCTCATTACGGAACTGAGGTAGTTTAAAAATGAAAATCGATGGATGTAATGTATGTTACTTATATCGATTAATTAAAAAAATATTTATTTACTTATTTTAAATGACTTGCTTCACCTATTTCTGAAAATGTAATACTTTTCGAGAAAATAATATACATCTTCTTCTTCATTACAGCCTATCAAGAGTCCACTACTAAATATAGGCCTACCCTAGATGCATGTTACTCGACTAGACCACTTACTAGATTCGACTACAGTAAGTAACTCAATCATGGGGTGGTGTGTACGCTTCTACAAGAAAATCCCGACAAAAGTGCAGTTTGCCTATTAACAAGTTCAAGCCATCTGTCAAAGAAAAACTGTACAAAAGGGTTATTACAATATGAATGAATATATTAGTAATAGTATTTCTGTTTCTTTAAATTAAATTAAATATCTTCACGCAATTCTCAATACAGGGGTAGACAGAGGTCTAGTCCAGAGAATTAAGTCCTTTCGATACCCATCTTAAACTTTTTTGAAAACCCATTGGTACGAGCTCGCCACGCGGCCATCGAACTCGGGTCTCTTGACTCGAAATTCCGACCACTCAACCACGCGGCTATCGTGACTTTTTGCTTTGTTTATGGTGAATCCTATTTCAAAATTAATTATTGTTAATTATTTACTAATTAATCTTTTTCCTTTATAAAAAGCTAAAAAGAGGATAACTACGGAGTTTCTTTCGGCGTTTCTTCTCCGTCAGAGGAACCTCATTACGGAACTGAGGTAGTTTAAAAATGAAAATCGATGGATGTAATGTATGTTACTTATATCGATTAATTAAAAAAATATTTATTTACTTATTTTAAATGACTTGCTTCACCTATTTCTGAAAATGTAATACTTTTCGAGAAAATAATATACATCTTCTTCTTCATTACAGCCTATCAAGAGTCCACTACTAAATATAGGCCTACCCTAGATGCATGTTACTCGACTAGACCACTTACTAGATTCGACTACAGTAAGTAACTCAATCATGGGGTGGTGTGTACGCTTCTACAAGAAAATCCCGACAAAAGTGCAGTTTGCCTATTAACAAGTTCAAGCCATCTGTCAAAGAAAAACTGTACAAAAGGGTTATTACAATATGAATGAATATATTAGTAATAGTATTTCTGTTTCTTTAAATTAAATTAAATATCTTCACGCAATTCTCAATACAGGGGTAGACAGAGGTCTAGTCCAGAGAATTAAGTCCTTTCGATACCCATCTTAAACTTTTTTGAAAACCCATTGGTACGAGCTCGCCACGCGGCCATCGAACTCGGGTCTCTTGACTCGAAATTCCGACCACTCAACCACGCGGCTATCGTGACTTTTTGCTTTGTTTATGGTGAATCCTATTTCAAAATTAATTATTGTTAATTATTTACTAATTAATCTTTTTCCTTTATAAAAAGCTAAAAAGAGGATAACTACGGAGTTTCTTTCGGCGTTTCTTCTCCGTCAGAGGAACCTCATTACGGAACTGAGGTAGTTTAAAAATGAAAATCGATGGATGTAATGTATGTTACTTATATCGATTAATTAAAAAAATATTTATTTACTTATTTTAAATGACTTGCTTCACCTATTTCTGAAAATGTAATACTTTTCGAGAAAATAATATACATCTTCTTCTTCATTACAGCCTATCAAGAGTCCACTACTAAATATAGGCCTACCCTAGATGCATGTTACTCGACTAGACCACTTACTAGATTCGACTACAGTAAGTAACTCAATCATGGGGTGGTGTGTACGCTTCTACAAGAAAATCCCGACAAAAGTGCAGTTTGCCTATTAACAAGTTCAAGCCATCTGTCAAAGAAAAACTGTACAAAAGGGTTATTACAATATGAATGAATATATTAGTAATAGTATTTCTGTTTCTTTAAATTAAATTAAATATCTTCACGCAATTCCCAACACAGGGGTAGACAGAGTTCTAGTCTAGACAATTAATTCCCTTTGACCCATCTTCCATCGAAGATATTTTCGGAACAACGTGAGAGGTGGTGTTCCCGTCGCCGTCTTTATGTCCAAGCCAACGATATAATTCGTACAGAAGTTTTTGAAAATCCCATTGGTACGAGCCTGCCTCCTTGGGATCGAACTCGGGGTCTCTAGACTCGAAATTCAGACCATCCAACCACTAGGCTTTCCTGTTCTTTTAGTTCTTTTTTAAAATTTTGTAAATATGTCATCTGTAATGTCGTAAGATATAAGAAGAACAGAATACTTACACACATAGAGACATACATACATGGGGACAACATCATATACATTGCTCTGATCCCAAAGTAAGCAGCTAAAGATGTATTGTGGTATTAGAAACAACGAAGGCACCACAAACACCCAGACCCGAGAATATGTAAAAAAACGGTTTTTCTACATGGACCCGTTCGGAAATCGAACCCGGGAACTCAGAAATGGCGACACCTTGAAAACCGGTGTGAACGCCACTCGTCCACGGAGGACGTCAAATTATAATAATAATATCTTCACGCAATTCCCAATACAGGGGTAGACAGAGGTCAAGTCTAGACAATTAAGTCCCTTTGACCCACCTTCCACCGAAGATATTTTCGGGACAACGTGACAGGTGGTGAGCCCGTCGCCGCCTTTATGTCCAAGCCAACGATGAAATTCGTACATAAGTTTTTGAAAAACTCATTGGTACTGCCACCTGGGGATCGAACTCGGGTCTCTCGACTCGTAATTCCGACCACCCAACAACTCGGCTATCGTGACTTTTTTGAAATTTCTTGAATCCCTAAATAATTTGCATTCATCATTCTGGATCCGGGAATGGAACCCGGGGCCTCGAAATATCGACACCTTGAAAATCGCCATTAGTCCACGGAGCCCGTCAACAATAAATGGCGGGCCTGAAACTTAAAAACGTCTTCGTATTTTATGATAGACAAGTTTCAGCCCGTCGCTTCATCCGCTGTCATGTTATAACTCCTGCGAGACCATATATCTGATCAGATTCCCAGAGTAATAGGGTCGCCTGTATACTAAGTTAAGCAAAATCATGCTTCAGGTAATTTTTTTTATAGAAAAGGGAGGCAAATGAGCAGGCGGCTCACGTGATGGTAAGTGATTACCGCTACCCATGAACACTCGCAATACCAGAGGCATAGCAGATCCGTTGCCGGCCTTAGAGAGCCTCCCCCCCTCCAGAATTGGGGGAAGGGGATGTGTGGGCCACCGGTTACATGCACTCACCAGACGAAACGCAGAAGTTTGTTAAACTTCTACTTCACGCCGGTATTCTGTGAGGACGTGGTACTTCCCCGGTCGAGCCGGCCCATTCATGCAACAACAAAAGCTGATGCGTGGCTCTACCACTGACTTACGACAAGGGACAGGGTAGTCACTATAGCCGAGTGGTTAGCTGATCGGAATTCGAGTCAAAAAATCAGAGTTCGTTCTCCAGGTGGTATACAGATACCGATGAGTTTTTTCAAAACTTATATATGATTAATATTGTTGGCCAGGACATGACGGCGACAGGCTCTCACCTCTTATCACGTTGTCCCAAAAATGTTTTCGGTAAAAGGTGGGTCAAAAGGACTTAATTGTCTAGACCTCTGTCTATCCCAGCCTTTTCTAATGAGTGGCGTGAAGATTTAATTTTTTTGATGTCATTCTTCAGGTAATTTGCAGTTTAGGAGGCAGTAGATTGAAATACGACAATGACTTTGTTATAAAATGATTATAGAATGATAGGATGAATTAAAATGGACTTTGTTATAATTTAACCCTGGGACCATATAACATAGTCCAGAACGCTAACTTGAGAGTGACACAGAGATGACTTATGGATCTGAAACGAAGTCTCCAGGTTGAATGAGGAAGTGGCGAATTACTCAACAGGATAAGGAAAGGGTACTACGCTTCTTTTCTCTGTGTAATAGAAACCGTCACACATAGATTCACAGCAGAACCAGGGCAACCGTCGAGCCGTAAGTAAGGATCAGCTCGCTTCGTGGCAAAGGACCGGCCACTTAGAACTGACAACCTACGGGGATGAAAGGTTCTCGAGAATCAACGTCGAATGTACTAATGTTAACGAACGAGAGCGAACTTTCCTACAAGATGGAGCGACTTGGAAAGTATTGCGACGAATCGATGGACGCAGGTGCAACAGGACCATTATAGCTGTCATTCTTTGGAGGTCTATATTAAATAAAAAATAAAAGTAGGAAGCAAAAACTGCTTCAGGTAATTTTTTTATAGAAAAGGGAGGCAAACGAGCAGGCGGTTCAATAGATGGTGTGATTACCGCCGCCCATGAACATCCGCAATACCAGAGGCATAGCAGATGCGTTGCCGCCCTTAGATAGTCCCCCGCGCTCCAGAATTAGGAGAGGGGGTGTGTAGCCGGTTATCTGCACTCACCAGACAAAACGCAGAAGTTTGTTAGACTTCTACTTCACGCCGGTATTCTGTGAGGTCGTGGTACTTCCTCGGTCGAGCCGGCCCATTCATGCAACAACAAAAGCTGATGCGTGGCTCTACCACTGACTTACGACAAAGGACAGGGTAGTCACTATAGCCGAGTGGTTAGCTGATCGGAATTCGAGTCAAAAATCAGAGTTCGATCTCCAGGTGGTATACAGATACCGATGAGTTTTTCAAAACTTATATATGATTAATATTGTTGGCCAGGACATGACGGCGACAGGCTCACCTCTTATCACGTTGTCCCAAAAATGTTTTCGGTAAAAGGTGGGTCAAAAGGACTTAATTGTCTAGACCTCTGTCTATCCCAGCCTTTTCTAATGAGTGGCGTGAAGATTTAATTTTTGATGTCATTCTTCAGGTAATTTGCAGTTTAGGAGGCAGTAGATTGAAATACGACAATGACTTTGTTATAAAATGATTATAGAATGATAGGATGAATTAAAATGGACTTTGTTATAATTTAACCCTGGGGCCATATAACATAGTCCAGAACGCTAACTTGAGAGTGACACAGAGATGACTTATGGATCTGAAACGAAGTCTCCAGGTTGAATGAGGAAGTGGCGAATTACTCAACAGGATAAGGAAAGGGTACTACACTTGTTTTCTCTGTGTGATAGAATCCGTCACACATAGATTCACAGCAGAACCAGGGCAACCGTCGAGCCGTAAGTAAGGATCAGCTCGCTTCGTGGCAAACGACCGGCCACTTAGAACTGACAACCTACGGGGATGAAAGGTTCTCGAGAATCAACGTCGAATGTACTAATGTTAACGAACGAGAGCGAACTTTCCTACAAGATGGAGCGACTTGGAAAGTATTGCGACGAATCGATGGACGCAGGTGCAACAGGACCATTATAGCTGTCATTCTTTGGAGGTCTACATTAAATAAAAAATAAAAGTAGGAAGCAAAAACTGCTTCAGGTAATTTTTTTATAGAAAAGGGAGGCAAACGAGCAGGCGGTTCAATAGATGGTGTGATTACCGCCGCCCATGAACATCCGCAATACCAGAGGCATAGCAGATGCGTTGCCGTCCTTAGATAGTCCCCCCCGCGGGGTGTGTAGCCGGTTATCTGCACTCACCAGACAAAACGCAGAAGTTTGTTAGACTTCTACTTCACGCCTTTTTTTGTGAGGTCGTGGTACTTCCCCGGTCGAGCCGGCCCATTCTATAATATAATTTAACCCTGATATAATTATAATTTAACCCTGGGGCCATATAACATAGTCCAGAACGCTAACTTGAGAGTGACACAGAGATGACTTATGGATCTGAAACGAAGTCTCCAGGTTGAATGAGGAAGTGGAGAATTACTCAACAGGATAAGGAAAGGGTACTACGCTTCTTTTCTCCGTATGATAGAATCCGTCACACATAGATTCACAGCAGAACCAGGGCAACCGTCGAGCCGTAAGTAAGGATCAGCTCGCTTCGTGGCAAACGACCGGCCACTTAGAACTGACAACCTACGGGGATGAAAGGTTCTCGAGAATTAACCTCGAATGGAAATTAACAGAATTTAATTAAAAATTAAATAGAAATTAATGTTAACGAACGAGAACGAACTTTCCTACAAGATGGAGTGACCTGGATAGTATTGCGACGAGTCGATGGACGCAGGTGCAACAGGACCATTATATTTGTCATTCTTTGGAGATCTATATTATATAAAAATAAAAGTAGGAAGCAAAACTGCTTCAGGTAATTTTTATAGAAAAGGGAGGCAAACGAGCAGGCGGTTCAATAGATGGTGTGATTACCGCCGCCCATGAACATCCGCAATACCAGAGGCATAGCAGATGCGTTGCCGCCCTTAGATAGTCCCCGCGGGTGTGTAGCCGGTTATCTGCACTCACCAGACAAAACGCAGAAGTTTGTTAGACTTCTACTTCACGCCGGTATTCTGTGAGGTCGTGGTACTTCCCCGGTCGAGCCGGCCCATTCTATAATATAATTTAACCCTGATATAATTATAATTTAACCCTGGGGCCATATAACATAGTCCAGAACGCTAACTTGAGAGTGACACAGAGATGACTTATGGATCTGAAACGAAGTCTCCAGGTTGAATGAGGAAGTGGAGAATTACTCAACAGGATAAGGAAAGGGTACTACGCTTCTTTTCTCCGTATGATAGAATCCGTCACACATAGATTCACAGCAGAACCAGGGCAACGAGCTAACGCTAAAGCTACCTGGATGAAAGGTTCTCGAGAATTAACCTCGAATGGAAATTAACAGAATTTAATTAAAAATTAAATAGAAATTAATGTTAACGAACGAGAACGAACTTTCCTACAAGATGGAGTGACCTGGATAGTATTGCGACGAGTCGATGGACGCAGGTGGTACAGGACCATTATATTTGTCATTCTTTGGAGATCTATATTATATAAAAAATAAAAGTAGGAAGCAAAAACACTTGTAGTGTGGAATCAGAAATAACGAAGGTACCATAAAGACCCAGACACGGGAAATGAAGAAAAAGTGTTTTCTACATTGACCCAACTGGGAATCGAACCCGGGATCTCAGAGCTAGCGACACGCGTAATGATCAACAGATGATGAACTTTAGATAAAATGACCCAGATTTGATCCTCGCACTGGCATCTTTAAAATTATTTTAATAATTTTAAGTCAGCTATTTATGACGAGCTCGACGGTGAAGGAACACATCGTAAGGTCTACATGTCTGAGAAATAATAATTTCAAAAAGTATATATTATTTCCAACTGACAATTAGCGATCAGTTCTCGCTGGCTTCTCCGTCAGGGATTGGGCGTGGAGATATAATAATAATAAAATGCATTATTTTACGGATCCCTGTAGTGCCAGCATCCGCTAGTTCTATCTCACAAAAAATTATGTAAACGCTACTTTCTCAAATAAACTTTTAGTAATATAAATATTAGTGAATTTAAAATCAAACTGCTCTATAATTCTATTCTATGTACATATGTTCATTCATAACTTCGTCAATCTTTTAACTATTAGGAAAATTCTTAAATCGCCAGAAAAGATTTGACAATGAAATAAATTTAAGAACACTGACTATTTTCTGTACTATTTAGTGTTAGTTCGTTAACTATACGCATATTTTAATCTTTCATTTAAACGAAAACGTGACTAGTTTTACCAAAAAATATATTTTTATACTTTATCGTTATTTTTTAATTCGTTGCCTATTTTATGAAACGTATTTTTTCGCAATTAGCGCTTTTGTAGCTTTATGTTAGTTATACACATGTAGTTTTACACATATCTAATTTGAAAAATGTTGCAAATTCTTTAAAAACCGAAATCGTTTTAAAAGCGTAGTATGCATGACTCAAAATATCAAAATTATATTTCAAATTCACTCCACCACATTCTAGCAAATATAATGTAATAATTATCATTTAAAATTGCATAATTAATGTAACATGTTGCATTACTCTGCCAGAAAGTAAAGCTATAAATCACAGTCACTTTAAAACAGCACTCAAAGCTGTCAGCGAAACGCAATTAATTACAGCGCGGACAATACATAGAGAAGTAGAACGCAAACCACGGATTAATTAATTTAGTAACAACTCTGTGACTTACATACAAAAAAAATATCTTCACGCAATTCCCAATACAGGGGTAGACAGAGGTCTAGTCTAGACAATTGTCATATGGGTCATAATGTGACAATGTGACTGGTGGTGAGCCCGTCGCAGGCTTTATGTCCAAGCCAACGATATAATTCGTATATAAGTTCTTGAAAAACCCATTGGTACGAGCCTGCCACGTGGGGATCGAACTCGGGTCTCATGACTCGAAATTCCGACCATCCAACCACTCGGCTATCGTGACAATGTTAATAATAAAAAAAAACAATTGTTTTAATGTTGCGTTCTCGGAGTTTAGATGAAATTTTAAATATTTATACTTTTAAATTTCGCCTCAGCGTTGGCGACTTTGAAATTTCTTCTTAATTTAAATTAATAAAAGATCCAGCATGATTTGCATGCTGTGAAAACTCACTAAACGTTGCATTATTTTTAAAGAATTAAGGGAAAATCCCAAATCCTTTGATAGAGAGACCTTTGATAGTCCAATCCTATTTTTTGAGGAGTAGGGTGAAGACCGTGCCAATAGTCCCTGACAATAAGTTGCTACTGCACTATGAAACCTGTACAAACAGACATACACACATAACGGCCTGTCACAGTCCACTGCAGGACATAGGACTCGGCCACAGGGAGGATTTGCCATAATCACCACGCTTGGCAAGCGGATTGGCGATCGCAGTACCAGAACACTCGCACCTTAGACGCTGCTGAGCATCTTCGATCTGATTTTCTTGTTCTGTTATCGATAGGTCTGATATAGGAGATGGTTATCCCGCCACTATAGGTTGTCAACGATATGACTATTTCCCTTAGTCACCTCTCGCGACACCCACGGCAAGAAAGGGAGTGGCAATATTCTTACACATTTACCATACACTCCTATGCCACCAGTAAACCATGTCAGAATAAAAAGTTTTCTTGTACCTTTTCACTCCCCAAGACTAACATAGAATCCACAATAGCCCGTAATTACACTGGATCTATACCGTTTAAACCGAAAGACAATAACTGTCACTCTGCGCAGAAGATTCGTAGGTAGAAAAGTAATCTGAAGCCTTTGAAATGCGTGAAGATCAAAAAGAAACCGTACTCGTACTATGTATGCATATAGCATATATGAATATAGTATATATTTTTTTGAATCTTACATCACGAAAACATCAAAGATAATAATAAAAAAAAAATAAGATTATGCCACGTGTTTGTTGTATCAAAATATATCTAAGAGGAGGTAAAACTACAGTGATGTTGAAAAGTGTCATGTTACAAGCTGATAGCCGATATGTTTATCTCGGTTTCCTGTAGATGGCATACCCTGTGCCGCAGGAAATTAGGCGCGCGTGCGTGAAATGTTGCAATATTGGGCGAGGGTTGAAATCTAATATGCATCGTGCAGTAAAAATAAATGCGTTCTACATTATTGGAGTATAAAATTTGTAAAGATATGAAAAATATTTAATTATCTATAAAATAATTTTAAATCCTTAACTCACCCAATTAATAACAAATAAGTACATACACAGATAGGGAGAACATCACATACATTGAGGACCTCCGTAGATGGGTGGCGTAAACACCGGTTTTCAAGGTCTCGCTATCTCGAGGTCCCGGGTTCGATTTCCGGACGGGTCAATGTTGAAATCCAATCAAGTGCGTGCCTACCTCTAGTGCTTTAGCATCTTACATTGGGGTCGGAGCAATGTATGTGATGTTGTCCCTATCAATGTATGTATTATTTATTTATTATTATTATACATTGCACTGATCCTACAGTAAGCAGCTAAAGCACTTGTGTTATGGAATCGGAAACAACGAAAACAGCTCAAACACCCTGACCCGGGACGATGTACTTGATGGTTATTACGATTTACGTAATAACCATCAACATCCAAAATAAAAATTCGTCTGTACTTAATGATTTCTTGTATTTACGCAAATACTACATGCTTTACAGCATCCGAAACGTCGGGAAATAAAAATAATTTGTAAAAACTAATTAATCCGAAAATCGTCTGTACTTATTATAAGATAACTAAATATTATATAATTATATAGAATTATATAAGTATAAAGATATAATTATATAGATAATTTAAAGAGATTATTAAAGATAAGCGTATAACTTAAAAGAATGGTACTTCGGCAAAGACATTGGGAAGGAATCATGGGAGTAGCTGCGTAACACTCGTTGTGGCTTCAGCTATTACATAAATAGTCCGACTTGGCAGAAGCAAAATACCATCTGCAATCTCTTTACACTGAAGTAAAGAGATCTTGAGCCGGTCTTACGTCCCGTGATTGAATTCAAGGTTCACGCCTGCTGGAGGCGGCACTTCCCTCTTCTCCTCCTTTTGTTTTTCTAGCTCTTGGTAGAACGTTCGTGGTCGTCACTGCAGTTTTGTGGCATAGTCAAAACCTTCATTTCTCCCTGACAGCTGCCTTTCTTGTGCATTTATAAATGGAGGCGTCTCTCGCTGCCCTTGATTGTTTTGTCTACGTACTCTTATACTACTCTCCTCCTCTCTCTACTCTTCCTTGAACTACTAGACGTTCAATAAAGGTACTATAACGTCTTAAGGCATCTACACACGTGACTGAAGATCGTAATCGTTGAAGATCGTATCAAAAGTCAACTAGTGAACATAAGCCTCACCCAAAAATTGCCATACGGCACATAGAACGGGTCTGAATCTGTATACATCGGCAACATAGGTACGCCAAATCTTGTGTGGAAGCCTCCTACACTGAATTTGCCTGCACGAGGCTGCCACTCGGGGACCTTTTTTTCCCAAAGGTTTTTTCCCAAAGATTTACGATTTACGCGGTATGCGGTAAAGGGCCGCTTTTCCACATTTAGCGTGCTGATCCTTACGGCTATTTCGTTTACTCTGGTGAAGGTTTAGCATTAGGTAAACCGATTGGTTCATTGCCACATTTCCTCATGTAAGGTGAAATAATATGAACATAACAAAGAAATTAGGCGGTGATTAAGTTATATTAAAAGGCCGAATTCCGACTTTAAAAATTACCAGATTTACGTTTGTAACTATACCATTTGTCATAAAAAAAGATTTATTATAACTTATATTTAATAATAAGTTATAATAAATCTTTTTTTGGATCGAAGTTCCTTATGGGACGATGTACCTAAACGGGAAAAAACGTCCGTAACGTAAGATTTTTATTATTTATGTATAGTCTTTGTATGACGGCTATACAGAGTCTAATGTATAGTCTACGTGATCACTGTTATTATTGTTTATGAATCATTGTAAATACAATAAAGTTAATAACATTGTAACGTAGTTTTTTTATTTTTATCAATAAAAAACTCATAATAAAAATGTATACCCGAATAATTATTTTCTTTATACCTCGAATAGAACTTAAAATTAATATTTTATAATAAGTAACTTCGTTCCTATCCGATGTCCCACGACACCACACGTTTCTATTATTATTCCACCTTACCTTTGATATGTATGTATTACTTACTATTTTCTTATATGTTATATAATTGTTACCAATAATGCCCACTCTTCACATTCAAGAATTATATTATATGTTATACTTTTAATCATAACATGAGCAATGCGTCTTTTAGTTATAACTTTATGATTATCCAGGAGCGAACTTTATGACGATGATAACGCCTACGTATTATAATTGCTCAGCAAAAGCCAATCACTTTTCGGCATAAGCGACTCGTAAGTTTGTTATTTCAAATATATTTATAATTTGTATTTTTATATATTATAAGTACTTGTGTACTATTTTTGTACTTGTGTACTATTTTTTGTAGATGTGTTGAATAAACATTTTTCTAATTTGACGTCCTCCGTGGACGAGTGGCGTTCACACCGGTTTTCAAGGTGTCGCCATTTCTGAGTTCCCGGGTTCGATTTCCGAACGGGTCCATGTAGAAAAACCGCTTTTTTACATATTCTCGGGTCTGGGTGTTTGTGGTGCCTTCGTTGTTTCTAATACCACAATACATCTTTAGCTGCTTACTTTGGGATCAGAGCAATGTATATGATGCTGTATGTATGTCTCTATGTGTGTAAGTATTCTGTTCTATATTCTAAATGGCCTTCTACTGTACTTACAGTCATAATAAAGGTTGCCGACGGCTGATGTCAGCTTCGGAGTGCTTTGCCCGGATAGAGAAGCCATCCTCTCGCCCTGAACACACGGAGAAATATTCATGTAATATTAAATAGACAAGAATGAGTATAAAAAAGTAAAACTGAAGTGATATTGAAAATAGTTTTGATAGTATATCTAAAATGACCTTAACCGCTTATCGAAGATCATAGCAGGACAAAAGTTTACAAGCATCAGCCGAAGACAGTATAATTTTAAAAGGCTTTCAGTTGTTCAACTGAAAACCTTTTAAAATTATACCATGACCCAAGTACTACAGATGCCGCACTCCATTGTTAGCCAGCAAGACTGCAAAATGGAAAATGCTGAAGATTTTTTCCATGATCAGGTCGATCCTATCGATCGAAGCCCACAGCTGGACATAGGCCTCCCCGTACGAGAGGATATTCCACAATTGCCATGCTTGACAAGCAGATTGGCGATCGCAGTACCAGACACGCTGCATCTCAGATGCTTCTGCCCGTCGGTCTAAATTCGAAGTAGTTATTCCGAAATCCTAAGTTAGTTAAAAAGTCACGATAGCCGAGTGGTTGGGTGATCGGAATTCGAGTTTAGAGACCCGAGTTCGGTGCCCAGGTGGTACGCTAAGGGTGGTAGGACATTGGTATGTCCTAAGAAAAGCTTCGATGAGAGGTGGGTCGAAAGCACTTAATTGCCTAGAACTCTGTCTTCACCAGTACTGAGAATGGCGTGTTGATATTTTTTCAATTGCAATATTTTTATGTTGATCAATTGCAACTTCAAGGCTTTTCCCTTAGTCACTTCTTACGACACCCACGGAAAGAAAAGGAGTAGTACTTTTTTAAAATAACACACGGAAAATATTAATAATTTCCGGTCCCAGTACAGGGAATGGACAGAAGAATTTTTTTAATATAACAACTTGTTCACCAATCATCACAATTAAAGTTAAAAAGTTTGTATCTCTAAAGTAATTTTAGTATCAATATTCTTAAATATTGTATAAAAAGCTTTTCAGAAAGTTTAAATATAATACACCAGTTATTATTAGTTTTTTTATGATGCTTGATGAAGTAAACATACTTTGGATACAATACTATTTGAAAGTATTTCGTATAGCCATGCAAAGTAACGACAATAGGATAATAGATCATTCTATTATATTGTAAATACGAAAATGTAGAGAACGTACATAACAAAAACCAACTAATTAGACAAAACTACTAAGTCTACTATACTGTAAATACGAAAATGTAGAGAACGTACATAACAAAAACCAACTAATTAGACAAAACTACTAAGTCCAGTAAAGAAACATTAATTAGTCAGAATGATAATTAAACGGTCATGCAGAACAAAGGAGAACAAAGCGAAAAATCAATATGGCTGCCAATATGGCGTCTGAAAATGGCGGCTAAAATGGATTTGTGAACGAACCAACTGGATATGGTCAGCAATTTGCTTGCAGTACGAAAAAAAGCTGTCCAGAGTTAGCTTTGACATTTTTGCTAACTTCTAGTTTGGATTATTTCTAGTCTGTAAAAAGAAAAAAATATATATGTTAATTTACCAAAAACGGGTCTATTCAATTATTCAACTGTAAGACTGTTTTATTTCAGAACGGCTAAAATTACTTTCATGAAACTCTACGTAATATTATTATATATTTTAATATCACAATGAATTTCGTGCGCAGATGTACCGCACATGCGCAAAGTAATCCGTATTTATAGGTCAAACGTATACAAATAAATATATATCGATCTATAAATATAGTTATAAATGCATGAAAAAAGTTATGAAAAACATGAATCTAAAACTAGAAACATCTAATCTAATACATAACATTTATACAAAAAATGTTACCAACCTTAGTGTAACAGTCGATTTAAAAGTGTTAGATATTAATTTATTATTTCTAAAATATATATAATAGATTTACTTTTTATATTTAACACTATTTATAAGATATATTTTTTGTGGAGAAGCAAATGACTAAATGACTGAAAGGATCGTTGGCGAAACAATGCGAGAACGAACTATGTTCGCGATTTATGGAATTTTTGTATATGTTTAACATATATGAAAGGGATTTAGGAGTTTTCAAAGGTATTTTACAGCTTTGGAAGCTGGTATCACTTCTCCAACAGGGTTGGAGCTAGACTGAAAGTACCAGAAAGGCTTTCAGGGGCTCCACTCGGCGCACGCGCGTTGTAAAGGTCGTAAGGTAAACGGGGTTGGAACCAGGCCGATGGGGGTTGGTCAATAAGCGAGAAACAGGTCACCCCCAACCCCCACGCCCGAAACACTAATGCATTTAGGGATCGGTACATATGTTTTTGTGTTATATTAGCTATATATCAAAAATCAAAGTTTTACTTTAAATATTTTCACGTCATTCCCAATAAAGGGGTAGACAAAAGTCTAGACAATTATGTCGTTTTGACCCACCTTTCACCGTGGATATTTTTGGGACAAAGTGACAGGTGTTGAGCCTGCGCTGCCTTCATGTTCAAGCCTACGATATAAATCGTATACAAGTTACTAAAAAACCGATTGGGTACGAGCCTGCCACCTGGAAATCGAACTCGGGTCTCTTGATTCGAATTTTGATTATCCAACCTCTCGGCTATCGTGACTTTGTATAAGTTAAATTAATCACCTTAAAAATGTAAATAAGAATAATATTCATATTTCGATCCCGACACGAGTTCTATCTCCAGGTGGTACCAATGAGTTGCTTCAAAACCTTATGTACAATATACATCATTGGCTTTGGACATAGAGACAGCAGTAGTCTCACCACCAGTCACGTTGTCCCAAAAAATGTCATCGATAAAAATTGGGTTAAAAGCACTTGTCTGAAGCTCTGTATATCAGTATTACAAATAGAGTGTAAACATGTTTTCTATTATTTAATTGATGGTTCTTATTATTATTACATTTTAACGGACTGTATAATTTCACTAAAAGACATATGCGTAAAGGAGGACATGCTATAGTTGCCTCAAGGCAGACAGACTTACGGTCTCAACTTGGTCACTCCCGCTCGTCATCAATGTGCCCAATTTTAGTACTTTTCGAGATGATTATCTCACTAACATTGTAATTTCCAAGGCTTAGCCGCCTTATATAACACCTAACAGTCACGATAGCTGCGTGATTGGGTGGTTGGAATTTCGAGTCAAGAGACCTGAGTTCGATCCGCAGGTGGCAGGTTCGTACCAATGGGTTTTTCAAAAACTTATGTACGAATTAATTCCTTGGCTTGAACTTAAAGACGGCGACGGGCTCACTACCTGTCACGTTGTCCCGAAAATATATTCGGTGGAAGGTAGGTTAAAGGGACGTAATTGTCTTAACTAGACCTCTGTCTACCCTAAATTGGGAATTGCGTGAAGATTTAATTATATTTTTTTATACAATCGCTAAAAAAGTTAGAGGTCTTGTTTCTGTTTTCTAGATCACATCAAATATTTATGTACTTATGTTATAGAATCCGAAACAACGAAGGAACCACAAACACCCAGATCCAAGAAAAAGTGGAAAATGTAATATCTACATTGACCCGTCCGAGAATCGCACCCGGGACCTTAGAACTGGCGACAAAATGAAAACCGGTATGAACGCGTCTCATCTAAGGAGGTCGTTTATAATGTCGGATTGACAGTACGGAACCTCATAATAAAAATAAATGGACCATTTAAAAAGTTGTTTTTTACTCAACCATTGAGTTTAATAACAGCAGTGCTTCAGAGCTCCCACGCGCCAGAAATCGCCCACGCATTTATCGCCCACGCTCTACGTATATAAAAAATTAAAATATAAAAATATCTTCAAGCAATTCTCTATACAGGGGTAGACAGAGGTCTAGTCTAGACAATTAAGTCCCTTCGTTCCACCTTCCACCGGAGATATTTTCGGGACGACATGACATGTTGGTGAGCCCGTCGCCATCTCAATGTCCATGCCAACGATAAATTCGTACATAAGTTTTTGAAAAAACCCATTGCTACGAGCCTGCCATCTGGGGATCGAACTCGGGTGTCTTGACTCGAAGTTCCGACCATCCAGCCACTCGGCTATCGTGACTGTTTTGACACGCTCTACGAAATCACAGATTTTGGTGACATTGGCGATGGTTGAAGAGAACAGCATATGAAGGTATTATTGAACGAAAGAAACTTTTACTCGTGGACATAATACAGCAGTTTAACGAAAAAAATAAAAAAAACAAACATGTCGACAGGGATACCATGCGGTCGCTCACCGTAGAGTCTACTCGCTTGAGAATGCATTGTTTTGAGGCGAAACACGTGTCGCGTTTTCGGTGGTGGTATATGTTACCTGGTTTGAGTGTAGTGGTGGTGGTGGTGCATACAGTGGAATTAGTGCATGCATCTGTGGTGCTCTTCTTCTCTTCGGACCAGGTAACATATACCTTTTTATATTTGCATGCGGAGGGTTGCGAAGTAATTTTTTCAATAACAAGGGATACCATCATATACATTGCTCTGATAACCAATCCCAACCCCAAAGGGACTAGTTAAAGCACTTGTGTTATGGAATCAGATAAAATATATCCTACTACCAGCACCCAGACCAGAGACAATGTAGACAATTGGTTTTCTACGTTGACGCGTCCGGGAATCGAATCTGGGCTCGCAGAGTAGCGACGCCTTAAAAACCGACAGGTACACTTGGCCACGGACGTATCTGATATAGTTTTTGGGATTCTAGCTAAAACTTCGTTACTTACTGCTCTGAGATTTAAAGCCTCTCTCATACTACACATATAAATAAATAATAAACATGTGCGAAGTTCCCAAGTAGAAGTGCAGTACAAGCGATAATAGCCTCATGGTTTAGGGTGCGGACTGCGAAACATAACGTCGCAGGTTCGGTTCCGCCATTCGAATATTGTCGTGAACTACTCCCGACACAAACATTGCTTAGTTAAAGTGGTTAACGGGAATACTAGTAATGTTATTTGACATTGCTATTAAAGAAGTGAAGACATCAGAAGAAGATGATAATGAAATATGTGAAGAGCTAAAATATTTTAACACTTGTCGAAGAATCTAATTGAATGTCCCTTTCTCTCATTATAGCTAATACCATTTTTCTCTTTTAGCGTTAGGGTCTTGTCACTTTTTCGTTTCATCGCGATTCAAATCACAACGGTTCTGAAGAAGTTATCGTTTTAAATATAAATCAATTTTAAAACCATCTTAATTTTTTTATAGCCATAAACTACTTTATTTTCATAGCTTAAACAAACAGATTTTAATGATAATTTAATTTTTATCTTTTTTATTATATTTATTATTTTTATTAAATTTTTATTAAATAAGTAATTTTTATTAAATAAGGCTTATTATAGACGTACATGGTCCTATCCTATAAAACCTAATCGTATATAAACCTAATCTCGGACGGTTTGGCAATAACAAAGTATATTGAACTCACGTTATCCAATCCCAATCTACGTTTTATATTTATAATAATAATAAATAAATATATACGAGTACATAGATAGAGATATCATCATATGCATTGTTCTGATCCCAACGTAAGAAGCTAAAAGACTTGAGGTATGGGAAACGGAAACTCCGAAGGCACCACAAACACCCAAACCCGAGAAAATGTAGAAAAAGTGATTTTCTACATTGAGCCGTCCGGAAAACAAACCTGGGGACTCGAGATGGCGACACCTAGAAAACTGGTATTTACGCCACTCGTCCACGGAGGTTGTCGTGGTCGTCTTCGATTTCTGACTACATACATACATACTTAACGTCCTGTAAAAGTTCACTGCAAAACATAAGTCTCTCCCATAAGGACAATCGCAGTTATGTACACATCACAATTTACACACTGTTGCCTGTCACTGATTTGCTTAATCTTAAATTGGTACGTTTATAAACGGTTATAAGGACATCTGTTCGTTTATATACGGTGTATGAGGCTGTATCTCCACTGCCTCTTACGACACCCGCGGAAATAAGGGTGTGGCTTATTCTTAAAGGCTTAGAAGGCTCTTAAAAGCTAAGTACCACACGGAAAATGTCTGTTATTGTTTTTACCCACAACCTATCTATACATATAAATGAAATTGAAGTCTCTGTTTGTAATTCCAAATTTACAGCACGGAGTGGTTGCGTGATCGGAATTCGCCGAGAGACCCGAGTTCGATCTCCAGGTGGCACGCTCGTATCAATGAGTTTTTTCAAAAAACTATGTACGATTCATATCGTTGGTTTGGACATAAAGACGGCGACGGGCTCACCACCTGTCACGTTGTCCCGAAAATATCTTCGGTGGAAGGTGGGTCGAAGGGACTTAATTGTCGAGACTAGACCTCAATCTGTCCCTGTATTGGGATATTTTTTACTTTACTATTAACAATCATTACTTTTAAATAAAATATTTACAACAATAGATATTTAGTTTAGTTCGACTAGTTACAAGAGCGTGTTCTTTTTAGTTTTTAAATTATAATTTATTTTAGTTGATAGATTTCGTCTGTTCCTAGGATACCTACATCATTAACATACTCTTTCCTAAACAGCGAGCAAACTTTCGTTGTTAAACACCGAATAGGCTTTCCATTTTTATAGTTTTAGTATTTAGGTCGAAAGAACTTAATTGTCTGGACCTCTGTCTACCCCAGTGTTGGTAATGGTGTGAAGATATTTTTAAAACATATTTGTAATGAAACTTGTTTGAAATACATACATATTTATGATGTAATAAGTTCAGTTTGGTTACCCTTAATGTTAATAGAAAATTCCTCGACAATTAATAACACAAAATTCCAGAGCTGTCAGGCACCATCGAATAATTTAAACTTATCATAATCTCGGAATATTATCTACGAAAATCATGGCGCACAACTTCACCACCCTCCCCAACCCACTTCCCATCTGACTCCGACCATTTTGGAGGGGGCGTATGACGTCCGTAGGGCGTGCCGCCCTCCCAGATCGATATTTCAGAGTTAGGTGTAGCATAGTTAGCTATAAATATGTATATTACTAGCTATATCTACTATATAATACATAAACCGTAATACATATTTGGAGGCTATACGTAGGTATTAATCCTGTTAGTCTAACTGGTAGTGATCTTCGGAGCTAAGGTTTTGCGGGTTCGAATCCCGCATAGAGGCAAATATTTGTAAATGAAAATAAATAAATATAGATATAAACATCTTCACACAATTCCCTATACAGGGGTAGACAGAGGTCTAATCTAGACAATTAAGTCCATTTGACCCAACTCCCACCGAAGATATTATTGGGGCAAGGTGATAGGTGGTGAGCCCGTCGCCGTACCAACCAACAATATAATTCGTACAAAAGTTTTTGAAAAACCCTTTGGTACGAGCCTGCCACCTGGGGATCGAACTCGGGTCTTTTAACTTGAAATTCCGACCACCCAACTCGGCTATCGTGACTTCTTATATATATAAATTATATTTGTGTGATTATAATTAACGTTTGTACTCGAGTTATGGATGTTAATATTTATATTATCTACATATACATCTAAGAATATTGTACCGTGATCTTGGACACTATCACGGCAGTAGGCTCAACACCTGTCGCGTTGTCCTTAATATGCTTCGGTGTAATGTGAGTCGACACGACTTCTTTCAAGACCTTTGTCTGGGGTAGACAGAGGTCTAGACGTATAGGGAGAAAACGTGAAAATATAAAAAAAATTGTCGCAGACATACGCAGATAAATTGCAACGTTAACTTGGACACTATGATGGCAACAGACACCTCCTGTCACGTTGTCCCAAATATGTTCAATTGTTAAGACCTTATTCTACCCCAGTATTGGGAATATGCGTGAAGATGTTTATATTTATAAAGCAAATACCATTATCCGTATGTAATTTATTAAACAATTAAGTACACACGGCATACAGTCCCGAACTAACAACTTGGATAGTTAACTGATTTATATAAGTCACGATAGCCGAATGGTTGGTTGATTGGAATTCGAATCAAGAGGCCCGAGTTCGATACTCTGTTATGTACGATATATATCGTTGGCTTGGACATAAGGAAGGCAACAGGCTCACCACCTGTCACGATATCCAAAAAATGCTCGTTAGAAGGTGGAAGGTGGACTTAATTGTGTGGACCTGGGTTTCAAGAGTAGACATATTGGGAATGATTCAGGTGCTACTTTTCGGAAATAAATTATTATACTCTATGTATTATATGTATTTCTTTAATAACCGAGTGGTAACGGTGTAAGAATATTGCCACACCCTTTATCCCGCTGGGTGTCGTAAGAGGCGCCTAAAGGAAACAGCCTTGTATATCGTAATGGCAACCAATAGATGGCGGGATAACCATCTCTAAAAATATGAAAACAAAATAATCGGACTGAATATGGGCAGCAGCGTCTGAGGTGCGAGTGGGAGTACTGCAATCAACAATCCGCCTGTCAAGCTTGGCGATTATGGCAAATCCTCCTCATGGGAGAGGCCTATGTCCTGCAGTGGACTTTAACAGGCCGTTATGTATGTATATATGTATATGTTTAATATCAAATTTTTCCAATAATAGTTAGTGTATTATTGATAAGGACAGCAAACACTTGATAATGAATGTTACAAATCTCGGCCTGGCGCCAAAATAAGCCTGGTGGCTTGGCGTCAGGTGACATTGGCTGATAACAGATAACGGGATAAAAGCTTGTCGAAAGCACGCCGCTTTGCAAGTGACATTATCTTGAGTGCAAAGCTTAAACTACACAGACTAGTTAACTCCGCAGAATAAACAATTTAAAAAGTTCATTATGCGTGCATACACGTGTATAGCTAGTGCCTCGATGAGCTTCACTCGTTTAATAAATGGTGCTTTGAATGATAAATTACTTTCTTTACGCAATTTCATAAGACTGGAGTAGGCAGAGGTCTAGACAATTAAGTCCTTAAACCAGACTTTCGACGAAGCCTATTTGGAACAACGTGGCAGGTTGACATTTGGAACAGGACATTTGGGACAACGTGGCAGCCTCTCGCCATAATACTTGGATAATTTAATGTAAGAGAAGCGTCACTAAAACCGGTTTAAAGATAACATCTTTGGCTCTGATTTACGTTACTCTACAATCAATTCCAAGTTATCAGTAGCCCATGGTTAGAGGCAGTATGTCGGGTGCGCGGGCGTAGTACAGTTCATAGAACGTAAGTATTAAAGCTCATTATTAATATAACTATATCCAGGCCCTTTTATTAGTGTTCAGACTAAACCTTAGTAGTTATATAGTTAAATGTATACACGCATTCAGATAAAATATTATAAAAAAACAGTCGGAACGAAATGTAAAACATGCGGACAGGTAGCGTTTCTTTTTTCTAAAAATTTCCCGTATTTTCTCAATACTGTGATATTGTGATGTGCATTTTCCACCGAGCCTAGTGACGGGCTACGTGACGGATGGCGAGCCCATCGCCATCTTAGTGTTCAACCAACGGAACATATAGCAAGATAGATTAATATTCGTATATACATGTAAACATCAATTATTCGAGCATAAAATTTCATAATTATCACACAAACGGTGAAGGTAGGAGTAGACAGAGGTCTAGTCTAGACAATTAAGCCCCTTCGACCCACCTTCCACCGAACATATTTTCGGGACAACGTGACAGGTGGTGAGTCTTTATGTCCAAGTCAACGATGTAATTCGTACGTAAGTTTTTGAAAAACCCAATGGTACGAGCCTGCCACCTGGGGATCGAACTCGGGTCTCTCGACTCGAAATTCTGATCACCCATCCACTCGGCTATCGTGACTTTTTATTTTGTATTAATCATAATCGATAAAGCGTTTTTTCAATCGGAAACTACGTAGGTACAACGAACATTCAGACACGAGACAATGTAGAAAAGGTTGTTACATGGACTCACCCGTGAAATGCACCCGGGACCTCAGAACTATCGTGTGCACGAAAACCGCTGTTTACGTCACTGGTCTACGGTGGTCGTCAAAATGTTTGACTATAACAGGATTCGAACCCTAAATCCTTAGTTGGCTATATCATACCCATGGAAATGAAAGGGTTAGTAAATTTTTATTCGGTTACCACACTGCAGATTTAAATTAACTTTAAATATGTAAATATGTATTCATGTATGTATATATCTATATACGTAAGTGTGCATATAACTATGTATGTGTATATAGTCTATGGTACATTATTATGTTTATTATTTGTTGTATAATAGTAAAAACGTATACTTATATTGTACTACCTATCTCATTTCTAAAGAGAATATCTTTACGCCACCATAAGGCCAACAAGTTGTACCTGCTACCTAAGATTATTTCTTTTGTTTTTTCTATTTTATTAGTACATTATTATGTTTATAATTTGTTGTATAATAGTAAAAACGTATACTTATATTGTACTACCTATCTCATTTCTAAAGAGAATATCTATACGCCACCATAAGGCCAACAAGTTGTACCTGCTACCTAAGATTATTTCTTTTGTTTTTTCTATTTTATGTCTGATAAAATAAAAGAATTATCATTCATTCATTCATTAACTTATAAATTAAGTTACAGTTAAGTTTAATACAATAAAACTTAAGTTGTAACTAGCCCCAATAGAGTAACCAGTATCTAAATTAGTCTGACAAACAACGTAACGTAGTACATAGTGATTTTACATAATACTTGTAAATAGAGCCTTTGGATCAATACTCGGTTTGCTTCCATCCCGCTCTGAAAAGTAACGCTATCTCCGTCGAATCAATATAGCCTTTTTCAGTGTAGACGTGCACAGTAACCATTTTCTTTGTTACGAACTCAATCTATATTTATTAAATGTGTGTGGTATTTTGATAATCACGATAGCTGAGTGGTTGGGTGGTCGGAATTTCGAGTCAAGAGACCCGAGTTCGATCCCCAGGCGGCAGGCTCGTGCCAATGGGTTTTTCAAAAACTTATGTACGAATTATATCGTTGGCTTGGACATTGAGACGGCGACGGACTCACCACCTGTCACATTGATGCCCGAACACACACACGACACACCTGAAAATATCTTCGGTGGAAGGAGGGCTTAATTGTCTATGTCTGTCTACCCCTATATTGGGAATTGCGTGAAGATATTTATTTATTTATTATTGTGTGGTGTTTTGTACCTAATAGATAACTAGTTTTGACGACCCCAGCATTGTTGGTAATGACGCTGCCTTCGAAGTTAAAGGTTGTGTGTTCCTATTAAAGGCATAGTACTTACTGACTAGTGAGACCTCACAAAAATATGAACGTTTGTAATCGAAACATGGATTTTTATATGGGTTGATCGTAGGGAAGTGAAAAGTTAGGGTTGTATGTATTTTTTAATGCTGCATCATAAAAAAATAATAAATTGTCTAAAAATGAAAAAAATTAGGGTTGGACTACCCTTAACATTTAGGGGATGAAAAATAGATGTTGTCCGATTCTCAGACCCACCCAATATGCACACAAAATTTCATGAGAATCGGTCGAGCCGTTTCGGAGGAGTAAGATAACTAACATTGTGACACGGGAATTTAATATATAAGATATAAAGTTTAATCTTTCTGCAAGTTAATATTTATCTACGTAAGAATATTGCGTGGTACTTGGACACTAAGATAGAAATAGGCTTCACCACCTGTAACGTAATCCTTCGTTGAGCTTCGATGTAAAGTGGATGGAAAGAGTTTAATTCTAGGCCTATGTCTTCTCCAGTATTTGGTGTTAGACCCAATATATAGACGATCTCCGTGGACGAGTGGTGTACACACCGGTTTTTATAGAGTCGCCAGCTCTATGGTCCCGGGTCCGATTTCGAGTTGAATCAAAGTAGAAAACACTATTTCTACATTTTTCGGGTCTGGATGTTTCTACTACGTTTGACTATGCTACCACATTTTAGCCGTTTCGGATCCGATAACACAAGTGCTTTAGCTACTTATTTTGAGAATAGAGAAATGTATGTTATATTGTCTCTATCTATGTGTGCTTCTATTTATGTACGAATTTAGAAAAAAAAACTTTATTTATATAAATAATAACAAACTTCACGCACAGTCCCTTTAATAACCGGCTTTTTTTTACTTGAATTTTGTCGTAGAAGTGTTCACATTACCCCATGAACTAGTAACTTAGTCTATGGAACCTAGCACAAGTTGTGCTCCAAGCGTGTTACATCATAAATTAAAAATATACTACATAGTCAGGTCATAAATTCTGTCACATGTTTAACCTAAAATAATTAAAACAAGTTTATTCATTATGTAACTATTTATATACCAAAATGAACTTAACAAAACATAGATTCTTATGACACTAAAGTTTATTCAAAATGACCTGCATGTTTTGAATACAGGCCTTCAATCTGTGCGGCCAGTCGTCTATCGCAGCGCGAACGAGGTCCATGTCAATATCGCGGCTGCCTTAATCAAGGATGTCTTGAGTGACTCCAAATTGGGATGAGGCTTTGAGCACGCCTTTTCCTCAAAGTGTTGCCATATCTTGTAATCTAACGGATTCAAATTTGGACTGGAGGAGGGCCAATCTTCGTGCCCGATGAAGTCGATTTCACGCGCCGCCAGCAAGTCTTGTGTGCTCTTCGCTCTATGAGCTGGCGCCGAATCTTGTTGGAATATCCAGTGCCTGTTATTGAACATGGTATGAGAAACAGGTTCCAATAGCTTCGTCAGGACTGTATTTTGATACACAACTGCATTCGTTTTACACCTTTCTCGCAAAAATGTACCTCTGTTAAGCCCCAATAAGAAACTCCCAACTATAACATGAGCGAGGACGGAAAATGACCTCGTTGGACACGCGGAATACGGTTGCTCGCTTCATCACTACTGTGTGCGTACACCTTATCATTTTGTTTGTTGTAGCTCTCTTCTACGATAAAAAATTTTTCATTCGAAAAAAGAACTTCCCGATATTTTTTTCCCGCGTACCGCTTTAACAAAGCGCGGCATCTCTTCAGTCTCAGGTGCATTAGACGAGCATTCAAACAAAGTCCTGTTTTTCTTCGATATGCCCGAAGCCCTAAATCTTCATTTAACACCCTTTTCACCGTGGTTCTGCTTAACCCCATCTGAAGGGCTAACAGTTTCTGCTTACGTTTGGCATTTGTTTGAATTCGAGACTTCACAGCTTTTATCACTGCTGGAGTCCTAACAGACCGAGGGCGACCACTTCTTGACCTGTCATCTACACTAGAGTCTTCATTGTATAGTTTGATGGTACGATAAACGATTCTTTTGGTTATATCCAAATTTTTAGTATGTCAAAAACTTGAATTGGCGCGTAACCGCAAAGATGCAACGCAATAACTGCAACACGGTCCTCTTTAAGCGACCACTCCATATTTACAAATGATTAAAATTCTAAAAAGTATGTAGTTTTATTTTTATGAACAATTCGAAATTCGAATTCAATAAACTTTTTTGTGGCCAGCATTCTAAAAGAAAAGTTTTTACTGTGTGACAATACTTATGACCTGACTATGTATTTTATATAAATATGTATATATTATATATTGTATGAAAACATGTTAATTTTAAAAAGTAATGTGTACGTTTTTAAGTAAATATAAATTTTTTTTCGTATGGAGGCTTTGACTATTTGAAAACTGTTTTAAATTTGTATCTTATTATCGAATGATTCGCATTCTACATATTTTTTATACATTTTATGTTAGTTTCATTAGTTTTTGTTCTCTTATTGTATAAACTACTGTATTCTACAATTTTGTTCATCATTACTTCGAACAAAGAAAGATCTTTTAAAAATAAAGTAAAATAATATCTGTATATAGAACGATGAAGTTTTTCAATCTGCGTTGAAACCGTGACACAAAACGCTGGAAAAGAAGCAAACTTTGTACATACAAGAAAGAAAGTTGAATTTTAACTTTCATGATTAATTTTCCCCTTAAAGTTTGAAACTAATTGTAATTAGTTTCAAACTTTAAGTGTTCATAAACTTTTGTTCGTTTAAATATTTCATGAGAAAGTTTTTTCCGGTTATTTTTTAACAGTGAAGAAATTGTTCATTATTAAATGTTTTTACAATTGTAAAATTTAATAAAATGGTGAGAAATACTTTAAATATTTACTTTTATCAAAATTTATCTTAATTCAATCTGGATGTAACTTTTAGTTGCAATTTAATTATGAAATTTTACCTTTAAACTAAAAATGTTTATGAAATGTCTGAGACATTTATTTTTAATTTTCAATACTTTCCAATAATAGATTAATCACAAAAGTAGACGATTTAGTCCTTTCGACCGACTTTCTATAGAGCCTTTTTTTTGTGGACACATACTCCATATAAGCATTATCTATACCAAATCTCACCCTCCTCCACGCTGTCTATTCGGTAGAAAAGGATTACACATTTTACATTGATTTTTTATTAAAAAAGGCTAACTAAATTAAACACCTCTCGCTTTATCTGTACTATATTTGCTCTCAAGATTCGAATAACAGTAGCGTTCTTTATGCTCCAGTTTGCACTTTGTCTTGTAAGTTTTGAACATACACAAAAGGAAACGACTCAGGAAAAACATAATAAGCATTAGTCGGTTAGTAAGACTCGCTTCTTTTCCAGAACATTTAAGGAAATACGCACATATATTTTATTGTTTTCATCCATATTTCCAATGTTGGGGTAGACAGAAGTTTAGAGATTTAATTTACTCCGACCCACCTTTCACCAAAAACCTATTTGGGACAACGTGGACAGGTGAAGAACCTATCGCTGTCATGTATGTACTGGTATGTATATGTATTACCAGTATGTAAGAGTCACGATAGCCGAGTGGTTGGGTGATTAGAATTCTAGTCAGGAGACCCGAGTTCGATCCCCATAGGTCATTTATTTATAGAAAAGGGAGGCAAACGAGTAGGTGGCTCACGTGATAGTAAGTTATTACCGCCGCCCATGAACACCCGCAATACCAGAGGCATAGCAGATGCGTTGCCCCACCTAGAGTGTCCCCCCCCCCCAGAATTGGGGGAGGGGGGGGGGTGTAGGCCTCCGGTTACCTGCATTCACCAGACGAAACGCAGAAGTTTGTTAGACTTCTACTTCACGCCGGTATTCTGTGAGGTCGTGGTACTTCCCCGGTCGAGCCGGCCCTTTCATGCAACAACAAAAGCTGATGCGTGGCAATACCACTGTTGACATAGCAATTTATACATGATAACTTATACATGATAAGGAAATTTGTAATTAAATTAAATTTTTAATTTGTATATAGAAACTTACACGCCATTCGCAATACAGGGGTAGACAGAGGTCAAGATAATTTAGTCCTTTAATCATTTCACCGGAGCTTATTTTGGGACAACGTGACTGGAGGTGAAGCTCTCGCCATCTTTATATCAAAGCCAACGAAATAAATCGTACCTAGGTTTTGAAAAAAGTCATTGATACGAGCCTCCTTCCCGAGGATCAAACTGCAATGTTTTAACTCGAATTCCGATAACGAAACTTCTCGACCATAGTGACAAATTGTCCGAGTTTTAATTAATAAGTATTACAGTTTTTAATTCTTTTACTTCTTTATAGCACTAAATTTCATAAACTACTAAACAAATATATCTATACTACATGATAATAAATAAATATACTATAATTATAAAATAAATAATAGTTAAAAAAAACTAAAAAACACGCTTTTTATACAAAACCGAACTAAAAAATAGAAAATAAATTTTAAAAAATTTAAATTAAGAATAGCGTTAAAAATTCAATAAATATAAATTGTGTTTTTTAGTTTTTTTAAACTATTATTTATTTTTTACTTTTTAGTTTTTTTTTATCAAATTAGTGTATTGTCATCGGTCCTCGATAAATCTACAAAGTTTGAACGAAATCTGGTCGTTTCAAGTGGGTCAAAATCGCGCCCAAAGAAGTCGGTTACAAACATACAAACATACAAGTGAAGCTAATAAAAGCGTGTTAAGAATGAAATCGTTTTAAAAAAATATTTTTTTTATTTTTTTTTAGAAAATGGTATTTAACTATTTATTGTGATTTTTTCATATCTTCACACATTTTCCTAATATTCTGGTATTCTTGGTTTTGGTAGTCCCTTCAAATCGACCCACCTTTCACCGAGGGCTGTATGGGAGAACTTGAAAAGTGGTGAGCTTATCACCGTATTAAGAATTACACCCTGAATATTTATAACTCTTATTGCTTTGGTTTGGTTTCTCTTAAACAAATTATTTCATACAAACCGCAAACCTGGTCATGGCACGTTAACATTAGAACACAAAAACAATCAAATCTGTCTGAATGTCCAGCGTTTTTTTTTTTTTGTTAATCTAAATCCTTTGTTTCACAGATGAAGGCAAAAACGATTTTCACCCTTATGGGCGTGTCCTACATCACATTTGCGCTCTGCAACCCTGAAGCTAACGAATCTGCGGCCGGGGGGCTGGACTCCCGGCCAATGGGGCTGGATGATTCTGGGGTGGGAAAGAGCGAGATAGACACCCCGGAAGTGGTGCTCCAGTTGAAATATGACAAGGGGGAGTTGAATAGGATATACCTGGCGCAGTTCAGGAAGGGCGCGAACAAGTGGGTGCCTTCAGTGCCCGCTCGGAGCGATCTTTGTGCGGACCTTTGTCACGCAGGTTCTGTTTTTTTTTTTTTTTTTTTTTTTGTTTATCGTTATTTTTATGTTGCGTGTTTCAGTATCAAGTGTGTTTAGTTAATTTGTTTTGAATAAACATCTATGATCAACCTGTTCGTTGGGTAAGTAAATAATTATACACAATTATTGTGTAAATTATTATCAAAGAAATATTACTTTGAACAAGCTATCAGATCAAGCTTCTCTTTGTTAAAATACTATAAAATATTTTTAATAATATGTTTAATTATTTTCGTACTAGCTGCCCCAACTTTGCCGGCAGTTTAACACAACACGGAACGCTAATTATTTTTCCTAAAGTAAATTACTTCTTATAACATTAGCTATCTGCCAGTGTAATTCCTATTATTATCGATTCAACCGTTTCACAGATTAGCCGGAAGAAACAGATTGACAAAAATTTCATAATTATATTTTTTATAAAAGTTTCGAACGTACTTTCGTATTTAATAAAAAGCTGTTAATTCAATTTTATTTATATACGTACATATAAATGGCTTTCCTTATATTATTTCGTTTATAAACCTTAATGCACTTTCTAAATACAGAATATTAGCCTAGAATGAAAACTATAGATTTAGCATAAATGACGAGGTCTCTAAAATTGTACACCGACTTAATTTAGAAATTGCCCAGTCCGCGTTGTGAAGGGTTATTAAGAACGAATTTTGCACATCCTCACTAATATACATAATTTTCAGCAAGTGTAGAGAAGATAAGTGCTAGTTTCTTTAAAACCACCACACCGATTTGGCCATTACAGTGTGTTTAATGTTTTACATTCCAAGTTTACCTAGATGTTATGGTAACGTACCTAATTGAAAAAAGAGGCACTACACTACATAAGTCACGATAGCCGAGTTGTTGGGTGGTCGGAATTTCGAGTCGAGAGACCCGAGTTCGATCCCCAGGTGGCAGTACCAATGAGTTTTTCCAAAACTTATGTACGAATTTCATCGTTGGCTTGGACATAAAGTCGACGACGGGCTCACCACCTGTCACGTTGTCCCGAAAATATCTTCGGTGGAAGGTGGGTTAAAGGGACTTAATTGTCTAGACTTGACCTCTGTCTACCCCTGTATTGGGAATTGCGTGAAGATATTTATTTATTTATTTTATTATTACTACACTAAATGTTGAGAGGTACTACACTAAATGTTTACACAATTTTAGTCCTTTCTACTAAAATATTTAGTACATAAGTTCCGAATTGAACATTGCTGCTTGAGATCAAAGCGATCAATCAAGCAAAGCCCAAATCATTAATGAAAAATTATTGTTTAAAAAAATAAAAACCACGCTTTTGTTTAAAATACTAGCCAAATTAAAAACTGAAAAATAATTTTTCTACAAGTTCAAAAATAGAGTGATTAAGGAAAAAACATTTTATCGTAAAAAAGAAAGCGTGGGATGCTTCTAAAGATATTTGAAAATGACTTTACTTTTGCCAAGCATTTTTGATATATACATATAAATAAAATTGAAATGTCTGTTTGTAATTCCAAAACCACGTACGGTACTTATAAAAAATTCAATTTATCAATTTTTCATGTGTATGAAAGATGCAGCAGCGTCGGAAGTGCGAGTGGTCTGATAATGCGATCGCCAATACATACATAACGGCCTATTAAAGTCCACTGCATGACACAAGCCTCTCCCATAGGAAGGATTTGCCATAATCGCCACACCTGGGAAGCGGATTGGCGATTGCAGTATCAGACACCTCGCACCTTAGACGCTTCTGCCCATCTTCAGTCTGATTATTTTAGTCTGATATTATTAGAGATAGCCATTCCGCCATCTGTTGGTCGCCATAATGATGTTCAAGGCTGTTTCCCTTAGTCGCCTCTTACGACACCCACGGGAAGAAGGTGAGTGGCAATATTCTTACACTGTTACCACACGGTTATAGTATACAATAATATAGTTGAATGTGTGTACTTGAGTCAGAGACGTTTATGTGTGTACATTTATAATATATGTTATATGAATATGTATTTTATAAACATTCAGTTCCTGTTGAATTAATCAATGAAACTGTATTTTTAATATTATTATTATTGTTACTATACTATTAGCTGTAGATTTACGCAACAACGTTTAATTAAAATACTAATAAATATAATATTAGCACGTCAGTGGCGAGTCTAAGGGCAAAATTTAAAATTTTTTATTCTTGTAATAATTATTTATGAGGTACTCTCTACCAGTGTTCCTAAAAATATTCTTTATACGCTATTCTATGAATTTTAAAATAATAAAAATAAAATAAAAAAATATCTTCACGCAATTCCCAATACAGGAGTAGACAGAAGTCTAGTCTAGACAACAAAGTCCTTTTGACCCACCTTCCACCGAAGATATTTTCGGGACAACGTGACAGGTGGTGAGCCCGTCGTTGTCTTTATGTCCAAGCCAACAATATAATTCGTACATAAGTTTTTGAAAAACCCATTGGTATGAGCCTGCCACCACGGGATCGAACTCGGGTCTCTTGACTCGAAATTCCGACCACCCAACCAACATACATCGTGACTTGTATGAATTTTTACTTTAAAAAATTAATAATATTAATTATTTATTGAAAATTTAAGAAAGTCCTATGTTTTCGTAACATATAAAAGTTCATTGTGCTTCTTGCGTGTAAAAGAAATACATAGCATATATATATAATACATACACAAGTACAGCATCCCATCTTTGCTCTGATCCTAAAGTTAGTAGCACTAGTGTTATGCGATCGGAAACAACGAAGCTACCATAAAGAAATATATATAAATAGAAAACTGTTTATTTCTTTCTGAAATACGTCGTTTAAAGGAGAATATAACCGCTCTACGATGATATGGTTACTTATTTATCTTCACGCACAATCCCTGACGGGGTAGCCAGAGAGAACAGATCGCCACATGTCGCGATCCTTACATACCTCCTACATGCGTATGATATGGTTAGTATGTATAAATTTATTTATTTATATTCCATTAGGACTTGGCGGTAAGGCTTGCGGTTCCAGCTGCCAGCAAATGGTGCCGGTGGGTCTACAATCAGCTCTGAGCAGCGGCAACCAGTCAGAGGTCGTGTACGGCGAGCCGCGCGTGTACGTGTGTCCAACGCTGTGCGACAACTATCTGGGTAAGATCGGGATTAACCTTAATTATACAATCCTGCTTTTAAATTATCTTTGTGCGAAATTACTATTAAACCAGCCGCTTTTGAGTTACTGGGGAAGAAACGTCCAAACGTTTAAACTATTTATTTTATGGCAGATATCCATATAAATACATATATTTATTTTAGCAAAGAATAAATGAGAAGAGAAGTCTGATATAACGAAAGACACGATAGCCGAGTGGTTGGATGATCGGAAAAACTTATGTACGATAATGATTTCTTGTATTTACGCGAATACTACACATTTTAAATGAAACGATTTTCGGATTTTATCGCGTTTTTAATTAGTTTTATAACAGTGGTAGAGCCACGCATCAGCTTTTGCAGTTGCATGAATAGGCCGGCTCGACCGGAGAAGTACCACGACCTCACAGAATACCGGCGTGAAGTAGAAGTCTAACAACAAGGGCGGTCTGTACGCTGCTCGTCCACTGTCGTATTATATTACCTCCTTACTCTACTCTATTGAACATTTTTTTTTATTTCTCAGTATAGGATAAAAAAGTCTTCTTTCTCTCTTATTTCTCAATATACGATAGTCGAGTGGTAAGGTGGTCGGAATTTTGAGTCAAGAGTCCCGAGTTGGATCCCCAGTTGACAGGCTCCAGTAGGTTTTTCAAAAACTTATGTACGAATTATATCGTTGGACATAAAGACGGCGACGGGCTCACTACCTGTCACGTTGTCCCGAAGATATCTTCGGTGGAAGGAGGGTCAAAGGCACTGTTTACCCCTGTATAGGAAATTGCGTGTAGATATTTTAATTTTTTAAATTTTATTATTATTAAGTACTTATATTATGGAATCAGAACCAACAAATGTACCACAAGCACCTGTACCCAAAAAAATATAAAAAAGTGTTGTGCTCGAACTCAGAGTTGTCGACACCATGTAAACCGGTGTATACGCCGCTCGTCCATGGTCGTATTATATTACCTCCTTGCTCTACTCTATTGAACTTATTTTTTTTATTTCTCAATATAGGAGAACCGCTGTGCAGTTGCCCGGAGAAGGAAGAACGCGAGGCAATGGTGAGGAAAGAAGTAGACTGGAGCGGAATATGTGAAACGTTCTGCGTAACAGACAGATACGTTCTTGCCGGTTTGTACATTGAATAGTAACGAGTAGCAATATCAATTTCTACATATAATAGTTTAAAAGTAAAAACTGTCACGTGGTGCCAAGTGGTTGGATGATCGGAATTCAGGACAACCAGGAGTTCCATCCCCTGGTGGTAGGCTCGTACCAATGGGTCAAAACTTATATCGTTGGCTTGGACATAAAGACGGCGACAGGCCCACCACTAGTCACATTGTCCCAAAAAAATATTTTCGACGAAAGGTTAGTCGAAAGGACTTTATTATCTAAACCTCTGATTAGTCTAGTATTGGGAATGGCGTGAAGATATATTTTTATTGTTTAAAAATCTAAATAAACACGCTTTTGAAACAAATATAATCGTTTAAAAATTGAAAAAAAAAATCATAATTAACCGAATTAAAAAGTAATAAACTATTTTCTGTAAGTTCAAAATAATAGAGTAACCGCGTCGAAACCCATGAGACTAAAATTCAGCAAACCGGTTTCGGCCAGCAGCGTCTAAGGGTGCGTCCAAATCTGGCGAATGTGCTACGAATGTGTCCGCGCGCCGCTCCGTTCGATCCACTTGTCAAGCGTACCGATTAAGGCAAGCCCGTCCTCACTGCGGAGGCACTTGTCTTGCAGTAAGCTTTAACAGGCTGTTATGATATAGATGATGATGACAGAGACATTTTAATTAACATCCGCTTCCTGATCCTGCCTTTTGAATTTATTTGGTCATTCCGAACGAGTGGAATACACACCGGTTTTCATTGTGGCGCCAGCTCTTCGATTCCCGTACGGGTTAAAGGAGAAAACCACTTTTCCTACATTGTCTCGAGTCTGGGTATTTATATACATATATAAATGCCATAACACAAGTGCTATAGCTACTTAGTTTGGTATCAGAACAATGTATGTGATGTTGTTCCTATCTACGTAAGTATTTGTTAACTTCTTTGTAAGTATTTGTTAATTTCATTGGCATAAATAATATATAAATATCTTCACGCAATTCCCAATACAGGGGTAGACAGAGGTCTGGTCTATACAATTAAGTCCCCTTGACCCACCTTCCACCGAAGATATTTTCGTATGGTGAGCCCGTCGCCCTCTGTATATCCAAGCCATCGATTTAATTCGTACATAAGTTAATGAAAAACATATTGGTACGAGCCTGCCACCTGGGGATTGAACTCGGGTCTTTTGACTCGAAATTCCAACCACCCAACAACTCGGCTGTCGTGACTTTAACCTTTGCAGCCCATCAAAATTTCACTACGGAACATAGGCTTCCCCCAAAGATTACAAAGTCCGAAGCCTGTGTACATCTCATCGCCGCAATATTGTACATTTCTTTACTCCAAAATCAGTTCGTTAACTATAAAACATCAAAGTTTTGGTCTCTCAACAGGATGCCCAGCCTGCCGGGAGACCAGCCAGCCCTCTGTTCCCTCCCAAATGGGAAATATCAGGGTCCTGAATACCGCGGAGGGTTGGTCATCATGGTGCAATGTTCAGTGCCGCCAGGGTCAGGGTGGAGCCGCTTGCAACTGCGACCGAGCACCATTCCAGTAGAACAGCATGGTCTACTGGTCTACTGGTTATAATCTATTTGAAGATAAGTGAAAAATTTGCCGACTTGAAATATTTCAATTATCCAATAAAAAAGTATTCTTCGCCGCTTCGTCTGATAAAGAATGTTTGTATAGGTTCTACATTTAAAAAAAATAATATAATCATATAAAATTTACTTAACTAAATTTAGTATAAAATATAGGTAAATAACCGATAAATATATTAAAAATTAGTTGTTGTAATAATATATAATTCGCTTAAATTTAAGTACCGCTTGCGACATTATTTAATGTTTGTTAAATAGGGGTTGGTACGTGGCCAAAAAAAAGTATTTATTGTTTAGAATAAGATATTAATATTGACTATTAAGTCTGTATAATCCTTATAAAGATGTGTAATAGGGAATGTGGCAATATTTCCGTTTTTTTTTGTTGTATTCTTTTATCTAGTCAGTTATTAAATATTATTTTAATTTTTTTTTCTTTTTATTTCATTTATTCCTTTATTACCTACCAGTCAATTAAGATCGACGGCTACGTTACTGAGATTTTGTTTAAATTCATATAAATTGTTGCAAAATCACAGTAATGTTGTAAGGTCGTTGACACGAATTTGTTTCGACTCCCTAAATTTTTCAATTTAAAAAAAATCGTGTTACAGTACTCGTAGGTAGAGTCGGTGTAGTCAGTGTGAAAAATTAAAAAATATTGCATTATTATTATTTTTTTAAATATTGTAAATAAATGTACAGATTGTTTGATCTGTATTCAGAGGTATGTTCGCTGCTTTTAAAGCAAAATGCTTAATGGGTTTTGCGAGGGTTAAATACATATGAAAATTTAACACATATATCAAAGAGAATATAACCACTAAGTTCTACTATCTACTACTAAATTATAAAAGCAAACGTAATTTAATCACGTAGTCGTTTATGTACTTAGATGTTTGTAGAGTTTCTAAATTTAATATGATGAACGATTCTTCATAAAATTTAATAAGACAATGTATTATATGACACTAATTGGCATATGATCCTTTTTCGGTATATAAATAATATACTTTTAACATTAATCTAAAATACCTCACGAATGTAGTTATAAACGTAACTAATTAACATATGTTACTAAAGTCCAAAAGTTCGTAATTACAACAACAACATTAAAAAACAACTTACCTGATATCAAAATGAATGCTCGCTGTAAGTATTAACATTTTCAATAACAATTAAACAAATTGTGAAATACGAAAAGCATTACAACATAAACTAAACCGTTTTAAATCCATATCGTATTGTCTAAGGCACCGATTTTGACTGCTCTAAACTATAGCAATGATTTCATGACTTACAGTACATACGTACAAGAAGAAACCTAATTGATATTGTCATATGTAAAGAGTTAGAAAGAAAATAGACACGTACAGTTTGATGTTTATTCCGTTCTATAACTTCTTTAGCGTAATTCATATCTTTATTTATTTACGTAAATCAATATTTAAGTAGTATGAAGTATTTAATGGGCAAGAAGGAAATAGGTTTCTTTAAAACATATAAATATTTAATAAAGAAGTAAATATAGATGTAAATATACTATAAAACGTAATTTTATGAAGTGTACCAGAATGAATGAATGAGATTGTTAGACGTAATTTTATTAGTTACAAACATACATTTGTTATTTACTTGCATTTGCGCGTAGCTTATTCTGTGTTGACCTTTTAAGTTTTTCGCGAGAAAAAATAGCCTATAATCGTCTCCAGGGTCTCATCTATGTTTATATCAAAAATTTATTAAAATTCAATTACAAACATACAAACACACTTTCACATTTATAACATTTCTGTCAAAAGACGTATCCTAGTCAAGAATAATGAAGTATACTTCATGACTTAATACATTAATCATAAATTAAATAAATAAACTACTATGTGATTTTAAAACGTTCTATCTGTATTTTTAACGACCGTGTAAAGACGAGATGCTTTGTTAAGTTCTGGTCATACCTAATTGTTCATTAATTGTTTAGCGCGCTGTTAATCAGAGCAGCAGTCAACCTAAAATAGAGCGAGAAGAAAAATCTAGACAGATGTCAAAGAATCAAGAATAGGGAAAAGCATAGACTTGACCTTATTAGGTCATTTAATTTATTCGTATTTATAGATATCAGTATATTTATTTTCAATTTTATGTTTGTTAAAATGAATGAATGAGTGAATGAGAAAATATATTTTACATTGCAGTAAAATGTGATGGTTTTGTCAAAAACTGCTATTAATCACAACTTTTTCCCCTGCCATATAGAAGGCCGGTACGTCTTAGTAACGGTAGTAAGTACCAAAAAAAAAGAAACTTCTTCAGAGTCAAATATCTGCCAGTGCCAGTGCCAGTAGCATTGGCTCGTTGCGGCGTCATCAGAAGTTTCTACTTCTGATGACGCCGGTCTACTTTAGGCATCGGTCATGTAATAAAACTTAAAAAAAAATTGACAAAACTAAATTCCTGATGTTTGCTAGACGGAGACATATGAACTCCAATGATATGGGTTGTCCCGGAAGGTACTTGGGTAGCACTTGAGCTGTTCAGAAAAGTCGTTGGTGTGATTGTTATTCTTAACGGTTTTTAAGATTAGCCAGATAAGTAAAATAATAAAGATAAATTTGGTCTCTTTCGACATGACTGTTAAAAAAAATTGCTGTATAAATTTTTAGGATATTTAAAAATTGGCTAGGACGTGTGATGTCAGGCTTGCGACGACTAAAACTCTACGGTTTTCCTTCATCGCCGCTTGCTGGCAGGGTCACAGGGACGTTTTGGCAGTCATTCGCGACCTCTACCGCGCCGACGGCCCTGGGCAGCCCCTTCTCGGGAGCGAATGAATTCTGTCCCTCTCTTTGGCCACCAAACCACCTATTCGTTTGGGCAATCAATCCCCCGAGTCCACCACCTGGAGGCCACGGGGCCCCACTAACCTCGCGGCCGCGTCGAAATGGGACTGCGACAGAGTCAAAGTCCTGATGACTTTGACTCTGTCGCAGTCCCATTTCGACCGCGGATAGCAGAGGGGGGTGGCCCTCAATACCAGCGCGTATATGAAATATGGCATACCAGAACTCCTCTTCCGCTGCCTTCACCTCTGCAGTGGAGGGCATAGGGAGCAATGCGAAGGCATGGACACAAACACTCCCTCTTCTGCCCACGAATACATCCGAATTGGGCTTAAGAAGACCATTTGGAGTAGACACCTCGAGCCGGCAATTCCCCGTAATGCTAGACCGACCATGTAGGTTCCTCATGGTTTAACGTGGCTGTCCAAGCCAGGACTACTAAGCCCCAACGTCTACAAGGCGACAAGATCGCCCCAGTTCTCATGGCGTGGCACAAGAATGCTGGCTGCATTTCCACGTTAAATGCTTTGAGCGATAATTGAACCAGTCCTTTTTTCACCTACTGCTACCACCAGTCTCGGCTACAATTCCTTGTGCCTAAATAAAGAACGCGCATAATGTTAGCCTTTTATTTATTTTCCTATGAATAAAATCAAAGGACACGCTAATTAAATCACACTAATTAAATCGCATATTTATTATTTCGAATATTAAAAAGATTATGTGGGTTTTATTCACGATACAAAGTCACGATAGTCGAGGCGTTAGGTGATCGTAATTTAAATCAAGAGAGCCGATTTCGATTCCCAGGTGGTAGGCTCATACTAATGGGTTTTTTCATAAACTTATGTGCGTACAATTAATATCGATGGCTTGGACATAAAGATGGAGACATGCTCTCCACCTGTCACATTTTCCCAAAAAATTTGTTCGATGGAAGTTGGGGTGAAAGAACTTAATAGTCTAGACTTCTGTGAATCCCAGTATTGGAAATAGCGTGAAGATATTTCTTTTATTCAATAAATTACTATGTAGCTTCAAATTACTTTATATACTATATAGCTTAATAGAAATTATGACAAATTTATAAAACTGTCACATTTTACTGCAAACATCTTTAGTATTATCAACCAAGAATTATCACAACAGACAATATCACAAAAGTCTTCCAGTAGATAATAAGTTAGGTATATTGTAAATATTAGAATTAAATAAATTATTACATTTACTACATATCAAACTTTTAAAAAAAATTATATAGAAAATCGAAAATATCATAAATACTTTAAAAATAGATTATTATTATTATGTAAGTTTATTTTATATTTAGCTATACATAAGCCATTTAGCTACCTTAATAATGTATAAAAACGATTTTGAAATACCTTAGAGTCCAATCTTTCTGTTGATGTTGACTCGTCGACCGCTCGTACGTAAATAATTAACAGAAGACAAAAAACAATGCAGTTCTAATTCCTATTTAAAATTTATGATCCGTATTTTTAGCTGATAACAGATGTAGTTATTATAACCAAGAAAGGAAATCTATTTTCTTAATTAAAGAGAAATGTAGTTGAAACTTAATTAAGGTTTATTCACTAAATTAGTTTTAATCGAAGTAAAGTTGTTTGTTGTCAAAATTAATAAAATGCATGACTGAATGATTTATTCATTAACATAGACACAAAGGCATAAAATACAAATATACAGAGATGGTAAAAAAAAGAAGAAGAAAAAAACTAAATACAAGCGTATGTCGTGTGTACGTAGTGCCAGTAACAAATTCCAAATGAAACGGTACTGTATCAGCATAATGTCGCGATACCAAACGCAACGCTGATTTTCAGCCAGTACCTACCAAATTTCGAGACGTATCCCGTATAAAATTACAATAATCACAATATTATTAAATTCCATTAAAGTTTGAATCAAAGAATATATAATAGCGCGCTTTAGTATCTACATAACGTGAAATGTAAACGCACAACATTTACGAAGTAGGCTTTTAAAATAGATATAATTCTGTCTTTATGAATAAATTACAATTAATAATTAATAATAATCTCGCTAAATCTAAACAAATAACTAAAATTGTAGTGTCTGTACGTAATACCAAATTTACAGCCTTTATTAAATACATAAACATACATTTAGACGACCTTCGTAGATAAGTGGCGCATACACCGGTTCTCGAGGTGTCGCCAGCTTTACGATCCCGGACTCGATTCCGGACGGGTCAATGTATAGAACAACTTTTTCTGCATGTCTGGGGTGTGAATGTGTGTGGTACTTTCGTTGTTTCCGATTCTTAACACAAGTGCTTTAGCTTTTTATTTTGAATATTTATTCTATAGTAGTATATATCTGTGTATTTATTCTATTTACTTGCTTACATACTTATACCGTAAAAGCAACTCCTAAAATTTCAATTTATCAATCTGTCTGTTTGTTCCGGCTAATCACTGAAACAGCTTTACCGATTTTGACGATGCTATAAGAGTAAAAAGAATTATCACTCTATAATAACTGTGAAGTTGTGTGCTGCCAATTATAAGCGAAATACCACTACAACCTTTTTTTATACGCGGGATAATACCTAACCTATACCCCATGTGCCGTTATTCTCACGGAGGCAAGGAAAGGTGATGTCAGGCTTGCGCCGAGTAAAACCCCAAGTTTTCCGCCGTCGTCTAATGTTGGCAGGGCCACGGGATCAACCTTGCGACCCTGCTTCCCGACCAGGGCTGCCCACTTTAGGCAACCTATCCTCGGGAGAGAGTAAATCATATACCACTACTTCCTATTTCCAATTTTACCTTTTTCAATTAAAAAAAAGATATTGAATACTAAAATGTTAGGAACAAACTAACGACCATTACGAACGAATATTAAGAAAATCACATAAACTCTCATTTGTAACTTACAATGGAAATACTAATTACAATTCCATCACAGTTCTTAATGAATTTACGCAAAGCAACGCCTTAATTCTCATATTTCATAACGGTGAATATTTCTTTCCTCGGGCAAGAATTCATTAAGCGTAAATTCTAATTAAATTTTGGAACGGTTAATATTTTTAGCGTAAATACCAAGACTAATAAAATTAAATAAGCAATCCAAACTTCATTGATTGTTTCTATCTGGATTGTTTTAGGACAATAGGTGATGGGCGTGTACGAACCTGTAAGTAATATACGGCTCTTTCACGAGAGAAAACATATAGAGCTGAGCGTTAAAAATAAAACGGGGTTTCAACTGCATAATTGGTTATCATGATTCATGGGTTCGAACAAAAATAAGTATCGTAGTCCGCACCCAAAGTATTGATATCAACTATCATTTCTTATATTACATAATTCGAATATTATGTAATATTACATGAAGTCATGACAGCTGTGTGATTCATGTAATATACAGTAATCGGAATTTGAATCACGAGACTCGAGCTCCATCGACTTGAGCAACGCATGCAAGGGTTTCTTTTACTAATAAATTTTTTTGTAAAACTTTGATTCTAATGCGACAGGCTCACCAACTCGCTGTAATTTGCCCAAAGAATCCCCATTAACTGAGTAAAAACTAAAATGTCTAGCCCTCTGATCACAGAAGTGTAGAAAATACGGTCGTGAGCTTCTTCTTTTAAATATTTTGCAAACGGAATGCGTGATGAACAAAACAGCTATATAGTGTGTTACAATTACACATGGAAGTGAAAAATATTGCGGTGTCATTTTGTGAAGATATTTTACTAATTGATTAAGGCTCTAAATTCATTTATATGTTACTTGTATACTATAATAAAACCTTTACGTAAATTATGTAATTAGATTGTAACTAATTATTACTTAAATAAATACGTCAATGGAATCATATAGTAGATTTGTACACTATGCCCTCTAGTTCGGAAATGATAAGTATGTAATTATTAATAAATTTATCTATACCCAATAAAATATTCTTTGACGATTGTTAATTATATGGAATAAATATATAATAGAGAATATAATAGTCTCGATCGCACACCGTTTAAAAATAAAAATAATCCTAAAAACTTAATAGATATTAGTAATTAAAATACAACATTGCTATAACCGGAGTGTTTTGTGTAAATCAAGATTCATTTTTACAAGTACGAAACTGAAAAGTTTTTGGGTACCAGAGCGTGAATCGCATTTCTCAAAATAACTTTGCATCGCTTCGCCTGAAAGAGACAACGCTATTAAAACATCAAAAATTTCATTTTATTTAACTGTTAACAGTAATAATTTACATAGTAAAAACAGAAACAATACAGTTTAGATCTGAAATTGTATCACGTTAAGACCCTAGCAGACAATTTTGTATTCGAAGTTATGAATGGCTTCTACATTCTAACACAATGTTGTTGTTAATGTCTAGTATTAATCGGATATTGTTATTGAGTAAAACATACAAGTTTTTTGAAGCAATTTTTCAAAATATCGAATGTAACTCAAACACAATCACAACTACACAAAATAAAGAACTATTCTTTTGTGTATCTCTTGGTGTATTGAGTTATCTTATGATAAAAAAATGTAATATGAAAACAAATGTATAATTCATATAGAATAGCATTACAGAAGCAGTATCTAAATATTGGTGCATTGAGAAAGTTCTTGCAACACAATTATCACAATAGTTATTATATTTTTTTAACTCCTTTTTGCACACTCTACCAATAAGGCCACAAGTGAAATCATTCGCAGTTTTGAGGTCACAATATTTCTGACTTATTCTGATCGTTTAATACTAAACTTTAATATATTTAAACTACATTATATATAAGTATAGCGTCTTTACGCATTACATGATAATCGCTAACATTTATTTAGATATATGTTAAGAACTTAATATAATAAAACATTGATCTGTGTTATATGTGGATTAATGTAAAACTAACAATGCAAACGACAATTTTCCATTATGCAATAACGATGTAAAACTCTTTGCAAATATGTTTTATTTTAAATAACGTTACTGCTATGTCTGATAACCATTCCAACTAAGCGATCATAAAATCGATCGAATAGCACGCTTTAAGGTGCGAGTCATGTTTCGCAGTACACAACCCAAATCACTAGACCATTGACACTTAAATCTATTGGTTATGATTTTCAGCACAAACCTCACGTTTTGAGCGATGTGTACGTCTATATGTAAAGAATAAGAATTCAAATGGGTTTCGGCAGTCATAAATTTAGTTTATGTTTGATCTTTTTGATGTATACAGAAACAAATGAACACACAAAGAAACTTGAACGAAACCTATTGATAGGAACAGAGGAAAAAACTATAATAAAACTTTTTAATTAAATACAACCACAGTAATAATTATAAAATTTGAACTACTTTTTTGCACATCCTTCCAATCGAGCCCCAACTTAATTCAGTTTTGACAATTTTTATTACTTACTTTTTTATTATTTATATACTATTGCTTTTTTTTAAGAAAAGGGAGGCAAACGAGCAGGTGGCTCACGTGATGTTAAGTGATTACTGCCGTCCATGAACACCCGCAATACCAGAGGCATAGCAGATGCATTACCGGCCTTAGAGTGCCCCCTCCGCCCCACCAGAATTGGGGAAGGTCGGGGGGGGGGGGGGTTACCTGTTACCTGCACTCACCAGATAAAACGCAGAAGTTTGTTAGACTTCTACTTCACGCCGGTATTCTGTGAGGTCGTGGTACTTCCCCGGTCGAGCCGACCCATTCATGCAACAACAAAAGCTGATGCGTGGCTCTACCACTGTTATAATTATAATATTGCTGATTGTTTACCATATTACTATGTATTAATGGATGAATATGATACTCATAATACGCTAGACCAAACAACAACGCATATAGAAACTGGATTCACAAAACAAATTGCGATTTTGCAAATATTTCTTAAAATTTTAATTAACTTAAATCGTATTATAATTAAGTAGAACGTCAAAGACAAAACAGTAGCTAACTATATTTAGGTAGATGTTATGTAACTTACTAATAAATCCTATATACACTATATATTACTGTAAATTAAACTGTTGTGCTGACAATAATATATCTAGATGTAAACGCGGACAAACTGTTACGCGGTTAGTTACGCAGAAGTTGCGCTGAATGTGTTATTGATTACTAGTAAACTAATACTTACTTACAATATTACAAGTAATATAGGTATGCAATAGTAGTAGTAAGTAACAGAAAAACTTCTCTAAATGTCTTATCTCTAGAGTCGGGTCTATTAAAATAATCTGCAGTATAATTTCTTCGATTTGTTCGACGGCATTTTTTCTAAAACTGGCATTATCACGTACAAGTAACTTAAAATCAATACACACACAGATTTATGTATAAAGTATTTGTGGTTTAACATTTTATTTAATCTTTATTATATCTTTACAACTTTGGAAACATATTTTCATAAATATATGTCTATAATTTTTCTGTAAATAATGTTTCATCTGTATGCTTAGCGGGACTCGTCACGAGAGTGCAAAGGGATACTGTTTACTTATTTATATATGTTACATTATTCAGATTTATATTAAGTACATTATCTAGATACAAATTCTAGAAAGTGAATACCCTACTTGTACTATAGACTGGGCCACTACCTCTCTATTTAGTCTGTGGTCACTACCTAAAAAAATTAAACATAAATTAAAGATTACATTGATACTATAGTGAGTAGTACAATTTGTATTATAGTTGTTTGTTCTACGTGTTTTAGCAATGCATCTGAATTTGTAAATATAAATTATTAAATATAACTGTATCCAGTAACTTTTAACATTAAATATTCGAGTTGTCGTTGTAAATATGCATTTAATATATTCTGTATTCTTATTGCCTGTGATACTTCATTGGATTTGTTTGCTTTTTCTTGTGTGTAATTTAGAAATCAACGAAATGTTAATAAAGTCTTCCGATATATTATACATCATTATTTTCGTTACCCATTTTTAACTTAGATATATAGCATGGTGTGGCATCGACATAAAAATTCACCACAATCCTTGGAGCCCAATCTTTTTCGTTGGTTTAGTAAGGCGACTAAAAGAATTACCTTAAAAATTATATTGACTACTGAAGTTGCCTTGAATGTGTTAATGATTAAAAGGAATCTGTACAGAAAAAATACATACATCTATTACCTAAATGTCTAATCTTCTTAGTCGAATCTTTTAAAATAACCAACCCATGTTTTAAAATAACCACCCCTGTTGGTGTCGTGAAGGCGCCCAAAAGAATTACCTTAAAAATGGCATTCGCTACCGAAAGGTGGCGGTAATACCATCTAGAAATATACCTGAAAATTTTCAGTGTCAGACAGAAGCCTTTTACTCTTGTCATGGATGGTTAAATGTATATGTAAATATTTATCTATGTAGTATGTATTAAGTATGTACTATCTTATCATTATCCACTAGCCAAGATGTTAGGAGTTCTTGTATAAGTAATTGCAGTGACGGATACAATTTTTTAAGTAAAGGCTTTTTAATTTTTGTCTCTAAATCATGATCTCTAAAAATCGAATCGGGACCAATATTCTAGGTGAGAAACCTTGTATTGAGATGATAAGAAAGTTTTTTTATCTTTGTTCAGGCTTAGAACAAAAAATAATTTTCCTACTCAATTCGAACAATTTCGTATAGAGATTGTTTTAATTTTCAGTGATAGATTCTTCTTATAAAAAAAATAATTCTCAAACAAAACCATGAGCGAGTCCATACTCTTGGCGAGCGTTAAATACTTACGATTATGTGAACCGCTTGCTCGTTTGCTACTAGCACGTATCTTTAATTTTGGTCTGATTATTAAGATGTTTACCTTTCGATAGCTATAGACATTTCCAAAGCTTTTTTTCTTAGTTACCTGTAAGCACACATACGCCGAAAGAAAAGGGTGGTAAATTCTTACGTATTGACGAACAAGTACCATACGTAGAACTCTTTTTATTGGAAAAAATTTCGCTATCCTCGCCCTCTGCAACGAAGGCGGAGTGGCGATAGAAGCGAAGTTTTGGTATTGAAATTCACTACACCATCTTCCCCGACTTTTGTATAAAGATTCACCGTTCTACTTGCCTTCCGCGTCCGAAGCTTGGTGCCAAATTCAGCGCAGGGTGTTCGTTGAAGGACTCGTTTCCTTGAACACAGAAATCTTCTTCATCACTGTAGGTTTGGAGGTGAAGTAAATAGACAAAGCCATGTTTGCGTGGGACATAATATATTCTTTCCCATTAAGAGGGTGCCTAGGTTGGAATGGGAGATGGGAGCAAAACGGTCTGACATTATGATTTCTTGTATTTACACGAATACTACACATTTAAAATAAAACATTTTCGGATTTTATCGCGTTTTTAATTAGTTTTACAAACTACGTGGGGACCCCGTGGCCACGATTGCTGTAAAGCATCCGAAACGTCGGGAAATAAGAACAGTTTGTAAAAACTAATTAAAAATCGTTTTATTTTAAATAGGTCTGACATTAGGTAAAATTTAAATACAAGGAGATTTCGGAGTCCTTGCTCCCGCTGAGGAGGGTATACGCCAATAAAAACAGAACAAAACAGGTAATCATAAGGTACGCAAACAGTCCATGATTCTCTAAAATCTATATACAGGGGTAGACAAAGGTCTAGACAATTAAGTCCTTTCGACCCACATTCCACCTAAGACATTTTTTGTGACAACGTGACAGGTGGTGAGCCCGTCGCCGTCTTTATGACCAAGTCAACCATGTAAATCGTATATAAGTTTTTGATAAAACCCACTGGTTTGAGCCTGCCACTTGTGGATCGAACTTGAATTCTGGCTTGAAGTTTTCGCAATTGATATATATTGTATTATTATATTATTATGTTGTAAAAATCGACTTAAGACTTTCACACGCAAATTTCATCCCTCACTAGGAAAATAAGGAACGAATGGTTGTTTGCCCATCGTTTTCAAGTAAAAACCACGAAATTACGTACACATGTTTCTGTTTGAAAATAAATATACACGTATGTATACATACATACATACATATACATATAGCCTATTAAAGTCCACTGCAGCACATAGACCTCTTCTATAGGGAGGATTTGCCATAATCGTCACGCTTGGCATGCGGAATGAGGATCGCAGTACCAGACCACTCGCACCACAGACGTTGCTGCCCGTCTTCGATCTGATAATTTTAGTCTGACATTTTTAGAGATGGTTATTCCGCCATCTTGCCATAATGATATTCAAGGCTGCCTCCATTAGTCGCCTTTTACGACATCCACGGTATGAAAGGGAGTGGCAATATTAGACCGTTACTACACATATATACATAAACGTTTTTCAAAACATAACCCGTAAAAGGTTACAAATTTTATAGGACTTCGTACCTTGTGAAGGAAAAAGAGTCGAGTTTGTTATCTTCATAAATGCAATATTTATGAATTATTTACAATATTGCAATAGAAAAACAAATGTAGTGTGCCCGAGCGAAGCCGGCGCAGGTTGCTAGTTTACCTAAATCGGGAGGATAAAATGCATTGTACTGTACTGCATTTAAAGTATAAAAAAAATAATTCTCAAACAAAACCATGAGCGAGTCCATACTCTTGGCGAGCGTTAAATACTTACGATTATGTGAACCGCTTGCTCGTTTGCTACTAGCACGTATCTTTAATTTTGGTCTGATTATTAAGATGTTTACCTTTCGATAGCTATAGACATTTCCAAAGCTTTTTTCTTAGTTACCTGTAAGCACACATACGCCGAAAGAAAAGGGTGGTACATTCTTACGTATTGACGGACAAGTACCATACGTAGAACTCTTTTTATTGGAAAAAATTTCGCTATCCTCGCCCTCTGCAACGAAGGCGGAGTGGCGATAGAAGCGAAGTTTTGGTATTGAAATTCACTACACCATCTTCCCCGACTTTTGTATAAAGATTCACCGTTCTACTTGCCTTCCGCGTCCGAAGCTTGGTGCCAAATTCAGCGCAGGGTGTTCGTTGAAGGACTCGTTTCCTTGAACACAGAAATCTTCTTCATCACTGTAGGTTTGGAGGTGAAGTAAATAGACAAAGCCATGTTTGCGTGGGACATAATATATTCTTTCCCATTAAGAGGGTGCCTAGGTTGGAATGGGAGATGGGAGCAAAACGGTCTGACATTATGATTTCTTGTATTTACACGAATACTACACATTTAAAATAAAACATTTTCGGATTTTACAGCGTTTTTAATTAGTTTTTACAAACTACGTGGGGACCCCGTGGCCACGATTGCTGTAAAGCATCCGAAACGTCGGGAAATAAGAACAGTTTGTAAAAACTAATTAAAAATCGTTTTATTTTAAATAGGTCTGAAATTAGGTAAAATTTAAATACAAGGAGATTTCGGAGTCCTTGCTCCCGCTGAGGAGGGTATACGCCAATAAAAACAGAACAAAACAGGTAATCATAAGGTACGCAAACAGTCCATGATTCTCTAAAATCTATATACAGGGGTAGACAAAGGTCTAGACAATTAAGTCCTTTCGACCCACATTCCACCTAAGACATTTTTTGTGACAACGTGACAGGTGGTGAGCCCGTCGCCGTCTTTATGACCAAGTCAACCATGTAAATCGTATATAAGTTTTTGATAAAACCCACTGGTTTGAGCCTGCCACTTGTGGATCGAACTTGAATTCTGGCTTGAAGTTTTCGCAATTGATATATATTGTATTATTATATTATTATGTTGTAAAAATCGACTTAAGACTTTCACACGCAAATTTCATCCCTCACTAGGAAAATAAGGAACGAATGGTTGTTTGCCCATCGTTTTCAAGTAAAAACCACGAAATTACGTACACATGTTTCTGTTTGAAAATAAATATACACGTATGTATACATACATACATACATATACATATAGCCTATTAAAGTCCACTGCAGCACATAGACCTCTTCTATAGGGAGGATTTGCCATAATCGTCACGCTTGGCATGCGGAATGAGGATCGCAGTACCAGACCACTCGCACCACAGACGTTGCTGCCCATCTTCGATCTGATAATTTTAGTCTGACATTTTTAGAGATGGTTATTCCGCCATCTTGCCATAATGATATTCAAGGCTGCCTCCATTAGTCGCCTTTTACGACATCCACGGTATGAAAGGGAGTGGCAATATTAGACCGTTACTACACATATATACATAAACGTTTTTCAAAACATAACCCGTAAAAGGTTACAAATTTTATAGGACTTCGTACCTTGTGAAGGAAAAAGAGTCGAGTTTGTTATCTTCATAAATGCAATATTTATGAATTATTTACAATATTGCAATAGAAAAACAAATGTAGTGTGCCCGAGCGAAGCCGGCGCAGGTTGCTAGTTTACCTAAATCGGGAGGATAAAATGCATTGTACTGTACTGCATTTTAAGTATAAAAAAAATGTCTTCACGCAATTCCCAATACAGGGGTAGACAGAGGTCTAGTCTAGACAATTTAGTCCCTTCGACCCACCTTCCACCGAAGATATTTTCGGGACTACGTGACAGGTGGTGAGTCCGTCGCCGTCACAATGTCCAAGCCAACGTTAAATTCGTACATAAGTTGTTTGAAAAAACCCATTCGTGCGAGCCTGCCATCTGGGGATCGAACTCGGGTCTGTTGACTCGAAATTCCGACCACCCAACCACTCGGCTATCGTGACTGTGCATTTTAAGTATGACTACAGAATTAAGTCACGATAGCCGTGTGGTTGGGTAGTCGGAATTTCGAGTCGAGAGACCCGAGTTCGATCCCTAGGTGGCAGGCTCGTACCAATGGGTTTTTCAAAAACTTATGTACGAATTACATCGTTGGCTTGGACATAAAGGCGGCGACGGGCTCACCACCTGTCACGTTGTCCCGAAAATATCTTCGGTGGAAGGTGGGTCGAAGGGACTTAATTATCTAAACTAGACCTCTGTCTACCCCTGTATTGGGAATTGCGTGAAGATATTTATTAGTATTATTTACTACAGAATTCAAGAAAATTAAAATTAAATCCGTCAAAGATATATGCATATGCAACGCATGGAAGCCTTGGGAACCTTAGGAACCTTAGGAACCTTACTCCATAGAAACCTTAACTCTTTACTAAATGTTCTACAACTTTTAATCTGGACGCTAATACAGGGTGGGCCATGAATTAGTTAACATTTGAAAAAATCGTATAAAAAAAACCATTAAACATATTTTAGAAATCGTTTATTTACGAGAAAGCTAATTAGTTGTAATTTATTTTTTTAAAACTATTTCGTCTAAATGACCACCGTTTCGGTTTTTCGTAAAGAGACCGCGAGATCGCCGACATCTATTCGATGATTTTATCTGATGTTTTAAGTTGACGCAGTGTATTCGGTTTATCAATGTAGACACGAATCTTTAAATAACCCCATAAAAAGAAGTCTGCTGGGGATAGATCTGGACTTCTGGGTGGCCATGGGATGTCACTCCGTCTGTATATCAGCTTTTCCGGAAACATGTCTTTGACCACCGGCAAGGACTCGTTCGATGTGTGACACGTGGCTCCATCTTGTTGAAACCATGTGTTACGATTATAGCCAGCAAATTCCAGTAGCATCGGTGCTAAGAACTCCCGTAACATTTTCACATACTCGGCAGAATTAACAGTAACTGAACGGCCTCGAGAATCTTCAAAAAAGTAAGGTCCGATGATTCCTTTTGCTGAAATTGCAGCCCATACAGTTACCTTAGGAGAGTGAAGTGGCCTCTCATGTTTAGCTTTAGGATTTTCGCTGCTTCAATACTTGCAATTCTGTTTGTTTACATGTCCATTTAGGTGGAAATGGGCTTCGTCAGAAAATAAGATGTGGTGAAAATTACTGAAACGAGTTAACATTGTTTCGGCGTATGACTTACGCAAATTTAAATCATTAGGGCTTAGTTCTTGCACTAGCTGGATCTTATATGGATGTAATTTCAAATCTAGTTTCAAAATACGGCGTAATGATGTGCGGGATAATCCTAATTCATCCGAACGTTTGCGTGTCGATAAATCTGGATCACGTCGAACAGAAGCGGAAACTTGCTGCACGTTCTCTTCGCTCCAAGAAGTCCGTGTTCGCCGCCGGTTTGTTTCACATTTAGTGTAAATCCCGTCTCTTCGAACTTCTTCACCCATTTCTTTATTAAAGGAGCACTTGGACACTAACTTAAGTCGTGTAAACCCTATTCAACGCGAAATAAGCGTCTCACAGTAATGAGCGAAAAGTCGTTAAAATAAAACTGTTTCACGCAGTAAGCGCGATGCGGCCCCGTGAAGCGATCCATTGCAACTAAATTTCCAAGAAGCTTGCTAGTACCTCCGCCCGCGCCCGCGCCCCGCGCGACAAAAGTTTGCGCGGTAAGTTACATTTAAATGTTAACGAATTCTTGGCCCACCCTGTATTTGTTACTGTTGAAACTTTATCTAAATCTATTCAATAGATTCTAAGCTATTGAACTTGAAATTTTTGCAGTATGATGACGTATGAAACTGTCATACGTATCAAGCTGTATCTTTTGAATTACACAACAAATAAATAAAGATCTTCAAGCAATTCCCAATACAGAGGTAGACAGAGGTCTAGTCTAGATAATTAAGTCTCTTTGACCCACATTTAACCGAATATTTTCGGGACAACGTGACAGGTGATGAGCCCGTCGCAGTTTTTATGTCCAAGCCAACGACATAATTAGTACATAAGTTTTTGAAAAACCAATTGTTGAAAATGAGCCTGCCACCTGGGGATCGAACTTGGGTCTCTTGACATCGAAATTCCGACCATCCAACCACTAGGCTATGGCACTATCACTAATTACACAACAATAATTCTTTTTAGGTTGAAAAAAAGCTTTGAAAGATGAAAATAATATCGAAACCCGTTTAGTAGTTTTAGCGTCAACCTTGAACAAACAGACGAGACAAAAAATCTTTGTTATGAATTCAGACTCTTGCTAATAACCTAAATCATTTTTTTTCAAATATCTGCAATGTACAGACACGACTCATTCACAATTTCATAATAGTATAGATACGTATTTAAAAATCCTACTATCGGATAGCCCTATTCAACCAATTGACGATCAGTTGGGGATACAATTCCTTTAGAAACTCTACGGCTCTCCATGACTGCTTTTTTCGATGTCAATTTATTTTAAAAAAGCAGGACAGTTCAATACTGGACTCGAGAGAAATTTTGGTTTAATGTTATTTAAATTATTTGTAAGTCATATACAAAAGAAGTAAGTCTGTATGTCATAGAGAAAGGGTGATATAGTAATAAGACTTTTGCCTACCTTTACGGATGAAAGTAACAAAAAGTTTGCTAACAATGTTGCCAATTTAGAAAGAAACTTACTATTACATCGCATACACATGCTTATACAAAAAATATTTAACGACCTATCTGAATTTTTCTTAAAACAGACAGTTTTTAAACCCGATATAATTGTTATCTAAGGTACCTTTACAGCTTTTTCAGCACCTTTACAGCTTTTTTATGTATGGCTTATTTTTATATGGATTATTTTTATTATGGATGCCCCTCTCTTTTACCCCACTATAACTTCCTTCCGAATAAATTTTTAAATCCACTTCTCATTGAATCAATTTTGAATGATTTGATTTTGAGCCTAACCTAGTAGCTCAGATTTTTAGGAGTTAGCAACACAGCCTGTCTGTCAATATGACTGATTCTGACTTTTGACCTGCCTGACAGTACTAAATAATACATTGTTGGGATGATACAGTTGCATTAAAATGTAAATTTACATTAATAAATTACTTCAAATGAAGCAATAGAAACAATGGCAAATAATGAACATATTTATTGCCGATTCTGTGCACAACCTAAAGCTGTAGATAAAATTTTGAATTTGACGAATAACTATGAAAAGTATGAAGATATAATAACTAAATTAACTTTTTTAAATGCTAACTATGTCGATGTTTCTAGTAGCAATAATTTATTACCGAAGACTGTTTGTTTTGTGTGTTATGATTCCTTAAATAAAGCTTATGACTTTCTTGAGAAAGTAAAGCATTCACAAGAAGTACTGACAAATTTGTTCTCCACAAAGTTCGATGAATCTGATGACGATAAAATGGGTTTCGATGATTATGTTGCACCTGATTCTGTATCAGAAGATCTGCCACTGATTAAAGAAGAAGTTCCTATAGCCGAAAATATGAAATTAAATTTAAGTAACCTCTCCAATGCATCGTTAAAAGTTAAAGACGAGCCAACAGAGTATGAAATAGGAGTCGATAATGTTACAGATGTAAAAGGTGATCCGTCCAAATTAAATTGTAATAAGACACTAAATGTGCAAGATATACTTGACGCAACTATATGTGATGTGCCATATTCACCTGATGTAACAATTTACGCTAAAGAAGTAAAAGACAAAAGTAAGAAGTTAATTCCCCAATGGAAGAAGTATCCATGGATATGTGCTCACTGTAACATTGAGTTCCTGGATTTGCCAACTTTAAGATCCCATTCTAAAATTACCCATGGCAAATGCAATGCTTTTGTCTGTATTGATTGTAAAAATTATGCCAAGAGTGATTTTGAATCATTTATAAAACATGTACGAAGACACAGGAGGAGGCTGAGGTAACCCTTAATTTTATCACCTGTTCGTTTTACATACAAAATTTGTTTCTGTGAATTTACTACACTGCTCTACAACTTATGTAAGTCATTTTAGTCACAGCAGGCCATAGACCTTTCCAATTAGAAATATCTTCAGGCCATCCCCAATACTGGGTTAGACAAATGTCTAAACAATTATGTCAAATCAACCCACCTTTCACCGAAGACATTTGTATGTTTATGTCCAAGCCAATGAAAAAAATCATATATAAGTTTTAAAAAACCTACTACCTGAAAATCAAACTCATGTTTTTGGGGTCTCTTGACTTGAATTTTGATCACTTCTCACACAGCTATTGTGACTGTATAACATACTAGACATTGCCGCAATAGCCAATTATAACAGAATATTGTAAGGCACAATATGTATTATTGACTTGAACAAGCTCACCATCTATCTGTTTGCCCCATAATCATATAAAATGTATAATAAAAATAAAATGGGAGTGCCTATTTGTAATATTGAAACAACTGGTTTTTACTACATGTATATTAATATATAAGGTACATACACCAAAATATAATTTTTTTACAATTCTTGTCTGTCTGTTTGTTCTGGCTAATTTCTGAAACAGCTGGAACGATTTTAACAGGACTTTCTCTGACAGATAGCTAATGTTATAAGGAGTAACATAGGCTACTATGATTTTAGTTTTATAATAAGGGTTCCACATTAAGTGTTAAACTGGGCAAAGCTGCAGGGAGCAGCAAGTCACTTATATGATTGAAATTGTCCAAACTTCTAACAGTAACAGCATTGTGTGAATATACAAAAGTATACTAACTAAATAGATGGATTGCCACTTGTTAGTATCTGACAATTTGCACCTTAATGTAATACTAGCTGTCTCCTGCAGTTTAACACTTAACATGCGCAACTAATTTATTTTTCTAAATGAAAAGTAACAGCTATCTGCCAGTGAAAGTCCCGTCAAAATCGGTCCAGCCATTTCAGAGATAAGCCAGAACAAACAGACAAACAGGTGAAAATCGTAAAAAAATATTTTGGTGTATCTGTCATATATATTCATATACATATAGTAAAAACAGTTATTTCAATATTACAAACAGACACTCCAATTTTATTTATATGTACACATGTATGTATATTTTGAAATAGATATCTGGCCATCATTAGCTATTGCAATTTATAAGATTTATAAAGTTACTAGGAAAACGATAGCTAGAGAGGGTATTATATTTTTAAACCAATACCAACCATCAGTCAGATACTCTACATTCAAAAATAATGTTAGTTTCAAAGACAACCTCTATGGATTCTACATTAACTCGAGTGTTTGTGGTACCTTTGTTGTCCCGTATTCCAAAACACAAGTGCTTTAGGCACCAACTTACTTTGGGATCAGAGCAATAACATATGTATCTATCTATCTATAATATATTTTTCTGTGAGCTATGTTTGTTTAGTGTTAGTAAGTGTAGTATATAACCCATAGAAAAAGGTCAGAAATTTAAGACACTTATAGCACAACCGTAATAGGTGGTATTAAAACAAATAAATGGGGGAACATAAAGCCCAGCATGGCTTATATTTAAACATTCACAGAAATGCATTTTAGCAAAGATAGGCATATTACATAAATCTCTTCATAGCAGCAAAGCAATGAGTATTGAGTTAGAAATTAGCACACCCTCTGGCAAATATCGCCAAAGTCCCAAAGACAGTGTACAAAATAGAGATTTAAAATTTTTATTATGCATGTGAAAAGAGAGCTAAGATATTGCCACGTCTGGATGCCTCCACCGTAGGAGGTCCTAGGTTCCAGTCTCAATAGTTTCAGATATTTGAAAACTTTTCATTTATTGGACTATGTACATAGTCTAGGGCCATGTTAGCTTGAAACATTCAAAAAAGTGTACATGAAAAATATGCTGTGTTTATGTTTCAGAAAGAGATGCCATTACTGTGACGCACACATCAAAGAAGAATCTTTAAGTGCCCATGTTGCACAGCACTTTGTAAAATTACAAGTACCGTGTACATTGTGCGGTGAGATCTTGAAGAACGATGAAGCTCTACAGAAGCATTTAGGCGATTACAATTCCATAAAACCCAAGCGAAAACCACGCAGGAAACGTGGTACACCAATTACAATAGCCGATCTCACATGTGAACTTTGCAAAAAGGTTTATAAAAACCCGAATAGTTTACGTGACCACATGAAAATACATACGAATGACCGTAAAAGGAACTACACCTGCGACCGATGCGGTAAAATGTTCTATAACAAAGGCACTCTGACCTCACACATAATGTCGCACGATCAAATCAGGCCGCACATATGCAGGATCTGCAACAAATCATTTTTATTCCCGAATATGTTACGCAGGCATGTCGAAATGCATTCTGGTGTGAAGCCGTTTTCTTGCGAGCAGTGTGGACGTTGTTTCCGTCTGCAATACCAACTTAACGCACATAAAATCATACACACAGACTCCATGCCATATGTCTGCGAGTATTGCAATAAAGCTTTTAGGTTTAAACAGATCCTTAAGAATCATGAGCGGCAGCATACAGGTGCCAAACCGTATACTTGCCAGAACTGTGGAATGGAATTCACCAATTGGTCAAATTACAACAAACATATGAAGAGACGGCATGGTACGGATACATCTAAGAAAAAAATAACACCTGATGGTGTGTTCCCAATTAACCCTGAAACTGGCCAAATTGTTCAGCTCAGTGACGCAGGAACGGAAGAATGGAAAACTAAGATCATGATACCCGGAAAGAGAGGGAAGAAGAAGCTAATAAAGGAGGAAGAAGTTAGTTAGTATAGGCTAGAACATGATAGAACACAATGCAGAGGCTTAAATCACAAATTAGGTGTTGATTTAGTAAAAATTTTCAATATTATTATATTTAATTAAATATTATTTTAGGTTATTTCTTTCTTCCATAAGAATATTAAGTGCCTATGAAACCTACTAGTGGCAGACTGTCTCAATATGAAGTCTGATACTGGTTTTAGCAGTCTCTACAAGAAATTCTGATTAACAGCCAAACTTTTGCTGCACATTAGTGTTTTATATCCAGTGATTATATTCAGAAAATGAAATATTTAAAAACTGCAGTATTTCTAAACTTTAGTATTTTATGGCAATAAATTGTTGTAATATATTTTTATAAATATACATACTTATAGCTACTTTAGTTTTATTTTAACCTTGGAGCAGTCTGGTATACATACATACATAACAACCTCTTAAAGTCCACTGCAGGACATAGGCCTTTCCCATCCTTATGGGAAGCCTCCTTATAGCAATTGCCATATTGCAAACGGATTCGTGATCGCAGTACCAGACCGCTCTCACCTCAGACGCTACTGCCCATCTTCAGTCTGATTATATTGGTCTAGTATTTTTAGAGATGGTTATCCCGCCATCTATCGGTTGTCATAACGTTAGTCAAGGATGATCCTTAGTCGCCTCTTACGACGCCCACGGGAAGAAAGGGAGTAGCAATATTCTTTCGCCATTACCGCACGACAAAACAGTCTTGTATACTCTTAGTTAAACCAACAGCAATTTACAAATTCGCCTAATATAAATTACACCAATACATCGCAATTTTAAATATCAAAAGTCAAAAAGTATAACACAATTTCAAACCATATAATAAATAATTAAAATTTCATTTGAATATTGAAAAATAAGTAAGAAAGAGATTAACAACATCAACTTACAATGCTACAAGTTCACGACATCCGAGTGATTTTATGATCGGAATTCGAGTGAAAACCAGAGTTCCAACTCTAAGTCGTCGTACCAATAGGTGTTTTCTAAACTTATGTACGATTTATATCGTTAGCTTGGCCATAAAGACGACAACAGGCTCACCATCTGTCACGTTATCCTAAAAATGCCTTCCGGTGGGTCGAAAGGACTTAATTTTCTAGACCTCTGTCTACTCCTGTATTGGTAATGACGTGTAGTGGTGGCATTTGAACCCATAAATTCTGCTTGTTTAAGACCTATGTCTTTAAAAAAATTATATTATACTGAACGCAATACACGCTCCAAAACTAATTCCAGAATCCCCTTGTCTTGTAAGCTAGATTTGTGTAGATATAAATTTATATTTATCCAAAACTAGCTTTATATCACACAACGTAATTTAATGATTTGACCAAAATTTTGTATTTAGGTAGAATAAGAAAGGTGTTTCCAAAAAAAAAAAACGAAAATATAAAAGAATGTCAGTCATCATTGCGCGATCGATTTACATTAAAGCTTCGTCATCCAAAAGCAATAATACAAATGTTTGTCCCTTTCTGGGATCTGAACGGCAACCCTCACCTTCAAAGGCAAAGTTTCCAATCTATCATAGAATCCAAGCTAGCGGTGCTAAGATTTTCCGTTTACCTAAGTATTACTATAAACTAACTGTTTTACTAAAGGATTTCGCTTTCGTAAAATGAGAAACTTATATACTTATTATTATATTTATTTATGAGCAAACAGTGCTAAACATCTAGGTGAAATACTGTCATTTACTATCTTTTTACATGTAGTATTTAGTACCCCGTTTTCTTTCAAATACACAATTCTATCAAGTAAAATAAAGTTTTCTATAACTGGTTGTAAGTAATTTTGCAATAAAACAAATATGGCCGCTTTTTGAAATGTCTCATGTGTTATTTCGCGCCAAATTGAGGTTAAGTCTTCCAACATAACTTTTTGAGTTGTAGATTTAATTTGACAGTTTTCTTCTGTAAAATTATTAATTTCGAGTCTATCAAGAGATGTGTTATTACTGATGAAGAAAAATCCCTCTGTACATGCGTCTCGTGCGTAACTTTCAAAATCATTCTGAAGTACCTTGACCTTAACAGCTTTACGTTTCTTTCTTTTTAGTTTATAATTATCTGTAACAATGATCATACATAATTATATTACACGAGCACACTGCATAGACCCGCATAAATCCCAAAAACAAAATATAATAATCTCTGTAATCAAATATTAACTAGCCGTCCAAAACAAATTAACTTTTAGCTCAAAAAACATCAGTTTGCTAATTATTTGATCCTTACACCAGACAGCGAACTACTGTATTCTTATTACTTTAAATTATATTTCGTCGCATCTATTCATATAAATTGATAGTCATGTTTGCCGAGTTTTTTCAAAAAACTTATGTACGATGTATGTCGTTGACGTGGACATAAAGACGGCGACCGGTGCACCAGTCATGTTGTCCAAAAAAATGCGTACGGTTGAAAGTGGGTCGAAAGGACTTAATTGTCTAGACATGTCTACCGCTGTATTGGGAATTGCATATTACATAAATAAACAAATAAATATCTTCACGCAATTCCCAATACAAAATACAAGGGGTAGACAAAGGTCTAGTCCAGACAATTAAGTTCTTTTGACCCACCTTCCACCGAAGATATTTCGGGACAACGTGACAGGTGGTGAGCCCGTCGCCGCCTTTATGTCCAAGCCAACGATATGAATCGTACATAGGTTTTGAAAAAACCCATTGGTACGAGCCAGCCACTTGGAGATCGAACTCTAGACTCGAAGTTCTCGGGTCTCTCGACTCGAAGTTCCGATCATCCATCCACTCGGCTATCGTGACTTCATATTACATAGAAAGAGGTTTTTTCAAAATAAGTTCTTTAGATACATTTAGGTCCTTTTCACCGAATGTTATTTGGGAACACTTGAGTGTAAAGGCCAACGAAATTTTATTAAAAAAGTAACCTTTCTAAAAAAACTCATTACACTAGTACTTTTATAATCTAAATTAAATTTGTAAATCACCAGTCCTTTCACAGTACCATGAAATGTTCAACCTGACTAATATCTCGTATTATACTTACGTCTGTTTGCATGTAACTGAAGAACAGCCCTCGCCAGTAAATTGAACACTAAATTTCTAAGATTGCACTGATTATTGAGATGCGGCTGGGCTCCTAATCTCAGAAATGGTACTCTCATGTATTCATATCCTCGGTTTTTAAAATAAATCTCTTTGAGACAGTTGCTGAGAGGAAAATTCACAAATTTTTCGTACGATAAAGTTTCTAATCGCATCTTATGATAGCAGCATGGCATAAGAATCATAGCCTTCGCATTCGGCATTTTTAAAAATATATTAATTCCGTCTACTGTCAGATCTGCGCAGGCGTGGAGGCCAGTTATGCAAAAACCGTTATTTCTTGGAAATTTATTTTCCAAAAATTCATCTAAATATAAGTGCGATTGATCAGTAACCCTGTGTTTTATATATTTAACATTAGCCGTTGAATCAATATGATATTTGTTTTGGCGTTTTTTTGCTCCAACGTAATGGTTTTCATTGCACTCTAAACCCAGTATGTTGAACTTCGTCATGTCAAAGATAACCTGATCAAGATATCCCTAAAATTAAAAAGAAAACAATTATAAGTATTTTATATATATCACTTTAGTACACGAGTGATTTACGTTATGCTATTATAACAGTGGTAGAGCCACGCATCAGCTTTTGTTGTTGCATGAATGGGCCGCCTCGACCGGGGAAGTACCACGACCTCACAGAATACCGGCATGAACTAGAAGTCTAACAAACTTCTGCGTTTCGTCTGGTGAGTGTAGGTAACCGGAGGCCCACACGGGGGGGGTGTCCTTCCCTAATTCTGGGGGGGGGGGTGCACTCGAAGGGCGGCAACGCATCTGCTATGCCTCTGGTATTGCGGGTGTTCATGGGCGGCGATAATCACTTTCCACCACGTGAGCCACCTGCTCGTTTGCATCCCTTTTCTATAAAAAAAACTTCTAGGCCTCCAGCTACCTCACCCGCAGGGTCAAAAGCATATCTAAACACAAAATGATTCTACTTCAGCGGTCGGTTAACCAGGCACATTCTTGCAGCTTACAATTTATAATTTGTTTCCTAATTACGTTGTTTACCACTCCAACTAAGCATCGATGCTTTTATCCAGAGTACACTAATTATGAATGTCCGGCACGAGCCTGCGAAGTTGTGTTTCATAATCCGCACCTCAAATCCAATTACTCTTTTGGCGCTTCCCTATTACGTAGTAATCATCTATCATAGACAATAAAATAAACTTACCAAGCCCGAGCCAAAGTCGACCACAGTATCACATCCAATTCTACTGCACAATTTTCCTATTTCGTCGGCTAAGTATATTATTTCATGTCTTTTCTTCATGCTCAATGGCGCATTAATTGTAAACCCTAGGTTATGTTCCTCTACGAAATCATAGTTTACATCTAATATGTCTAATTTTCGAAAGAATTCATTTAGGAATGTACAATTTGCCACCTCAGATCGAATATTGAATTCATCTTTAAAAACATCTACATATTCAAGATTATCGATCGGTATACTTTCTAAAACACCTTTTACTAATATATCTGTATTTGCGAAATTAAATAACTGTTGGTATTGTTCGAAAAATGTAGTACATTGTTCGAAATACTCCTCGAAGTTATCAAAATGTTGCGGTAGAGTCATTGGTGAATCATCTGAAATAATACCAAATGCGTTACAGTACACAAGTACACGATAGCCAAGTGGTTAGGTGATCGAAATTCGAATCAAGAGACCCAAGTTCGATCCCCAGGCACGTATCAATGCGTTTAAAACGTATGTACGATTTATAATTATATATCGTTGGTTTGGAAATAAAGACGTGGACGGGCTTACCACCTGTCACGTTGTCCGAAGATAATATTTTCAATGGAAAGTGGGTAGAAAGGACTTATTTGTCAGTAACGCTATGTACACATAACAGTAACGTATGTGTGCAACGTTTCGAGTGTAGTGCATTTGTAGTGGTGGTGGTGGTTATATATTCTACAGAGTTGGTGCACGCATCTGTGGGAGCGAAGATAATGCTGTAATTTTTTTATAATGAGTATGCATATACGAATGCTGAGCTTACGATAGATGCCACTGCACTCCATAACAGTCACGGGATAGGCGATAATATGCGATTTGTTGACAGATATGATAAAAGAGACGATTGTGCGTTTACACATATCGTTAGGAGATATATTTATTTATCTTTATTAAACCTTATAAAATATATAAGTACAAAAGGCGGACATAATGCTTAAAGCATTCTCTGCCTGTCAACCTTGAGGAGTGGAAAAACATCGAAGGCGGTTATTATAATACATAACAATAAAGATCAAGAAATAAATATTATGAATTTAGAGATTATAGCATATAAACATAAAGGTAAATAAAATATATAAGTACAAAAGGCGGACATAATGCTTAAAGCATTCTCTGCCTGTCAACCTTGAGGAGTGGAAAAACATCGAAGGCGGTTATTATAATACATAACAATAAAGATCAAGAAATAAATATTATGAATTTAGAGATTATAGCATATAAACATAAAGGTAAATAAAATACAAATACACATACGTACGCATACACAAACATATATACATATACGCATACAAACACATATATTCATACGTAAAACACATATGATGATGAAATTAGAACAGATTAACTAAAATTATGACGCCAAATTAGGAATTCTTTACGACTTTCATGTTAAAATGTTCTTTAATATAAATAAATAAAAATAAATATCTTTACGCAATTCCCAATACAGAGGTCAAGTCTAGACAATTAAGTCCCTTCGACCCACCTTCCACCGAAGATATTTTCGGGACAACGTGACAGGTGAGCCCGTCGCCGCCTTTATGTCCAAGCCAACGATGAAATTCGTACATACGGTTTTGAAAAACTCATTGGTACTGCCACCTGGGGATCGAACTCGGGTCTCTCGACTCGAAATTCCGACCACCCAACAACTCGGCTATCGTGACTTATATCGTTCTTTAATATACTTTTTAAATGCTGCTTTGTTGGAGCGTTGTCTCAAGGTTTCAGGCAGTGCATTCCAAAGTCGCGCAGCTCTTACAGCAAACGAGGATGAAGTGAAACCGGAGCAGTGAAGTGGAATGGAGAGCGTAAGAGTCTCCGAAGAACGTAGAGGTCTTTCATGCGTATCAGATAGAAATTTAAACTTACGTTTCAAATAGTCTGGACAACGATTGTCGAATAAAATAGAAAAAAGTGTGAGAAGTGACCTGACTTGCCTTCGTTGGCGAATGGGAAGCCAATTTAGGTGAAATCTAAAGGAGGAAACGTAATCAAACTTGCGAAGACAGAAGATGAATCGGACACAGTTATTTACGAGACGATCCAGCTTGTCTAGAAGGTTCTCATTAAGATCAGTACAACATAAATCAGCATAATCAATAATGGGCAAAATAAGAGACTGCACCAGTGTATTCTTTACATTGACTGGAAGGAAGTTTCTTATGCGATATAGGGCACTCAACGTACAATTTAAACATATAAATAAATAAAAATAAATATCTTCACGCAATTCCCAATACAGAGGTCAAGTCTAGACAATTAAGTCCCTTCGACCCACCTTCCACCGAAGATATTTTCGGGACAACGTGACAGGTGAGCCCGTCGCCGCCTTTATGTCCAAGCCAACGATGAAATTCGTACATACGGTTTTGAAAAACTCATTGGTACTGCCACCTGGGGATCGAACTCAGGTCTCTCGACTCGAAATTCCGACCACCCAACAACTCGGCTATCGTGACTTATATCGTTCTTTAATATACTTTTAAATGTTACTTTGTTGGAGCGTTGTCTCAAAGTTTCAGGTAGTGCATACCAAAGTCGCGCAGCTCTTACAGCAAACGAGGAAGAAGTGAAACCGGAGCGGTGAAGTGGAATGGAGAGCGTAAGAGTCTCCGAAGAACGTAGAGGTCTTTCATGCGTATCAGATAGAAATTGAAACTTACGTTTCAAATAGTCTGGACAACGATTGTCGAATAAAATAGAAAAAAGTGTGAGAAGTGACCTGACTTGCCTTCGTTGGCGAATGGTAAGCCAATTTAGGTGAAATCTAAAGGAGGAAACGTAATCAAACTTGCGAAGACAGAAGATGAATCGGACACAGTTATTTACGAGACGATCCAGCTTGTCTAGAAGGTTCTCATTAAGATCAGTACAACATACATCAGCATAATCAATAATGGGCAAAATAAGAGACTGCACCAGTGTATTCTTTACATTGACCGGAAGGAAGTTTCTTATGCGATATAGGGCACTCAACGTACAATTTAAACATATTAATAAATATAAATAAATATCTTCACGCAATTCCCAATACAGGGGTAGACAGAGAACTAGCCTAGACTATTAGTCCCTTCGACCCACCTTCCACCGAAGATATTTTGCGTCGCCGTCTTTATGTCCAAGCCAACGATGTAATTCGTACATAAGTTTGAAAAACCCATTGGTACGAGCCTGCCAACTGGGAAGCGAACTCGGGTCTATTGACTCGAAATTCCGGCCACCCAACCACTCGGCTATCGTGACTTTTTTTTTAATTTACACACATCGTATTCATTATCATCAGCATAATAAAAAACAGAGGCTTCGCTTGCAGTAAGTTATGGGCTTTCTCTATGTTTGCGCCCTCAAAGTATTACCGTAGTCACTACGTACTCGTACTTAAGTTTTTTTTACATTAAAACGGTAATATTTAAAAATAGAACCGCCTTCAAAAAGAACACAGAAAAAATCAAAGAATAACTTGCTTTGTAATTAAGATAAAATAAATATTCTAATAAAAATATTCTATAAAAAATAAATATTCTAATATAAAAAATATTCTAATTCGATTTCTAATATATTACTGATATATGAGCAGTGCTTATTAGTATATTTTATTAATATGTTACAAATTTAGTTAAAGCTATTCTTTGGTTTATTGTTCTTTTTCAAGGCGGCTAAATTGAAAAGTAATTTTGTAAAAGAAAAAACGGTTGCTAGAATTTTTAAAAGAATGTTACATGTTTAATAAAATATTATTTCCAGGACGTCTGACGCGTATCGCCGCACACTCACAAACGCCTCTCAAATACTATAAATAACATCAGCTATAGTCACGATAGCCGAGTGGTCGAGTGATCGGAATTCGAGTCAAGAGACCCGAGTTCGATCCCCAGGTAACAGGCTCGTACCAATGGGTTTTTCAAAACACATGAATGATTTAAATCCTTGGCTTGGACATACAGACGGCGATAGGCTCACCACCTGTCACTTTGTCCCAAAAAAGTCTTCGGTGGAGGGTGGGTCGAAAGGAAAGGTTGATTACGAAACAGTGGTAGATTAAAAATGACTATCGATAAATGAACGAATATGCTTATGTCGCTAAATAAATGATATAATTTTATTTTGTAGAAAATCCTTTCCTTATGTAAAAAGCTGTAATCACTATGTCCTAGTATCCTACATATGAAAGTCATTGGAACATAAAAATAGCTAGTAAAATTATTCAAATTAAATAAAAGTAAGTTTTATTAAATAAATCTTTATTTCATAACAGTCTCAATATTATTTAAACAAACAAAACTAATAAAATGCTACATTTTTAATCTGTAAACATTATCTTATGTCAGAGTAGCAGATCTTATGCATAGAAGTAATTTTTAAAACTTTAAGTTAAATTTTACTGTAAATATATGGCATAAGAGATTACTCAGACATTACAGCATAATATAATAATAAAATGTGGCGTAGACTTACTACCATAGCTATATCTAAAATGATTAAAGTATGTTATAACTTTCAAGCATACATCATAACATTTTTCGAAAGTATGTATAAGTGTTTTTGTGTTATTTAGTTGATATTAAAACCAATATCAGAAATTTTCTTTGGCTTGCACAGCTGACAGAATTGGCTCCTTGGCTTTTAATATAACTGTCCTTTTTATTACATAAGTTATATCATGTTGAAATTGACACATTCGGGTTTTAACAGATGAATTTGCAATTTAGTTTAACACTCAAATTTCAAGAGTGCTACTTCATACTTCAAAGGAAATATCTACTTTACACATCTAACAAGTTTTTAAACCTGCAAAAACCCTTTTTGGTTAACAATTTCTAACACTAACCAGTACTAAGTACAATGGAAATAGATAAATTTAATCTCTAAGCACAGTTTATTGGCTCATGACTTACTGCTGGGGCCCACTGATTTTCGTCCAAACTTCGCTGTTCTTTTGTATTTCTTGAGAACTGCCATCGCCAATTACACATTTGCCCGCCCATCTCTCTGGGGCTAAGTACTTTTGGCACACTTCTATTAAGTCTTCTTTCTTCACCCCCAGCACCCTCTCCCTTTGTGTCTGCCAGATATCAAAAGATAATCCATAGAGGAATAAGTCAACGCCTTTCATGAATTCGGCAACAGGCTGGTCCATTTGTTGTAATATTGACAGTTTCGCTTCAAAGAGATTCTGGTCATCAATGAGGCTAGTGTTTTTCGCCATCCAATCTGTTGTGTTATCGAACACCTCCAATGTTGTACGTGAATTGGGATCCCTGTATGAATAATAATTAAACACCCCATCCAAAGTCAACATAGCACCACCACCATACGCTCCATTTTGTTCTCTCACAATTGGGTGAAGATATTTCGACGTTAAGAATCTAGATAATACGCGCAGTTTAGGGTAATCCGGATCAGTGTACGGCACAGTGTGTATTACTTTTGCACAGAAGTTTATTGGTATATTCATAGAGATGTGTAAACCTCTATTCTCTTTTGGCATTTGTTTGCATTCAACCCAGTTGATACGATTAACATCTTTGTTCTCATCTTCCGTACACAAACTTGTGCAAAATTTGTCAACACATTCAAACAGTGATTGATTTATTTCACTATAATGGAATGCAGCCCGCAAGTTATTCCCTGTGAAAATTTGCTTAGCAATTTCATCTACTGTTGTTTGTATTTCGCTGATTGTGTATTTTTTCTGAATTTCTTGCATGTTTATTACATGATGCAAACCTAATAAGCTTTCTTTGCATTCATCCACAGATGAAATAAGGGACCGAGCAGCTTGCATAGCATATGTGTGACCGCTGTCAATTACTCCACTTGTTAGGGACGAGCAGTAGTTGTTTAATAGCATGTTCATACGTTCCTCATTCGAAAAGTTTGGCTTACTGAAGATCTCTGACCATATATCAAGCATTTTAGTTAAATTATCATCAAGGCAATGACTGCTGAGAAGCACTCCCTGCTCATATTGACCGTGTTGACCGATATGCTCAGTGATATGAGTTAGAAAACTTAATCCTGATGTGCTTTTGCTCACATACTTATCAAAGTCTCTATAATTATAGGACTTGGTATCAAATTTGTCAATAGCATAATTGAAAAATGGCAACAACTGTCTTTGTTTTTCATTTAATGTTTCCGTACCAAGTATACCTTTAAAATACGTAACTCCATTTGTGTTTGCTTCACAAAGCTGTAATGGTATGGTCCCAGAAACTGAATGTTTCAGTGATGGTGACGTTTTGCTCAATGATATCTCTTCAATTTTCAAACAGGGCAGTACATCCAAGTTCTGTACCTTTTTTTGAGCTTTCGACAATTCTAAACCATCATTGTACACTTGGTTCCTATCTTGTTCTGATAGCGCCTTCACTTTCTCCTTTAGTAACTTCTGTTCTGCCTCATTAAAGTTGTCATCAAACTTGGGGTCAGGTTGCATGGTCATTATGAGCTTGTGATTGTTACGTAAGAAGAATTTTTCAACAGTATCCCTTACATAATCTTGATTTGTAAGATTAGCTTTCAATTTATCAAGCAGTTCATTTACCTTTAAGGCATTTAATATGGGACCATTATGATTCCAAAGTGGCATTAAATTGAAGAGCAAATTTAGTCCAAATTTGGGAGATTGATGCTTAATAGCCAATTCAAACCCATGCAACACACTCTCAATATGATCTTTTTCAAATCCTTTTGTGAAAATTTGTTCTATTGTCTGATTTGTAATTTTTTCAACCAAATCAAAGTTTGTCTGCTCAACATCTCGAAGACCAACAACAAACAGTGTATCTCTGATCTGATTATCATAACCAGTAAGAGAATTGTAGCCACCAGATATGTTTTTTTCAATCAGGCTTTTGTAAAAAGCTGAATTAGGCCCTATTATCATAAGCTCGGCAAGAGCATTTAGCATAAACGTCTCATAAATGTTTGTTATATCTGACATCACAAAGCCTATTGCAATTTGATTTTGCTTTTCTACAGGCCCACCATACTGATCAACTCTACAAGCAATTGTTGCCCTCTTTGCATCCTTCCACCTCTCTTGCGGTGACACAATGGTTTTCTTGGGATCTAAATATTGATATTGGTTCAAATAGGTATCATTCAGAAATTTCAAATTGGCTTCAAGTGGAAAGTTTCCATAAGAATAAATTCTAGCATTGCTAGGATGGTAGTGAGTTGCATGGAAGTTCTTTAAATGCTCATGAGTTAAATTTGGAATACATAACGGATCACCACCAGATACAAAACCATATGTACCATTCGGTAAAATAGTGTTAATAAATTTCTGACCAAAGAGTGAGCTGGTTTCTGAAAAGGCACCCTTCATTTCATTATATACAACACCTTTGAAAACCATATCAGATGATTTATCTTCTAGTTTACTGTGTTCCAACCTCCAACCTTCTTGTAGGAAATCAAGTCTTGCCAAATTCGGTTTGAATACCGCATCCAGATAAACTTTTTGCAGGTTTCTATAGTCAATTTCATTTTGTGAAGAGAATGGATAGAATGTATAATCAGGTCCAGTTAATGCATTCATGAATGTTGCTAAAGATCTATTCAACATTTTAAAGAATGGATCTCTCACCGGATATTTTTCTGAACCACAGAGGACAGTGTGCTCTAATATATGTGGTGTACCCATGGAGTCTAGAGGTGTTGTCCGGAAACCAATTGAGAATACATTGTTGGAGTCATCTCTATCTAGATGTAGATATTCAGTTTTTGTTTTCTCATGTGTAAGAAAGTATGCGGTCATATTATATTCCTTTATATATTCAACATCAGTACATAGGAAGCCATGTGTTATTTTCCCAGGCTGTAAAGTTTTACTTATCGATTCTTTTTTCTTTAATATACTTCCACTATACCTCCGATCTGACAGTACCAACCTATTCCGGATAAATCCAATATGGTTCAGTCTTGAGTACATTTTTGTTGTTTTATTATTTCGCCTGCAATATAACACATCACTCACTGTTTAAGTAGATCACAATAACGTAAGAAATAAAGTTTATAAGCAACGATTAAGCAGTGTATCACTGTTTGAGGTGGTTATGTATTATAGTTATTAGCATATGACCATGATATATACCGATTAAAATATTCCAATGTCGCAATGTACACATTTTTTCTTTAGTTTTATACTTTTGTTAGTTGTATTTATATAGTAGATATTTGATTTTGCCGAGACGAGGATAAAAAATATTCAATTACTAGATTCATACGACAATGAAGTGATATCGATTAATTCAAGCATATTATAGTTATGCATACAATTTTCATATTTTTAGAGATTCGCGAATTAGTCGATAAATACATAACACATAATAACTTCCTTTTAAATGTGCTATATACATAAAAAAAGTGTAACCGGTAGGAGAAAAAACAAAAGCAGAATGATGCAATAGTATTACTTACACGAAAGATATGCTCTTATAGAGCAAGTGTATCAAGGAAATTATGTTTTTCTTATTTTTAATATAAAGTCTTAAATTATGTTCATATTTAAGATGACATAAAACTTCATAACCTTAGAGGTAGAATTCAGAAATACGAACAGACACAGAACAGAAAAAGAAAATGGATGGCGTTGCCAATTGTCATGTACAATATATGTCATTTAATGTCACATTTAGACACAGATAACAATTGCTACCACAGAACATTAACTTTGCCATTAATTAAAAAAAATACGCATATAAGCTTGTACCTGAAGCTCTGGAAAAAAGAAACCAAAACCCATCGGGATTTTCCCTCACAACCACCCAATAAGGCGAAAGACTCCCGCCAACACCGACTGGCAATCCCAGCCAGTCACAAGATCTGCTAATATAGCAGCTTATATCGGCGTTAAAGGTCTTGATAATGTACATCCCACGTCCTCCACCTCTCTCCAATTGTAGCGGTCCACCGTTCCATTGGACTCAGGGTGGCAGGGGCAAAAGTTCATCTGTGTTAGCGCGATCACTAACATTTTTAATTTATTGTGGACTATTATATCACCTGCGCAAATGACATTCCTGTTGAAACGGTCTCCGATCAGACATAAAGTTCAGTGGCGATGGGCAGAGGTAGAGAGATAATGGGCCGTGAGTGATGCATCCAGGCTTTGTCGCATGCCTGCACGCCGGCGGCTCAGTAAGAGTGGTCGCTTTGCACTGCACAGTGCTGACAGTGTGATTCAGCAGCACCCTGAGCAGCTCTATTCAGAGAGGTCCTGCTTTCCCCAATCCGGGAAAGAGACTAGAAAAGGTGTCCTAAAAAGGCTTAGCCCTATCATATTACAGAGGTAGTAACCGTAACTGTCTCTGCATCAACCTTTACGCGGTCGAAAAATACAAAAGAATAGACTGAAGATATTTGAAACTCATAATATGACATTCGCTCCACGTAACTCCCTCCCTCCCTCCCTCCCTTCCTCCCGATCAATCGCGAGAACAACCTATGCCCTCCTCGTGACTCTCTCGTGTCCCGTGAACTCTGACACTACGGTGTGGATATCGCTGCTCTCAGTGAAACGCACCTGGCTGACGAGTGGGAGAGGGTTGAGAAGTCGTCCATACCTTCACTTGGATTCCACCTAGAGAGCAGATTCTTTTGATGGGCGACTTTAAGACGAGAGTCGGGCGTGAGCTTAGCCGAAAGCCTTCGGATGACATTGCTGTAGAGAACATGAATAACAAGAGGCAACTTCTACTTTCGCGTTGCGCCCAACTTCAACTTGCTATAACCAATACCATATTCAGGCTGGCGGCAAAGTATATGACCACATGGATGCATCCGAGGTCGAAACATTGGCACCTGATTGACTTTGTGATTGTTCGACAAAGAGACATTTCCCAAGTGCATATCACTCGTGTGATACGTGATGCAAACGCAATCTGCTCTAATAGTCTAGTACTACCACAGACTAGTCATCACCAAACTGAGACTCCGCCTACACCCTCCTCGTAGATCCGAAAATACGAAGCCTAAACGCCCAGACATTGGGAAACTACAGTTATTGGTCAGTTAATTGGTGATACTCTCCGTTTGCTGAATCTTGAGAACGGTGATGCTGTTGCTAACTGACAAACGCTCTCGTACAATATGGTCTCCACCGCCTATATTCAGAAGCATCGGTCTCTTTTACGCCAGCATGCCAATGACATCCAATCGGAGCAAGTGAAAGCAGGTGGTGCGGAGCTGTATAGGCTTGTAAGGGAAATAAAAGACAAGTGGTGTAAAGATAAGGCTGTACGCATGCATTGGCTTGTTGGCCCTAACTAACTGGGAGCATTTTTCGGCACTAAATGGCGACACTAAACTGCTTACCTACAAGTCAGATGTTCTCAATCATTAGAAAGTAGCTGTGTACATGGCAGTCGTTCTGCCCAACCTCTTTGTGCCTCTGAAACGTGAGTCCTATACCGCAAACATATCCACAGATCAGACAGATTCCATCTTAGAAACCTACGCGACATTATGAACATCCATTAGTCGAACCGTATTCGAAACACGTATCTAATCAAGCGGCAACTGAAGTGGTGCGACCATGTCTCCTGGATGTCTGATAATGCTGTGCCCAAGCGCGGCTTCTATTCAGAACTGCATAATGGCAAGCGAAAATAAGGCCGCCAATTACTGCAGTACAAAGATGAATTACATTTATGCTTTCAATAATCATCTACCAATAGTTTACTATAATTAAATTCCTAAAAAATATCTTCACGCTATTCCCAATACTAAGCTAGACAGAGGTCTAGACTTTTAAGTCCTTTTAACGCACCGTTCACCGAACATATTTTTGGGATAACTTGACAGTCAAGGTAATGGTAGGGCCTGTAAGCGTTTTTATGTCCAAGCCAACAATACAAATTATACATATGTTTTTGAAAAACCCCATTGATACGAGGCTATCACCGGGGAATCGAACTCGGGTCTCTTGACTCATATCCGCTCATCCAACCACTCGGATACCTTAAGTTAAATACTTAATAAATTTTAGAGACATCTATAAAATCTTTGTGAAAATATGCCCTACCGGTTTATTTGTTTGCAATTACAGTTACACTTTAACAAATTCTTACTTAGAATTTGTTAAAATGTAACTGGGTTGCTTGTAGAAAAAAGTTATGATATAAAAAACGTATTTTACAAGTTTTTTCTAAAATTTAATGATACTAGAATTTTTTTTTTACCCAAATTTCACCGTATTTTATTTGACTTTCACAGATAGCTAATCAATTGTAGATACTGGTACTAACATTCGTCGATGCAAATTACAAACAGCTCTGTAAAACATAAACACAGTTGCCATAATATTTGTTTTGTGCCTAAAAAAAGCATTTTCACGAAGGTATCTATGACAAGTGTCATCTGTCACTATCATGTTCTTTTCAAATCGCGGATCTGCACGTGTTTACGTGTAGTCTGCGTATGCTGTAGTTTATTTTGTAATAACAACAAATATCTTCAAAATGAGCTTGTACAACTTTAAGAAGATTGCAGTGGTCCCCACCGCTAAGGTTGATTATTATTAAATTAAATTAATTATTTTTAAGATCGTTTCCTCACAACATAACCTTGATTTTGTGTTGTCTTTTCAGGATTTTATCGATATAATACTATCAAAAACTCAAAGAAAGACACCTACGGTTGTACATAAACATTATAAAATAACTCGTATACGAGCATTTTATATAAGGAAAGTAAAATTTACGCAGCAAAATTTTCATGACAGATTGTCTAGGATAATACAGGTATGGTTTTTTTTAAATTGGTTTTAATTCTTGCTGCTATTCTCAACCAAATCCAACCTTTTCATGGTAAAGAGTATAAGAGGGCAATAAAAAAACGAAAATATTATTTATTAGATATTGAGATGATATAACTGTGGGGTCAACTGAGGGCTTTCTAACGACAGAAAAGTCCATAATACTGCACTTATCTTATTTATAACTTATAATAAGTAGTAGGAGATAAGTAAACAATCAATTTTCAAAAAAATTTATGACAAATCTAACAGTCCATCATTTGTTTAGTTCATAGAGTCTGAAGGGGTTGGTTGTATGTATATACAATTATCCATACACCCAAAAAAAAAAAATACATTACCTCCCTCCCGATTGAAAGAACCTCACCACCTGTCACAATATCCCATAAAATATCTTCAGTGAAAGGTGGGTTGAAAGGACTTATTGTCTAGACCTTTGTCTTATATATATATTTATATAATGACTCTTATTTAAATAATTTTTTTATTAATATATGTAATGTCACCCAAACTTTCTATTCTATTCCCAGAATGTCTTGTTTTTGGGAACTGGTGCAGTTTTTGACATATATAAGAGCTTAACGCATGCCTAAATTGAATAAGTGTTTTGAATTGGACTTCTATGAAATCACACAAAGCAACTACAATAGCTGATATTAACTAAAAAGTGTAAATATTTTTAAACTGACTCTGTTTTCAGGAATTTCCAAAATTAGATGATGTTCATCCTTTCTACGCAGATCTTATGAATGTACTGTATGATAAAGATCACTACAAGCTGGGTCTAGGTCAGCTGAACACAGCTCGACATCTCATTGATAAGTATGAGTGCTTTTTATACTTTCTTACCTTTTTACTAAACGTCACGATAGCTGAGTTGGGTGGTCGGAATTTCAAGTCGAGAGACCCGAGTTTGATCCCCAGGTGGCAATACCAATGAGTTTTTCAAAAACTTATGTACGAATTTCATTGTTGGCTAGGACATAAAGGCGGCGACGGGCTCACCACCTGTCACGTTGTCCCGAAAATATCTTCGGTGGAAGGTGGGTCAAAGGGACTTAATTGTCTAGACTTGACCTCTGTCTACCCCTGTATTGGGAATTGCGTGAAGATGCACGTTTTTTATCGTAAGCTTATTTTTTATTTTTATTTTATAGAAAAGAGAGGCAAACAAGCAGGTGGCTCACATGATGGTAAGTGATTACCGCCGCCCATAAACAATACCAGAGGCATAGCAGATGCGTTGCCGGCCTTAGAGTGCCCTCACCTCAAAATTGCGGGAGGGGGTATGTGGGCCACCGGTTACCTGCACTGACAAGACGAAACTCAGAAGTTTGTTAGACTTCTACTTCACAACGGTATTCTGTGGGGTCGTAGTACTTCCCCGGTCAAGCCGGCTCATTCATGCAATAACAAAAGCTGATGCGTGGCTCTACCACTGTTAAAATGCTTGGACATACCTACCCAAAAACAAGTGTCTTCATTGAAAGATAGCTCGAAGGCACTTAATTGTCAGAACCTGTCCATAGTATTGGCAACAGCGTGAATCATAGCATAACATATAGTTTTAATGTTACAGTGTAGCAAAGGATTACGTGAGATTACTTAAGTATGGTGACTCCTTGTACCGTTGCAAACAGCTTAAACGGGCTGCCTTGGGTCGTATGGCGACCATCATGAAGCGACAGGCTGCCAACCTCACATACTTGGAGCAGGTATGTTCATAAACAGAAGGTCATGATTTTCACCAAGCTTATTGGTCGGAATTTCGAGTCGAGAGATGTTCGATCCCGATCGCTACAAGCCTTAAGCCTTAAGTATTGGAAATTACGTGAAGATATATATATATATTTATTTATTCATTCATTTATTTTATCTATTTAACTTAAGCAATCTGTTTTCTCTTTTGTTTGTAATTAATAAAGTTTATTATTTTTAGGTGCGACAACATTTAGCCAGACTTCCATCAATCGACCCATACACGCGCACCATAATTATTTGCGGTTTCCCCAATGTCGGCAAGTCCAGCTTCATCAACAAGGTGATCATTCAAATTTGCATGCAAAGTACTGACGTTCTCTGTAAGCTTCTTAAGTTTGTATGTTAAGGAGGTTAGTTATCCTGATGCTCCGATTGTCTAGTCGGTAGCGACCTTCCTTTCGACATTATGAGTTGCGGTGAGGGGTTCAAATTTTGTAAGATGAATATAAATGTATGTACTACTGCCTGTTATAAACTACTGTAGTACTTCTACCAAATAAGAAGGTCATAACCGTTCTACATCGCCAAAATCGCCACTCTCGCCTAGCGAATTAGTGATTGCAGTACCAAACACCTCGCACCTATAATGCCGCTATCATATTATTAGTAATTTTACATCTGTTAAATTTGAATTACAAATTTTAATTCTGTACAACTCTTACAGATTACCAGAGCGGATGTGGAAGTGCAGCCATACGCATTCACAACTAAAAGTCTGTACGTTGGACACACTGACTATAAATATCTTAGGTGGCAGGTAAGATTTTTTTTAAATATGGGGAAAGGTTAAATATCATTCTGTCAGAGATAGGGAGATTTTCGATTGGGTGGGATTTTAGATCTTAGGAGGAGATCTCTTTCGAAGGGACTTAATTGTTTAGATTAAGACTCTGTCTACCCCTGTATTGGGAACTGCGTGAAGATATTTTTTTTTATAAAATCTTTATTTACAAAAATCAAGTTACTTGACTACTCTATTTAAAATTTAATCGAGATAGAATTTTTATAAATTTTTTTGCTAACTTAAAAATTATTTATTTCAGGTAATAGACACGCCCGGTATTCTGGACCACCCATTGGAGGAGCGCAACGTTATAGAGATGCAAGCTGTTACCGCGTTGGCGCATTTAAGAGCTGCCATCCTGTACTTCATCGACCCCTCCGAGCAGTGCGGTCACAGCATTGAGGAACAGGTACCCTACCAAAACACTATAAATATTATATGAGGCTTAATATTAGTTAAGGTATGACAATATTAATAGACATTAATCCTGTGGCGACATCTATGTCTCACAAAGCTATCGTCAGCAATCGTAAAGCTACGTCCTACATCGCGCAGTCAAGTGACTGCCCTTTTCTTACCACAAGAAAACACTCTCTTATTAATATTAAGCCTGTGGCGACATCTAAACGTCCAAATTAGAAGCTTGCTAGTGGCGGACGATTCTGGAAACACAATAACGTTCTTTATCGCGCTGTCGAAGTTAGATACATAGATATAGGTAACATGATACAAATTGCTCTGATCCCAAATACAAAAAAAGAATCAACGAAGGTACCACAAACAACCAGGACCCGAGAGAAAGAGGATGTCATAAGGTTCACGAAGTTCTTACGATTAGATGCATATATATACGAATACCATTGGCACACTGAGACATCATCTCTACGTTGTCCTGCAGCACTTCATCCGCTAAAAGCCTATAAGAAATTGTATGCTTCTATATTATCCACAATAGACAAAAGAATAGTAATAGACAATAGAATAGTAATAGAGTAGGCAAGTATAGATTATACATACTTAGATGCTGTTGTTATGGGCACAGAATGAATTAACTGTTTCTAATATTTCTTGCTAATCAACTCATATTTGTCTAATACAATTCAAAAAAATTGTTATTAATGGTCTAAATTCTTTCGGTTACACAATATGAATGGGTGTTTCGCAGGGTTGTGTTCTCGGCCCATTTCTATTTCTTATTTACACTAAGACTTAAAAAGTCCCGATAGCGACTAACTCCCTCCTGTCATGATGTCTCAAAAAAAGTCTTTGGTGGGTCGAAAGGACTTAATTGTCTAGACCTCAGTCTACCTATGTTGGAATAGCATAATGTAATGAATGTTTACACACATTCCTGACGGTTTGAAGTTCACCACACATAGGCCTCTGCTGTGGGGTCATTGCCACGCTTACCAAGCAGATTAGCGATCGCAGTACCAGTATCCTACTTTCTAAGTATTACCATATTTAATGCTTAGTTAAACCTAGCTGCTACAATTCCCAATTCCCATTCAACGCTAAAACACTCACTGCTTTGTAAAATGAAGGAAAATATTCAAATATTTTCCATGATTGAAACTAAAACCGAAATGCCGTGAAAGAATTAAATTGTCTGGACCTCTGGCTACTGCTGTAGTGGGAAATGCGTGAAGATAAAAAAATCTTTTTTTTTTGTTCTAGATATCACTATTTGAGAGCATAAAACCACTTTTTAGCAACAAGCCGCTGATTGTGGTACTCAATAAGATTGATGTGGTGAAACCCGAGGACTTGGCCGAACCCAAGAGGCAGCTTATCGAGGAGTTGGAGCGCACCTGTGCCCAGGCGAATTTGGTGAAGTAAGTTACTATAATCTTGTCGTGAGCTAACTTTAAACCAGATCATTACCCGCTGCAGATCAATGCCCTGATCATGAATCAACTTGGGTCGAAGAAGGTTATAGATGTCTTACAGTTCATGGTTATACTGGGTCCGTTTTTCGTTTGTCGTTTTTACTATGTAAAAAATATTTTCACGCCATTCCCAATACAGGGGTAGTCAGAGGTCTAGTCTAGAAAATTAAGTCCCTATGATCCACCTTCCACCGAAAACATTTTTCGGGACAACTTGACAGGTGGTGAGCCCGTCGCCGTCTTTATGTCCAATAAACCTTTTGGTATGAACCTGCCACCTGGGGATCAAATTCGGGTCTCTCGACTCAAATTCAGATCACCTAACTACTCGGCTATCGTGACTTAAAATACTGGCATATTTTAGTATGATATATAATAATTTTAAAGCTATGTTTTCTTTCAATTCCAGTGCGGATTCGAACTCGGAACTTCGAAATGTCCCTGTGATGCGCATGTCGACAATAACCGAGGAGGGCGTGCAGGAAGTTAAAATTGAAGCTTGCGAAAGGTTACTCGGTCATCGTGTCACTGAGAAGATGAGAAGTAAAAAGGTATGTTTTGTACTTATATGTAGCAACCTCAGCCTCAGTCTATCATAAGAAATAAATGATAATATTTGAACAATTTAACACGAGCAAAGGATAGAATGTCGTATTTTAACTGTATAGCAATTGATCATAAAATTACATAGATTAATAAACATGTATAAACCTACGGGAAAAAGGTGTGATTGTATGTATGTATAAATAATGGGGTCTATATCTGAGGTCTAGACAACTACAAGCGATGCAAATGTAATGCTGATATTATTTCTTATATGATAATACATTTGTGGCTTAGCAGAGTTGACAGTTATGCTCGAAGTGCTGTGTTCTCTCTAAAGTCTTTGATTGCGTTAACCATGAGTCATTTCTTAGGAAATTACTTCATTATGCAATAAGGGCAGGTCTTGCCAATCAACTCATATTTGTGTAATACAATTCAAAAAGTTGTTATTAATGAATTCTTTTGGTTCGACAATATGAATGGGTGTTCCGCAGGGTTGTATTCTCGGTCCATTTATATTTCTTATTTACATTAACAATTAACTTCTTAAAACTTTAGTAAGTATATTAAATTGTAGTTAATGTGGGAATAAATATGATGTAGTATTATTTGCCGATGAATTCTTCATTAACATACTTAACATATAAAATTTTAACTCCTATAAGAATTGGCATCACCTGAGTGTTGGTAAACACTTAAAATGTTAGACTTATTCTCTGCCTATCATCCGGGTCAGTACCACGCTTTCAACCATTCATTAGGCTTATTACTGTATGAACAGTAAAAGTATTTATGTCGTTGGATTCCTTATTAAATTTGAGATAAAACTTGAATTGGATAATAAATTACAGTCATATTACGCTGTTGATGTAAACAAAACGACCCGTGACGAATTTAGTTAGTTTTTAAAAGCAAAACGGCCCGATAGCTTAGTTATCGTAAAATTGGTTGTATATAGGATGTTTCAGTAAGAGTGCACTTTTTAAGTTTAGAATTTTTTTTCGTGGAAGTGGTAACTCTGAAGTTTGACAGCCGTCGCCTATGTTTATTCCGATTATTAAAAATAAACAAAATTATTATAAAGAAACGAAATAACAACGCGTTATAATTGTGAAAACTCATTATAAAAATGGGGAAAGTTACGCTCAGACCGCTCGCAAACTTCGCCAAATTTTCAGTCGAGAAAGTGCAATTCGAAACAACTGGATCAATTGGATATTTTAAGACTCCTTTGCGTCAACGTACTTGTAGATCTCATGAAAACATTAAACGCCGAAGTGTCGCCAAAAACCCGAAACATCACTTCGGGATCGTCCTCAGCAACTTCCAATTTCACGAAGCATTATGCAGCGAATTTTGACAAAAGACCTCCACCATCATGCGTACAAGATTAAACTAACTCTGGAGCTCAAACCAGCTGACCATGGAAAACGCCGGTAATTTGTTCAATGGGTAATGGAGAAAAGTGAAGTCGAAGCCAATTTTTCGAAAAGAGTTATCTTCTCCGATGAAGTGCATTTCCATTTGAATGGCTACGTGAATACACAAAATTTTCGAATTTGAGAAAAATCCTTATGCAATCCATGAAAACCAAATGTACCCACAACGAGCAACTTTCTGATGCGGATATTGGTTAGACGACGTGATTGAACCTTACTGTTTTGAGATAAGGCCGAAATTGCAATGACACACAGGAATCGTTACAGGAAAATAATAACAGAGTTCTTGTGAATACAATTCAAAAAGTCGTTATTAATGGTCTGAATTCGTTTTGGTTCGACAATATGAATGAGTGTTCCGCAGGGTTGTATTCTCGGTCCATTTCTATTTCTTTTTTACATTAACAATTAACTTCTTAATACTTTAGTAAGTATATTAAATTTTAGTTAATTTGGGAATAAATACGATATAGTATTATTTGCCGATGATTTCTTCGTAACAGAGTTCTTGTGGCCTTAACTGGACGGCATGGATGGACATGTGGTTTCATCAAGACGGCGCATCCACCTGCCACACCGCGCATGAAACAACCGACTTATTGCAACAACGATTTCCAGAACACATTATCTCACGGAATTCTCATGGCACCAAGATAGTACGATTTAACACTGCGATTTTTTTTGGGGTTTTGTGAAATCTCGTATTTATGTGAACAAAGCAGAAACAATTCCTGAGCTCAAAACAGAGTTCAAACGCGTCATCGGTGAGATACAGCCAGATCTCTGTGAAATAGTAATGGAAAATTTCTTGAAAAGAGTAACACAACATGTCATCAGAGCCGTGGGGGGCCATTTGCCGTATATTTTCTTTCATACATAATCAGAATATGTCTTCTTCAAAATATAATAAAGAAAATTCTCAAAGAGTATGTGAGAATATCAAACGTGTGCAAGCCAAGTTATCGCTAGAGATGATTAAAGAATATTGCATCGAACTTGAGATGTCTTTAAAAGGTGTACCTACTTCTAACATATTAAATTACAATGAGACAAATTTGTCGGACGAAAGGATTTATTATTTGTCCCTGGGTGGAAGAAAATACTAGTCAAACGAGGATGCAAGTACCCTGAAAGGATTTTAAACCATACCAAGGCTTCTGAACCGCAGATGGGAAAATGTTACCACCATATGTGGTATACAAGGCAACTCATTTATACGATTCATGGGTCCATTGCGATCCTGACAGTACTCGATATAATAGGTCAACATATCAATGGTTTGATGGAACTAACTTTCAGGACTAGGTACAAAATGTGGTGGTTCATTATTTTAAGGATTTACCTGGCAAAAAAATGCGTAATTGGAGATAATCTATCCTTTCACTTATCAGCAGATTTGATCGAAACATATAAAGCACACAACATCGATTTTGTGTTCTTACCAGCTCATTTTCACTCATCTGACACAATCGCTGGACTTTTTCGTCCAATGAAACGTGTTTACCAAAATTACCCACAATTCCAAAAGGATGCTTTCCAAAACTATTGAAGTTATTAATATTAACGCTTCAAAGAATATTATTGCAGGTTTTAAAAAACGTTAATGAAATATTAGCTATACTTCCCGTAAAAGACTTAGGACTCTTTAAAAAATTAGATATGGTTACATGAACATTATGGAGCCAAAACGAAAGAGAAAACTTTATGTACTCCCAGGTAAAAGTGTAGCTGCAGAAGAAACTGAAGACTGCAGAAACTGATGTTGATTACAGTATGGGAATTTTTTTTATAGAATAGGGAGGCAAATGAGCAGGTGGCTCACGTGATGTTAAGTGATTACCGCCGCCCATGAGCATCCGCAATACCAGAGGCATTGCAGATGCGGTGCCGGCCTTAGAGTAAATGATATGTGAATGAATGTATAATGATAGCTTATGTGAAGAGGTTACAATCAGTACAAACTGCTGCCGATAATAATTTTAATATTGATAGTATTATAGGCAATAAAATAAAAATAGTATCCGATGTCATAGTGAATGACGAACATTATAATAAAAGATACAAACTACCTATTTATAATAAAAGCAATGCTGTAGCGGTGAAAGATTTTATTAAATTGCCAAGGAAACCAAATAACTTATTACTACAACAATTGTGACGAAATCTTAAATGTTCTAGAAGAGGGAACTAAAAGTCCAGATAATAATATTTGGTAATCACAAGTAATCAATTTAAAAATAATTAAGATTCTCAAAGGAATATTGTTATTTTTAAGTTAAGAAGTTTTATATTTGGTTATTTATCGCCGTAGACATTAATTGCATATGCGACTTGAAAAACTTTGATTTTTATTTTGCTTTAATCCATTTAAATAAAAATATTAACAAGTATGTTTTCAAGTAGTAGTATGTTTTCAATTGCGTCAAAATGAAATCTCAAGATTTGAATTTCATTAAGAATTAAATAACACAACCTTACATTTTTACGTGTACGATAAGGATAATTTACCCCTTTAGGCGTTTCTATTTACCCCTATTGTTTGGTGAAGAGAAATGGTAAAAATTTTATACGTTTTCTTGAAAACTAATGCTTACAGATAAACAAATTCTTTAATAGCTGTTTCTACTCGGTACCGGATATGATATAAAATTAACTGTGATAAAAATAAACCTGTTACTGTCAACAATTTTTTGGTCAAAGCTAAAAAAAGATTACTATTTACCCCATTTTACGGTAGTTACCTTCGAAGCTAAAGGTTGTGGGCCTGAATCCCGGTAGGGGCAAAGGTATGTGTGATGAATGCGGACGATTGTACTTGAGTCATGGCTGTTTGTATGTATATATGAATATTTATGATGTACGTAAATATACACCCATTTTCCGGTCAGTTTTTTTTCATGTATCGTTAGTTCATAATGAAGCGCCAAAAACTGACAGTTGACGAATCTGAAAAGGGGGAAGTTAAAGGGGGGGCTGAGATGATTCTCGTGCGTAGCAGAGTAAGTGGGTTAACTGCATGCAGGTGGATGGTATCCTGAACCGGCTGCACGTGGCGGTTCCGACGCCCAGGGACGGTCGCGCGCGGCCGCCGGTCGTCCCGCCGGCCGCGGCGCAGCGCCGGCTGCAGCGCGAGGCTCGCAAGAGGAAGCTGGAGCGCGAGCTCGAGCTCGAGCAGGGAGACGACTACGTGCTGGGTGAGTGCGCACCTCCACTCCACTCCACTCACTCACTCACTCACTGCGCGACGACTGTAGACGACTACGTGCTGGGTGAGTGCGCACCTCCACTCCACTCACTCACTCACTCACTGCGCGACGACTGTAGAAGACTACGTGCTGGGTGAGTGCGCACCTCCACTCCACTCACTCACTCACTCACTGCGCGACGACTGTAGACGACTACGTGCTGGGTGAGTGCGCACCTCCACTCCACTCACTCACTCACTCACTCACTGCGCGACGACTGTAGACGACTACGTGCTGGGTGAGTGCGCGCCACCACTCCACTCCACTCACTCACTCACTCACTGCGCGACGACTGTAGACGACTACGTGCTGGGTGAGTGCGCACCTCCACTCCACTCACTCACTCACGGTCCGCCGCAGTGCTTCTTATACTATACACAAAATAAAACATCGGTTAATGCGCGGATAAAGTAGTGACCAGAAATTTGTAGTTGACTTTTAAGTAGGACATGATAGCCGAATGGTTGGGTGGTCGGAATTTCGAGTCAATAGACCCGAGTTCGATCCCCATTTGGTAGGCTCGTACCAATAGATTTTCAAAAACTTATGTACGAATATCGTTGGCTTGGACATAAAGACGGCGACGGGCTCACCACCTGTCACGTTGTCCCGAAAATATCTTCGGTGGAAGGTGGGTCGAAGGAACTTTATTGTCTAGACTCGACCTCTGTCTACCCCTGTATTGGGAATGGCGTTGATATATATATATTTTTTTCATTTAAATTTGATACCTAGAAGTGGGCTACTACTAAGTGCGAACGCCAGACAATGCGTTCACCCGGCAAATTTGCTATTGTTAATTGTGCACTCGCCATTTTGTTTGCAGACCTGCAGAAGAATTACGCGGAGATCCCGGAGGAGGAGCGCCACGACCCGATCCCGGAGTTCTGGGAGGGGCACAACATCGCCGACTACATAGACCCGGAGATCTTCGACGTGAGTGCTATAAATAATAATAAATAAATAAATATCTTCACGCAATTCCCAATACAGGGGTAGACAGAGGTCTGGTCTAGACAATTCAACACAAATCAAGACAAGTCCCTTCGACCCACCTCCCACCGAAGATATTTTCGGGAGAATGACACAGGTGGTGAGCCCGTCGCCGACGTGAGTATAGTACTGACATGACAAATCTTAGAGATATGGAGCTTATTGACGTTTAAATAATTTTTAGTCAGCCTCAGTCGATTTTAACCAGCATGATACTTATCTGGTGTAATGACTGGTGTTGACGCAGCATTGTGTGGCGTGGTTAACCACGATGCTGATTTTCAGCCAGGATCTACCAATTTTTACAGTGGTAGAGCCACGCATCAGCTTTTGTTGTCGCATGAATGGGCCGGCTCGACCGGGGAAGTACCACGACCTCACAGAATACCGGCGTGAAGTAGAAGTCTAACAAACTTCTGCGTTTCGTCTGGTGAGTGCAGGTAACCGGAGGCTCTGGCATCCCCTCCCCAATTCTCGGGGGGGGGGCACTCTAAGGCAGGCAACGCATCTGCTATGCCTCTGGTATTGTGGATTTTCATGGGCGGCGATAATCACTTACCATCACGTGAGCCACCTGCTCGTTTGCCTCCCTTTTCTATAAAAAAAAACTTGGCTACCGATAGATGGTAGGATTGACCATTACGAAAAACATCACGGCAGGCAGCCACGTCAAAGGTGCGAGCTGTCTGGCGCTGCGTTCGTCAATCCGCTTGCCAAGCGGGATGATTATGTCCAATCCTCCCTTACAGAAGAGGTCCATATCTTGAAATACACATTTAAGTCGTCTAATGATTCAATACATAATATAAAACTGTATCTAATTATGATAGTGAATTGACGTTTTTTGCGGAAATTCATTGTAAAGTTGTTATTGAATAATTACTTCGCACCATTCCTCATTTTGCAAGCGGAATGGTGCGAAGTAATTATTTAATAAAAATTTTATCTAATTATGTTTGACGTTTTCGATTGACGTACACACCGGTCTTCATGTTGTCACTCTAAAGTCCCGGATTTGATTTCCAGTCCGGGTCAATGTAGAAACAACTAGTTTTTGTTGACATCGTTGTTTCCGATTCCGTAACACGCGTGCCTTTGCTACTTACTCTGGGATCAGAGCAATGTATGTGATGCTTCCCGTCTATGGTATGTATGATGACGTACGAATGTGACTGACTGGTCGCAGAAACTGGCGGAGCTGGAGAAGGAGGAGGAGCTTCGCGAGGCGGGCGGCATGTACGCGGTGCCCAAGGTCGAGCTGGACGAGACCATGCGCGAGATAAGGGACCTGGCGCGACAGATACGGTTCGTGCTCTGTATAGACGCATGTCTCTCTCTCTCTCTCGCTCTCGCGCGCACGCACGCACGCATACGTACGTACGCACGTACACGCACACACGTACACGCACACACGTACGCACACTCAAATATTCTTATATACGTACACAAGAGAAGAGACTGTGGTTCTTGACTATTTAACTTATATTGTATATTAAAATAAAATATATAAATATCTTCACGCAATTCCCTAATACAGGGGTAGACAGAGGTTTAGTCTAGACAATTAAGTCCCTTCGACCCACCTTTCACTGAAGATATATTCGGGACAACGTGACAGGTGGTGAGCCCGTCGCCGCCTTTATGTCAAAGGCAACGATATAATTCGTACATAAGTTTTTGAAAAGAGCCATTGGTACGAGCCTGCATCTGAGGATCGAACTCGGATTTCTTGACTCGAAATTCCGACCACCCAACCTCGGCTATCGTGACTTATATTGTCTTAGTCTTTTTAATAATAATTTCGTTACTTCCGTTCTCCTTCCATTTGTAATCTCTTCACCAAACATTACGACATGCCGGATGTCAGGTTGGGCGTTCGTCAATCCGCTCACCGAGCGTTGCTGAAATCTCCTTAGAAGGCTTTTAAAGGCCACTAAGCTAAGGCGCCCTCCGTGTACGAGTGAGTTTTCATGGTGTCGCTCGCTCTGAGGTACCGGGTTTAATTACTGGTCGGTTCTGTGTAAACAACACTTTTTCTTAATTTTCTCAGGTCTGGGTGTTTGTGATACCTTCGTTTCTGTTACCATAACACGCGTGCTTAAGCATGTGATGTTGTCCCTATGTGAGGATGCATTTATTTATTTATGGTTCGGAAGTCGCGATAGCCAGTGGTTGGGTGGTCTAAATTTCGAGTCAAGAGACCCGAGTTCGATCCCCAAGTGGCAGTGGCAGGCTTGTGGGTTTTCCAAAAACTTATGTACAAATTATATCGTTGGCTTGGACATAAAGACCCCTGTATTGCGTGAAGATATGTATTTATTTATAAATAAATAAATATCTTCACGCAATTCCCTAATACAGGGGTAGACAGAGGTCAAGTCTAGACAATTAAGTCCCTTTGACCCACCTTCCACCGAAGATATTTTCGGGACAACGTGACAGGTGGTGAGCCCGTCGCCGCCTTTATGTCAAAGGCAACGATATAATTCGTACATAAGTTTTTGAAAATCTATTGGTACGAGCCTACATCTGAGGATCGAACTCGGATTTCTTGACTCGAAATTCCGACCACCCAACCTCGGCTATCGTGACTTATATTGTCTTAGTCTTTTTAATAATAATTTCGTTACTTCCGTTCTCCTTCCATTTGTAATCTCTTCACCAAACATTACGACATGCCTGATGTCAGGTTGGGCGTTCGTCAATCCGCTCGCCGAGCGTTGCTAAAATCTCCTTAGAAGGCTTTTAAAGGCCACTAAGCTAAGGCGCCCTCCGTGTACGAGTGAGTTTTCATGGTGTCCCTCGCTCTGAGGTACCGGGTTTAATTACTGGTCGGTTCTGTGTAAACAACACTTTTTCTTAATTTTCTCAGGTCTGGGTGTTTGTGATACCTTCGTTTCTGTTACCATAACACGCGTGCTTAAGCATGTGATGTTGTCCCTATGTGAGGATGCATTTATTTATTTATGGTTCGGAAGTCGCGATAGCCGAGTGGTTGGGTGGTCTAAATTTCGAGTCAAGAGACCCGAGTTCGATCCCCAAGTGGCAGTGGCAGGCTTGTGGGTTTTTCAAAAACTTATGTACAAATTATATCGTTGGCTTGGACATAAAGACCCCTGTATTGCGTGAAGATATGTATTTATTTATAAATAAATAAATATCTTCACGCAATTCCCAATACAGGGGTAGACAGAGGTCAAGTCTAGACAATTAAGTCCCTTTGACCCACCTTCCACCGAAGATATTTTCGGGACAACGTGACAGGTGGTGAGCCTGTCGCCGTCTTTATGTCCAAGCCAACGATGAAATTCGTACATAAGTTTTTTTTTTGAAAAACTCATTGGTACTGCCACCTGGGGATCGAACTCGGGTCTCTCGACTCTAAATTCCGACCACCCAACAACTCGGCTATCGTGACTTTATTTATTATATTATTTATTATATTTATTATAGTATTTATTTATTATTATTTATTTATGTTAAGGCCCGATCGAAGCCGACCAAGGGACCTTACCTTGTGTCGGTCAAACTGCGGCCAAAATCAATCGTTGGGATTAAGGTCGCGCGCTGTGACACATAGTTTCCTGTGCGCATCACCCATCTCAACTACATTGCTTGCTATATTGTATAGGGATAGTGTCGGTAGTACACATATAAGGTTACTGGTAACACAGCTAAATCGAAACGAGTTCTCTGCATCACAGCATCACGGCGACGGGTCTGAGTACGTCAGGGTCTGAGGCGGGTCAGTGACGTAACGAATGTTAGCGATGGAAGAAAACGTAAACACGGCGATGATGTTTACGTTACTGATAAGATATGTTTCACGATGTTTTCTGAGAACCTTGAAAAACGTTTTCATCATCTCCCAAAGTACAATTGTGAGTCTTAACACAGAAATTTTTTGGTCTTTAAAGTCCAAAAAATTAAGACTCAAACCGTTGAGGTTATGTTAAAAAAGAAAACGATGAATTTATCTTAAAACTTTTGTAAATTGAAAAAACACAAAGAGGAAGATAAGAAATGTATTAGTTTTATGGAAGGAAAAAAAAAGAAAATTCGAAACGAAAGATGCGTAACGTTCCTAAATCTTCAGGGGAAACTAAAGATCTATTATGTAAATTTGTTAAACATATGGAAAAGGTCAAATGTTCAGTTAGAAGAATCGGAACTACTTCACACCGTAATGTAATTTTACTGAGGCAGCCAAGGAGACTTATTGAGATGGGTTGAGTCTTATGTCACCAATAGATAACAAGCAGATAAACATTACTTCCAGAGCGCCACAGGGATCACTTCTGGGCCGCTTTGTTTTTGTGGATTATTTGTACGGTATGGGAACGTGTTTACAATTGCTGTTACAGTTGTTTACAAATGTGTTTTAAAATCATTTACATCTCTTATGTACTTCAAAGCTTAGGGTGAGTGTACATTATTACTAGATCCTTAACCGTCATGCTTTTGTTCAGCACGTGGCATTTACACGAGTATAAACGATCTCTGAAAAAGCTACAAGAGTATACCCTATGTGATAAATTTGAAAGTTGATAATTTTTTATGTTAAATTTTATATAGGATCTTTTTGCTATATTTAAAGAAAGATCTTGTCTTAACCAACAGTTAATTTTATGAAGATTCGTCTCGGCAAATTTACGAGTTTTGTCCCAAATCTCTTCATGGAATATAAGCGCTGTGTCATCTGCATAAGTTATTGTTTTTCCATTCCTTAGGCGCTGTTTGCATAGATCATTAATAAAAACCAAAAAGAGACTTGGGCCAAGTATACAGCCCTGAGGGGCACCATAAGTCACTACCGCTTCAGAGCTCACGACACTATCAATTTTCACGCTCTGAATCCGATCACTGAAGAAAATTTAAAAAATTGAATGAGGTATACCCCGTATACAAACTGTTTCTAACTTATCAAAGAGAATATTAATAGGAATAATATAAAATGCTTTAGCAAGAATATTATATTAAAAAATAAACCATTGACAAGTACGTCCAAAAAGTTGGTATAAAGTATAAAGGTGTACTTTTTCGCTCTTGAAGATTGTCGGCAAGTACAATTTTAAATGAAAAATTATAATTAAAATAAATTTTACCAAAATGGTTTAAATGCCAAACAGCATATTTATGTAAGATATTTGAAAAATACTTTAATAGTTTATTAATGAAAGATTTTATATTATTTGCAAAAGTATAGGTAGTATGTAAATAACGTAATTGTGTTTTGAAAGGTAATTTAATACATCCTACGTAACATGTACATGCTTCTTGCATAATGATGAAGCGTAAAGGTTATATTAAAATAAACCATTGACAAGTACGTCCAAAAGTTGGTATAAAGTATAAAGGTGTACTTTTTCGCTCTTGAAGATTGTCGGCAAGTACAATTTTAAATGAAAAATTATAATTAAAATAAATTTTACAAAATGGTTTAAATGCCAAACAGCATATTTATGTAAGATATTTGAAAAATACTTTAATAGTTTATTAATGAAAGATTTTATCATTATTTATATATTATTTGCAAAAATAATATAAAATCTTAAAAGGTAGTATGTAAATAACGTAATTGTGTTTTGAAAGGTAATTTAATACATCCTACGTAACATGTACATGCTTCTTGCATAATGATGAAGCGTAAAGGTTATATTAAAATTAGCGGAAAAATGTTATTCTAGTCACTGTGTCTTCCGGTTTAAGTTATCTTAGCTTCAATAGTTCTGTAGTTTTTATCTGTCCAGATTTGTTTAGGTCTTATTGCGTAGGTAAAAAAACAACCAAATCCAATCCATACACAAAAGAGGCTCTAAGAATTGTATTTGTAAATACCTTTATATATATATATATATATATATATATATATATATATATATATATATATATATATATATATATATATGTATATATATGTATATATATGTATATATGTATATATATATATATATGTATATATATATATATATATATATATATATATATATATATATATATATATATATATATATATATATATATATATATATATATATATCACACTTGAGACACGATCAGACGACGATCGATAGTATCCGAACAATTACACAGAAATGGGTGGCATTCCATCGCTGCAAACATCGCCTTTGTTTATGTCAGGGATTTAAAGAGTTTAACGACACGATCTGGGGTAGTGTGGTAAGAGCCTCTTGAATTAATAAAAAACGTAGGTCTTGGAGCTCTTTATACTATCGTACTACGGTTTCACAACGAGGTCCTCAAAAGTGACGGCGCTTCAGATCTTATACAAGGATTAATTATCCAGAGGAGTTCTTCAGGGTCCGATACTTGGGCCTCTTTTGTTCATTAGGTACTCCGCTGACGTAATTAGTTCTATTCGTAATTGTCTGTTCCATCTATATGCTGATGACGTGCAGATTTATACTTCTTTCCACTCGAATGACACACTAACACCTGTAGAAAAATTTAACAAAGATTTAAGCCGCATTGCTGACTGGTCATCTAATAACTGCTTAGTATTAAACCCCCAAGTACCTTCCATTTGGGTCCACAAAGAATTGGAAAACATTTCAAAATTTAATACTAATGTTAATATAAATGGTACACTTGTATCACGCGTAACGGAAGCTCGCAACTTGGGATTAGTTATGGGACTCTAACCTACGTGTTGAAAATAACATTGCTGAATGTAAATGAAATAGCCCGCCCGAATAGCTTTTTTACCGTCTCAAGCTGTTATACCAGATACGCAGTTACCCCAGTGAAAGATATTCGAATAAATTTGTGCGAATCATTGGTTCTGTCCGAATTAAACTACTCACTTACTTACATATCTTCACGTACAATCCCTGACGGGGTAGCTAGAGAGAACAGATCGCCATGTGTCACGATCCTACTCTTTCGCTTCTTTCAGATTCATCAACTTAACAAATTAAACTACAAATAAATAAAATTAAATTAAAAATATTTAAACTGCGCAAACATAATTTATGGGCCATGTCTGTTTTCTAAAATTGATCGTCTTCACACACTTCGACAGCATGGTCACGTCGCACCGTGACCATTTCTTAACCAGGTTAGGTTATCGACGCCTCTAACATTTGACCGTGTTGCCTGGCAGGAACAAGAAGGCGATCCTGAAGGACGAGTCGCTGCTGACGAAACAGTCGACGAAGCCGGTGATGCCGAGGAACACGAGAGCTCGTGGTCGGGAGCGTTCCACCACGCGGCTGCGGGAAGAGATGGAGAAACTCGGTAAGGAGTTAAGGGCTATTGATGACACTTTCATTTACTCTATTCATTTATTGTTCGTTCTATATACGAGGAAACAACTGTAGGAATGGTTAGTTGATGTATTGCCATATTTTGTAGGATAAAACGCGTAAAATTTTGCATAAAAGTTCACTTTATATTATAAAAAATCCTTTAAAAGGATCTAAAAAGGTATGCTTTTGTTACTATTTTATTGAAGTAAAAACAAGATATAATTCGCTATAAGTTCAATAAAACGAGTGCTGCAAAATATATATATTTTTTAAATTAGTGCTTTGGAATCAGAGTAATGAATGTGATTGTGTCCATATTTATTATTATTTATTTAATTTTACATACGGGATTGTGTATATAAGCGAACTTAATGCTAGAAGCAGTCTCTATCAGTTAATTCTCAGGTTAGCTTATATATAATATTGATATTTACAATTACATTGGTTTTCTATACATTTCTAACCCGAACACAAAAGTCCTTCCACTGTTGTTTTGTTATAGAAATGGGCAGTAAAATTAAATCAAATCATTTTTTCTCTGAGATAATTACACACATTTGTTTATCGATATTAGTTTTTTTAATCTTTTTTTGATGGTACAAAATGAAGACATTATTTCTAGAAATAGCTTGGGAGTGGATTACCTTATTTTCGTAGGTTACTGTCATTCATTTATGTTATAGTAACTCTTCCTATAATGGTATTTTTGAATAAATGTCTTGAACCCGCTAATGGGCCGGTAAGAGCGTGGTATAGAGCCGGACTATGTGGCGCAAGCCACTCGGAGCGGGCTGCAACATAACGCGTGTGCCCGTGTGTGCGCAGGCGTGGACATGTCGCAGTCGGCGGGCGCGCACTTCACGCGCACGCGCGCGCGCTCGCGCTCGCTGTCGGCGCCGGGCGCCAAGCGCGCGCGCGCGGGCAGCTCGGCGCGCTCCGTCAGCCGCCCGCCGCGCGACGCGCAGGGCGTCAGGGACGTCGCCGTCAGTGTCGCCTTCCTTGTTGTTTCCTTTGCAGCTGCGACACGCTTCGTGTCTATAGTGCCTGACGCCTAACACTAATCGTTATTCGAAATATGTGGAACACAGCGGTGCATTTATTCGCGGTCGCAAATATGCACGAAACTTAAGGCGACGATTATTTACATGGAGCTGTGTTAACTTCTGAAAGTTTCTTTGGCAAATCTACTAAAGAGGAAATTAAAGACACAATATCCAAGTGGTTGGGTGATCGGAATTAAAGTCCCTCGTATTAATGTTTTTAAAAAAACTTATGTAAGATTTAAATCGTTAACTTGGACGCGAAGACAGCCACAGACTTTGCATCCAAATAAACAGGATCTGTCACGATTTCTCAAAAAATTCCTTTGGCGAAAGTTGGGTCAAAAAGACTAATGGTCTGAACCTCCACCTGCCCCCCGTATTGGAAATAACGTAAACCATATTGCAAATTACACTAACTTTCTAACGAGCTGAAAGGCATGTAGGGCAACAGAGTCCACGAACATAGCAAACGATCAGTAACAAAGAAATATCTGCATGCCAATACTGGGTAGACAGAGGTCTAGACAGTTAAGTCCTTTCGATCCATCTTTATTATTATTTTGTCCATTTACCAGTCTCATTTTTGTAAGTTGTACATATCATGAAAGTTAGTCCAAGCGGACGAAGCTCTAACTAAAAGTTAATTTCCTATACTGTCGTTGATTTTAATATTATTTTGCAACTCATTTTCTACCTATATAAAACAATAATGGTCTAATAAATTAGCGTAACTTCACCCAACAAAAAAGCATTTTTTATCTTTTTTTGTTTAAATAGTTCATTCGCAATGCTGTAAGTAATTTGAAGAGATTATTCTCTCTCTTTTTAAATTTACTAACGACAGTATAGTTAAATATATAAATATGAACTCGGTGTTATAACTTTTCCCTTCTCCACAACAGATGCGAAAGAAGGCGAAGAACCTCGCGCACGTGGCCATCGCGAAGAAAACGAAGAAGATGGGTCTGAAGGGAGAGGCGGATCGCTTCATCGGCACCAAGATGCCCAAGCACTTGTTCGCTGGCAAGCGCGGCGTCGGCAAGACGGACAGGAGATAGTGTTATATATACATATGCGTTGCTTGTTTTATGTATGTCATAAGAGCAATGGTTTACAACTTATTGAAGACATTTTATTACAATTACTTTTATTATTTCGAATGCGTTTGCGAAAGTTCGTTACAGTCCATTTTGTATTTGCTTTTCTTTTAAAATACTACAGTTACTATACTAGCAGGCATTGCCATAAAATATTGTTTCTTTAAGATAGGAAACCTTTACGTTTGTAAAAATACTTCTACTGTATTATCCTATTAAACGTTAAAATAAAAAATTGATAAAATTCACAAATGTTTTCTTTTATTTTAAAATAAAAAAAATAAATATCTTCACGCAATTCCCAATACAGGGGTAGACAGAGGTCTAGTCTAGACAATTAAGTCTCTTCGACCCACCTTCCACCGAAGATATTTTCGGGACAACGTGACAGGTGGTGAGCCCGTCGCCGCCTTTATGTCCAAGCCAACGATATTCGTACATAAGTTTTTGAAAAACCCATTGGTACGTGCTTTCCACCTGGGGATCGAACTCGGGTCTCTCGACTCGAAATTCCGACCACCCAACCACTCGGCTATCGTGACTTTTATTTTGATAATTTTCGTAAATATCTTGGAAGAGAGGTGTGTTCTGCTATGGACTTTTACCGGCAGTAATGGAGTAATTAACACTAATGAACAGACAGCTAGTTTCGTGTTGAAATGAGCCCAACAAAAAGATATATCTTCACGCCATTCCCAATACTAGGGTAGAAATTCGACCCACCTTTTACTGAAAACATTTTTTGGGACAAGCCTGACCAAGCTAACAACATAAATCGTACATAAGTTGTGAAAAAAAACGCATTAGTATGAGCCTACCATCAATGGATCGAACTCAGGTCTGGACTCGAATTCCGTTCATCCATCTACTCAGCTATCGTGACTTACAACTTACAGAATACAGTTTATTTTTCCGGGATAAAGGTCAATCCAAGCGTTTCTGTTCCCTTTTCTTCCTGTGGTATCGTAAGTGGCGCCTAAGGGAAATATCTTGAAATGTTACCGCTACCTACAAATGACGGGATAACCATCTCGATGTATACCAGAACAAAATGCAGCAGAGCGGTGACGGGCAGCAGCGTCTAGGGTGCGAGGTGTCTGCTGCTGCGTTAACCAATCCACTAGCCAAGAGGGGCGATTCTGGAAATCCCTTCCGTACGAGGGACGCCTATGTATAGCAACCGTACTCCTACAGACCGTTATGATGGCGATGATGAAATGTGGTACAGTCGAGAGGCAGTCTACTACTGATATCACTACTGATGAATGGGCTGTTGGGTTTCGTCCGGTGAATGAGGTTACCAACAAAGAGAGGAGGCCCACACACATCCCACCTTCATTCCGTTGCCAATTCCTATCACAAAGGCACCGCAACTGCGGCCTTTATGCTGTTGCAGAGTGTACGTGGATGTAAGTAGGAGAACCCAATGCTCGTCTGCAACTTGCTACCATAAAAATACATTTATCACTAGCACAATACCTACTCATGTTATGAAATAAGTTTAAGTTTATTTATTCTTTATTCTTTTACATCTTCACGCATTTTCCCATAACAGGGGTGGACGGAGAGAGGTCTGGATAATTTAGTACTATCGACCCATCTTCCACAGAAGCCTATTTGGATGAGGCAGGTGGTGAGCCCATAGTGTCTCAATGTCCAAGCCAACGGCACAATGTACTTACTTCTTCTAATAATAAAATGTACATACATAATTTTTTTTATATTTTATGGACTTTTACCGGCAGTAACGGAGTAATTAACACTAATGAACAGACAGCTAGTTTCGTGTTGAAATGAGCCCAACAAAAGATATATCTTCACGCCATTCCCAATACTAGGGTAGAAATTCGACCCACCTTTTACTGAAAACATTTTTTGGGACAAGCCTGACCAAGCTAACAACATAAATCGTACATAAGTTGTGAAAAAAAACGCATTAGTATGAGCCTACCATCAATGGATCGAACTCAGGTCTGGACTCGAATTCCGTTCATCCATCTACTCAGCTATCGTGACTTACAACTTACAGAATACAGTTTATTTTTCCGGGATAAAGGTCAATCCAAGCGTTTCTGTTCCCTTTTCTTCCTGTGGTATCGTAAGTGGCGCCTAAGGGAAATATCTTGAAATGTTACCGCTACCTACAAATGACGGGATAACCATCTCGATGTATACCAGAACAAAATGCAGCAGAGCGGTGACGGGCAGCAGCGTCTAGGGTGCGAGGTGTCTGCTGCTGCGTTAACCAATCCACTAGCCAAGAGGGGCGATTCTGGAAATCCCTTCCGTACGAGGGACGCCTATGTATAGCAACCGTACTCCTACAGACCGTTATGATGGCGATGATGAAATGTGGTACAGTCGAGAGGCAGTCTACTACTGATATCACTACTGATGAATGGGCTGTTGGGTTTCGTCCGGTGAATGAGGTAACCAACAAAGGGAGGAGGCCCACACACATCCCACCTTCATTCCGTTGCCAATTCCTATCACAAAGGCACCGCAACTGCGGCCTTTATGCTGTTGCAGAGTGTACGTGGATGTAAGTAGGAGAACCCAATGCTCGTCTGCAACTTGCTACCATAAAAATACATTTATCACTAGCACAATACCTACTCATGTTATGAAATAAGTTTAAGTTTATTTATTCTTTATTCTTTTACATCTTCACGCATTTTCCCATAACAGGGGTGGACGGAGAGAGGTCTGGATAATTTAGTACTATCGACCCATCTTCCACAGAAGCCTATTTGGATGAGGCAGGTGGTGAGCCCATAGTGTCTCAATGTCCAAGCCAACGGCACAATGTACTTACTTCTTCTAATAATAAAAATGTACATACATAATTTTTTTTATATTTTATGGACTTTTACCGGCAGTAACGGAGTAATTAACACTAATGAACAGACAGCTAGTTTCGTGTTGAAATGAGCCCAACAAAAAGATATATCTTCACGCCATTCCCAATACTAGGGTAGAAATTCGACCCACCTTTTACTGAAAACATTTTTTGGGACAAGTCTGACCAAGCTAACAACATAAATCGTACATAAGTTGTGAAAAAAAAACGCATTAGTATGAGCCTACCATCTATGGATCGAACTCAGGTCTGGACTCGAATTCCGTTCATCCATCCACTCAGCTATCGTGACTTACAAGTTACAGAATACAGTTTATTTTTCCGGGATAAAAGTCAATCCAAGCATTTCTGTTCCCTTGTCTTCCTGTGGTATCGTAAGTGGCGCCTAAGGGAAATATCTTGAAATGTTACCGCTACCGATTAATGACGGGATAACCGAGATGGTTATCCCGTCATTAATCGGTAATGTATACCAGAACAAAATGCAGCAGAGCGGTGACGGGCAGCAGCGTCTAGGGTGCGAGGTGTCTGCTGCTGCGTTAACCAATCCACTAGCCAAGAGGGGCGATTCTGGAAATCCCTTCCGTACGAGGGACGCCTATGTATAGCAACCGTACTCCTACAGACCGTTATGATGGCGATGATGAAATGTGGTACAGTCGAGAGGCAGACTACTACTGATATCACTACTGATGCATGGGCTCTTGGGTTTCGTCCGGTGAATGAGGTTACCAACAAAGGGAGGAGGCCCACACACGTCCCACCTTCCTTCCTTTGCCAAGTCCTATCTCAAAGGCACCGCAATTGCGACATTTATGGTATTGCAGAGTGTACGTGGATGTAAGTAGGGGAACCTAATGATCGTCGTAAAAATACATTTATCACTAGCACAATACCTACTCATTTGATGAAATAAGTTTAAGTTTATTTATTCTTAATTCTTTTACATCTTCACGCATTTTCTCATAACAAGGGTAGATAGAGGTATGGATAATTTAGTCCTATCGACCCATCTTCCACAGAAGACTATTTGGATGAGACAGGTGGTGAGCCCATCGCGTCTCAATGTCCAAGCCAAGCGCACAATGCACTTACTTCTTCTAATAATAAAATGTACATACATAATTTTTTTATATTTTATGGACTTTACCGGCAGTAACGGAGTAATTAACACTAATGAACAGACAGCTAGTTTCGTGTTGAAATGAGCCCAACAAAAGATATATCTTCACGCCATTTATTATACTGGGATAAAGACACTAGACAATTAAGTCCTTTCGACCCACCTTTTACTGAAAACATTTTTGGGACAAGTCTGACCAAGCTAACAACATAAATCGTACATAAGTTGTGAAAAAAAAACGCATTAGTATGAGCCTACCATCTATGGATCGAACTCAGGTCTGGACTCGAATTCCGTTCATCCATCCACTCAGCTATCGTGACTTACAAGTTACAGAATACAGTTTATTTTTCCGGGATAAAAGTCAATCCAAGCATTTCTGTTCCCTTGTCTTCCTGTGGTATCGTAAGTGGCGCCTAAGGGAAATATCTTGAAATGTTACCGCTACCGATTAATGACGGGATAACCGAGATGGTTATCCCGTCATTAATCGGTAATGTATACCAGAACAAAATGCAGCAGAGCGGTGACGGGCAGCAGCGTCTAGGGTGCGAGGTGTCTGCTGCTGCGTTAACCAATCCACTAGCCAAGAGGGGCGATTCTGGAAATCCCTTCCGTACGAGAGACGCCTATGTCTAGCAACCGTACTCCTACAGACCGTAATGATGGCGATGATGAAATGTGGTACAGTCGAGAGGCAGTATAATAAAAATATATTAAAATAAAAAAATATCTTCACGCAATTCCCAATACAGGGGTAGACAGAGGTCTTGTCTAGACTTTTGAGTCCCTTCGACCCACCTTCCACCGAAGATATTTTCGGGACAACGTGACAAGTGGTGAGCCCGTCGCCGTCTTTATATCCAAGCCAACGGTGTAACTTGTACATAAGTTTTAGAAAAACCCATTGGTACGGCCACTTGGGGATCGAACTCTTGACTCGAAATTCCGACCACCCAACAACTCGGCTATCGTGACTTACAGACTACTACTGATATCACTACTGATGCATGGGCTCTTGGGTTTCGTCCGGTGAATGAGGTTACCAACAAAGGGAGGAGGCCCACACACGTCCCACCTTCCTTCCTTTGCCAAGTCCTATCTCAAAGGCACCGCAATTGCGACATTTATGGTATTGCAGAGTGTACGTGGATGTAAGTAGGGGAACCTAATGATCGTCGTAAAAAATACATTTATCACTAGCACAATACCTACTCATTTGATGAAATAAGTTTTAGTTTATTTATTCTTAATTCTTTTACATCTTCACGCATTTTCTCATAACAAGGGTAGATAGAGGTATGGATAATTTAGTCCTATCGACCCATCTTCCACAGAAGACTATTTGGATGAGACAGGTGGTGAGCCCATCGCGTCTCAATGTCCAAGCCAAGCGCACAATGCACTTACTTCTTCTAATAATAAAAATGTACTTACATAGACACTTAATTTTTTATATTTCTATATAAACACAAGAGCGGACAATTCATATTCATCATACAATAATAATTATTCTAATACATCATAAAATTATGTTATTTTTACAATATAAATTTGTAATATTGCTATCAAGTTTATCTTCACGCCATTTATTATACTGGGATAAAGACACTAGACAATTAAGTCCTTTCGACCCACCTTTCACTGAAGATGTTTTTGAGATAACGTGGCAGGTGGTAAGCCTGTCAAGTTATCTATTTGTCCATGTCAGCGATGTAAACCTTACATTAGTTTAAAAAAAAACCTTTCGTACAAGCCTAGGTAATACCAGAACTCTGGTCTCTCGACTCGAATCTCGACCACCATACTACTCGACTATCATGATTTTTTCGCTTTATCGCTATCGAGTTTCTGGCTAAAAAATTACTTAAACTTTATTAATGTGACAGAAAATCTCGAAAGTTATTGACATGCGCTCGCATAATTTTGATAGTACCAGTAAAATAATCTGGAAAAGGGGGTAAATCTGGTATTCTATCTCAATAGAGTATCAATACAGTATCGATTGTATATTGTTTTTTTTTTTACACTTACCTTTTCTAGACCGTCTTCGTATGTCGATTGTTGGTAAATTATGCGCTAAAAATGGTAATCAACAGTTTCAATAATTCTTTCGTCAGGGTTGTACCACAATTTTTCACGTACTCACGAACAACTGTCCACTAAGCGACTGTACCAGCGCAGTTATTTTGTTTTACTGTCAAATCTTGCGTTCAACGTGCTCGCACGTTCAGCGCAAAAATCGGTTAAGTCAGTCACCTGCGAGCGCACGAACGACGCTCGCAATAGTCCAAGTCGCTGTGCCCGAAATCGGTCGGGATACTATATATAAATACTTACCGCTATTTATTTAGCATTCTTGTTCATAATTAAAAAAACAATGTGTAGCATGATAGTAAATAAAACACGTAAATAGCAAAATGAATGGCACATTTATATTTAATTAATATTATTCATTTTTATAATTAGAGCTTTCTTGTAATTATATCATTTTAAACTATGCATTCGAACAAAAGAGTATATCGAATGCTCTATGATACAGTGTGCGTGGCCGCTGTTGTTGCCTTAACAGAAAAAAAAACAAAAATTAACAAAATAAATTGCAAAAAAGCCTCATTTTGTACACAATCTCCAGGATTCGTGTAACAGAACAGAAAAAAATACCTCCGGTGCCTTCAAGATCTGTGTTTCAATATATCGAATAAATTATGGATTTATATGTACCGATTATCTGTCGTCTTATTACATTAGCGTGTCGTATGCACAGACAACAAATCATAATAATAATTAAAAAAAAAACTTAAATTAAATTCTAGATGGAAGAGAAAGTCAACTAAGCTAAACTAAAGAGTCGCAAGTAATGATTAAGTGACCTACAAACTACGAAAGAATACTAAAAAAAAATATTTTGAACTTTTCAATAAGAAATTTAAAACTTTATAACGTAACGTATAAAGAGCGGGCGCTCCGAGCCCGACCCGGGCGCCCACTTTGGTGTCAAATCCCAAATTTATAATTAAAATAGTTTGCCACCATTGCGCTTCGTGTACTGTCAAAGTACCGCGAAGCAATAACAAGATCATCGCAGTCAATAATCAACCTTACGCTATATAATACAGGGTTCGAAACGAACCTAGTTCACCTCGAAACAACTAACAATATTGTACTTCACTCATAATCTAGAAGATTACTTATCTAGTACACATTGTAATTGTTTCTCAGATTTAAAAAAATCTCTTGCCTACCCTCAAATTACAAAAGCGCTGTCATGTTTAAAAGCAGTGGAAATTAATAATTTAATACATTCAAAAATCATTCTCGGATATTGTGTGCACTAACAAACCAATACATTGAGCGTCAAAAATATCGATAGATTATTTACAAGAAAATTACGCGATCATATTAACATGCACTTTAATAATAAATTCATTTAGAAAATTTAAATACAAATTCTAAAAATCAACTGAAAGTGCTGAATAATTAAAAAAAAATCTGAACATAAATCGATATTGTCTTTTTGACCTTCATAATTTTTTACACAAAGAAATTATGTTACCTCACGTAATTTTCCGTAGTAAATGAGATCCATTCATTCCAAAATTTACCCGAATATATGTAATTTTATCGTTCAATTTACCTCACATTATGGGAAAATTATTCCGTATGGCAACATTAGTTCTTTATTTCGAAATTCCGACAAAATTGATATACGTAAATCTATTTCCTTATGTCATGGCCATTTGAAATTTACATTGATATAGTAAAAAAATAATAAACAAATAATAAATATAGAACGAAAGAAAGAAAAATAATCTCTGCAATTTCAAGTACAAAATAAAAAAAATAACATCGCTTTTATACTTGATTATCTCGATTCAATAAGTTCATAACAAAATTTACTATACAAAAATTATTAATACAATCAAAATAATGTAATTCGTAGGATTTCTAATACATCTCACGTGTAAAATGAAATCAACATCCTGCATGCATGCATTTTCATATAGTAAATTATGTAGTTGCCGATTGCAAATGTATAAGTACATCATTTGAAAAACAAACTCACTACAACAAATAGCTACCGAATAAAAAATGAAATGTGTATAAAAATAATACTACGACCACGCGTAGGTGTTTCTCTTTTCAACATTATAATCCTAATTGTCAAACCAATAGAGTTTCACTGGAGTTTCGGTTACGAAGAGAACAAAAATAATTTCACTTAAGTACGTCCTTAAGTTAGCAGCCATATTCGTCGATCGGAATCAATGTTTTCTATAAATGCATGAATAAATAATATGGCCGATAGATGGCGGTGCGCTCGCGACGAGCCCACGCATTCATAAAACGCATAAACCCAAATCGACGCGCACAAAGTGCCGCCACGCGCAACATTCGCACTGACACCATCGCGCACTCGATTTTCGTCTTTAACGCACCGTCGTTAAAGACAGTTTTCTTTTGAATTTCATTACAAACATTCCAAACGTCATTCACTAATAGATAAATACACTCGTAATGTGAATAGTTTGAAGTATCTAGTGACTTTTGTACCAATATCACGGTGATAATTGATTTAGTTTAAACGTGAAAATCGAGTCAACGATTTTTCAGTTGGTAACACACGACACGAGGCGTCCTTTCTTCCCCAAATATGTAATAAGACCATCATTTAATAACATCAGAAGTCCATTCACGAGTGTTTATTGTCAAGCTTTGCGAGTGGTGCCTGTTGAGTAAAAATATAATCTGTGGAATAAATCGGTACTGTGTTTGTCGGGACAACGAGCGGTGTTAACATCTAAAGAAATGGTAAATTACCCGAAAATGGACCCCGGACGACGCTTATACAACTATGCTTATGGCAGCGAAACGAAACTTTAAAATCGTAATTAAAAATATCTTTTCTCATAGATTTATCAATTACACTATATAATACCTATACATAAAATGTAGATCTAGGCTAGTAATTTACAAATTTTGGATTCTCTCTCGGCCCGTAACAGGGGCAACACTTCCCGTACTAACGTCACGAATCCACAATGTCGTCGAGATATATAAAACTATAGCCTATAGCTAATAATATACACACTTACGAGCTAATATAGTTCAAGATATATGACACTACGCACTGCATTCTACAAACACTCTTTAGGACGAACACTTCATCGTTTGCTGTTGCTTATAGACATGTCTTTGAGACTTGTGTTTCTTTGTGTCGCTATAAAATATTATAATCATTAAAACAATGGACGCGCACATAAAAGTTACGTTGTAAATTACAAACGGTAACATTATACAACACAGACAAATGTTGAAAGGGTTTAGAAATGAATTACAAAGAGTAACATTCACTGGGGGGGAAGTCATTTACAATTTTAACGCCGTCCACTGCAGCCACTAACCGACCACATTCGAACAAGAAGTACAGTCCAAATTTACACAATTAAAATTCACAAAACTTTCCTAATTCATGAAACACAATATATGGCAGATAAAAAAACTGATGAAAAGAAAAGTGAAGACATTTTGGAAAAAAAAAACAAATTGATAGCAAAAACATAAATAGTAGAAAAATATATATATATATATATATATATATATATATATATATATATATATATATATATATATATATATATATATATATATATATATATATATATATATATATATATATATATATATATATATATATATATATATATATATATATATATATATATATATATATATATATATAGTTTAAGATAAGATCGATGTAAAACGTAAGTAGTGCTGTGGGAGGACTGCAGCGACACTTGTCCGGGCGGCTCACTGCAGCGAGGGCAGCGCGGGCATCCGGGGCAGCGCGGGCATCCGGGGCAGCGCGGGCATCCGGGGCAGCGCGGGCATCCGGGGCAGGGCGGGCATCGGGGGCGGCGGGTGCAGCGAGTGCAGTGCGGGCGGCGCGCGTCGCTATTGCTGCGGCGGGCCGGCGGGCGGCTGCGCGCCCAGCTGGCCCAGCCCCTGCGCCGACAGCAGATTTTTTTTATGCCACATAACATTACTAATATCCCCGTTAACCACTCCAACTAAGCTGCATTGCTGTGTCGGTACACGTCAATAGTCCGAGGGTTCGAACTTGCGACGTCATGTTTGGCAGTCCGCATTATATTGCCGCTATATATGTATGTATATATACATTATACGACACTTAACATCTAGAGAGCTGTCGTCTAGGTAACTTTAAAAGCGTAGTTAAGACAAGCAGTCTCATCATGCAACTGCTCTAATGGGTCGGATTTATCAGATTTATTCCACGGCCCCTTGCTGAAGCAACTTGATGCCAACCATCACTTCCCAATAACTTTTCCAATAGCAACGCGTCAATAATAACTTTTCATCAACTCAATCTCTTGATCTTTTACCAACATTTGTCATAAAAAATCTCATTATTACACGCTTCTGCTAACCAAAAGCAGTTATAATCACAATCAATTGTTGTGCTTGAGATTACAGTCATAGAGTGCCAGTACTTTGGACTATGAGGCATTCTTTCTTAACAAATGGTAACGCAACTTCTTTCACTTAACGTCAAGACACGTCATTTTTCATTCGAATTACAGGCAAAACTATTGATATTTCTTTCTTTCAGTAACGCTTTAAGGAACGCACTTGTCTTTTACCATTAAATAATGTTTTGAAAGAAAGATTTCTTAAGGTCAAACAAACCAAACCATCTAGTCCTAACTGATATTCGGAACGTCTTAATGCACTGGATGTAGAAAACACTTTTTCTACATTGTCTTTAAATGTTTGCGGTACCTTCGTTGTTTCTGATTTCGATGCAAGTGCTTAAGCTGGTTACTTTGGGATCAGAGCAATGTATATAATATTGTGCCTATCTATGTATATCTTTATTACAGCTTCAAAAAACATATCTCCATTGAACACACCGGCATAGGTTGATAGTGTTGCAGCGGCGCCGCCAACAGTTTAGGCGCCTCCTCCGCCTTTTCCTCCTCCCGTCGCTTCAGGCATGCCGCTTTTGGGTTCAGGTTCCGTTCTGTAATCAACGTTAGGACACTCACTGAATAATTGGAAACATAACCTGGATTGTTAACTTAAACATGTTTTTATAACATGGATAAATATATAGATTAATTTTATTTTATAAAAAAATAGCTTCACGCCATCCCCAATACAGAGGTAGACAGAGGTCTAGATAATTATGTCTTTTCGACGCACCTTCCACTGAAGACATTTTTGGGACAACGTGACCGGTGGTGAGCCCGTCGCTGTCTTATGTCCAAGCCAACGACGTAAGTCGTACATAAGTTTTGAAAAACCCATTGGTATACGAGCTGTAAGGCAGAACTCGGGTTTAATGACTCTAATTCCGATCACCCAACTCGTCTTTCGTGATAAAATATTTTAAATTATTTACTTACATTATTGTAATTTATTTTCTGTTATTAATTTATTGTATTATAAATTAAGTAACCATTAAAAAGATAATTATTTTTAATGCGAGAGCTACCGGCAGTTGAAACTTCCTCGATGCATTCTTTAAACCAATAGGCTTAATTGAATGAACGAAAGCATAACATCTTATTAGTCTGTTTTTGCAAAGCATGTAACTGGAGGCTAAATGTTCTTTCCATCACATTATATTTTTTAACTTTCTCAACTCCAATTTACATATCGACGTAGATATTCTAGTGTTGCTATAAATGTGTGTTTGACGAACTGCGTGGTCGTGTGGCGTACATACCGTTTTATTTTTATAGAATAGGAAGGCAAACTTGCAGGTGGTCCACGTGACGGTAAGTGATTACCGCCGACCATGAACACCTGCAATACCGTTTGTCAATGTATCGTCAGCACAGAGGTCCCGGGTTTGGTTCTCGGACGGGACACGGCAGAAAACCACTGTTCGACATTGTACCTTCGATGTTTCTGATTTCATAACACAAATGCTTTAGTTTACTTTGGGGGTTCAGAGCAATGTTCACTATGTTATTATTCATTATTAAAACAAAAAAAAACTGGTTCTTATTTTGTCACACCAATCCCATTACATTTTGAGCTTCATGCACTTCACTGCCACTCACCTCGGACTTGCTGCTCTAATGTCATGATGACCTCCACAGCCATATTAAGGATGCCGAGCTTCGTCTGAGGCTTGTCACTCTTCAGGTGTGTCATACACATCCTACCCAGCTCTTTCAACGCTTCGTTTATGTCTCTTATCCTTATCCTGTAGGTTGGAGAGAGATGCTTTAACAACTAACCTTAGTCACAGTTAAAGCAGATATGAGCGAACAATACAAATGTTCCAATTCAACAATTTATACTTTAAATATGGCGTTGATTGGACGATCGTAAAGGAAAACAGAAAGATTACAATTTTCAAATTATTATATTAATGATTTCTCGCACTTACGTGAAACTACACATACAAAATAAAACGATTTTTTACGGATTTCATCGCGATTTTATAATGTTTCAGATGCTTTACAGCATCCGTAGTCTGACGGGACCGAGGTTTTGAACGTCCCGCTCTCATTGATTTAATGGCGATTGATATTACTTATATACTGCAATATTTTTTTTCCGATTTTCCTTATTTCGCTCTTATCAACTTTTGGACACTTTTTCATATATTTATTTATGAGATGTTTTCATGGGAATCAATTTTTTATATGATTAAATCCACCAATTAAAATCTTTCTATTAAATTATTCATTAATTTTACAACAAACATTTCGGCATAACTTACATGCCTTAAAATTAAATAATAATTGCATAAGCTTACTGTTGAGCGCAAGTTTTTTTTTTTATAGATTCAGACGAACAAGAATTGTTTCCCATATTTTCATACTGTCTATTATTGCAGAAATAAAATAAAACTTGGAAATAAATTTCTACAACAATAAGTACGGTTCTCCTTACTTCGAATTTTTATTTCTAATAGAATATATTGTATAAAAATAATTGATCACAAGCGTAAAACAATCTGGGTCATAGTATTTTCAATATTTCAAATATATTTGTATGTACATTTCAATACGAAAACTTGTAAAATCCTCAACTTGTACAATCTCGGGCCGCCGTGCCCACTCACCTCTCCCGCGCGTTGTTGGCCTGCCGTCTCTCTTTCTCCCGCAGAGCCTTCGCCTGCGGATCCATCTCATCATCCCCCTCATCCGCCGACGAGCAACTATTGGCAAACGCCATCTTTAGACTCCTTCAGTAATTCACATTACTTATAACCAAGTCTTAAGTATATTTCAAATGTCAAAGAACTCCCATTTCTTTACACCGGACAAGATCTCTAATGAAACTATTTACTAATTGCCATATAAAGTATTGTTTCAATCTGGCAGGATATCTCTAGATAACGTGTTACTGGAATTTTAACCTTAATGCTCTTACCTCGGTCACGAAGGCAGCGCGCGAGAGAGAGACAGCCGACCTCTGTTCAGATGTAACGAATGAAACGAAAGAAGCCCGAAAAGTCCCATTTGTTAGACTCAAAGCTCATATGAACTGTTTATTAATTGATAATTTACGCGAATGATAAGCGAGAGTGAATGATTAACAAGTAATTTAGGATGAATGAAGAACGGAAAGGAAGATGACACATATATAAGTAGGGAAATATATAAAAGATATTTGTACGTTTTTTTTTTTGGTCTTATTAGATAAATGAGCAGTTCCATACATGCCGTTATTGATACAACATTTAGTGTTATCGTGATCAATTTTTAAATCTTGCTTTGCTTCGAATCGAAATCGATGCTGATTAAATTATATATAATTATTTGATTATCCACCTTTCGAAGTCAGCCGAAACAGTTAAATGTAGATATAAAATTTCCACCGATTTAAAATGTTTAATAGTTTTAATGAGTTATTTTGTACATACATACATATATACATAACGGCCTGTAAAAGTCCACTGCAGGACATAGGCCTCTCCCATAGGGGAGATTTGCCATAATCGCCACGCTTGGCAGGCGGATTGGCGATTGCGGTAGCAGACCACTCTTTCCTCAGACGCTGCTGTATATCTTGGTCTGATTATTTTGCACTGATATTTTTAGAGATGGTTATCCCGCCATCTATCGGTAGCCATAACATTATTCAAGGCTGTTTCCCTTAGTCGCCTCTTACGACACCCACGGGAGAAAAGGGAGTACTTATTAATAACAATTTAGACGTTTTTTTTTTGTATTTAGATAAAGTTTTACATTTCAAGTTCAACTAGACAAGCGTCACGTGTAAGATAATTAATATACATAAAAATATACGAATACATTAAAGTAAATTATTAGATGACACTAGATATAAGTAAGGTTTATGTGAAACTTTAAGGTTTAATTATATATTATTATGGTTTAACTAATTTACATATATGTTATTGTTCAAGTTTGAGATAATAAACTTTTAATTCAAGAGTTGCCTTAAAAATATACAAGGAAGACTTACCTTCATCTATAAACACACACAAAAAACACAGAAACAGACAAACAGATATAGACGTATACAACATACAAACGTAGTAATGAGGAGCGAAACGATTAGTTTTATTTAATATACTATGACCCAAATTGTTGTTAAAGATTTAGCGATGATTATCGACTTTCTGAAACTTTAAACATACATGTTTGTTAGTGCATTACAGTTCAGGTTTTGAGTCGTGTACTGTTTTGAAGCGTGTACTGTTTTATACCGTGTACTGTTTTGTACTGTGTACTCTGTTTTGAAGGGTGTATTGTTTTGTACCCCGTCCTGCTTTGAGGCGTGTACTGTTTTGTACCGTGATCTTTTAAGCTGTGAATAAGCGTTGTATATGATACTAAATGATTGCAGAATGTGTTTTGGTTGAAAAATTTCAAGTTTTAACGTATTTTAGCTGAAAACTGTAAAATAAAGTTTCACTAAGCGCAAGAGGAAAGGTCAATAAGGATACATATGTAAAAAAAAGTTACTGATACGCAGTTAAGTACTTAGAATTTGTTATTGTATACGAGAAAGTTTGTCTATCAGTGAATCGTGTTAAAACGATAGAACGGATTTTAATGGAATTTGATACACTGGCCGATAAATATAGCCTGAAATGTCATATAGCATTATTTTTATTCGATAAAGACAAGGTTTGTGTGGGAAATCTGAGGAATAATGTTGCTTAAAGGAAATATAAAATTGGTTTGTAAAGAAAATAAAGAATCTCATGGGAAAACAATATTTTCGAACCATTACCAATACTTATTATAATAATTAGTATTGGTATTTTTTGGAACAACGTGACAGGTGGCGCCGTCTTATCGATAATTTGGGGATAAGGTAAGCTTCGTTAAATAGCACAAAGTCGTGGAATCTATTCATTAGTAAACTAAATTACATTATAAACAATGTTATCGTAAATTTTCAACGTATAAATAATGAGACGATTACTTTGGAAAAGACATATTGGATTGCGATACATATTGTATTGGGTTAGGAAGTTTCCTTGTCCAAGATTTTATGCAATAGCAATTAGGTGAAGCATTGCATGATTTAAATATTTTGGAATGTATGAAGATAATAGGGATATGTCGCTTGTATTAATAATAATCCTTTCCGTCTTTGAAATCATTAAGTAGTGAAAGGAAGGAAGTGATTGTGTTAAACGCTCAACCTGAGTACGAAGCAATTGTTTTGAATGAGTGTAAATAAAGCTTGTGGGAAGTAGTGTGTGTGTGTCTACAGATGGTGTTAAAAGGCAAAGCCAGGACATTGGGTATGTGAGCGTTTGCGTGAGTGTGCGTGCGTGCGTGTGCGTGTACGTGTACGTGAGTGCGTGTAGGTGTACGTGTACGTGCGTGTACGTGTACGTCTACGAGTGCGTGCGTGTGCGTGCGTGTGCGTGTGCGGTCGCACCTCTCGCGCACGTTGTTGGCCTGGCGGCGCTCTCTCTCGCGCGCGGCCTTCGTGTCGGGGTCCACGTCCTCCTCGTCGGCCGACGAGCAGCTGCGCGCCACACCACAACCACTTCGCAACTTGTTATAGCGCCCTCACACTCCCCAAACCCCCACCCCCCGCGTACTCCCCAACGACCACACGCATCGCACCGCTCCGACGTAGTTGTGACGATTTGATTAAAGCTTTTAAGAGACAATAGCCTAATGGTTTAGGACGCGGACTGCGAAACATGTCGTCGCAGGTTCGAGTCCCCCCAGACTATTGTCGTATACCAACTATTAACACAAGCAGTGCATCTTAGTTAACAGGAAGACTACTCGTGTTACATGGAATTATAACGTTCCTAGTATTATTTCAAAAATATAAAAAAGTATCGCTTTTAATATCTAGATATGTCTAGATATGATTGCACCGTGGGCAGCTATTAATTTAAATCTCTCCAAAAAAGATCAAACTCCACATTGTGAGTTCATTTGATCATCTAATTATTATTCACCATTATCGTATTCGTACGTCGGAACTGTTGATCGGCTCAGCGGTGACGAGGGTACGTAGGAGGTCGTAGGGGGTACATTGACATGACACACTCTCCGTTTGATTTATAATTTCAATATCACTTTACAGCATAAGTATTAAATCGGAATAATTAATGTAATCTCATAATCATCCAGTAATAAGTGCATATGAGGTAGTTCAGAATGTGTGGTATGTCAAAGTATACACAAAAATAATATCTAAAATACGTATTAACATATTTTCTGTACAGATCATGAGTGCAAAGCTTTTAGGCGTATAAACAAATTTACAATATTGTTAATCATCATCACAGCCTATCAAAAGTCTACTGCTGAATACAGCCCTCCCTGTGCTGATTATAGACAAACATATATAAATATTAACACTCATGATAGTACATTAACAAAAAAAAACATTTTTAAATGTTTTTCACAAATATAATAAACATTTGTAAACGTTTCAAAAATCCCTTGGTCGGTCTATGTTCAAAAGCTGTTTGAAGAAAAGAACACTCTGTGGCTCTAGTCGGATTACTACATAAAACATTTCAAAAGGACATCTCTTCTTACTGGGACATATTTCATTTTAGGAATAAGTAGTGCCCTTGTACAAATATTCTGTTTAAATTATTCTTTTACATAAATAAATAAATAAAAACGATCATACAACAGACTAAGTCAAAGTCATCATAATGGTCATTAATTTTTCCCTGCAGGGACATAGGCCGCTTCCGTAGGGGAGGGTTAGCCATAATTCGACCACGCTTGGCAATGTCTAGTGGAATGGGGTAGCTCCATTTGAAGTGGCATGAGGAACGTTGATGTGAAGTAGAATAAAGGAAGTCGGTGTAAGTTGGAATAGAGGAATTCGGTGTGAAGTGGAATAGAGGAGATCGGTGTGAATTGGAATGGAGGTCGACAGTGTAAAGAGGAATGGAGGTAGGTGTGAAGTGAAATGGGAGAAGTCGGTGTGGTGTGGAAGGGATTAAGTTGGTGTAAAGTGGAATGGAGGAGGTCGGTGTAAAGTGCATTGGAGGAAGTCGGTGTGAGTTGGAATAGAGGAAATCGGTGTGAAGTGGCAAAGGAGACGTCGGTGTGAAGTGGAATGGAGGAAGTTGGTGTCAAGTGGAATGGAGGAAGTTAGTGTGAAGTGGAATGGAGGAAGTTGGTGTGAAGTGGAATGGAGGCAGTTGGTGTGAAGTGGAATGGAGGAAGTTGGTGTGAAGTGGAATGGAGGCAGTTGGTGTGAAGTGAAATGGAGGAAGTTGGTGTGAAGTGGAATGGAGGAATTTGGTGTGAAGTGGAATGGAGGAAGTTGGTGTGAAGTGGAATGGAGGAAGTTGGTGTGAAGTGGAATGGAGGAAGTTGGTGTGAAGTGGAATGGAGGAAGTTGGTGTGAAGTGGAATGGAGGAAGTTGGTGTGAAGTGGAATGGAGGAAGTTGGTGTGATGTAGAATGAAGGAGGACTAAGTGAAATGTAATGGAGGAGGTCGGTTTGAAGTGCATTGGAGGAAGTCGGCGTGAGTTGGAACAGAAGAACTCGGTGTGAAATGGAATAGAGGAAGTCTGAGTAAAGTGAAATGGAGGAAGCCGATTTGAAGTGAAATGGAGGAGGTCGGTGTGAAGTGAAATGGAGGAGGTCGGTTTGAAGTGCATTGGAGGAAGTCGGTGTGAGTTGGAATAGAGGAAATCGGTGTGAAGTGGCAAAGGAGACGTCTGTGTAAAGTGGAATGGAGGAAGCGTTGGTGTAGTGCGAGACAGAGGCAGCGTGAGACTCACTATCTGCGCGAGCGCTTGCTGGCGGGCGGCTTGGCGGGCAGCAGGTCGGGCGCGGCGGACGACGACGGCTTGGCCTCCGCGCCGTCCGGCGGCTCCTTGCGCTTCTCTGCAACACACCGTCCCGCTCACACACACCGTGACACCCCCCTCCCCTCCGCCCTCTCGCTCCCCCACTAGCCCAACGCTCTTCATGTATCATAGTAATACATGACGGAACCATACCATCCGTATAGCGATGTTCAATGAAGCAATCGTTGTAATATGCATTCTACATGGTACTTTAACGGTAAGGATAAGCAGTAGGTAAAAAAAAGGTTTTTTTTTCTAGGTTCGTGACTATTCTTTTGCTAATAAAAATCCTCGCCACTGAGTGTTATGAATTTTAAAAATCATAGAAAAATAACTTGAGTTAGCCTCACAATTAGTGAATTTTGTGAAATATTCATAAATTTACTATATCAATTTAAAACTTGTTAAACGTTCATGGGAAGCATTACAATTAACTTAATAGCTCTATTACAATTTACTTCATATGTTTGGTAAAATTTTTACTATTAAGTGTGCATCTACCAACAAATCAATAGAGCTAAATACATTTCTCTACAAGAAAATCTGTAAAGATTCATAATTGATTTTAATATACTATTACTAAATATGTACAGTAAAATAAATAGTACAGCTTAATTCGTCTATTTCACTGTCCACTCCAGTCCCACGAGTGGTCATCCTTCAAACGGTTTATCTAAAAAGCCAGTTAATGCACTAAATCAAATAGTTAAAAACGTCTAAACTCACGTTATAATAAACGGTGTAGGTACCGACTAGTTTCGGTCCTTCATCAGGGTGAGTTGAATGAGATCGCGCTCGCGTCACGCCTCGAACTGAGGCGGCTGTGTTTAGCCGTTTTTAACAATTTGATTGATAATTTCTCACGAAAGTTTTAATAATTTAAATGCAATAAATCACTAATTACTAAGCACGAAAATTTTCAAAACAACTTTGTTACATACATATGAATTTAATATATTTCCAACGTAACATCCTAAATCTCACAAGACATTGAAATCATAAAAAATAGATGTTCATTCATGTACTCAATATACATAATATCTCTGTCTGTGCAGTCGTGTAATAGAAATATACAAATATATGAACTAAACCCGAGTGTTATATACATAGAGAGTGTTATATACGTTTACTAACTTGTGTTGGGAAGCAAATGGCGTTCCAACTTGACGGGGGGTTCAGGGGGCGCGTGAGCCAGGGGACCCAGCCGGCTCGCTGCAACAAACAGACCGAATTACTGTCTCCATCTATACTAGTTATATAAAGTCGTGCAGTTTGTGCATTTGTCTGATTGCAAAAAAAATATCCTCACAAAATACATTTTTCATAAACTTATATACGATTTTTATCGTTGAATTGGACATAAAGTTGGCTACGGGCTTACCACCTATCTCTGAAAGGAGTTAATTGTTCACGCCACTCCCATAAAGGGGTAAACTGAGGGGTAGACATCTGTGTACACCTGTGGTAAGCCCGTCGCCGCCTTTATGTCCAAGTCAACGATATAAATCGTATATAAGTTTAAGAAAAAACCTTTGGTCCCTGTCACTTAGGAATTAAACTCGAGTCTCTCCACTCGAATTCCGATCGCTCAAACACTCGGCTATCGTGATTATTGTCGTAATCTAATGTAGGTAATCTCCGGATACTATAATTACGAATCTAGCCAAAAAATCACGTAGATTTTTCTTTATATATTTATTACAGGATTGAAAGCGCTTTGTAAAAATTACAGTGGCCTTTCTGCCAATAACAGATTATGATTTTTTTTTTATTTTAGAACATAAAATATTGCTGATAATAATAGACAACACAATAAATTTAAATATTATTATAGAGAAGATGTAAATGAGGATTGAAGATCAAATACAATTTAGAAGAGAAGAAATGCGAAAGATATATTCACGAATTCTGTTATTGTATATGTTTACTACGTTTATTAACGAGTTCCGTGTGGTAACGGTGTACAAATATTGCAACTCCCTTTCTTCCCGAAGATGTCGTAATTGGCGACTGAGGGAAACAGCCTTGAATATCGTTATGGCAACCGATAGATGGCGGGATAACCGCCTCTAAAAACCAAAACCTGACCAAAATAATCAGATCAAAGATCGGTATAATCTGCGGACAGCGTCTTAGGTGCGGATGGTCTGGTACTGCGATCGCCAATCCACTTGCTTAGCGTAGAGATGTAGCAAATCCTCTTTAAGGGAGAGGCCTATGTCCTGCAGTAGACTTTAATAGGCCGTTATGTAAGTATGTATATAAAAAAAAAATTGTTGTAAAAAAAAAAATTTAACTGCAATGAAGAATTATCTTATCTTACACAATATTATTATTATAACTTCGTATAAGTCACTATAGCCGAGTGGTTGGGTGGTCGGAATTTCGATTCGAGAGACCCGAATTCGATCCCCTGGTGGCAGGCTCGTACCACCGACAGGTCCACGTCCTGCAGTGGACTTTAACAGGACTTTTATGTATGTGTATATATTTTTAATTGGGATTGGTGTTTTGTATGTGGAGTTACTTTATTCGTTGCGGAGTTTTGGGTAACGACAGAGAAAAAAAGCTTTAAAATCCTAAGGGACGTCGATAGATGGCGTGAAAATCATATGCTATAAATACTTATTTAATAAGCAAGCTAATTTCAGGTAGCTTCGTCTTAATTGCTAAGTATTTTGATCGTTTATTCGCTGTAGAGTGTTTGGCAAATCCTATGTAAAGAATCATGAAGCATAGAGGCGTATTCAAAGGCTTACAAATGAATTAACGACAAATATTATAATGCCTATACTGGGGCAATAGGTGTGAGATATTAGGATAGAGGTGACAAGTGACAAGATCGCTGGCCAGCTTAACACTATTTATTGTACCAAATAGAAGTGCTGGGCGCAGCACACGTCACTACAGGAGGTATTTTAAGTTCTTTCAGTTGGTGGTAGTGAAAGCTTAACAAACAAACAAGCTCACTAGCGCATTTATAATATGACTACAAATTTAACGTCTTTTTTTATATTGTATTACGACATTCTCAATACAGGGGTAGACAGAGGTCTCGATAATTAAGTCCCTTTGCCCTTTTTCAACGTAGACACTTTTTGAGGCACAGTGACTGGTGGTGACCCCGTCGCCATCTTTACGTCCAAGCCAACGATATACATCGTACATGACTCCAAAAACTCGACACGAGCCATGAGGATCGAACTCGAGTCTCGAGGGAAGCGGGGGGTGGGGGGGGGGGGTACCTGCGGCCGGCTGGTGGTGCACGTCGTGGGGGTAGAGCTCGGGCGCCTCCGCGTGGTTGCGCAGCACGTTGATGGCGTCGTCCAGTCGCTCCTCCATCCTCGCGCCCTGGGTTCACACACACACACACTTCAACTAGTTCTTAGATAGATAGATAGATAGATAAGAACAGCATCACACACATTGTTCCGATCCCAAAGTGAGCGCTTATGCACTCGTAGTATGGAATCACAAACAACGAAGGTACCACAAACACCCAGACCCGAGGAAATAGGAATAGTGTAGGAATAGTGTTTTTTTTCCACATTGACCCGACCGACCGGTAATCGAACCCGGGACCTCTGAGATGGCGACACCATGAAAACCGGTGCGTACGCCACTCATCCACGGAGACACCATGGCGACACCATGAAAACACACATTTCTTTATCATACCGGGTTCTACTTTCGACCTTGTTTTCAGGGACAAATGGACCACAGGACCAGACTTAAATTCTAACTGCGCATGATATGCAGCAAAATGTTTGTAAATGTCAAACTTATTTGGATATTTCAGCTAAAAAGACACGATAGCCGAGTGGTTGGGTGGTCGGAATTTCGAGTCAAGAGATCCGAGTTGAATCCCCAGGTGGAAGGCTCGTACCAATGGGTTTTTCAAAAACTTATGTACGAATTATATCGTTGGCATGGACATAAAGTCGGCGACGGGCTCACCACCTGTCACGTTGTCCCGAAAATATCTTCGGTGGAAGGTGGGTCAAAGCGACTTAATTGTCTAGACAAGTCCTCCGTCTACCCCTGCATTGGGAATTGCGTGAAGACATTTATTTATTTATTATTTTATTTAACTGTTAAATTCTTATATAGAACATAAGTTGTTTCGTTCAATGCGCACTTTTTATGTACGACATACTTTTTAATTTACCAGGCAAGTAGGTTTTCTCATTGATATTTCGGTCCTTAAAATAGTAATTTATAATTTCAGCGATGCCGATGCTGGCGATTGCAATCGAACCGTAGTCACTTCCTTGACACTTAAAATGATGGACTTATAGAATAAATTTTAAGAAAGCATATTACTTAAAAAATACATATAAACAACATCTTGGTGATACATCCACTCTATGTTGAGAAAATCAGGAGATCGTGACAAGTGACATTATGTTGTATACGATTTAACTACAATTTTTGTGTTAATTCACGATAGCCGAGTTGTTGGATGGTCGGAATTTCGAGTCGAGAGACCCGAGTTCGATCCCCAGGTGGCATCAATGAGTTTTTTCAAAAACTTATGTACGAATTTCATCGTTGGCTTGGACATAAAGGCGGCGACGGGCTCACCACCTGTCACGTTGTCCCGAAAATATCTTCGGTGGAAGGTGGGTCAAAGGGACTTAATTGTCTAGACTTGACCTCTGTCTACCCCTGTATTGGGAATTGCGTGAAGATATTTTATTTTTTTTTATTTTTTTTGTGTTAATTATTATAAAGCTAATATATGCTTTTATAAAGCACAACGCTTTGAAGGCACGGTGCTTTTAAACTTAGGTTATCATAATAAACTTTATTCAAATTTAAATAAATAAAAGGGAAAGAAAAATTAATTTTCTAAAAAAAGCTTCAGTACTAAAAACAAACTATTTCAAGCTGTAAAAACCATGCCACAATATCTACAGCGGGACCAAAAATTATCTATGTTAAAGGCGATGGGATGTGCACAACACGTTCATGCAATTATCGCCCTTGTGAAACGTACATAACGTTTGGAATTGAATAACACAATTAACAAATGTTATTACCATAGTTAAAAAAAAAGAACGATTAGTAGAACTGTATTTCACATTTCCGGATATTTCATACACACCTTTCAATATTAAATTACACAATGCATTTGCAATAAGCCTCAGTTGATTTAGCAATTATTTACTCAACTTTAAATCGAAGGAACACTCTTTTCGAAGGAACACACCTCCGTGGACGAGTGGAGTAAACACGGTGTCGCCATGTCCAGGTCCCGGGTTCGATTCCCGGTCGGGTCAATGTAGAAAACACACTTTTTCTACATTTTCTCGGGTCCGAGTGTTTGTGGTGCCTTCGCTGTTTCCGATTTCCATATCACAAGTGCAAGTTAGCATATATATATATATATATATATATATATATATATATATATATATATATATATATATATATATATATATATATATATATATATATATATATATATATATATATATATATATATATATATATATATATATATATATATATATATATATATATAGATATATATAGATAAATATGTAGATAGGGACAACGTCACATATATATATATATGTATATATATACATATATATATATATGTGTATATACAACTGGGCGCCCGTGTGTACCAAAGGGTTTTTCAAAAACTTATTTACGAATTATATCGTTGGCTTGGACATAAAGACGGCGACGGGCTCACCACCTGTCACGTTGTCCCGAACTATCTTCGGTGGAAGGTGGGTTGAGGGGACTTAATTGTCTAGACTAGACCTCTGTCTACTGTTCCCTGTATTGGGAATTGCGTGAAGATATTTTTTTTATATCTATATATGAACACGCGCGATTTGAATGTTCCGGATTGGCTAGACACCGTATATTTTTAAAGTATACAGAGTATGTAAATTGTACACATACATGGCGGTGTTGATACTATGATACATATACTTAATTTTATTCGATTATGTTTCCAATTCTGGCGTGTATAATTATCTCTAGGAACTTTAGAATACTGTCGAGGGACAATAAATTTAAATGTTGTTGAATAATTATGTTGTACAATACGGTAAATAATTTAAATATGCTGTATAATGAAATTATAAGGTTTACACATGCTGCAGTCGCGTATAATTACAGCAGGCAGCACTTACTTTTCAATATGTTAAATAGTACCTTCATTATCATCTCAGTTCGTGTATTTCACGTAACCGTTTCTAAATAGATAAACATACAAAACTTCCATACGAGCCTCCTACACCTCGGACGATTACCGGATGAAATGTGCGCGGGAGGCACATCCGCGGGTGCGAAGTAAGCTCAGTGTGTACTCACAACTATGTCGGAGTGGTCACGGAGAAACACCATCGCCTCATCCAGCTGCCTCTGCTCCGGCGCGCCCTGCCCCCGCACGCATCGTCAGCGACTGGCGGAACCCTGACTCTCCCCCCCAACCCCACAAACCTACCACCACTGCCACTTATCCCCTCCTTCCTACTTCGTGTAGGAACTGACTCTTTCTCGGTTTCATCATATTCATAACGCATATCTTTTGAGAATTTTCTCGTCTGTCTGATTGTTTAGGTTGTTTAGGTGTTCAGTTAGTGTCTATTATTAAAATTTCCCGATTTATTAGAGAATTGAATGATTAAACATAGATCGGGGCGAATGAACAAGCCAAATTCACTTAGTACTTTGTTTAAAATGAATTTTCGATACATTTTACTTAATAATTTCCCGATGAAGTAGACATTTAAAAATGACTGACTGACGATGCAATATTTATAATTTATATATATGGTTCCAGAGGAGCTGTAGGCTTTATATTTGGGACATATAATTACATGATGTAATATTACTGTAATATCAAATGTTAAACTGGCTTATTTCTCAGTCTTGTTCGTGGAATAGAAATTTGTCGAGATCAATTTTAAAAAGAATATTTTTTACTATACTAATAAAATTTTTATTTTAAGTGAAGAAATCTTAAATTAAAATATTTCATGGATCAAATATTAGTATTAGCTTGACGTTATGAACGTTATGACGTTATGAAATTAATTTTCACTTTATAATAATGAATGTAAAAAAATTAACTTTAACAACTTTGTAATTATAGTAGATTTATTTATATTTAGAATAAAGATACGTGAATCCGTGTTTAATGTGATGGGCCTGTAAGGGATGCTGTTTAGGTTTTCGAATAGTATATTGCATTTATATCTTCTTCAGTCATTGACAACCCATTGATATTTAATCATGTCTAAATGATCGAATAATAAAAAAATGGACTCAATTGTCGAACTATTTCGAAATTGAGAATGCTATTTACAATATCTACAATGCTGTCTATCTACGACTAACACTAAATAAATACGTAACTATTATTCAGGTCAGGGTTCTACAAGTCGCTGACAGTAGAAAATGACAAACAAAAACAACAACAAAAACACAAATGTAAAATTAAAACGTGGAAACATAGAACGACATTTTATAGATTTTATTTTAAATGTATATTTTATTAAAGATTGAACAATAAGTGTAAATACATTAGCTTATGCGTATGATAAAATGTCGCAATACGCTCCCAGAATCACTTCAAAATAAAATATTTGTAGCAAAAAAAACACTAGTAACTTGTGTACTCAGTGGAAAACTAATGTTGACGAATTATGTACAGTTTAATTTAATTTTTTTAGTAAACATTAACCAAAAACACCGCATGTTTCTAATAAATATAAAAATGTTTTAGCATAAAGTACACAAGCTATATTTAAAAATGAAAAATCAAGAAAAAAATATACATATTTACAAAACAATAGTAATTCCACACATCAAAGATTGTGTATGACTCATAGATAAAATATTTCAGATTAAATTAATCTTTTTTTTACTATCGTAATTATTTTAATCTGTATTGTAATTCACTACTGATATGTGAAACAACGTATGGAATTTGGAAATTAAAACGATTCAGTTAGTTACGTCCATGCATAAGACCATGCTTAAAAAGATCTATAGCAAGTAAATAAAATCAATTTTAAAATTTGCTACATTTTACATAAGTCTGTAAAATTGATACTATACATATTGACACAGACAATTTCTTATTATACCGGCGATCGTAGACCGTGGACTAGAGGTGTGCACACGGGTTTAGCAAGCTAACGCCATATCTGGGGTCCCGGGTTCGATCGGACGCCTCAACGTAAAAAAAATAACACTTTCTACATCGTCTCGGGTCTGCGTTTTTGTGGTAGCATCGTTGTTTCCGATTCCAAAAACACGCGTGATTCAGTTACTCACTTTGAGATCAGAGCAATGTATGTGATATTGTACCCTATCTATGTATGTGTGTACTTATTTATGTAAAGTAGAAATAGGCATTGGGAATTACATTGTCAATATCTTTTTAGGTTTATGTAACTCACCATGACGTTGTGCGGGAAGACGGGCACGTGGTGCTGGTGACCGTTGGGCAGCACGCTCGGCACGGCGCCCACCGCTGGCACCGCGCCCACGGGGCCCACGCCGCCCACCGCGCCCACGCCGCCCACCGCGCCCACGCCCGCGCCGGGCGGCGACGCCACTCCCGCCCAGCTCGCTGTTTGCTGCTGAAGTTTGCAGATGCAACGTTATCTAGATGCTGATTTACGTTCGCACGTAAAGGAACTCCGTAGGTATCCTCTTTTTTGTATAATCTTCACGCCGTTCCCAATACGGAGGGCCAGACCGACAGTTTAAGACAATAAAGTCCCTTCGACCAACCTTTCACTGAAGGCCCGTCGCTGTCTTCTCGTCCAAGCTATCGATATAAATAGTACATAAGTTTTTAAAAAAAAAACCCTAAATTGGTACGAGCCTCTGACCTGGGAGGCTCAAGTTGTCTCTTGACTCGAATCCCGATCACCCAGCCACTCGGCTATCGTGACTCTTTTTTTGTATTCTTTTTTATCACATCATACAATCACTCATGACAGGATCTCACCATTCAGTTAATTCACGACTAGAGAGATGTCAGTCAATTAGCAAATGATTCGCTCTACCTGTCCATTATGGTGGTGCATATGGTGCGGATGATGGGGGGAGTGCTTGAGGGGATACAGCCGCGCGTGGAGCGGCGGCGGCGAGTGTACCGGCGTCGACGGCGACGAGCCGTACGACGACAGGCTTCCCGCCTCCGCTCCCGCCCCCGTGCCCGCTCCGCTTGTGGCCGCGCCGCCGTACATCTGTGGGCGATGAGCGACGCTCCGCTTTTATACGGATCGAAGTTTTGATTTTGAAAGTCACGATAGCCGAGTGTTTGGGTGGTCGGAATTTCGAGTCGAGAGACCCGGAGTTCGATCCCTAGGTGGCAGGCTCGTACCAATGGGTTTTTTCAAAAACTTATGTACGAATTATACCGTTGGCTTGGAGATAATGACGGCGACGGGCTCACCATCTGTCACGTTGTCCCGAAAATATCTCCGCGGGAAGGTGGTTCAAAGGGACTTAATTGTCTAGACTAGACGTCTGTTTACCCCTGTATTGGGAATTGCGTGAAGAAATTTTGATGTATTATTTGGATCGTGTTTCAGTTAATGTGTTTAGGTGTATAGTAGCATCACGATATTCCCAATACTGGTTTAGACGATTAAGACTAAGATCGAATTCAGACGATTAAGTCCTTTTAACCCACCTTTCACCGAAGAAATTTTTTGGGAAAAAAAAATCTTTGTGACTGGTGGTTAACCTGTTGCCGTCTTTAAGTCCAACGACATAAATAGTACATAAGTTTTGAAAAAAATCATTAGACCCTGCCTAACTGAGAATCGAACTCGGCTCTCGGTTGTCTCGAATTCCGATCACCCAACCACTCAGCAATCATCACCTACTACTAAGTAGGTGTTTAGTAATAAAAAAAACGGATTAAAGGCTCAAGATAGTAACTGTTTATAGTTTTCCTTACGTCGATACAAAAACAATTTCATAAACATCTCGCGGGATTCGAACCCAGGAAGATAATTAGATAGCTTCGAAGGTTAGGTCATTACAAGCGAGCCTGTACCATCAAATACCAAGTTATACTACTTGACTTAGCCATTCAAAACTTGTTTTAGTATTTTGCACTGGCAGAAAGTTAAAAAATAGTAAGCGATTGGATAATTTTTAGTTATTTCAGAGGCAAATTATTAGGGGCCTATTAAATTCCTTTGACACATGATAAATGTAGAAAATATCGCGATTGATTAGATAAAGTCTACGCAAATTTCATTACTTCAGCGTTAGTAAGATAGCATATTACCGAGAATAAGGTACATACTAGTATACAAACACGAATTTTTTGTTGCTTGATGTGTATTCACCAGAAGCTGTTGTGTACATACAGTATATGTGGGGTTACTATGTAATAATATATACTTACTAACTTATTTATACTTTCACGCACAGTTCCCGAGGTAGTAGCCAGAGAGAACAGATCGCCAAGTGTCACGATCCTTACATATCTCTTTCGCTTCTTACAAATCATTTCATTAATACACGCATGTCTAGGTTTCCGAGTACTCTTGACTCCTCTCTTCGAGCAATTTGCTCGTAACTTAGTCTCTGCCTACCTCGATACTTTTTAATGTTAACTTTCGCGCTATATATTTTCTTCACCATTGAGTCTTCAGTCATTCAACAATCCAACGCGTCCAAACTATCGAAGCACGTCCTTATCAATTTTAGTGACAAAATATCTTCCAAAGATGCCATATTGCAAAACTCCACGTTTCATTTTCGGTCGGCTAAGGCAACGCCGCACATTTTACGAAGCGATCGCATCTCCACTGCATTCATCTTACTTTAATGCTTCTTCTGGAATATCAAGGTTTTGTTGCCACATAACAAAGTCGGTACCAGCACTGCGCTATATACTCGTACTCGTATAGTGTGGCTTGCACTTTTCACGACATTCTGCCTTTCGACTAACACAGTGAGGGCGCCGTTGACTTTGTTCCCGGCAGCCACATCCCTGTCCACATCTAAATCACATATTCTATCCCGGATTAAAGCACTTCCCGAGTACATTCCCTCCCCCTATTTTAGACATTCCTGATTTACCCATAATTCACACTTCATTCTCACTGTTCTTTTCAAATACCAGAACTTTACTTTTATTAGCATTCAGATAGAGACCTTTATTTACAACTTCCTCTTACATTCACATATATACTTCCCAAGTTTACAATTCCCTTCGTCTGTTCTAGACTAGAGAAATCGAGAATGATTTAAACATACTTCACATTTTACAATATAACTATCTGTATTCGACTTCAGGATACTGCTGATATCCCCGAGCTTCAGGGAATCACTCACCGGCTGAAGCGGTGGTTTCGCGAGCAGCATGGCGTCTGTGGGCGAGTGCACGGGCGCCGCCGCTCGGAACGAGGACATGGGCGGCAGTGGGAGCTCCGCGCCGCCCGCCCCCGCCGCGCCGCCCGCCTCGCCCGCCGCCGCGCCCGCTATGCCTGCAACGGAACCGCGCCGCTCGCTACAGGACACGCTACGCTCGATTTCACGTAGCACATTAAGTCTTTCCGACCCAACTTCCACCGAGGACATTTTTGGGACAACGTGACAGGTGGTGAGCCCGTCGCCATCTTTATATCCAAGCCAAGGACATAAATCGCACATAACTTTTAAAAAAACATTGGTACGAGCCTGCAATCTGGGGATCGAACTCGGGCTCTCTTGACTCGAATTCCGATCACCCAACTTACAAAACAACTTACAAATTATGGAATGCAAATGTTTTTAATTAAATACACCAGGTTGTAGTGGTATCGGCTAAAGAATACGCCTCCCTCTTTCATCTCGTGAGTGTCGTAAGAGGCGATTAAGAGAAAAGCCTTGGCAATATCATTGGCTGCCGACAGATGGCAGTATAAGCAACAAGAAAAAATACCAGACCAAAATAAGCAGACGGTGGCATGTCATCGCCAAACCGCTTGTCGAACGTAGCGTTTATGGTAAACCCTCCCCTAGGAGAGGCCAATGACGAGTAGTGGACTATTGCAGGCCTTTACGCAGTATGTATCGAATAGGCGCCGATCTCCAAAATTCCAGACTCATGACTGGCTGTTAGCTTAAGATGCCAGGCCTTCTCCATTCTAATACCGTAGCCACATTTTCCAATCTTTACTAGATGCACAAAGGCTGACTTAAAATGACTGAAGGAAGGCTGATGGACTAAATTTTCATTTTTAAACATCGCTATTACCAAAGTTCACCAGAAGTTCAAAAGAGAGCTAGAGACTTCTTTACATTTCATTTATTTAGGGACGTTTGCCTTTTTTGAATATGCCAGCCCCAATAAAAGTTAAATGCTACAATCGAGAGATTGAATTACTGATGCTGTATAACCATGGCAAGTATGTTTTTGCCGCTTCAGAGCTTGGTTCAGCTAAAGGTATAGAGATATTTAGATTCGTTACGGAAATCGGGTCTGAACGATGTTGACGAGTGGTAATTTCTGGTATACCTGGCGAGGTGGCATAGGGGTCATGCTGGTACGGCGGCGGGGGTTGGTAGTAGCCGGCTCCCCACTCGCCGCCGGCGTAGTACGGCTCCTGGTACGACGCCCCGGCGCCTGCGCCCTTCGGCGACGCGTACCGACTGGGCGAGTCGTGCCCAAACTCATCACTGCCGTACTGGAAATGACAAAATAAAGAAATTTAAATTTTTATGTTATTAAAATATAAAATTTTTTAAATAGTCACGATAGTTAGGTGGTCAGAATTAGAGTCGAGAGATCCCCAGGTCGAAGTCTCGTACCAATGGGTTTTCTTTTAAAACTTTTGTACGATTCATATCGTTGGCTTGAACAAAAAGACGGCGACGGGCTCACCACCTGTCACGTTGTCCCTAAAACATCTTATGAAGGTGGGTCGAAGGGACACAACTTTTTAGATATTTATTTAACATTTTTTTCTTATTTCGCATCTGCCTTCTACTTTTCACCATTACAAAGGTTGACTGGTAGAGAATGCCACAAGGCGTTAAGTCCGCCCGTGGTAGCCAATAAATAATAAATAAATAAAAAGGACAGAAGCTTAACAACTCCTTGCTCTACTCTTATATCGAGGTCTTAGTATCCATGCCCACCATACAATCGAAGAAAAGTTTCGATCCACTCATGACGGACCCCATGCCTCAAAAGCGTACACACCACTTTTCATTGTTACACCTTTTTCCACGTTTTCATGGTTTGATTCTCTGAGGGCTCAATGAATAAAATCTCATTTTCTGTACTGTCTTGGGTCTTACTTTGGAATGGGATTGGGATTAATTTGGATTGAAACAACATCACATACATTGCTCTGATCCCAAAGTGGGTAAGTTACTTAGGGATCAGAGCAATATATGTGATGTTCATCCGATTAATGTCTGTATGTATTGAACTTTAAATTTGAAATTTAAATGAGACCGAACTAGAGTACCCCGAGATATATATATATATATATATATATATATATATATATATATATATATATATATATATATATATATATATATATATATATATATATATATATATATATATATATATACATATATATATATATATATATATATATATATATATATATATATATATCAACGCTTTTGAAATATAATACGAAACTTCGTATTGTCAGCTGGTCGGTGACAACGCATCGCTTTTAGGTAGCGCTCGTATTCCGTCGGCCCCAAAACCAGTAAACAATGAATCTTATTCTGGATACGTTTCTGGTAAATCGATTTCTTAATACTACAATTACTCATACCGCCCGCTTGAGTAATGGATCGCTTTTTATATTATCCTTATTAGTTTAAAATGGCGGAATGATATGTAATTCGCGTATATTTTCTCGTGACTCAGTATGAAATACTTCTATTATATAATAATTATAAATGTATAGGCTGAATATATCGATTATAATGTAAATAAATAAATATCTTCACGCAATTCCCAATACCGGGGTAGACAGAGGTCTAGTCTAGACAATTAAGTTCCACCCTTCGACCCACCTTTCACCGAAGCTATTTTCGGGACATCGTGACATGTGGTGAGCTCGTCGCCGTCTTTGTGTACAAACTAACGATATAATTCGTACGAAGGTTTTTTTTTGAAAAACCCATTGGTACGAGCCGGCCACTTGGGTATCGAACTCTGGTCTCTTGACTCGTAATTTCGACCACCACACCACTCGGCTATCGTGACTATAATGTGACGATTATAATATGATTGGATGAATGTTCGTCACGAGTCATCCTGTTTAGCTGCTCTTCGTTACCACCTTGTTTTATTTTTTAAATCTAGAATTATTCCTAATAGTCCGACGTAAAACAGATTTACTCCAGAATCGTATCTATGGGTTTTTCAAAACCTTATATACGAATTATATCATTGGCTTGGACATAAAGACGGCGACGGGCTCACCAACTGTCACGTTGTCCCGAAAATATCTTCGGTGGAAGGTGGGTCAAAGCGACTTAATTGTCTAGACTAGTAAGTTCTTTCAACCCAAGATCTCTGCCTACCCATGTATTGGGAATAGCCTGAAGATATTTTATTAAACAAATCATGTGAGCGATCAACTCATTCCCAGATTGTGCGATCCTTGTATAAGCGTATGCTTATACTAACGAAGCGTATACATAGATGCCGCTTACAAGACTAACAAAGCTAAATCCACTTACGGAAGACAATTACTTAAAATCAGAGTGGAAAATTTCGCACTGTCCCGCGCAGCACCGGCCAGCGAGTGCAGAGCATAGACGGCTGGCTGTACTAGTCCGGTGGATTACGACACGCCGGCGAAAGCAGCTCTGTGTAATTGAGCTTATTGTCGCACCGAAGTACAGCCGCGGCCACAAATACAATGCATGTATAATATCTTCATGCCACTCACAATACTGGAGTAGACAGAGGTTGAGATTAAGTCCTATCCACCCACTTTCCAACGAAGAGATTATTTTCCGACAACGTGCGCGGATAGTATGTCGCCTTTATGTTCAAGCCAACGATATTAAAGCGTAATAGGCGACAAAGAGAAATGTCTTGACAATCATTCTTTTGCCTATTTCTTCTCCGTTAGAGGAACTTCATTACGAAATGGTGGTAATTTACATAGATCGATATCCACCGATATAATGGATGTTACTTATATCGATAAATAAATGATTTGATTTGAATATTCCTCCATCTGTCGGTAGTCATTGGAATTGTCAAGACTTTCCTTTTAGTTTTTCTCTTACGACTGAAGAAAGGCAGCCGATACCATCAAGACCCGACTTTAATGACACTTTAAAGATAGTCAGTTAAAAAATTATAATATTTTTAAATATGAATAAAATTACAAATGTAAAAAAAAAATTAATAGGAAAGTTTAAAAATTACTTAAAAAACAATACACTCAAGATAGCCGAATGGTTGAGTAATCGGAATTCGTGTCTAGAGTTCCGAGTTCGATCCCTAGATGATACATGTGGTTTCTTCAAAGATTTATGTATTATTTATATTGTTGGCGTGACGACGGCTACAGGCTCACCACCTGCCATAATGTGCCAAAAAATGTCTTCGTAGGAAGATGGATGGTATTTTAGAAATGGCGTGAAGATATTATTATTACTTATTTGTAAATATTTAAAATCACTTGTACTAGCTATGTTGGAAGTAATTTAAATCGCGCAAGTTTTTCTCTCCACCGTTTGTGAGACAAAATTCGAAAACATATTTTTCTCACGCATCGCCTATTTATATTTGAAAGTTAAACAATTTATGTGACGCCTATGATCGTTAATACTAAATGGATGTACAGGCATTATTTATAGTTGGAATTATTATTCGTAAATTATGTAGCTATAATAAAAAATACAAATTCGTTTTGTGATTTTAAGTGTCTTTAGACACGGCTCGTTCAAATATTAATTTTATCAGAGTATCTGTTTTACATTACACAAACAAAGCAGCAGATGTGGAGGCCCAGTATATTTACAGGCTATTCCGTATTTTAAATAAGCCCGCATATATAATCTTCTTCAACTGAAGTTACTTGTTCAGGTTCAAGACGCTACCACTTACCATCAGGCGACCTGTTTAAACCATTGGGGAACCATTAAAATTTCTAATGCCGAAGTAAATCAGTTGTCCTGTCTATTACTGTGTATCAGCCAAGGGTTGGATCCAAAAGGAACAATTTATGGGATCGAAATGGATGGTGGAATAAATATCTGATGAAAGATACTATGTGGGGGTTGCGATTGCCTGTGGGCTTTAAAAAAAAATTGATTAACGGTATCACTTTTTAATCATTTTTCTCGTATTAATGATTTTTTTACAAATTTACGCGCGATTTTCATTGTTGGCTTGGACATAAAGACGGCGACGGGCTCACAAACTGTCACGTTATCCACAAAAATTTCTTCGGCCGAAGGTGGATCGAAGGGACTTAATTATCTAGGCTAGACCTCTGTCTACTCTGTATTGGGAATTGCGTGAAGATATTTATTTTATTTATTCGAAACTAAAAAGAAAACAAACTATACAAAATTAAACGTCTAATTAAGCACCAATTACGTCTGCGAGTGTACGTGCGGCATTAACGTTTATCTATCCGGTCCGCTTTTGTGTGCTCAGTTAGGCTCCTCGTTATGGTCACCTCGCAATCGGCATCGCCAAAATTGGCCCGCTCCTATGCGGCCTAATCGGAAGGTATCTATCGTTGAATACGATTGGGCATCGTGAATTATTTTTGGTGTAGTTGTTGAAACTTTTGCCGTTTGATGGTGAAATAAGACTATATTAAGCTAAATTAATGTGAAAAAGGTAGCAAAATCTCACGCCACCACATAGTAAAACTTTCTGGAAATATTATTTATTTAAACTTTAATGCACAAAGAAGTATATGTGGCGGCCTTAATGCATAACGGAATTCTCTACCAGCCAACCATCAAGATAAATAGAATTAATATAATAACTATAACAGATAAAAATAAATATCTTCACGCAATTCCCAACATAGCGGTAGACAGAGTCTAGACATATGACAAACTTAATTTAAATACACAAATGCATAACTAACAACGTTATCCACGTAATATTATGTTAAGTGATAAATAATAAATATCTTCACGCTATTCCCAATACAGGGGTAGACAGAGGTCTAGTCTAGACAATTAAGTCCCTTTGATCCACCTTCCAACGAAAATATTTTCGGGACAACGTGCCAGGTGGTTAGCCCGCCGCCGTCTTTATATCCAGGCCCACGATATAATTGAGCTGTATTTGTCCATGTTTTTGCCCATACGTCGCAGTGACGTCATCGTTATATTTCAACGCTTCACACAACACTAAAGCGGTAAAGTAATATACGTTGCATTGGTATCACGGATTTCGCGCATCGCGTAAACACGCGGATGCTTGTATGACGTTAACGTGTTAGAGCACGTGTTAACGCGTCTTGTAGCACGCCGGAGGAATCCGGGAACGGGATAGTAGACCATGAGTCACGGGATCCGACGGCATCCCGAGAAACAACTGACGCATCCAAGCAGACGAGATCGCTTCCTGCACGGGACTGCGTGCAGTGGTGGAGACAGAGGGAGCTAAACTATTTAATATTAATTTGGTACATTTGACATTCTATCTATTATGGACAATGTATTAATTTCATTGTTAAAAAAAATGTTAGTATTTTTTGTTTGTGAACAAAAATATGGCACATTTTTGTAAGCGAATGGAGATTATTATGATTAAATGAATCATTAAATATAATTGAAGACCTCAGCGGATGAGTGGCGTACACACCGGTTTAATTGTTTGTATATCTTCACGCAATTTCCTATACAGGGGTGGGCAGAGGTCTGAAAAATGAAGTTTTTTGGACCGAAAATTTAAATAAATATTAATTACATACAAACATTGCCCGTCCGAGAATTGAGTCGAGACTTCAGACCTGGGCACACAATGAAAACCGGTGTAAACTCCACTGGATCACGCAGGTCGTCGACAATATTATAAAAGTGATAATAGATTTAAAAGGGATAATAAATGGCACCGATGCCAAAACAAGGCATAAGCAAAGAAAAGAGAATACGGAGTTAAAATTTCAACTGATGCGTGTAAGACACGGTGGCTTGGAGGTAAGAGCGTTGCCACGTATCGGCAGAGGTCACGGGTTCGAATCAGTTGAACTTTTAAAAACATTTTTTCTCTTTAATTCATCACATAAAAGTTCAGCATAAATATGCTTTAAAAATCAATTATCGTAATGTTAAAAAAGTTAAAACTTGCAACAATCTTCAAACGCCCGTCGATTCTCTCCGGGCTCACCGAGCTATACGATTTTTTTATTACAGATTGACGAGCGCGATTTACAGTTTGGCTTGGAGTCAACTCATCAGAATATTAATGACCATAATTATCTTGAAAGTCTTTAAGGTTAGGAGAAACGGTGATTTTATCATTATAGATATGAACGAATGAATGAATATGAATATCCTCACGCAATTTCCAATACAGCGGTATACAGAGGTCTAGTCTAGAGAATTAAGTCCCTTTGACCCACCTTCCACCGAAGATATTTTCTGGACAACGTGACAGTTGGTGAGCCCATCGCCGTCTTTATGTCCATGTCAACGGTATAATTCGTATATAATTCGTTTTAGATATCGTAGCATAAATTGTCACGACAGCCGAGTGGTTGGGTGATCGGAATTCGTGGTCACGACACTCGAGTTCTATCCCCAGGTGGCAGGCTCGTATCAATGGGTCATATAAAAAAAAAAAAACCTTATGTACGACTAATACCGTAGGCTTGGATATAAACACGGCGACAGGTTCACCACTTTTGTTCTGGTATTGGTCGAGATGGTTCTACCACCATCTGTCGCTTGCTATAACGACATTCAACAAGGCTATTCCGATAGACGCCTCTTACGACACCCACGGGTAGACAGAGTATGGAAATATTCTTACGCCCATAGCACAGGCACGTAAAGTGTAACAAACATATTCGAACAAATAAAAGATCCCGAGCCGTACGTAGAAACGACAGCCTTAAAAAATTGTTTGCGCTTATTAGCCACCATTGTGCGTGTTTTTCAAACGCCTATCGCAAAGCGTTGTTTATCAACAAGTAGGTACATGTGTGGTCGAAAACGCGCACCATTCAGAGGGCCAGAGATAACGCGCATACAAACCTGTACGACGTAAGACGCGCGCGAATGCACGAGTAAGTGATATCATTGGTAATAATAATAAATATCTTCACGCCACTCCCAATACTGGTGTAGACCGACATTTGACAATTAAGTCCTTTGACCCACCTTCCACCGAAGATATTTTCTGGACAACGTGACAGTTGGTGAGCCCATCGCCGTCTTTATGTCCATGTCAACGGTATAATTCGTATATAATTCGTTTTAGATATCGTAGCATAAATTGTCACGACAGCCGAGTGGTTGGGTGATCGGAATTCGTGGTCACGACACTCGAGTTCTATCCCCAGGTGGCAGGCTCGTATCAATGGGTTATTTAAAAAACCTTATGTACGACTAATACCGTAGCCTTGGATATAAACACGGCGACAGGTTCACCACTTTTGTTCTGGTATTGGTCGAGATGGTTCTACCACCATCTGTCGCATGCTATAACGACATTCAACAAGGCTATTCCGATAGACGCCTCTTACGACACCCACGGGTAGACAGAGTATGGAAATATTCTTACGCCCATAGCACAGGCACGTAAAGTGTAACAAACATATTCGAACAAATAAAGATCCCGAGCCGTACGTAGAAACGACAGCCTTAAAAAATTGTTTGCGCTTATTAGCCACCATTGTGCGTGTTTTTCAAACGCCTATCGCAAAGCGTTGTTTATCAACAAGTAGGTACATGTGTGGTCGAAAACGCGCACCATTCAGAGGGCCAGAGATAACGCGCATACAAACCTGTACGACGTAAGACGCGCGCGAATGCACGAGTAAGTGATATCATTGGTAATAATAATAAATATCTTCACGCCACTCCCAATACTGGTGTAGACCGACATTTGACAATTAAGTCCTTTGACCCACCTTCCACCGAAGATATTTTCTGGACAACGTGACAGTTGGTGAGCCCATCGCCGTCTTTATGTCCATGTCAACGGTATAATTCGTATATAATTCGTTTTAGATATCGTAGCATAAATTGTCACGACAGCCGAGTGGTTGGGTGATCGGAATTCGTGGTCACGACACTCGAGTTCTATCCCCAGGTGGCAGGCTCGTATCAATGGGTTATTTAAAAAACCTTATGTACGACTAATACCGTAGCCTTGGATATAAACACGGCGACAGGTTCACCACTTTTGTTCTGGTATTGGTCGAGATGGTTCTACCACCATCTGTCGCATGCTATAACGACATTCAACAAGGCTATTCCGATAGACGCCTCTTACGACACCCACGGGTAGACAGAGTATGGAATTATTCTTACGCCCATAGCACAGGCACGTAAAGTGTAACAAACATATTCGAACAAATAAAGATCCCGAGCCGTACGTAGAAACGACAGCCTTAAAAAAAATTGTTTGCGCTTATTAGCCACCATTGTGCGTGTTTTTCAAACGCCTATCGCAAAGCGTTGTTTATCAACAAGTAGGTACATGTGTGGTCGAAAACGCGCACCATTCAGAGGACCAGAGATAACGCGCATACAAACCTGTACGACGTAAGACGCGCGCGAATGCACGTGTAAGTGATATCATTGGTAATAATAATAAATATCTTCACGCCACTCCCAATACTGGTGTAGACCGACATTTGACAATTAAGTCCTTTCGACCCATCTTCAGGTGGTGAACGCGTCGCCGTTTTTGTGTCCAAACCAACGATATTATAATTCGTACATAAGTTTTTGAAAAAAAGGCATCGGTACGAACCTGCCACCTGGGCAACAAACACGGGTGTCAAGACCTCGAATTACGATCAACCAACCACTCCGGCCTATGTCTATGCCTATGGACACTACTCAAAAGTCCACTACAGGAGCAGTGGACTTTTGAGTAAGCAAACAAGAAGAAATTAAGTAAGAGAATCTACATCTCTCTCTCCCCCCCCCCTCTCTCTCTCCCTCTCTCTCTCTCTTGTTTCCGACTAAATGTTAATTTTAATGCACACGATATATATGTACTACAATAATGTGAACGTAATATGCGTAACATGTTTTAAAAGTAGCTTGATCCCTGGAAAGGAAAGTAGAACAATTTCCTCTTCTTTCTTTGGTATATGCTATAACTTCAAATAAGCTGCAGTGCTTATGTCGGGAGTGGTTAACGATAATAGTCAAATAAATACATACATATATACATACATACATATCGGTCTGTTAAAGTCCACTGCAGGACATAGGGCTCTCCCATAGGGAGGATTGACCATAATCGCCACGCTGGACAAGCGGATTGGCGATCGCAGCACCAGAACACTCGCACCTCAGACGCTGCTGCACATCTTCGATCTGATAATTTTGGTCTGATATTTTTAGAGATGGCTATCCCGCCATCTATCGGATGCCATAACAATATTCAAGGCTGTTTCCCTTAGTCGCCTCTTACGGCATCCATTAATAGTTGAATGGCGGACCCGAACCTACACCGTTGTTTCATAGTTCGCACCTTAAACCATTAGGTTGCTGTCGCTTTAAAGTTTTCGCGAGCGAAGCAGCCCGGCATCAGCTTATCATCTATCTATCTATTGTTCTTCTTTTTAAAATAAATAAATAAATATCTTCACGCAATTCCCAATACAGGGGTAGACAGAGGTCAAATCTAGACAATTAAGTCCTTTGACCCACCTTCCACCGAAGATATTTTCTGGACAACGTGACAGTTGGTGAGCCCATCGCCGTCTTTATGTCCATGTCAACGGTATAATTCGTATATAATTCGTTTTAGATATCGTAGCATAAATTGTCACGACAGCCGAGTGGTTGGGTGATCGGAATTCGTGGTCACGACACTCGAGTTCTATCCCCAGGTGGCAGGCTCGTATCAATGGGTTATTTAAAAAAAAAAAACCTTATGTACGATTAATACCGTAGGCTTGGATATAAACACGGCGACAGGTTCACCACTTTTGTTCTGGTATTGGTCGAGATGGTTCTACCACCATCTGTCGCTTGCTATAACGACATTCAACAAGGCTATTCCGATAGACGCCTCTTACGACACCCACGGGTAGACAGAGTATGGAAATATTCTTACGCCCATAGCACAGGCACGTAAAGTGTAACAAACATATTCGAACAAATAAAAGATCCCGAGCCGTACGTAGAAACGACAGCCTTAAAAAAAATTGTTTGCGCTTATTAGCCACCATTGTGCGTGTTTTTCAAACGCCTATCGCAAAGCGTTGTTTATCAACAAGTAGGTACATGTGTGGTCGAAAACGCGCACCATTCAGAGGACCAGAGATAACGCGCATACAAACCTGTACGACGTAAGACGCGCGCGAATGCACGTGTAAGTGATATCATTGGTAATAATAATAAATATCTTCACGCCACTCCCAATACTGGTGTAGACCGACATTTGACAATTAAGTCCTTTCGACCCATCTTCAGGTGGTGAACGCGTCGCCGTTTTGTGTCCAAACCAACGATATTATAATTCGTACATAAGTTTTGAAAAAAGGCATCGGTACGAACCTGCCACCTGGGGATCGAACTCGGGTCTCTCGACTCGAAATTCCGACCACCCAACAATTCGGCTATCGTGACTTCTTTTTTCAATGTTTAAATTACATTTCAATCAAAAAATGGCACAACGGCATAAAAACTGAGTGTCGTAGAGCCGCCATTTTCGTCGTATCATTTGAAACCCACTCCAAGCCGACGATTTCACGACTAATGGATTCTGTAATATGATACGCGCTCGTAATTGATGGGTACATCGGGGTCCCCGGTTCGATCATTGTGTATAGACGGTCTGGTGTATTATTTCTCCTATTAGATTATAGGCGACGGTGGTGGACATGAGTGTACATCGAATAATCTCGAGTGAATGGATGCCCGAGATGTGTACATATTCAACCGTATTAATTGTAGGGGCCATTGACTCTTTTTTCATGAATGAAGACATACCATACATAATGGAATGGAAGAAGGAAAGTTTTGGATGACGGAACATGGTAGGTGAACCATCTAAAACATTATTGTTATGTTGTCTTAAAACAGTTAGGTGATACAATATGAAATCATTAAATCAGTTAAATCAAATCATTTATTCATCCACATAAGAATTTTGCATTCATTAATCGATAGTCATTTTTTAATCTACCGCCGTTTCGTAATGAGGTTCCCTTAAGAGAGAGGAAATAGTCGTTGGAAACTTCGTAGATATACTCTTGGTGAATCTAGTTTTTATAAGAAACAAGAGACACGAGTTCGATCCCCATGTGATAGGCTACCAATGGGTTTATTACAAAAATAGTACGATTTATATCGTTGGCTTGAACATAAAGACGGCAACGGGCTCTCTATCTGTCATTACGTTGCTCCATAAAATACCTTCGGTGGAAGGTGGTTCGACAGTACTTAATTGTCTAGACCTTTGCCTGGCATTGGGAAATGGCGTATATTTTTTAAACAGAAAAACAAAATTAAGATTATACTATATAAATAGCTTGGGAGCGATCACCCCATTCCCACATAAATATACACATCTTCTATACACGTGGACAAAAATGAAATGATAGTAACCTTTACACATCAGTAACAATCCAACTATATTTGAGTACAGTAACTCGTTCCCACTGAATCGGAGATGGGGTCGCGCCCGATCTCTATCCGGTGCTCTCTTTTTGTTCACAGCTTCCGGCGACATGGGAACACACATTCGTCTGAGAGGCCGAGAGAACGGAGTATCAACAAATTATTGACATTAATTCTATTTTAAGACTTCTTGGGGTGGGAGTAACAAAACTTAATTATGTTGTCTATAGTCGGTTGTAGATTCAAGAAATTAAATCCATATATAATACAAACATCTGACACCACTCAAGTTCGCAGTTTACGTAGATAGATAGATAGATAGATAGATAGGGACAACATCACATACATTGATCCGATCCCAATGTAAGATGCTAAAGCACTTGTGGTATGGGAATTGAAAACAACGAAGTCACCACAAACACCCAGACCCGAGAAATAGTAGAAAAAGTGTTTTTCTACATTGACCCGACCGGGAATCGGACCTCTAGATGTTGACACCTCCAAACCGGTGTTTACGCCACTCGTCCACGGAGGGCGTCAAACCTTGCAGTTCTTCCAATATATAAATAGATATAACGTAAATACATAGCTACAACTTCGCATACTTTGCTCTGATTCAAAGTAAGTAGCTAAAGCAAGCGTGTTAAAGAATAAGACACAAAGAATGTCCGAGACAATGTAGTAATTTGGTTTATGGACAATGTACAAACTTTGACCCGTGCGGAAATCGAATCCGAATCTTAAGAGCTGGCGACATGTCGAAAACCGGTGAGTACGCCACTCTACCACAGAGTTCACTTATTATCAGTACTGACTTCAATTATATTTTATTATAAAGCTGCGTCACCAAGGACGGTTGACAGTAAACTTCGCTTCGTGAGAAATAGCTATATCACGCTTAGCACAGCAGGCAGACTTATCAATAAACAATATTCTGGAGCTTACTCCTTTTTTTTTCTTTCTTATAAACTATTATGAAAAAATAAGGATTTTTTTTACTAACTATTTGAATACTAAATATTGCCAAATCAGATAAAGTAGTTTCTGCTATACTAATACATAAATGTATATTGTATATAAGATCAGCTAGTTTAAAATAATACTTTGAATTACATGTTTGCATTGATTGATTAAAATTATCTCATTTACTGATAAATAATTAAAATATAACTCCTCCGTGTGGTAACGGTGTAAGAATATTGCCAACCCTTTTCTTCCCGTGGGTGTCAGAAGAGGCGGCTAAGAAAAACAGCCTTGAAAATCGTTAAGGCAACCGTTAGATGGCAGAATAACCATTTCTGAAAATATCAGACCAAAGTAATCAGACCGAGATGGGCAGCAGTGTCTGAGGTTTGTTTTTCGATTTGAACAACAAACGATTTGTTCTCAAGTCTCCTATAACAATACTCCACTGATAACGCCTACACACGTACAGACCGCACTGCCCACATGCGATTCTTTTAATTCATTCACCAGCTATGCATGTGTGGAAGAATCGAATAGCCCAATTCTTCGGAGCTTCTCCACGCGTCCGGAGCTCGCTGCATGATCTTAACACGAAAGCGTAATGGGCACTAGTCATGACGCCTCGGGCGACCTCAGCACAACCCCCCCCCTCGCCCCTCTCGCCTATAAATACAGCTCTAGCCCTGCGACGCCCACGCAGCCCGGAATTACCGCTGCTAATTACGCCCAACGCGTAAATACACCCGTGAGCCGGCGTAAGTAAATCAAAACCGCGCCGCGATGCGTATCGGCCGTTCAGCGGACGCGCGAGATGAATTATGCCTCGTAAATTTCCAACGGGAGAGTGGCTCGTAAAACAATTAGTTCATAGTCGGGAAATGTGGCGATTTAATGGTTTCTCTGTTGTGGTCCAACTATCAACGCCATGACGAGTTGGTTCGAAATCTACAAATTAGCAGACTAGCTATACAAAATATTTTAAAATAAACAAATATCTTCACGCAATTCCCAATACAGAGGTAGACAGAGGTCTAGTCTAGACAATTAAGTCACTTCGACCCACCTTCCACCGAAGATATTTTCGGGACAAATGACAGGTGGTGAGCTCGTCGCCGTCTTTATGTCCAAGCCAACGATATAATTCGTACATAAGTTTTTGAAAAACCCATTGGTACGAGCCTGCCAGCTAAGGATCGAACTCGGGTCTCTTGACTCGAAATTCCGACCTCCCAACCAGGTAGCAGGCTCGTACCAATGGTTTTTTTCAAAAACTTATGTACGAATTATATCGTAGGCTTGCACAAAAAGACGGCGACGGGCTCACCACGAAGGTTGGTCAAAGGAACTTAATGATCTAGACTAGACGTCTTTTCCCCCTGTATTGGGAATTGCGTGAAGAAATTTATTTATTTATTTATGAGTACATAAATACTGCTACGCTAAGCTAGAGCAGACAAATGTCCCAAAGTGGATAGACGTAGGCGCAAAGCGGTGGACAGTAATCCACTAAAGAATCACTATGTAGGCCACGGGAAGACGTGGACAAATGAATTAATTTATGTAATTCTAACAAACAGAAATATAGAGTAAATGACCGGAAGGAGGAGGCACTGTTTCGGTTAGGCATCAACTCTAGCAGATCGGATACGCAACTCTGGAAGCGGAACACATAACTCAGTAACTTTTTCGTCTCAGATCAATATGATAAACACAGATGCAAATGAAAGAGTGAAAAAAGTTGGGGCATCTTACTTCAATTCTTAGACCTAGTGAATAAAGTTTCAGAAATATTTAAATTTAATTTCAAAAGATTTAAAAACAAGACAATTAAGTCCCTTCGACCCACCTTCCACCCAAGATATTTTCGGGACAACGTGACACGTGGTGAGCCCGTCACCGTCTTTATGTCCAAGCCAATGATATAATTCGAACATAAATTTTTGGAAAAACCCATTGGTACTAAGACTGCCACCTGGGGATCTAACTCCACCACCCAACCCCTCGGCTATCGTGACTTAAAAGATTTGATCGTTGATTGTTTGATCACGGTACGTTAATTGAGTTTTTTCAGTAATTTTACATGCATATGACGACTTTCCTGGACGAATGGCGTGTACGCTGGTTTTCTTGGTGTTGCCAGCTGTGAGGTCTCGGGTTCTATTCCCTGACAGGACAGTGTAAAAGACACCTTTTTCTACGTTGTCTCAAGTCTGGTTGTTTGTGGTAGCTTCGTTGTTTACAATTCCATAACACAAATGCTTCAACTACTTTGGGATTATAGCAATGTATGCGATGTTGTCTTTACCTATACATGTATCTATTTCTTCTTAAATAAAACGATTTTCGGATTTCATCGCGTTTTGAATTAGTTTTTAATAAACCAATTTTTACTTTACGACGTTTCGGATGCTTGACAGCGTGACCACGAACGGGGGCACTGAGGTCTTACCCCGTACTCTAATTAAAAACGCGATAAATAAATCGTTTTGTTTAAGTTGGGTAACATTCGCGTAAATATAAGAATACATTATGTATCTATTTATCGTATATTGATACATTAAACTATACAGACTGACAATAAGACGTGAATTAGTAACAGCGCATTAGTTTCGCTCGGTTGGTAGCGCGACCGCATGTTTATTTTAAGCGCTTCGTTTCATAAACAAATTCGCTCCGTATAAAGATTTATTGTTAATTTCATACGAGGTGAATTCTACTAAGCAGCATCTACATATAGCTTTGCCCGCTATATTATTTATAACTATAAATAAAAAAATATCTTCACGCAATTCCCAATACAGGGGTAGACAGAGGTCAAGTCTAGACAATTAAGTCCCTTTGACCCTCCTTCCACCGAAGATATTTTCGGGACAACGTGACAGGTGGTGAGCCCGTCGCCGTCTTTATGTCCAAGCGAACGATGAAATTCGTACATAAGTTTTTGAAAACTCATTGGTACTGCTACCTGGGGATCGAACTTGGGTCTCTCGACTCGAAATTCCGACCACCCAACAACTCGGCTATCGTGACTTAGTAAACTAACTATAAATAGTTCTTTAATAAGAGGTATGAAGGAAGAAGACAAGAGTATTGTAAAAATATTTCACGTTATCGTCGCGCCGATTTAATGTTTCACTTTGACTGAAAAACAATTACAAAAGCTCCGAAAACTTTTCAATATATCCGAGTTTGAATATTACATATTGTTATGTATATTTATACGTTGGTATACTAATGTTTTACAATGCGTGGCTGAGCCCACGCGCCCTCGATGAATAAACCAGTGTATAGCAAGCTACCGGACATTCGAACTCGCTCCTTGACCCTATACCTAACATATACCAAACACACCCCAATCTTTGGAAACGCGACACACGAGTTGTTTAACTGAACCGCTTTCTGGTCAACAGCAGAACAATAGCTGCCTGGATACTACTACGTAATAACCCTGGAATGATGGCAACAGAATACCCACCATTTACGTGGTCAACATCAAAACTCACCCCACTCTCCTGGCTGGTGGCAGGCGGCGCCTGCAGCCCGTGCTCCTCGTTGTATCTCCGTCTCGCCCTCTGCCTCAGCAGAGCCGAGGCGTCCGGCTGCCCAAACTGGAATATCTGCTCCTCTTTCCCATTTAGAAACTTCTCAGCACCATAGTCCGAAGCGAACTCGGTCCGCGATTGTTTCGCTTTATCAATCATAAAGTCCGTACTGATAAACTCCCCATGACCGCCGTCCAATATCTGCGTACTCAGCCGCACCGAGTCCGAGGTCTGGCGTAGGTTCGCTTCCGACTCCGGCCGATAGTTCTCGCATATCTGATTGAATGTGTTGAAATACTCCGTGGCGAGGTCGCCGCGCGGCTGATACTGGATCTCGGATAGGGGCGGCGGGTCCGCTGGCAAGAAGTTGGCTTCCATTGCGTCATGCCGCAGCGACATATCGTTCGCATTTAAACTTGAACTTTAGTTTGCACATCACTATTTCTCACTGGTCGAGTACATCGCGGTAACTGTAATGCCGTTTGTTTAATAGCAAAATCTACGCCGTGTTTACGTCTCGCGACAGGTGCGCGAGACCGCCGCCCGAGAGCTGACCGCAAAGACCGCTAAACAATGGCGGGAGCGGGCAATCAAAGAGGACTCGGTGGGGCAAAAAAATCGACGCTTCCTAACTGGTAGGATACGGACGGATTTGAAACACCTTGCGTGCGATGGGAAAGGGTCCCAGATTGAATCTGTAACGGCATGGGAATCGACTGCGAACGGTAAGGGAGCAGGTAAATTTTCTAACGCGAGGCGAAATGTTACACGAAAAAAATAGAAACTTTCCAATAAATTTTTATTTAACTTAACCGTAATAATTATTTGACGTTATTAACAATATGTTTTTTTTTTATTTATTCTGAACGCGTAAAATCTATTTAGTATAATAATTATAATATATCTACGCGGCGATAGGCCCACCACCTGTCACGTTGTACTAAACATGTTGCGGTGGAGAATGGGTCGAAAGGACTCCATTGTTTAGACCTCTAGCTTATAGATATACAATCTTTATTAAATGCAAAACAACTGTAGAAGCTGTACAAACACTTAACACACCCTTTAATTTTAATTCACAACCTATTAAACTATTCTATTAATAAACAACCTAGTATTTTAATCACATTTGGGAGTCGTAAGAGTCAAATGAGAGAGAGGCATAGAAAATGCAACCGGTTACCGATAGACGGCGGGATAACCATCTCGAAAAATACCAAACCAAAATTCCACAGGACGAGTGGTGCAAAACGTGGCGATTGCGGCATCCCTTTCCTCACTGTAGATGCCTACGTCCTTCGTTGGACGTTTACAGGCTCTTATGTGAATGTGTATGTATAAAAAAACACATTAAAGTATTAACTGTTTAAAAAATTTGCATAAATCTGCAAACTCGCATTAAAACTGCGCAAAAAAAATCCTAAATCGTCCATTCACAATCTTTACAATGTTACGGACAGACGGACCGCTTGCGAACACCTTTGAAACGTTTCATTGTGTAGTGAATAAACGGCGCTGATGAAGTAGGTGCGCAGACGAAAGGTGGGTTCAGGTAAGAAAGTCGGTAAATATGGTAACGCAGATGTCAAGTTACTAAATTGTAATTTCATGGCAGTGTTGACAATTGCAAATAATAAATAGCTACGCACATAGACAGTGATCAAAGACATTGCTCAGATCCCAAAGTGAATAGCTATAAACATTTGTGTTATGGAATCGGAAACAAACAAAGACACCACAAACATCCAGACCCGAGAGAATCTAGAAAAAATGGTTTTCTATAACCGCTGTGTTCGCGACATGGTTACTGACGACTTCCATGGTCAAGAAACGAAAGTATCATAAACACCCAGACCCGAAAAATGTACGTGACAGTTTTCGGATCTGGGTGTTTATGATACTTTCGTTGTTTCCGATTCCGTAACAAGTAAAGTAATTCTGTTACGGAATCGAACAGCTGCTTACTTACTTTGGGATGAGAGCAATGTATGTCATGTTGTCCCTGTCTATGTATGTATTATTATTAAATAAAAGTCTCTACAACATTACCACTACCATTTTTAATTGTTAAAGAAACTCCTATAGAGAAAAAAGATATATATCTGTTTCGTGCTGAGCTGTCTTGTGAATATGAAGTTGAAATTCGTCAATGTTTATGCAAATTTAATAGAATTTCGTCCCCAACATAATCTAGTACACAATAAACTGTCCGCGCCCGTAAATGGTTTAAAAAGCAACTTCAGAACTAGCAATTTTCCTTACTTTTTTGTAAAGTACCAGTCCTCAAACAAAACTTGTTATTTAATCACCTTCTAACTAACTCTGGCTCAGTAATTAAACTATGATATCGTTTACTTTCAAATTCTATACGTATTCGATTCGATAGCACCAGCGGTAAGGACGGAATCGGCCATGCCCTCATTGAATAAAGCATAAACAAACTCGAATTACTGAATCAATAGAATGTTGATACGTGATAATTCTAGTTCTATAGGCATACGTGGGGGCGACAGGTGCCCGCAAAAGTTTCAAATAATAAAATCATAGTAAGTATGACAGGCAACAACACCTGCTCGCTAGATTTGAATATTTTTGTCTAACGACATTGAACAACAGCTTAGTTATGTAATTAGCAAGTTAAGCTGAAGATACTGTTCTACTGATACCCTTTCAGATGTCATTAATAAGTTAAATAAATATAAAAAGGAAAGAACTGAATACGTGCTAAAACTAGACAATACCAGCTACTTAAATTTAGTTTAAATCTAGTTAAGGCATTCAAGCAATGAAAGGGTGTAGAGAATTAAATATTGAGAAGAGCATTTGCAAATTTTACGACTTTTATTTATATAAAGCGAAAATAATGTTTTTAAATTTAATTTGGCAGGCTCGTAGCAATGGGTTTTTTCAAAAACATAGTACATATGATTCATATCGTTGGCTTGGTCATAAAGACGGCGACGGGCACCACCTGTCACGTTTTCCAATTATGTTCGATGGCTGGTGGGCCGAGAGGACTTAGTTGTCTAGACTAGACCTCTGTCGACCCCTGTATTGGGAATGGCGTGAAGATACTTTTTTTATTGAATTTAATTTAAGATTCCTTTTAACTAGTCTAACCATCATGTTAACCACGCATACATTGTCGATTCTATGCCAGGTTTTGACAGAATAAATTGAATTGATTTCTTTTGTTTTTTTCGTTGAAAATAACAGACGACAAAGCGTAAACAAACAAGAAATCGAAACACATCTGCCGAATCCAATTATGTTTGTTTCTTTAGCGACCTTTAAATGTTTCAATATTGGACCGGGTCCTTACTACATTTACGCCTGTTGTTCAAGGTCAGGGAATCAGACAGTGTAAACACAGCTATCTGTTCTCATGGTAACGTCAGGTCAGATATCCCGGCTTGATACCCAGACAAGTCATTGTAGAAGACCACTTATTCTTTTCGTGTTTGTAATAGCTTCGTCGTTTCTAATTCCATAATACAAGTGTTTTAGTTTCTTACTATGGGGTCAAAGCGTTGTGATGTTGTCTATCTATATATTTATCTATCTGTCTATCTATGTATCTATCTGTCTATATATCCTCCAGTCAAATATAAAGTCCAGTGGCGATAGGCAGAGGCAGAGAGGTCTGTTTGTGATCTATGTATGTATTTATTTATGGCTTAAAGACGTGCGTAACAGGTATTTCAACATGAAAGATATAGAGTTAATGTTATAACCTGCAATGATGCATGCAAAGATAATACAACACCAGATTCAATGTTTCTCCACCTCATTCAATATAAAGGGACTGTCCGAACGAAACCTGCCTACAAGTACATTTTAATACCAAAGATTAGTATTGTTGGCAGCGCCTGCCCTGTTTTCGTCACGAAATTTCTCAAAAACATACACCTATAAGGCTTAATTGACAAAACAATACAGGCATTAACACGGAGCTTTTTTTGTTCGCACATCGATTGCCAAATGGTGACGCGCCCGAACGTGGAGCCACGCTCGCGAATCCTAAGGCTTCCCTAAACCTAAATGAAGTCAATGGGCCGCGGGGATCCGGTTTCACATCCTCCGGGCGCGATCGGGGTGAACGAACGCCCGGCTTCTCACCACCTGCCTCGCAATGGGGTCAACTGCACATGTGAGAGGACAACGTCAAAATTAATGTGCAGGTTCTAAAGAATAAATATATTTTAAGTCAAAATAGCCGAGATGTTAGGTTATCGGGATTCGAGTCAAGAGACTTAGGTAGGCTTGTACTTATGAATTTTTTAACTAAAACTTATATAGGATTTATCGTTGGCTTGGACATAATGACGGCGTCGGGCTCAGCGCATGTAACAGTGTACCAAAAAATGTCTTCGGCTGAAGATGGGCCAAGAGGACTGAATCGTCTAGACCTCTGTTTACCGCAGTATCGGGAATAGCGTGAAGACTTATTAAGTCAAAATAGTTAAGCTCTTCCATTTTGTAATTGACTATCAATATAGTTGTTAAATTTCTTAGTATCGAGCTAAGCTGATCAGATCTGATTATTTTTAAACTGGCGTCAATGGGACTGCTGTACCAGCATCAAAACCCACGGAAAATACAACGCAGTCGTGTTTAGGCAGTGTAGCAACGGTGTAAGGATACTCTCACTTTCTTTCCATGGATGTTGTAAGAGGCGACTGCGGGAAACAGTCTTGAACATTGTTATAGCAACCGATTGATGGCGGGACCATCTCTAAAAATATCAGACTAAAATATATTTGTCGTCTGAGTGAGTGAGACAGGTGGTCATTATATCATCTCCATAAGTCGTCTGGGTCCCCTTAACCATTCCTGCCACTGAATAGCTGTGTAACAACTGTCGTGTTCCGGCGAGAAGGGTATTATAGAGAGATGCATAAAATTCCCTAGGCGTGTTAGGCATGACAACTTGAAAATCGCGTCACCGACATGCTTTTATTAAAGGCTATAAGAACGACGTTTCAGGCTATCGATGAACTTCCTATCTGCATAGAAATCAAACTAATATCAAATGTAAAAATTAAAAATTTCAAATTATTTTTTCAATATGATATTGCAAAAAAAATTTATAGTTTTATAAGTATAATTTCTACCAGCTAGAACTCCACTTACGACCGAACTTTTTTTGTTTAACATATATCGATTGTTTTTGTTCGATACAGTTTCTTAAAAACCTAAGTTCCCAATCACTTAAGCGTTCGTAGTACCATCAGTCTCAAAAGAAACCCCTCGCGCACGGAGCGGTCCCGCATAGCCACGCAAGAGGCCGTGAGAATCAGCTGATCGCGGTGTCGGATTGCGACGCCGGTGGTCCGCGTCCGTGCGGGCGCGGGATCGATTCCCGTGGCTCGACATGTTTGCTGACTGTGCCGCAGTGTGGGCGAAATGCCCCCCCTTTGTTTTTGTCGACGTGGTTTTTTCGCAGCTCCGTGTGGCCGCGTTGCAAATGTAATCGACGAAATCTTTGCTAATAATAAGAGTCTGGCTGTCTGTTTGTTACGTTTTCACTGCTTAATCAGTGAACAATATTATATAGGACTAGCGACCCGCCCAGGTTCACACTTTTACCCTACTTTAAAAAATACCTTCACGCAATTCCCAATACAGGGGTAGACAGAGGTCTAGTGTAGACAAGTGCCTTCGACCCACCTACCACCGAAGATATTTTCGGGACAACGGAACAGGTGGTGAGGCCGTCGCCGTACCCTACTTTTGATTGCCTAATTTGTACAAAAAGCGGTTATAGTGACTTAACTATAACAATCATACAAACGGCCTCGCGGATTTCTTTGTGAGTAATGTTGAGAAGCACTTTATATATGTACATGTAGTCCTTATTTTATGTATTATCAATAGTTTTTGCAGACCCAGTATACCCGAAAAGCGATACTTCATGTATTTTGTACATAAATTTGTGACAAATGGGGATGTCTTTCAGGCTAACGAAACCTGAAAGAACAGATCGCCAAGTGACACGATCCTTACATACCTTTTTAGCTTTTTTTCAGATTCAACATTTTCGTCGTACAATTATTTATTTACACAAAACAGACTAAGACAATTACATGATAAAATTCAAATTCAAATGTATTGAACAGTCCTTGTCCAAACTATGTGTATACAGATTTAAAACATACCTAGTTGTGCATGTATATATAACTACATACATGCACAACTAGGTATCCGAGTACTCTTGACACTCCGAACAATTTCCCTTTTATCCATCAAAAATATTCACCACAAGCCCGTGAAACAAAACAAACATACTCACGACCGTATTCCCAATACCGGGGTGGTCAGAGGTCTAGACAGTTAGTACATATTTTGTATTTGCTTATTTAGAAAGTGACAGATGATGAACCTTTCGGGATCGAGCCCGAGTCTTCTCAGTCGAATCCCGATCAGACCGTTCCAATATCAATACTTATCGCGACACAGTTTGATTTTGTATCCATCAACTATAACATGTGTTGATAATTGTATGATCCATGGCGTTGGTTTGGTTCGGGGCTTTCTCCTACCATGGGATTATCCGCGTACCGGCCCGAGCGACACCTGCCGGCCAGCTGCGCGCGACCGGTTCGATTCCCCGGCAACCGCGAGAGGCTTCTTTACGGCCCGCCTGACCTGGATTTTTTCTCCGCGACGTTCTGAAGCCGTGAATGCGATTTTAATTTTACGCGAGTGTGTTTTTTTAGCGGTCTAATTTATTCCCGGGCTGTATGTATGTACTTTCGAATTCGAAACAAATATTCACGCTATTTCCTAATACAGAGGGGGTATATAGAGGTTTTTATCCTTTATTATGTCCTTTCGACACAACTTTCACCGAAGACAATTTTTGGGACAACTGTCAAGGTGGTGAGCCAGTCGCTGATTCTATGCCCAAGCCGTAAATCAAGCCATAATTCATACATAAGTTTTTTTGAAAAACCCATTGGTACGAACCTAAAGCTTGGGGATGGAACTCGGGTCTCTTGAATCGAAATTCCGATTTATTTTATAAGATAATTCAGATTTTGTAGAAAACACAGTTTTTCTACATTTTCTTGGGTCTGGATATTTATGGTGGCTTCGTTTCTTCCGATTTCATAACACTCGTTCTTTAGCTGCTTACTAAATAAAGCAATCTGTGTGATGTTGTCCCTATCTATGTATGTATTTATTAGGAGCGTATGAGGAAGTACGTGTGAATGAGCTCGATAACAAGCGAGACTCGCTCAAGGCTCGATCACCTGCAGCCATCACCCACAATAAGGTCGGAGGGTTGACTGACTTGCGCTCAATGTGCTCGCACGTTCAGCGCAAAAATCAGTCATGTCAGTCACCTGCGAGTCGGGATACTATGTATGTGTATATTATAATTATTAGTAAGTATTATTACGAAATGGTTCTTATACGACGATTTCATCTCACATAACGTATGCGTAAATTAACGTGTTGGAATAACGTGAGCGAACATCGGGCATGGAGCGACCTTGACCCCCCCTCCCCCGCGCACAGATGTCCAGCCCTCACCACCTGTCGGACGCGGCGCCACGTGGCGGAACTAGTAAACATGCAAGGCGGGCGCGCCCCGCCGCCGGCTACGTCTCTAATAGATGGGAGGCGGGAGGGCACATCAGTGAACGTTGATCTGCAGTTGCATCTTCCGCGTTTGTCCCGATTGCTATAGAGGTTGGCAAATTTATGTACGAAACGCGTCCCGCGGTATCCCTGGTCTTCACTTTAAAGATGGATCTCATTATTTATAAAAGCAAACGTTGGAAAGAGCTCTGTTACGCTCTGCAATTGCAAAAATATTTTAATACATACATACATAGAGACATATAGATAGGTAAAACATCACATACATTGCTCTGATCCCAAAGTAAGCAGCTTGAGTACTTGTATTATGGAATCAAAAAGAACGAAGGTACCGCAAACATCTAAACCCGAGATAATTTAGAAAGTTTGTTGTATATTGTAGTACATGAAAGTTTTTTGTCCGTTTACGGGGAATCGAACCCGGTACCTCTGACCTGGCGACACCATCAAAACCGGTATGTACGGATATCGTGAAGAAAATAATTTCAACATAATTATATCATTAATAAAGATTTTAAAGAGCTAGACGAACTCTTACACCGGTTTTTAACTCTAACGTCCCGGGTTCTATTCCCGTCCGGCTCAATGTACAAAACTATTTTTTCTGCGTTATCTCGGGTTTGGGTGTTTGCGGTACCTTCGTTGTTTCCGATTCCATAACACGCGTGCTCTAAGCTACTCTGGGAGCAATGAATGTGACGTTGCCCCTTATCTACATAGGTACCTACCGATATTGCTCTGTATATTATATATTAGTTTCTTGTGTCCAGTACCCTAGCCTGTATACTCACACGGACTGTTATGGCATCTTTGCTTTGTTGTAAGTAAGGTCTCGTTTGATAAGTAATGTTCATTTCTGATCGATGAATCAGCGTTAGTTTAAGTCATCAGCATCTGTTACAAGTCGATGCAACAAAGATATAATTAAATAATAATAAATATCCGCACGCAATTCCCAATACAGGGGTAGACACAGGTCTCTCTAGACAATTAAGTTCATTTGTCCCACCTTCCACTGAAGATGTTTTCGGGACAACGTAACAGGTGGTAAGCCCGTCGCCGTCTTTATGTCCAAGCCAACGATATAATTCGTACATAAGTTTTTGAAAAACTCATTAGTACGAGCCTGCGACTTGGGCGTCGAAATCGGGTCTCTTGATTCGAAATCCCGACCACTCAACCACTCTATCGGCTAATTATAAACATATACATAAACATTAACCGACTTCGCGCATTTGGATATGCATCTTTTAAGCTACTGCAGCGATTCTGATGAAATTGTTCCTTAAGCATTGTTCCTTAAGTTGAAGTAAATTTATAACATAATGCAATAAAAAGAATGGTTAGAATTCGATCAATAGTAAAACATGAGGGTAAAGCGTGAGGAAAGAGAGTGCTGCAGGAAATGTACCTCTCCTATACGGGAGGATATACTATATTTGCCATAATCACCATGCTTGTCAAACCGATTGGCGATGTAGCCCGAGTTACTCTTTATAACATAAAACTACCTGTCAGTGAGAAACCCGTTAAAATAGGTCTAGCCGTTTCAGATATTAGCGGGAACAAAACGACAGACAGACAAAAAGAATTTTAACTTTCATACGAAACGTTGTTACTTTGGAATTACAAACAGACACTATAATACCGAGTGGTAACGGCGTAAGAATATTGCCCTTCCCTTTCTCCCCGTGGTTGTTGTAAGAGGCGACTAATGGAAACAGCATTCGTTATGTCAACCGATAGATGGCGGGATAACCATCTCCTAAATACGTCAGATCAAAATAATCAGACCCAAGATGGGCAGCAGCGTCTGAGCTGCGAGTTATCTGGTACTGCGATAGCCAATCCCAAACTTGACAAGCGTGGCGATTAAGGTAAATCCCATGGGAGAGGCCTATGTCCAGCAGTGGACTTTAACAGACCGTTATGTATGTATGTATGAATGAATGTATGTACTTAAATTTTATTTATATGTTTAGATTGTGGATCTACTTTATTGCACAGCGGAATATAATTAATGTCTTTCTTCTATCATATCACGTTGTCCCAAAAATACCTTCGGTGGAAGGTGAATAGAAAGCATTAATTGTCTAGACCACTATCTGCCCCTGTATTGAGAATGTCGTGTAGATTTTTTTATTTTTGTATTCTTCTATAGTCGAGCGAACTGTTAGAAATCGAGATAGCCTTGAGATAATTTGTCCTCCTATTGGGTGTTAAATTGAGATATGTGGGAGAATAGTTCAAGACAAAAGGATGTTATTGGCCCTATTCTAGCTGGTCCGATAGATCAGCATTCCGCACTGTCGATCAGATTCCACATTACCTATGCAGGAATGCCGGCGGTTCGTGCCTGGTCGAGAGCGGCGCGCTATCATCGAGAGACGCAAATACTTTTTTCTTTTTTTTTTATCAATATCAGGAGACCGATAATTGGCCAGTGATGGCGTGAAGATATTGTTTTTCTTTTTCTAAAATCCGAATACTGGAGTAGACAGGCAGTTAAGTAATTTCGACCCACCTTCCACTGATGTTTTGGGGCAACGTATAAAAAATATTAAGATCCCATGCCTCTAAGGCTTGGAGTTAATAGATGATTTTTAGTATTTTTAGATTGTGTTTATTTTAAGATTTCAATAAATAGCTTTTGTTACATCAACAATATCTTCTCAGGCACATAAATTTGAAAAAAAAATCTTCATATAGATATAGATATTTTTTTGTATTAGACAGAGGTCTAGTCTAGACAATTAAGTCCCTTAGACCCACCTTCCACTGAAGATATTTTTGGGACTACGTGACAGGTGATGAATCGTAACAACAAAACATGAATCGTACATAGGTTTCGAAAAAACCCATCGGCACGATCCTGCCACCTGGGGATCGAACTCGGATATCTCGACTCAAATTCCGATCACCCAACCACTCGGCTATCGTGACTTCGCAGAAACTTGGAACATAAAATACTATCTTAACAGACAATTTGTCCAATATCTTCGTATATATATATAATTAAGAAAAGGCGACAGATTTGTTAAAGAAATAAAATATTTATCGACCACGACGATTTCAAGAGCCATTAATATGATTATTTTATTATCTGGAGTCACCGTGACTCAACTACGAAAATAAATTTTATGCTCGAAATGAAATATTTCCTCGTCTCGTATTTAATTGCATTTTTATTCAAATTGTCTCATATTATTCTTCGATTCGCGAGTAAACTTGCTCACGAGTCTACGGTCATATTTAAAAAAATATCAAATTCACACATACATCTGCTGATCAAAACAAAAACAACCTGCGTAAGTGTCAATAACTTTAATTCATAATCATTATAACGGCCCGTAAAATGTCACACAAAAGCCTCTCCAAGTATGGGACGGTTTCCCGTTCGCCATCCTTGGCCAGCGTAGACCTGCATACCGTCATGGATCTGCTGAGAAAACCCTTGCAGCCATTCTGGCGTGAGTGAGTAACAAACATTCATCCGTCTAAACTTGACCAGATATGACAGAGGTCTAGATAATTAAGTCCTTTCAATCTCAACTTTCACCAAAGCCTATTTGAGACAACGTGACAGTCTACATTACAATTTATGAGAACATACAATACCGTGCAAAGTATAAGAAAAATAGATACATAAGTAAATAAATATCTTCACGCAATTCCCAATACAGGGGTAGACAAAGGTCTAGTCTAGACAAGTCTAGACAGTCGAAAGATGCCATAACGATGAAATTCGTACATAAGTTTTTGAAAAACTCATTGGTACTGCCACCTGGGGTTCGAACTCGGGTCTCTCGACTCGAAATTCCGACCACCCAACAACTCGGCTATCGTGACTTTTTACATATAAATATTCATATAAACATCGAAACATTAATGACTTTATAACGACCTTTCATTTTCATCACACAAATGTTTGCCCCCTAGTGTGGTTCGAAACCATACCTTCACTTCGAAGGCATCCAAAGCCGAGCGTGGTGATTATGGAAAACATTTACACGGGAAAAACCGGGGAGTGTCCTGGAGTGGACTATAAGTAAATAAATAAATAAACACACACATAGATAGGGACCTCACGTACATAGCTCTGATACCACAACGAAAGGCACCGCAAGCCGTAAAACCCAAGAAAACCTAGAAAAACTTAGAATAACCGAGACGTATATACGTGTGTATATGGACGACATGAACAGAACAAGTCCTCACTAGAGAGGAATCCACGTAACTCGAACGTCCAGCCTACGTCAGCGCGGCGGCCGGCAGTCTCGACGTATCATCACACTCGCACACATACGTTTAATTGTGCATACACATACACACACACGTAAACAATTGTCAGGTACGACTATGATCATCGACTGACACGACTAACGCCCGAGAAGCGGATGTTATAGATGTATCGTAAACTAAACTACGTCTTTCTATTTTGTTGCATATTATTCAAATACATTTTTCATACCGTAACACTACTATACATAACATAGTACATAGTAAAATAGTACGACTCTCAGCTACAAGTCGTAGTGAAATATAAGTTACCTAAGTCGTTGAATATAATAAAGTTAATTAATAAATATCTTCCCAGTACAGGGGTAGACAGTGGTCTAGTCTTAGACAGATAAGTCCCTTTGACCCTCCTTCCACCGAAGATATTCCAGGGTTTTGCTGCATGGTGCTGCTAGCTCTGAGGTCATGGGTTAGATTCCAGGATGGGACGACGAAAGACATTCGTATATAGGGAACAGCATCACATACATTACTCTGATGTTGTTTTATACTTTAACCCGACCGGGAATCGAACCCGGGACCCCAGAGCTAGCAGCACCATGAAAACCAAACGGCGTGTACGCAACTCGTCCACGGAGGTCGTCAACATGTCAAATGATTTGCTAACTTACCGGAATTAATAATATACAAGAGGTTATCACTGACATTCGTTAATCAAGAAAGCATTTAATCATAATCACGTATCAGCACTTCCTTGATTTGTCAAACGTCTTCTTAAAATATCATAAAAGCATGTTCCGTGTCAATTATTCAGTCCCGGCAAAGGTTAGTTTGATGATAATTTTATATACATTATCTTCAATTGTAAAGGTAAATGTAAAGTTAAATGCATGCATTACAAACGAGAAATAGAGATATAGCAAAGTAGCGGTAGTGTAAAATGTGACAATTTATCTACATTGCCTAAAGCGACATCTGTCGATTAGTGTCGACATTATATTATAGACACTGTATTGTGGTACGTCCACTAACACTCTGAGCAAACAGAGGCACAAACTTTCGACAGCCAAATGACGAACCTACGGTAAGATCATGAAAGTCGGAGGTAACGTTAATAAAGAATAACCATCCTCCTCTCATTTCTTCTGGTCGATATTGTAACAAAAGAAATAAGAGTATGAAAATAGAAATTACTACTACAGACAGCTTCCCGCTGTCTGACTACCACTAACCATAAAAAATACTAGATCAAAATGAAGCAGACAGCGAATGGACAGCATCAGGCAGCATCCAAGATCGAGAGGTATGGTACTGCGATCGCCAATCCTCTCACCAACCTTGTTCATTATGGCATGACGAGAGAAACCTATGCCCTATATCCATCTTTAGACTTTCACAGAAGAAAGTTAAACTGGTATTGTAAGGCACCTAAATGGCTTTAACAGCCAGATAAAATGATACCCACCAATCATTTTCCTAGTACCTGAATAAATAAATTCTAGGCGTGTCCATACGTTACAAAACAAAACGGTAATAGTTAAAGGGGTTTCGTGTACGCGCAACTAATAATCAGCATCAAAACAACGTTGGTTCTAAATTACTAACCGCCAATGGTACGGACGTAGCGCGCCGTGGCACGCTGGTAAATGTAACCCTTCAAGGCGAATGGCGCCACATCAGCCGCTCGAACCGGTCATTAGGGCCCCAGTCACCGGACACGTGGTCCGTCATGGGATTCAGAACGGTGACAAAGTAATAAATGGGGGTGTGATCGACCCAATTGTATGTTGGAAGCAATTATGTATGGTATGGTAAGTTGACGCCTCCGCCAGCCACTCTTTGTTTCCAAACATTAACGTGGAATTATTGTATTTAAATTGAATAATGTTTTGAAATTATTAATGTTAATCTAACTAGACCTAGCCTGGCTTTGTTGTGGTGGGACCGCAATAGTTAATATTAAGGAGATATCACATTTCCACTGCATTCAACTTGCTTTCATGTTTCTTCTGTCAGACATATAGCAAAGACGGTACCAGCACTGCGTTATATATCGCACGGCGTGCACTGGTGTGAGTGTGTGAGACAGGGCATGGTTGACTTTATTCCCGATAGACATGACTTTCTACATCCAAATCAGATATTCCGTCCCTTCTAATTAAGTAATATGGTATATGTAAATGTCATTGTACTGCGTTAATCTCCCAAAAACTCGAAAACGACTCTTAAGTTTTGTAAGCCACAATACTGACAGAAGAAATAAAACACGGAAAAAATAAGCCAATAAGTAATGAATGGAAAATCTAGAAATTACCACTTTGTATGAGAACGCTAATGCAAACACCAAATGAGCATTGTATCCAATTCAACGGCAAGTGAAACAGAGGACTACAGCTAGTATATACATTATACATGCCTACTACCAGTATTTCATATTTTAATAACATATGACATTCGAAAAATCAGTCTTTAACAATTATTATACATCTGGTATAAAACTTTTAACACGGATGTTGGATACTAACCTGTCAATGTTCAAAAAAATTATTAAAAAGTGTCACCAATTATGCATCTTCGCATTAACGTAACGCGTTCAAAAATAACCGGATGCCAAAGTGAGCGGAAGCGCTCGGGAACGGCTCATCGACGTCTCGGGTTACCGGGGAAGCGAACCTGACACCTATGAGAGCTTTGCCCTATATACAACTGCAGCAGAAAACGTAGAGATAGTTGTACACTCGGTGGAATATAAGACGAATAAACGAAAGTGTATAGTGTTTATTTACAGTTTGATCGGAACTTAACTTACTTAACGGCCTAATTTACATACTGTAAATTAGGCCGTTAGATTAATGATCTATAACGCCCACGAGCAATCTAGTCCCAGATGGATAACGTACATACATACATACATAACGGTCTGTTGAAGTCCACTGCTCGACATAGACCTCTCCCACAGCTTCCATACGCTTGGCAAGCGGATTGGCGATAACAGTACTAGACCACTCGCACCTCAGACGCTGCTGCCCATCTTCGATCTGATGATTTTGATCCGACATATTAAGGATATGTTTATCCCGCCATCTATCGGTTGCCATAACGATATCCAAGGCTGTTTCTCTTAGCCGCCTCTCACGACACCCACGGGAAGAAAGGGAGTGGCAATATTCTTACGCCGTTATCACACGTAAAACGTAGTTAAACTGGAATCGAACACGGGAAAGTCGAGGCTCACAATCAATCAATTCGTCGTGATTTCGATCTGGAATGCCCAGTCGACGTGTCGGCTGATGTAGACGAAGCGACGACGTCGCGGACGCGCCTTGAATATTTATAAGCCGCTTAATGCGATGATTTATTTATTCATTAGAGCGATACTAAGAAATGAAATACCGGAGGCTCTATGTGGGCTTCAACGTGCATTAGAATATCGAGAGAAATATGAAGACATGCGTGCCTGTTCATTACTTTTCTGTTACGTCACACTTTGTAATGATTTCTTGTATTTACGCGAATGCTAAACATATATATAAAAAGGTTAATTGCTAATTTTGTCGCTTTATTTTTTTTATAAAAAAAATTATTTAATATTATTTAGTTCTTTAAAACCTCATAAAATCCTTCATATAAAAATTCACATTTATCAGGCTTACATTACATCGAGAAAGCTTATTTCAACTGTTTTCCTGCGCCAGATGAACCTCATTACAAAACGGTAGTTGATCGTAGAATAATAATAAATAATTGACCCGACTAGTTCATTAATGGAAAAGTTCATAGTGCCATGCGACAAGGAATAGGGCTGTACTTGTATGTGACTTTAAATATATTTTTTGTTTACTGACTGCTATAAATATGAATATAATTTTGTTCCTATAATTAAATTATTATTAAAAAAAGAGAAAAGCTTTGAAAAATAAAGTTTAGGTGTGTATCCGCTCGCCAATCAGAATTTTCTTATCCTCCGAGATACTTCTTTAATTATCCTTTCCCTAACAACCCAGTTTGGAATATATCAAACAGTTCCGTGTTACGAGACACTTTTGTGTTACGAGGCGCTGCAACATTGTTGCATTTGTGTACCCAAAGCGCTTTCCAAAATAACGCAGCTAATATATTTGTACGATGTTTATATATTGCGCGAAACTTTTGACAATTATTTTGTGCGATAATTAAAAAGTTAAGTTTTCAATCGACTGCACAGTAGGACGTTGGTTCCTTGGTAACTTATCGATTGCAAGTATCTATAAATTGCGACGCATTGCAACAAAGGAGGCAGGGTAGGAGTATGCTCAATGATTATTTTAATGCGAACTAATTGGTGGTAGATCGATTTTTATTCGCAACACACATAAAATATTCACCAGCGATGGCACTGACGTGGCCGATACCGACGGTGGGCGTGGCTATCGATACGCGAAGCAACGTGGGCCTGTGCCGTAGGCCACTGGTGATGGGAGTGTGGAAACGTTCCGCGCACGAAAGGCCTTCGAACCTTGAGATATACTTTAAACTGTTATATTATATTATAGTTATAGAAAAAAAATATTTCTTTAAGACTAACAGTCACGATATCCAAATGGTTGGATGATCGAAGTGCGAGTCAAGATATCTTAGTTCTATCCCCAGGTGATAGGCTCGTAACTATGTTTTTTTTTTTTTCAAAAACGATTTATACATAAAGACGGCGACAGGCTTACCTTACTTACTTGTCACGCTGTTCCAAATTGCAATCGGCGAAAGAGGGATCCAAAGTACTTTATTGTCTAGACCTCTGTCTACCCCAGCATTGGGATTGGCTAAATATTATCTCTCTGTAATTAATTAAGTTGCGAAATTTACGCGCGCATTCATGACTCCGGTACAAAATCACTTCAAGCGGGTCTGATACCCGCGACCGCGGGACCCTCAGTCCGTAAGTCGTATAACGCCAGATGATAAAACTTAACTGTTATGTAACCGAATGAATAACCTCCGATGCACGAAACACCTGCTGACCGGACTCCATACTTTGTTTAACTTACCGGTCGAGAGTTTACATTATTTTTATACGCAACAAAGGAGTTGATTCCTTTTTAATAATGATGACTGAATATTATACGATCTAAAATAAAAGCAGAACAGCTGAGAATTCGAGACAGTCCACGAGAAGAAGGAACCACAATGAAATTTACGAGTATACATACAAGTTCAATTTTGTATCTCTTATGCTCACTCCCGTTTGCATCTTTATGAACAACAGTCACATTCTAATAATCTATTCACCTCAGTTTTTGGGAGCTAAATTTGTGTTTTTTAAGATGTAGTTAGTAGTGCCATATTATATATACGTAAGGAGAATTCTTGGGCGCCGAAATATCTTCTGTAGGCACTCAAATCAAATCCCCGCCTTAATCTGTTTGATCTGTTTTGTGTAGTTGTGTTGCGTGTACTGTCTCTAATATCTATTGTTTTACACTAACATTACGTATATTTCATATTTGTATATAGAGCCGCATATGGATAAAGCACAATTTATGACTTTAAGAAAAGTCTTTAATGCGGAATTGGAATCACAACTTATCTCATTTTTATTTAATTAATACTCATACAAATCTATTTATATCGTAAAGAGATTGGTAAAGATAATTTGTAGTTTCGAAATTTTGGTGAAAAAATAAATAAATAATGTAAATTATTCATTCACTGCTAAAGAAGACTTCAGTTTGCTTCATCAACTCAATATAAGTGGATTGTGTGACGTCACGCAATCCAAACAATGACACGTGTAGATAAAGTTACCTTTGAACTAATTAAAAATACAGTTGACTGCATAATATCAAAGAAATGCAATGATAAGGCCAATCCTAAAGCAATCTATCATTTCCCCATTAATAAGACCGATAGGGTATAGTAAGTTTGCTCCAAGAACGGAGGGTCAAGAGTACTCGGATACCTTAACGTCCATATTAAGTAAATGATGAATCTGAAAAAAGTCTACGACCCTAGTTCGTTCAAGTGGCAGGCTCGTACCAATGGGTTTTTCAAAAACTTATGTACGAATCATATCGTTGGCTTGGACATAAAGACGGCGACGGGCTCACCATCTGTCACGTCGTCCCGATAATATCTTCGGTGGAAGGTGGGTCGAAGGGACTCAATTGTCTACACCTGTATTGGGAATTGCGTGAAGATTTATTTATATTTATTATTTTTTTATATTTATTAATTTAGTAAAAATATTTAAAAAAATTTAGAGAAAAAGAAATCAGCCTCCCGATTGAGGCGCTGTTCGTTAGATCGCAGTCAAAACCGAAACGGGTAACACTTAATCGCCTCCTTACGCCGTTCGGGGCAATTAAACGTCTACTAACCGCAAAACTTCCTCCGGGAAAACTTTGAAGCGCCGGAGGGGCGCGAGATACCCCGGCCCGGCCGTAATGTCACTTTGAGAGCTTTTAGAGAACACTTTTTTCAAGTCACTTTATTTTTTCGATCGATATACGCCTTGTAGGCACGATAGCCGAGTGGTTGGGCGATCGGAATCCGAGTCAGGAGACCCGAGTTCGATCCCTAGGTTGCAGGTTCGTATCGATGAGTTTTTTCAATACTTATGTACGATACAACGATTATATCGTTGCCTTGTACATTAAGACGGCGAAAGGTTCACCACCGTCTAAAAAATGTCTTCGGTGCATGGACTATCTCAGTATTAGGAATGGCGTGAAGATATACGCTTTGGAGTACAGGAACATGTATAAAGTATTATCTACCAACTATGTTAATAAATGTATACAAATATTAAGAGCTTACAATGATTTAACAACCTCACAGCTATTATAAACACGAAAATTTGCATGAATGTATGTATGTTACAGGAACATGCCAGAACGATTGATCAGAACAGATCTCGATGAAATTTTTATACCCAAGATACTAATAGGAAATCATAGGATCCCGTGGTCATTTAGAGATTATGCAAAACACAACGAAATCGCAAAAAGAAACAAATTGTTTATAGATAAAAAATATACCGTTGAGTGACATAAGCATAGGAATATTACCGATCCCTTTTCATTCCGTGGGTGTTGTAAGAAGCGACTAAGGGCACTCTAAAAATAGCACTGGAATGACTAACGATGCTCTTTAGTATTGTGTGCATAGGTCAATTTATAACTAGCTTATACTTTGAATTCAGATGTGTCCAAAATCGGTCAAAGAATATTTTGCCTAAAGACAATTTATTATTTTGTTAAACATAAGTCGATGGATCGAATAAAATGAGAATAATTAGCATTAGATTTATTCCAGATACGCAACTACGCACAAGAGCATGTAAATTTCCATGGAAAATGTTACATCTACATTGACTGGAGACACCTTATATGTAACATGTGTATTTAATATAATAGTTGTTTTTCCTTAATTGAAAAAGTACTTTTTGAACAAACAAATCTTAAATAAAGATATTAAAAACTACATAAGAAATACAAGAAAACATTAAAGGTTAATTCACTAAGAATGAATAAAACCAATTCACTGAGAATGGTTCTTCGACGAGGAATGAGGTATAAGGTAACTTGACGAATGTTATATTAATTAAACAGCTGTTGACTGCAAGAGATTGCGCATGAGCGATAAAAATGTGTGACCGATTTGTAGAGCCTAACGTCGTAAATAAATAAGTAAATTAAATAAAAAAGTAAGAAAAATGTGTCGATAGGACTTCATTATTTAGACTTCCTACCTCAGTATTGGGGAATCGTGTGAAATGTTTAAAAAAAAAAAAACAAACTAAATTACGTATGCTTATAAAAGCCACCATCTCTACCCAAATCGACCTATTGATATTTCAATACCCGATAATAATAAAAGCACTATACGTGAGATTTGAGAACTGAGTAGGTATTGAAAAAGATTGTTCAAAAGAAGAGGATACGTACCGAGTTTCTTTTGCCTCACTCCTCTCTGTTAGAAGAACCTCATTACGAAACGGTGGTAGATTAAACAAATGAAAATAGATAAACTAATGTTCATTCTTATGTCGGTGAATAAATGATTTGATGTGATTTATCAATTCAATTATCTTTTAAATCCTAAAATTCTAAAAACTAAAATTCAGCTAAGCGGATAGTGCAATTTGCAGTTATTGGGGTTTGAAAAGGTGCTAATATCCGATTGCTGAATCTGACGGTTATAGCAAATCCTCTCTTACCGGAGAGGAGATGTATATGAGTTCTTTTGTGTATTCCTTCGTGGACGGGTGGCGCCGATTTTCAGGGTGCCGCCGGCTGAGGTCCAAGGTTCGATTCTAACTACTGGTCGGTGTAGAAATCCACTTTTCTACATTGCCGTGGGTCATTCTATGACATAAGTGTATTAGCTACTTACTTTGGGATCAGAGCAATTATGTTGTCCCTATAGTGTGTGTGTTAGTTGTCTAGTAAGTGTCTATGTAGTTCTTTGTTATATTCGTGTATAGGAAAATTAATTAGTTAAGTGAATTGTCATCAAGAATAAGTGAAGTAGAGCCATTTTTAATAATGTATAATAGATAAAGAAAAGCACTCTCTTTTGTTTTAAACCGATTTTTTTTTATTTTATCTGATAGCTTCAACAATTTCCCAAAATTGGGAAACTTAGAGTTCTAGACAATTTAGTCCTTTCATATCTTTTTAATCGGAGCTTTTTGGACACACACATTTGGTACAACGAGACAGGAGGTGAGCTTTTAAAAACTATTGGGCAGCTTTTAGTGTTATCAATAGAAAAATTGAAAATAAGTAGGTTATGATATAAAGAAGAGATAACGAATACTTTAAAGTAATTTTGTATTTATGTTATAATTAATAAATAGTGAATGTAGTTAGTGTAAAATATTTAACTTTACAATAATTGTATAAATACAATTTTAAATTTAAATTCTGTGCTTTACAATTATCTCAACTCCAGCTCTACATTGTATCTTACACTGAATATTTTTGGTCTAAATATCACGTTCACTTCACAAACTATTAAACGTTTGAATATCGAATCGAACAGAAGTTCCATTGTTATCTACATCATCTATCCCTTTGTGATTATCAGCTAGAGAAGGACCAGTCAAACTATATCAGGGTCTTAGATAACTTTCGAGATAACTCATACACCTTGTACCTAATAATCTTCGAGAATGTGCAAATGATTTAAATTATAAATAAATAAATATCTTCACGCAATTCCCAATACAGGGGTAGACAGAGGCCAAGCCTAGACAATTAAGTCCCTTTGACCCACCTTCCACCGAAGATATTTTCGGGACAACGTGACGGGTGGTGAGCCCGTCGCCGCCTTTATGTCCAAGCCAACGATGAAATTCGTACATAAGTTTATTTAAAAAACTCATTGGTACTGCCACCTGGGGATCGAACTCGGTTCTCTCGACTCGAAATTCCGACCACCCAACAACTCGGCTATCGTGACTTTAATAATTTAAATTAGAAAATGTATTTTATTACGCAATTTTATTGACTTTTAAAGCATATTTCTTATGATGAACTTTTATGTGATTAAAAGAGAAAAAAAGTGTTATTAAAATTTCATCTGGCACCGCCGGGTTTCGGCAGAGGTCGCGGGTTCGAATCCCGCCCATGTCTAAAAATACTCTGTCATTAAATGATAACGTTTCACATGAAATGCAGTTTTTCAATAAAATTTTACTTTCATAAAACCCCGATTAAATTTGATCGTTCCCAACACAAAGCTTTCGATCAAGTGAGCTCTACAAAAAATAGGCTAAATTATATATCATTCGCATGCATATTACGGCTCCCTTACGCACCGGACTCATATAAATGCACTCCTATTTAACTTTTCGCGTTACCTAGACGGCCCACGATGCGCGCATTTCAAAATCCTAATCTCACTTCGTTCACCGAAACTCTTACCGTATGCGAAACAATAGACGAACTAGACGTAAACACGGCGAGACAATGCCCGTGTGGCGTATAAACACTAGGTATCCGAGATTCAAGCACCGCACTTTGTTACATCAGAGGCACCAAAAACTTCGCGCGTTCAAACTCTGCGGTTAGTTACACTGTACGCTATTACGCGCGCTCCGTCGCACTGATGGACGGAGCACTAGCGCTCCGCCATGGCCGAACGCCGTTCACTCGGCGGCCACGGTGTTGCCATTGCAATGTTCCCGACCTCCCGACGTACGACACTGAATATTTTTTTAATTTAAGAGTCGTCTGTTGCATTGGTTGTTACTTATTATCAATATTAGCGTTAGACTACGTGTGTTTTTAGATACGTTATTTGTAAATAACGCGAGAAACTTTTTCGAAGTACGTAAAGTTGGGTGTTGAAATTGAAAACGATGTACATAAATGTATGATTTTTATTTTATCGTCGTCATTAAAATATTTCAAATCTAAATGAATGTTAACAAGAATCACCAAAGAAAAAATTACCCACGATCGTGTCCTAAGGAAAGCTCTTCGACGGCTGGCAACATTCAAAAACCGAAGCGACGTTGCCAATTCTCCGAGCGCGGCAAGCAGAGTGCGCGCACAAAAACGCGAACGTTACAATAATGAGGTTAAAGTTTCTGTACACAACTTTTTTTTTTCCGTTTCAATTTTCAGCTGAACGAGCTCGGACGGATAGCTGGTCTCATCCTAAACGGTAATTAATGGTCGGAATAAAGCTCTCCGTTATTAATGACGCTCTTGGAGCGAGGTTCGCGAGGGAAATATAAAAATAATTGCTTAAGCACTTTCTTAGCGTAAGCACTACACACGTGTGTAGTAAATATTTATAGTGTGGTCTAATACGAAAACAATCTGTACTGAAACAAAACAGAGTCCCCAATGGTAAATTATTAGAAAAATTTAAGCAAAAATAGAGCTATTATTTCTTTGTTTGAAAAGCACGGCTAATTTATAACTTCATAGTTTCAACTAAGACACATAGGTGAGTCCTCTTATAAAATAACCTAGTTTAAAACTAACTAAGGAATTGTTATGCATTGAGTGTGTATGTGCGTAATGTATTACTTATAGATAAATATCTTCACGCAATTCCCAATACGCTTGTATTAGGAATTGCGTGAAGATATTTAGACAGAGGTCTAGTCTAGACAATTTAGTCCCTTTGACCCACCTTCCACCGAAGATATTTTCGGGAAAATGTGACCGGTGGTGAGCCTGTCGCCGTCTTTTTTATTAAAATATTGATTCAGTTTTTATAGCAAAATGTTATTCCCCATTGAACATGTTAAATAATCAGGTTTGGAGTGACGCAGCGAAATCTACATGCTTAGAAGAGTTCCTACATTCACACAACATTGCTATATTTTTATATCTTCACGCATTCCCCATAATGGGGTAGGTCGAGGTCAAGACAAAGTCTTTTAAAACAACTTATTACAGGAGCCTATTAGGGACAACGTGTTACGTGGTGAGCCTGTCACCGCTTAATGACCAGGCTAACAATACAATATATTTATTTTACGTATATATTTACACATTAATATTTTTAAATAAATATAAACGTCCGACACGAGTACAAACATTCATATTCATCACACAAATGCTTGTCACTAGCGGAATTCAAACCCGCAACCAGCAACTTCGACGCTGCTTAATTTTTGTTTAGTATTTTTCGAGATGATTGTCCTATCATCTATCATAAGCCAATGGTATATTAAAGAAATTTCCCTTATCGCCTGATACAACACCCCCCAGTAGAAAGAAGGTTGTATATTCCTCTAATACCATACGGCATATCTTTTATATTGTCATTTATCAGAATTCAATGGTATTTTAAAGGCATTTCCCTTATCGCCTAATACGACATCCATGAGCAGAAAGGAGGTATATTTCTCTAATACCACACGGCATATCTTTTATCTTGTCATTAATCAGAATTCAATAGTATTTTAAAGGCATTTCCCTTATCGCCTGTTACGGCAACCAGTGGCTAGAGAGGAGATGGTATATTCCTCTAATACCACACGGCATATCTCACTTTGGACACGACAATTACTAACGTTAGAAGATGTCCACATAGTAACACGCAATCCTTGATAACGCATTATGCGTAAAAGATATCGGTCAAAAGAATCGCTAATCGTATGATAATTTGGTTTTTGTCATGCCGCGAAGGTGATTTCGATTATAATTTATACATGTGTCAATTTCCATATTCAGAGTGGGACGGAAGAGAAGAAGCTAACGCAGCCTTCTTAGCTGGACTTAATTAGATAGGGACAGCATCACATACATTGCTCTGATCACAAAGTAAGCAGCAAAGCAAACACCCAGACCCGAGAAAATGTAGGAAAAGTGTTTTCTGCATTGAACAGATCGGGAATAGATAACGGGACCTCAGTGCTGGCGACACCATGAGAACCGGTGAGTACGCCACTGGTCCACAGAGTACGTACATCAATGACGGGATTATGGACGATTTAATAGACCGATTGTGTCACCAGATCTGGTGCCCTGGGCACCTGTCCGCCTCATCCCGACCGTGAAGCCTATCGTGGTATAAGTCGCCACCTACATAGCCATCTGCTTAGTTAAAAAGGTGAAAAGTAAGAGAAAGGATATTTTTTATACCTTCACGCAATTTCTTACACTGGGGAAGGCTGAGGTCTTCAATGACAATGTTCATTCGACACACTATTTCACCGGAGCTTATTTGACTACTTGACAAAGTGACAGGTGTGAAGTAGAGTTTGAAAGAAAGATGCCACAAACAAAATCTTCTAAATTTACCCGACCGGGATCAAACCCGGGACCTCAGAGCTAGCTACTCCATGAAAACCGGTGTTAACGTCGTCCACGAAGGTCGGAAAATTGTCTGCTTCAGAGGCAAAACTGCAGGCATTAGTCACATGTATCAAAGAGGAATCATACACCTGACTAATGCCTACGTGACTAAGCCCACCGATCCGCTTGATTTAAGTGTCCAGTTGCATCTCGCTCGCGATAGGTGACTGCAGTTCTACTACTCCATGTACAAGCATATATTATGCATGTATTATCAGGAGTCATAAAATTAACCTTTGGATATTTGAACTGTTCATACTCTTCTTACTTTTGGCGTAGTCATCCATTTAATCACTGTATTCGTAGACTACGGCATCTTTAATCAAGTTCATAGTGTCTCTGCCTCTGTCTCTGCTAAGGTTTGCGGGTTCGAAGTCCACTAGAAGCAAATTCTTGTACCATGAGTATGAATCAACTTGATGAATATGAACAACTGGATGATTACATGTATACATCATTATTTATCTACGCGTAGGTACTTAATCAAAATTTATATGTGTCTTATCACGAGCCAACCCATCCGAGTTGTTGGGTGATCGGAATTAGAGACAGGAAAATCAAGTTTGTACCTCTCGAGTAGAATGTGGTTTGAAGGGACTAAATCTGTCTAGATCTTTGACCTCTGACCTGTACAACTCCACTGACTCTACCTCTTTGACTCTACATAAAAATATTTTGTAGTATAATTATGAATAAACTCAAATAGGGGATAGGTACGAAATGCAGAAGTACAAAATGCCTCTATCTCCTCCTTACACCCCCCATCCTGCAATGCTCTATAATGGTCAAGAAGGTCCACTCTAGCAACAGCAGAAGCTGCACTGCCTTTGCTTACATTATTTTTTTTTAATGTTAACAGTGTTAAAATTTGTTCTCCATATGATAATGGTCCACTGCTATACATGGAGACCGGCTGAAGGAGCTTCAGACTAAGAAGGTGACCGATGCGTTGTCATCTTTGAGAACTAAAATGGATTGTCCCACAGCCGGTGTTCACACTGGCCGGCTATACTTTTCAAAACGGAACGCAACTCTTATTTTTTACCATAAAGGTGAGGAGTTTGGTGCGGATCAAAATGACTTTTAGGTCAGATAAAAAATAAACATATAAATACATACGTAGACGGGAACAACATCACATACATTGCTCTGATCCCAAAGTATAAGTAATAAGCTAAAGCAGTTGTATTATGAAATCGGAAACAACGAAGGCACCTCAAACAACAAGCCTCGATAGAATATAGCAAAATTGGTAGAACTCGGCAGTGAAAGACAGATAAGAAGACCGGCGTCTCTTGTCCACGAAAGTAGTCAGAGGATAGAATCTACCATTTTTACAAATGACTAAGTAAAACTTAATGGTCTATATAAACAAAGGTAAACTGTTAGCACCTACATTATGACCTTGTGCCACAAAACTGCTCCACTCAGCTAATCGCGAATTCTCCTGACGCCCAAAATTAACAACCGAATTGCGCATCCACAGTAATTATAACGCGTATAGAATAACTTAGTTAATCGAGAGACGTGACCGCACGATTGGAATAATATTTTCATAAATAATAAATAAATAAATATCCTCACGCAATTCCCAATACAGGGGTAGACAGAGGTCTAGTCTAGACATTTAGGTTTAGGTCTAGTCTAGACGGGTGGCAGACGTCTAAGGCGCAAGGTGTTTGGTACAGTGATCGCTAATCCGCTTGTCAAGCGTGGCGATTGTGAAAAACTCCCTTGCGAGAGAGGCCTATGCCTCTGCCTATTACGATCTATCAAAGTCAACGGCAGGACATGAGCCTCTTCCATAGTTTTAAGTATGTATGTTATGATAAATATTTGATAAGTGATTAATATTAATGACTTCTCTGACAGTCACGACAGCTGACAGTCACAACAGCCGTGTGGTTGGGTCAGCGGAATTCGAATCAAGAGACCCGAGTTCGATCCTTAGGTAGTAGGTTTACACCAATGGTTTTTACACCAATGTACGATTTATATCTTTGGTTTGGACAAAAAGGCGGTGTTAGGCTCATCACCTGTCAATAAGTCCCAAAAAATGTTTTCGGTGAAAGGTGGATCGTAAGAACTTAATTGTCAAGACCTCTGTCTACTCCAATTTTGTTGTTATTTAATTAAAATTAATTATTAAATAATAAACTTATAAGCATTTAATTTTTTCCTTCTCTATTTAACTTACTTTATTCTTAGATGTCACTGAAATAAGGATGTTTTCTCTATAAATTCGGTTTCTAACTGAACCATCACTTTAGTCAAATAACACATAATTTATGAATTAATGTTGGATAAAATACCATCGAGCAAATATTTTTTTATTCATATTCAATACATTCATTGTGTATGATGGGAAGGTATTTTCATACCGACGTATTTCCTACTAACAAAACATTTTACTATTAACTTTTGTAACACGTTTTAAGTTACTAAAATAATGAATAAAATATCAATAAATGGAAATAAATATTAAAATATGTAAAAATGGAAATAAAATATTAAAAAGTCACGATAGCCGAGTGGTTGGGTGGTCGGAATTTCGAGTAGTGAGACCCGAGTTCGATCCCCAGGTGGCAGGCTTGTACCAATGGGTTTTCAATACCTCAGTGACCAAAGTTCAAAACCTTGTAACCAGTTGATATGCTTCTCAATAGAAGAATTATACAAATAAGTAGCATTTAGGTAGAATATTCAGAGTTTGTGAAGACCTCTAATTTTCCCTTTGTTTACCGGACGTATCTGTCAAAAAATCACGTCATAACGTTGAGGAGTGCAGTGGGTTCCATCATCAGCTCAGCTGAGAACTATTATACTACATTACTATTACCTAGTCCTTTGTCTAGAAGTTAACTGAACTAACCCAATTAATTCCTAGATGGAGTACTCCCAGACAGAAAAGGTGTCCACCACATTAAAATGTACATATTTGTAACTCCAATAGCCTTTTACGAAACGGCCATTGTTCACGTACTCTGCAAACACACTAAAACAACAATAATATCCATTTGTCCATACTTTGAGCGCAAGTTTCTCCCATACATAGAGAATAAGGAAACGAATGGAAGGCAAAATGTCGCATTCGTAATCTCTCGGAACACAAAACTTCTCAACTTATCAGTCCTTGGCGACGTTGCCGCTCCTCTCCCCCACTATCGCGCGATAGAGACGGATATAGCCGGCTGGAGGGAGAGAGCGCAGAGCTTCGGATGCGAGAGTGAGACGGCCGATGTGGGGATCTACTGCGCTTTTCATACATGATCCTGTAAGTACGGCGCCGGAGCAGTATTTTCATAAAACGATAAATTGTCGACTTTTATCTTTAGAAATGAACGAAAGCAAAGACGCGCGATTTCATGGCGTTTTTCAATGTGGAATAAACTTAATGTACGTTTATTTCACAACCTGTAAGCTTCATGTTATTTTTTTAATGAGCGGCCCAATAGCTTAGTGTATAGAGATCATGACTGCGACGCCTAAGGCTACAGGACTTTGATTCGTAAAATAAAATAAATAAATATCTTCACGCAGTTCCCAATACAGGGGTAGACAGAGGTCCCTTCGACCCACCTTCCATCGTAGATATTTTCGAGACAAGGTGACAGGTGGTGAGTCCGTCGCCGTCTTTATGTCCAAGCCAACGATATAATTCGTACATAAGTTTTTGAAAAACCCATTGGTACGAGCCTGCCACCTGGGGATCGAACTCGGGTCCCTCGACTCGAAATTCCGCCCACCAAACCACTCGGCTATCGTGATTCTTATAAAAATAGTGAAACTTGCAATTGTGAACTGCAAACAATCGTAGATGATATGAACTAACCAGTAATTACTAGTAACTAAGGTGGCACAGAACTAGACAACGGTTTAACAACAGCAACAACATGTATTGCAAATAAGTGTGACCCTGGCACAAAGAAAGGTCCTCAGCCACCTGCATCCATTGACTCCTCGCAACATAGTGAAGCTTGTGAAAATTCTTTACTGCTTCTGCCTATACGAGGTTGCCACTTTCTTCCCTAAAGGTTATTATTGTACGAACTATGCTGCCAACCAACCACAGCGATACATATATAGATAGGGACAACATCACATACATTGCTCCGATCCCAATGTAAGATGTTTAAGTACTTGAGGTATGGGAATCGGAAACAACGAAGGCACCACAAACACCCAGACCCGAGAAAATGTAGAAAAAGTGGTTTTTCTGCATTGACCCGACCGGGAATCGAACCCGGGACCTCGAGATGGCGACACCTTGAAAACCAGTGTTTACGCAACTCGTCCACGGAGGTCGTCGAAAGGAATGATGGTACAGTAAACTATTTTTGGGAGTGGCTTAAGTTTAGCAGTTCACTTTCGATAGACTGTAAAAAAACAAGTAGAAAAATTATGCCGTCTGGATAGGACGTAAGAATTGAATGCAGTAAGAGTCGAGTAAACCTAAGAAAGCCTTGAAAATAAGCCTTGAAAATGCTATTGGTTTCTAACGGATAGCAGGATATGTATCTATATTTATTTATTTATTTAAACTTCATTGTATCACCTTAAAAATAAGCATAACAATGGCCGAACTTAATGCCTTATCGGCATTCTTTACCAGTCAACCCGAGGCGTTGGAAAAAAATCTATATATTAGATCAAACTTCAGGCAGGCCAATAACGGCCAGCATCGTATGTTTCGAGACCTCTGGTACTGCGGTCGCTAAAGAACAGGCCGAGTGTGGCGAATATCACAAATAGAAATTTTAGAGCGGTAGAGCCACGCATCAGCTTTTGTTGTTGCGTGAATGGGCCGGCTCGACCGGGGAAGTACCACGACCTCACAGAATACCGGCGTCAAGTAGAAGTCTAACAAACTTCTGCGTTTCGTCTCGTGAGTGCAGGTAGCCGGAGGCCCACACACCCCCCGGCAACCCGTCGGCAACGCATCTGCTATGCCTCTGGTATTGCGGGAGTTCATGGGCGGCGGTAATCACTTACCATCACGTAAGCCACCTGCTCGTTTGCTGTCAGGTGAGTAATAAGAACTCGATTGATCAATACGGAATGACATCAGGCATTAAGTTTTCGAAAGCAAACATATCTTCACGCCATTCCCAATACAGGGGTGGACAGAGGTCTAGACAATTAAGTCCTTTCGTACCATCTTCCAGCGAAGATATTTTTGAGACAACGTAATCCGTCGCTGTCTCTGTGTAGTTTCTTTGGGAAATGCGTGAATATAAAAAATATTACAGAAACTATGCTTCGCATAATCCTTCTCCGTAGACTTTTTAACTCCATCTAATGTGACAAATTCTTTACATCGCTAGCGAGTTGTAAACTGGACTTTTTTGCCGCGAGGCCGGCGGGCGTGCATTCTTAACGAAACAGAACCAAGCCGTGGGGCGCACCATTCCGTGTGGTAGCTACGTCGAAAAAAAATATGTAACGCCTCGTCACCTACGATAGAAAATTGTAGGGGCGTTGTTCTAATGGAAAATTGTGGAGGCGGGTCGTAATGGAAAATGGGCTAGTGTATTTAGATTCGATAATACCACTTGCAAATGTTCCACAGGCTGTGTTTATTTATTTATGTATGTGCTTCGAACGATATTTGAAGTGTGCCGTAAATTGTAGTATGGTAGGGGGACTGTGAAAGGTTCAAACCCGGTAAATGTAGAATCGAGATTACCAGTCTGTCAAACATTTTATTGTGATATCGGCACACAAATTTACAATACCTTTATTTGAAATTTATCATATCATCAAGTAGTCACGTAGTCAAGTAGGCATCAAGTGGTTGGGTGTTCGGAATTCGAGTCTACAGATTCGAGTCCGATTTTCCCTTTCTTGCCGCTTACGACGCGAGATGGTAATCCAATATAACTTTTCCCATAGACGCTTAATACGACACCCGGGAAGAGTGGTAGTGGGACATTCTTGAACCGTAACCACAGGGCGATAGGTTCTTTTAAATATAACAGGGTTACTGGCTTCTTTAGACACGAAGAGAGTAATATATAAGCGACTACAGTCGAAAAGCATTTGACAAAACCCCTTTACTCATTAAGACACTACGAAAAATAACCATAACTCCAATACGCTATATATATATATATATATATATATATATATATATATATATATATATATATATATATATATATATATATATATATATATATATATCTTCACGCCATTCCCAATACAGGGGTAGACAGAGGTTTATACAATATAGTTCGTTTCGTACCACCATCCACTGACCAGCCCGTCGTACATAGAAAATTCGAACAATTTTGAAAAAACCCATTGGTTGAAATTGGTTTCAAAATTCAATCACCCAACCACTCGGCTATCGTGACTTAAAACTAAACAAATTAACAAATGACAATCGATAACATAAAATCCATGTTGACACTGGTTCAATATACTAGAATAACAACACTATTTCTTAAAAAATATTCCTAACTTTTTAGTAACTTGATAAGCTTCCCATAGCAAAATGAGCCGACTTGATCACTTAACTGTCAAGGTAAATAAGTCACCATGCCCCCGCTGCCCCCTCATGAAGGGACGATGACAATGAGCGCCCCGGAGCCCCATAGCTGTCGCTAGCAGGGGTGCGCACTTACGCGATTTATTGCCTCTCTTTATTGTCGACTTATTGTATTAAAAATTATGTAGAGAGAAATCACGAGGCTACACGTCCATGAGGGTAGTAAGTTTTTTGCATGCAGTGTAAGTAGATCGATAATTCTATGATATATACGATTTATGTGTTTACCGTAACTTAACATAGAATTGTTAGTTTCGACACTACGCTAACATACTAACTAATGGCAGTCTGGCAGAAAATGACAAAAGGCATCAAGTCCGCCCATTGTTATCCATTTGGTGTAATAATAAAGTATAAATAAATAAATAACTAATCAAGCTCTTGTAAAAAATGGCTAGAATATGAACAATAGTTTGACCTAGATGGGTATAGGTTGGGTATACGATCGTGAGAGATCACGTTAAGGTAGCAAAAAAATTCAACTAAAATTTTTCGTGAAGATGGAATACTGCAGAATAGAACTCGGATGTTTCGCGTGCGGACATTTTAAAGCGAACGGTCTTGGTATTAATTTTGACGACATTCGTGACGAGTGGCATTCACACCAGTATTAAAGGGTAGCCACCTCTGAGGTCCCAGGTTCGATTAACAGACGGGTCAAGGTGTTCGTGGCACCTTCGTTGTTGCTAAATCCATAAGTATTTCAGCCATTTACTTTGGGTTTGGGTTACTACTAGTGCAATTTATGTGATGTTCTTCCTATCAATGTAAATAAGTGAATAAATACATAGACAGGGAAACCCCTATGTATGTATATTTATTTAGTTGGCCGTGTGGGTGATCAGTCCAAGGATCGAACTTTGAAAACTCGCGTAGGTTAATTAGTAAGCTCAGCTTTCGTTCTACCAGGCAGTCATAACTTTCGTGCACGAAACTCTTATAGACACCAAAAGATAACCATGTCTTTTGGTATCCTATAAGCGCTTTTACCATCTAGATCGTGGCGGTAGGCTTTCAGTTCGCGGCGAGCTAAAACATTCAAAAAGCAATTAAAAGCTCGCCTCTTCACTTATGCAACGCCCATTACCGCGCGCACCGACCGATTAATGTTGGAACGAGTCATTTGGACCCCGTGATTTCTCCACGTACTTCCTGAAGTCGATAATAATAAATAAGTACAGAAATATCTTCACACTATTCCCAATAATGAGGTAGACAGAGGTCCAACCAATTAAGTCCTTTCTACCCACCTTTCAGCGGATGCAATTTGGGGCAACGCAACAGGTGGTGAGCCCGTCGCGGTATTTATGTCCAAGACTCCGATTCTATTTCCGATCACTCAACAACCACAACCTATCGTGAATATCGGTAGCGATACATAGAATAGATAAAGTTTTTTTTTTATCTAACGCATTTTTCCAAAACTGGGGTAGATAGAGGTCCAGACAATGAAGTCTTTTCCACTGACTTTTTCCTTATTTGGGACAACTTGACTGTTTGGAGACTCGTAGGTTGACTGGTGCACAAGGAGACCTTACGCCGTTTTAATTTTCAAGCTAATGGCATACAATATTCTTACATAGATATACAAGTATATTAACATAGATAAATATTGAAACATACAAATGAACATCCATAACTGTATGTAGTACTGAATGCACCCGAGATATGTACACATATAGCATACATCACACTAATGTTTGCCCCAAGCGGAATTTGATCTCGCAACCCCACACTTCAAATGCCGGATCACTACCAACTGGCTAGTCACGATAGCCGAGTGGTTGGGTGGTCGGAATTTCGAGTCAATAGACCCGAGTTCGATCCCCAGTTGGTAGGCTCGTACCAATGGGTTTTTCAAAAACTTATGTACGAATATCGTTGGCTTGGACATAAAGGCGGCGACGGGCTCACCACCTGTCACGTTGTCCCGAAAATATCTTCGGTGAAAGGTGGGTCGAAGGGACTTAATTGTCTAGACTCGGCCTCTGTCTACCCCTGTATTGGGAATTGCGTGAAGATATTTATTTTATTTACTACCAACTGGGCTATTGGGCCGTAGCATTCGTGAATATAAAATAATATTAACAGTATTAAGTAAGAAATGTTTACTCTAACGTTCTTTGTTAGATTTATAACTAACTACTAATGTAAAAGTTGAAATTGCATCTCTTTAACTAGTTAGTGAACGGTTTAAAGTTAACAATCGAAGTTAGCCTCGCAGTTACTGTCCGTTGAAACATTGAAATTATAGGGCGCGGCCGAGTGTTAACTATATACCATTCCACTAAGTTATTCTATTTCAAATGTTCTATTAGAAAACATACTATGTAATATCTATCTGTATATGACCTCCGTGGACAAGTGCCGTACTGGCTGGTTTTCTTATATCGCCAGTTCAGAGGTGTCGGGTTCGATTAAAGGACTGGTGAGTGCAGTAAAACACTGTTTCTCCGGTCTGCGTGTTTGCGAGAGATCTACATTCTGCTGGGGACTAGTACAGGACGTAACGTTAACATGTTTTTTTTCTAATTGTTATTATTGAAAAAGTATGAAGAAGCATAAATAGTAGAATATTACTTGACTTTTGTTGCTTCTATTATATGTATGATTAATTTTTATTTCTATTATTCTATCGATAAGACTATGTTATAAGATTATTATTCTCTATGTCCTGTACTCTGTGTTTCCTATATACGCTCGTTTTTCCAAATATAAAAAACAGTTTTAACCTACCATCATTTTGCATTTGCGAGTTATTTTCAATAGTTACTTTAGATAAAATTGACATTAATTGACAATAAATACATTAGTCGCGCAAACAACTAAAGCACAGACCTACAATAAACAACACCATAGAGGTATTTTCACACTACGATAAAATACATTTAATTGAATATTAAAAACAAACAATACAGAAGGCGTGCACCCATCGCATGCGACTTTTTGTCGTCTCCACACCACCTGTTATAAGTTCTATACAATAAAATCGAAACTGTTAATATTTAAAATCCACCATGGCGATGATAATGAATAAATACATACATACATTGCTCTGACCACAAAGTAAGCAGGCACTTGTATTATGGAATCAGAAACAACGAAGGTACCACGTTCCGTTTTTATTTCGTACAATACAATATATACCTGTAAATATCCATCCATACGACTGTGCGTTTAAAAGTAGCACAGGACACATCAATTACAATCGAAATTAGATGGGGGGGAAACCAAGTATTTCAATGTAAAGCCGAGTAAGGATAAACGGGTGACCGCATAGGGCCTAGAACCGCGACTCGGTCAACGACATGGGAACAAACAAGACGTCGCATATCTACCCTCTCACCCCGTAGGTGGCTAACACCTGCACAAATCTATGCTTATAAAGTCGGTGTGACCATGTTTCCATACTACGTACGGATAACAAGGACTTTTATGATTTTTTTGCGGCCTTTATAAGTACAATAGAATAGGCTTTAAAGAAGAAAAAGCATTTCTCCACGCCATTTCCAATACCGAGGTAGACAAAAGTTCAGATTAATTAAGTTCTTTCGACTCATCTTTAATGGAAGACACTTTTGGGATAACGTAACAGGTGGTGAGCCTATCGTTGTCTTTTAAAGAAGAAAAAAAATAAACATTAGCACCCAGTAGGATCTTAAGTCTACAAGTTTTTTCCTCAAGATACAATGTTTCCTGAAGAACAACAAAATTTTGAAGACTGTCTTATCCTAGAACTCTGGTTCAGTATTACATTCTTACCAAAAAGAGTGTAAAACAATTTCAGTAAGGCTCTGAAGTAAGATCTGATAAAATTACGAGCTTTTCAGTCCTTGGACATGAACACGCATCATCCCTGACCTTCTTCTTCTTAAATGATTTGCAGGTGATATGGCCCTAGCCCCCTGATCACATTAAAAAAAAACACTGACTGACTGTCCTGTAGTTAGCCACCGAAGACGTGGCCGACCGACTCTTAACGCACGTATCGCAGGTCCGACGGAGGTAATAATAGCGTTACGGGCGCGGCGCACGCGCCGATCGACAGATGTTAGCTCTCGGGGGCGCTCGGCGAGCCTCGGGCGCATCCGGCTCCTTGGGGTTGCTTAGGCGATGGTAGTTTTAACTTCTTCCAATCTTTGTGTGAACGCACGGAGCCTTGAAAGGAGTTTCGTTTAGGTTTAATAAAAAAGAAATGGTTAACAGATTGTTATTAGTTTTTGAAGTGGCTTCAAAAAATTATGCTATGGTGGGTTTAAGAATTTATCACCTTACTCTTTTTTCGTGTGAGTCGTAAGTGGAGAGTAAGGGAAAAGCCTAAAAAATAATATTACTATTTTTATTATGTTAAGAAAATGAAATTGAAATGTATCCGAAAATATCTTCAATAGAAGGTGGGATGAAGGGACCTCTGTCTATCCCTGTATTGGGAATTGCGTGAAAATAATTATTTATTTATAAAGAAAACGATCTACTAAAATATTCTGCATAATACGAGTAGCATTTTTTTTTTTCAAATTAATACAAAAGTCTAAACATTTACTACATAAATTTCAAATGAAAGTCGCCATAATTCATATAATTATTTGTCCTTCGCGTGCGCTCGCGCATCGCCTTATAATTTCGTAAATTCAATAACATAAAGCGAAACGAGAATAAAAGTCCGTATATCGGGCCCCTCCGCCGAGTGCGGGGCCGCGTGAAAAGAGATCGCCATTCAAATCCCACTCCCCTAGCCTTTTGGCCTTTTTTTTCTTCCACGGTCGTTCAACTTGTCTTTTGATGGGATAAAAATGACTATTGAAAGGTTTAGCGTTCCGCAAAGAAAAATTCAAACCGATGCAAATTATGAATATTTTTAAAACTAAATTACTAACTAACATGTACCTCGGTGACAGGTTCTTTGAAATATCAGCAAAGATATAAAACAAAAAGTCGATGTCGATGCAAGTTCGTAGGCAGCACTGGACTAAAAAAAAGATAGATGAAAATACACTGCATAATCACGTACTATTTTATTGATATCATCCAATGAATAACATAGATAGGAGCAACCTACTCCTGACGACTTACGTAGAGTGCCAGTACACATCGGTTTTCATAGTGTCACCAACTCTAAGGTCCCGGGTTAGATTCCCGGTCGGGTCAATGTAGAAAAACCACTTGATCTGCATTTTCTCGGGTCTGAGTTTTTGTAGTTACTTCGTTGTTTCTGATTCCGTAATACAAGTGTTTAAGCTGCGTACGTTGGGATCAGAGCAATGGATGTGATGTTTTTTCCCTATGTATTTATGTATGTAACACATAAAAATATGGAAGAAAATTGTTCACTGAACCCATCAAAAAAACCGTAAGTGTATTCTGCGCTTACGTCGTTTTGCATTCGGACGACATATTACGAAAGGGTAGATTGATGATGTGTACTCACTTACACATATTAAAATGCGAACGCTTTTCGAAATTTATCTTTAACACCGAAACGGTAAGTTTATTATTGAACGAGCCTCGATATTTTAATACTCATTTTAATATCCTTTGTGCGTAAATTTCAATAAGAGTGCATGTAGTGCGTGCGGTTATGTACTAGTCGGTAAATCCATTGGTCTCCGGTCTCCGCTCACCGCGGCCTTCCCTACGCTTGTGTGAGGCGAAGTAGCGATGTGCGGTCTACAGGCCGATGGACAAATTGCATTATTATACGGATAACTAACCTTAACAATAGTTCGAGTAATGCAAACTCTTCATTTGCATTTTGTAGCCACACATGTATATGCTGTAAAATGACACGTCCAAACTGCACTTTGCAGGACTCTCGTCCTATCTTACTTCCAATTCTTCCAACAAACTGCGAAAGTTTTTAAGAATATATGGATTTTTGTTTCTCAATCACGCCTAACCACCTGAACGAATCTGGATGAAATTGGCACATAGGTAAGTTATAGTCTGGACTAGCGTATAGGTCACACATTTTATTCCAGAATAACGCATCTTTCCCGTGGGAGAAACATTAAACATGACTTTGCTTTATAGTCTCCACCCAACCACTCGGCTATCGTCACTTCTTTCTTTTATAGTCTTTGATTTGTTATATTGACAATCCGTATGAGGTAGGATAGTTTTACTATTATTTTTGTTACACATCACATAAACATGAACATGACTACCAGTAAAAATATTTCTATTCATCACACAAATGTTACCCCTAGCGTCTCGAATCAGCAAGGCAGGGCATTCGAAGACAGGGTCACTGCCAACTCGATTATCGAGACGTTTAAAGTTATTTCTAATACGAATTATTGCATGAAAGGTCATTCAAATGTGTTGGAGTGATTAACAGGAACAAATAAAGAAATAAATACATGTATAGATAAGGACAACATCACATACATTGCTCCGATCCCGATGTAAGATGCTAAAGCACTTGTGGTATGGGAATCGGAAACAACGAAGACACCACAAACACCCAGGCCCGAGAAAATGTAGAAAAAGTGATTTTTCTACATTGACCCGACCGGGAATCGAAGCCGGGACCTCAAGATGGCGACACCTTGAAAACCAGTGTTTACGTCACTCGTCCACGGAGGTCATCAATGATGAATACAAGTAATGTTATTAGGCATAAATAATAAATAAATAAATATCTTGACGCAATTCCCAATACAGGGGTAGACAGAGGCTTAGTCTAGACTATTAAGTCCCTTCAATCCACCTTCCACCGAAGATATTTCTGGGACAACGTGACAGGTGGTGAGCCCGTCGCCGCCTTTATGTCCAAGCCAACGATGTAATTCGTACATAAGCTTTTTTGAAAAACTCATTGGTACGAGCCTGCCACCTGGGGATCGAGCTCGGGTTTCTCGACTCGAAATTCCGACCACCCAACCACTCGGCCATCGTGACTATATATTTAGTATATAGTAGTATATTAAAAAAAAAAGAACTTAAATAGAACTTCGAAGCTGGCCTTCGACTACCAACATCAATCATAATCGTTAGTTACAAATTGGTCTGGAGTCCACGTTGAGGCAAGTCCAATTAAATGATTACTTGGAAAATGAGAACTACTTAGAATCAAATAACATAAATTGCCTACCGCGAGACCTAACCCAATGGTGCAGGTGAAAGTCGGTCCTAAATGGGTCGAGAGTTTGACAGTTAGCGGTAATGATTAATTAAAGTTAAATATTTTTTACGTCGTTTATTATAAATTCATATCAATCCTTTGAAAGTTAACCTTAATACGTACTTGAAATTTGGTCTTAAATTTTATTACAAAATAAACTTTGATCAACAGCCTAGTAGACAGTGATCCTGCCATAGTGGCTAATGGTCGCGGGTTCGAATCTTACTGGGCTAACATTTGTGTGATGATAAAAAATTTTCGTGCCCGAAAATTTATTATCATCACACAATTATTAATGTTTATATGTATGAATATTTATCTATATTGTACGCATTATGGTGTAAGTCTTTATATCCTACTACTATACAGTTGCGAAGAATCATAAAATCCTGCTTTGGGAAAGATGAAGTGTGTTATTATTTAAAATTGTCCTAATTTATGTCAATAATTTTAAAAAATCATGAAAAATTCTCACATATAAGTACATAAATGTCACGGTCAACACATTCATTATACAAACAAATCTTTACACCAAATCATCAAAAATCGTGTAGTTGGTAGTGGTGACCCTGCCTTCGAAGCGATTGGTTGCGGATACGAATCCCAATAGCGGCTAGCATTAGTATGATATATGTATTTGCTTCTTTTCGAGTCATGGATGTTTATAAATAATTATTTATGACAGTATAAAGCATAGTCGGCTTGGACACTGATAGTCTCACCACCTGTCACGTTCTCCCAAAATAAGATCCGATAAAATAAGAAAAGCACAAGTATAGAAAAATTAAAAGTTAATAATTGTTACCCAATAACCATATAACAAAAACAAAGAGCTACTAACCTATAGACCAGACAAATTAAAAAAAAAAAAACTACTTTAGCATTTCTTATGCGCATAAAGAAGCTTTTTTTTCCATCGAATGGTTTTGAATAAAATAACACAAGCGGATACAAAAGCGTCGAGACAAGCGTCGTAAGCTCACGTCTTATACCTGCAGTAGAAAACTGGATGTAGCAACACCTGCCGTCGGCGCGAGCGCTAACTACGATCAACCATCAATGCCCGGGCCGTGCGCGGTGTTTTTATTCACAAATAAATTATTTATACGTCGCGATGACGCTGCAACACGGTGTTATTGATACGCGGTGCTAGCGAGGAAGCGCTCTAATGGTTGAAAAAAAAAAAAACACTCGTTAGATAATGATAACGAGACAGATGAGATGAAAAACTGGAATTCGTTGAAGACATAAAATGCCGGCTTCCGTCGATGTTGAAACGATTTTCCAATGCCACTATACTTTCCAGTTAATATGCGTGATGATACATATGGTTTTAATTTTACAGATAACGGTAAAATAATGTATCTCAAGTTCATATCTTAATGCTATGACAATATTTTTCAAATGCTCTGTTTGTAGTTTGTGTACTGTTTTGCGTGGTAATTTTCTATTAGAATAATTTTGTCATGAATGAAGAAAAACATGTTCAAAAACAACTTTACGCTAACTAACTCATTTATAATCAGGGGAATGGCGTAAGACGAAAAATATGTGGAAATTCTATATGGTTTAAGGCTCCAGAATAGAAAACAATGAGTCTGGGAGAATTGTATTTATCAATTGATAAGTATATGTACATGTATATGCGTGCACCGTGAATACAAAGTAATTTTGTATCAAGTTTCTACTTATTTCTATGTATATTTCTTCCAACCAGACTTGTGACTGGAAAAAAATTCCAAATGTTTAACATTTACGAATCATAATAATACATATGTGCATATAAAATGCATAAAACTTATATACGATTTAGATCGTTAGTTTGGGGTCATGTAGACGGCGACAGGCATTTCTTTGGTGAAAGGTTTACCGAAAAGACTTAATTGTCTGGACCTCTGTATGCTGAAGTATTGGAAATGGCGTGAAGATTATATACCACCCACAAAGAGGTGACAATAATAATAATAAATAAATAAATACAAACAAAGACAGGGACCTATGATCCCAACAGAAGCAGCTCAAGCACTAGTATTATGGAATCAGAAACAACGAAAGCACTACTAACACGCCCCGAGAAAATGTAGAAAAAGTGGTTTTCTACATTGTTCGATGGAGCTTGCGACACCATGATCACCTCTGTCTACCCTAGACTAGACTTCTGTCTACCCCTGTATTGGGAATTGCGTGAAGATAATTATTTCTTAATAAAGTAGGAGTGGTCAATAAACCGCGGTTACGTCAGAAATACCACAAGGCTCGGAGTGTTAATAAAACGGTCTCGCCCCACACCTGGTGCTCACCTCCTGCTTGCACTTGTCCGCCTGCGCCGCATCCAGATGCGAGGCAGCGACGCGAGGGGGTGTTGCGCTCGGAAGAGTGTGGAACACCTGATATTGCGCTCTTTCATAAAACATAACTTCAAGAATGAAGACCCATCTACGAGTATATCTCGCATTGTTAAATATTATTTTTTTTTAATAAAAATTCAATAATTGGGGTTTCAGAAATCAAGACAATTGTCTGTTCAAATAATATTTAAAACACATCGTACACCATTTTCATGACGACATGATAGCCCATCAACCCGTCGCCCTATTAGTGTTCAAGCAAACAATACAAATGATAGATATATAAATAAATAGTTCAATGATTGCATCTTAATCTGGACCAAGTACTAGTTTCCTATAGCGTATTTACTTATGTCGAGTTATATTTGTAAGTCGCGATGTATATGCCTATATCATAGTCAATTTTGATGGTTACTCAGTAAGAATGAAAACTTATACAAATGATAGTATGCGACAATAAGTAGATAAAAAGCCTTCGACACTTAACTGAAGCTTAATATTCTTTATAAATAATAAATATAAATAAATATAAATATTATTATTTATATTTATTATTTACGAATTACGAAGTACGAATTTCATCGTTGGCTTGGATATAAAGGCGGCGACGGGCTCACCACCTGTCACGTTGTCCGGAAAATATCTTCGGTGGAAGGTGGGTCAAAGGGACTTAATTGTCTAGACTTGACCTCTGTCTACCCCTGTATTGGGAATTGCGTGAAGATTATTTATAAGGTACTTAATATTAGGCATTGCTGCTTTCGATAGGTGATAGACTGCCACCTTCCCGCCTAGGAAACGTTCGAGGCAGTACCACACTCAAACCTACTGCCAAATACCAGTGTGATAAATAATCAATACATATATCGGAACAACATCATATACATTGTTCTGATCACAAAGCAAGCAGCGAAAGCAATTGACTTATGGAATCAGAAACGAAGGCACCACAAACACCCCACTGAAATAACTGTTGTGTTCAGGTTTGAAGCCTGCAGAGATCCAGAAGGTGACTACTACGTATACATATAAATCCGTAGATTAATTTCCCATCATTATACGTACAATTTGAGCTATTATTTTATATGTGGTGTTATAGATACGGCATCTCACGTGACCGGTTCGCGGGTACAATCGCGTCTGGACCGCAGGGGCCCGGCAGGGGTCAATCAAAAGTCGATACGATGAACACCTGGTCAACATATTTGCATACCGGCGCGACACTAGTGTTATTGATGGTTTCGAGTTCGTTTCGAGTTGTTTTCGTAACCAATATTCACTCAATGACGTTTATGTGATATTAAAACTCCCGGCTCGCTGTAACTCAACATTAACCAAAGGGAATCTTGTCTTGTCGGACATTTAAAGTGAATTATGAAACCGACATCCGCAGCGTTTCTCAAGATTCAAAAATATAGACAAACTAGATGTTAGGTGCTCAATTATGGGTGAAAATTAATAATTTAAATCAGTAAAGAATGCTCGAGTGTTTACCTGTTTGAACCATCCATCAAGATACTTTTAGAATACAATAGACGGCAACGGCAACTTTGGTTGCTATGACCACCAGCTCCACCGGGGCAGACCCTTATTGATTACCAACGCAGCGATAGTAAAAAGAAGCAGCTTGTGCTTGGTTCTGCATTACATCTGATGAAAATGGTAATTGGAGGCTCACATCTTTTTTTTCCTCCTTCCTCTTTCTCCATTACTTACCTAAAGGTGCTACGCATCCTTATGCCCACTGCTATTGCTAGTGTACATGGCGTTGGTGACTCATCATCATGTGAATCTATTGCTCGTCTATTCAAATAATATAAATAATTTATATCTATCAAGTTAAAATAAAAGCAATCGAATCGAATTAATATCGAAAACTAATAGTATGGTGGAGTTGTCAATCCATCTATAACAAATGCGAGTTTTGTCTTAATGCGAACATTTGTATGCGCGCGCCGCTGGCTGAACCGCGGTGTCTTGTTACACCGGGCATCGTTTTAGGCTAAATGATTCAGGAAAAAAAAACAATTAATAGCGGCATAATGGCCGCCCGCGAGCAGAGGTGAAAAATGTCACGGTTACATTGCCGAAAGGTGAAAGAGATCAAAGGACTTGCGCGTTGGACTGTTCTGAGGCGCACGCGCAACGTCACAGGGACAACATCGCATACATTGCTCCGATCCCAATGTAAGATGCTAAAGCACTTGCGGTATGGGATTCGGAAACAACGAAGACAACGACCGGGAATCGAGCCCGGAACCTAGAGCGACACCTTGAAACACCGGTTGTGTTTACGTCACTCGTCCACGGAGGTCGTTAAACATATTGAAAATATATAGATATACGAGTATAACCTGCCGTGTGGTTGCGACGTAAGATTATAACATTTCATCCACCCTATCTTGCCGTGGGTGTCGTAGGACACGACTAAGGGAAAAGCCTTGAAAATGCAATCTGCTACCCACAGATGGCGAGAGAACGATCGCGAAAAATCTCAGACCAAAACTCAAGAGACCGGTAACGAGCACAGCGTCTAAAGTGGAATGTGTCTGGTACAACGATTACCTAAGCGTAGCGATGTCATGAATTTTGTATAGTCGCCTCTTACGACACCTACGGGAAGAAAAAGGATAGCAAATGCATACACTGATACGAGATGTCATTTGTCCGGAATATTCGGAGTTTCAAGCATCATCTGGCTATGGCCATGCTTTCACAGAGGCGTGGCCGGCCCTCGCACTGACCGATAGCGCTATCGGGGGAACGTTCGACGTGACTCACGGATAGCACGTGTCCCGGCGACAGCACGCGCCCGGCCACGTACACCACGGACTCTGCTCTCTCACTCTGCTCTACAATTACGCATGACTTCCTCTAGTAATCTTGAGTCAATAGCCTAGTCAATAGCCTGACATTCGACTATCTTCGTGAACCACTCCAGACAAGCATTGCAGCTTAGTTATGTTAATAGGCGTTGGTAGTATTAAAATAAATAAATATCTTCACGCAATTCCCAATACAGGGGTAGACAGAGGTCTAGTCTAGACACTCAAGTCCCTACGATCAACCTTCCACCGAAGATATTTTCGGTACAACGTCACAGGTAGTGATCCCGTCGCCTTTTTTTACGTCCAAGCCAACGATGTAATTCGTACAAAGTTTTTGAAAAACCCATTGGTACGAGCCTGCCGCCTGTGGTTCGAAATCGGGTCTTTTGACTCTAAATTCCGACCACTCGGCTGTCGTGACTTATTGCTACTAGTATTCTTTTCAAAAGTAAAATCTTATATTTAAATAAAACCACTTAGTCTTCGACAGACTTCGAAGACAAAGTGATAAAAATCGTGGGGGGAGGGGGTGCATGGTTCGCGCGTAGCAACCTTGTATCGTCGTGATGATATCACATACATTGCTTTGACCTCAAAGTAAGCAGCTAAAGCAGTTGTGTTATGGAAATGGAGACACCACAAACACCCAGACCCGGGAATCAAACCTGGGAACTCACAGATGGCGATACCGTCGAAATATTCTTAGGCGATGTCGCTTGGGTGTTCTGATCCATCTCCAATGTAATACTTAACGCTTTCACACTGGAATTCGAACCCGAGACCATCAGTAACTTAAGTGCAACACCGACTCAGAACGTATTTTAACAGGTAATTAATTAACATAGTATTCGAATTCTATTTAAAAGTAATCGGTTGATCAACATAATATATGTATATTAAATCTCGTGCGCTAATTAATTCACCAAATATTACAAACGTGGTGCAGCTGATGGGGAATCATTAACCTTCTCACATAACAGCACCATAGATTATAAAATTAATAGTGTTTGTGGTGCCTTCGTTGTTTCCGATTCCCATACCACAAGTGCTTTAACATCTTACATTGGGATCGGAGCAGAGTATGTGATCTATCTATAAATGTACCTACATAGTATAAAAATAATACGTTATACTGTTATGATTTTATAACAGTTCTTGATACTCCATGTCAGGATATTCCCAAATACCAATATAGCTACTACTACTTATCTTCACGCACAATTCCTAACAGGGTAGCCAGAGAGAACAGTTCGCCAAGTGTCACGATCCTTACATACCTCTTTCGCTTCTTTCAGATTAATCATTTTCTTCATACACGCACGTCTAGGTATCCGAGTACTCTTGACATTCGAGCAATTTACTGACACGGTTTTCGTAAGTTCACCTTCGCCGCTTTACACATTGTCCTAAAAATATCTTCGGTGGAAGGCGGATCGAAAGGACTTAATTGCCTAGACCGCTGTCTACTCTAGTATTGGGGATGGCGTGTAGTATTAATTTATTTCAACAAAAATATCTTCACGCAATTCCCAATACAGGGGTAGACAGAGGTCTAGTCTAGACAATTAAGTGCCTTCGACCCATCTTTCACCGAAGGTTTTTTCGGGACAACGTGACAGGTGGTGAGCCCGTCACCGTCTGTATGTCCAAGCCAACTAAATAATTCGTACGTAAGTTTTTGAAAAACCCATTGGTACGAGCCTGCCACCTGGGGATCGAACTAGAGTCTGTTGACTTGAAATTCCGACCACCCAACCACTAGACTATCGTGATTTGTTTCAACGTTTCGAAAATTTATCAATTAAAACAAATATTATCACTCGCAGGTTGCAGAATACTCGGTGACTCAATGCACATTAAAGAGATACAATTATAAGCATGACGCACCAATTCGAAATGCAGATTGTTATTTGTAACGAAATAATATAAATATTGTATAAATGGTAACATTTCGTTCTGGATAAAACGGGATGAAATGAACTCAGAAATAATTGATCCGATATTATTGATACTACGTTAATAAAAGAGGTATGAAAGGATCGTGACACTTGGCAATCTGTTCTCTCTGACTACCCCGCCAGGGACTGTGCGTGAAGGTAAAATAAAATAAATAAAAAAAAATAATATCTATAAATAAATATCTATAAAGTCCACTACAAGCCTCTTCCATAATCATGGGTCATAGGTCTGTTGAATTTTGGTCTTGCTATTTTTCGAGAGATTATTCCTGCCACGTAAATATGTAGAATATTCCCACCATCTAGATAGCTAATAGAACATATTGAGGACGTTTCCCTTACGTTTCCCTCGCCGCCTCACGACGCCCACGAGAAGGGGGTGGTATGTTGTTATTCCGATACCATACGGGAATTTTCAGCATAAGACCGCGTTTACAATGCTAGGCCGGTTAGTGGACGGTTTAGCCCCTGTAGGCCCAAACTTATCTAGAGGTTATTAAGGACAAGTATATAGATACGTAGTAATTCAGTTTAATGTTACTTTAATTACTATTATTTATTTATATTATAATTACGAAAGTATGTAAGGATGGATTGATGTTTGTTACCCTGGCACGCTAAAACTACTGAACGGATTCTGATGAAACTTTACAGTAATAGGCAACAACAACGTATATAAATAATATACATAAAAATAAATATCTTCACGTTATTCCCAAAATAGAGGTAGACAGAGGTCTAGTCTAGACAATTAAGTCCATTTTACCCACCTTCCCCCCGAAGATATTTTCGGAACAACGTGACAAATGGTGAGTCCATCGCCGTATTATATGTCCAAGCCAACGATATAATTTTTAAATAAGTTTCTGAAAAACTCATTAGTACGAGCCTGCCACCTGGGGATCGAAATCGGGTCTCCAGACTCGTAATTCCGATCACCCAACCACTGGGCTATCGTGACATTGAAATAACATACATTTCACATAGAAAGTTCTTTGTCTTTACAACTCACCTCGCCGATCCAACGCTCGTCGTGTTCACGGACAGGTCCGGGAGTCGAGCCCGCATGCGAGCGTATTGTAAATTTTTCGCGGGTGCTTGACCGGGGCTATTTCCGGCCGAGAATCGAACCGCCACTTTATCGCCCGGGGGAACGACATCGACGCTGGGGCGAGTGATAGACGGACGGCGAGAAAGCGAAAATTTAATAATGCAATCGATATAATTCCAAGTCAATTCCAACTATGTCTTTGCTTTTTTCTTTTTTTTTTTTCTTTGCATACTTTCCGACACTGAGGTAGTCAGAAGCACGGACAATTTAGTCCCTGTAACCCAACTTACAGTGAAGCAAGGTCACAGACGACAAGTCGTGAGCCTATCGCCCTTTTAGAATCCAGTATTATTTATATATGTTTATATTTACATCTTAAAAACAAACAAAACAGCAATATTTCAAACGACCTCTTTGTCTAGTAATGAGCATTTAGTAGGAATTTGTAGTCAAAAAAGTTGTGCGTCATGATAATACCGGGTTCATTCTTTCGAGTGGCAGTTTCCATATAACCTAACAGTCAGAATAGTATGTTGTTTGTCAACCTCTATTCACTGACGACCTCCGTGTTGCGTGAAAAGTGGTATTCTACATTGACCGTCCGTGAATCGAAACCGGGACCTTAAAGATGGCGATACCATGAAAACCAGTGTGCACTCCACTCGTCCACGGAGATCGTCAGAGTTTCTGTTAATATAAAAAAAATCGACAGTATTCGTATTTACGTTGTTAAAAAGGTAATATAGAAAGAAATAAGTAACACTATTTCTTTCTAGATAATTACGTCTTTATTATGACACTATGACAAGATGATAAGGAAATCCTTGCATACAAATTAATCTAAATGATTGAAAACATCTCGTTCAAATTAAATTCTCAATTATTCAGTGTATCATATTAATAAACGAAGACGGTTTCACTTCTTAAACAAATAAGACACTTCACAGCATTTGAAATGAAATCATCATAGCCTGAAATCCATAATAATGTTTGACAACACAAAACAAACATTAAAAAGTGAGCTTTTAAAACGTATAATCGCTTCCACTCGCGTATTGGTTCATGCGACCGGATGCGCTAACTGTGCACCGTTGCTGTGAACACGCGGGATGAACTTAAAGCTTACTGTTACCTCCGCAGAACACCGCACCTACCTCCCACACTGCACACTACACTGCACACTCACCTGCGGGGACAAATAAAAACCAATTAATTTGTGTCTTCAATAAAAAAGCACTTACGTATAAACATTATGATTACATTGTTTGACTACATTATTTTTATAACCAAATATATCAGTAATTATTATCGCAGAGTTACATTTTTTCCATTTTTTAATCCAATTTTTATTCTTTCGCATTCCTAAGCCAGTGGATAATCCGAAAACGAGACAATTTACTCCTTTAGATACACATTTAGCACTGAGCTTATTTTGGTAATACAATACAGGTGGTAGTCCCACCACCTATTTCTTCAAGTTTGCGACCCAACTATACAAATCAATTGGCACGAGCCTTCCTTCTGGGGGTTGAACTCGAGTCTCCCGATTTGAATTTAGATGACTTTTGATTTTCACCGCTTCAACTATAGTATAATAAAGAAAATAAGCTACCGGACGTACCTAAATTTCAGATCTCATAACAAAAAGATTTTTTCAAAGTAAATGTTCTAAAAACTTCAAACACACACACACACACTCCGTATGTTGTACAGCTTAGAAAGTATCGGGTAAGAATCTATCAACCACATTCTTCACGTAAGTGTTAAAAGAGAAATATTAGAGCCTTAAAATCTCCTGACCTTTGGAAGAAGTAAGAAAGAGGCTAGGCCCGCACGTTCTTTCTTTAGTAGAGTTTAATGAAATTCCATTATCTCAGTCTACGCCGGTTGACATATATGAACATTTACATGTTTACCAAAAGCTTTTATAAAAGCTTACGTTTTTAATATTTAACGTCTGACCTTTTCGCAATCCCACCTGTTGTTATGGTGATAAATTTCTAGACAACAAACACAATGGTACAAGTTATCCTTGCGTTCAGATAACTTGCCATAACAAAGCCATTAAAAGGTTTCTGCGGGACCTTGGCCTATCTAGATTGACTAAAGCCACCTTGGCAATCGGGGATCTCAGTACAAGATATTATACGCCATAAAAATCCTGAAGAAATACCTGAACCAACATAACACATGTTGGTTCAGGTATTTCTTCAGGATTTTTTCAGTTTTACTTATTAATCGCCAGTCACAATACCCATGGGAAGAAATGGGGAAGAAGGGTATGCTCCGATACCACATGACACGACACTAGAATATTAACGAATATAAAGATTTTTTCAAAGTAAATGTTCTAAAACTTCAAACACACACACACACTCCGTATGTTGTACAGCTTAGAAAGTATCGGGTAAGAATCTATCAACCACATTCTTCACGTAAGTGTTAAAAGAGAAATATTAGAGCCTTAAAATCTCCTGACCTTTGGAAGAAGTAAGAAAGAGGCTAGGCCCGCACGTTCTTTCTTTAGTAGAGTTTAATGAAATTCCATTATCTCAGTCTACGCCGGTTGACATATATGAACATTTACATGTTTACCAAAAGCTTTTATAAAAGCTTACGTTTTTAATATTTAACGTCTGACCTTTTCGCAATCCCACCTGTTGTTATGGTGATAAATTTCTAGACAACAAACACAATGGTACAAGTTATCCTTGCGTTCAGATAACTTGCCATAACAAAGCCATTAAAAGGTTTCTGCGGGACCTTGGCCTATCTAGATTGACTAAAGCCACCTTGGCAATCGGGGATCTCAGTACAAGATATTATACGCCATAAAAATCCTGAAGAAATACCTGAACCAACATAACACATGTTGGTTCAGGTATTTCTTCAGGATTTTTTCAGTTTTACTTATTAATCGCCAGTCACAATACCCATGGGAAGAAATGGGGAAGAAGGGTATGCTCCGATACCACATGACACGACACTAGAATATTAACGAATATAAAGATTTTTTTAAAAAGATTTACTTACAAATAACTAACTTAAGCCGTGTGGTAACGGTGTAAGAATATTACCACTCCATTTTATCCCGAGGGAGTCGTAAGAGGCGACTAAGGGAAACATCCTTGAACATTGTTGTGGCAACCGATAGATTGCGGGATAAACATCTCTAAAAATATCAGACGAAAATAATCAGACCGAAGATGGGCAGCATTGTCTAAGGTGCGAGGTGTCTAATACTACGATCGCCAATCCGCCTGCCAAGCGTGGCGATTATGGCATATCCTCCCTGTGGGAGAGGCCTACGCCCTGCAGTGGACTTTTATAGGCCGTTATGTATGTATGTAACTAACTTAACAAACATAATACGTATTCTGTTACATGTTTCAAATGAATCAAACATTTAAATAAATAAATATCTTCACGCAATTCCCAATACAGGGGTAGACAGAGGTCTAGTCTAGACAATTAAGTCCCTTCGACCCACATTCCACCGAAAATATTTACGGGACAACGTGACAGCTGGTGAGCCAGTCGCCGTCTTTATGTCCAGGTATTTTGAAAAAAAATCCATTGGTACCAGATGTCTGCCTGAGGATCGAACTCGGGTCTCTCGACTCGAATTCCGATCACCCAGCACGGAACGCAGTTTGTCATCGAGACAAACGTTATCATAAAACATAAAATATCTATTGCAGACACAGACCTCTCCCATAATGTGGACTTGTCATAGTCTACTGGCTCTGCGAGCGGATTGACGATGACTGTCTATTTACTTACTACCTGAGTATATTATTTAGTACTGTATTTACTCGTGTATAGAGTACTACGTGTCTTACGCAGCTTGTCTACGCCACATTGATGGAATTAATAACCTATCTTTTTTTAATTTCAAAAGAATTTTTACATTTCTACACCTTAGCCGCAGTTGGTATGAAGTATTTTACCGTGGCTGTAGAGATTGCGCTCATGTAAACTTTCATAGATTGTTTCAAAATAGATCAGTAGGTATAGCTAATAATAATAATTCCCTAAGCTATGATTGAATATCAGTTTCTTTACATGCTTCTTTTGTTGAAGTTATATTAGGCCACCTAGTGATAAGCAAAAATATATCTACAACAAAGAGTAATAACTAATTTTAGTCAAAATTAATAATATTGAATACTCACGATTATTGTTTTTTTGTGGAACTTCATCTTTAAACCCATTAAAATTCACTATTCCACATTTATTTTACTTATTACAAATAAATGTGGAGTAAGTAAAAGAGAATTTTAATGTGTTTAAATTCATTATGTAATATGAATAATATTATAAATTTAGATGGTATTTCCCATTACTAAGAAATAAAATACTGCTGCGTATAACTATGTCTACAGTTTTTTGTTTCGCGTTTAATTTAAGTCGGTTATATCTTGTTATCTATATAATGTAAAGGCCAATTTTAACTTATATAACATAAGGAAACATATATTTATTTTAATAAGGTTAGCTAATGAATAGGCGAAGAAGAGCATTAAAAATGCATGACAATAATACAAAAATTTTAATATAAAAATAATGTATAATATTGTGAGTCACAATATAAAAATATTGTGAGTCTACCTTAGGAGAGATATATATGTTATCAACGACTTTATAGAACGATTTAAAAGGAATGAAATACGTGGAAAGGAAATAAAAGTTCAGCAGTTAATTGAAAATAAAGTGAAAGCGTGCTCAGGCTTTAAATTAAAGCTACAATTTTGTACAATCTAATTATGTATATAATTTTTATGCCCTAAAACAAATACAATGTGAGTGCCTTATTACAGTTTATTGTACTGAGGCAACCAACATTAATTTTCATTGGCAACGCTGAAACAACAAAAATCGACAAAATCGCAACATCATCGCAACCCTACCAAATTCGTTTACCGGTGTCTTTTCCAGAAATTCGCCAAACCATAATAGCTTCTCGGTATGGACCCTCGGTACCTGTACACATCACCATATGTCCCGGACGAGATCTTTCAAGCTTAAGCCCATTGTTAGGGACCGAATCGAAAGAGAAAGAAAAAAAAAACAAGCATCGCCGAAACATCTGGCGCTACACCCCCGTCGGCCCACCCCCGATGAGCGAGACAGACGGATACGAAGCTAGTGCGAGAGAAAGGAAAGGGAGAGCTCGGTTGTAACAAAGCACCCTCGTAAGAGCAAAAAATCAAAATTGGATGCGCGCACGCATCAAGACGGGTTCCGTTTCCGAATACAAATCTTATTGTTTCATACGGAATTGCTTTTTGATTTTTGGCTTATTCTCATTAAAAAATCAAATCAAATGTTTGATTTTTTCTACTTATTTTACCTATTATAGAAGAGACAAACGTAACTGACAGCGTGGAACACTCGATTTACCGACTCAGCACGTGAGGGAATTGGAGTTAGAATATCACTATGGATTCAATTAAAAGAAGATTTACTATAAATATTTTATTTAGTACCCAACTAGGAATACAATCATGAACATCAAAGTAATTTATAAGGTGTGTCAACCTTCTCAGTCTAGGAGTCGTCTGGTTCAGTTCCACACAGTTACTTATTTCTGACATCAAATAACAGTGAAACAAATGCTGTGAAGAACATAAAAAGCCGCTATAATCAACTGGTTCTCTTAAAACCTTCTCTTAAAATGGTTTCCAGATGTTATGGACTGCAGTAGACGCTGTTAGTTCGTTTTTGGTGAACTATTAACTCGTTTTTCCCTCTGATATCATAAAAACATGTCAATTAGATCACGATTAACTAGGAGACACGTGTTATGCACATGCTCCTCGAGTCTATCCAATAGATTATTATGTGATTGCTGTGTCTAGTCTAGACAATTAAGTCTCTTCGACCCACCTTCTACCGAAGTTATTTTCGGGACAACGTGACAGATGGTGAGCCCGTCGCCGTCTTTTATGTCCAAACCAACGATATAATTCGTACATTAGTTTTTACCACGTGACTGGTGGTGTGCCCGGGAGAAGCGGGTGTAGCCAATAAATAAATAAATAGGTTGTATCTACTCTGATCCCAAATTAAGTAGCTAAAGCATTGTGTTATGGAATATCGGAACGACGAAGGCACCACAAACAAACAGACCTGAGATATTTTATTAAAAGATCTGTCTTCATTTATCCGTCTCGGAATCGAGCCCAGAGTTGGAGACGCCATAACAACTAATGAATACACCACCCAACCTCAGAGTCGCAGACAATCTCTTCATTGTCAGCACTTAGGAACCTAACTACTACTTCGTTTTACCCAAATTCTGTTTAGGATGTTTTCGTTACAGATTCACGAATAGACAACGACTTCAGATGGAAATTATTCAACGTTTTGTTATTACACCACGTGCTCTCTTATGAAAGGAAACTCATAAGAGAATCTTCTCATAAGAGAAGAGAAAATCATTAATAGAGGAGCTGATTCAATTTCATTTTAAGATTTATAATAAATTTGTAACTTTTACTTTACTTATCTTCACGCACAATCCCTAACGGGGTAACCATAGAAAATAGCCAAGAGTCTCCTTACATACCTCTTTCGCTTCTTTCAAATTCATCATTGTCTTCATACGTGCATATCTAGGTATCGGAGTGCTCTTGACCCTCCCCTCTTCGAGAAATTTACAGACATGGTCTTCATAAGTTAGTCTCACCCTACCTCTAACTTGCACAGTTTCATTCAACAAACATCATAGTTAAATATACAATAGCTAATCACTTGGTGTGACACAAAACAAACACCTTAACTGCTTTAAAACAGTTTAACAATCGCTTATCTTAAAACTATTGTATTTATATTGTATTTGCGATTGTAATGTCATTGTTTTGCGACTTGCGGAGTCGTCGTAAAACATCTGCGTAGGCTTTTATTGTTGGCGCGAAAAACAAACGGGTCATAGACAAACTTCATAGACGGCGGCGGATTCCCACGCGCGGCCCGGAAGCGGCCGAAAGGCGGACAATGCATGATGGCCAGGATTTTAGAGAATTAAAAGAGACTCAAAACACAAAAGAAATGAGCTTAAAACAACGGCATCCTTTTGGGAATTTTCACAGTTTTTTTAATGTCTTTGGTAATGTATCATGTAAAATACAAATGTTTTTGTTTTTCATTATTTTTTTTCGGACATTTTTTAAAGTTGTCACGATAGCCGAGTGGTTAGGTGGTCCGAATTTCGAGTCAAGAGACCCGAGTTCGATCCCCGGGTTGGCAACCTCGTACCAATGGGTTTTTTAAAAAGCTTATGTACGAATTACATCGTTGGCTTGGACATAAAGACGGCGACGGGCTCACCACCTGTCACGTTGTCCCGAAAATATCTTCTTAATATACTACACCTCTGTCTACCCCTGTATTGGGAATTGCGTAAAGATATTTATTATTATTATTTTATTTTTTAAAGTCCGTCAAAATAAAAAAAATAATAATATTGGGTAAGCCCGTCGTCGTCTTCATATCCGAGCCAATAATACATATTACATACAACGATATTTATTTAAAAACCCACTAGTATAAGCCTGCCATTTGAGGATCGTACTCTGGTCTCTTGACTCAAATTCCTATCACCCAACCGCTCGGCTATCGTGATTTCAAAAACTAAACTATATTAAGCTTCATGCGCTTCATTTTGGAATGGATCTCATTACGTCTCGTTTAACAATCAAGATTATATTAAGTCCATTGCACGAGTTCAACTTCATTTTACGACTACAGCGGGAGTAATGACATCTCTCGCAGATGTATCGGTTTAAGAGTCCCGCACCGAAACATAAAAACTGAGACAGATAACAAAAACACCAAAAAGGCATTAAATAATATAGTATTAAAATAACAATTTTATATCATACAAGAAAAACGACTACAAAAAATTATCTTTTAATCTTCACGCATTACCCAATATAGGGGTAGAAAGAGGTCTAGACAATTAAGTCCTCTCGACTCACCTCTCAGCGAAGATATTTTTTGGGACAACGTAACAGGTGGAGATCGTGTCCTTATTTACGTCCAAGGCAACGACATAAATCGTTCATAAGTTTCAAAACCGTTTAAAACAAGCACTGGTAAGAACCTAACACCTGGGAATCGAACTCGGGTCTCTTGACACCCGATCACCCAACCGATATTATCCAAAAGAAACGAATTAAAAAATAATATGTGTAATAAATACTTAAAATACTATATTGGTGACGTAAAATACAATTAACCTGGTCAACCTAGTCCTAACTTACCTTCGTTATTTAAAAAAAAAAAACGCCCGCATATTATACTCTGCATACTTTCGTATTCGAACATCTGTCCCACCTCGTGCTGTGTCTCTTTCGCACGTGTTACGTCACACATATCCGTCTCTATCACTCGCATTCCGCAGGTAGGACTTGTCTTCTATGTGCAAGTGTGTATAGTTTTAGTGCAGTGTGGGAATGTGTCTAAAGAAGATCTCTTCTCATTTCGGTAACAGAGAAAACATGAGAAATAATGAGACAAAAGAATTAATATCTGTACAACCGCATTTTGAACAGTTCATTGGCAATCTACAAGCAGTGGTTTCCTCCGAAACTAAACAACCGTTTACCAAAACATTAGCAAGAGGGAATATCAAAAACAAATCTAAGAAAAAACATCAAGTCGTTTATATTAATTGACAATCCGATCGCGCAGATTAACCTGAAGTTGTCATTAGTTCCTATCTACATGCTTATGGATCGGGGATCACAGAAGGATCCAGAAAAATATACGTCGAAATAAACTAAAGTCTCAATTGCCGAGACCTCAGTCTACCCTTATACTGGGAATGGCGTGAAGATATTTTATATTAAACAGTTGATATTGTAATGCATTGAGAACCAACATTGCCATAGAGTTGACTTTATTTCCTCTGAAATAAGATAACCGTTGGAAATATTAGCGCAAGGGATATCAAAACACTCAATCTTAGTTCTCATGCGTGAACGCATCAGAAACCTTCTCTTAAAATGGTTTCCAGATGTTATGGACTGCAGTAGACGCTGTTAGTTCGTTTTTGGTGAACTATTAACTCGTTTTCCCTCTGATATCATAAAAACATGTCAATTAGATCACGATTAACTAGGAGACACGTGTTATGCACATGCTCCTCGAGTCTATCCAATAGATTATTATGTGATTGCTGTGTCTAGTCTAGACAATTAAGTCTCTTCGACCCACCTTCTACCGAAGTTATTTTCGGGACAACGTGACAGATGGTGAGCCCGTCGCCGTCTTTTATGTCCAAACCAACGATATAATTCGTACATTAGTTTTTACCACGTGACTGGTGGTGTGCCCGGGAGAAGCGGGTGTAGCCAATAAATAAATAAATAGGTTGTATCTACTCTGATCCCAAATTAAGTAGCTAAAGCATTGTGTTATGGAATATCGGAACGACGAAGGCACCACAAACAAACAGACCTGAGATATTTTATTAAAAGATCTGTCTTCATTTATCCGTCTCGGAATCGAGCCCAGAGTTGGAGACGCCATAACAACTAATGAATACACCACCCAACCTCAGAGTCGCAGACAATCTCTTCATTGTCAGCACTTAGGAACCTAACTACTACTTCGTTTTACCCAAATTCTGTTTAGGATGTTTTCGTTACAGATTCACGAATAGACAACGACTTCAGATGGAAATTATTCAACGTTTTGTTATTACACCACGTGCTCTCTTATGAAAGGAAACTCATAAGAGAATCTTCTCATAAGAGAAGAGAAAATCATTAATAGAGGAGCTGATTCAATTTCATTTTAAGATTTATAATAAATTTGTAACTTTTACTTTATTTATTAATAAATTTATAACTTTTACTTTACTTATCTTCACGCACAATTCCTAACGGGGTAACCATAGAAAATAGCCAAGAGTCTCCTTACATACCTCTTTCGCTTCTTTCAAATTCATCATTGTCTTCATACGTGCATATCTAGGTATCGGAGTGCTCTTGACCCTCCCCTCTTCGAGAAATTTACAGACATGGTCTTCATAAGTTAGTCTCACCCTACCTCTAACTTGCACAGTTTCATTCAACAAACATCATAGTTAAATATACAATAGCTAATCACTTGGTGTGACACAAAACAAACACCTTAACTGCTTTAAAACAGTTTAACAATCGCTTATCTTAAAACTATTGTATTTATATTGTATTTGCGATTGTAATGTCATTGTTTTGCGACTTGCGGAGTCGTCGTAAAACATCTGCGTAGGCTTTTATTGTTGGCGCGAAAAACAAACGGGTCATAGACAAACTTCATAGACGGCGGCGGATTCCCACGCGCGGCCCGGAAGCGGCCGAAAGGCGGACAATGCATGATGGCCAGGATTTTAGAGAATTAAAAGAGACTCAAAACACAAAAGAAATGAGCTTAAAACAACGGCATCCTTTTGGGAATTTTCACAGTTTTTTTAATGTCTTTGGTAATGTATCATGTAAAATACAAACGTTTTTGTTTATCATTATTTTTTTCGGACATTTTTTTTAAAGTTGTCACGATAGCCGAGGGTTGGGTGGTCCGAATTTCGAGTCAAGAGACCCGAGTTCGATCCCCGGGTTGGCAACCTCGTACCAATGGGTTTTTTAAAAAGCTTATGTACGAATTACATCGTTGGCTTGGACATAAAGACGGCGACGGGCTCACCACCTGTCACGTTGTCCCGAAAATATCTTCTTAATATACTACACCTCTGTCTACCCCTGTATTGGGAATTGCGTAAAGATATTTATTTATTATTATTTTATTTTTTAAAGTCCGTCAAAATAAAAAAAATAATAATATTGGGTAAGCCCGTCGTCGTCTTCATATCCGAGCCAATAATACATATTACATACAACGATATTTATTTAAAAACCCACTAGTATAAGCCTGCCATTTGAGGATCGTACTCTGGTCTCTTGACTCAAATTCCTATCACCCAACCGCTCGGCTATCGTGATTTCAAAAACTAAACTATATTAAGCTTCATGCGCTTCATTTTGGAATGGGTCTCGGGGGGGTCGGGGAAGATTATATTAAGTCCATTGCATGAGTTCAACTTCATTTTACGACTACAGCGGGAGTAATGACATCTCTCGCAGATGTATCGGTTTAAGAGTCCCGCACCGAAACATAAAAACTGAGACAGATAACAAAAACACCAAAAAGGCATTAAATAATATAGTATTAAAATAACAATTTTATATCATACAAGAAAAACGACTACAAAAAATTATCTTTTAATCTTCACGCATTACCCAATATAGGGGTAGAAAGAGGTCTAGACAATTAAGTCCTCTCGACTCACCTCTCAGCGAAGATATTTTTTGGGACAACGTAACAGGTGGAGATCGTGTCCTTATTTACGTCCAAGGCAACGACATAAATCGTTCATAAGTTTCAAAACGGTTTAAAAACAAGCACTGGTAAGAACCTAACACCTGGGAATCGAACTCGGGTCTCTTGACACCCGATCACCCAACCGATATTATCCAAAAGAAACGAATTAAAAAATAATATGTGTAATAAATACTTAAAATACTATATTGGTGACGTAAAATACAATTAACCTGGTCAACCTAGTCCTAACTTACCTTCGTTATTTAAAAAAAAAACGCCCGCATATTATACTCTGCATACTTTCGTATTCGAACATCTGTCCCACCTCGTGCTGTGTCTCTTTCGCACGTGTTACGTCACACATATCCGTCTCTATCACTCGCATTCCGCAGGTAGGACTTGTCTTCTATGTGCAAGTGTGTATAGTTTTAGTGCAGTGTGGGAATGTGTCTAAAGAAGATCTCTTCTCATTTCGGTAACAGAGAAAACATGAGAAATAATGAGACAAAAGAATTAATATCTGTACAACCGCATTTTGAACAGTTCATTGGCAATCTACAAGCAGTGGTTTCCTCCGAAACTAAACAACCGTTTACCAAAACATTAGCAAGAGGGAATATCAAAAACAAATCTAAGAAAAAACATCAAGTCGTTTATATTAATTGACAATCCGATCGCGCAGATTAACCTGAAGTTGTCATTAGTTCCTATCTACATGCTTATGGATCGGGGATCACAGAAGGATCCAGAAAAATATACGTCGAAATAAACTAAAGTCTCAATTGCCGAGACCTCAGTCTACCCTTATACTGGGAATGGCGTGAAGATATTTTATATTAAACAGTTGATATTGTAATGCATTGAGAACCAACATTGCCATAGAGTTGACTTTATTTCCTCTGAAATAAGATAACCGTTGGAAATATTAGCGCAAGGGGATATCAAAACACCATTCACAAATTGGCGATTTTACAGTAATATCAATTTACAATCCGATCGCACCTAACACCACCTGTACAGCTCATAATTAATGCCCTGCCACTTATTAACCATTCTCATTAGTTTTAATTCTCTTTCGTCTTTCTCATTAGAGCATATGAGCAAATTGGTCGAAGAGAGGCGGTCAACTCGGCAACCTAGACGTACATGTGCATGAAGAAAATGATGAATTTCAAGGCGAAAAAGCTATGTATGGATTGTGACACTTGGCAATCTGTTCTCACTGGCTACCCCTTCTGAATGTGCTTGAAGATAAATAAATAAATTAGTTCCAATCGCCACGCATGTAGGTCGGGGATCACAGGACGACATAGTAAAATATAGGTCGAAAAAACTGAAGTCTCAAGACCTCAGATTACCCCAATAGGAAGAGATTGTGTTACGAAATAAGAATATACATTCAGTAGTTTCAGTACAGCTTTCAACCTAGCTCTTTCGAAACAAGGCGACATTATGTATGATGAACTTCACATTGTATTAATATTTGTTCTAAATATATTACAGAAATTTCGCGCATTGTTGGTTTTCCCTACCACTAATATATTTTCATTAAATAAATCTACAGTTACAATATTGTCCCTACGATATTTATATTTTTTTTATTACAACTCATATGCATCCCACCCCTTCCACACACAGTCGAGTATCCCTCGATGCGTGAAGCTAGGGGCGCCTGCGCACCCCAAGACTAACATCAGTCCGTACCCCTCGCACTTGAACAGGTCCCCGTTGCCCTCTCTCTCCCGAACGTCACGCGGGTGGAGTTAGGGTCACTTGGGGACTTTTGAAATCGGTCCTGTCGGTACTACAAAATCGCTTTTTTAGCAATCGTCATGAATGAAAAACTAAATTAATTTTTAATTGATACTCGTGGGTTTTATGACGAGTTCACACGTTACACAAATTCATAAGACAAACCCGAAAGTTTAATAAGTTTGGTAATGTAAAAGACAAATAGAAATGTGGTACATTCATGAAGGTCAAAGTATGTGGCTAAGATTAAAATATATTCACGCCGTTCCCAATACTGAGGTAGACAGAGGTATAGACAATTAAGTCTTTTCGACTCCATCTTTCGTTGAAATCTTTTTTCTTGGGACAACGTAACAGATGTCGCCATCTTTATGTTCAAGCCGGGAAGATATAAATCGTACCTAAGTTTTGAAAAACCCATTGGTATGAGTCTACACATGGGCATCAGCACATAGCGAGATAACCAATTCGAAGTAACAGCAGCGTCTAAGTTACGCGATGTCTAGTAGGTACTGTGATCGCCAATCCGCTTGCCGAAAATGGCGACAGTGCCAAAATCTCCTTGCACAAAGATCAAAACCCTGCACCAAACTCTGTTGTCGAAAGACTACACAGGCTTTAATATACGTATGAAATTTAATTACAAGTATGAAAATAATAGCCACGTGGATAGCGAGTTTGATTCTGATTTGGATGGCACGTACCTACGAGTTTTTTTTTACCTCATGTACGATTCTTTGCACGGGCACACCACCTGCCACGTTGTCGCAAAAAAGGTCGTTGAGATGTGGGTCAAATGTTGTAAAATGTCTTACTGTCCTGACCACCTCAGTATTGGGTGTATGTGTGTATATCATCTATATATATATAGATGTTAATATAGAAGGCCTGAACCGATTTGCCTAATTTTTGTTGAGCAATATTTGTAGATGTCCAAGGAAGGTTTGAAACATGAGAAAATATAAAAAATTACAAAAGGAGCGAAACAATATAAACAAACGAGACTTTACCGGTGTGAAGATCGCCAGGTCAGTTAATTGGATATAATTTTTTAAAATAATATATATACGGTTCGGTCTATCTACGGTATCGGGTTTTTTATATATATAATTACAGTCGATGCCACTATTGACCGTAATTATATAATTTAAAATTTAAATTCATCTGTACACGCATCGGAACCAAATACAGCGTCTATTTGCGACGTCGGGGAGGCTATTAAAACGGAAAGTATTCCCGTCCGGATAAACCGGTGCATCCGCATTCTGAGCGCGGCGCCCGACGGGACGCCAACACCCGGGTATGGTCAAAGGCCTCAACAGCTGGCCAGGACAGTTACGACTCGCGAATTGTCAAGTCGCCAGGACAACGATCTCTTGATCGAACGAAATAATTTTCTACTGTCCTTGCGACATAACAAATCTCCGAACAACGCATACATATTGGAAGAGCTAGTTGGAATTGATTTTTCAGAATTCAATCTAAAATGTATTATTAATAGTAACTCCCTAACAAATCTGATAATCCATAATAATTATTAAATAAATAAATTACAAATATCTTCACGCAATTCCCAATACAGGGGTAGACAGAGGTCTAGTCTAGACAATGAAGTCCCTTCGACCCGCTTTCCACCGAAGATATTTTCGAGACAAAGTGACAGGTGGTGAGCCCGTCGCGGTCTTTATGTCCAAGCCAACGACATAATTCGTAAATAAGTTTTTGAAAAACCCAACGATAATTATTAAAGCCAATAATAATTTACTTATTTAACAATTTATGCACACAAATGTTAAAAGGTCAGCTTATATCAATTAGGCTTAACGTGCATTCATGAAGAAAATAAATAGATAATATTACTAAATACTGACAAAAATACTTAGTGTAAAACTACATACAATCCTAGGAACAGATTTGCACACAATTTTCCATTTTGGGGAAGGCAGAGGTCTAGACATTGACGTTACAACGACTCACTTTTCGCCGAAGCTTAACATATATATAATAATTTTTTTTTAAAGATACATTTTTAAAGATATATATCACAAGAACTATAAAAAATGGTTTGGATACTAACAAAAGGTGGTGGAGAAGTGCTCTTTAAGTGTCCCTATGAACTATGATATTCCTTTACAAACATTATTAGAAATTAAGCTATTGCTTCAGAATCTGACTGCCAGTATGGAGGGGGGTAGGAACTGGCTTTGAAGGTACCAACCTTGTAAATTACAATTACCAAATTGTAATAAAATTTTATAACGCGATCTACATGAAGAGATGAAAGTATAGTGTAAACATAGGTTTCAAACCTCACGTAGATGTGGCGGTATAGGCAAGATTAGGTAGGAACAGGCAAGATTATATAATACATTAAAAAATAAACAAATTTTCAGACATTTTCAGGAGGATGCTTTTATTTCGCTACAGTCCGATTTCTTATGAAGAATTACAGTGGAACAGAAAACTTTTTGATGGTATACTAACTTTTAAGACTAGTAATAGAATAAAATGCTAGTGATATTATCACTAGCATTCCTATTAACCATTCCAACTAAGCTGCAATGCTTTCGAAGCTTAATAATCAACTGACCGAGCAATACAACTCTTGAAAAATTTCGAAATGCAACCACGTGTTGGTACACCCACAACTGGATAGAGTCGACGCGCAAAGCCTCGTGAGTGTAGCATACTACGGCAGTCCCACCGCGCCGCTCGGCGCACCCCCGAGTTGCGCGCGCGCCGGCACGCGATTGGCGCCCCGCGCGCCAGCTGCGCGCTTCGCCCCGGGCCCCTACGCCCGCGCAACATCGAAACGAACGCGCAAAGCTTCGCTAGCGTGTAGGGTGGGAGACGGTTGTTAAGTGATTGTCGATAATTGAAAAAAAAATATCTTCACGCAATTCCCAATACAGGGGTAAACAGAGGTCTAGACAATTACTCGTATGTCCATTCGACCCACCGAAGATATTTTCGAGACAAGATGACAGGAGCGGCAATAGCCTAATGGTTTAGGGTGCGGACTGCGAAACAAGACGTCGTTGGTTCGGGCCCCCCCATTCGACTATTGACGTAAACCAACTCCAGGCACAAGCATTGCAGCTTAAATGGAGTGGTTAACAGGAATACTAGTAATGTTATTCGGCATTGCTAGTATTTTTACAAAAAAAAAAACAGGTGGTGAGCCTGTCGCCGTTTTTATTTCCCAGCCAACGATATTAATCGTACACAGGTTTTAAAAAAACCCAATGATACGAGCCCGGGGATCGAACTCGGGTCTCTCGACTCGAAATTTCGACCACCCAACCCAACCCACCCAACTCGGCTATTGTGACTTTTTATTTTTTTTATCGTGACCATATTGTTGTCCTCTAGAAATACTACACCATTTTAAAATTAAATATATTATTTATTGCTACATACTAGCAACATAAATTATCAATTACAATGGAGGATCTTCTCTAATTAGCTACACTATAAAGCAACACAAAAACAAATCGAATGAGCACTTACACTCAAACTACAGAAACCAAGTAATTACGAACATCAAAAAAGGCAAGACAATTTGTAAAACTTGTACACAACGACAGAAACAAAAGTAAAAATTCAACGAACCGGAATCAGCACACATTCTTTCTTGCGACATATCTAAGGTTGCACGGAGCAATACGATTTTATATACTTTGTGTCAATTCTTTTTAAAAAAAATTTTTTTAAAAGACTTGATTTAATTAGCTTTTTAAAAAAAGTCACGATAGCCGAGTGGTTGGATGGTCGGAATTTCGAGAGAGACACCCGAGTTCGATCCCCAGGAGGCAGGCTCGTATCAATGGGTTTTTCAAAAAAGTTATGTACGGTTTTCCTACATTTTCTCGGGTCTGGGTGTTCGTAGAACCTTCGCTGTTTCCGATTCCATTACACACGTGCGTTATCTGCTTACTTTACGATCAGAGCAATGTGTGTGATGTTGTCCCTATCTATCTACCTATCTATAACCAAACATACTCGTTCATACATACAAAATTATCGGCATGTTAAAGTCCACTTCAGGCCTCACCCATAGGGAGGATTTGCAGTAATCGCGCTTGGCAGGCAGATTGGCGATCGCAGTACCAGACCGCACCTTAGACGTCTTCTTCAGTCTGATTATTTTGGTCTGCTATTTTAAGAGATAGTTACCATCTATCGGTTGCCATAAGGATATTTAAGGTCCCTTAGTCGCTTCTAACGACATCCACGGGGAAAAAAGGAAGTGGCAATATTCTTACGCCGTTAACACACGGTCCTTTTATCTATAACTAAAACAGCGAAGTAATTAATTGTAAAATGCCATGCTTCAATTTAGTTTTTTCCAGCTGTTCCTTTCCATTCCATTTTTATAAATTTTGATGTATATTAACCATGCTCGGCATTTGTAATTAAATAAGAAAACTTACAATCAGACACAGGCGGAATAATTTCTCACAGATTGCTTGGCGTCCCTAACAGACGTAAGCAGAGATTTAGAATTTCAAGTAATGCCTGTATGACATAATGGTCCGGAGGATCCACCAAGACAGTCCAGTTAGTAGGTTATTGGTCACAATAAGCGAGTAAAATAATTTTAAATAAAGCCGATTTTCGGATTTTATCGCGTCGGTAAGTAAGAATAGTTTGTAAAAACTTAATAAAAACGCGATAAAATTCGAAAATAGTTTTATATAAAATTATTCGCGTAAATACAAGAAATCATTTAGTAAAATAATGTTTGTTTTATCTCACTAGCTTAAAAAAGAAGAATTATGTTGGTGGTTTCCTCCACCACACTGATCAACCAACATTTTCTATTCATGCTGAAAACTTCGTTGATACCAGTTATACGGTTAAACGGTACGGCTAATAAATGTTTTATAGAATTATAGCGACCAGCTTGTCAATCAGTCTAACATAGTTCTAAGGCCATCGCCAAATAATCCTACCAATTCGATAACCGAAGTGTATTCGATGATTGACACTAGAACATCACTAATCTTTAGAAAAAAAAATGTACACACCCGCGCGGGTAAATAAATGGCTCAAGTTGAAAGAATAACGTAACGAAATTGCTTGAAATTGAAACACGAATGCTTACATTTCGTTTATGAGGTTCATGCGTACAAAAAGTAGCCGGTGTTGCACGGAGCCACGTTTATTTTGCAATTATTTATTTGCTCGGTGTTGCGATATCAACGGAAGAATAAAGGACCATCTCCCTCCTTTCCTTGACAGCGGCAAAGGGAAAAGCTTCAAAATTTGCAATCATTCGCATTCTCTGATCCCATAGTAAGTAACTAAAGCACTTGTGTAATTTTTATTGAATTTATTAAAGCACAGAAGTTATGCTGAGTTTTTTTGTTATCAAATTAAAATTTCTCTTCAATTTAATAACAAAAGTGACGATAGCCGAGTGGTTGGGCGGTCGGAATTTCGAGTCAAGGCACTTGGGTTCGATCCCCAGGTGGCAGGCTCGTACCAATCGGGTTTTCAAAAAACTTATTAACGAATTATATCATTGGCTTGGGACATAAAGACAGCGACGGGCTCACCACCTGTCACGTTGTGCTGAAATTATCTTCGGTGGAAGGTGGGTCAAAGGGACTTAATTGTCTAGACATCTGTCTACCCCTGTATTGGGAATCGCGTGAAGTATTTTTTTATATTTAATAACGTAAAGCACTTTTGTGGCAATGAAGTTACCACAAACACCCATACCCGATAAAATAAGAGAAAGCGTTATCTACATTTACCCGACCGGGAATAGAACCTGGGACATCAGAGTTGTAGACACGGTGAAAACCGTTGTGTACGCCACTCGTCCACGCAGGTCGTCAAACACTTTTTATTTTATTTTATTTTATTTTACAATATTTGGAAAACTTAAAGCTAATTCAATTTAATATAATTTATTATATTAATATTTATTTTAATATTATGTCCGGCAATATCTTCTCGTTGTGAAATTCTCAAACAAGAGTACCAAAAACGATGTTATATGTCGGCTTGTTATATATAACCATGAAATAGTTTCGGTTCGCCTATGCAGTTCACTGACACATGGCAAAGGGCCCGACTTCAGATCCAAACACCGTTACACATTAGACGCATCTCGCAGCGCGTACTTTATCAAAATGGTAATGTTAGCCAATTAATTACCACAATTTCCCAATTAAATAAAAATTACAATTTCATTAATCACAAGCCTCGCTCTACATAATTGATGCTCTACAAAATATAAATAAAGTGTGATCATCAAGTTGATATCGGAATTAAGTAAAAACTATCAAAATGATCGAATACTTCCTATTAAAAAATCTCAGAAATAAATAATAATAATAAATAAATATCTTCACGCAATTACCAATCGTCTAGACTAGACAGTCGTCTAGTCTAGACGATTAAGTCCCTTCGGCCCACCTTCCACGGAAGATATTTCCGGGACAACGTGACAGGTGGTGAACCCGTCGCCGTCTTTTATATCCAAGCCAACGATGTTCGTACATAAGGTTTTTGAAAAACCCATTCGTGCCTGCTACCTGGGGATCGAACTCGGATCTCTCGACTCAAAATTCCGACCACCCAAGCTATCGTGAAAGAACTTAATTGTTTAGATATTTTTTTATATATAACTGAATTAAAACCGACTTTAATTGATTTGTGGATTTATATAGTTACGGGACTGTTGCATTCATTTTTAGCTCCTTAGTTATGACAGATTTTCTTCAAAATACGTGTCTAGCTTTCAGAATATACTTGCTTTCTTTCCGTGGGTGTCGTAAGAGGCGACTAAGGCTAAATTTTGACGATCTCCGTGAAATAGTATATGCTCTATAATAATTTCTATGCTCCACGTCCACGTCGCCATCTCTGAGATCCCGGCTTCGATTCCCGAACGGGTCAATGTTGTAAACCATTTTTTCTATATTTTGTCGGATCTGGGTATTTGTGGTGTTTCGTTTTCTCCGATCACATAAAACGCGTGCTTTAGCTGCTTACTTTCGGATCAGAGCAATGTGTGTGATGTTGTGGCTATCTATGTATGTATCTATTTATTTCAATATCTTAAAAAAGGTAATAGCTAACGATGGCGATCGTTACTCTTCCACTGAATCTTTGGTTCGGTATTTTTCGATATGTCCATCTCGCTATACGTCGGTAGGTGTCGTCATTTACAAGCCGTATACTTCCAGTACATACAAAAAATACCTATAAACCACCTCGTCCCTTATCGTTCACCGAATACAATACAAAGGCTATCAGGTCGCGCCAGTGTCCTCGCAAAAGACAATCGTCACGAGCGAGTGTCAGAGGGCTGCGGAGGGCGGACGTGCCCTATCGGCACTCACTTGAGGCACGTTACGAAACTGCGCGCGAGATAGTGCGTCTCACATACCCCACTAGTTGAGTGTTTCCTGCTCGTCTCACACGTTGCACTATCCGTATTAAGGAAATCCTTAATTGTCTTGCTCCAATACATAAACAAATACATTAATGGTGGCTAGTGCCGTTTTTTTGGTTGAAATTTCAATCGACTTCAAGGAAAGAGAAGTTTCTATATAAAACGCGTATGTTTTTTATAGTTTAAAAACTATAAAATAAATAAATAAAAATAAATATCTTCACTTCGAATAGACTAGACAATGAAGTCCCTTCGACCCACCTTCCACCGAAGATTTTCCTGACAACGTGACAGGTGGTGAGCCCGTCGCCGTCTTTATGTCCAAGCCAACATTTTAATTCGTACATAAGTTTTTTTTTAATAGCCCATTGGTACGAGCCTGCCACCTGGGGATCGACTCGACACTCGGCTATCGTGACTTTTTAAAATCTAATAAAATAAATTTCTCTCTTATGAATGAGATATGTTATAACTAGTACTACGCTAAAGAGCTGCTGCCAGTCACTAATCTGCTATATTTTGGTCTTATTGTCACGACATCTGTCGGTATCCAAATGACATTTTTGAAATTCTTCGCTAATTTGTCTCTTACGACACCCACGGGAAGAGAGGAGGTGGCATATTCTGACACAGTATCCATACGGCAACTAAAGTATATGTATATATATATATATATATATATATATATATATATATATATATATATATATATATATATATATATATATATATATATATATATATATATATGTATATATTACTTACCTTAATCCAGATATAAACCGAAGTCTAATTTGAAGGCTTCATTGAAAATAGAACCCCATAAAAAGACATTTTGGAACTAGAAATATTCGTGTCACTGAAATACAACAAAATTGAATAAATACAACACAAAACTGTATCTATAAAAACAAGTGTAAATACAAAGCAGAAACTCAACGTGAAAAGAAACGCACAAAGTGAGAAAAAAAAACAAACAGACAACACAGAAAACAACACAAAAGGCTACGCAAAATGACACATGGAGCCATCAGCGCAGTCTACAACTACAGGCGGCGATTGCTTCAAAACTACACTCAGTCTACAAACGGCTACACAACAACGCCCTCTCACCCATTGCGGCGGGACGTCCGCGTGCTGGTGGTGCTGATGGTGGTGGTGGTGGTGGCGGCGGTCGGGCTGGTGGTGACCGTTCGCCGCCGCGCACGATGTCGCCGCCACACCGTACTGGCGTGCATAAAGCGTCAGTTTACATACAGGCGATGTTAGACAGGAAATCGGAATGTCATCACCGATTTCGACAGCATCAACAATTAAACAATTACAATGATTTAACACATATAGTGATAGATAGATTATTGTGAGATGATGTGTTAAGTATGTAATAATATTATTTAACTGTAACAGACACTCATTAATCAGCATTTATTCTTCACTACCACGAAAATAGCCAAAATTTTTTTTTAACTATCGAATATTACGAAATATTACGAATATTAATTACACTACAATACACTGCATGGCACGGCCATTTGAACAGCTGGTACAGTCTCCACCATGTTTAAAAAAATAAACATAAATATCTTCACGCAATTCCCCATGCAGGGGTAGACAGGTCTTCTAGTCTAGACAATTAAGTCCCTTCGACCCACCTTCCACCAAAGATATTTTGGGACAACGTGACAGGAGGTGAGCCCATCGTCGTCTTTATGTCCAAGCCAACGATATGAATCGTACATAGGTTTTGAAAAAATCCATTGGTACGAGCCTGCCTCCTGGAGATCAAACTCGGGTCTCTCGACTCGAATTCCGATTACCCAACCACTCGGCTATCGATAGTTACAGATTTAATTTCATTTAAATGAAATAAAAATTAATAATTGTAATAAAATATTAGATTACGATAGACGAGTGGTCGGTTGATCGGAATTCGAGTCAGGATATCAGAGTTTGATACCCACTTGGTAGACTCGTACTTTTTTAAAACCTATGTACGATTAACATCGTTGGCTTGGACACTAAGGCTGCGACAGGCTCACCACCAGTCACGTTGTCCTAAAAATGTTTCCGGTAAAAGGTGGTTCGAAAGGACTTAATTGTCTAGACCTCTGTCAACCCCAGTATTCGGAAAGAATTCTCTCTCTCTCCAATTCAATCTATAACGAACAGCCTCTGTGTTGCTGTTGCGGATGTTGTGTTGCGATGACGTGTTCATGGGCATAGATAATCACATAACCATCACATCGCATAATAACAAAACCCATACATAAATAAAACCTGATGACACTGGCCACTGCAGAGCATCATCCATTAACTACCTAAATCGAAGATGTTTACATCTGGATTGTCATCCCTGACATTAAAAATTAAATATTCTGCCGCGTGTAATTACACTGACTGCAGTCACCTCCCAAGTCGGAACAAAACAGTCTTTGCACAGACACATGTGGCAGAAATGAGTAATGGCACCGTATCGACCCAGATGGCAGCAAGGCAGATAAGGAATCAACCACCTGTTGTTGATAAGCGATATCAGCGCGATACAAAGTATCCGAATTGTAACCATTAAGATCAACAGCATAATATGAAATCCATCTCGCCAATATATGCCCTTGCGAGATAACTAATACTAGTACCGAGGCAAGACTTACAAACCGCAGTAGCTCTTTTTCTTCACCATCTCATAATCTTTCATTATAAAAATAAAATAAATAGGTAAATATAAATATCTTCATGCAATTCCCAATACAGAGGTAGACAGAGGACTTGTCTAACTGTACAAAGGGACTTACGGTCAATAATAAAAATAAAATAAATAAATATAAATATTTTCACGCAATTCCCAATACAGGGGTAGACTAACGTCTAGCCAAACTAAACTAAGATATTTTCGGGGTACCGTGACAAGTGGTGATCCCGTCGCCGTCTTTATGATTTAGCCAACGATATAATTCGTACATAAGTTTTTGAAATGAGGTACGAGCCTGCCACCTGGTGATCGAACTCGTGTCTCATGACTCGAAATTCCGACCACCCAAACACTCGGTTATCGTGACTTGGAAAATAATATAATAACATACACCATCATTGAAATCATTTGTTCATTGATGGTGTATGTTATTATTATATTGTTTAATGATTAACAGAGACACTAGGGTCTTACATATAAATATACTTCACGCAATTCCCAATACAGGGGTAGACAGAGGTCAAGTCTAGACAATTAAGTCCCTTTGACCCACCTTCCACCGAAGATATTTTCAGGACAACGTGACAGGTGGTGAGCCCGTCGCCGCCTTTATGTCCAAGCCAACGATGAAATTCGTACATAAGTTTTGGAAAAACTCATTGGTACTGCCACCTGGGGATCGAACTCGGGTCTCTCGACTTGAAATTCCGACTACCCAACAACTCGGCTATCGTGACTTTTATAAATATAAATATTTTCACGCAATTCCCAATACAGAGGTAGACAGAGGACTTGTCTAACTGTACAAAGGGACTTACGGTCAATTATAAAAATAAAATAAATAGGTAAATATAAATATCTTCATGCAATTCCCAATACAGAGGTAGACAGAGGTCAAGTCTAGACAATTAAGTCCCTTTGACCCACCTTCCACCGAAGATATTTTCAGGACAACGTGACACAGGTGGTGAGCCCGTCGCCGCCTTTATGTCCAAGCCAACGATGAAATTCGTACATAAGTTTTGAAATGAGGTACGAGCCTGCCACCTGGTGATCGAACTCGTGTCTCATGACTCGAAATTCCGACCACCCAACAACTCGGCTATCGTGACTTTTATAAATATAAATATTTTCACGCAATTCCCAATACAGAGGTAGACAGAGGACTTGTCTAACTGTACAAAGGGACTTACGGTCAATTATAAAAATAAAATAAATAGGTAAATATAAATATTTTCACGCAATTCCCACTACAGGGGTAGACAGAGGTCAAGTCTAGACAATTAAGTCCCTTTGACCCACCTTCCACCGAAGATATTTTCAGGACAACGTGACACAGGTGGTGAGCCCGTCGCCGCCTTTATGTCCAAGCCAACGATGAAATTCGTACATAAGTTTTGAAATGAGGTACGAGCCTGCCACCTGGTGATCGAACTCGTGTCTCATGACTCGAAATTCCGACCACCCAAACACTCGGCTATCGTGACTTTTATAAATATAAATATCTTCATGCAATTCCCAATACAGAGGTAGACAGAGGTCAAGTCTAGACAATTAAGTCCCTTTGACCCACCTTCCACCGAAGATATTTTCAGGACAACGTGACACAGGTGGTGAGCCCGTCGCCGCCTTTATGTCCAAGCCAACGATGAAATTCGTACATAAGTTTTGAAATGAGGTACGAGCCTGCCACCTGGGGATCGAACTCGGGTCTCTCGACTTGAAATTCCGACTACCCAACAACTCGGCTATCGTGACTTTTATAAATATAAATATACAAAAATGGTATAAAAAAAGAAACTTTATAAAAGCATATGTCGAGTCGCAATACCCAAAAACCGTGTCGTGTCAAATGAAACGGTATTGTCTCATCATAATGTCACGGACTTGACCGTAGAGCTTCAACTCATTTTCAGCCAGTACCTTCCAAGTTGCGCGACGTATCCCGTAAAGAAGTACAATTATTTGCAACATCGTTAAATTCCATGTTAAGTTGGATTAAAAGAAGGAGAATATATGTGAAATAAAGTTGCCAGTCAAGTGGGTACATAATATTAATTAACCTTTGTACGATTTATATCGTTGGCATAAACATAAAACTGCGACGGGCTCACTATCTGCCATATTGTCTCAAAAATGGCTTTCGTGGACGGTGGGTTGTTAAGTCCTAATTGTCTAGACCTCTGTCAACCCCAGTATTCGGAAAGAATTCTCTCTCTCCAATTCAATCTATAACGAACAGCCTCTGTGTTGCTGTTGCGGATGTTGTGTTGCGATGACGTGTTCATGGGCATAGATAATCACATAACCATCACATCGCATAATAACAAAACCCATACATAAATAAAACCTGATGACACTGGCCACTGCAGAGCATCATCCATAAACTACCTAAATCGAAGATGTTTACATCTGGATTGTCATCCCTGACATTAAAATTAAATATTCTGCCGCGTGTAATTACACTGACTGCAGTCACCTCCCAAGTCGGAACAAAACAGTCTTTGCACAGACACATGTGGCAGAAATGAGTAATGGCACCGTATCGACCCAGATGGCAGCAAGGCAGATAAGGAATCAACCACCTGTTGTTGATAAGCGATATCAGCGCGATACAAAGTATCCGAATTGTAACCATTAAGATCAACAGCATAATATGAAATCCATCTCGCCAATATATGCCCTTGCGAGATAACTAATACTAGTACCGAGGCAAGACTTACAAACCGCAGTAGCTCTTTTTCTTCACCATCTCATAATCTTTCATTATAAAAATAAAATAAATAGGTAAATATAAATATTTTCACGCAATTCCCAATACAGAGGTAGACAGAGGACTTGTCTAACTGTACAAAGGGACTTACGGTCAATTATAAAAATAAAATAAAATAAATATAAATATCTTCATGCAATTCCCAATACAGAGGTAGACAGAGGACTTGTCTAACTGTACAAAGGGACTTACGGTCAATTATAAAAATAAAATAAATAGGTAAATATAAATATTTTCACGCAATTCCCACTACAGGGGTAGACTAACGTCTAGCCAAACTAAACTAAGATATTTTCGGGGTAACGTGACAGGTGGTGATCCCATCGCCGTCTTTATGATTTAGCCAACGATATAATTCGTACATAAGTTTTGAAATGAGGTACGAGCCTGCCACCTGGTGATCGAACTCGTGTCTCATGACTCGAAATTCCGACCACCCAACAACTCGGCTATCGTGACTTTTATAAATATAAATATCTTCATGCAATTCCCAATACAGAGGTAGACAGAGGACTTGTCTAACTGTACAAAGGGACTTACGGTCAATTATAAAAATAAAATAAATAGGTAAATATAAATATACAAAAATGGTATAAAAAAAGAAACTTTATAAAAGCATATGTCGAGTCGCAATACCCAAAAACCGTGTCGTGTCAAATGAAACGGTATTGTCTCATCATAATGTCACGGACTTGACCGTAGAGCTTCAACTCATTTTCAGCCAGTACCTTCCAAGTTGCGCGACGTATCCCGTAAAGAAGTACAATTATTTGCAACATCGTTAAATTCCATGTTAAGTTGGATTAAAAGAAGGAGAATATATGTGAAATAAAGTTGCCAGTCAAGTGGGTACATAATATTAATTAACCTTTGTACGATTTATATCGTTGGCATAAACATAAAGACTGCGACGGGCTCACTATCTGCCATATTGTCTCAAAAAATGGCTTTCGTGGACGGTGGCTTGTTAAGTCCTAATTGTCTAGGCTACTCCAATATTGGGAATAGCGTGAAAATATTACATCACATATAATGTAAGTAAGCAGGCACCTGTGTTGTGGAGTCGGCAACAAAGAATTTACCGCAAACACACAGAGCCGAGACTATTTCGAAAAATATGTTTTTGTCCGTTAACCCGACCGGGAATCGAACTCGTGACCACAGATCTAGAGACAACACGAAAACCGACGTGTACGCCACTCGTTTACAGAGGTCGTCAAAACATACAATACACGATAAAAGAAAACATCTAACCGTATATAACGCAAATAAAACCTACGCATCCCGACATAAACACTGTAGCTGAATGGTCACCATCGCCAAGTGCTCATAAAGGGACAGTTAAGTATACCCCCGAGAACGAGCGACCATAGGGACTGAAGCGAGCTCCTTAATGTATCGAGACCTCTCGACTAAAGTGCTTAGGGGCTCGGGTAAAAGACATAAATATCTCCGCGCTAACGTTATACGCGAAAGGACCGATCCGTTCGTCTGTAGTAGGAAATAATTGATTAAATATTATCTAATATTGCTAAAATAATCTTTGATAAAAACAGATAGGAAGAACGTTATTCATATTTCCTGAAACTAGTATTAAAACTTATTTTTCAATGTCGTTATCAATCGACGTAGCTTAAGTGTTTTCTTCAATCGAAAAACAATTAGATATATTATCACGCAATTTCTCAAAACTGAGCTAGACTAGGTCTAGTTGCTCCCGAGATGGGAGTATCTTAGCCAAACGAAAGCGGGGCAACGGTTGAGATCCCGTGACCCCTCCTCAACGCTGATGGTGACCACCGTGGGGTTTTAGTCGTTGGGAGTCCGACATAACCCAGCTCTCTTCCAGGACAGATAGACCAGACAATATAGTATTTTCAACCCACTTTGAAGCGAAGCTCATTTGGGACTCGATGGTAGTGAGCCCATCCACCATCTTAATGTTTAAGCAACAACATACTTAAATATATACATGTTAACTAACGTAGCTAAATACTTATGTGCAAACTCGAGTAAAAACATTCGTTTTCATCACACAATTATTTTAACTAGCGGGATTCGAACCACTAACACTCGGCAGGATCACTACCAACTAGACTATCGGGTAAAATAAAATAAAAAATAAATATCTTTACGCCATTCCCAATACAGGGGTAGACAGAGGTCTAGTCTAGACAATTAAGTCCCTGCGACCCTCCTTCCACCGAAGATATTTCGGGGACAACGTGACAGGAGGTGAGCCCGCCGCCGTCTTGTCCACCGCTATCGGGTGATCATCGTATTAGGATATATATTTTGTTATATTAGGAAAGGTATATTACAGCATATAAATTGAAGTCACGACAGCAGAGTGGTTGGGTGGTCGTAATTTCGAGTCAAGAGACCCAAGTTCGATCCCCAGGTGGCAGGCTCGTACCAATGGGTTTTTCAAAAACTTATGCACAAATTATATCGTTGGCATAAACATAAAAACTGCGACGGGCTCACTATCTGCCATATTGTCTCAAAAATGGCTTTCGTGGACGGTGGGTTGTTAAGTCCTAATTGTCTAGGCTACTCCAATATTGGGAATAGCGTGAAAATATTACATCACATATAATGTAAGTAGCAGCTAGGCACCTGTGTTGTGGAGTCGGCAACAAAGAATTTACCGCAAACACACAGAGCCGAGACTATTTCGAAAAATATGATTTTGTCCGTTAACCCGACTGGGAATCGAACTCGTGACCACAGATCTAGAGACAACACGAAAACCGACGTGTACGCCACTCGTTTACAGAGGTCGTCAAAACATACAATACACGATAAAAGAAAACATCTAACCGTATATAACGCAAATAAAACCTACGCATCCCGACATAAACACTGTAGCTGAATGGTCACCATCGCCAAGTGCTCATAAAGGGACAGTTAAGTATACCCCGAGAACGAGCGACCATAGGACTGAAGCGAGCTCCTTAATGTATCGAGATCTCTCGACTAAAGTGCTTAGGGCTCGGGTAAAGACATAAATATCTCCGCGCTAACGTTATACGCGAAAGGACCGATCCGTTCGTCTGTAGTAGGAAATAATTGATTAAATATTATCTAATATTGCTAAAATAATCTTTGATAAAAACAGATAGGAAGAACGTTATTCATATTTCCTGAAACTAGTATTAAAACTTATTTTTCAATGTCGTTATCAATCGACGTAGCTTAAGTGTTTTCTTCAATCGAAAAACAATTAGATATATTATCACGCAATTTCTCAAAACTGAGCTAGACTAGGTCTAGTTGCTCCCGAGATGGGAGTATCTTAGCCAAACGAAAGCGGGGCAACGGTTGAGATCCCGTGACCCCTCCTCAACGCTGATGGTGACCACCGTGGGGTTTTAGTCGTTGGGAGTCCGACATAACCCAGCTCTCTTCCAGGACAGATAGACCAGACAATATAGTATTTTCAACCCACTTTGAAGCGAAGCTCATTTGGGACTCGATGGTAGTGAGCCCATCCACCATCTTAATGTTTAAGCAACAACATACTTAAATATATACATGTTAACTAACGTAGCTAAATACTTATGTGCAAACTCGAGTAAAAACATTCGTTTTCATCACACAATTATTTTAACTAGCGGGATTCGAACCACTAACACTCGGCAGGATCACTACCAACTAGACTATCGGGTAAAATAAAATAAAAAATAAATATCTTTACGCCATTCCCAATACAGGGGTAGACAGAGGTCTAGTCTAGACAATTAAGTCCCTGCGACCCTCCTTCCACCGAAGATATTTCGGGGACAACGTGACAGGAGGTGAGCCCGCCGCCGTCTTGTCCACCGCTATCGGGTGATCATCGTATTAGGATATATATTTTGTTATATTAGGAAAGGTATATTACAGCATATAAATTGAAGTCACGATAGCCGAATGGTTGGGTGGGCTGGGTGATCGGAATACACACGGTTGGGTGATCGGAATACACACGGTTGGGTGATCGGAATACACACGGTTGGGTGATCGGAATACACACGGTTGGGTGATCGGAATACACACGGTTGGGTGATCGGAATACACACGGTTGGGTGATCGGAATACACACGGTTGGGTGATCGGAATACACACGGTTGGGTGATCGGAATACACACGGTTGGGTGATCGGAATACACACGGTTGGGTGATCGGAATACACACGGTTGGGTGATCGGAATACACACGGTTGGGTGATCGGAATACACACGGTTGGGTGATCGGAATACACACGGTTGGGTGATCGGAATACACACGGTTGGGTGATCGGAATACACACGGTTGGGTGATCGGAATACACACGGTTGGGTGATCGGAATACACACGGTTGGGTGATCGGAATACACACGGTTGGGTGATCGGAATACACACGGTTGGGTGATCGGAATACACACGGTTGGGTGATCGGAATACACACGGTTGGGTGATCGGAATACACACGGTTGGGTGATCGGAATACACACGGTTGGGTGATCGGAATACACACGGTTGGGTGATCGGAATACACACGGTTGGGTGATCGGAATACACACGGTTGGGTGATCGGAATACACACGGTTGGGTGATCGGAATACACACGGTTGGGTGATCGGAATACACACGGTTGGGTGATCGGAATACACACGGTTGGGTGATCGGAATACACACGGTTGGGTGATCGGAATACACACGGTTGGGTGATCGGAATACACACGGTTGGGTGATCGGAATACACACGGTTGGGTGATCGGAATACACACGGTTGGGTGATCGGAATACACACGGTTGGGTGATCGGAATACACACGGTTGGGTGATCGGAATACACACGGTTGGGTGATCGGAATACACACGGTTGGGTGATCGGAATACACACGGTTGGGTGATCGGAATACACACGGTTGGGTGATCGGAATACACACGGTTGGGTGATCGGAATACACACGGTTGGGTGATCGGAATACACACGGTTGGGTGATCGGAATACACACGGTTGGGTGATCGGAATACACACGGTTGGGTGATCGGAATACACACGGTTGGGTGATCGGAATACACACGGTTGGGTGATCGGAATACACACGGTTGGGTGATCGGAATACACACGGTTGGGTGATCGGAATACACACGGTTGGGTGATCGGAATACACACGGTTGGGTGATCGGAATACACACGGTTGGGTGATCGGAATACACACGGTTGGGTGATCGGAATACACACGGTTGGGTGATCGGAATACACACGGTTGGGTGATCGGAATACACACGGTTGGGTGATCGGAATACACACGGTTGGGTGATCGGAATACACACGGTTGGGTGATCGGAATACACACGGTTGGGTGATCGGAATACACACGGTTGGGTGATCGGAATTCACACGGTTGGGTGATCGGAATTCGAGTCAAGAGACCCGAGTTCGATCCCCGAGGCAGTTTCCAATAATTTTTTTTTTCAAACTTACGTACGATTTGTACGGTTTGCTAAGCCATAAAGATGGTGACGGGTTCACCACCTACCACGTTGTCCCCGAGGCTCGTTCCAATGGTTTTAAAACTTAGTACTTTTTTTTAAACTTACTTTCGATTTATATGTTTGGCTTGGATATAAACACAAGACAAACAGTAAAATGAAAGTACTGTGGTTAATTGTCTAGACCTCTGTCTAGCCTATGGGGATATATTGGGAATGGCGTGAAGACATTTATTAATTATTCATAGATTGCATAACATACGAGTAAGAGATACCACGAAGCTACTCATATATTATTCTTAACATAAACCTACGAAGTAGGCAACCAAAGTACAATGTATCGATCTCAACGGTTAATTAAAATTGGGCCCCGTTAAGTTTTTTTAGTTAACTCTATGATTAATCTTCATCTCGTAAAATCGGAACGACCGCTGCGTTGAAATTCGTTCAGCTGCTGACATGACATTGGGCAAACTAACAGACATTTACATATTTATGTATAGCGTAGAGTTGAAGACACACCTAGCGGTAATAAGTTTCCATGGAACTCTATAGCTTTGTTATTAGTGTACCAAGGAAATTGCATATACAAAGAAATCAACGCTTTTTTTATCTTCACCCAATTACCCATACTTAGACAGAGGTATCGATAATAAAGCTCTTTTGATCAATCTTCCACCGAAGTTTATTTGGGACACCGTGACAGGTGGTGAGCCCGTCGCCGTCTTTATGTCCAAGCGGAACGATATAAATCGTACATAAGTTTTGAAAAAAAAAGGCATCAGTACGTAACCGATTTTAATTACCCCTTAGAAATCGAACTCGGGACTCGAATTCCGATTACCCAACCACTTGGCTATCATGACTAATATAACATATTATTTACATTTTTAACCAATATACCAAACAGCGGCGGACAAAGGTCTAGAAAATAAAGTCCTGTCGACCCACTTTCCACCGAAGTTTGTTTGTGACGACATAACAGGTGATGAGCCTATCGACTTCATATATATACATTTACATATGTAAATATCCATTTCTTCACGCAATTCTCAATGCAGGGGTAAACAGAGGTCTAGTCTAGACAATTAAGACCCATCTTCCACCGAACATATTTTCGGGACAACGTGACAGGTGGTGAGCCCGTCGCCGTCTTTGTATCCAAGCCAACGATATCATTCGTACATAAGTTTTTGAAAAGCCCATTGGTACGAGCCTGCCCTGTCACCTGGGGATCGCACCCGGGTCTCTTGACTCAAGATTCCGACCACCTAACCACTCGGCTATCGTGTATATATAATACCCATGTACATCAAGCACAGACATTCATATTCATCACACAGATTTTCGCACCTAGCGCGATTCAAAAACAAAAATAGGCCGACGCTGTAGTCTTTGGTTTCTAGTTTCCACCGAATCTTGTTGGAAACTACGTGACATGTGGTAGAACGCCGCATTAATGTCCAAGCTAATGCAATACAATATACTTAGATACATATATAAATATTCATGTAGATCGACTACATACATATTCATCACCCCAACGTTTGCAGCTAACGGGATTCGAACACGCAACCCTTACCTACGTAGCCAGGGTCATTACAGCTTCGGTTTCCGCAATTAAACACCACAACCCTTTACGCGTGTCGCGGACATTGAGGCCCCCAAACACACTCATCTAAAGCGACATTCCCAGCGCTGTATCACCGGTTTATGTTATAACGTATCGATGAGTTCTAATCGATACCGCTCAGCAACCGGACCAGTTAACAAATCGTCCCAGTAGCCGTGCGCATCTGCTCGTCCGGTCGCATTCCGGCACTTGTAGACGAGTTAGACGGTTCGACGCCCGGCGCGAGACCGGTGCTGAGGATGTCGGGCGTAATTCGACCTTGCGATGTCAATGTGTCGTATGTGGATTGAAACCTACGGTTTTTTTTTAATATCTTCAAGCAATTCCCAATACTGGGTAGACAGAGGGCTAGACAATTAAATCCTTACGGCCCACAACGTGACCGATGGTGAGCTTGCCACTTCTTTATGTCCAAGCCAACAGTATAAATCGTACATAAGTTTCGATAAAACCCATTGGTGCAAGACTACCACCGAACCGAACACCGAGGTATCGAACTTGGGTCTCAACTTAAATTCCGACGCCACCCAACACGCAGCTGGTTATCGTGACTGTGTGTTTTTAAGAATATAAGCAACGCCTAAAAACGTTACCACTCCTCCCGTTAACCACTCCACCTAATCTGGACTCAGACCCGAGACAATGTTGAAAAAGATATTTTCTACTTTGATGCTATTGGAAATCGAACCCGAGACCTCAGAGTTGCCAACACCAAAGCGATCGCTGTGCACGCCATTCAACCACCGAGGTCCACGACTACTATTTCGTATACTACGTAACTACTTGCACGTAGTTAAAAATCAAAGCGCGGTCAGCCAACAGCAGGTGCGTTAGTCTCCGCCCCTTGAATAAATTAACCAGCATACACGTGTACATACGGCATCATCTGCGCGCCGGCACGTGGAGAGCCGTTTGCGCCAGATACGCTTCGAAAGCGAAGCATTTCCCCAGGACAGGTGGTGACCGATGCTGCGTAACAGTAGGTCAGCATGCGACGCGAGATGACCTCCCGTCCGCCGCGACAGTTCTCTTCAATTAGACAGTTCTCTTCTCTTGTCAATAGGATTGCTTTTGGATATTCTTAACTCTTTAAGAGCTGATCTTGTATATACATACGTTACTTGAAGTCGAAATGAAATCGATATGTAATGTAAAAGCATTTTCTTTTTTTGGATAACCTTAACACTTTTTAAAAAGCTCTTTTAAGAGCTAATCTCAATCTTTTAAGGTTAGCTCTTTTAAGAGGGCGAGGATCTCAGTTTACCACACTTTAGGAGTGGCGTGAAGAAATTTATTTTAACTAAACCGATTAACAACAAAACCCGAGAACCCCTCTCTGCTCAATTCCCAGACCACTGAATCTAACATAACATACATTACAAACTTTTAAAAATTTACTGGACAACAAAACATTCTTTGTAGTACAGAAAGTAGCATATAATACGGTCTGTATAATCAGTATTACTATAAATTACAGGCACAAATTGATGTTACATCGAATTATATTATACCAGCCCCACCCCCACCCCCTCCCTTCGGGTACAACCAGCTCGCAGATATACCAGTTGATTACTCTATGACACTCAGCGGACCGTTAACAAAAAAACCACCCGGACTACACCTGCCCGGTCCGGTTGTAGCCGTGAATTGTAGCCGCTAAGCTAATACGTACAAATTACATGTTGACATGTGTAACGACACAGACAAAGTCTGTTTATTGAGCTTTAAACTGTTCATCTAGTCACGATAGCCGAGTGGTTTGGTGATCGGAATTCGTGTCAAGAGACTCGAGTTCCATTTCCAAACTTGTACCAATAGGTTTTTTCTAAATAAAAACTCATTTACGATTTATATAGTTGGATTGGTCACAAAGACAGTGGAAAGCACCTGTCACGTCGTCCCAAAAACATATCTTCGGTCAAAAGAATTTAATTTTCTGGACCTCAGTTTACCCCGGTATTGGCAATGGCGTAAAGATATTTATTATTAATTAATTTTTTTCACAGAGCATCTGAGACAATTTATTAATGTTATTAAATTCAACTAAATATGTTAATAAATTCCTATTAAGGTGAAAGTAGTTAACCACAATATTGCCTATTTGAGTCACCAAAAATGGTGATGTAGTAACGGGAGTGTTTTTTTTTATTTTGGCACCGTAATGGTAAAATCGATTTAAGTAAAATTCGAACGGAGCGCTAAAATGGCATACCTGGATCGGTAAATTTTTAGCCCGATAGTTAACCGTACCTATTTAATAGTCGGTAAAACCGCGAGATTCAATCTTTTGTGAATTTTTTTTTTTGTAGCAACAAAAACAAGAAAACAAATCACCCGTAAGAGTTTACTGCAGCCCGAAACTCCTGTAAACCATTCCTAGAAAGTTTCTAGCACGTTCTTTTCCCTGTTCGGTTTCGGAGAGTATAGTACTGACCCAGACGACTCCGTATTCCACCACCTTTAAAGTCGTACTTTGAATTAAAAGTGACTTTGCGCACTTGTACATATTCACTTTTCCTAATGGTCTGTAAAAGTCCACTGCCATAGGCCACTGGTCATAGGCCTTTCCCTATCTATGCGGGAGGGTTTCTCGGGTCACTCCTGCTACATAGTTACCCGGTCTGCTCAATTTGGTCTCGTATTTTTCGAGATGGTTATCTCACCATCTGAAAGTAGCCTATTGCATGATGAAGGCTCTTTCCTTGACAAACACCTACGGGAAAAAAGTGGAATGTGCTTCAGTGTAACCAAGGTTCAGGGTTGCATATACCACATCATAAAAATACCAGATCGAAATATAGCGACCGGTAATTGGCATCAAGATCTAAAGTTAAAGGTGGTCATCAAGGTGGTCTTTCAGAATTAGTACAATAAATATATTCACGAAGTCACGATAGCCGAGTTGTTGGGTGGTCGGAATTTCGAGTCGAGAGACCCGAGTTCGATCCCCAGGTGGCAGTACCAATGAGTTTTTCAAAAACTTATGTACGAACTTTATCGTTGGCTTGGACATAAAGGCGGCGACGGGCTCACCACCTGTCACGTTGTCCCGAAAATATCTTCGGTGGAAGGTGGGTCAAAGGGACTTAATTGTCTAGACTTGACCTCTGTCTACCCCTGTATTGGGAATTGCGTGAAGATATTTATTAATTTATTATTACGGAATTCCCAATACAGGGGTAGACAGTGGTCGATAAAATGACCAACAATAAAAGTCCATTCAAGCCACCTTTCACCGGAGCATATATAGCGGATAGCGTGACAGGTGGTGAGCCTGTCACCGTCTTATTGCTAAGCCAACGGTAATAATCGTACGAAGTTTCGAACGATTCACTTCAAAGTCTTCCGAACTGGTGTCTATCACCCAACCACTCATCGTCGTGAGTCTCGGCAGCGGTACAACGATAAGATAATATTTTTTCTATATTCATGCATTGTACTAGATACATTTTCATATATACTCAGAGAGCCGCTAATAGTTCTCACTATTACTCTGTTTACAAATCTCCAATAGTTCATCTTTCTTTATCACTAACAAATTCATTACAATTAGGACGTGACATCTAAAAATAAAATTGTGATCGATTCGTAAATAAATAAAAATAAATATATTCACGTAATTCCCAATAAAGGGGGTAGACAGTCCAGTCTAAACAATTAAGTCCTTTCGAACCGAAGATATTTGCGGGACAACGTGACAGGTGGTGAGCCCGTCGCCGTCTCAATGTCCAAACCGTACTATAATTCGTACATATGTCAAGTCGATTTTAAAGTTTTGAAAAAACCTATTGGTACGAGCCTGCCACCTAGGGATCAATTTCGGGTCTCTTGACTCGAAATTCCGACCACCCAACCGCTCGGCTATCGTGACTTTTATTTTATTTGTGATCCATTCATGTAACATTAAAAACTTCCCCGATTCCATATTTATAACAAAACTATATCAATATATGTACTACACCCTTAACATACACGAATAACTTCAAGTTAGACGAAAAAATAAAACTTTTTCTTATGCGGAATAAATATAAGGAACATGATTTATATCTAGTTACCCTTTCTTGCGTAAGCCACTAAAAATGCTGATACGAAAACCTTTCGATGTCCTTTTTTACTTCTGTAGCCCTTACATGTGTAGCGATTTCTTCTTGATCTACGTGGTCGAGTAGCGTGTACACCGGTTTACAAGATGGGTTTGATTCCCGGACCGGTGAACGAAGAAACTTTTAATGTGTAATACATACTTGGGTTTTTGTGGTGCCTTAGTTGTTTCTGATTCGATATCACAAATACTTTAGCTACTTAGTTTGGGATCAAAGCAATGTATGTGGTGTTGTCTCTGTTGATTTTTTTATGCTTTTGTTTTTGTCTTAACTACTCGAATTTTTAATTACAAATATTATTATTATTATATTGAGAGCCGGCGACTTAAAACTATGAAATATCGTATGTTTTATTTTACTTGCAATAAAATTATTTAATTTATAAATTGAAGCTTTTGGCCATTAATTTAGTTCATATTTCTATCGGCACTCCGAACAACAATATCCGCATTAAAAGCATCAAAATCTCACATCAACACGTCATACTTAAATCAACAGCATATAAGTCAGTGGCGACCTTGAAACTTTTACCCGAAAATCTCCCAACGCGCCTTAATGTTTCATTTATAAAAAAATTATTCCAAAATATAAGAACACTACATTGGATCTATCTGCGAATATCTAGATGCATTTGAAATTTCAACGTTTTGACGACGGGTAGTTAGTAGTCACCCGATTAGCTTCGTGTGTCTTCGAAGCTAAGGGTTACAGGTTCGAATCCCGCTGCAGACAGATATTTGTTTGACGAATATGAGTGTTTCTAGAAAGGGTATGGATGTTTATATAGATATTTGATTTTAGTTGAATTTGTACTAGGGTATTATACATTTTTTGTACTAGGGTCAACCTAACGCCACGTCCAACCTGTCACTCACGTTGTCCCTAATAAGCTGCCGTGAGAAATTGGCCAGAAAAGGACTTCAATTGTCTCTCTTACTGTCTACACAGTAATAGGAAATGCGTAAAGATAAAGGAAAAACCACAAATCGCATAGAATATTCTTAATAGAAGAAACAAATATCACAACATGAATCTACTGTTACCTTTTGTACATGTGGTTAAGCCAACCCCTTTCTTATCGTGTGTGTCGTAATTTCCGGGATTAAATAAATAAGGGTGTGGTCGTCGCTTGTCACGTTATAATGTCAGTCACAATATTTATCACTTGTACTTTACACCTCATGTTAATACTATAATTAGACTTACCTAAACAAAGTTTCGAAAATTAAGCCATATTTCATTAACCATATTAGTTCCAAAAGTCACGATAGCCGAGTGGTTGGGTGGTCGGGATTTTGAGTCAAGAGACCCGAGTTCGATCCCCAGATGGCAGGTTCGTACCAATGGGTTTTTCAAAAACTTATGTACGAATTATAGTATATAGTATATATAGGCTTGGATATAAAGACGGCGACGCGCTCACCACCTGTCACGTAGTCCCGAAAATATCTTCAGTAGAAGATAGGTTCAAGGGAACTTAATTGTCTAGGTCTAACACCTCTGTCTACCCCTGTATTGGGAATTGCGCAAAGATATTTATTTATATTCTCTCCAAATACGGTCTGTATTTGGAAGAATATGGTTATTTATAAATGGTTATAAATTCTATTCTATTCTAAGAGCACAGGCCGTTCTCTTGAGGAGAATTTGCCATGATCGCCCCGCTTGGCAAGGGGAGTATAAGAGTGCCATATCAATTATTGTTTGTTCTTGAGTCATGAGTGGTTTTTATGTTTATAGGAAAATTGATTTACGTAAATATATATCAATGTGTGAATATTGTACCGTTGCTTTGGACTCTGATACAGTTATGATGACCCGACAGCATAGTTTATAGTGACCCTGCCTTCGATGCTGAGGGTTGCAGGTTCGAATCCCGCTACAGTCAAAAATTTGTATGAGATGAATATGAATGTTTGTACTCGTGGTATGAATGTTTATATAAATATTTGTCTTAGACTTTGACTAGGCTCACCACCTGTCACGTTGAAAACTGTGTTTAAATTGTTTTGTTTTTACCCGCGTCTTGGATGCTAAACTTCACTTTATACTGGAATATATACTTCACATATAATATAATGAGATGAAGAGTTTCTTAATATTTTAATGAAACATATACCTCTACAAGGCTAGAAGCTTTCCAACCTATTTTATATATGATTATATATTCCTTTTATTTTAGTATTATTTAAAGTAAAATATTAGATGTATTCAAGGCAACTCAAAAAGTACCGACTAGTTTCGGACCTATCAGAGGTCCTCTCTCTAACTCATTCCATTCACCCTGATGCAGGACCTCCGACAGGTCCGAAACTAGTCGGTACCTACACCGTGTATTATAACGTCAGTTTAGCCGTATTTAATATTTGATTGATAATGTCTCACGAAAGGTTTAATAATTTAACTCAAAAAGTGTTACAATAGAGTAGAATATTATTAAAAACATTAACTCACCATTCCATTGTCCATGCCTCCATACGGCGACTGGTATCCAGCTTTTTCTGTAGCTGCAAGAAACCACATCATTAATATAACTGCACTCACGGTATTCACTATGAGAAGGGTCCGGTGTATTCCTCAAACGAATCACGTACGTTTCGATTCAGCTGAAAGTGTTCACGTGTTATGCCATACTTTAAGTAAAACTTTCTGTTACACACTACATTGTTAATGTTGTCTAGGTGATCAAGCTTCGCAGGCGATAAATATTTTATAAAATACTTTTTTAATAAACAATGATTATATAAAAAATATTCTTCACGCCATTCGAAAAGGTAGACAGAGGTTTAGACATAGGTGGGACCTTTCGCCGAAGACATTTTTCGGACATCTTTATTTCAGACAGAGGTCTAGTCTAGACAATTAAGTCCCTTCGACCCACCTTCCACCGAAGATATTTCCGGGACAACGTGGCAGGTGGTGAGCCCGTCGCCGTCTTTATGTCCAATCCAACGATATAAATCGTCCAGAAGTTTTGAAAACCGATTGTTACGTGCCTACCACCTAGGGATCGAACTCGGGTCATTGACTCGAAATTCCGATCATCCAACCACTCCGCTCTCGTGACTCATTTCTTTATTATATAACGTATTATAGTTTTGTATGTGTAATGCAAAACACTACATAAATTATAAAAAAGCACGTCCGTATCATTACAATAGTTTTCGATATACATTTAGATACATCAATTAAACTAACCCCCTGTCGCTTCGATTTGTCTGTCATGCACAAAAACTACTGAAACGATTTTCATACGGTTTTCATTAATGGGACGGAGTGATTCATGACGAAGATTTAGGAGTGTAATCCAATTATGGTTTGTTTGTAGGACGTAACCTCTGAAAATACTTTTGCGATTCTGATATTTACTTTTACTAATAAGTAGAATTAGAAATGTAGTGAGTTTCTTCTAAAGCAAGACATGTTTTTTATTAAAATACATTCCTTCTACAGGAAACTGGTGACCTACGTCATGCGGATGAGTCATGGGAATAGTGAAATTAAAAATAAATAGCAGTAAAATAGTTGCCTGTAAACGCCCAATAAGATCTCATCTAAAATACTATAGAATACATTGACAATGTACTTACTTACTAACTTACTTTACGACGAATTAATATATAATTACTTACTTACTTTAAGACGAAAAGTCAAGATACCCGAGTGGTTGGGTGATCGTAATTCTAGTCAAGAGAACTGAGTTCGATCCCCAGATGGCAGACTTGTACCAATGAGATTATCCAACACTTATATACGATTTATACCGTTGGCCCAGTATGTGAAATGGCATGGAGATACTTACTTTCTGTATATTTCTATTCTGTATATTTCAGTAGATTTACTGGTCTGGTATATTTCGAGATGTTTATTCCGCCATTTATCGGTAACCATTGTTATACAAGGCTTGTTATATAAGATTTTCCTCTTCGTCGCCTCTTACGACATCCACGGGAAAAAAGTGGTAGATTCTTAACGTCGAGACAATACGGCCAACGGAAAATACTAAACGAAAGAAATTTTGACGACCTGCGTTTTCGACACATAGGTTTCCACGGTGTCGCCTACCTAGACGACTTCGGTGGACAAGTTACACACACACCGGTTCTCATGGTGTCCAGCTCCGATGTCCGGGGTTCAATTCCCGGACGGGTCAACTTAGAAAACATTTTCCACTTTGTCTCGGATTTGAGTGTTGGTGGTACCTTCATTGTTTCTGATTCTATAACGCGCTTGCTTTAGGTACTTCGGGATCAGAGGAATGTATATGATGTCGTCCCTATTTATGTATTTTTTACGTTCCATCAACGAAAACAAACGCGCTTACCCACTTCGGGCGTCTCCGAAAATAACTTTAACGAGGAGATATCATCGTTAATAATATAATAGACGAATAAATAAGCAGATTCCGTTGCTTTAAGTTTGAAGACACTTTAAAACACAGAACAAGGACGACGTCGTCCAAATGACCCATTAAAGGACCCCCCTCCACGCGCTTTTTGTATAAAATAAACCCCGAAGCAACAATGGACCCGTAACTGGCTTCAATTACGAAACACATTTACATAACTTGCAGGGGTTAGTCGACCGTCGGTGCCTTAATGCGCGAGAGACTTATGTAGTGACTGTAAGAGCTAAATTCGCTTGCACTGATCGCTCAAGGACCTGGAGGCAACGTCGCCAGCTCCCGACCCTTCCTGTCGCGATTCAAGAAAGGCTTGCTTCATTACTGAACTCTCGGGGGAGATATGTCCGTGTCAAGGCTTCTGTCTGGGGAATGGCGCGAATTAGCGATGTAAACAATTAGTAGATATGTATTCAATCTGCAAATAGCAACTATAGTCGAGTGGTTGGGTGATCGGAATTAGAGTCAAGAGACCTGCGCTCGATCGCTAGTTGGTAGGACAAAAGGTTTATTCAAAACTTATGTACGACTTATATCGATGGCTTGGACATATTATATTGGCTTGGGCATATCATATCATTGGCTCGCCACCCGTTATCTAGTTGTCTAGACCTCTGTCTCCCCCAGCAATTTGGAATAGCGTGAAGATATTTTTCTATGCATTCTGTCATAAGTGCTCATATAATTACCAAATTATAATGCGTTAAAAGTACCAGGACTCTTTGGGTTTTGTTTTGTTTTGCTCTTTTCGTGGGTTTTTAAGAGACGATTATGGAAAAGCCTTGACAATGCTATTGCCTACCGACAGATGACGGGATAACCGTCGAAAAATACCGGGCCACATTCGGGAGACTGGTGACGGGAAGCGGCGTCTACGTTTCAAGGTGTCTGGTACTGCGCTCACCAATCCGCTTGTCAAGCGTGGCGATTATGGCAAATTATCTCGAACAGGAGAGGCCATGTCCAGCAGTGCACAGTTACAGGCCGTTATAATGATGATGATATATCTTTACGCATTCCCAATACTGAGGGAGAGAGTTGCCTAGCAACCTGTCGCTGTCTTTATGTTCAAGCCAGTTTCATATATCGTACCTTTGAAAAAAAACCATTGGGATGATCCTTCTACCTGGGAATCGAACTCAGGAAACTTGACTCGAATTCCTATCACCCAACCACTCGGCTATCCTGAATGAGGACAAGAATATCATTGCAGAAGCCTACTTGGGAAAACCTCGAAAGATTTAAATTCAATCCCAAAAAGGTTGGTTTTCGAATACAGCCACCAAAATCTATCATCGGTAGCTAAATAGATGTAGTACAAGATAGATTATTACATATGTTACTTTTGATCCCGGAAAAAAGCTCAGTTACTATGGGAGAGATTCGAAGCTCCCCTATCCTGTCAACACCCGTGAAAACGGGCCAGTGCTATCATCTCCCTGGTCCTTTTCCCAATTTTTCGATATATAGATTTAGATATAGGTCACGATAGCCGAGTGGTTGGGTGATCGGAATTAGAGTCAAGAGACCTGCGCTCGATCGCTAGTTGGTAGGACAAAAGGTTTATTCAAAACTTATGTACGACTTATATCGATGGCTTGGACATATTATATTGGCTTGGGCATATCATATCATTGGCTCGCCACCCGTTATCTAGTTGTCTAGACCTCTGTCTCCCCCAGGAATTTGGAATAGCGTGAAGATATTTTTCTATGCATTCTGTCATAAGTGCTCATATAATAACCAAATTATAATGCGTTAAAAGTACCAGGACTCTTTGGGTTTTGTTTTGTTTTGCTCTTTTCGTGGGTTTTTAAGAGACGATTATGGAAAAGCCTTGACAATGCTATTGCCTACCGACAGATGACGGGATAACCGTCGAAAAATACCGGGCCACATTCGGGAGACTGGTGACGGGAAGCGGCGTCTACGTTTCAAGGTGTCTGGTACTGCGCTCACCAATCCGCTTGTCAAGCGTGGCGATTATGGCAAATTATCTCGAACAGGAGAGGCCATGTCCAGCAGTGCACAGTTACAGGCCGTTATAATGATGATGATATATCTTTACGCATTCCCAATACTGAGGGAGAGAGTTGCCTAGCAACCTGTCGCTGTCTTTATGTTCAAGCCAGTTTCATATATCGTACCTTTGAAAAAAAACCATTGGGATGATCCTTCTACCTGGGAATCGAACTCAGGAAAGTTGACTCTAATTGCGATCACTCAACCACTCGGCTATCCTGAATGAGGACAAGAATATCATTGCAGAAGCCTACTTGGGAAAACCTCGAAAGATTTAAATTCAATCCCAAAAAGGTTGGTTTTCGAATACAGCCACCAAAATCTATCATCGGTAGCTAAATAGATGTAGTACAAGATAGATTATTACATATGTTACTTTTGATCCCGGAAAAAAGCTCAGTTACTATGGGAGAGATTCGAAGCTCCCCTATCCTGTCAACACCCGTGAAAACGGGCCAGTGCTATCATCTCCCTGGTCCTTTTCCCATTTTTTCGATATATAGATTTATATATAGGTCACGATAGCCGAGTGGTTGGGTGGTTGGAATTTCGAGTCAAGAAACCCGAGTACGATACCTAGGTGGAGGGCTCGTACCAACGGGTTTTTCAAAAAACTTATGAACGAATTATATCGTTGGCTTGTACATAAAGACGGCGACGAGATCACCAGCTATCACATTGTCCCGAAAATATCTCCGGTGGAAGGTAAGTCGAAGGCACTTAAATGTCTAGACTAGACTAGACCTCTGTCTAGATATTTATATTTTATTTTAGATTTAGACATCGTTTAAAGTTAAAGATATAAATAAGATATAATCTTATATTATTAAACAATGTACCCACCGCCGCATCGATGATGCCTACGCATCTTTAGCTTATCCGGTATCGCGTACGTACTTAAGTATCCCTAATCATACACCAAACTCACACCTAAGTGATAGTTCGCTAATTTTATTCCTTATTAAAATTAAAAATAATTTTAAAAAAGCCACAATAGCCGAGTGGTTTAGCGCATCGGAATTCGAGTCAAGAGACTCGAAAACATGTGGGAAGCTCGGACCAATGAGTTTTTTCGAGACTTATGTACGACACATCGTTGGCTTTTACATAAAAATGATGACAGGCTCATCACCTGTCATGTTGTCCCAAAAATATGTGTTCGGTGAAAGGTGGGTCGAAAGCACTTAATTATCCGTACTTCTGTCTGCAGCTTGTTACAGTTGTTACGATAAATACGTGACACGATAGTACATATGTGTCAAAGTCCCTGACCAATGGGCTAGGTATCCCTCTGGTACTTCCCTGTGAGTAATAACTGTGAGACGTACATTTGCATATTATATATTGGATGCTCTAGTAATAATTCTACGGGGGATCATATAGAAGTGCGATTCAGATTCGCCAGCGAAGAACTAACGCTCCTGGTAAAGGGGGAGCTAGGGTGACCATCTTAATGGTGTTTCAATTTAGCTTAAATAATACATAAAAAATAAATATTTCACGCAATTCCCAATACAGTCAAAGGGACTTAATTGCCTAGACTAGACCTCTGTATATACCTCTTATTGGGAATGACCTGAGCTTTTTTATCTTTACTCAATACAGGGATAGACAGAGCTTTAGACAATTTAGTCGTTTCGACCCACTTTTCACCGGAGCCCATTTTGGTAAAACGTGACAACCGTCTTTATATCCAAGTCAACGATATAAATTGTACATTACTTTTGAAAAAAAAAGTCTTTGGTACCTCCGGTGGATCGAACTAAAGTTGACTCTAATTGCGATCACTCAACCACTCGGCTATCGAGACTTAGATTATTAACAATAGTTATATTTTATAATACACCTTGGCCAAAATTTCTCTCGTTCTTTTCGATCGTCCTAGGGCTGTAGAGACTTCTCACATTCCATGTGAGAGTTAATCCGCTTTCATGGTTAATGTAATTGACGATTACATTTAGAGAGAGAAAAAGAGAGAGTACTCTTTATTGCACACCATAAAAAAAGAAAAATAATATGACAAACAGTCTAAACATAAATGGTAGCACAATGGGCGGCCTTATCGCTCAAAGCGATTTCTTCCAATCTGGTGTAGGTAAGTAACAAATGAAAAGAAATATACACCAATACAAGTATTACGCAAAAATACACACACACATATATATCTATCTATCTATATATATATATATATATATATATATATATATATATATATATATATATATATATATATATATATATATATAGATATATAGATATATATGTGTGTGTGTATTTTTTGCGTAATACTTGTATTGGTGTATATTTCTTTTCATTTGTTACTTACCTAACACAAGTGACAAGTGGCGTACACAGCGATAAAGCGGCGGGTCAGAGGATCCGGGTTCGATTCCTAGCCGGGTCAATGTAGAAAAGCATTTTTCTACTTTGTCTCGGGTAGCGGTGTTTGTGGTACCTTCCTTATTTCTGATTCCATAACACAAGTGCTTTAACTACTTAAGTATTAGAGCAATGTATGTTATATTGTCCCTATGTATGAATATCCTGATCTATTCATTTATTTACTATTCATGTACACACAATATTAAAAACAATCTATATATTGTTTTTAATATTGTGCGTGAATATATATATGATGCGTGAATATATTTATTTGATTTATTTATTATTTTAATCTATGTATGTTTAAGGTAAGTTTCTCATATAAAATCAGTAAAACATTCCCATAAATACCAAAACCATGGCAGCCGTTCGCACACAAAATGCGCTACGGAGCGTATAAATTTCAATTAGTCACCGGGTACAGCGCCGAGCCCTTGCCGTCTCGACGGTACTTCACAGCCGGGGAGGGACAGGGTTCAATCGAAACTGCAAGTGGCAATGTTTAAACAACTTTACGCACTCAAACTCGCACGTTGTCATCGGCATGATTGTCAGTCTGTGTTAAAAAACAAGCTATCGACATATAACCTCTGCGACGATTAACAACAAAATTTAATACACATTTTAATAACATTGACTTATTTGCATTAGCATCAGGTAAATTCAAATAATAATAATAATAATTTCTTTATTGGTGCAACTAGGCCCACTTGTTAGTATACAAAAAAAAGTTATAAACAAATTAATTAAACGCTATGTTAGTTTCCGAATTGAGCTAGAATATATATAGCATTGAAAAATAAAACAAGACAACACATAACAATCACAATAATTATAACAATATGCACATTTATTTATAAAGACATTGATTCACCTAACAAGCACTTTTATAAAACGGTGAAGGATCGGTGAATCTAACTTTTCAGCTAACATTTTCAGAATACTGTTAGAGCTAGAACGCAGTCTTGCTAGTAGAGACGATGTTTTCTTTCTTAAAATGGCATAGAAGTCATCTGTTCGCTCTTGAGCAAACATGCCAGAGAGTGAACAAAACCGCGGCAAACCCAACAGTATCCTATTATTGTATTGCACTCTAAGGGTATCAAATGTATGTTACTTAAAACTGTAGAGAGAATAGAGGACGCTTGTTTATAGCGCAATATGGTTAATAAAATCTTACAAAAAACTTACTTAGAGCAACGTAAAAAATTATACATGTATTAACGTAATATTACGTGGATAACGTTTTTAGTTAAGAATTTGTGTATTTAAATTAAGTTTGTATAAATTATCTTTTATAATGTGCAACTGTTTGTTTTCCCTGAGAAATAAATAAATAAAACAAACAAGCAAAAGTGTACGTTAATAAAAAAAATGGAACCTCATGTCACACTGTACATATGTATTAAAATCCGATCACATCGGTCCATTCGACTTCAAGATTTGTCTGATTATAAACTTAAATTGGGTCCCGCGGCTTTGCTTCAATGAACAGTCATACATATACATATTGGCCTGTTAAAGTCCACTGCAGGACATAGGCCTCTCCCATGGGGAGGATTTGCCATAATCGCCACACTTGACAGGGAAATTAGCGACCGCAGTACTGGTACTGCGGCGGAGTGGTCTGGACCACTCGTACCTTATACGGTGCTTCCCATCTTCGGTCTGATGTTTTTAGAGATGGTTATCCCGCCATCTATCGGTTTTCATAACGATATTCCAGGCTGTTTCCCTTAGTCGCCTCTTACGACGTCCACGGGAAGAAAGAGAGTGACAATATTCTTACGGTTTAATGAGCAGTCAATACTGTAAAAATTTTTTACAAAATAAAAGTAGCCTAAATTAATACATTCTATTTATGGACAACATCACATACATTGCTCCGATGTAAGCACCTAAAACACTGGTATTGAATCGGAAACAACGAGGGAACCGCAAACACCCAGACCGGAGAAGAATGAAAGAGAAAAAATGCAGAAAAAGTGATTTTTGTACATTGTCCCGTTCGAGAATCGAACCCGGGACCTCAGAGATGGTGACACCTTGAAATCCGGTATTTACGCCACTTGTCCACTGAGGTCGTAAATAAGTCTTTATAACCTCAACTCTCTGATATCTTCCTCTACCTCTATACCCTCAAAATAGTTACAGTGGTAACAGAGATCAGCCTGAACAAACTGACAGGTCACACACAGTAAAGGTCTTCACGCAATTCCCAATACAGGGGTAGACAGAGGTCAAGTCTAGACAATGAAGTCCCTTTGACCCACCTTCCACCGAAGATATTTTTGGGACAACGTGACAGGTGGCGAGCCTGTTGCCGTCTTCATGTCCAAGCCAACGATATAATTCGTACATAAGTTTTTGAAAAAACCATTGCCACCTGGGGATCGAACTCGGGTCTCTTGACTCGAAATTCCGACCACCCAACCACTCGGCTATCGTGACTTACAGTAATGGTAGAAAACCGAAAACAATCAAAAATAATCCATCAACGAGTAACGCTTACGAGAAGCTGCCTAGTAATGATCCAATCCAGCGCCCCGCTTTCGAGAATTAACTTCTAAATTCATTAAATCGAACCCGGCACCGCGTCCCCCGGCTGCGTGACTGTCGCGACGTGTAAACACGGGGCGAATCATTTCAATAAAAGCGCCCCCTCGTGTGAGCTCCGAGTAAACTATAGCTTTGAATGTGAGCTGACTTGGGGGAGCATTGGGTATGTCCATGTGTATCGACGCTACGGATGTGAAGAATGATAAAAAAACTTACAAAAATATATCTTCAAGCCATTCGCAGGACAGAGGTAGAAAGAGGTCTAGACAATAAAGTCGTTTTCGACCCACCTTCCACCGAAGACATTTTTGGGACAACGTGACAAACGGTGAGCCTGTCGCTATCTTTATGTCCAAGCCAACGATACAAATCTACACATATAAATAAAATTGGAGTGCCTGCTTGTAATATAAAATGACCGGTTTATACTACATGTATATGAATATATATGGTACGTACGCCAAAATAATAGTTTTTCACAACTTTTGTGTCTCTCTGATTGTTCCGGGTAATCTCTGAAACGGCTATTTTAAAAGGACTTTCACTGACAAATATAACTTTTATAAGGAGTAACAAAGGCTATTTTAGAAATATAATAAGGTGTCCGTGTTAAATGTTAAATTGCGGGCAAAGCCGCGGGGGCAGCTAGTTGAACATAAGTTTTGAAAAAAACCATAGGGACGAGTCTTGGGGATCGAACTCGGGTCTTTTGACTCGAATTCCGATCACACAACCGCTCGACTATCGTAACTCATAAACTACAAGCTATCACAATACATAACAGAAGTTTGAGATCGCGGATAAATTTTATCAAAATCAACTACATCAATTCAAAATCATTCCAATTCAGCAAACTATCAATACAATTGTGAAACGGGTACAGTACGGAAGTCTATAACTATCAATGCGTCCGTAGTACCCCGCAGTTCTCCCTCTCTGGGGCAGGAGCCACCCCTCTCGACTGCATTATTCGGTATAATCCAAATTATACGGTACCAAGTCCGCCGAAAGAAGGAGCGTTCTCCAGTGTTGTCGACACGGTTTCAGTTTTGTAATTATTATTTCTTAAAGAATACTTACTAAAGAACTTCATATTCTAGACGTCGGCCTAACCCAGTATTAGGAATTTAATTTCTTTCATCAATAATTTAAATTGTCAAAATTTACGCATATACAACTATAAAATAGGTTTTTTATTTCGAATTTTTAACTTCACGCATATGATACAAAAGGTGTTCAACGCAGCAACGCAGTTCACGCATATGAAACAAATCCCTTCGGCTTCGGCGAAAGCTTGGCTTCGGTGCTAACTTTCACCGAAGCCAAGCTTTCGGGCAACATATAAAGAGATAAATATTCGTCTATGCTTACATATAAACGTTCATAACTCGAGTACAAATCAATATTCGTCACAAAAAAGTTTGCCTGTTTCGCAGGATTCGAAAACTAATTCGAAAATCCACAACCGACTCTCGCTTCGAAGGGAGAGTCACTACCAACTAGGGCATAGGATTATCAAATCTTCGTACAAAAAAAATATATAAAATTTTATGTCCAAAATTTAAAACGATAAACAATACATTTGATCATACATTTATTTAAACAGATGCACACGGACGCACCGCACGTATACGCACGTAGCATAGATTAACTTAACACAAACAAACATTGAGCGCACTACATACTCTCGTTAAATAGAAACGACGTCGGTAAACTCTCGAACGCCACTATCCACAGTGTGAACCACTCTCAAACTCCCCCTCGCCCTACTTGGACAGAGGTATCAAAGTGATAACATGGGTAAGAACAACCATATACCATGACTTCTCGTTTTACGATGGACAATGGCTGGACAAAGAAATCGAATTATTTAATTTATGTAACTTAATCATATGGGTTCATCTGTGTTGTAATTGTAAATGGATCCATAAGTAATTATTGTAAAGAGTTATTGCTTAAAACTATGTAAATACAAAATGTACATAGGAATATAACTTTTGTAAAAATATTGTACAGTTGGCTTGGATACTAAGATGGCCATAGGTTCACCACTTAATTGTCTAGACCTAAGGTTAGACAGAACCCCAGTATAGGGAATAAGTATGCAGACATTTATTTATTTATTATATATTTCTTCACGTCATACATAATGTTGGGATAGACAGTGGTTCTGACAATTAAAGTCTTTTAGACCCACCGAAGACATTTTTTGGGACAACGTGACAGGTTGTGTGCCTGTCGCCGTTTTTATGTCCAAACCGACGATATAAATCGTAGATAATTTTCGAAAACAAAACATTGGTACCGTCCTGTCACATGGGGATCGAACTCGGGCCTTTCGACTCGAATATCGATCGCCCGACCACACGGCTATCGAGACCATATCTAATGTTTTTTTATAACACAATATAACTGATGTTACAATAGAAAACCAAACATGACAGATTGGTACAAATCGGCAGCCATTATACCATAGACAAATAAATAAATAAAAAAAAAAGAAACAATTTGGCGCGGACGCACGTGGCCGGCGCGCGCCACTTCAAGAGCTGTCTCACCGCCCCACTGCACGCTCCAACAAATCGCTGCTAATGTCACCGTTTAATTACATATTTCACATTAATTACAATGCGAATTATATCGGTGGCTGTACAGAATTGGGGTTGAGGGTGTGTGAGATGTAGTTAAGATATGATGCAATACAAACTTATCTCAGGATGATTTCAATGTCGACCTCTCATATACAGAGACCATCATTGATATTACTTATATTATATTATATAGAATATCACTTACGTTACTCCGATCCCAAAGTATGAAAAGAACTTGTGTTATAGAATCAGAAACTACGAAGATACCACAAACAGTCAGACCCGAGAAAATATAGAAAAAGTGGTTTTCTACATAGGCCCATCCGGGAAACCAACACGGGACCTAGAAAATCGGAGTGCCACTCGACTATCATAGTCCCGTTAGCCGAGTAAGTAGTTACCCTGTCTTAGGGGATGAAGGATGCGCGTTCGAATCCCGCAAGAGCAAAACATTTGTGAAGAATATGACTATATGTACTAAAAAAGTTTATCTAGCTCCAAGGGCAGTGTCTAAAATGTTTTTTTTTAAATGGGGATATCCTTTACTATTGTTAAGGCATATAAACACATAAATACAATAAATAAATAGGGACAACATCGCAGGCATTTATCTGATCCCAAAGTAAGTAGGTAAAGCACTTGTGCTCTGGAATCAGAAACAAAGAAGGTAAGTATCACAGACACCCAGACCCGAGACAATATATATATATACATATATATATATATATATATATATATATATATATATATATATATATATATATATATATATATATATATATATATATATATATATACATATATATGTGTGTTATATTTAATGGCAACTTTTTTATATAATCTTTAAACCATAATCAGATGAATATATGAAGGTTATTTGGATAAAACAGTTTCAATAACAAACAAAGCATCGCACAGTTGAGCATCCGGAAAAAAGCAACAAACTTGAGAGCACTTAGCAGTATGAATTAGCTAACTTCCCACGTTCTCGCCACGGTCCCACAAGTGGGACTCGGACGTCCTCACCCCATGCAGACGACCGGCACGCGACCACTATGGTACCGAGTTAGCGACATACGTCCAAAATGATTTTGGTTGTCGGTCTTGTAAAAAAACATTCACACTGCATTAATATAATACTAATTTAACCTAATGAAATATTGCATGTGTATTATAGGCACTAACTAGAGGCTTGTCTGCGGTTTTGTCTACGGTTTAGCTGTAAACACAGGAAACATATTTTTGAAGTGAAACTTTTAGAATCGTTGTGATTTCAAACCGGATGCAACGGGAAAAACGTGAGGTAAGAGACACAAATACAAAAATGTGTGTGTAAAGCCGGCAAAGAATGAGACAAAAATGTACATACTATTTTATAAATAAACTTTGTAACTATCCTGCACTTGTTATATATATACATTCATCTCTGTTGTTGATTTACGGAAGTTTCACTTCTGTCTGTGGATCGAACACATATTTTTTTTCTAGAATAATGGTTGTCGTTGAAGCTTCCGTCGAAACTGCCTCAACTGTTTCGAAAGTAGGCCGTAAATACTCTGGTATTGTCATCATGCACTAAGTTTGTCGTTTAGTTACGAATGAATTCTTATCCATGTCTATGTCTGAAATATTATATTACGATAATACTTATAATATAAAATTATTTACATAATATTCATTTACTAATATTATATAACTATAATATTATTATATTACTATAATACGCCTTCCCGGGGTGACGTAAGAGGCGACTAATGGGCAAGCTTTGAAAATTAAAAAGTAGCAATTGGCTACCAACAAATGTCGGCATAACTATTTAAATAAAATACCAGACCAAAATTAAACTGACGGACGGTGGGCAACGGCGTTTAAGATGCCAGTTAATACTGCGATCGACAATCCGCTTGCCAAACGCAATAATAGCGGCGGCAATAGCCTAATGGCTTAGGGTGCGGACTGCGAAATATGACGTCGCAGGTTCGGGCCCCGCCATTCGACTATTGACGTAAACCAACTCCAGACACAAGCATTGCAGCTTAATTGGAGTGGTTAACAGGAATACTAGTAATGTTTTAAAAAAATGTGGCGATTATGGCAAATCCTACCTTACTGAAGAGACTTATTTCCTGCCGTCGACTTTTACAGGCCGTATGTATATTGAAAAGCTTGAAATATAGGCTCACGCGTTAAAACAACGGATTTTAAGTTATGTAAAATTCCATTTCTAAGGACTGTTTTAGTTTAACTTAGGCAATGTATTTTTTTATTCTCCCAGACCAGGTTGTTATTTCATTTTCTAGATTGCCGGAATATACAAACTCTCTGAAAATACTCCTTACCAGTACCACACCATTTCCCATTAATTAGTACATAGAAACATAAGTACATAGAAAGTTTATTATTATTATTATTAATTACTGATCGGTTGATATAAGTTGTGTAAATAAACGATGACAAAGAAAGATCCGCTGAGACAATAGAAACGAATGAAATGAGAAATGTATCTTTAAATAATATTAAAACTTTTAAAATAATATTATTTCTTTATTATTTAGATGCAAAATGAACACAACGTACTATGAATAATCATAATTTGGATGAAGACAGACAAACACCTACGTATCTCAATTATTATAAGCGACAATAGCCTAATGTTTCAGGGTGCGGACTGTGAAACATGACGTCGCAGGTACAGGACCGGCATTCGTCTATTGTCGTGAACCAACTACAGACAAGCATTGCAGCTTATTGGAGTGGTTAAAAGGAATACTAGTAATGTTATTTGTTACTTCGCATTGCTGGTCTTTAAAGTCTGTAAATAGGTTGGGTGGTCGGAATTTTGAGTCAAGAAAACCGAGTTCGATCCCCAGGCGGCGGGTGCGTACCAATGGGTTTTTCCAAAACTTATGTACGAATTATATCGTTGACATAAAGACGGCGACGGGCTCACCACCTGTCACGTTGTCCCGAAAACATCTTCGGTGGAAGATGGGTCAAGGAGACCTAACTGTCTAGGCTAGACCTCTGCCTACCGATGTATTGGGAATTGCGTGAATTGATTTATTTATTTATTTTAGTATTCTTTAAAAATAATTACCACTGCCAATGCTTATCCTTACCAAGTTAACAAGCGTGATCTTACTGTAACCCCAACTATGTATAGTGTACCTAGTGCTGCGGGAATCGAACCGCGTTCGGTGCATCGTCGCGTAAAATTTCCTCGACTAATCACTACGTAGTCAGTCAGGCGTTAGGATCCTTATTTATAGACACAGATTATTATTTTCATTATTTTATTAAGATGTAGTGACAAAAATTAAGAAAGATGGTTTGGCCATGTCTAGAGAATGAATGAAGGACGATTGACGAAAAAAGTGTATAAGGCGAGTGTGAATGGAAGTGTAGGAAGGGGAAGATCTAGGGACGTTTCGAGACCAAATCAGGCACGTCCTGAAAAGGGCCAGGTCAAGAGTACCCTAAATCGAAGAGAATGTATGAAGGTAATAATGAAAGTGGACGGTCGTAACAAGTGGAAAGAAGTGGTCTCTGCCTACCCCTACGGGAAAGAGGTGTGATTGTATAGTATTATATTTGACAAGCTCCGTAGCGTACGCAACGGTTTTTATGGTGTCGCCAACTCTGACATCCCAGGTTGGACTCTCAGATATATGTCCCAGGTAAATGTAGTAAAGCACTTTTTACATTGTCCCGAGTCTGGGTAATTGTGATACGTATCCGTCTCCGATACCATAACACAAGTGCTTTGACTATTTACTTTGTTACTGGACAATGTTGTGATGTAATCCCTATTACTATGTATGTATGTTCAATTTCACATTTTCTTCGTAAATTGTTCAACGAAATGTTCATTGAACAATAAATCACTTTGAATTGTTCAAAACCTTTACATTTTCTTTACACTGGCATACATACTAAATACTTCAAAGTATGTAGGCTGATAATTAGAAATAACGTATTAAATGGTTCATCATAGCCAAACCGATTTACGCAACACTTGCCCGGGAGTTGAATAAAGAATGAGACTTATACAAATATTTATGAAAGACACATTAGAGAGAAGGAGTAATACAATTTATTAATAAACTTCTTCAATAACTATTACTATTACTATGAAAACTCCTTTTATAAACCTAGGCATGGTTGGAGCTGTATCCGAGCAGTGAAAGTTACAAAACTCAATCCAGAGCCACTTAAATGAATCCACCTCCTGAAAACTTGAAACACAGTAGATTATCTTAGAGGCGTACGAAGACGAGAAACGTTCATACTCAAATAAGAGACCTATAATAATATTAACAAAAATAATAAATTTTTCTCTTTAATTTAAAAAAAAAAATAAGTTCAGCATCACATGCTTTAAAATCAATAAAAAAATGCATAAAACTAACTTTATTAAAACTCTGGAGCATACTATGAATACCGCCCAACCAACCCTCCAATAATCACTCTCCACAGTCGACAATATTTGTTACATCCCCATTGGGACGGCACCCCACAACGTGAGATCGCTGCCTCTCTCTCTCTCTCGCTCAATAATAATACCATTAGCCGGATAAGGACAAAAGGTGAAATATGATTTTCGTTTTTGTTCCACTGGCGTGGAAAATTGTCGTGATACGCCTGATTTTATTGTGTTATTTATAAGCCAGTGGATTCCGATCATAAAAATAAAAAAAATCCATTAAAAATGGCGCGTTTTCTCTGCAATAACTAAAGTTTAGCTACGAAACTATGATCATGACTCGGGCGAAGTAACTTAGTATTCGAATATATACTTGTATTCAAATATCTCTGTATTTTTGTCGTTGTAGTAATTATTAATATATCTTTGCTTTTTACTATCTATTGTAAAATAGTTTGAAATAAAGTAACCAAAACAAAAATAATATATTCTATGTAAAAAAGCGTGTCACAAATCACGATAGAGACTGGAGTTCGATCCCCAGGTGGCAGGCACGTACCGTACGTATGGGTTTTTTAAAAACTTATGTACGAATATCGTTGGCTTGGACGTAAAGGCGGCGACGGGCTCACCACCTGTCACGTTGTCCCGAAAATATCTTCGGTGGAAGGTGGGTCGAAGAGACCTAATCGTCTAGACTAGACCTCTGTCTACCCCTGTATTGGGAATTGCGTAAAGATATTCATTATTATTATTAATAAAAAAGCGTGTAAAACAAATGTTTCTAAGTAATATAAATTAGTTCTATTATTATAGTACTTTTAAATTATTGTAGCGATAGCCAAGTGGATTGGTGGTCGGAATTTCGAGTCGAGTAGACTGGTACCAATGGGTTTTTCATAAACTTATGTACGAATTACATCGTTGGCTTGGACATTAAGACGGCGACGGACTCACGACCCGTCACGTTGTCCCGAAAATATCTTCGGTGGAAAGTGGGTCGAAGAGACTTAATTGTCTAGACTAGACCTCTGTTTACCCCTGTATTGGAAATTGCGTGAAGATATTCATTTATATATTTATTTTATTTAAATTATTGTATCTGAATTATTCATATTCATATTTTATCCTGTCTGCTGTTTACAAAAGTTGATTGAGTGTGAAATTGGGTGCCATGAAAGTACTTTGTCTGCTGTATGCTGATGATACAGTGCTTATTGCACCATTGGAGGGCACAACTGCAGACTTTAGTCACGTGTATGTAACAAGTATGTGAAAATCAAAGTTTCCGTTTGAATGTTAATAAAAGTATGGTATCTGATATTTGAAAGAGACGAAGAGAGAACAAACTGTGAATTACATCGTTGGCTTGGACATTAAGACGGCGACGGACTCACGACCCGTCACGTTGTCCCGAAAATATCTTCGGTGGAAAGTGGGTCGAAGAGACTTAATTGTCTAGACTAGACCTCTGTTTACCCCTGTATTGGAAATTGCGTGAAGATATTCATTTATATATTTATTTTATTTAAATTATTGTAGCGATAGCCAAGTGGATTGGTGGTCGGAATTTCGAGTCGAGTAGACTGGTACCAATGGGTTTTTCATAAACTTATGTACGAATTACATCGTTGGCTTGGACATTAAGACGGCGACGGACTCACGACCCGTCACGTTGTCCCGAAAATATCTTCGGTGGAAAGTGGGTCGAAGAGACTTAATTGTCTAGACTAGACCTCTGTTTACCCCTGTATTGGAAATTGCGTGAAGATATTCATTTATATATTTATTTTATTTAAATTATTGTAGCGATAGCCAAGTGGATTGGTGGTCGGAATTTCGAGTCGAGTAGACTGGTACCAATGGGTTTTTCATAAACTTATGTACGAATTACATCGTTGGCTTGGACATTAAGACGGCGACGGACTCACGACCCGTCACGTTGTCCCGAAAATATCTTCGGTGGAAAGTGGGTCGAAGAGACTTAATTGTCTAGACTAGACCTCTGTTTACCCCTGTATTGGAAATTGCGTGAAGATATTCATTTATATATTTATTTTATTTAAATTATTGTAGCGATAGCCAAGTGGATTGGTGGTCGGAATTTCGAGTCGAGTAGACTGGTACCAATGGGTTTTTCATAAACTTATGTACGAATTACATCGTTGGCTTGGACATTAAGACGGCGACGGACTCACGACCCGTCACGTTGTCCCGAAAATATCTTCGGTGGAAAGTGGGTCGAAGAGACTTAATTGTCTAGACTAGACCTCTGTTTACCCCTGTATTGGAAATTGCGTGAAGATATTCATTTATATATTTATTTTATTTAAATTATTGTAGCGATAGCCAAGTGGATTGGTGGTCGGAATTTCGAGTCGAGTAGACTGGTACCAATGGGTTTTTCATAAACTTATGTACGAATTACATCGTTGGCTTGGACATTAAGACGGCGACGGACTCACGACCCGTCACGTTGTCCCGAAAATATCTTCGGTGGAAAGTGGGTCGAAGAGACTTAATTGTCTAGACTAGACCTCTGTTTACCCCTGTATTGGAAATTGCGTGAAGATATTCATTTATATATTTATTTTATTTAAATTATTGTAGCGATAGCCAAGTGGATTGGTGGTCGGAATTTCGAGTCGAGTAGACTGGTACCAATGGGTTTTTCATAAACTTATGTACGAATTACATCGTTGGCTTGACATTAAGACGGCGACGGACTCACGACCCGTCACGTTGTCCCGAAAATATCTTCGGTGGAAAGTGGGTCGAAGAGACTTAATTGTCTAGACTAGACCTCTGTTTACCCCTGTATTGGAAATTGCGTGAAGATATTCATTTATATATTTATTTTATTTAAATTATTGTAGCGATAGCCAAGTGGATTGGTGGTCGGAATTTCGAGTCGAGTAGACTGGTACCAATGGGTTTTTCATAAACTTATGTACGAATTACATCGTTGGCTTGGACATTAAGACGGCGACGGACTCACGACCCGTCACGTTGTCCCGAAAATATCTTCGGTGGAAAGTGGGTCGAAGAGACTTAATTGTCTAGACTAGACCTCTGTTTACCCCTGTATTGGAAATTGCGTGAAGATATTCATTTATATATTTATTTTATTTAAATTATTGTAGCGATAGCCAAGTGGATTGGTGGTCGGAATTTCGAGTCGAGTAGACTGGTACCAATGGGTTTTTCATAAACTTATGTACGAATTACATCGTTGGCTTGGACATTAAGACGGCGACGGACTCACGACCCGTCACGTTGTCCCGAAAATATCTTCGGTGGAAGGTGGGTCGAAGAGACTTAATTGTCTAGACTAGACCTCTGTCTAGTCCTGAATTGGGAATTGCGTGAAGATATTTATTTACTTTATTTAAAGATATGTAATTAAGTCACGATAGCCGAGTTGTTGGGTGGTCGAAATTTCGATGAGTTTGACTCGTACCAATGAGTTTTCAAAACTTATGTACGAATTACATCGTTGGCTTGGACATTAAGACGGCGACGGACTCACGACCCGTCACGTTGTCCCGAAAATATCTTCGGTGGAAAGTGGGTCGAAGAGACTTAATTGTCTAGACTAGACCTCTGTCTAGTCCTGAATTGGGAATTGCGTGAAGATATTTATTTACTTTATTTAAAGATATGTAATTAAGTCACGATAGCCGAGTTGTTGGGTGGTCGAAATTTCGATGAGTTTGACTCGTACCAATGAGTTTTCAAAACTTATGTACGAATTACATCGTTGGCTTGGACATTAAGACGGCGACGGACTCACGACCCGTCACGTTGTCCCGAAAATATCTTCGGTGGAAAGTGGGTCGAAGAGACTTAATTGTCTAGACTAGACCTCTGTCTAGTCCTGAATTGGGAATTGCGTGAAGATATTTATTTACTTTATTTAAAGATATGTAATTAAGTCACGATAGCCGAGTTGTTGGGTGGTCGAAATTTCGATGAGTTTGACTCGTACCAATGAGTTTTTCAAAAACTTATGTACGAATTACATTGGGCTTGGACATAAAGAAAAGTCAAAGGGACTTAATTGTCTAGACTAGACCTCTGTCTAGTCCTGAATTGGGAATTGCGTGAAGATATTTATTTACTTTATTTAAAGATATGTAATTAATGTTATATAAATGTAAAAATGTTAAACATCATTTACGTCGACAAATTACATTCCGTTGCAATGCTCAAAGCTAACGATTTCTTTACTAATTTAAATTAAAGACGAAGAGAGAAGAAGGCAAAGATGGGAGACCTTTAAAATAGAGAATCCAACAAAAATAATTCTGGAACTGCGTCTCTATGTATGATAGTCACTATAACGTATGTATGAAATAACATTTTAGGAAATTAGAAAATCTAGTTTTCATTTTCCTTGACAACGTTCTTCCTATAACATTTCGTCGAAAATAAATATTATAGTCACTTTATTTACACATTTCCTAAAACTATTCAATAATTCATAAAACGATTGGGAACAAATTTATTGAAATTTTAACAGGGCAAAGTCTGTCAGATAGTAATATATAAATAATTTTTAGTAGTTACGCAAATAGAATAACTACTAACTAACGGACGGACAGACAAACAGACTTCAAAAGAGTTTCAATAAATTGACTGACATTAATACATAACAAACATACATACATAACGGCCTGTTAAAATCCACTGCAGGACATAGGCCTCTCCCAAGGGGAGGATTTGCCATTATATCCACGCTTGGCAGGCTGATTGGCGATCGCAGAACCAGATCACTCGTACCTCAGACTTAGCTGCCCATCTTCGGTCTGATTATTTTGGTCTGATATTTTTAGAGATGGTTATTCCGCCATCTATCGGTTACCAAAACAATATTCAAAGCTGTTTCCCTTAGTCGCCTCTTACGACATCCACGGGAAGAAAGGGAGTGGCAATATTCTTAGACCGTTACCACACGGCACTTCAACCCCGACGATTATCCGGCATTCTTTTTACGCAATCATAATTAGATCATAATTAATATTTCTCAAATTTCCCTTTAATTGAAATATCTATCTACAAACTAATTAATTATTTCATGGAAGTTAACGAGGCTAAAAATGCTCACAACCGGATACCGTTTATACGCCTATAGGGTGGTCAGAGTTCCAAACATTTATTATAGTTCTGGCAGAAACTCCTTAGTCGATAGTTACTTCTCAATGTGGAATATTGAATTTCAATGTCGAATCAGAAATTTGTTCATCCCTGTCTGTCCATTCTTATTACAAAATAAATTCTGATTTCACATTCTTATTTTCTCTATGTTCTCAACAAAAGTGTCAATAATAAATTTAATTACACATGTAATTAAGGTTTATTGTGCGCACAGGTAGATACGGTGTGTGTAATTGATATAATATAAAGTATAATTATATAAATGGCGGACTCCTTGTTGCGCATGTTTGCGTTAAAACTCGAACGCATCGGTGTTAAGTCCTTTTTTGGTTATTGTAGATTTATAAATGTAATTATAGCTGTCGATAAAAATACCTCACGCCGTGAATCATACGCTATGATTGGCAGTTTAAGCTATTTAATGTTTTGAATCTGTTTAAACTCTTAAATCTGTTAAATTTTTCTAGACACTGAATTATGTAGCTTTTTTTGGTAAGACTTTAATTAATAACAAACAAACATACATACATAACGGCATGTTAAAATTCAGTGCAGGACATACGCCTCTGCCATTGGATGCATTTGCCATAATCATCACGCTTTGCAAGCGGATTGGCAATCGCAGTACCTGACTACTCTCGCACCTCTGACGCTGCTGCTTCGGTCTGATATTTTTAGAGATGATTATCCCGCCATCTATCGGTTACCATAACGATACTCAAGGCTGTTTCCTTTAGTCGCATCTTACGACATCCACGGGAAGAAAGGGAGTGGCAATATTCTTAGACCGTTACCACACGGCACTTCAACCCCGACGATTATCCGGCATTCTTTTACGCAATCATAATTAGAGCATAATTAGATCATAATTAATATTTCTCAAATTTCCCTTTAATTGAAATATCTATCTACAAACTAATTAATTATTTCATGGAAGTTAACGAGGCTAAAAATGCTCACAACCGGATACCGTTTATACGCCTATAGGGTGGTCAGAGTTCCAAACATTTATTATAGTTCTGGCAGAAACTCCTTAGTCGATAGTTACTTCTCAATGTGGAATATTGAATTTCAATGTCGAATCAGAAATTTGTTCATCCCTGTCTGTCCATTCTTATTACAAAATAAATTCTGATTTCACATTCTTATTTTCTCTATGTTCTCAACAAAAGTGTCAATAATAAATTTAATTACACATGTAATTAAGGTTTATTGTGCGCACAGGTAGATACGGTGTGTGTAATTGATATAATATAAAGTATAATTATATAAATGGCGGACTCCTTGTTGCGCATGTTTGCGTTAAAACTCGAACGCATCGGTGTTAAGTCCTTTTTTGGTTATTGTAGATTTATAAATGTAATTATAGCTGTCGATAAAAATACCTCACGCCGTGAATCATACGCTATGATTGGCAGTTTAAGCTATTTAATGTTTTGAATCTGTTTAAACTCTTAAATCTGTTAAATTTTTCTAGACACTGAATTATGTAGCTTTTTTTGGTAAGACTTTAATTAATAACAAACAAACATACATACATAACGGCATGTTAAAATTCAGTGCAGGACATACGCCTCTGCCATTGGATGGATTTGCCATAATCATCACGCTTTGCAAGCGGATTGGCAATCGCAGTACCTGACTACTCTCGCACCTCTGACGCTGCTGCTTCGGTCTGATATTTTTAGAGATGATTATCCCGCCATCTATCGGTTACCATAACGATACTCAAGGCTGTTTCCCTTAGTCGCATCTTACGACATCCACGAGAAGAAAGGCAATGTTCTTACGCCTTTACGACACGGGATCCGCTACCGCCCTTAGGTAGGACCTTCGTGGACGAATGGCGTACGCACCAATTTTCGTAGCGACGTCAGCTCTAATGTTTCCGGGTATTTAAATTGCGGTTCAGACGGGTTATTATAGAATAATACTTATTCTTCATCTTCTCGGGTCTTGTTTCTGGTAACTTCATTGTTTATAATTCCATAACACAAGTGCTTAAGCTGTTTACTTTAGGACCAGAGCGATGTATGTGGTGTGGTCCTTGGCTAAGTAATTTATTTATTTGTGTATGTATGTAGGCCATTTATGTTTACTACGGCATCGAATCCGCGATACTGAACGTTGAAGAAAATCTCTTAGCTCTTGCGCTAACAGAAATAAATCGTATACGCAAATATGTAAATCTGATGACTATCCATCTTAAATTAAAGCGTCAATATTGTAATGGTTTAGGGTACAGAATGCGGTACATGACGACGCGGGTTCGTGTCCGACGTTCGACTATTTATGCAACACTCCAGTCACCAACGTAGCAGCTTAGTTGGAGTGGTTTACATGCATACTGCTAATGTTATTGCTAGTATTCTGAACCAATAAAAAAGGCACTTTGTAAAAAAGAGCCATAAGAAATCAACAGGCCTGTCTGCTGTTAGGTATAAAGCAGATAGAAACTCCAATAGATGTTAGGGGCAAGAGAAAGGTGCTGCATGAATAGACCTCGGTTAGGGCAATACCATAAACTTGCATAATACCGGGTACTAGCTAGCTAACATGTATTCCTTTCGATCGGAGAAAAGCTAAATGACTTAATTGTCTAGATCTTTATCCACCCCAGTATTGGGAATGGCGTGAAGACATTAGATATAAATTTCAGTAGGAATATAAATTTCAGTAATTACCATAATCAAAAGCTACCATCGTTTAGTATTGATGTTCTTCGGATAGAGAAAGAATCAGTCTTAATATATGATAAAAAAAAATATCTTCACGCAATTCCAATACAGGGGTAGACAGAGGTCAAGTCTAGACAATTAAGTCCCTTTGACCCACCTTCCACCGAAGATATTATCGGGACAACGTGACAGGTGGTGAGCCTGTCGCCGTCTTTATGTCCAAGCCAACGATGAAATTCGTACATAAGTTTTTAAAAAACTCATTGGTACTGCCACCTGGGGATCGAACTCGGATCTCTCGACTCGAAATTCCGACCACCCAACAACTCGGCTATCGTGACTTAATATATAATAATAAAAATATAGCCATGAGTTTTGTCTTCGTTACTTTAGCTTTATTTTAGTTACTTCGTGACGATAGCCGAGTGGTTGGGTGTTCAAAATTTCGAGTCAAGAGACCCGAGTTCGATCCCCAGGTAGCGGGATCGTACCAATGGGTTTTTCATTAAATTATGTACAAATTACAGCGTTGGCTTGGACATAAAAACGGCGACGGGCTCACCATCTGCCACGTTGTCCCGAAAATATCTTCGGTGGAAGGTGGGTCGAAGAGACTTAATTGTCCAGGCTAGACCTCTGTCTACCCCTGTATTAGGAATTGCATAAAGATATTTATTATTTATTTTATATTTTGTAAAATTTGTAAGCCATTTATGGCTAATGTGATATGCTCCAATACAAATTTATATCAACCTGTATACTCACTTTACACAAATAAATAATTCAATAAAATACAGGTCGTTATGTATGTACGGGCATTGATCATCTCCTGATGAGTGACTGGCCTGATTGACCTCTTTTCCTATAAAAAACAAATTCAGTCGTTCACTTTGGGCTAGAATTCGCGTCAGCAACATTATTTGCTCAGGTGCGCAGGCGCCGGCTGAGCAGCGACTTTGCGCAAAGAATTTGACTAAGCGTGCTGATAAACTGTTCTACATCGTTATTTTGTGTACTATTAAAATAATAGCGCCAATCGAAATGAGGGCCGGGTTCGATTAAAATAATTAATGTAATGTGTATCTAAGTCACGATAGCCGAGTGACTACGTGACAGGTGGTGAGCCTGTCGCCGTCGTACGTCCAAGCCAATGATATAAATCTTACATAAATTAGGAAAAAACTTTATCTTACAAAGAATTATACATTGGTGATTTTTGGTTGATTGGTGGTTGGGGTGGTAATCTTGGCATAGCTAGTCTAGTTTGGAACACAATAAGTGACGACCCTGTCGCATTCTTTTTTTGCTTACTTAAACTAAAATCGTCTTAGTGCTATAACTGTGCGTGTGTTTAATAAATAATAAATTTAACATATTCTATATACATAAAATACGGACTAATTTTATAGGACCTAATATATAGATTTAATAATATAATATTTGTTACTAGATCCCTGAGAAAATTCATTTACTTCCAAAAATATTTAGCCTTCCCGTGACGCTTGAAAGAACGCATGGCATTCTTTATATTCTTGAAATTGCATTCTATTTAAACGAGTTTTACAGCCGCCGTAACAGTAGCAGATACTTAAGAGACGATGCATATCGATAGTTATCTAGTTTAAGTGTCGTTCGAAAACCAGCGCAAAACATGAGCTGTGAATATGTTAACGACTTACAATTACATTCGGAACGACAGTAAACAATGACGCACGGCGCGCGATTCGCGCTTTGTTCGAAAAACGAACGACTGTTTTTTTCTTTTATTTTTAAAACAACTAATACACGAAAACGGTGAAATAAGAATAATTTGCAAAAATAATCAAATCATTTACTTATCGATGTAAGTAACATATATAAAATTATCGATCGTAATTTTTTTTTAAACTACCACCGTTTCGTATTGAGGTTCCTCTGACGGAGAAGAAACGGCGAAAAAACTCCGTAGGTATCCGCTTTTTTTAGCTTTTATTATAAAAGAAATACAAAATAATTTAATTACAAATAGCATAGAAGTTGAAAATAATTTAATTAGAAAAAGCTCGCCCCGTACAAAGAGAATAAGGAGAGACCGTGATCATAGACTGAGCTTCGCTGTGATAATCTCCGTGATATATAAAACAAAATTAGCTTATTAAATAATATAGAGCTTAGATAATAATAAAGAGTCACGATAGCCGAGTGGTTGGGTGGTCGGAATTTCGAGTCTAGAGACCCGAGTTCGATCCCCAAGTAGCAGGCTCGTACCTATGGGTTTTTCAAAGACTTATGTACGAATTATATCGTTGGCTATAAGACGGCGACGGGCTCACCATCTGCCACGTTGTCCCGAAAATATCTTCGGTGGAAGGTGGGTCGAAGAGACTTAATTGTCCAGGCTAGACCTCTGTCTACCCCTGTATTAGGAATTGCATAAAGATATTTATTATTTATTTTATATTTTGTAAAATTTGTAAGCCATTTATGGCTAATGTGATATGCTCCAATACAAATTTATATCAACCTGTATACTCACTTTACACAAATAAATAATTCAATAAAATACAGGTCGTTATGTATGTACGGGCATTGATCATCTCCTGATGAGTGACTGGCCTGATTGACCTCTTTTCCTATAAAAAACAAATTCAGTCGTTCACTTTGGGCTAGAATTCGCGTCAGCAACATTATTTGCTCAGGTGCGCAGGCGCCGGCTGAGCAGCGACTTTGCGCAAAGAATTTGACTAAGCGTGCTGATAAACTGTTCTACATCGTTATTTTGTATACTATTAAAATAATAGCGCCAATCGAAATGAGGGCCGGGTTCGATTAAAATAATTAATGTAATGTGTATCTGTGGTGGTGAGCCTGTCGCCGTCGTACGTCCAAGCCAATGATATAAATCTTACATAAATTAGGAAAAAACTTTATCTTACAAACAAATAATTATACATTGGTGATTTTTGGTTGATTGGTGGTTGGGGTGGTAATCTTGGCATAGCTAGTCTAGTTTGGAACACAATAAGTGACGACCCTGTCGCATTTTTTTTTTGCTTACATAAACTAAAATCGTCTTAGTGCTATAACTGTGCGTGTGTTTAATAAATAATAAATTTAACATATTCTATATACATAAAATACGGACTAATTTTATAGGACCTAATATATAGATTTAATAATATAATATTTGTGACTAGATCCCTGAGAAAATTCATTTACTTCCAAAAATATTTAGCCTTCCCGTGACGCTTGAAAGAACGCATGGCATTCTTTATATTCTTGAAATTGCATTCTATTTAAACGAGTTTTACAGCCGCCGTAACAGTAGCAGATACTTAAGAGACGATGCATATCGATAGTTATCTAGTTTAAGTGTCGTTCGAAAACCAGCGCAAAACATGAGCTGTGAATATGTTAACGACTTACAATTACATTCGGAACGACAGTAAACAATGACGCACGGCGCGCGATTCGCGCTTTGTTCGAAAAACGAACGACTGTTTTTTCTTTTATTTTTAAAACAACTAATACACGAAAACGGTGAAATAAGAATAATTTGCAAAAATAATCAAATCATTTACTTATCGATGTAAGTAACATATATAAAATTATCGATCGTAATTTTTTTTTAAACTACCACCGTTTCGTATTGAGGTTCCTCTGACGGAGAAGAAACGGCGAAAAAACTCCGTAGGTATCCGCTTTTTTAGCTTTTATTATAAAAGAAATACAAAATAATTTAATTACAAATAGCATAGAAGTTGAAAATAATTTAATTAGAAAAAGCTCGCCCCGTACAAAGAGAAAAAGGAGAGACCGTGATCATAGACTGAGCTTCGCTGTGATAATCTCCGTGATATATAAAACAAAATTAGCTTATTAAATAATATAGAGCTTAGATAATAATAAAGAGTCACGATAGCCGAGTGGTTGGGTGGTCGGAATTTCGAGTCTAGAGACCCGAGTTCGATCCCCAAGTAGCAGGCTCGTACCTATGGGTTTTTCAAAGACTTATGTACGAATTATATCGTTGGCTATAAGACGGCGACGGGCTGTCACGTTGTCCCGAAAATATCTTCAGTGGAAGGTGGGTCGAAGAGACTTAATCGTCTAGACTAGGCCTCTATCTACTCCTATACTGGGAATTCCGTGAAGATATTTATTTTTATACTTACTTTCTTATCTTCATGCACAATCCCTGACGGGGTAGCCAGAGAGAACAGATCGCCAAGTGTCACGATCCGTACATACCTCTTTCGCTTCTTTCAGATTCATCATCTTCTTCATACATGCACGTCTAGGTATCCGAGTACTCTTGACCCTCCTCTCTTCGAGCAATTTGCTCACATGGTCTTCGAAAGTTAGTCTCGGTCTACCTCGACACCTTTTAACAATATCTTTCGCGCTATATATTTTCTTCACCATTCGGTCTTCGCTCATTCGCTCAACGTCCCCAAACCATCGAAGCACACATTTATAAATTTTTTCTGATAAGGTCATCTTTTAAACATTTTATTTTTATTATTTCATTTTATGAGATAATTAAATATTGTTTAAAAAATAAGTGAAATAAGTAGACACGGTTATCGGATCGTAAAATTTTGTATACGCTATAGCTGCTATCGCGTGGCGATGACAAGGGCCCGTAACGCTACACCGCTGACGCCCCCCAACCCTCCCCCCTAACCGATAGCGCATGTTTACAATCGGTCGTGAATCAGTTATATCTATTCTTGGGCGATTTACAACCGATTTTTATATTATTGTGATCTCATCTATGCACTATTTTTCACCGACTTCGAAATAGTAAGTTACTCTCTTTCACGCATTTCCCAATATTCCATGAAAGAATATGGTGTAAAGACGTTATCTTAGAATTAAAAAAGAAATTATTCACAACATTCCCAATACTTGGGTAGACAAAGGTCTAGGCGATTAAGTGCTTTCGACCCACCATTCACCGAAGACATTTTTTTGGGACGCCCATAACTAACATCTATGAAAACATCAATACGATGTCACTATAATATGTAATTTTAAACAATTAAACCACGCCGGATATTTTATAAAAAAAAATCGTAACTCGAAACTCAAACAATTCACCTATAAACACCCCCACGCATTTAAAATTAGTACTTAAAAGGGTTATTAACGTAACACTGGCTATTACGTTATTAAATAATTACAACTATCGATAAAAATGACAAAACAAAAATAATAACCGGTTATTAAAACGGTTATTGTGTGTGAATTTTTAAAGCAATTCGTGTTTTTTTTTCGTTTCCATTAAACGGAAAAAAGACAGCTTAGCTGCTTTTAACACTTTAACAAAGATAATATAAAGTTGTTTTGAATAAACACTCACCATTCCGCATGCATATATAAAAAAAAGATAACACAATCATAAATATCTCCAAGCCATTTCCAAAAGGTCTAGACAGTTAAAACCAACGTTATAATTCGTACATAAGTTTTTTTAAAAACCCATTGGTACGAGCCTGCCACCTGGGGATCGAACTCGGGTCACTCGACTCGAAATTCCGACCACCCAACCACTCGGCTATCGTGACTATATTGTTCTAGATTAACAAAATGGATCTAATCCTGTTCCTGTAGGTCGCTAACTATTTCGTTTTACAAGGCCCTAATTTACACTTAGTCGTCTCTTACGACACCCACGGGAAGAAAGTGAATGATAAACTCTAACCGATATCATTCGGCAGTTTAGAGACATACTATATTTAAAGATATAGTATAGGTCCCTCGGTTTGAAGTCCACTAGGTCGAATTAATACCTGCATGCGTCAATTGGCAAGGCGAGCGCCCGTGAGTGCGACAGACAACTCTTGGCACTTCTGCTACCCCGTCAATTATACACTAGACCGGAGGCTTAATGAGACCAACATTGTACGATTACAACATATTATTTATATACATAGATAGACATTACATACGTTGCTTTGATCCCAAAGTAAGCACTTGTATTATGGGATCAGAAACAACTAAGCTACCACAAACACCTAGATCCGTGAACACATAGAAAAAGTGTTTTGTACATTGACTCGACAGGGATTTGAACCCGGGACCGCTGAGCTAGCGACAGCATGAAAACTGGTGTGCGTCCACAGAGGTATTACACGCAATTGTATTAAATTAACAAAAAATCTTATAGAAAAAATATTCGCTTTCAGTTGTTACTAAATTTCCTAGATTTTCGCTGGATATTCAAACAAAAATGGCTATCAAATAATTTCAGCGTTTTGCTTAGCCCTTTAGCAACTCTTAACCTTTTAGTAACTGTGTGGTGAATGACCGCACGTTGCGCCATATCAGCAATTCATCGAATCCATTCGCTTTATAATCATATATGATAATATTAACTTTACACCATTCCCTCAAATAACTGCTCAATTTGAGCAGACAAAGAGTATAATAATAAAAAGAGTATATATAAATAACACCATCGTAACCAAGATATGGTTGCGATGGTGTTATTGAAATAGATTTGCTTTGATAAAATAGTTTATTATGTGGCGGACATGAATTTTGAATTGAAAGTCTTGAATTTTATAATATTAAAACGTGAAAATTAGTTTCTTATTACATAAATTCATGAAAATAATAGAGTATATAATCTACTTGCACATATTCAAAATTAATCGTATTTTTTAATTAGTAATAGAATATGCATTACAAAATATTAGTTAAACCGTGTACAGAATTTTTAATACTTTAATGATTCAGGAAATATTAAATACATATAGAAAAATGTATTTTAATTTATTTATCAGCCTCAAAGTATTTAAAGAAAATCAATGAACTTCCGGTGGTAAATAAAATATTTTTTGGTACGCTTGCCTGTATTTTTTATATATTAATCCTATTTTTTACAGGCGTATCTTACATATCACTTATTGTATAGTTTCAACTTATCATTGAACATTTGGATGCTATTTTATTCGCCGTTTTTCGCGCCCAACACTCACTCCAGACTTATATAATCTAAGTATTTTTTAAGATATATCTGTCTCAATAGGTTTAGAAATTTTTGTCGCGAAAGTAAATTTAAAACGCGAATAAAATAAGTGAGGGTAAAGTTAAAGGCGAAGGTGTCATAGACAAAAGAGTGAGGGTACTTTGCGTACACAAACTCAGTAGCGCTGACAGTTCAGAGAGCTCAGTAGTGTACGAACGATCGAAGGAACAGGTTGGCGATAGTGCTTCGTTGCTATGGCTGATTGAGGCGATTATCAAGTAAGTGTAACAACTTATAGATAGAATTGTATATGTATTAATTGTATTGTAGAGTGAGAGAGAGAAGCCTAAAAGATATCGCTCATAGAGTTATTGCCATAATAAGCACCACTCTCAATACTACGTATATTAATTAAGTTCTAATTTAAGTTAGTAATATTGAATCAGTTACGTAAATCGAAAGTGTAACGTATATATCTTTGCGCCTTTCCCAATATAAGGGTAGACAGAGGTCTACACAATTAAGTACTTTCGACCCACCTTCCACCGATGAAATTTTTTTTTACACAGATAATTGTATGGATAAGTTCTTGTTATGACTATTCAGGTTTATTAGTGACAAAATAACGGGTATAAAACGCTATTGCAACTTTGTGCTAGGGTTATTATTGTGTGTGAATTTTAAAGCAATTCGTGTTTTTTTTCCGATTCCATTAAACGGAAAAAAGACAGCTTAGCTGCTTTTAACACTTTAACAAAGATAATATAAAGTTGTTTTGAATAAACACGCACCATTCCGCATGCATATATAAAAAAAAGATAACACAATCATAAATATCTCCAAGCCATTCCCTAAAGGTCTAGACAGTTAAAACCAACGTTATAATTCGTACATAAGTTTTTTTAAAAACCCATTGGTACGAGCCTGCCACCTGGGGATCGAACTCGGGTCACTCGACTCGAAATTCCGACCACCCAACCACTCGGCTATCGTGACTATATTGGTGTAGATTAACAAAATGGATCTAATCCTGTTCCTGTAGGTCGCTAACTATTTCGTTTTACAAGGCCCTAATTTACACTTAGTCGTCTCTTACGACACCCACGGGAAGAAAGTGAATGATAAACTCTAACCGATATCATTCGGCAGTTTAGAGACATACTATATTTAAAGATATAGTATAGGTCCCTCGGTTTGAAGTCCACTAGGTCGAATTAATACCTGCATGCGTCAATTGGCAAGGCGAGCGCCCGTGAGTGCGACAGACAACTCTTGGCACTTCTGCTACCCCGTCAATTATACACTAGACCGGAGGCTTAATGAGACCAACATTGTACGATTACAACATATTATTTATATACATAGATAGACATTACATACGTTGCTTTGATCCCAAAGTAAGCACTTGTATTATGGGATCAGAAACAACTAAGCTACCACAAACACCTAGATCCGTGAACACATAGAAAAGTGTTTTGTACATTGACTCGACAGGGATTTGAACCCGGGACCGCTGAGCTAGCGACAGCATGAAAACTGTTATGTGTCACGATCTTGCATAACTCTTTTCGCTACTTTCAAATTCATCATTCTCCTACACTCAAAAAGTCACGATAGCCGAGTGGTTGGGTGGACGGAATTTCGAGTCGAGAGACCAGTGTTCGATCCCCAGGTTCGATTGAATCATTTCGAAAAATACCAGACCAAAGAGTATACGGTTTTTTATTTTCATTTAAAAAGACTGGCTGACTGTTCGTTTATAGAGGTGTGCAAACTGCGGTCGCTAATCAACTTGCCGAGCATGGCTATCATAACTAATTCTCAGTTTAAAGATTTGTACACCATATGTGAGCAAAATGATCATCCCATTTATGTAGAAATAATAATAATATGTTTTGTCACGCATAGTCGCCCAGGGTATGCCCAGACCAGGTAGCCAGAGACAACAGACTGTTATGTGTCACGATCTTGCATAACTCTTTCGCTACTTTCAAATTCATCATTCTCCTACACTCAAAAAGTCACGATAGCCGAGTGGTTGGGTGGACGGAATTTCGAGTCGAGAGACCAGTGTTCGATCCCCAGGTTCGATTGAATCATTTCGAAAATACCAGACCAAAGAGTATACGGTTTTTTATTTTCATTTAAAAAGACTGGCTGACTGTTCGTTTATAGAGGTGTGCAAACTGCGGTCGCTAATCAACTTGCCGAGCATGGCTATCATAACTAATTCTCAGTTTAAAGATTTGTACACCATATGTGAGCAAAATGATCATCCCATTTATGTAGGAATAATAATAAAAGAGTATATATAAATAACACCATCGTAACCAAGATATGGTTGCGATGGTGTTATTGAAATAGATTTGCTTTGATAAAATAGTTTATTATGTGGCGGACATGAATTTTGAATTGAAAGTCTTGAATTTAATAATATTAAAACGTGAAAATTAGTTTCTTATTACATAAATTCATGAAAATAATAGAGTATATAATCTACTTGCACATATTCAAAATTAATCGTATTTTTTAATTAGTAATAGAATATGCATTACAAAATATTAGTTAAACCGTGTACAGAATTTTTAATACTTTAATGATTCAGGAAATATTAAATACATATAAAAAAATGTATTTTAATTTATTTATCAGCCTCAAAGTATTTAAAGAAAATCAATGAACTTCCGGTGGTAAATAAAATATTTTTTGGTACGCTTGCCTGTATTTTTTATATATTAATCCTATTTTTTACAGGCGTATCTTACATATCACTTATTGTATAGTTTCAACTTATCATTGAACATTTGGATGCTATTTTATTCGCCGTTTTTCGCGCCCAACACTCACTCCAGACTTATATAATCTAAGTATTTTTTTAGATATATCTGTCTCAATAGGTTTAGAATTTTTTTTGTCGCGAAAGTAAATTTAAACGCGAATAAAATAAGTGAGGGTAAAGTTAAAGGCGAAGGTGTCATAGACAAAAGAGTGAGGGTACTTTGCGTACACAAACTCAGTAGCGCTGACAGTTCAGAGAGCTCAGTAGTGTACGAACGATCGAAGGAACAGGTTGGCGATAGTGCTTCGTTGCTATGGCTGATTGAGGCGATTATCAAGTAAGTGTAACAACTTATAGATAGAATTGTATATGTATTAATTGTATTGTAGAGTGAGAGAGAGAAGCCTAAAAGATATCGCTCATAGAGTTATTTGCTATATTATTAAGCACCACTCTCAATACTACGTATATTAATTAAGTTCTAATTTAAGTTAGTAATATTGAATCAGTTACGTAAATCGAAAGTGTAACGTATATATCTTTGCGCCTTTCCCAATATAAGGGTAGACAGAGGTCTACACAATTAAGTACTTTCGACCCACCTTCCACCGATGAAATTTTTTTTTACACAGATAATTGTATGGATAAGTTCTTGTTATGACTATTCAGGTTTATTAGTGACAAAATAACGGGTATAAAACGCTATTGCAACTTTGTGCTAGGGTTATTATTGTAGACGTCGTACTCTGTTCAAAATATGAAGTTTTCTTTTCATTCGCCCTACATATGTAGCAATATTACTTAGGGTTATAAATGTGTAACGAATATGTTTTTATAATACAAATTCTGCTTAGTCTATTCATTCGCAGACTCTTAAAGCAAATTACGACATTGCGGTGTGTAGAACTTGCAGGTACTTGTACAACACAAAAAGTGAAGTTTATAAGCAAAAAAATAATGTGGTAATAATAATTACAATGTTTAAATGAGCTACCAATCGACGCCAGTCGACACTAAGTCTTTCAAATAGTTATCAAATGATAACTAGATGACATATTATCGTAACTGAGTGAACTATGTTTAAGCCTTTCGACCCACCTTTCACCGAATACATTTTTTTGAGACGACAGCGACGTCTTTATGTCTAATCCAACGATATAAAACGTACACAAGTTTTTGAAAAAACCCATTTGTATAACGTATTCGAACTCGGGTCTCTGGACTCGAATTTCGATCGCCCAACAACTCGATAATCGTGAGCATAGTACCCCCTCTGATAAATAAATATAGTTCTCAAATCTACCTACTTATAAAATCTAAATTGAAAACCTTGTCCGGTAATAATACCTTAAAATTATAAACATATTAATGTGTCGCATAGTCAAGATATATATCCGGTAAAGGGGAATCTTCCGATGCCGTTTTGAATGTTGTAGATTCACGCACAACGGATGGCCATAGACATGTTCATTGGGTTTCGAAATTCTAATTTAATATACTACGCGATTGAATAAAAAATAAAAAAAAATATCTTCACGCAATTCCCAATACAGGGGCAGACAGAGGTCAAGTCTAGACAATTAAGTCCCTTTGACCCACCTTCCACCGAAGATATTTTCGGGACAACGTGACAGGTGGTGAGCCTGTCGCCGTCTTTATCTCCAAGCCAACGATGAAATTCGTACATAAGTTTTTGAAAAACTCATTGGTACTGCCACCTGGGGATCGAACTCGGGTCTCTCGACTCGAAATTCCGACCACCCAACAACTCGGCTATCGTGACTTCGATCCCCAGGTTCGATTGAATCATTTCGAAAAATACCAGACCAAAGAGTATACGGTTTTTTATTTTCATTTAAAAAGACTGGCTGACTGTTCGTTTATAGAGGTGTGCAAACTGCGGTCGCTAATCAACTTGCCGAGCATGGCTATCATAACTAATTCTCAGTTTAAAGATTTGTACACCATATGTGAGCAAAATGATCATCCCATTTATGTAGAAATAATAATAATATGTTTTGTCACGCATAGTCGCCCAGGGTATGCCCAGACCAGGTAGCCAGAGACAACAGACTGTTATGTGTCACGATCTTGCATAACTCTTTCGCTACTTTCAAATTCATCATTCTCCTACACTCAAAAAGTCACGATAGCCGAGTGGTTGGGTGGACGGAATTTCGAGTCGAGAGACCAGTGTTCGATCCCCAGGTGGCAGGCTCGTACCAATGGTTTTTTTAAAAACTTATGTACGAAATATATCGTAGGCTTGGACATAAAGATGGCGACAGGCTCACCACCTGTCACGTTGTCCCGAAAATGTCTTCCGTGCAAGGTGGGGCGAAGGGACTTACCTGTCTAGACTAGACCTCTGTCTACCCCAGTATTGGGAATTGCGTGAAGATGTTTATTTTTTTATTATTATGTATCGTACACTCACGCCTATGTATCCGAGAGCTCTTGAATATACATAGGAAGAAAAATTTTATTTGGCGGGCAATCTAACACGTATCTAAGTGTAACACGGGACAGATATCGAAACATTATCATTGCGTATACATTGTATTGTTATTATTGCATCTAGCGTCGACCCGACAGTCGGCCGGGTCGCAGAGATGCGCGTAATAACCCCTAGGTTATCGCCGCTCCTCCACGAAATATCGCAATCAATTATAATTACTGAAATCGAACCTTGTGCGTTTTAATGTTGTGCGATAACGTGACGTAGGATAGATGTGCGTTTAATTTCCGCGTATGAAACAAACTCATCGTACAATAAATGCACCAGACCGACCGAGGCGTGATTTAAATGTTTCGACGTATAATTGAAACACATGCTTTGAAGATATCCGCTGACGAGTGGCGTGAACATCTGTTTTCATGGTGTCGCCATCTATGAGGACCCGGGATTGATTCCCGGTCGGGTCAATGTAGAAAACATTTTTCAAAATTTTATCTGGTTTGATAAAAAATCACGATAGGTTGGGTAAACGGAATTAGTCAAGAGACTAGAGTTTGAGCCCCAAGGCTAGTACCAATGGGTTTTAAAAAAAAATATGTTCGATTCATATCGTTGGATTGGACATGAAGACGGAATAACCACCTGTAACGTTGTACCAAAAATGTCTTCGGTGAAAAGTAGGTCGAAGGAACTTAATTGTTTAAACCTCTGTCTACTCCACTATTGATAATATCGTGAAGAGTGACAACGTGACAGGTGGTGAGTCCGTCCCCGTCTTTATTTCCACGCCAACGAGATAATTCGTACATAAGATTTTGAAAAAACCGTACCTATCCTGCCATCTGGGGATCGAAGTCGAGTCTCTTGATTCGAAATTTCGACCACTCAACCACTCTGCTATCGTGACATTATCGTGATATAATATCTGTCTATATATATACATATACAGGATTTAATGGCGTCGCTAGCTATGAGGTCCCAGGTAAGATTCCCGATCGAATCAATAGATAACATGTTGTCTAATTTTTTCGGCTCTGTTGTTTTTGATTCTATACCACAAGTATAATACTTACATTTTACATCAACAGTGACAATATTATTTTAAGGTCAAATATCCTTTGAAATAATTACTGATTGACGTAAGATATCTTTTTTACATAATTCACTTTCGTCGAGATATCACGAATACTAACACAATACAGGATTTTAGACATGAATATATACTTCACGCGTGATTCCAGACGGGGTAGGCAGAGTGAACATATCGCCAAGTGTCACGTTCCTAGCGTACTTTCGCTTCCATCTGATTTATAATTTTGTTTATTTACTAAAAGGTTCAATGGAATGATGGTTTAGCGTGCGGACTTCGACACAGAGTAGTAGGTTCGGGTCCACCATTCGAATTAGTTGCAGTGGTTGACCGGAATACTAATGGTGTAATTACGTATTGCTAGTATTCTTTCTTAAAAAGAAAAACTTATATTTCAAACGATCAATATGGTATGAAAGGCTTCTTGGTAATTGAGCTGTTCATATTGGAAGTGCCAGTAGCTCAGCGGTTGCAAGTCGGTCGAGGCCGGTCACTTGTTCGATGTTATCGTCGAACCTGTTACTTTATGAGCTTGCAAGTTATAATAATCCACTTTTTATTTATCGCGCGACGGATTGCAGTTGGAGCCAGTTACGGTTGCAATTTCCGGAAAATTCTAATGTAAAAGTAGGGGGATAAGTGTGATTTTTGAAAAAAAAATAGAAGATAACTACGGAGTCTCTTTCGCCTGTTTCTTCTCCTTTAGAGGAACTTCATTACGAAACGGTGGTAGTTTAAAAAATAACGATCGATGGATGTAATGTATGTTACTTATAACGATAAATAAATGATTTGATTTGGTATTATGCAAAAAGGAGAAAAACGAGATGCCGTAACGTTTCTCTCGTTTTGGTAAGTAGTTACCGACTCCCACAATCATATAAAGCAGTATCTCTGGGTGCTGATCTTGCGATCTTCGTTTTCATCCAGGACAATAAATTCTAATCAGGGATGACATTGGTATTTATCTTAATCTCCAGCGGAATTCGAACCCGCAATTCTTATTATGTCCAAGCCAACGATATAATTCGTACATAAGTTTTTTGAAAACCCCATTGGTACGAGCCTGCTACCTGGGGATCGAACTCGGGTCTCATGGCTAGAAATTCGGACCACCCAACCATTCGGCTATCGTGGCTAATATATGATTTTCATAATATACTAATGAAAAAGAACTAAGTTCTATTGCCAATGAAAAATATGATTGCATATTAAAATATTATAAAAACACTTCGGGCATATTCTTCCATCTCGCTATTCTCACTGCAATATAATATTCACAAGACATAACTATTTATAACCGTTGAGACCACGCAATTGCATTATTAATAGAACGCCATATTTGTGTCTAATCATGTCACTTTATTATAAATCGTGGTAAAGTTTTTGAATAAAAATGTTTTAATTATTGCATCCAGCCGTCGCGTGCAATTAAATTCAAGTTGTTAAGTTATTTAATTGATGAAAAATCTTTGTTTTAAACAAAATTTGTTCTTTTTTTCAGAGAGAACAAAGATCTACAGATCTTCGGATCATACGGATCAGCGGAGGAGGTGCTGCAGGAAAAGGGTAGCTACCCGCCAGGTCCGGTGATCGTGACCTGAGGTCGTCTCCTCCACGAGCGTTCGCTATCGGTAATTATATTTGTATAATCATAAGAACTTCGATAGCGCGATGTAGGATGTCGCAGCGAACTTCTTATATGAAGACAGATAACGCTAAAGATGTAAAAGTCCACATGATGGTAAGTGACTACCGTAGCCCATGAACACCAGCAAACAACTTCAAAAGAAAAAGGTTATCGACCACACAGACAAAGATGGATTGCCTTATAGCCCGTGATCGCACTCTCTCTACATCTTACAGAGCCGGAACATTAGAACATTAGCAGCAGGAATGGGTATGAGTGTGGTACTGACCTAAACGATTCCTAAGTAAAGATCTACCTACCTTATTTTTGCAAATAAATATAATATTATTTTATTTAATTTACCTACTTTTACTGCAAGTACTAGAGATGTAATTTTACTGATGAAAACTATTAAGATTAATAGACATGTAAAGTCCACAGTATTGGGTTTACGGTCTAAAGAACCAATTTTTCAAACCGCACACACAAGGTGCTAGGAAGGGAGTTATTTCGATGCGAATTATTCCTTTTTTTATTCGAGATTAAATTATTCTTTTTTCATCTCCACGCAATTTACCATACTGGAGCAGACAGGGGTTTAGCTAATCTTTCCGAGTCACTTTTCACCGAAGCTTATTTGGGACAGGCCTATCGCCTATCGCCGTTTTAATGTTCAAGCTTACAGTACGATATACTCGCATACATTTATTTTTTATAAATAATATTTATATACATATAAACATTTATAACTTCATTATTCATCAACACAAATGTTTACCCCTAGCGGGATTAAAACCCGCAACTATTAGCTTCAAAGACAGTCACTACCAATTCGGCCATCGGGACGTCCGATTGATGAATACTATTGAATATATTTTTTTTTTAATTATCAACATAATATAATCTTTATCTTCTAAATCCGTCGACTGTCCATGCCTTATACCACAGCAGTGACCGTTTGAATCAAAGTGGTCTTTGCCTAAAGCGACGTAACATGCCGCGACAATATACCATTTGCAATAATGACCAATTGTTGACCATATGCGGGGACGTTTCGACACCGTTCGTGTTTGACGGACGGTGAGAAGATTCGTGTGAAACATAACGATTTACTTGGATGTGTGTTCGTTAATCATGAACGACATACATAAAAGTTGAGGGTAGCCGAGGTAACTATGGCAACGTGACGTTGAAGACCTCAATCCAACCGTGACCACGGATACTGTAGAGCACTCGAAACGTCGAAAAGTTTCTAGGAAAAGAGACAAGAAATCCATAGACGGTATTTCCCGTCAGTCTATTGACTCTTATAGATATTTTTGAGATGTTTATCCCGTCATTTGTTGATTTTCTTTTCTATGTCGAAGCATTTTCCTAATCACCTCCGAAGACACCCACGAAAAGGAAGGGGGTGGTAAATCCTTCCGGCGTAACTACACGGCTAATGTGTATTTATTTAATTACGAAATAAGTATGTCTATTTATCAGACAAAGTTAGTGGTAGGTAGTATAATTACATAGCACTGTATTAGTCTGAGTAATAGACGCGTGTAAAATCCACTGTGCAGCTTATGTTTAGCTCGACATATTACACATCAACCACAACACAATTTTGTTACTCGGATTCACCTTTTTTGTTTAATTTTGTGAGTTTTGCTCTAAATGTTGCTAAAAGAAAGTGTTTAAGTGTATATATAAACAACTTCACGCATAGTCCCTGACGAAGTAGCCAGAGAGAGAGCAGATCTCAAAGTATCACGATCCTTACATACCTCTTTCGTTTCTTTCGGATTCATCATTTTCTTCATAAACGCACGTCTAAGTATCGGAGAACTTTTGAGCCCTCCTCTTTGAAAAATTTGCCCACAAAGAAAATAATAGAATAACATAAGTATATGTGACTTATAAAGATTTCTAAACAGATAGCTGAATCTATCACGCATAGAAGCATCGAGCATATATAACGGATATGTTATGTATTGTGTAATTGTACAGAAAACACGCGAAAGACACCCGACTGAAATGTCTATTTTGCCATCTTTGCCGATTATTTATATAGATTTTCTGGTCTATGTAATTTATTTGAAATAAAATAATTCAACAGCACATGGGGTTCACGTGCCTCAAAAGCACGTGGAAACTCTTTTTGAATAATAATAACCTCACTCCATTCCTAATACAGGTGTAGACCCTTGAGCCCTTTCGACCCATCTTCCACTGAAGATATTTTTGGGACAACGTGACAGGTGGTGAGACCGTCGTTATCTTCGTGTCCAAGTCGACGATATAATTCGTACTTAAGTTTTAAAAAACCCATTGGTACTAGCCTTGGAAATAGAACTCGGGTCTCTTGACTATAATTCCGATCACCCAACCACTCGGCTATCGTGACTGACATTCGAATCTAAGAATAAATAACATAATTGATATTCACATTTCAGAACACCACAAACAAAAATAAACTACGTTATAGTACACCTGTACAGTTTCTGTAAACTTTTCAGAAAGAGATATGACTTATGAACATTATACTTCATAATTTATGATGCTTATATGGTACAGCAGCTATCATGCTCCTGCAACAATACCGGGCATCTTAATTAAATTGTGGGAAGCTTTGTTCGTTCACCTTTATACTGGGCAATCATCTGGAAACATTCCAGTACATTGTAACTCTAAAGCTCAGTTTAATTGTTATATTAAATCTTCACGCCATTCTCGACACAGGTGTGGACAGAGGTGTAAACATTTAAGTTCTTTCGACCCATCTTCCACTGAAGATATTTTTGGGACAACGTGATAGGCGGTGATCACGTCGCCGTCTTATTGTCCAAGCCAAGGATACGACTCGAATAATAAAAGATATAAAAGGTAAAAGTTCTGAGAGAGCAGCGAAGGTTGTTCGACGATGAAGGGGTTTTTCAGTTAAACGGATCTCGCCAAAGTGAGATTCCGGTGAGAAACCAAATATTAAAAAAAAAATAAAAATATCTTCACGCAATTCCCAATACAGGGGTAGACAGAGGTCAAGTCTAGACAATTAAGTCCCTTTGACCAAATATTTAGTTTTGACAATTGCGCGTTCTAATAATCACGAATCCAGACAAGAATCTATATTCTTATCTGGATTCGGCACAGATAAAACATCGTAAAATGAGCTACCATTTCCCTTTTTCTTTTCTTTCTTTCTTTGCAAACCAGCAGAATACTGCAGATAGACCTCCCCCAAAGATTAAACATAGAACTTTATTATACGAGTCGTCCGATCATTTTGTGTTTTCAACTGCTGTCTTGATGTTCTGTTGCTGTTGCTGTACTGTTTGCCTTTGCGAAAATACCAATCGAGAATCTTTCTTCCTCAATTGTAGTCCACTACGAGTTATGTGTAAGGCCCATTATCATTCACTTCAGTGTGCTGATCCATATGTGCCTAACCTGATTATTTTGGGGATGTTTGAAAGTCACGATAGCCGAATGGTTGGGTGGTCGGAATTTCGAGTCAAGAGACCAGAGTTCGATCCTCAAGTGGCCGTACCAATGGGTTTTTTTAAAACTTTTAAAAAAACCCATTGGTACTAGCCTTGGAAATAGAACTCGGGTCTCTTGACTATAATTCCGATCACCCAACCACTCGGCTATCGTGACTGACATTCGAATCTAAGAATAAATAACATAATTGATATTCACATTTCAGAACACCAAAAATAAACTACGTTATAGTACACCTGTACAGTTTCTGTAAACTTTTCAGAAAGAGATATGACTTATGAACATTATACTTCATAATTTATGATGCTTATATGGTACAGCAGCTATCATGCTCCTGCATCTTAATTAAATTGTGGGAAGCTTTGTTCGTTCACCTTTATACTGGGCAATCATCTGGAAACATTCCAGTACATTGTAACTCTAAAGCTCAGTTTAATTGTTATATTAAATCTTCACGCCATTCTCGACACAGGTGTGGACAGAGGTGTAAACATTTAAGTTCTTTCGACCCAACTGCCACCGAAGACATTATTGGGACAACGTGATAGGCGGTGATCACGTCGCCGTCTTATTGTCCAAGCTAAAGATACGACTCGAATAATAAAAAGATATAAAAGGTAAAAGTTCTGAGAGAGCAGCGAAGGTTGTTCGACGATGAAGGGGTTTTTCAGTTAAACGGATCTCGCCAAAGTGAGATTCCGGTGAGAAACCAAATATTAAAAAAAAAATATCTTCACGCAATTCCCAATACAGGGGTAGACAGAGGTCAAGTCTAGACAATTAAGTCCCTTTGACCAAATATTTAGTTTTGACAATTGCGCGTTCTAATAATCACGAATCCAGACAAGAATCTATATTCTTATCTGGATTCGGCACAGATAAAACATCGTAAAATGAGCTACCATTTCCTTTTCTTTCTTTCTTTCTTTCTTTCTTTGCAAACCAGCAGAATACTGCAGATAGACCTCCCCCAAAGATTAAACATAGAACTTTATTATACGAGTCGTCCGATCATTTTGTGTTTTCAACTGCTGTCTTGATGTTCTGTTGCTGTTGCTGTACTGTTTGCCTTTGCGAAAATACCAATCGAGAATCTTTCTTCCTCAATTGTAGTCCACTACGAGTTATGTGTAAGGCCCATTATCATTCACTTCAGTGTGCTGATCCATATGTGCCTAACCTGATTATTTTGGGGATGTTTGAAAGTCACGATAGCCGAGTGGTTGCGTGGTCGGAATTTCGAGTCAAGAGACCAGAGTTCGATCCTCAAGTGGCCGTACCAATGGGTTTTTTTAAAACTTTTAAAAAAACCCATTGGTACTAGCCTTGGAAATAGAACTCGGGTCTCTTGACTATAATTCCGATCACCCAACCACTCGGCTATCGTGACTGACATTCGAATCTAAGAATAAATAACATAATTGATATTCACATTTCAGAACACCAAAAATAAACTACGTTATAGTACACCTGTACAGTTTCTGTAAACTTTTCAGAAAGAGATATGACTTATGAACATTATACTTCATAATTTATGATGCTTATATGGTACAGCAGCTATCATGCTCCTGCATCTTAATTAAATTGAGGGAAGCTTTGTTCGTTCACCTTTATACTGGGCAATCATCTGGAAACATTCCAGTTCATTGTAACTCTAAAACACAGTTTAATTGTTATTTTAAATCTTCACGCCATTCTCGACACAGGTGTGGACAGAGGTGTAAACATTTAAGTTCTTTCGACCCAACTGCCACCGAAGACATTATTGGGACAACGTGATAGGCGGTGATCACGTCGCCGTTTTATTGTCCAAGCCAACGATACGACTCGAATAATAAAAAGATATAAAAGGTAAAAGTTCTGAGAGAGCAGCGAAGGTTGTTCGACGATGAAGGGGTTTTTCAGTTAAGCGGATCTCGCCAAAGTGAGATTCCGGTGAGAGACCAAATATTAAAAAAAAAATATATCTTCACGCAATTCCCAATACAGGGGTAGACAGAGGTCAAGTCTAGACAATTAAGTCCCTTTGACCAAATATTTAGTTTTGACAATTGCGCGTTCTATTAATCACGAATCCAGACAAGAATCTATATTCTTATCTGGATTCGGCACAGTTAAAACATCGTAAAATTAGCTACCATTTCCTTTTTCTTTCTTTCTTTGCAAACCAGCAGAATACTGCAGATAGACCTCCCCCAAAGATTAAACATAGAACTTTATTATACGAGTCGTCCGATCATTTTGTGTTTTCAACTGCTGTCTTGATGTTCTGTTGCTGTTGCTGTACTGTTTGCCTTTGCGAAAATACCAATCGAGAATCTTTCTTCCTCAATTGTTGTCAGTTCTACGAGTTATGTGCAAGGCCCATTATCATTCACTTCAGTGTGCTGATCCTTATGCGCCTAACCTGATTATTTTGCGGATGTTTAAAAGTCACGATAGCCGAATGGTTGGGTGGTCGGAATTTCGAGTCAAGAGACCAGAGTTCGATCCTCAAGTGGCCGTACCAATGGGTTTCTCTAAAAACCTATGTACACATTATATCGTTGGCTTGGATATAAAGACGGCGACGGGCTCACCACCTGTCACGTTGTCCCGAAAATATCTTCGGTGGAAGGTGGGTCGAAGAGACTTAAATGTCTAGACTAGACATCTGTCTATCCCTGTATTGGGAATTGCGTAAAGATATTTTTTTGTTTTCATAGCTGATTCTATCACGCATAGAAGCACTGGGCATACAGCCCTTTCCATATCCCACTGAATAACTTTGAGCGGCTTCATTCCCTCCAAATCTTCATCAATAATAAAAAGTGAAGACCCATTTAAGGGTAACTAAGTATTACCGTGTCCTACACAGGATATCGAGGCCTACGGATGAAACGTGACGAATATATAGCTTTATCACTGGGTTTGCTTGTAAAGATTATCATTTTATCAAAGTTACGACAGTTCGTGAAAAGATAGTGACTTTCGGTTCTGTAAGACATTTCTGTAATGTATAAATTTTAATGCATACAGAATCCTGCAGAAAGAAGTTTTTTGTACGATAATTTCTTCTTGAGTGGAAACATATTTTAGGTTAGGCTTTTATAAATCAAAGATAAAAAGTGTTTCATCGTTGGCTTGGACATAAAGACGGCGACGGGCTCACCACCTGTCACGTTGTCCCGAAAATATCTTCGGTGGAAGGTGGGTCTAAGGGACTTAATTGTCTGGACTTGACCTCTGTCTACCCCTGTATTGGGAATTGCGTGAAGATATTTTTGTTTTCATAGCTGATTCTATCACGCATAGAAGCACTGGGCATACAGCCCTTTCCATATCCCACTGAATAACTTTGAGCGGCTTCATTCCTCCAAATCTTCATCAATAATAAAAGTGAAGACCCCTTTAAGGGTAACTAAGTATTACCGTGTCCTACACAGGATATCGAGGCCTACGGATGAAACGTGACGAATATATAGCTTTATCACTGGGTTTTGCTTGTAAAGATTATCATTTTATCAAAGTTACGACAGTTCGTGAAAAGATGGTGACTTTCGGTTCTGTAAGACATTTCTGTAATGTATAAATTTTAATGCATACATAATCCTGCAGAAAGAAGTTTTTTGTACGATAATTTCTTCTCGAGCGGAAACATATTTTAGGCTAGGCTTTTATAAATCAAAGATAAAAAGTGTTTCATCGTTGGCTTGGACATAAAGACGGCGACGGGCTCACCACCTGTCACGTTGTCCCGAAAATATCTTCGGTGGAAGGTGGGTCTAAGGGACTTAATTGTCTAGACTTGACCTCTGTCTAGTGTTAGTCACGATAGCCGAGTGGTAGAGTCAGAATTTCGAGTCGAGAGACCCCGAGTTCGATCCCCAGGTCGCAGACTCGTACCGGGTTTTTTACAAAAACTTATGTACGAATTATATCGTTGGCTGGGCATTAAGACGGCGACGGGCTCACCACCTGTCACGTTGTTCGTCGTCGCCTTAATTGTCTAGACGTCTGTCTACCCCTGTATTGGAAATTGGCGTGATGATATTTATTTACTTTATAAAGATAAAAACAATACATAACTTATAAATATGACAGTGTGTTTGTTATGCTTTCACACAGAACTAATGCGAGCGACGACGCCGCGGGCAATAGCTAGTCGTACATAAATTTTGAAAAACTCATTGGTCAATATACCTTCCTCATGCAGATCCGACCTGAGCCTCCTGATTCTAGTTCTGATCATAGCTCTTAAAATAGTGCAGATAATATAAAATGCCCATTTGAAAATTAATTACTTTGTTTACATCTCAAATTACACAATACTGGGTTAGTCAGTAATCTTAAAAACTTTAGTACTTTCACCTGAGCTTTTCTGGGACAATGTGGCAAGTGGTGAGCATGATGCAGCCATTCTAGTTTTCAATGTGTTACAATGAATGTTACTGTCCATATAATGTCCAGCCTAATTATTTCAAATGGTGAATAGATATTTATTGTCTGTCTAAGAAACTTGTCTGAGTATGGCTCAGTATAATTATCCATGACCAAATCAATGTTGTTTCTTTATTATGTTTTTGTTGTAGCACACTTGAACAAATATTTGGTTTGAGTAAAAGTAGTATTTGTAGCTTATAGTGTACAAAAAGTTAGAGGACTTCGGCCTAAAATGCATTAAGACATTATATTTGTATTTTATTACATTTTTCAGAGACTTCTACAGGGTTTTGGGACTAAAATATATAAGGGATCAACAGAATCAGGGATGTTATAGGTATGAAATTTAGGAACTGGTAATAATATATATATATATATGTATATATATATATATATATATATATATATATATATATATATATATATATATATATATATATATATATATATATATATATATATATATATATATATATTTTCTGATTATTTAACTATCTCGGAAAGTAATTGTTACAAGCTCCAACAATACAAATGACATGGCTAGTGTCTTAGCTTGACTAGACGATATCCTTTCACAATGATTGAGCACAAAGTCTCATTTACACTAAGCTCCTATTTGAAATTTATTATGGAGTTCCATAACAATATTTCATACTATCTTACAAGCTTCAGAGACCGCAGTAAGATTTATGTCATGCCATAAAAAAAAGTTATGCCTCAATCTCCATACCCATTATCGATCTGTTTCATTGTAGTATAGTCTTATCAGATTATTAATTTTAAACACAGACTGTGAGTTTGATTATGACACAATGGTGTTTCAAACAAATCTCTGTACAAGTGCATTATTTTTAAATGGGTCGAAACAACTTCATTGTCCATACCTCTGCCTATCCCTGAGTTGATAAAAATGCATGCGAAATAAGAGTACTACAACTTTACAAGCTTTTAGTAGTACATAGTGATTCAAATTGAAAACCTTTAATAACTTCTACTACCTCCTGTACTACCTCCAAATACAAAATAAATATTAAAACACCCCTGACATACTTATTAGGTATTATGTTGAGGTTTATATCTCCAGTTCAAATATATATATAAACATATCGTAAACTGCAGTAAGTAAATAATGTTCCTCGGGTCCATAAAGAAACATGAAATGTATCAATTACAAACTATGACAGGCCTGATCAAAGGTCTGCTGACAATTTAATGAGTGCAATAGTTAGTGAATCTATTGTATCAATCAACATGAATCCTTGATCTAAATACAACCATGTTGATATCATTTGCATATGAAATAATAATTACCTATCATTTTCAATTTTATGTCCATTCCACTTTAGAGATTATTAATTAGATGTTAGTAAAAGAATTAAGTGAATAATATACCTTTGCACATATTCCCCACACTAGGGTAGACAGAGGCCTAAACAATCAAGTACTATCAACCTTCCATCCACAGAAGCCTATTTTGGACTATATCAAAATATAAGCTCTAAGATATTATTTAAGTAATAAATTTAATTTGAATTAGTACTGACGAAAAAGTAATGTGGGGTCAGCATAAGATTATACCACCTCCTTCTTACTATGGTTGTTGTAAGAGGGCACTAAGGGAAAAGTCACTAAATTCAATTTGCTACTTACAGTCGGCAGCGGTAATGACATAAGAATATTACCACTCTCTTTCTTCCAGTGGGTTTTGTAAGAGGTGACTAAGGGAAACAGCTTTGAATATCGGTATGGTAACCGATAAATGGCAGGATAACCATCTCTAAAAATATCAGACCAAAATAATCAGACCGATGATAGGCAGCAGCTTCTAAGGTGCAAGTGGTCTGGTACTGTGATCGCCAATCTGCTTGCCAAGCATGGCGATTGTGGAAAATCCTCCCTATGGGTGAGGCTTATATCCTGCAGTGGACTTGGATAGACTGATATGTATGTATGTATGTATGTATGAGATGTGTAACATAATCCTGCTGATACACATGTGATAAGCTAGTACCAATGAATTTTTAAAACTTTATATAATCTGTATTGTTCACTTAGATGCTAAGATAGTGACAATATCCCAAATTAGCCTTTTAAATCTAATCCTATTGATAAAACAATGTGATAATGAGATGGCTTATATTTTATTTTCAAAATTGTTTAAATCTCATTAGACATATATTTAAGATACTTTGTTTTCTAGGACCAACATATATAAATTTTAAACATATAAATTATTTTGGGAAAAAACCAAAAACACAATTGGTCACTTAACCAATTGAATGCCAGATTGCAGAATCAGTTTTTGAAAATATATTTTCTTTAACAACAGTATTCTAGAAGATGATGGGGTCTAATGAGACATAAAGTACTGTTTGGATGTTTACTACTAGGAATGTCAATCCTATAAAAAAGTACACAATAAGTTAGAAGAAAATACTAATTCACAAGACTATTCAGGTAGTGTTAATTTAAAATCCTAACAAAACATTAAAAACATTGTTTAACTAATTATTAAATTCATGAAATGTAACACTATTCTATTCCTATGCTTGCAAAAAAACCATCTAAAGGTAAATCTTCATCTTTAATAAGTCATAATTTCAATAATTTATTACCAGTCATTTATAATACATAAATTAATTTTTGCCTGCTCTGATGATCTAAAAACTATAAAAATAAACTTAAGGGGCTAAGGTTTACCAGTTTACCTTTGTATATTATGTTTGATTGTTTTGTGTTGTTTTATATTACTGTGGTAAGAAATAATTATAACTTCAAATGCTTTTTAAGTTATTCATACTGTCTAGTCTTATTTTAGTATAATTAATTACACAGTCAACAAAAAACTAAATAAATTAAATGTTTAAAACATCATAATTCGCCAATAAGGAGTAAATAAGGAGACATCAGAGTAATATGAAGATCAGTACAAATTGAGATAAACTACACTGTCATGTAAAACTTTGAACATTAAAAATTCTTGAAAGTATTAAAAAAATTGGTATCCGTATATATGTTATATATACGGATATCATACAACTATTATGTTGCGAGAACCATAAGGCTGCACAACGCGTATCAGTACATGCGAAGTACGCGCTCTTGTCGAGTAAATAAACAAAATTAGATTGTAAACATTAAGCGTACAAAGAACATAAAAAAGGCAATTCGCGATCTAAAACAGCGTATACGATGATCAAACACTCAAAATTTCGGGACGATGTCGCAGCAACAACTGAAGCAAGCAAAAAATGCATACGAACATTATCTGCCAGATTTCGTAGCTTTTTTTTGTATTGATTGTTTAATTTTCAAGACTGAACACGGTCAAAGCTTTACCTGGCTACAGCCACACAGTGAGTCAATATAAACAAATCCTGAAACAATTCAGCTTCAATGGCAATATCGTATCACAATGGAGAGCACATTTGACAATCGACTGTGTGATCAAAACATAGCCTTAGGAGGCTTTTAGCGAATAGATAAGACAAAATTTATGGTTTATATACACTCTTCAAATATCTGGGAACTATACTGAATGCAATTTTGTTGAAAAATTTATCACTATTATGAGGTTTTCGCGAAAATGTAATTCGGTTTCAACACTGAAAATGGCATAACACGCGAACACTTTGGTCTAATTTCACAATGAAACACTTCACTTTAACGCGAAACATCGTTTGAGGAATACGAGACGGGCCGCGGTATGCATTTTTTCACTCACCTTGTTGTTTATTTGCTATTTTATTAAAACAGTTCTGAAAAACTTCATATAAATGCATAGGCTCGTCATCGCTCGTCGCCATTTTGGAATTTACTGTCCAAATAAACCATGGACAATACGGAGCATATTAAAGTTGGATGCGTTCATAAATATTTTTAAGCGTGTTAATTTATATTTCTAGTTTATTTATAACAAATATTACTTCTATGGTTATGTTAGAAATTTCTTTCATAGGATGTTGAAAGTTAAATATATATGTACATTGTCAAATACATTAAATTTGCAATATTAGCTCTGTCGGTTACCTAAAGACTGATCGGAATAAAGTAATCTATTTCTCTGACCCATAGAGGTCATACGAAAAGAGAAGTGTAATAAACTCGCCATGTTTTGCTATGAACTGACGTAAGAAAAGCCTACTGCAAAATTTTTTAGTACACTTCAAAGGAAAATAATAAAACTATCTTCATGTAACATGTTTTCGCTGAATTCTATAAACACTCAAAATCAGGTAAGATTCATCGAAACATTTCAATATATTGCGCAAAATTTACTAAGTTATAATTTGTATGACATCCCATAACCTTTGTTTTCAGATTCTTATTAGTTTTAGCCAGCTATCTTCTCGATATTCATGTTTATTTAGACAAAAAAAGCACCATAATAGTAGAAACAAACATGCAAAGAGTACGGATGCTTCGAAAGGCTTTACCACTACAACTCTGTGCCCAGAGAGTTTAGATGAAACTCTAAGCAACATTGATAAGAATGTATTGGTCGAGATGCGTAACATTGATTTAAGGTCCCTTCGGACAATAGCTGGTCCTTGTAAAAGTTCTCTTAGACATCTAGTTCAGCTGAACTCTGTGAAAAAAGTTTCTTATGTATCTAGCGACTCTTTTGAGAAAAACAAGAATGGTTGGATGGACATGTCATCTACTCCGAGCGTAACAGTGGACTTTAGTGGCAAAAATACGAGGTTTCGATTCACTAATAACTTTGTGGGGCTTCTAACGAGAAGCTTAAGGGATGACACCTTTCAATACAACATACAGGTTCGAGGTTTTAAAACTGACCGGAGCATTCATGCTGATCTCAAACGGAATCCTAACATCATCAATAGACTGCGTAAGTTATTCGGTCAGTATTTACGTCACGTACTTTGCAGTGTAGTAATAAAACCACACAGCCCCCAGTTGCAATTAAAAATTAAACAGTTTTCTTTTTTATTCACTTTTTAACTGACAACTTACACATAATCTTCACCATAAGAAAGAACCAATTTGTTGAAAATACCAGCAAGTATTAAGTCCCTTTGTTAAGTTGTCAACATGTTTAACATAATAATGCAATAATTTTTTTTTTACTTTTATGTTTTAAATTTCAACTGTAACTAAATAATTTAACCCTCTTTGTTACCAATTTTATAGGCCTAAATGTTAGTGACAGTGCAGAAAAACAACAGCATAATAGTTTGGGACCTGATGTGGCACCGAGACTTGAAAAACTCCTCAATGAAGACACAGTACTTACAAACCAACAGAAAGATAAAATCAAGATAGCATTTGCAGAAGGTTATCTTGCAGGTGAGGCACACACAATTATTAATTTTGTTCACATTGAAATCTTTCATGTAGCCTAGTGGTTGGGTGATTGAAAATTGAGTCACAAAACCATGGGTTTTTAAAAATTAACATGTTTATGTTGTTGGCTCTATCATGTATTGTTGTCATGTTGTCCCAGAACTTTCTTTCTCGGAAAGAGGGTTGAAAGAACTTAAATTTCTAGACTTCTATCTACCCCTGTATTGGGAATGGCTTGAAGATATTTATTTATTATTATTATATGATTGACAAATCCACAACACCCAAGCTATATTTTATAATAAAATTTACATTAATGTACATACATGCATACATACATACATATTGGCCTGTTAAAGTCCACTGCTGGACATAGGCCTCCCATAGGGAGGATTTTCCATACCCGCCATGCTTGGCAAGCAGATTGGCATTCGCAGTACCATACTACTCGCACCTCAGATGCTGCTGCCCATCTTCAGTGTGATAATTTTGGTCTGGTATTTTTAGAGATGAATATCCCGCCATCTAGCGGTTGCCATAACAAAATTCAAGGCAGTTTTCCTTAGTCGCCTCTTACGACATCCATGGGAAGAAAGGAAGTGGCAATATTCTTACACTGTTACCACACAGCAAATTACATTAATTAAATAAAATTGTCACGATAGCCGAGTTGTTGGGTGGTCGGAATTTCAAGTCGAGAGACCCGAGTTCGATCCCCAGGTAGCAGTACCAATGAGTTTTTCAAAAACTTAGGTATGAATTTCATCGTTGGCTTGGACATAAAGGCGGCGACGTGCTCACCACCTGTCACGTTGTCCCGAAAATATCTTCGGTGGAAGGTGGGTCAAAGGGACTTAATTGTCAAGATTGACCTCTGTCTACCCCTGTATTGGGAATTGCGTGAAGATATTTTTTTTTTATTTTTAAAAAAAAATTGTATGCTTTTCAGGATCACATCCTGAGAACGTGCGTACATCGAAGGGATCAAAGTACTTGAAACTGGTGCAGCAATTGCTGACTATTGTGCTTTTCCTCGCAATCTTCGTCAGTCTCATGGCATCTGTCAGCGGCACTGTTTTCCGGTATCCATCAAATTGATTGCCTCTAATAATTTTTAGAAACAGTCACGATAGCCGAGTTGTTAAGTGATCGGAATTCGAGTCAAGAGACCCGTCTTTGATCCCCAAGGCCTATACCAATGGGTTATTTCAAGAAAACTAAGTATGATATATATGGCTTGGACTTAAGGACAGCGATGGGCTTATGTTGTCTTTCTTCTGTGGTAGGTGGGTCGAAAGGACTTAATTGTCTACAACTCTGTCTACTTCTGTATTGGAAATGTCTGACTATAAATGACGATATTACAAAATAACATTACCGCCACTCATAGACTCAACTAATACGAAATAATGATAAGCTTTCACTTGCTTGGCTGGCACATTTGACATGGTCCTTTTTCTATCAGATTAAGACTTATATTTTATTCATTGTCACTAGTTTATTTGTAAGTAAAACTTTTCAACTTCATGTTATGCAGCAACAATGATTATTAGCGGAATAAAATCAGTATGAATGTGACAAACATACGCAGGATCCAGCTTGGCAACCAGGTGGAAGTGGACCCTGAAGATATCTCCGTTACCTTCGACGACGTTAAGGGAGCTGATGAGGCAAAGCAGGAGCTGAAAGATGTAGTAAGTATTCTTTCCTTTATTTATAAAGGATTAAGATAACTTTACCTATTTATAAATAACTATTCATAAATATTTAAATGTAAACTAAAATTACACTAAATAAATTTAATTTAATTTATTTAATGTGATTTAAGTTCTTTATACATAATTATCTATTCTTTCGGAATAATAATATCAAAATTTTTCACAAAGGAATTTAATTGCTCATTGTAATTACTAACTTTTGAAGATCATGTTAGAGGTGCTCAGATACTTAGACATGTGCATATGAAAAAAAATTATGAGTTTGAAATGTTTTCTCGTCGTCGATATGTTCTATCTGGATACTCCGTCAGGGATTGGGTGTGCGTGAAGATATATAAGTGAGTGATTGTCCGTAGGTGGAGTTCCTCAAGTCGCCGGAGAAGTTCTCGTCCCTGGGTGGCAAGCTGCCCAAGGGAGTGCTGCTGGTGGGCCCGCCCGGCACCGGCAAGACGCTGCTGGCGCGAGCGGTGGCCGGCGAGGCGCACGTGCCCTTCTTCCACGCCGCCGGTCCCGAGTTCGACGAGATCCTGGTGGGGCAGGGCGCACGTCGCGTGCGCGACTTGTTCAGTGAGTGTTACTATTCTTTTTTTTTATTTTCTGACTTTTACAGTTGATAGAAAAGTCAAGTTAGCCGTGTGGTTGGGTTTTCGGACTTCAGAGGCCCGAGCAACCCGAGTTCGATCTCCAGGTAGGCTCGTACCAATGGGTTTTTTTGAAGCCATTACACGATTGTTAGATTGGATATAGAGGCGGTGACAGGCTTATAAATTGTCACAATGTCCCAGAATATGTTGTTGGTAAAAGATGGGATGAATGGACTTAATTTTCCGGACCACTGTTTAACTTCATGTTTATAAATTGGTAATTATCTTCACGCTTATTCCCCATGCAGTGTTATACAGAGGTCTATACAATAAGTATGTCATACCTACCTTACACTGAAGCCTGTTTTGGACAATATTACAGGTGGTGAGCCTATTGCCATCTTAGTGTCCAAGGTAACTGTATAATATACGTACATAGATATATATGCATATATAGATATATATGCGCATATATAGATAAAACATTTATGACTCAAGTACAAACATTCACAATAAACACAAATATTTGCCCTGGCGGGATTTGAGCCCTCCTCCCAATATGCTATTGGGTCATAGATATTTATTAACATCTGTTTTGTACTCTATGTTCTACAGAAGCGGCCAAAGAGCGTGCACCTTGTGTCATATTCATTGACGAGATTGACTCTGTCGGTGCAAAGAGAACAAACAGTGTCTTACATCCATATGCAAACCAGGTTAGTGTACCCCATTTGTTTTCTAGTCTAAAGATTTCGAGAAAAGTGGTTATGTGACCGGATTTTGATTTATATGGTTGGCTTGGACATAAGCACGGCGACGGGTATCATTGGTGGAAGGTGGGTTGAAATTACTTAATTGTCTAGACCTCTGTGTGCCTCTATATTGGGAATGGCATGAATATATATTTATTTTAATCCAATGATCAAGATATATAGCCACCATCGGTTGAGTAAACTGCCAGCCTGATACCAGATAATAATAATAATAGCATTCGTTGTATACTGAGACAAATAGACGGTACTTTTAACACAGCTTAAAATTAAGACCGACTGAGTAGTAACATAGGCTATGTTTAATGTGACAGTATGGTATATTTTCAGACAATCAATCAACTACTATCGGAGATGGATGGTTTCCATCAGAACGAAGGTGTGATAGTGCTCGGTGCTACAAACAGACGTGATGACCTGGATCAAGCGTTACTGAGACCTGGGCGCTTTGATGTCGAGGTGGGTTATGTTTGTTATGTGTTTTTATTAATACTCAAAATACGCACTCGGACGTGGAATTGCGAAAATCAGCCCGTCTAATCTATGTGTTTGTATGAAATTGTGACAAAGGAATGTTGCAGTAAATTACAGGAATTAGGCTTTTGACGATTGTGAAGTATGATTGAAAACGTATTGTGAATTTAAATCAACACTTTTATTGGAATCAAAACACAAATTATTATTACTATTGAACAACATAATTTATTTTAATTAAATTTACTTGCCAAGCGTGGCATGACAAACCTCCCTATGGCAGAGAAACGAACAGTAAATTATTATAGGCTGTTATGTACATAACTCTTGATATGTTTCAATGGGGCTCAGGAGGAAACTTGTTTTTTGGTTGTCATTACTACAAACCCTCTCTTGAGATGCCTATCTCCAGTTCTAGTTGAAGTGTATGGACTGTAATGTTGATGTCCAGCTGTTAATGTGCAATGCGGCTGCGTGCAGGTGTCGGTGCCGACGCCGGACTACGGCGGGCGCGTGGAGATTCTGCGGCTGTACGTGGCGCGCGTGGCGGCGCGGCCCGACGTCGACGTGGAGGCGCTCGCCCGCGGCACCACCGGCTTCACCGGCGCGGACCTCGAGAGCATGGTCAACCAGGCCGCGCTCAAGTACGTACGTCCCCGCGCTGCCCCGTGCTGCCCCGCGCTGCCCCACGCTGCCTCGCCCGCTGCCTCGCCCGCGGCACCACCGGCTTCACCGGCGCGGACCTCGAGAGCATGGTCAACCAGGCCGCGCCTGGCACGTACGTCCCCGCGCTGCCCTGTGCTGCCCCGCGCTGCCCCACGCTGCCTCGCCCGCTGCCTCGCCCGCTGCCTCGCCCGCGGCACCACCGGCTTCACCGGCGCGGACCTCGAGAGCATGGTCAACCAGGCCGCGCCTGGCACGTACGTCCCCGCGCTGCCCCGTGCTGCCCCGCGCTGCCCCACGCTGCCTCGCCCGCTGCCTCGCCCTCGGCACCACCGGCTTCACCGGCGCGGACCTGGAGAGCATGGTCAACCAGGCCGCGCTCAAGTACATACGTCCCCGCGCTGCCCCGCGCTGCCCCGCGCTGCCCTGTGCTGCCCCGCGCTGCCCTGTGCTGCCCCGCGCTGCCCCGTGCTGCCCCGCGCTGCCCCACGCTGCCTCGCCCGCGGCACCACCGGCTTCACCAGCGCGGACCTCGAGAGCATGGTCAACCAGGCCGCGCTCAAGTACGTACGTCCCCGCTCTGCCCCGTGCTGCCCCGCGCTGCCCCGTGCTGCCTCGCGCTGCCCCACGCTGCCTCGCCCGCTGCCTCGCCCGCGGCACCACCGGCTTCACCGGCGCGGACCTCGAGAGCATGGTCAACCAGGCCGCGCTCAAGTACGTACGTCCCCGCGCTGCCCCGTGCTGCCCCACGCTGCCTCGCCCGCGGCACCACCGGCTTCACCGGCGCGGACCTCGAGAGCATGGTCAACCAGGCCGCGCTCAAGTACGTACGTCCCCGCGCTGCCCCGTGCTGCCCCGCGCTGCCCCGTGCTGCCTCGCGCTGCCCCACGCTGCCTCGCCCGCTGCCTCGCCCGCTGCCTCGCCCGCTGCCTCGCCCGCGGCACCACCGGCTTCACCGGCGCGGACCTCGAGAGCATGGTCAACCAGGCCGCGCTCAAGTACATACGTCCCCGCGCTGCCCCTCGCACTGCCCCTCACTGCCCCCAGCACTGCCCCTGCACTGGCCTTCACACTGCCCCTCTCACTGCCTCTCGCACTGCCTCTGCACTGGCCTTCACACTGCCCCTCGCACTGCCCCTTTACACTGCTCCTTGCACTGGCCTTCACACTGCCCCTCACTTGCTGCCCCTCGCACTTCCTCTCGCACTGGCCTTCACACTGCCCGCTGCACTGGCCTTCACACTGCCCCTCTCTCTGCCTCTCACACTGCCCCTCTCACTGCCCCTCACTTGCTGCCCCTCGCACTGCCCCCAGCACTGCCCCTGCACTGCCCCCAGCACTGCCTCGCACTGCCCCTCCTTGCTGCCCCTCGCACTGCCCCCAGCACTGCCTCGCACTGCCCCTCACTTGCTGCCCCTCGCACTGCCCCTCACTGCCCCCAGCACTGCCCCTCGCACTGCCCCTGCACTGCCCCCAGCACTGCCTCGCACCGCCCCTCGCACTGCCTCCTCGCACTGCCTCTGCACTGGCCTTCACACTGCCCCTGCACTGCCCCCAGCACTGCCCCTGCACTGCCCCTCGCACTGCCTCTCGCACTGCCCCTCGCACTGCCCCTCGCACTGCCCCTCGCACTGCCCCTCGCACTACCCCTCGCACTGCCCCCAGCACTGCCCCTGCACTGCCCCTCGCACTGCCTCGCACTGCCCCTCGCACTGCCCCTCGCACTGCCCCTCGCACTGCCCCTCGCACTGCCCCTCGCACTGCCCCTCGCACTGCCCCTCGCACTGCCCCTCGCACTGCCCCTCGCACTGCCCCTCGCACTGCCCCCAGCACTGCCCCTGCACTGCCCCTCGCACTGCCTCTTGCACTGGCCTTCACACTGCCCCTCGCACTGCCCCTCGCACTTCCTCTCGCACTGGCCTTCACACTGCCCGCTGCACTGGCCTTCACACTGCCCCTTGCACTGGCCTTCACACTGCCCTTCGCACTGCCTCTCGCACTTCCTCTCGCACTGCCCCTTTACACTGCTCCTTGCACTGGCCTTCACACTGCTCCTCGCACTTCCTCTCGAACTGCCCCTTGCACTGGACTCACACTGCCCCTCACTGCCCCCAGCACTGCCCCTGCACTGCCCCTGCACTGCCTCGCACCGCCCCTCGCACCGCCCCTCGCACTGCCCTCGCACTGCCCCCAGCACTGCCTCGCACTGCCCCTCGCACTGCCCTCGCACTGCCTCCTCGCACTGCCCCTCGCACTACCCTCGCACTACCCTCGCACTGCCCCTGCACTGCCCCTGCACTGCCCCTCGCACTGCCCTCGCACTGCCCCTGCACTGCCCCTCACTGCCCCTCACTGCCCCTCGCACTGCCCCTGCACTGCCCCTCGCACTACCCTCGCACTACCCTCGCACTGCCCCCGCACTGCCCCTCGCACTGCCCCTGCACTGCCCTCGCACTACCCTCGCACTGCCCCCAGCACTGCCCTCGCACTGCCCTCGCACTGCCTCGCACTGCCCCTGCACTGCCCCTGCACTGCCCCCAGCACTGCCCCTCACACTGCCCCTGCACTGCCTCGCACTACCCTCGCACTGCCCCTGCACTGCCCCCAGCACTGCCTCGCACTGCTCCTCGCACTGCCCCTCACTGCCCCTCACTGCCCCTCGCACTGCCTCCTCGCACTGCCTCGCACTGCCCCCAGCACTGCCCCTCGCACTGCCCCTCGCACTTCCTCTCGCACTGGCCTTCACACTGCCTCGCACTGCCCCCACTGCCCCTCGCACTGCCTCGCACTGCCTCTCGCACTGCCCCTGCACTGCCCCTGCACTGCCCCCAGCACTGCCCCTCGCACCACCCTCGCACTGCCCCCAGCACTGCCCCTGCACTGCCCCTGCACTGCCCCTCGCACTGCCCTCGCACTGCCCTCGCACTGCCCCTCACTGCCCCTCGCACTGCCTCCTCGCACTGCCCCCAGCACTGCCCCTCGCACTGCCCCTCGCACTGCCCTCGCACTGCCTCCTCGCACTGCCCTCGCACCACCCTCGCACTGCCCCCAGCACTGCCCTCGCACTGCCTCTCGCACTGCCCCTGCACTGCCTCGCACTGCCCCTCGCACTTCCTCCTCGCACTGGCCTTCACTGCCCCTCGCACTGCCTCGCACTTCCCCTCGCACTTCCTCTGCACTGGCCTTCACACTGCCCGCTGCACTGGCCTTCACACTGCCCCTTGCACTGGCCTTCACACTGCCTCGCACTGCCCCTCACTGCCCCTCACTTGCTGCCTCTCGCACTTCCTCTCGCACTGCCCCTTTACACTGCTCCTTGCACTGGCCTTCACACTGCTCCTCGCACTTCCTCTCGAACTGCCCCTTGCACTGGACTCACACTGCCCCTCTCTCTGCCTCTCACACTGCCCCTCTCACTGCCTCTCGCACTGCCTCTCGCACTGCCCCTCTCACTGCCTCTCGCACTGCCTCTCGCACTGCCCCTCGCATTGCCCTCTCTGGGGGCAGGTTTCACTCCTAATGGGTTACATTGCAATACATTACAGCCCAAGCTAGTAGAATAGCAGATCACTAAAGATCAATGCTGATCATGTTCAAAAATATACAAAAAAAGTTTTTTGTATACTTTTAAGCATGTAACAAATAGAACAATCTTTTTGTTTTCATTTGAAATAAATGAGAATTAAAAAAACTGACAGGAATGTGAATCGCCACGGGTGCTCAGAAGTAAAATAGTCACCAAAGAAAGATGGAAGTCACTGGGCATTTCAGTTTTTTATATACACACCTTATCCAATCCCCATTTGGAGTAGTCGAAGATCCACACAATTTAGTCCTTTTGACCAATATTTCACGGTAGCTTATTTGTGTTCACGTGGTTCACGTGGCAGGTGACCATTGCCTTCTTAGTGTCGAAGTAACAAATAAATATATAAATAAAAATAAATAAGCATTCATGACACATGAGTACAAACATTCATATTTTTTTTTAAATATATTGTTTTGTCATGACACAATCGAAGCACTACTACCAAATAGGCTATTTAAATGTTAAAATTACTCGCCATTAATTTGTCATTCTCTTTTTTTAGGACGCTCATCCACTACACAAAGTAACAATAATACCACGAGGTCCATCGCTGGGACACACTGCCTACATACCCGCCAAGGAAAGGTGATTGTTAATTTTCTTGCCTCTATTTCCAAAATTTGAAAAAGTTTTGTTTCTCTCATTTACCAAATTTGAAGTTTATGAAAATTTGAAATCAAATTCATGTAATATAACAAAATATTAAAAGCCATTCGAGGTAGGCCGTGACTAACTTTCGAAGACCACGTGAGCATACTGCTCAAAGCGGGGAGGGTCAAGAGTACTTGGATACCGTGACATATGAAGAAAATGATGAATCTGAAAGAAGTGAAAGAAGTATGCATGGAGAGTGACACTTGGCGATCTGTTCTCTCTGGCTACCCCGTCAGGGAATGTGCGTGAAGATAAATAATTAAATAAATTCATTAAATTTGTCGATTGTAGGTACCATGTTACAAAACAACAGCTGCTCGCCATGATGGACACCATGATGGGTGGACGGGCCGCTGAGGAGCTGGTTTTTGGTCCTGACAAGATTACTTCAGGTAATTAATGTTTTAATAATATCTTTCTTTGAATGTGATCATAAATTTGCTACATGATATACACATATACTTAATTTTTTAGATGAATACTATTTTCAAAATACAGCATAAAACATTGCACTCCATAGCCTGTATACTGTTGCTTTTGTGCATATTGTGTACCAGTCACTAGTAAAAAGCTCTAACATAAATTGTTTATTGTGAAATAATTTTGTCAATAAATGTAATTAAGCACTTTTAAGAAATGGTCTATAATATTATAAAATTAATATATAAATATATTCATACCATTCCCAATAGTGGGTTATACAGAGTTCTAGACAGTTACGGCCTTTCAACTCGTCTTTCACCAAACATATTTTTTTGCTTTTACAAAAATGTGACAAGTGGTGAGTCTGACGTCATATTTATGTCCAAGTCACCAATATAAATTATACATTACGTTTGAACCCTTTGGTATTGCCTACCCCTCTGGGTATTGAACTCGGATTCTCTGACTCGAAAACCGATCATCCAACCTCGGCTATCTGTCAGACTATCTGGGATATTCATTTTAATAAATTACCATGTCTAAAAGTCACGATAGCCGAGTGGTCGTGTGGTCGGAATTTCGAGTCAAGAGACCCGAGTTCGATCCTCAAGTGGCCGTACCAATGGGTTTTTCTAAAAACCTATGTACAAATTTTATCGTTGGCTTTGGACATAAAGACGGCGAAGGGCTCACCATCTGTCACGTTGTCCCGAAAATATCTTCGGTGGAAGGGTCGAAGGGACTTAAATGTCCAGACTCGACCTCTGTCCACCACTGTATTGGGAATTGCGTGAAGATATATTTATTTATATAAAAAATGTATATGAGATATGGTCTATAATATTATAAAATAAATATATAAATGTAACTTTATACCATTCCCAGAGGTGTCTAGACAGTTAAGGCCTTTCAACTTGTCTTTCACCAAACATATTTTTTGGCAAAATGTGACAAGTGGTGAGTTTGACGCCGTCTTTATGTCCTATTCACGGATATAAATTGTACATTACCTTTGATACCATTGGTACCAGCCTACCATTCCTTCCCGATCACCCAACCTCAGCTATCTGTCAGACTATGTTTTTTATAGAAAAGGCCAGCAAATGAGCAGGCGGCTCACGTGATGGTAAGTGATTACCGCTGCCCATGAACACCCGCAATACCAGATGCATAGCAGATGCGTTGCCTTTGAGACCCCCAAAGATTGGGTGTGGGCCTCTGGTTACCTGCACTCACCAGACGAAACGCAGAAGTTTGTTATACTTCTACTTCACGCCGGTACTTACCTGGTCGAACCGGCCCATTCATGCAACAACAAAAGCTGATGCGTGGCTCTACCACTGTCTGTCACTATATGGGATATTCATTTTAATACATGACCTATATCTATAGGTGCGTCGTCGGATCTGAAGCAGGCGACATCCATAGCCTGCCACATGGTGCGCGAGTGGGGCATGAGCGAGAAGGTCGGCCTGCGCACCATGGAGCCGTCGCGAGGACCCATGGCGTCCGCCGAGACCATCGGGCCATACACCAACGAGCTGGTAAGTGCATCTGTTGTGAGATCCGTCTCCGTAACATGGATCCTTCATGCACAGAAGAATAAACATTCCACCTCCGGAGACAGTTGGGCCTTTATCATTTCCGGAGACAGTTGAGGCTTAACCGCATATGACTCCAAATGTAGGTCTTTACACAGTACCCTACATGAGTCTCTGGCACCAACAAAGACATTTGGATCCTACACCTCTGCTGGTAAATGTTTATCAGTCAAAATTTGGGTCACTGAACCCGAAAAAGTTCATGACTCATGTCGTTACCATCTGGCTCCAAACTAAACAGTTGAGCATGAAGATATGAAAATGTCTCCATAACATAAATGAGTTCATTGCATGATCACACAGATCATTGTACCTTACACTTTACTGGTAAATACGACCAAAAAAAAAATTGTCTCCACATCATAAAAATGTCTGAAACCTGTACTGTACTGTACCGTACTGTACTGTACTGTGCAGCCTGCCGCCCCGCGCCTCGCCCCGCAGCCCGGCGCCGCGCCACCAGCCCGCGTAGCGCGCCCGGTACTGTACTGTGCTGTACTGTACTGTGCTGTACTGTACTGTACTGTACTGTACTGCACTGTACTGTACTGTGCTGTACTGTACTGTGCTGTACTGTACTGTGCTGTACTGTACTGTACCGTACTGTACTGTACTGTACCGTACTGTACTGTACTGTGCAGCCCGCCGCCCCGCGCCTCGCCCCGCAGCCCGGCGTCGCGCCGCAGCCCGCGTAGCGCGCCCGGTACTGTACTGTGCTGTACTGTGCTGTACTGTGCTGTACTGTACTGTACTGTACCGTACTGTACTGTACTGTGCTGTACTGTGCTGTACTGTGCTGTACTGTACTGTACCGTACTGTACTGTACTGTGCTGTACTGTACTGTACCGTACTGTACTGTACTGCACTGTACTGTACTGTACTGTGCTGTACTGTGCTGTACTGTACTGTACCGTACTGTACTGTACTGTACTGTACTGTGCTGTACTGTACTGTACCGTACTGTACTGTACCGTACTGTACTGTACTGTGCTGTACTGTACTGTGCTGTACTGTGCAGCCTGCCGCCCCGCGCCTCGCCCCGCAGCCCGGCGCCGCGCCGCAGCCCGCGTAGCGCGCCCGGTACTGTACTGTACTGTACTGTGCAGCCCGCCGCCCCGCGCCTCGCCCCGCAGCCCGGCGCCGCGCCGCAGCCCGCGTAGCGCGCCCGGTACTGTACTGTACTGTGCTGTACTGTACTGTGCTGTACTGTACTGTGCTGTACTGTACTGTACCGTACTGTACTGTACTGTACTGTACTGCACTGTACTGTACTGTACTGTACTGTACCGTACTGTACTGTACCGTACTGTACTGTACTGTGCTGTACTGTACTGTACTGTACCGTACTGTACTGTACTGTGCTGTACTGTACTGTACCGTACTGTACTGTACTGCACTGTACTGTACTGTGCTGTACTGTACTGTACTGTACCGTACTGTACTGTACTGTGCTGTACTGTACTGTACCGTACTGTACTGTACTGTACTGTACCGTACTGTACTGTACTGTGCTGTACTGTACTGTACTGTGCTGTACTGTACTGTGCTGTACTGTGCTGTACTGTGCTGTACTGTACTGTACTGTACCGTACTGTACTGTACTGTACTGCACTGTACTGTACTGTACCGTACTGTACTGTACCGTACTGTACTGTACTGTGCTGTACTGTACTGTACCGTACTGTACTGTACTGTACTGTACCGTACTGTACTGTACTGTACTGTACTGCACTGTACTGTACTGTACTGTACTGTACTGTACCGTACTGTACTGTACTGTACCGTACTGTACTGTACCGTACTGTACTGTACTGTACTGTACTGTACCGTACTGTACTGTACTGTACCGTACTGTACTGTACTGTACCGTACTGTACTGTACCGTACTGTACTGTACCGTACTGTACTGTACCGTACTGTACTGTACTGCACTGTACTGTACTGTACTGTGCTGTACTGTACTGTACTGTACTGTACTGCACTGTACTGTACTGTACCGTACTGTACTGTACTGTACTGTGCTGTACTGTGCTGTACTGTACTGTACCGTACTGTACTGTACTGTACTGTGCTGTACTGTGCTGTACTGTGCTGTACTGTACTGTACTGTACTGTACTGTACTGTGCAGCCCGCCGCCCCGCGCCTCGCCCCGCAGCCCGGCGCCGCGCCGCAGCCCGCGTAGCGCCCGGTACTGTACTGTGCTGTACTGTACTGTGCTGTACTGTGCTGTACTGTGCTGTACTGTGCTGTACTGTACTGTACCGTACTGTACTGTACTGTACTGTACTGTGCTGTACTGTACTGCACTGTACTGTACTGTACTGTACTGTACTGTACTGTGCAGCCCGCCGCCCCGCGCCTCGCCCCGCAGCCCGGCGCCGCGCCACCAGCCCGCGTAGCGCGCCCGGTACTATGCTGTACTGTACTGTACTGTACTGTACTGTGCTGTACTGTACTGTACTGTACTGTACTGTACTGTACTGTACTGTACTGTACTGTACCGTACTGTACTGTACTGTACTGTACTGTACCGTACTGTACTGTACTGTACCGTACTGTACTGTACTGTACCGTACTGTACTGTACTGTACTGTACTGTACTGTACTGTGCTGTACTGTACTGTACTGTACTGTACTGTACCGTACTGTACTGTACTGTACTGTACCGTACTGTACTGTACCGTACTGTACTGTACTGTACTGTACTGTGCTGTACTGTACTGTGCTGTACTGTGCTGTACTGTACTGTACTGTACTGTACTGCACTGTACTGTACTGTACTGTGCTGTACTGTGCTGTACTGTGCTGTACTGTACTGTACCGTACTGTACTGTACTGTACTGCACTGTACTGTACTGTACTGTACCGTACTGTACTGTACCGTACTGTACTGTACTGTACTGTACTGTACTGTGCTGTACTGTGCTGTACTGTACTGCACTGTACTGTACTGTGCTGTACTGTACTGTGCTGTACTGTACTGTGCTGTACTGTACTGTACCGTACTGTACTGTACTGTACTGTACTGTGCAGCCCGCCGCCCCGCGCCTCGCCCCGCAGCCCGGCGCCGCGCCGCAGCCCGCGTAGCGCCCGGTACTGTACTGTGCAGCCCGCCGCCCCGCGCCTCGCCCCGCAGCCCGGCGCCGCGCCGCAGCCCGCGTAGCGCGCCCGGTACTGTACTGTACTGTACTGTACTGTACTGTACTGTGCAGCCCGCCGCCCCGCGCCTCGCCCCGCAGCCCGGCGCCGCGCCGCAGCCCGCGTAGCGCGCCCGGTACTGTACTGTACTGTACTGTACTGGTACTGTACTGTGCAGCCCGCCGCCCCGCGCCTCGCCCCGCAGCCCGGCGCCGCGCCGCAGCCCGCGTAGCGCGCCCGGTACTGTACTGTACTGTACTGTACTGTACTGTACTGTGCAGCCCGCCGCCCCGCGCCTCGCCCCGCAGCCCGGCGCCGCGCCGCAGCCCGCGTAGCGCGCCCGGTACCGTACTGTACTGTACTGTACTGGTACTGTACTGTACCGTGCAGCCCGCCGCCCCGCGCCTCGCCCTGCAGCCCGGCGCCGCGCCGCAGCCCGCGTAGCGCGCGCCCGGTACCGTACTGTACTGTACTGTACTGCACTGTACTGTGCAGCCTGCCGCCCCGCGCCTCGCCCTGCAGCCCGGCGCTCGCGCCGCAGCCCGCGTAGCGCCCGGTACTGTACTGTACTGTACTGTAATTGTACTGTACTGTGCAGCCCGCCGCCCCGCGCCTCGCCCTGCAGCCCGGCGCGCCGCGCCGCAGCCCGCGTAGCGCGCCCGGTACTGTACTGTACTGTACTGTACTGTACTGTGCAGCCGCCGCCCCGCGCCTGCCCCGCAGCCCGGCGCGCCGCGCCGCAGCCCGCGTAGCGCGCGCCCGGTACTGTACTGTGCAGCCCGCCGCCCCGCGCCTCGCTCCCGCAGCCCGGCGCCGCGCCGCAGCCCGGCGCGCCGCGCCGCAGCCCGCGTAGCGCGCCCGGTACTGTACTGTACTGTACTGTACTGGTACTGTACTGTACTGTACCGTACTGTGCAGCCTGCCGCCCCGCGCCTCGCCCCGCAGCCCGGCGCTCGCGCCGCAGCCCGCGTAGCGCGCCCGGCACTGTACTGTACTGTACTGCACTGTACTGTACTGCACTGTACTGTGCAGCCCGCCGCCCCGCGCCTCGCCCCGCAGCCCGGCGCTGCGCCGCAGCCCGCGTAGCGCGCCCGGCACTGTACTGTACTGTATTGTACTGTGCAGCCGCCGCCCCGCGCCTCGCCCTGCAGCCCGGCGCCGCGCCGCAGCCCGCGTAGCGCCCGGTACTGTACTGTGCAGCCCGCCGCCCCGCGCCTCGCCCCGCAGCCCGGCGTCGCGCCGCAGCCTGCGTAGCGCGCCCGGTACTGTACCGTACTGTACCGTACTGTACCGTACTGTACTGTACTGTACTGCAGCCTGCCGCCCCGCGCCTCGCCCCGCAGCCCGGCGCGCCGCGCCGCAGCTCCGCGTAGCGCGCCTGGTACTGTACTGTACTGTACTGCACTGTACTGTACTGCACTGTACTGTACTGCACTGTACTGTGCAGCCTGCCGCCCCGCGCCTCGCCCCGCAGCCCGGCGCTCGCGCCGCAGCTCCGCGTAGCGCGCGCCCGGTACTGTACTGTACCGTACTGTACTGTACTGTAATTGTACTGTACTGTACTGTGCTGTGCAGCCCGCCGCCCCGCGCCTCGCCCCGCAGCCCGGCGCGCCGCGCCGCAGCTCGCGTAGCGCGCGCCCGGTACTGTACTGCACTGTACTGTACTGTGCTGTGCAGCCCGCCGCCCCGCGCCTCGCCCCGCAGCCCGGCGCTGCGCCGCAGCCCGGCGCGCCGCGCCGCAGCCCGCGTAGCGCCCGGTACTATGCTGTACTGTACTGTACTGTACTGTACCGTACTGTACCGTACTGTACTGTGCGGCCCGCCGCCCCGCGCGCCTCGCCCCGCAGCCCGGCGCCGCGCCGCAGCCCGCGTAGCGCCCGGTACTGTACTGTACTGCAGCCCGCCGCCGCGCCTCGCCCTGCAGCCCGGCGCTCGCGCCGCAGCTCGCGTAGCGCGCCTGGTACTGTACTGTACTGTGCTGTACTGTGCTGTACTGTGCAGCCCGCCGCCCCGCGCCTCGCCCCGCAGCCCGGCGCTGCGCCGCAGCCCGCGTAGCGCGCTCCGGTACTGTACTGTACCGTACTGTACTGTATTGTACTGTGCAGCCTGCCGCCCCGCGCCTCGCTCCCGCAGCCCGGCGCCGCGCTGCAGCCCGCGTAGCGCCCGGTACTGTACCGTACTGTACTGTACTGTACTGCACTGTACTGTGCAGCCTGCCGCCCCGCGCCTCGCCCTGCAGCCCGGCGCCGCGCCGCAGCCCGCGTAGCGCGCCCGGTACTGTACTGTACTGTACTGTACTGTACTGTACTGTGCAGCCCGCCGCCCCGCGCCTCGCCCCGCAGCCCGGCGCCGCGCCGCAGCCCGCGTAGCGCGCCCGGTACTGTACTGTACTGTACTGTACTGTGCAGCCCGCCGCCCCGCGCCTCGCCCCGCAGCCCGGCGCCGCGCCGCAGCCCGCGTAGCGCGCCCGGTACTGTACTGTACTGTACTGTACTGTGCAGCCCGCCGCCCCGCGCCTCGCCCCGCAGCCCGGCGCCGCGCCGCAGCCGCGTAGCGCGCCCGGTACTATGCTATGCTGTACTGTACTGTACTGTGCAGCCCGCCGCCCCGCGCCTCGCCCTGCAGCCCGGCGCCGCGCCGCAGCCGCGTAGCGCGCCCGGTACTATGCTGTACTGTACTGTACTGTGCAGCCGCCGCCCCGCGCCTCGCCCCGCAGCCCGGCGCCGCGCCACCAGCCCGCGTAGCGCGCCCGGTACTGTACTATGCTGTACTGTACTGTGCTGTGCAGCCCGCCGCCCCGCCTCGCCCCGCAGCCCGGCGCCGCGCCGCAGCCGCGTAGCGCGCCCGGTACTATGCTATGCTGTACTGTACTGTGCTGTACTGTGCTGTGCTGTACTGTGCTGTGCAGCCCGCCGCCCCGCGCCTCGCCCCGCAGCCCGGCGCCGCGCCGCAGCCGCGTAGCGCGCCCGGTACTGTACTATGCTGTACTGTACTGTACTGTGCTGTGCAGCCCGCCGCCCCGCGCCTCGCCCCGCAGCCCGGCGCCGCGCCACCAGCCCGCGTAGCGCGCCCGGTACTGTACTGCACTGTACTGTACTGTGCTGTGCAGCCCGCCGCCCCGCGCCTCGCCCCGCAGCCCGGCGCCGCGCCACCAGCCCGCGTAGCGCGCCCGGTACTGTACTGCACTGTACTGTACTGCACTGTACTGTACTGTGCTGTGCAGCCCGCCGCCCCGCGCCTCGCCCCGCAGCCCGGCGCCGCGCCGCAGCCCGGCGCCGCGCCGCAGCCCGCGTAGCGCCCGGTACTATGCTGTACTGTACTGTACTGTACTGTACTGTGCAGCCGCCGCCCCGCGCCTCGCCCCGCAGCCCGGCGCGCCGCGCCGCAGCCGCGTAGCGCGCCCGGTACTATGCTATGCTGTACTGTACTGTACTGTGCTGTGCAGCCGCCGCCCCGCGCCTCGCCCCGCAGCCCGGCGCCGCGCCGCAGCCCGCGTAGCGCGCCCGGTACTATGCTATGCTGTACTGTACTGCACTGTACTGTACTGGTACTGTACTGTACTGTACTGTACTGTACTGTGCAGCCCGCCGCCCCGCGCCTCGCCCCGCAGCCCGGCGCCGCGCCGCAGCCCGCGTAGCGCGCCCGGTACTGTACTGTACTGTACTGTACTGTACGCGGCCCCGCAGATCTCGTAGCGCACACTTCCCACCCAGTCCGGTACTGTACTGTACGCCACGCCGTTCGGTACTATACTATGTTGTGCTAGGCAGGGTTTGGATAGATAGATAGATTTAGATTATCATACAGACTATAATTAAGTATTTACAAGTGTTCATTTTGTCATTTTATAGTTTAATAAACATTCCACAATTTGTTAAACTTTGTTAATAGACTTTCTATCCTTCATACAAGAAATCATTAGGATAAAAAGATGTTTGGTTGTTTTTTTCTTTCAATGACCGACAAAGGCATCATCTACTAACCAACATGGAACACAATTCCAATAAGTCCAACAGACTTCCCATATAAATATATATTATGTACATCAAATCAAATACATATACATCTGGTGCAGTGATGTGATTTATTGATGCTAATGAAGAAATTTTCTTTCAGGTCTCTCCCATCTTCCGCTCTGACGTCGGACAGACGTCGCACAGGGACTTGTACAAATATGTAGAATAGTCTAGTTCTGAAAATTTCGCGCGCCTCTACTTGTCTCATAGATGCATTATATTACATATTATTATATAATAAATTGAATAAAAATAAGTATAACAATGTGTTGAAAATTTTTATTCTTATTTCACACGAAAACAATCACTGAACATGGTTAAATAGAGTTAAATAAAGGGTTGCTAACTGTTTTTGTGATTTGATATACTTTAACTATAGTTTTACTATAATTGTAGCTATACGCTATTCGTAATGATTTGTTATATACACTTATCTACAGTCCGAAGAATCCCAATCAACAATTTGCTCCATACAATTTATTCGTACTGATCGTATATATGTGTTAATAATTAACATATTTGTGTTCAAACTGACATGCAATAAACAAACGTATATTTAAAAAAATGTTAAATTAATCATTACAGTTAGCCTTGAATAGATAGAGAGAAATGTGTAATTATTGCTGAATGACAAAATACTAAGTTCCATTGATCAATGTAATAACTTGTTAAATCAGTCTTGAAGAATACCTGTATTGTTTTATTTAAAATATTCAAAATTAAAGTAAAGAATAAATATGACTTTTTATTTACAACTACTGTTATATTAGACTACACATATTGATTTCATTGCTGACTTATCCAAAAAACTGCGGTGTCGTGGCTCACCAGATAGGAACGAAGTTCCTTATTATAAAAATATTAATTTGAAGATCTATTCGAGGTATAAAGAAAATAATTAATCGGGTATACATTTTTTATTATGATATTTTATTGGTAAAAATGAAAAACTAATGCTTTACAAAGTTATCAACAATAACCGTCGTCACGTCGACTATACATCAGACACTGTATAGCCATCATACAAAGACAATACATAAATAATAAAAATTTTACGTAACGGATGTTTTTTCCCGGTTCCCAAACCGTGAATAAACGGGTACCATTCTGCATCGTCTCATAAGGAACGTCGTTCTTTATAAACAAATATCTTCATGCAATTCCCAATACAGGGGTAGACAGAGGTATTATATATATAGTAGCTCTCTATAGAGAGTATTATATTCTTTGGTCTAGACTATTAAGTCCGTTCGACGCACCTTCCACCGAAGGAATTTATTAGAACATGACAAGTGGAGTGTCTGTCGCCGTTTTATGTTCAAGCCAACAATATAAATCATACATAAGTTTTGAACACACGACCCTAACGACGACGCTTCGAATTCCGATCACACCAACTTGGCTATCGTGACTTTTAATGTTTTGATTAAAATTAAATTTTAATGAAATTTTTAATATTAATTGCGTTCACAATGATTTTCCTTAAATGTAACAAGATATCTCTATAGGAAATGTTCGTAAGAGGCGAGGGGAAATAAAAATATTATTCTTTGACATTTTTTTTTATAGAAAAGGGAGGCAAACGAGCAGGTGGCTCACGTGATGGTAAGTGATTACCGCCGCCCATGAACACCTGCAATACCAAAGGCTTAGCAGATGCGTTGCCTCCCTTAGAGTGCCCCCTCCCCCATAATTGGGGGTGGGAGGGGGGTGTGGGCCACCGGTTACCTGCACTCATCAGACGAAACGCAGAAGTTTGTTAGACTTCTACTTCACGCCGGTATTCTGTGAGGTCGTGGTACTTCCCCGGTCGAGCCGGCCCATTCATGCAACAACAAAATCTGCGTTAAGACATAGTAGGCTCTACCACTGTTAAGACATAGCAAACATTTCTCTTACAGATTGTCTTATGGACATTGCCGGTATAATAAGTAGTTTACTACGGTGGAAACGGTTTACTAAGTAGTTTACTAATTGGTATTGCAACTTTATAGATGTTCCTAGTTTTAAAATTATAAACAAAATGATTCTCTCTATAAATATGACATTTTGGGTCTGGGACACCGCATCGGACTGCGTCGAGCTCAAATGCGGAAGGTAATGCTCCTGGATACTTCCCCGCATCGTCCGCCAGTTTCTCTGCCTGTCGCCCTAATTCTCTGATGCCTGTTCTCCCGTGTCGAGGGTTTCTGTCTGGTTGGGTCTTGATATTTATTTATTATATTTACGTGCCTTAATTTCGTATGTGGTTTTTGATATTTTATTTATTATATCGTATTTTTAATTTCTAAATAAATAAAATATATAAATATCTTCACGCCATTCCCAATACAGGGGTAGGCAGAGGTCTAGACAATTAAGCCCTTTCGACCCGTTTTTCTACCGAAGACATTTTTTGGAACAACGTGACAGTGACAGGTGGTGAGCCCGTAACCAGCATCCTGTCCAATCCAATGATATAAATCGTACGTAAGTTTTTGAAAAACCGCTTGAACCTAATACGAGCCTTGGGGAACGAATTTGGGGCATTTGACTCGAATTCCGATCACCCATCCACGATGCTATATATATATATATATATATATATATATATATATATATATATATATATATATATATATATATATATATATATATATATATATATATATATGTATATATATATATATATATATATATGTATATATATATATATATATATATATGTATATATATATATATATATATATATATATATATATATATATATATGTATATATATATATATATATATATATATATATATATATATATATATATATATATATATATATATATATATATATATATATATAGTTATTTAGCGCTTGTCCGTCGACAAGCGCTAAATAGCTACCATTTCGATTATTATCTTGTGTTTTTTTTTTAAGTTAAATATAAAAAGTTAAAAATATACCTTTATTTAAACAAAACCTCATATGCCACATATACTTTTGTGTACAATACATATTTGTATTGATAGTTCATATATTTATCTCTTTAAATAATAGGTTGGGGAAAAAGTTTCTTCGCATTTTTTAAGAAATATCACAACATTTTTTAATATAGTTTATTTACATTCAACTAAAGAATGTAGGTACCATTTTGTTCGAAAACTTTTTGACATCTTGTAGGTAGGGAAATGATCCCATAGCTATAGAAATTTTGGGGCTACTGATCAAAATCCCGCGATAATTGGTTTTGACAGTCCTCTCGTGATGTTAACCTGACAGTGCCTAAACTCTCTCAACTTCTTACTATAATCTCATCAGTTGTTCGCAGTACATTTCAGAATTGATGGTCATGCCTGGCGGTAACAGCTTATGAATAATGCCCTTCCAATACCACCACACACAGAATCACCTTGTTAAGAGTTAACCCGGGTTTCGCCACAGTCTGTGAAGGCCTTTGACCACGACCTTTTCACACAACAACAACAACAACAAATCATTTATTTACTCCCACATAAGTTCTTAACTTTTAATTACTTAACTGATAAGTATAAATTCTAAAACCTTACTTAGTGAGAGTCTGGTGCCTGGTGTAAGTTCAGAAAACTTGAGTTACAGGTCACCAGGGCTCCCTCCCGACAGACTTCGGAATTATACAAGTTGAATTGCCTAGATTAAAGTTACTAGAAACTAGGTACATTTGCCATAGTAAATAAAATCCTCAAAACAATGTATATTATATTTAAACTTAATAAGAAAAAAACAAAAAAAATAATAAAACAAATATATATATAAACTTTTTAGCTACAAAGGTGCATATAATGAGAAAAAGTCAAACATGATGAGATCAGCGTATAAATTTAGTGAGTATGCATGTATGTGTGTGTGTGTGTGTGTGTGTGTGTGTGTGTGTGTGTGTGTGTGTGTGTGTGTGTGTGTGTGTGTGTGTGTGTGTGTGTGTGTGTGTGTGTGTGTGTGTGTGTGTGTGTGCGTGTGTGTGTTTCATGAGTTTGTGTAAGAGTTAGAATTAGGGCTTGCAACTTGATTACATATTCATTATAGCCTGGGAGATAGCAGATTTTCTGTCTGTTCATACGTGAGTGTTTTCAGGTATTTAGATACTGTACGTTTGCAGCGGTGGCTACAGAGCGGATATATGTCAAGTTTTTTGTTTAATGTATTGTAGAGGTATGGACCAAGGTAGCAAAAGAAGTTGTGTGAAAGGGATGTGTTAAATAGTTTTGAAGGGCATACGGTTCCCTTTCTACGTTTGTCCTTTGTTTTATTTGGATCGTATTTGAGCTCAGAGTGCTTTCTGAGTAAGGTGTGTAAAATAAAGGTTTGGCGAACAGTTAATACTTTCCAGTATTGATATATATCAGTGGTCGGAAAGCGAAATGGGAGACCAGCACCAACTTTGCAATCCTCAAATCCACTTTGAGCTCTTTCCACTTCAATTAAATTGGTTTTTGCTACACCACCCCAGGATGTGATGCAATAGTGAATGAGCGATTGGCATAGGGCATGGTAAACCATCTTTATCACATGCTTGTTGGCGACACGACTCAAATTCTTAAATAAATAAATGAACTTACGTAGTCTTGTAACAAGAGCTTTGACGTGCGGTTTAAAACTTAGAGTCAGATCAATAATTACCCCAAGATATTTAATACTGTCCGTTCTTTGAAGTATTGGACAGGAGCATACAGATACTAGACCACAGACGTGAGCTGTTAGTGAGTATGATGAAGATGGAAGAAGATTCGATTTGGTACTGAATGCTATATACTTTGTTTTGTCAACATTTAGTGTCAGCAAGTTAACTTGTAACCAATGACTAACAATATTAAATCCAATCTGAGCTGTTTCAAACGTTTCGTCCCAAGTGCTTCCCCTGAAGAAAAGTGCTGTGTCGTCAGCGAAAGTAAGAATTTTGCCACCCCGGAGTTGTAGTTGGCACAAATCATTTATAAAAACCAAGAACAGGGTTGGGCCCACTATGCTGCCCTGCGGAATACCATACTCCACAGTCAGCTCGTCACTAAGAAGGTGCTCTATCATTACTCTTTGTTTCCTACGCGTTAAATAGTCCCCAAACAGTTTCAATGGTATACCTCTAACTCCCATTTTTTCCAGCTTGACAAGAAGGAGAGAAATTGAGACCGTGTCAAAGGCTTTCGCCAAGTCTAAGAAGATTGTAACACTTTTCTGTTTTTCATCCAAAGTTGTGATGACAGAGGTGACAAGTTTATGTACGGCGTCATTGGTTGATATGCCTCGTCGAAAGCCAAATTGGGCTGGTGCGAGGAGGTGATTAGACTCGAGGTAATTAACGAGACGAGTGTTCATGATGCGCTCCAATATCTTAGACATAGCGGGTAAAATGGATATAGGCCTGTAGTTGTTGACACGATCCTTTTCACCACTCTTATAAATTGGCTTAATGACAGCGATTTTAAAGGCTGCCGGAAATACTCCTGTATTTAACGCCAAATTGCATATGTGCGTAATAGGAGTAATGAGATGATGTAAATATCTCTTAATAATACTAGTAGAGATATGGTCAACTCCTACTGCACATTTATCTTTTAAAGAATGAATGATATTAAAGATCTCATTTTCGTCAGTTGGCATCAGGGTTAGCGAATTTATTGGAATTGGTGCCGTTTTAAAAGAATTATGCAATATGTTTTCGCTAGGCTGATTGATCCGTTCCGCCAATTTTTTACCCACATTAGCGAAAAAAATATTCACCTCATTTAAACTCTGACTTTGTGACTTTTTCGAGAGTAAACAAGATGGTTTGTCTGGTACTTTCGCTGCACCACTAATTTTTTTAATGACTTCCCAAAGCTTTTTTTTATTATTTTTAGCGTTTTCTATTTCTTGTTTTTCATAGTCTCTTTTAGCCCGTTTTAACCTTGTGTTGCAAAAATTACGATATCGTCTATAAACTAATTTTAAATCCTCGTTGGTGTTGTCTCTTTTTAGTTTTTTATATAGATTGTCCCGATGTCTCATACAACGTAATAATCCATTTGTGATCCATGGTTTGCTTATACGTTTTCTGCTGGGAGTTTTATGTAGTTTCATGCTATTTTTAATTGCGGAAGTTAAAAAAGATACAAGATAATTGGCTGCTAAATTTGTGTCATAAGTATTGAGAACCTGTTGGAAATTTATATTTTGGACTGCTTGATCTAAACATTTGTAGTCAACTCGAAATTCCACGCTGTTTGGGTAGTACGTAGTATTTTTATTTACAAAACTAACTGCGACGCTTTCGTGGTCTGTGATGGATGTTTCAAATATGAGGCAAGTAGCCTTTAGTTTTGTTTTTATGATAATATGGTCCAGGCATGAACGGCCATGTGTGGGCTTAGAGTGTCCAGGGAGCATACCATGACTAGCTAGAACGTTAAGATATTCATTAGATCTCGGGTCTTTTGTGTCGGGAGATATATCAATATTGATGTCACCACACAGAACAATATTTTTGATAAAACTTAATTTTGATAGTAGTTTATCTAGAGAACTAATGAAGCAACTAGTATTTGTATGACTTGGAGGGCGATATATACCAATGATACATATTTCCTTATCAATTTTTATAAGTAGGCAGTTAGCGTCACTTAGTGGGGGCTCCTCATATGTCACACACAAACTATTTTTATAATAAACGACCACTCCCTCGTTTTGTGATTTATGCGCTGTTGTTGTTACATAGCGATAGTTATCTAGTTGTGGTATGTACTTGGCTGATGGGAGCCAGCACTCGGATAGAACTAAGATATCCCAATATATTTTCGAACGATTTAACAATGTTATAAAGTTGGGCATATTACAATTAATACTTCGTATGTTCTGAGAAAGAAGATTGAATGTTGATGTGTTATTTATGTGGTTATTTGCTTTATCAATGTCACAGTTAAGACTTTTTGCCACCTGTACCGAGTCCAGATCCAAGTTAATTAATTCAATATCCTGCATATTTTAAATACTATGTGTAATTATTATTGCAGAACTGTCACGCTTTATACGTGACCAATTTACGTTGTAATAAATGTTATAACTTCGATCTGCGTTGTAGTACAAGTGGAATAATATGTGAATGAATGATGCAATTGAAAACGTAATAGGATTTTTATTAAGGGAATCTTTAAAACATGTTGTATTATATCGTATTAATGTGTGTAACGTATATACGTATGAGATTTTGGTGGTATGTTTCTTGGGTAATTTATGAATTATATATTTTTTCATGAATAAATAAAATGACAGAATATAATATATAAAATAGTACGAGTATATGAGTATGAGTGGATGATGAATTATGTGTGAGAATACTGTGCGTTGATTATAATGAAAGTTTGATGGTTTTATAAGGCACCTTATGTAGTAATAAAAAAACACAAGAAAATAGATTATAAATGCATGCATTTGAAAGAACATATTAATAGCTAGCTGGATTATAAAAAAGTTGTATAAAACTATGGCTAGTCACAACTGAAGTTTTTGAAGGTCAATTTCTTCAAAAATACGTATGGAAGAAGAGCTTTCTTCTTTTTTTACGTAGACTCTTCCGTGATGTGTCCATACGGCTACCAGGGATTTGTTTTTGACGTATTCCCGAGCAAGATAGAAGATACGCCTCATTTTGCTTGTCAAATACTCTGATAGGTATATTGGCCGAGAAGGTCCTTGGACACCAATATCTTCAGAGTTAAGCTGAGGTTCTTTTTTTTCGCGTCTGATCTTATTGAAGGTCTTAAGGCGGCTAATTAATGATTCCTTTCGCAGAGTGGTAGTAAAATTAACCACTATCACGTCAGATTTCCATGGGTAGATATCTCTTATCTCCGATTCTTGTATTGGGTTTTCGAGCTCGATCTTTGTGCCGATATTGAGGACAACTCTGTACAGTTCTTTCTTATTAAGGCTTTTGACTTGGGGTATGTTGCGAATTTCAATTGTAGTGTTACACGACCTCCTCTCTAGGAAGTCCAGCTTATTTTCCAACTTAGACATACGCTGCTTATACTCACTGTTTTCATGTTTTAGTTCCTTTACTTGCAATTTTAAGTCCTCATTTTGGCTGCTCAATAAGGCAATTCATTTTTATATCCTCATTTTGTGCTACAATAGTCACTAAAGCATTGTTTAATAACTCAAACTTATGATCTTGTAGTTCTTTCATATCCGAAAACATTGATTTAATTTCTGACAAAGACAGTGAAGTCTGGTCTGATGAGTCCTCAAAGGCGCGTTTTGCCGTTTAGTAACATAGAAATTTTCGTTTGTTACACATTTACTATGTATGTTTAAAGCAGAATCCGAGTTAAAATGTGTTGTGGAGATCGTTGCACCGACATATTTTGCATAAATCGTTAGATGATAGGCCTAAATGTTCCGTCGGTAAGTGACTGGCCGCGGTTGCAGTAGGCGGAGCTAATGCGTAAAGATGCACATAGATGCAGCGCACACACACATATGCAAAATACTGCGAGTTTTGATTGCTTAAAAATATATTAATGATTGGCTATGAACTCACGTGACTATATTTGTCGCCGGTGTCGACACGTCCCTTCTCACTTTCACACCCACTACACTAACTCCTTAACAGTAATGCGCTCCTAGTAATTTTTGATTTTATAATTGTAATTAACACTTTTATTTTTCATGTTCTTTTAATTTGGAGCTGTCCTAACATGTCTACTCAGTGCAATGTCCGCGGGGAGTCTTTCACACGTTCTTGTCGTACACAAATGAGTTTCATTAGGTTTTCCTCACGTACTCGCTGAAAGTAACCTAATGAACCGTTCATTGGGTTTCTTTCAGCGAGCTCGTGAAGTACTCAAATGTCGAGCTATATTGTGTACCCAGCTTTATTCAAATGCGCCAAAACTGTTTTGTGGTCAATTTCCAGTTTTTCAGCTACGTCGTAACTACTGATATGCCGAATAGGCATGATGACAGTAGTCAAGTATTGCCAAAATATTTAACTGATCTAATGAAACAGGATTCAAGGATTTTGAAAAATGTATTTATTCTCTTAATAATGACGAGATTTATGATTTATTTGTTAAAATAAATCTATAAAATACAACAATCAGCCATGATAGCTTAAACACCAATCAGAGCGAATTACGTCACGTCTCAGTAACGTCATCTTGTTTCGTTTGAGCTTACGCGCGATCATCGCAGTTCTAACAAAAAAACTATTGTTTTCGCTTTACCTTTCGCTAAAATCCATTTTATAGTCGTAGTTTACCTGTTTACCATTTCCACAACAGACATCAGCCATGGAACAAGGATTTAACAAGGCAAATTCTGCTAATTTGCCTAGAGTTGATTCATTGATGGTGGGAGAGTTCCTAGCTTCAAACAAAGACTTCTGTTTAGCAGAATTTAGAAGCATCAAAACTTCTATGTAAGTATATTAAATCTTCATAACATAACCACTATTTTTAGCGTTTAAAATGGCTACTTACGTAGGTATATGTGCCGTATGTATGGGTGTTAGGTTTAGGTTATAAAATGTATTGTTTTTATTATGTTATAAAAAATAGTTTTAAACAACTATACCATATTATGTGATATTCCTTACATATAAATTTATTTGTTTTAGATCCTCAAGGCCATCTTATGGCGATGACGCTGTAAGTTATGTGCAGCTGAAACACGAAGCTAATCTGTGCACCGTCAAGGCAAAACTTTGCCCTGAGCATAAGGTCCACGCAAAATTGTACGTAGTAACACTTATAGTCGACGAAGAGGATGAAGTAGTGAAATCTGTGCAATGCCTGTGTTGCTTCACAAGGAGGCTGCAAACATGCTGTAGCTTTTCTCATGTGGGTCCATCGCCGAAGTGAGGAGCCTTCCTGCGCATCTGTGGAGTGCTACTGGAGAAAATCAAAGCTGTCAGGGTTGGTACCACATTAAAATATATAACTTCAAAACAATTATCTAATGGCAAACCAAGCTTGCCATCAAATAGTGGTGTGTTTACAAAATTTATAGAAGGGATGAAACATAAACTTAGTGACTGTGAGGTACTTAAGTATCAAGCAGACTATTTTCCTAATACATTAGAAAGATTATCAATGCATAAACTGGTACAGAAATACAAAGAAAAATCCTGTGACACCTTTTTTGAAAAAGCTGTGTTAACTTATGATGATATTATAAAAGTTGAGGAAGCAACTAGAGAACAACATAAAAGCTCACTTTGGTATGAATTGAGGTATGGCAGAGTGACAGCTTCACGAGCTTTTGAATTCAGTAGGTGCAAAACCACTGATGGCACCTTGATTTCATTGATAATGGGAGGGAAAATTCCAGATACATGGGCCATGAAGCGCGGTAGAATGTTGGAGAATGAAGTGAGGCAAACAGTGAGCAGCATACTGGGAAAAAAAAATTAAAAATGTGGGCTAATGCTTTGTAAAAACTATCCCATTATAGCAGCATCACCTGATGGGATTTGTGATGACAATATAATCGAAATTAAGTGCCCAACAAGTGTAAAAACATATAACAATTATGTTATTAATGGGAAACGCTTTTTACAAATGCTTTTGACAGGCTGTAAAAATGGCTATTACTGTGTAGCTGATTACAACTTTAGTGAAAATAAAACGGTTAATATAATAAAAGTTAAATTTGATGCACAATATGTATCTGATTTTGTCAAAGTGCTAATTCCTTCATGGAAAGACAATGTGTATCCTATATTATATCAAAGTGCAATTTAATTATTAAAATAAAAAAATATCTTCACGCAATTCCCAATACAGGGGTAGACAGAGGTCAAGTCTAGACAATTAAGTCCCTTTGACCCACCTTCCACCGAAGATATTTTCGGGACAACGTGACAGGTGGTGAGCCCGTCGCCGCCTTTATGTCCAAGCCAACGATGAAATTCGTACATAAGTTTTTTTGAAAAACTCATTGGTACTGCCACCTGGGGATCGAACTCGGGTCTCTCGACTCGAAATTCCGACCACCCAACAACGCGGCTATCGTGACTTTTAATTATTGGTATTTTAAAATAAAACTGTGTGCTTTAAATTAATCTAGTTTTATTTAATCAAAGAATCTTGCAAATTAATTAAACCACAGGCAATGGTAATAATATCATCAAGTACTTTGATAAGATTGTGATTTAGACATGCATGTGGCCTTAACATGTTAAATTCTCTCAATCGCCGAATCACTCGCTCTACATGGATCCTCAAACTAGCAATTTGTTTGGTTTCCCTTGCTTCAGGTTTAGAAAGTTTTGCCCCTGTTGTAACACTTGGAGGTCTTACTAGTTGCACTCCCTCTCTGGCGTAAATATTGCTCCACATGCTTAAAACCCCTGTCAGCCATCACATACATGCCTGATTGGAAGCACTTTATAAAGTTACAAGATTCCACTAAACATGTGTCTGTGATTCGACCTCCAAAACCAGGTGAAATATAATTAACTAAACCGTTGGGAGTGCAGGATACAAGATACTTAATAGTATTGGCCTTTTTGTATTCTGACCATGTCAGAGACTGATGCAAGGCCTTTGAAGGCTTTTGTACCTCTATTTCTAAGCAGTCTATGATACAACTGACATTGTGATATTTATGCCTAAAAGCCATAGGTAAATTACTTTTTATAGAATGTTTATTTAAATTAACAAGGAAAGGACGCATGACACTTGCTAATAAAGGTATATTTTTTAAAAATATTTTGCTAGCATGACTTGGAGTCATTGTAAAGTCATCAGCAAGCTCTCTAAATGGGTTATTTAATCTAATTTTCTTTAGACACATGAGTATATTGTTAGCAGGAATATTAGTATGTTTTTCTATTAAATTTATTTTATTAAGTAATAACAGCTTTTGGGAACTCAAACAAAAAACGCGGGCTCTTTGTAATTTTAAGCAAGGTACATTCCAGAATTTTAGATGCCTCCTGTTTCTTATCATCTGGTATCATCTCACTGCAGTCTGATATAGATTCAATTTGGAGATATATTGTTGCTGGTGATGATTCTCTGTGCATTACGGATGGTGTAAAAGAAGTGTCACTATCAGATTGATTTTCAGGGGGATATATTTGCCTTGAAGGTTTATGTAATGTGGATGTCCATGGCGACATGAAATTGCCTCTTGTAACTTTAAATGGTGATGTAGAAACAGAATGGGTATGAGGTTTCAAGGGTGATGTCATCTGATTTATTAATTTATTTTCTGTTTGAATAGCTTTACTTCTGAACTTGTGAGTGAATGTGAATAAATACTTGAATAGACTTATCAATAGTTCTCAAGGCACTGTTTTCTGTTAAATTTTCTTCTATGTTGTCATGCAAAACTAAAAAGTAAAAATAGGAAATTATTAGACACAAATAAAATGCAGGACAATAACATACCTAGTAACCTAGGTAAATACAATCTGCACTTTTTTTACAAACAATGAATCAAACAAAGTTGACAAAGTATTTTAGATATTTTATAATTTACTTTTTCCATAATAAATGCTTTAGCGAGTTAAATATTAGGTATGTATGATAACAGACATTGATTTTAATAGTTATTGTCTGAATTGATTAATTATGGTAATTAGTAAATGAAATTAATCTTTAATATTGTTATTGAAATATAAACAGATAAGTAGGTACCTGAACCACTGGATGAAGCTTCTCCAAGTTCTAAATGTATTTTAGTAATGCTTTTATTCTCCAAATTTTTTTCAAATTCTTCAATTAGTGCCCGTCTTTGTTTCTTGACAATGTACGGTCGTTCTTTCGTATTAGCTGTTCGTTTTCTTCTATCTATCTGGCATTCAAATTTTGTGGGAATACAGCCTGGTTTCATGCGAACCTGCGACACCAATCCCATTACATGATATTCCTTATAATTGTCCATATCATTTGGTAACTGGAAAATTAATAAAGCACTCATTGAAATAAAGATTACTGGTTATTCAAGAGATAAACTGTAATCTCAGAAAATATTGAACTTATGAACTTTTAGACCTCAATTAAGGTCACACATCATTGTAGAATTTCTAAAATATGTACAAACTTACATCAAAATGATCTTCACAGAAATAAATTGAAGTATTTAGATTTAAACCTGTTGGATCTCGCCGTGCTAGAGTCAACCATTTATTTCTCATTGTTTTGTTATTTGGGACGTAAACAAATAACTTGTTCGGAGTTTTTATAGATGTATACACTTATACACTTTTGAATTCATATTTAATATGCATAATAACTTGATTTAACACAAGCATCTAATGTTTACAATTGACGTACTGAAGTTTACTGAGCCGTGACGTATTTATAGACGCCATGACACTGAACAGCGTTTTAGCGCGAAACAGAAACTTAAAATTTAAATTTCATTTTATTGCATGAAAACCTTTATTTTCTACAGGAATATGATATATTTTTGATTTAATAGATACTTCTGAATATCATAGAATAGATTTTAAAAATTAGTCATCATGCCTATTCGAATCGAATTTTTTTCATTAGATTCACTCATCTTGACAGTACGAAAAAAAAATAAAAATCACAAATTTTCCTAATTTAAATTTGGACTTTCTATCTTCTTTAAAAAGCATTTAAATACAAATAATATAGCTATAGAGATTTTTTCAGAAGTTCATACATACTATAATGCGAAAAGACTTTCCCCAACCTATTATATTGCTAACAAATGTACTAGAGTAGGTACAGTATAGTTCAAACATAAGTCTGTCATAGTTCACAGCTGGTCATATGCCTCTCCAGAAGGAGGGTTTTCCATAATCGGTCTGCCTATTTTGTTCTTCTTCGTGGTTCAATTGGTTTTCGAGATGTTTATGCAGTCATCTGCCTTTTGCCTATTTGGTAGACTTTGTAAAGGCATATCCCGTAGTCGCCTCTTACGACACCCACGGAAGAAAGGAGGTGGTAATCTTAAGCCATACCACAACAGCATTATGAGGTATTTCAAGAGGAACAGAAGATAGCCAGAGAGAACAGATCGCCAAGTATCATGATTGTTATATTCCTTTTTTAATATTAATATAAAACTTTTAATATTTTTTTCATGCACAGTCCCTGACGGGGTAGTCAGAGAGAACAGATCGCCAAGTGTCACAATCCTCATATACCTCTTTTGATATTAATATAAATATTTAATATTTCTTTATCTTCACGCACATTCCCTGACGGGGTAGACAGAGAGAATAGATCGCCAACTGTCACGATCCTTACATACCTTTTTAATATTAATATAAGTACAGTAAGATGGATTAATCATCTCGAAAAATACCGGAGTAGAACACAGCAGAGCGGTGATAGGCAGCAGCGTCGAAGCTGTGAGCGATCGCCAAGTAGCTTATGAGGTAGTCGAGGGTATGGAATGGCCACCTCTAAAATTATCGGAGCAAAATGAAGCAGATTATGCTTCTTATATAATTTTACAAATTTCCTTCCTTGTTTTTCTTCATTGAGGTGTGAGCAGTACGGTACGGCGATCGCCAAGAAGTTTATGAGGTAGTTGAGGGTATGGAATGACCACCTCGAAAAGTTATCGGAGCAAAATGAAGCAGTTTATGCTTAATATATAATTTTATTTGATATAATTTTATATGCTTAATATATATATTAATATAATTAATATATAATTTTATTAATACATAATTTCTCTTCCTTTCTTTTCTTCATTGTGTTCGTTTTTGTGCATGCGTGCATGCGTGTATGTATGTATATTATTTTTTATGTATGTATGTGTGTATTTCTGTATATATTTGCATACAGTCAATTTATCTATGTTATATAGTTTATTTAATGAAATATTTTTAATTGTTAAAATATTTGTCGCATTAAAAAACCTATCCTTTCAAATTGAGGAAAAACATTCCTTTTACTACCCGGTTTGTCCGAAATCGCTTACCACCGATTGTAGTTGAAATTACAACAACTAAAACTGTAATATTATCTCTCTCTCTCTCTCTGTCTTATCTATTTGAGAGTGTTGCGTAGGGTAGGTGGAGGGGAGAGCGGGGGCGGGGAGCGAGAAATGAAACGCGGCGGAGTGTCGCAGCTGCGTTTATTAGAGCGGCTCGCGGCGGTGCGGCGGCGCGGCCAGCCCGCGCGCGCCCAGCAGCCGCAGCCGCGCCGCGCGCGCCGCGCACACGTCGCGCGCGCGCAGCCGCACCGCGCCGCGCCGCGCCACGCTGCGCGACCACACACACGCACACGTCACACGACAATATCTTCACGCAATCCCCATACAGGGGTAGACGGAGGTCTAGTCTACACAATCGAGTCCCTCCGACCCGCCTTCCACCGGAGATATTTTTCGGGACAACGCGACAGGCGGTGAGCCGGGTGATGTAATTCGCACGTAAGTTTTTGATTGACCCATTGGTACGAGCCTGCCATCTGGGGTTCGAACTCGGGTCTCACGACTCGAAATTCCGACCGCCCAACCACTCGGCTATCGTCGGTACACGTGTCTTTACATTACAAACAACACAAACCAACTAATTACATACATAGACCACATATATATGGACAACATCATATACATTGCTCGGATTGCAAACTTACTACATACGTAGATAGGGACAACATGTGTGTTGACAACGACAATGTTTGTGCATTGTTCTGATCCCAAAAGTAAGCTAGAAACACCCAGAGCCGAAACATTGTTGTATAAGTGGTTTCCTTCATTGATCTGATTAGAAGTCACGATAGCCGAGTTGTTGGGTGGTCGGAATTTCGAATCGAGAGACCGGAGTTCGATCCCCAGGTGGCAGTACCTATGAGTTTTTCAAAAAACTTATGTACGAATTTCATCGTTGGCTTGGACATAAAGACGGCGACAGGCTCACCACCTGTCACGTTGTCCCGAAAATATCTTCGGTGGAAGGTGGGTCAAAGGAACTTAATTGTCTAGACTTGACCTCTGTCTACCCCTGTATTGGGAATTGCGTGAAGATATTTATTTATTATTATTATTCTACATAGATCTGTGAGGGAATCGAACCCGGGACCTAGGAGCTAGAAACACCTTGAAAACCGGTGTGTACCGATAAATGGTTCAATAATCCATTACCGTTTTGTAAGTAACCCATTTCTGTAGCAACATTATAATAAAAGCTTGATCAAAAGTTTATGTTAAAGTAATTACACTTAAATTTATTATTAAGAAATCAAAACAGGTGGAAATCAGAGAGAGCAAAGTTTAAATTTCCCAACCAAACTCTTTATATTTTTGGTGAGAAAGTGACTTTGAAAGACGTGGTGCATTATTATCATGAAAAACCATAGCACTTGTAGAACACAATTCCGGCCGTGTTTTTGAAAATTTTGCAAATTCTAAATTTGTCCTATGTAATTTGAAGTTCCTTATTGATATCAAAAATTCGAGTAACTATGTTGACAAAAATAATACCATAAAATTTCATTACGCATACCCGAAACTTTGATTTAGGTGTAAACAAAAACTAGCTCTATCTCTGGTATTCACAAGACATAGACAATAAAATTAATTTACCAGCATTTATAAAAAAATATAAAAAACCGATAGTTCGGTAGTTTGCTGATCAGAATTTTTATCAGATCATAGAAATGTACGGTATCGATGATTTTTGAGTTGCACTAATACGAAATATTTGAATAACCTTGAATATCAGCGCTAAAGCAATGCGGGTGCATCAAAATGTTGAATCAGGGGCGTTATGTTGCTAAAATGCAACATGTTATATAATTAAATTCAAGAGAAAAAAGGTTTTTAATAACATAAAAGTTCAGCATAAATATGCTTTTAAAATCAATAAAATTGCATGTTATATAATATTCCATAATGTTGCGTTTTAGATTCGAATAAACATTGTTTTATTTTCTTTCAATAAATATGTTAAACGCTACTGACAACACTACGCGTATTATCTTAGTTCCAACATGAATGATCCATTTTGATTTAAAAGTGTAAGGTAATTTATATAACAAATAAATTATTTTTTGCATGGATGAATCAATAACAGAATTAAATGAGTTGTTGTTATGACTATTCCTGATTATTATTGAAAAAAATTGATGTATAAAACACTGTCGCAACTTCGCCCTGTGATTATTATAAACGCTACTCTGTTCGAATTTTTTTTATAAAAAAGGCCGGCAATACCAGAGGCATAGCAGACGCGTTGCCGGCCTTAGAGAGCCCCCCCCCCCCCTATTTAGGGGAAGGGAGTGTGTGGGCCTCCACGTGTTGAAAAGTTACAAAACATCGAGAATCCGATCTACAACTGCACACAGTCGAACATACGCGTCGCACGTCATCGACTCTCCGATTTCCACCCCCACCCCCCGAACCGAACATAGGAAGTATCAGCTGCGGAAGGTCCGCACGTGACCGAACAGAGGAAGTACAAAAGTGCGAGCTGCGGAAGGAGAGACGTACAAAAGTACAAGCTGCGGAAGGAGAGACGTACAAAAGTACAAGCTGCGGAAGGAGAGACGTACAAAAGTACAAGCTGCGGAAGGAAAGACGTACAAAAGTACAAGCTGCGGAAGGAGAGAAGTACGCACCAGGTCCAGACGCGCGGCGGCGCGGGCGCGGGGCGCGCGGGCGACTGCGCTGCGCACAGCGCGCTGCGCAGCAGCTCCTCGGCGAAGTCGCGCAGCGCGCGCAGCAGCACCGCGTGCACCGCGCTGCCCGCACGCGCACACGTATACCGCGCATGCTTACACATCGTTACACAGCGCTGGAGCCGGTGGGCCGGCCCGACCGGGGAAGTACCACGACCTCGCAGAATACCGGCGTGAAGTGGGAGTCTGACGGACTTCTGCGTCAGGTTGGGGTAAACGCATCTGCTATGCCTCTGGTATTGCAGGGCGATATATTGGCGATAATCACTTATAAATCTCCAACCAACTCCCAACTCCCAATGCAGGGGTAGATGGAGGTCAAGGCCCTTCGACCCACCTTCCACCGAAGATATTTTCGGGACAACGTGACAGGTGGTGAGCCCGTCTCCGTTTTTATATCCTAGCAAACGATATAATTCGTACATAATTTTTAAAAACCCATTGGTACGAGCCTGCCACACTGGGGATCGAACTGGGGTCTCTCGACTCGAAGGTACAACGGCACATATGGCTCTGATCTCAAAGTGACTAGCATGCGTGTCTCCTCCTTTATTTTCAATCCCATAGATCGGAAATAAAGGAGGCACCCCAAACACCTAGACCCAGAGTATATAGAAAAAGTAGTTTTCTACATTGCCCCGTCCAGGAATCGAACCCGGGAATTTAACATAATGTTTTTCCATAAAGATATTAAGTTACAATAAAGAGGATTTACATAATCGCCACACTTGTTAACACAACGTAATCTTCTCTGGATGTTTTGGGTATCTTTCTAGATCTCTACAAGGCTTTAGATTGCATCAAACATAATACTATAACAAGAAAATAATGCATATAACAAGAAAATTACGCCATTATGCCATAAAAAGTACCGCGCTCATTAATATTAACGGATATTTATTTAATAGAATTCAAAAAGTTGTAATCAATGAATGGTACAGGTCCTTCTGGGTTAATGACATCAATGGGGGTTCCGCAGGGTTCTGTTCTAGGACCATATCTTTTTCTTAATTACATAAATGATTTACTCCACTTTATAAAGAATAAACTTGATACTGTATTCTTTGCCGATGATGCTTGTTTACTTTTTTAAATCTAGCTACATCTGATATAGTCCATTATTTAAATGCTTATAATTTACTTTTAAATGATAATAAAAGAAATTGTAGAAACGATAAAGAAAAAACGACTCAGAAGAGGAGGAATCCATCGCATTTATAATAACGCGATGCGCTATTATAATGCCTGACTCAAGTCATTTATATTCATCACATAGATGCCTGCTTCTAACAGGATTCGAACCTGCAACACTTAGCTTCGAATTCAGTCATTACCAACTCGGCTATCGGATACTCATGTAATTAATGTGTAAAAAAACTTACCTATATGAATATCCATTTCCAATATCCTCATTTCGTAACTCTATCCCAATGTCTGCACACTTTTTCTCTATAAACATAAACCTTAACCTGTCCTCATCATTTTCAACTGGCAAAACTTCTAAACTCGTCTCTGAGATCACTTCACTTTTCACTTTCACTTTTGCTTCTTCACACTTCACCACTTCTATATCGTCATCAGAGTCCGAGAGGGTGACGGAGTCGGACAGTGAATTATTAGCAAGAAACTCTTCACTATCAAAAAGTGTTAATGTATTTATATCAGAATAAGAGCACATTTCATCGCTATTTGTTTCCATTCTTCGGGAATCATCAGTTAAATTCCATGATGACCAATCTTCATTGCCTATTTCCAGTTGCTGTGGGATATTCTCAGTTCTGACTGGGAAATAGCCATGCAGCCGGGAGAATATTAGTATTTGTTTTGTTCGCCATATTTGTTCGTCCGTTCTTAAGTTTTCTATCAAAAGTTTGTTGATAAGCTTTGCTCTGGACCACTAGAAATTAAAATAAACTCTGTTTAAACAATGTAATATTGAGATGGACTGTAGAGTGTCATATCTATCTATATGAATAAAAACAATTTAATAAAAAACACATTTTGTTTTTATTGAATATGTTACAAATAATAACTTACTTCAATATTTCTCCGCTTAACAAAATCCAACTTCCAATACCTCTCTTCATTTTCTACAGTGAATGGAAAAAACTTCAAATATGCTGGATTATTCGCATTTTCACTGATCAAGGGGATCTTCTTTAGTAAATAATTCACGGCTACTCTAACGCATGTTAACCTTAATACAACCTCACGAAGAGTATTATATAAATTAACTTCATCAGATTTGATAAGATTTTCTTCAGGACCTTCAGTTTCCATTAGCGTTTCTTCATCGTCATCTTCAGTATCTGTGTGGTTATATCGCGGCTTCCTAAGATAACAATGATCATTTTCTATATGAGAGAAATTATGTAAAAATTTTGTGTTATTTTCTTTCTCACTTTCTTTATGTAACCTAGTTTTAAGATCAGACTTTACATCTGACATTCCACTTTTCATGATCCGTACTTGCTTTAAACCGTTCGACTTTATCGGACTTATCTTTGCCGTGTTAACGTTTCCTTGATTATTTATCACTATTTCTTGCACCTTTGTCAAATCTAGATCTCTGTCCATTTCTAAATAATAGATTTTGCCTGTGGTGGGGTCTATGTATTTCATTATTCTTTTCTTAAGATCGTGAGATTGATTTAGAATCTCTGTTGGTAATTGGTCGGTGGGTTGGCTTATTTTAAAATTAGAACTATCGGATTCATGCGAGATTTGATCATATAAAATAGGATTATTTACAGGGCTAATTGGTTCATTCGTTTTATTCATAATAATATTAGCGTCTAATGAATCATCTAATTCATTCAAATCTATTTCTTCTTTTTTTATATTCTTTACAAACATATCATCAACATTTAACTCAGTTGTATCTTTTGAAAAGAATTCTAACCAACTATCATTAACTTTGTCAGAGTCGGTTTTATCTTTATCATAATTGTTAATATTATCAAATTGATTTATCTCATTATAATTCTGATTATCAGCTTCATTAGTAGATGATTCAGTTGCCTGAGCTTCATCAGAATTATTCGGAAGTACAGAAGAAGAATCGTCATCTTTGTGCTCATGCTCTAACATCTCAGGAGTGCTGTACAACCACACATCAACAACCGTCTCTGCACCTAAAATTAAAAATTAAAATATTTAAATGTCAGTTACATTTTGTGTTACAAGTAAATAGTTGAGAATGGTTTAGGTCATGATAGCCGAGTGCTTGGGTGATCGGAATTCGAGTCAGAAGAGCCGAGATCGATCCTCAAGACTCGCAATAACGGGTTGTTTCAAAAATTATTTATTTATTTAAGCTTTAATGCCCAAAAAAGTACATTTGACGGACTTAATGCCAAATGGCATTCTCTACCAGTCAACCATCACGCTAAATAGAAACAAAATGTGGAAGCAGCGCAGTGAATTAAAAATGATGTACTATTTACGAGTACATCGTCACCGTTCTCATCGCTGTCACGTTATCCCAAAAACATTCTTTAGTGAAAGGTGGTTGGAAATGGCTAACTGTCGCAGACCTCCGTCTACCCCCCCTCCCCCCACTGGGAATGGTACAGATACTGTAGAGGTTGGCACGCACCGAGGGTCTGCAGGCCGGTGCAGTGGCGGTCGAGGCGGACGGTGTGGTCGACGGCGGCGGGGCGGTTGCGCTCGGGCAGCGCGAAGTGCAGCTCCACGCGCGCCGGGAACTCGCCCCAGCCGCGCCGCGACAGGTGGAACGGCGGCTTGCTGCGAGCGACAGACTTCAGATAAACCAACTTACTTAACCAAGTTAAAGCCGCGTGGAGAGTGTTGCGGTAGGCACGAGCTTTTTTGTAGCCGAGGCGGTAGGGAGGCTGAATTCTAAGGTAAAGATTGCGGTTTCGAATTCCGCTGCAGGCAAGCATTGTGTGATTTATATTAATGTATGTACATGAGACATTGTACAATATGTTAACTTCTAAATATGTACTGTATATATAAATATGCATATAAGTACCGTTAGCTATAAGATTAAGAGAGCGACACTTAAATGTCTTTCTTTCTAAAAAAAACAGGGTGCTGCAAAGCACACTCGCTGTGTGTACTGCTATGCATGGGGGTGAGGGGCACTCACTCGAGGCGCACGACTAACTGCACGTACAGCAGCCACGCTACACACTACACACTGGCTGTGTGTAGTGTGTAGTGTGTAGTGTGTAGTGTGTAGCAGGGGGCACTCACTCGAGGCGCACGACGTGGTGCGGCGCGTAGGAGTGGTGCAGGCGCACGACGACGGCGCGCAGCACGGCACGTACAGCAGCCACGCTACACACTACACACTGGCTGTGTGTAGTGTGTAGTGTGTAGCAGGGGGCACTCACTCGAGGCGCACGACGTGGTGCGGCGCGTAGGAGTGGTGCAGGCGCACGACGACGGCGCGCAGCACGGCGGCGGCGCCGCGCACGTACAGCAGCCACGCTACACACTACACACTGGCTGTGTGTAGTGTGTAGTGTGTAGCAGGGGGCACTCACTCGAGGCGCACGACGTGGTGCGGCGCGTAGGAGTGGTGCAGGCGCACGACGACGGCGCGCAGCACGGCACGTACAGCAGCCACGCTACACACTGGCTGTGTAGTGTGTAGTGTGTAGCAGGGGCACTTCACTGAGGCGCACGACGTGGTGCGGCGTAGGAGTGGTGCAGGCGCGACGACGGCGCGCGCAGCACGGCACGTACAGCAGCCACGCTACACACTACACACTGGCTGTGTGTAGTGTGTAGTGTGTAGCAGGGGGCACTCACTCGAGGCGCACGACGTGGTGCGGCGCGTAGGAGTGGCAGGCGCACGACGGTGCGGCGCGTAGGAGCGGTGCAGGCGCACGACGACGGCGCAGCACGGCACGTACAGCAGCCACGCCACACACCGGCTGTGTAGTGTGTAGCAGGGGCACTCACTCGAGGCGCGCACGACGTGGTGCGGCGCGTGGGAGTGGTGCAGGCGCACGACGACGGCGCGCGCAGCACGGCGGCGGCGCCGCGCACGTACAGCAGCCACGCCACACACCGGCTGTGTAGTGTGTAGTGTGTAGTGTGTAGCAGGGGGCACTCACTCGAGGCGCACGACGTGGTGCGGCGCGTAGGAGTGGTGCAGGCGCACGACGACGGCGCGCAGCACGGCGGCGGCGCCGCGCACGTACAGCAGCCACGTGTGCGTCGAGCGGTCGGCCCGCGACGCGCCCGGCGCGTACTTCGACGTGTTGCCTAATTGAACGAAATCAATCCTTTATCTGTAGACTTCGAAGACTTATACCGCAATCATTTCAAAGTGAATTACTTAATCTTGCAGATTACTAATAAAATGAACAAACATGAACATGACCAGACTATTTATCATCTATGGAACACCCATATTACTGTATCAATACCTGTATTTTAAGTAAAAAATTGAAGCATTTCAAGTATTTTAGATCAATATAACAGTTAGCAGGATAATTATTGAAATTGTAGGGGAACTACAGCTTGGTGTAGATACTGACAATGATATACTAAAAGATACAATTGGTCCTAGAATCGACCCTTGAGGCACCGGACAGAGATTTATGACATGTGGACTATAACATCTCTCCGTAGCGTCGTAGCTCCCAAAGGACTGGACTAATTTGAAACGTTTTTTTCTGTTTTAAAGCAGATTCTTTGAGAATTTGAAACATGTGCCTGAAGATAATTAGGAACTTATAGATAACTTCATATTATTGTAAGAAGCAGTCACTATTGCTAATAGTCAGAGTGTTAATAAATTTACTTAGGGTAAACAAGAACAATTTAAATTTATTATGTCCAAAAATATTTGGATCAAAAGTTAATACCTATAATGATCCGGTATCGATATTTCATTTTGTTCCTGGTAGCCTCATCAAGTGTAACCACATTTGTGATCTTTGGATCAATATGGCGAGGAACTTTCTTAGGTTTTTCAGACTTCTCCAGCTCAGCAGGCGATTGTGGTTCAGCTTCTGATATTTTTTCCGTTCCGGGTCGTAATGATTTTGTGGAATCTGCTGCTACTGTATAGTTACGAGTTTGAAGCATAGCCTGTAAAAAGAATTACCCATATATTTAATAATGTTATGAAAATAACTGAAACATTTAACCTGCCTTGTCTTTTCTTAACTTTAGTAACTCTTATGTGGTATTGGCCTAAATTTTGCCACCACCTTTTTTGATTGGCAATTTTGATTGAGAAACTTTGCATGACATAGATCACAGATGACAGGATTGCCCATTTCGAAAATAATTGACTAAAACTAAGCTGACTGATGATTGTCTAATGTTAAATTTATGCAGAAAATTTTTTCATTACACTTGGAGTAGATAGCAAATGTTTCTTACAGAGTAATCTTTTCTGGCTTTATTTCTCGGTTCTCTTATCTTGAATATCTCTTTCAAGTCCACATTCTTTTTGCCGAGTAGTTTGCGCAGAGATGGATGAATTTCACGCTGCCCATCTCGTAACAGTGCTGATACCTGATAGAAAAAATTTCTGAGATTAAAAGTATGTTTTAATTGAATAGATAGAAATAGATGTTTTAATCAATAAAATGTTATCAATCCGTCACCACAGCACGGAGATACCTATATTTGGTCAAATCAGCAGGCTTGTCAGCTGGATAACCGCTAATTATCTAATACATAAGACTAATGTTGCACAGCAAAAATTGGAACAATCTAAAATCGTCCTAACACCTTAATAAAAATAATTGCTCTATGCAGTAGAGCATTGCAAAATTCTATACAGCTATAAACTTTGTTATAAATGTCACTTTACATGTTATAAATTCATACTACATGTTACAAATTACTATTCAGTAGGATAACAAGGATATAAATAATCTCTGTAGGATGTAATAACTAGAAAATTTACAACTCATCTCAACAATTTGTAATAAATTACGACACTTACTTCCGCTCTTGCTCTGGGTTCATTCTGTGCAGCCAGCTCATCCTGCAGTTGGCTAGAAGTGAGCTGCAGCTTTTGATCCTTGTAGTAACTGTTCACGAGGTGATAGCGAAGCTCATGAAGTGCGCGCCTTGCAGTTAACATCCTAGCAATGTTGTTTAGCTAATAATAATATAATACTAACATAAGCCTCTACACATAAAGAATTAAAAGTATAAGAAATATATGTTTAAATATAGTAATCTACTCTGTTATTTAATCAGGCTTTAATCAGGCGATTACTGTTAATTATAATCAAAATCCATTCACAACTTTATGCATAGAAATTCACACCATCTTTGGTGTTTGTATATTAGTAGGATTAAATGTCATGGTAGAGAATCATGGTAGAGAGTCATGACAGATTACAGCAGTAAGAATAATTCTAAAATAACATTTAGTAAGTTATTGCACTGTATCTATTATAATAGTTATTCTTATTTAGCAGATTCATGGTGGGACTCAGCAGAGTCTAAACTGTGAAGTGTCTGGTACCATGATCACCATTCCACTTGCCAATCATGAAGATTATTGCTTGCCTTCCATTATGGAAGACTAGAATAGAATAAAACTTTATTTTCTCTTCCACAACATATATTTTTTTTTTACAACATATAAAATAGGCATAGTCCAAAACGAAAAGAAAAAAAAAACAATAGACAAATAAGAAAAATAATAAATGAATTTATAAATATACATGCAAATATTATAGGTGCTGCAGAAGCGAAAAAAGGTACTAACTCAGCATGTTGCTGCAGCAGTGCTACAGCGCTGATTTTCAGTTGGTACCTTGTTGAAAGTGTCCCGAATTTCCACTTTCCGAATTTGGTTTTGACTTAATAAGTATTTATTATTTATTTATTTATCTTCACGCGCAATCTCTGTCGAGGTAGCAAGAGAGAACAGATCGCCAAGTGTCACGATCCCTACATACTTATTTCGCTTCTTTCAGATTCATCATCTTCTTCATACATGCACATCCAGGTATCCGAGTACTCTTGACCCTCCCCTCTTCGAGCAATTTGCTCACATGGTCTTCGAAAGTTAGTCTCGGTCTACCTCGACACCTTTTAATATTAACTTTCGCGCTATATATTTTCGTCACCGTTCGGTCTTCACTCATTCGCTCAACGTGATGGTTTGCATCAAAGCATGCCCTTATCCATTTTTGAGACAAGGTCATCTTTCAAACCTGCCATAATGCGAATCTCTTCATTTCGCTTTCGGTCGGCCACGGTAAGGCCGCACATTTTACAAAGAGATCGCATCTCCACTGCATTCAACCTGCTTTTATGCTTCTTCTGGCATACCCAGGTTTCGCTGCCATATAACAAAGTTGGTACCAACACTGCGTTATGTATTGCATGGCATGCACTTTTCACAACGCGTTGCCTTTGTTCCTGGCAGCGACACACCTGTCCACATCTAAATCACATCTTCCATCCTGGCTAAACGAACTCCCCAAGTATACAATTTCATTCACCTGTTCTAGACTTAATAAGTATAAGTAAAATATAGACAAACAGTATATGAAAAGAGAGACATGAATTAAAAAGAGCTATGTAATAGAAGTAATGCATTTGGAATACAGACAAAGTCAATAATATAGAACAGTCAGAGTTGTTTTTGTTGGAGAGTACTATTTCCTTTGATGTACTTTTACAGTACATAAATACTATTATGTATGTATGTACTGTGTGAACTTGTTAGAAGCTAGTAAACAACCAGCATACAGTAGTGAAAAAAACCTTAAGATATCTATATTATATTATCTGGAATGATCTCCCTTCTGATGTTAAGAAAGCTCCTAATAAACATTCTTTTAAAAAATGGTTTGAGAATATCTTCAGAAAAACGATTCAGGCTGACACATTTACATTTTCATTATCTCGTCAATGTTATGTAATTTTATTTATTTTTATTATTATACTAAGTTATACTATTTATATGTGTAGGAATGTATATATATATATATATATATATATATATATATATATATATATATATATATATATATATATATATATATATATATATATATATATATATATATATATATATATATATGTTTATTCTCTATTTTGTCTAGGGTTGACTGGTAGAGAATGCTATAAGGAATTAAGTCTGCCCATTGTTACCTTTTAAATAAAAAAAATATATTTAAATTATTTAAATATATTAAATAAATATATTTATATTTATTTAATATATTTAAATTTGAATATAAATGATTTATTTCCTCAAACAGGTTCTCAGGTCAAAATGCCGCAGCAAGCATGTTCTTTTAATAGGTTTTGCAGGCATTTTGGACTCCAGAAGTTACTAACCAGTAGGTAGAGAGTTAGCTAGTTTTTCACCTTAATCTCAGTCATATTCAAAATTCAATCCCTAGGTGGGTCAGATAATATGTATACCTTTTCAAAACTAATGTACTATTTATATCAATGGCTTGTATGGGCTTGGGAGATATTTTTTAGGACAGGCTCACAACCTGTCTTGTTGCTCCTAAAAATCTTCAGTGAAAGGTGGTTTGAAAGGACTAAATTGCAAGTAGGATGTTGATATATGTTTCACTGAACTTCATGAACAAGAAACACACCAGTTTTCATAGTGTCATTAGCTTTAAGGTCCCCGGTTCAATACACTGACGGATCAACATAGAAAATCACTTTTTCTACATTGTCTCGGGTTGGTATTTGTGTTACCTTTGTTGTTTCTGATACCTTAACACAAGTGTTAATCTAAACATAAAAGAAAATGTCACCATTTTAAAAAGATATGAAAAGCATCAACATAATGCTGTTAAGAACCCTAACCATAAGCACTAGAGAGACAAGCGCAGTTTGAAACCCATGTGGTTCTAGGGTATTGAAACATTGTGAGGTTAAATTGACTTCTGGATATAATAAATTTCAAGTTATGTTATACTTTAGGGTTGGGTTAGTAATGAAAGTAGTAATGAAATGAGCTGAAATTCCATATGCATGCGGCTTCTGGATCCAAAGGATCTACAAACAACTTTATCTGAAGAAACCCACCAGAAAGCACCAATCCATCTCACTCCTGAAGCCAAAATGGGATGACTCACGGACATGTTATATTGGATGCTATACTTTTCATATCACAACACAACAGTAATTGCAATTTGACCTAAGAAATGTTTATGCGATGTACATACCGTTGGTCAATAAGCATGACTTCATTTTCTTTAGTATCTAACTCATTTCCAAACTCCCTACGAACTATGTTTTTGATTTTATTTATTTTTTCCTCTTCTGATAAATTTGGCGGATCTTCCTTTTTGAAAACAGAGGCTTCGGCATAATCCGGATCATGGTATTCCTCTTTACTTTCCATTGTAAGTAATAACAAAGTAAATACGACTGCCCTTCAGATCAAGTTTTTGAGTTCCTGTTATTATTTATCACTTATCTAATTATCCCGTCATGATATTCGCGGAAACAATGTTATAACATTTTATTTAACTACACATGGTAGGGAATTTTACATGTATTAACAAACCCTAATTATTATTATTATAAACATGATATGAAATGACGAACTTTTAACCAACCAAATTTCCGCATTTCGATTTTGACCAATTTTGACACTGTACTGAAGTGATTATACCTAGTACTAGTATATTTGGTACGAAGTATAGTAGCGACCTAGAGTTATAAGTAGAGTTAGAGAGTTATTTAGTTCGAGTAACTCGAATAAAATCGTAAACGAGTCTTTCAATCAAGTACTCCAGATCTTGAATCTCTTCAACTTGAATCAAAACGATCCACATCTACGTATTCATGTCACAAACGATCCGAATCAAACGAGTACGCGAACTTGTGGTCATCAAGTCATGACCGGTACCGTATTTCTCGTTAATTCCGATTTATGTTGAATCGTGCAATAAAATTATCATGAGCAATGGGAAACACTTGCGCGTCTGCACACCGAAGGCTCCGAATCATCTTAAGTTGTAACTTAAGTCGGTAAGAACTTGAATCGACCTAATGTGCGATTTACGCGGTTCATGTAGGGTACTAGCCCCTAGTACGGCGTACTTATAGCCCACGATCACTGACACTATTTGTATCTCGAGTTGAGTCAAGCAGCAAAAATATCCACTTGAGTCAACGACAAATTACGACTCGAATAGCTATATCAACATAACTATACATCACCTTATGGCTATCGCAGCCCTTCAATATGATAAAAATTGATGATTCAAATGAGATTAGGCATTTGAACTTAGTCTCGTGGGTCTCATGAAATAAACCTTGGAATAAAATAACTCTTACATAGAACTGAAACGTGTACAAATTTCTAAAACTACTTTAGAAGTAAGTAGTTAGGAAGTAGTAGTGAGTAGAGTAGTAAGTCTAAGTTTTGAGGAAGCAAACACACGGAAGCTAAATTTTTTAATAACGAGATCAGTAAAAACCAATATTTACAACCGAGTTAACTTCAACGTGCTCTTTTTTAGTGTGACTTTCTGTTAAATGTGTTTGAATCAATATGATTAAAAACAGTATTTACAAAAACTTTTTGTACATTTGGTCTATTTACTAGTGGACCATGGAAGGGTCCTTACATGATGCAGTTTCTGAACAAATTATATCCGCAAATGGTCATAGCTGCAGGTGGCAAGATTGCTTGATCTTTGCGCTCAAGCGTTAAGTTTAACTATTCAACGCAGAAATGCAGTCACCACCCTTGTTACAATGCTGCAAATAGTAGGGCATAATTTTTAGTTTGAAAATTATAAAAAAAGAAACTCTATGTGACTTGTTTACAATTTGATTCGCGTCAAATAGGTTAACTGGCACATCTCTAGTTTCTTCCATATTCTGTCACGTCGGTACAGTTAAACTTCAGCTATTGTCAAATGTCAGTGTCACACGAAAAAAGGAACGTTGACGCTGACGTCCTTTCTCTTGAACAAAAACAAAAAAGCTTTTCCACGACGAAATCGCCTCGCCTATCACGTTCTCGTCGAAAGAGTAGCGTTGAGCGTGATGTGAGGGCTCGTGGCGACGAGCGTGCGCCTATGTCTGATTCACAGGCGAACGGCCCCGAGGCCAACGGCATGTTAGATCAACGACGTCCGTTTTTCTATCCCGATAGTAGTAGCGACACCGAAGAATACCACAGAGACACCGAGGAGCGTCGCAAGCGTCTTTCGAAACGTAACGGACCGACTATTCGTGGCAGAATGCCTCCAAAGAATCAAAGTCAGAGTGTGCCAACGCCGTCCACTTCCACTCAAGATCCACCGCGCAACGGCCAAAAGAGTCAGTTGATCGATGACAGAATTACCCTGGTGGTGGATAATACGAGGTTCGTAGTTGATCCGGCACAATTCACAGCACATCCCAATACAATGCTCGGAAGAATGTTCAGTTCAGGTGAGTTATATTATGCCTTAAAATTTGCTTTTATCTTAAATTGCTGTGAATATTTACAATTTGTGTATGTTTTTACGTCCACAAAACCTTTGATAATCACAAATAATACTTTACTGCTTTGCTGTCTCCAATGTTTGGAGATACTGTTAAATGTAAAAACATTTAGATCCCACTCCAATAAATTGTTCTTATAACAAGCCTTGGAATGCTTTCCATTTAATAAATAAGGATTGCAATGGTTAATGGTTACCAAATAAATCTACTACCAAATTTACACCTAAGTAATAGCTCTACAAATGGTTTTAAGTTGGCTGTGACAGATTAACAACAATATCTGTCAATATCCATGTGAGTTAAAAACCTTTGTCGATCTCCATTTTTATTTATTTTCATGACTGCTTTATTCTCCTGACATTATTGACAGAAAGATTTTTATAATATAGGTAGTTATTTTTATAATATATAATTGGGTAGAAAGTTTTGAATGTGATGATGAAATGTTTAAAAGTATATGCAAATGATTGTAATATGCTAATATATGTAAATATTTAATAAATAAAACAATTTTAAATATTGTGTTCTTTATGTGGAAATTGTTTTGTAATGTTTTTTTCTAAGTTACATTTGTTTTAATTAAAGTGACCATTTTATTCACAAGTTTACAATGTTGTTCAAATGGTTTAATTAATCCTTCAAATTAAATTGCAACCAGCAATTTAATTTGAAGGATTGGGGCAATGATGACTCAGCATTATGATTTTATTGAGTTTTGTTCTCATTTAAGAGATGGTTACACAAAAAGTAGTGACACATCAGTAATAAACAATGACTAATGATTTAAGACTCATGAATTCTTGACCTTTGGGAAAGGCCTATATCCTGCAGTGACTTTTGCAGGCTGTGATAAGATGATGAAACAAATTCTGTTTAGTTAGTCATTAAAGTCATAAAGTCACGATAGCCGAGTGGTTGGGAGGTCGGAATTTCGAGTCAATAGACCTGAGTTCAATCCCCAGGTGGCTTGTACCAATGGGTTTTTTAAAAACTTATGTACGAATTACATTGTTGGCTTGGAAATAAAGACAGCGACAGGCTCACCACATGTCACATTGTCCTGAAAATATCTTTGGTGGAAGGTGGGTCGAAGGGACTTCATTGTCTAGACTAGACCTCTGTCTACCCCTGTGTTGGGAATTGCGTGAAGATATTTATTTATTTATTATTTATTTAAAAAAGTTATTGTTAGAAACATCTTGATTTTCAGGAGAGACTATATATTTTTTATTTGTCATTATATTGTATGTATCTGGCATGGATTGCTGTGGTTACACCATAGAATATTCCAGCACCTTTCTTCTCGTGTTGTAAGAGGTTACTAAGGGAAAAGCCTTGAATATACTATTGTTGTGCACATAGTGTGGGATGCACATGTCAAACCTGACTAGAATTAAGCAGACCATGCAGCAACAGGCAGGAGTGTCTAAGGTGCAAGGTTACTGTTACTGTGTTAAAAAGTGTTAAGCAGTACCAGAGTCCATAGGCATCTCATGTAAAGATTTACTAATCGTAAATCATGTCTATGACTTGTTGTCGACATAGACCTGCTGTTATCTATGTATATTATGTACCTAGGATGGATATTGCCTCATGCTTATTTGTAATACATGGTGCTGCAGACATCCATAGCCTGTAGAAGCAATAAATTGTGTATCACATCAATTTAACTAAAGGAAAACCCACAGAAAGTAGGAAGTTATGTACCTTCTGAGACTGCTACTACTCTGTCAAACACTAACTTAACTGAACTAAGTATTTCTACAAAAATATCTTTACGCCATTCCCAATACAAGGGTAGATAGAGGTCTACACAATTGTACTTTCGACCCACCACAATGTAACAGGCGTTGAGTTTGTCGCCCCATCTTTATGTCCTAGCTCAATATCATACATAAGTTTTAAAAAAAATCGTTGGTATGAGAATACCATCTGGGGGTCGATGGGGGTTGGCTACCATGACTCTAAGAATTTCTGATACATTATAATAAGTATATGCATGCTACCCAAAGATAAAATCACGATTCATTTTTTACCTTAAACTTATGAATTCTAAAAACTAACTTAGGTGTCTAAAAGTCACTATAGCCGAGTAGTTGGGTGGTCAGAATTTCGAGTCAAGGGACTCGCGTTCGATCCATAGGTGGCAGACCAATGGATTATATCGTTGGCTTGAACATAAAGATGGCGACGGGCTCACCACCAGTAGCGTTTTCCCGAAAACATCTTTGTTGGAAGGTGGGTCAAAGGGACTTAATTGTCTAGACTTGACCTCTGTTTACCCCTGTATTGGAAATTGCGTGAAGATATTTATTTATAAATTTTTTTTAACTTTGGTGTTGTCTTATAATTTGTAGGTTTAGAATTCACCCATCCAAACGAGCGAGGGGAGTACGAAGTGGCGGAGGGTATATCAGCGACTGTCTTCCGTGCCATCCTGGAGTACTACCGCGGCGGCACCATCCGCTGTCCGCCCACCGTTTCCGTGCAGGAGCTGCGAGAGGCCTGCGACTATCTGTTGGTGCCATTCGATGCTAATACCGTTCGGTGCCAGGTGAGAATACTTAGATCGCTTTATCAACTTATTTCTTGTTAAATTAAAGAAAAATTAAAAAAAATCTACTGTCTTGGGCGGGATTCGAACTCGCGATCTGACATACCGTGGCAACGCTCTTACCTCCGAGCCACCGTGTCCTTTACGCGTCAGTTTAACTTTTAAATCTCATTTTAGCATTTTATTTAAGTCTGTTTTTTTTTATTATCGACATTTATCTAAGAAAGAAAGATGAAACACTTTGCACCCATATTTCAATATAAATAAAATATAAATATAAGATATTTCGAATATAAAAAAGTGACAACAAAAAGGTGAACCCTTAGTACCTTGGTATCCGATACCCATGATGTATGCTAAGGTAATGTATACTGAGTGTAAACCTCTTTGCTGTCACTTTTTTATAACACTGATTTTCTGCACAGCCCATAGTTCATCTTATGTCTTCCTTCCATATTGCCATGTGGTACTGTGGTAGTGTAAAATTTTATCATACTCTTTATAAGTCTTGATAACAGGAACCATGTGAAAGTCTTGTACTAATGAGTTTTTTTATCAATCATATTCTATTTGTAATTTTGGTTCGAACACTACAATTACAACCAAATTCGCAGTCACATATTTGATTAAAAGGTTTTTAAAATATTTAATGGTGCAATTGTTATAGTGTTCACAAATTTCATCTAACAGTCTTCGGGCAATTTATAATTTATTTATTATTTGCTTAATTGTGACTATTCCTTGATCTATAAGTAAAGTGATGTATTTGCCGTTCATAATTTTTCTTTCATTACTAATGTTTCATTCAATTTATGTTCTTGAAACTGATTAACTTTAAACTAAATACTATCAGACACAATTAAAGTATTCTTCTATAGTAATATCTTATTGCATATGTATATTATGGCGACGACAGGCTCTCTATCTGTCATGTTGTCTCAAAAAATGTCTACACTTAAATGTCTAGACCTCTGTCTACTCCCTTATTGGAAATGGCGTGAAGATTTGTATGTTTATATTTCATTAACATTATTATTCAGTTATCAATTTAAATTACCATGAAAACTAGTGCTGTTGCATTAGAAAACTTGTGGTACAAATTTATGACGCACTGCTATGATACTTCATTAGTAATCAAATAATACACGAAATATTAAAACTGTTTGTAACAGAACGTTGTGTAAACTGACATTTCTTGAGAAAAGTTATTTCACTATTAGGAGCTATGACTAAACGCTTGTGTCTAAGTATGATTTTATTAATAAGACGAAAAAAGAGTTTATCAGCATTATGCTTCTGAATCACTAGTGGTGGTGTTAGCTGAGTGGTTGGGTGATCGGAATTCGAGTCAAAAGACCCGAGTTCGATCCCCAGGTGGCAGGCTCGAACCAATGGGTTTTTTTAAACTTATGTACGAGTTATATCGTGGCTTGGACATATAGACTGCGTCGGGCTCCCTACCTTTCACGTGTTGTCCCAAAAATATTTTCGGTGGAAGGTGGGTAGAAACGACTTAATTGTCTAGACCTCTGTCTACCCCTGTACTGGGAATGGCATGTAGATATTTTTTTAATATACCAAGAATAAATACCAGACTACGTAACTACAAACTCTATCACAATGAAACTAGCCATTACAATTACAGTAAAACAATTTTATCTCTATCGACAATACGACAAACATCTAACCGTTTCAAGGGTGCAATGTTTATATATTTACCTATAGATTCTTTGTTTTTAAAAGGAAAATTTATAATTACTATTACAACAGGCAATAGAGTTTGTAACACAATGAAGGGCAGTAACATTGTTACTTTAACTGACTCTCTTTTATTATTATGTGTGGTGTATAATATGCTACTATATGTAATATTTATATATGTAATATTCTATAAATTCTTGCTTTATAATTTTAAAATAAATAAATAAAATATCTTCACGCACTTCCCAATACAGGGGTAGACAGAGGTCGAGTCTAGACAATCAAGTCCCTTCGACCCACCTTCCACCGAAGATATTTTGGGGACAACGTGACAGGTGGTGAGCCCGTCGCCGTCTTTATGTCCAAGCCAACGATATTCGTACATAAGTTTTTCAAAAACCCATTGGTACGAGGCTACCAACTGGGGACCGAACTCGGGTCTATTGACTCGAAATTCCGACCACCCAACCACTCGGCTATCTTGACTTTTTAATTGTATAATTTTGACATAAAATATGTGTTTATTAAAAGTCTGCTTAATGTATATATTATTTTTACTGGATACATATATATATATATATATATATATATATATATATATATATATATATATATATATATATATATATATATATATATATATATATATATATATATATATATATAATCTCTTTATGAGATTATCAAACTAAAGCTTTTTAACATAAGTTCTTATAACACTGAGTTACCTTCTATATGTATTTCAGCATTTAAGAAACAGATTTATAGTTATTATATTTATTATTTGGTTCTGAATATGTGACTTTGTAAGCAAAATAGATAAATAAATTATAAATACATGGATAGGGACAACATCATATACATTGCTCTGAGTTGAAGATTTTAAGCACGCGTGTTATGGAATTAGAAACAACGAAGGTACCACATACATACGGATGCGAGGCAGTGTAGAGATCTAAAAAAAATATATATCTTCACGCTATTCGTAATACAGGGGTTGACAGAGGTCTCGACAATTAAGTCTTTTCGACCCACCTTCCACCGAGGACACTGTAAAAATTGTTTTCTCTATTGTCTCCTATGGGAATCAAACCCACAGTGCTGGCAGACCACTCAGCTATGGAGGTCATTTAAAATCAAGTAAACATTCAATATATTTTTAAATCTTTGGCCTGGATGTAAAGATGGCGACTTCAGATTGTTCCTAAAATGTCTTCAGTGAAAGGTGGGTTAAAAGGGCTTAAATATCTCGATCGCTGTCTACCCCAGTATTGGGAATGGGGTCAAGATTTTTAATTAACATTTTACTGATTGATTAGAAGTTATTATTTTAAAATAGTTATCCACGACTTAAATTGTTACTATAAAACAATATATCACCTCTTTCGATAATTGTTCACTTATTTATTAACAATACTTAAAGGTGCACAAAATACCTGAGTTAAAAATAGAATCTTATCTTGTTACAAGATAATCTTGTTGTAAGATATACATCTTGAAGCCTTTTATTGTTATATTACCTGCTAACCGGTTTACCAGTTAATAAGAGTGGTAAAAATTTAAAACCTGAACCTAAATACATATATGAGCTATCTTCGATTCAAAGCAGATAAATTAAAAGCAATAAAGTAATTTTAATTTGAGTATTAGGTTTTTTTTGTTTAGAATTGTAATAGAGAGTCACGATAGCTGAGTGTTTCCGAGTGTCACGAGATTTAGTTGAACGGAATTCGTGTCAAGAGACCGTAGTTCGATCCCCAGGTGGTAGGCTTCTACCAATGTGTTTTTCCAAAAATTTATGTACGATTTATATCCTTTACTTGGACATTACGGCGGCCGGTTCAGCTCTTGTCACGTTGTCCCGAAAATATCTTCGGTGGAAGGTGGGTCGAAGGGACTTAATTGTCTAGACTAGATCTCTGTCTACTCTTGTATTGAGAATTGCGTGAAGGTATTTAATTGTATTAGAGAGTCATGATAGCCGAGTGGTTGGGTGAGCGGAATTCGAGTCGACTGACCCGAGTTCGATCCCCAGGTGATATGCTCATACTAATGTGTTTTTACAAATATACGATTTATATCCTTGACTTGGACATTATGTTTACTTTATTTATCATGATTACATTACATTTGACTGATAGAGAATGCCACTTGGCATTAAGTCCGCCATATGTACTACACTGTGCATTGAATAAATAAATAAATTACGGCGACCGGTTCACTTCCTGTCACGTTGCCCGAAAAAGGGGTCTTCGGTGGAAGGTAGGTCGTAAGGGCTTGGTAATAAGATGTCTTTTTGTATATTATATAATAAATTGTGAAATCATAAAAAATGCGATAAGTAGGAAACGAGGCGTGAAGTGAAATGATCTAATATTGAAATAATGATAATGTATCAAGCAGAAAATAACATGCTAAATGCGCCCGCGACCGTGAAATTCTACAACTGATAAAGCTTACTTACTTATTAGGCTTTGATAAAACTCTTACGTGAGTAATGGTAAGAGAATCACATTAACATTATAATGACGACCTTCATGGTCTAACTATTTTCGAGGTGTCGTCTGCTTTGTGGTCCTGGGTTCAGTGTAGAACCTAGACCTAGTTACCCGAACTTAACTCTAGTTGGGTCAGTGTAGAACCAAATGACAATCTCACATTTTTTCTATTTTTTCTTGGATCTGGGTATATGTAGTATATTCTTTGACTCTGATTTCATCACACAAGTGCTTTAACTAGTTACTTTGGGATCAGAGTAATGTTGCCGGTATTTAGTAGTAATTTTGGTGTAGATAACAATATAGGTGTGGGTTTTGGTATACATCTAGTTTAGATTTGAATGGAGGTTCAGCAGTACAGAAAGAAATTAAAAAAAATCTTCACGCCATTCCCAATACTGTCAGACAGAGGCCCAGACAATTAACGAAGACATTTTTTTTGAGACAACGTGATGTCGATTTTGACCCGAAAATTTTCATTACGTTTATCCCGCCATTGCCAGTTTTGAGGCATTTGCTTTGCGATACTCTCAGAAGAGGTGGTATATTATGTGCAATATACTATTATAGGGTTACTGAGTGTTTAACAAATAGAGTAACAAACATATAAATAATAACTAGTTTGGGCACGTTGAGCGAATGAGCGAAAACCGATTGGTGAAAAAACAAATAGCGTGAAAGTGAATATTAAAAAGGGTCGAGGTAGGCCGAGACTAACTTTCGAAGACCATGTGAGCTACTTGCTCGAAGAGGGGAGGATCAAGAGTACTCGGATACCTTGACGTGCATGTATAAAGTAAAAAAGATTCGTGACACTTGGCGATCTATTCTCTCTGGCTACCCCGTCAGGGATTGTGCATGAAGATATAATAAATAAACTTAATTTTTGTTCCAAATAATACTGGAAACAAAGTAATAATAATAGAAATATATCATTATTATTAAAAAACTTTATTACACATAATTGAATGTTCAATTCGCGGACTTAATGCCTAAAGGCATTATCTACCAGTCAACCAGGAATATATCAAGAAAAAAAAAATCAGGGCGGTGCTTAAAACAAAAAAATTAAACAAAAAAACCATAGATGGCATCAAATCGTCTCAAAAACTATCGTTAAATATATATTTTGTTATAATAAACATACATATATACATACACGCATATACACATATACACACCTATACCCCCATACACATACACACATACTTCTTTAAACATGAATATATACCTACATTAAACTAATTTAAAATACATTTACACATATGACACTATACAGTACAATTCCAATGAAGATATAAATATGTAAATTTTGAGATTCTAACTACTATTAGAAGTAAGGTAGTGGTCACTATTTTTATTTCCCGACGTTTCGGATGCTGTAAAGCATCCGAAACACAAACATTGCTCTGATCCCGAACTAAGCAGCTAAAGCACTTGCACTATGAAATCAGAAACAACGAAGCAACCACAAACACTTGTAGAATGTGTTTTTCTACATTGACTCATCGTACCTTCGTCAATTCCGATTCCATAACACGCGTGCAGCAGCTGCTCACTTTAGTATCGGAGCAGTATATGTGCTGCTGTCACTATCTATTTAGTATTTATCAATCGAATCCAGAACCTGCGCGGCCTCCTCCACGAGCTGTCGAACGAGGGCGCGCGGAGGCAGTTCGAGTCGTTCCTGGAGCGGCTGATCCTGCCGCTGATGGTGGAGTCGGCGCAGCGCGGGGACCGGGAGTGCCATGTGGTGGTGCTGCTCGACGACGACGCGGTGGAGTGGGACGAGCAGTACCCCCCACAAATGGGGGACGAGTACAGTCAGACGGTGCTCTCAACGCCGCTGTATAGGTTCTTCAAGTATATAGAGAATAGGTGAGTGTGTGTCGGTGTGTCTGTTTATTTATTTATTTATCTTCACGCACAATCCCTGACGGGAGAGCCAGAGATAACAGATCGCCTAGTGTCACGATCCTTACATACCTCTTTCGCTTCTTTCAGATTCATTATTATCTTCATACATGCGCGTCGAGGTATCCGAGTACTCTTGACGTTAGTGAAAGTTACTGTCGGCCTACCGCGACACCTTTTAAAATCAACTTTCGCGCTGTATATTTTCTTCACCATTCGGCCTTCACTCATTCGCTCAACGTGCCCAAACCAAGGGAGCACGCCCTTATCAATTTTAGTGATAAGGTCACCTTTCAAACCTGCCATATTGCGAATTTCTTCGTTACGTTTTCGGTCGGCCAAGGTAACGCCGCTTATTTTACGAAGAGACCGCATCTCCACTGCATTCAACTTGCTTTTATGTTTCATCTGGCGTACCCAGGTTTCACTGCCATATAACAAAGTATAAGTTGGTGTGTCTTTACGCAATTTCCCAATAAAACAGCTTGCAAACTGTAACGAGGTTGCCACTCGAGAATCTTTTTTCCAAAATGGAAAGGGAATGGAAAGGTCTGTGTTCGGTGTTTCTCTACATTTTGGAATCCTACCCTTTAACTAATATACCCGCAGCAGAACTGGGGTAACACAAATTGCCATAAAACATCAGAGCTCTCAAGTAGCAAGTAGCAGTGGGCCTGTCACATAGCACTAACCGTGTGAGTAGTGTAGTGTCTTTTCCACCGGTTAGTGTAGAACTAACCGATGGAAAAGAAGTCTCGACTGGCAACCTCGTACAGGCAAACGCAGTGTTGGACGATCCCTCTAAAGTAAATTATCACTGTTAAAAATGGACAGTCACGATAGCCGATCCATGTATGTTATGTAACCAACAACAAACGTATACGGTTTATTAAAGCCCACTGAAGGGCATAGGCCTCTCCCATGAGGTGGATTTGCCATAATCGCCAAGCTTGGCAAGCGGATTGGCGATCGCAGTAATAGGACACTCGCACCTCCTCCACCTTCCCTTGTTAAAAATGGACAGTCACGATAGCCGATCCATGTATGTTATGTAACCAACAACAAACGTATACGGTTTATTAAAGCCCACTGAAGGGCATAGGCCTCTCCCATGAGGTGGATTTGCCATAATCGCCAAGCTTGGCAAGCGGATTGGCGATCGCAGTAATAGGACACTCGCACCTCCTCCACCTTCGTTCTGATTATTTTAGTCTGATATTTTTAGTGATGGTTATCGCGCCATCTATCGGTTGCCATTACTAAATTCTGGACTGTTTCACTTTGTCGCCTCTTACGACATCCACGGGAAGAAAGAGAATACTCTTACACCGTAACCACACGGTACCCGGTACGATCGATTGCTTGGTTGATTGGAATTCAAGTCAAGACCAGAGTTCGATTCTCAGATCATGATAGGCTCGCACCAATGTGTTTATTAAAAACCTATACGATTTATATCGTTGGCCTAGACATAAAGAAGGCGACAGCCACACCCACTCCCATTTTGTCCCATGAAAGCTGGGTCGACAGTACTCAATGGTCCGGACCTTTGTCTACCCCAGAATTGGGGTAGATTGATTACCGCCGCCCATGAACACCCGCAATACCAGAGGCAAAGCAGATGCGTTGCCTCCCTTAGAGTACAACCCCCCCCCCCCCAGGATTGGGCTAGGGGTGGGCCACCGGTTACCTGCACTCACCAGACGAAACGCAGAAGTTTGTTAGACTTCTAGTTCACGCCGGTATTCTGTGAGGTCGTGTTACTTCCCCGGTAGGGCCGGCCCATTCGTGCAGCGACAAAAGCTGATGCGTGGCTCTACCACTCCCACGACGCACCACCTCCCATTTTCTCCCATGGAAGCTGGGTTGACAGTACCTAATCGTCCTTACCTCTGTCTACCCCAGTATTGGGAATAACATAAGATATTTCTATTGATCATTTCATAACAGGGACGTAGCGAAGCAGGTGATGAAGGAGCGCGGCCTGAAGAAGATACGCCTCGGCGTCGAGGGCTACCCGACTTACAAGGAAAAGGTGCGCAAGAGGCCGGGCGGCCGCGCCGAGGTCATCTACAACTACGTGCAGCGCCCCTTCATACACATGTCCTGGGAAAAGGAGGAGGCGAAGTCCCGGCACGTGGACTTCCAGTGCTTCAAGTCCAAGTCGGTCACCAATCTGGCGGAAGCGACCGCGGATCCGGTCATAGAGCTGGAGCCGAATAGGGTTAGGGAGGAGGAAGTGCTGGAGCCGCCGGCGGACGTTGCAGCGGAGGAGGAGGGCCAGTGATTGCTGGTCCGCTCGTCCAGAGCGGTGCTGAGGGTCCTGATGTCCATGTTTTGCTGGTACGGAGTTTAGGAGGGGGGGGGGGGATATAAACACGAGTTTGGTGAATGGTTACAACCAAACAGTTATGATTCGATATTGAGGACTTTGCGTAATTGATTTCTTTGTGACATGTTCAGTTCTTTTTTTTCCCCCAAATATTATATTATTGTAATTCTTTGATATTAAATGTATTTTTAAAATGTTTATCATTCAGTAGTGGATTTGATAATTGAAATTATACTGTACGAAAAAAAAAATGAAATGTATTCAGCGAATAATTTGTTAATTTCGGGTTGTATAAAAAAGACCATTTTGTATTTAGGTAAATTGCTCTGCATGATGTATGTACCATTACCTACGCTAATATTACAAAGGGGTATGATTTTCACTTTAATTACTACTAAGTAATACTGCAATTATAAAATTCCTTTAACCATTGAGAAGCTTTGCTATTCCCGAGTAGTAAAAACGCTTAATATGTAATATATATATCTTCACGCAATTCCCAATACAAGGGTAGACAGAGGACAAGTCTAGACAATTAAGTCCCTTTGACCCACCTTCCACCGAAGATATTTACGGGACAACGTGACAGGTGGTGAGCCCAAAAGCTTAAAAGTTTCAAAATACAAATCAAATTAACCAGGCCCTTAATATTTTTGTAGAAATACCCAAAAAAAGGTAGAATTGAGTTGCGGACTAGGCAATGTAATGTTAATAAAAGGGATTCCATGTTCACCCATTTTTTTTCAATGAATTCACGCAATGGCATATACATTATGCAGATTAGTAACTTATAGTCCAGTTGGTAAAGGCCATTCATTTAAAGCAGATGCAGTGTATTCGAATCTCTACCCATACTACAGCTTTACACTACGAAGAATACGGTATATACAAGAAATGGTTTGCGATCAAAAAAGTACTCTATCGTTAAATAAGCAAGATGTCTGTACACAGAGGTTATAACAGTCAATAGACATCTCATAATACACCACAAAGCAACAAATTTGTTTTATATAATCCAATTATTATTATTAATAGAAAACGTAAACGAGACAGAAAGATTTTTCTTATCTTTCTCTAACACAGATCAATGTCAAGCCAATGAGGATTGATGCAGTTTCCGTTCATAGTTTCATGATGATTGTCAGACTTTTAGCGAAGCAAATATTTGTCCTTTTGTCGAGACGAATTACGGTAATTGAAATAGAAGTTAATACTGAAGTGCCTAAACATAATGAGAAAATTACTATCAATTAACACTTTCTCGCATTGTTACATTTTTGTGGCTTGAAATTGGCAGCTCAGCCTCTATTCAAGTAGATCTCTAAACTGGAAGTAAATTGAAAAATGGCCAGTTTTGGCCAGTAGGACCCCTACTAACAGAGTATATGGATATAGTACCTATATGATTTCCAGATATTCTAGTATAATAAACAATTTATAATTTTAATGCAATGGAAGTATAGTAAAACATTGCAATTACTTTCCATTACTAGCATATTAAATATTCGTAAATATTACGCTCGGAAATTGGCCATTTTGTTGAGGTTATTTCAAAATGGCGGACATGATTCCTTGAGGCGGCGCTAGCATTGATAAATTTTGTACGCATCCAATTTCTTATAGTTAAACGCAAATGTTAGAAATAAGTTGTACCAAATGTATTCCAAGGGTGATTTTTTATAATAAAATGGTTTTAAACTGTAACTGTATTTTAATTTTACACCAGAAACTTAGGATGGTGTCATGTTGAGTAGGCAGATATCAATATTAAAAACGAACGGATCGAGTATAATCTGAAGCTGTCTACTGCTAGCTACGCTATGACAATATATCTTCGTCAAACTTTTTGTTCGACGACAAATAAAAAAAAGCGTAACCTAAATTTAATGTCAAACTTGATTTCATTTTCCATCTCAGTAGCCTTGGAATTTTCAAGGACGGAAGTCCCGTGTCGTGTTAGAGATAACATACTGGCTCTGATACCAAAGTAAGTAGCTTAAGCACTTGTGTTATGTAATGAGAAACCATACGGTACACACACAGACCCGAGAAAATGAAGGAAAAAATTGTTTTCTGCTTTGACCTCTTCGGGAATCGAACACGGCGCTGATGACACCATGAAAACCGTTCTTCACAGAAGTCTTCATAAGAGTTTAGTTCATAAGAGTTACGGCACATTGATATTGATGACTGGGAATGTATTTAAATTTATTTAAATTAATTAGGATAGCATAGAGGAGGAATACCGCCGCCCATGAACGCCCCGCAATAGCTGAGGAATAGCAGATACGTTGCCGGCCTTTGAGAAAGGTATAGCCTCTTTCCTTGAAGGTCAACAGAAAAATAAAAAACCAATCGATAAAAATAAATCACTGTACTTTATTAAAACTTAATCGAACAAAAGTGGCAGTGGTTCTAAACACAAACAATAACTCTTAGAAAATACATAACATCTAAACGCCTCCTTAATAACGCAACATCTAAAAGTAACGTCAAAATACACTTAAAATGACAAATTAGTGCTAATATTAACTGTTTACGAAATAAATTTTGCGTCCCCATAACGTAAAATAACAAAGCATTAGACAATCGGGAGTTTCAAATAATATTAAGTATGGTCTCACTTCATTTGAACTGTCTAGAAGGTGGGATGTTCATTTTTGTCATGTACCTTAAGATGTCAGTTCTTAAAAATCAAAATCGATCGGCGGGAGAGGGGGAGGCCTGTTCCTCTCTTTCCACATCCCGAACCTAGTCTCTTGTGAATCTGAAATGAAATTACAGTTGGTTTTAATATTTAATTAGTATTTTTAATGGCACTTTACTATGCGGATGTAATAAGAAAACATAGAATCACGTCTCTGACAGAAATTTTCAAAACATTGTAAGTTTTTTTTCGCGAGTCCTAAATAACAAAAAATATAGAATTACACCATTTCATTGATTTTTAAAGCATATTTATGCTGATCTTTTATGTGATTAAATTAAAGAGAAAAAATGTTTTTAAAATTTCAACTCACAACACGGGCCGGATTCGAACCCGCGACCACTGCCGCTCTTACCTCCGAGCCACCTACAGGTGTCTTACAGTCTTACACGCTACAGTTGAAATTTTAAATCTGTATTCTCTTTTCTTAATTTATGTATTTTATTATATATATCAAATATGGAATTTTTAAGTATGTTGTCACTGTCTGAGTTAATAAATTGTCTAGACGTCTCTAGACAATTTAATCTTTACCAACATTTCACCAGAGCTTATTTGAGACAACGTAGTGGTGTGCTTGCCGTCGTCTCGTTATAAAAACGCCAACGATACAAATCGTACATAAGTTTCGACAAAACAAAACGGTCAATAGCCTAATAGTTTAGAGCACGGACTGCGAAAACTGTCATTGACGGCTGTAATCACTTACCATCACGTGAGCCACCTGCTCGCTTGCCTCCCTTTTCTATAAAAAAAGAAAACTGGTGTATACGCTAGTCTTCTATGGCTCGTGTACTTGAAAAAATATTTATAAATAGTGTATTGCGTTATCTACCATCCAATAACGACCTCCGTGGACGAGTGGCGTTAACATTGGTTTTCAAGGTGTAGCCATCTCGAGGTCCCGGGTTCGATTCCCGGTCGGGTCCATGTAGAAAAAATACACTTTCTACATTTTCTCGGGTCTGGGTCTTTGTGGTGCCTACTTTATTTCCGATTCCCATACCTCAAGAGCTTTAGCGTCTTACAATGGTATCAGAGCAATGTATCTGATGTTGTCCCTATGTAGGTAAAAATAAAAAAATATCTTCACGCGAATCCCAATACAGGGGTAGACAGAGGCCTAGTCTAGACAATTAAGTCCCTTTGACCCACCTTCCACCGAAGATATTTTCGGGACAACGTGACAGGTGGTGAGCCCGTCGCCGTCTTTATGTCCAAGCCAACGATTTAATTCGTACATAAGTTTTGAAAAACCCATTGGTACGAGCCTGCCACCTGAGGATCGAACTCGGGTCTCTTGACTCGAAATTCCGACCATCCAACCACTCGGCTATCGTGTCTTACAATATATTTTTTTTATTTTTTCTGATCTTGTTTTATTCCCTGCGCGAAGGTTTTCTACGCTCCAATAACAGCTGCTAGGGCTAGGCTACTTCATTCTTTTTTTAAACGAATGGAAGGTATCTGGTACCGTTACACGTGGTCGGAGATGATGATGGAGAGCGTCTGAACAGCCTCTCGAGGAGCACCCGCGATGGCGACAGCGGGCGTCGCGCGCGTCCGCCCGTGCTTGAGCGACGCGCGGCTGCGGGGTGGACAGGGACCGTCAGATCGAACGTGCTCAGACAAAAATTTTTTATGTATTAATATCTTCACGCCATTGACTAATGGGCTAGACATTCGGGTCTCTTGACCCGAATTTCAATGACCCAACCACTTGGCTACTGTGACAATTTGTACTTGTTTGATGAAATTGCTTTTGAAAAGAAATAGAAGAAAGGAGATTTTTTTTCGATTTTGTATCGGTCTAAGAAGAATTCTTCGCGATATTTTTTTAAATAGGGACAATGTCATATACCTTGTTTCGATCCCAATGTAAGATGCATGTAGTATGGGAGTTGGAAACATCGAAGGTATCACAAACACCCAGAGCCGAGAAAATGTAGAAAAAGTGGTTTTTCTACATTGACCCGACTGGGAATCGAACCCGGAACGTCGAGATGGCGACACTTTCAAAATTGTGTTTACGCCACAAGTCTACGGAGGTCGCCGATTAAAACTTAAACTGATTTTTTGTTTAAAACAAATTTTAACGACCCCATCGACGTGTTGTCTACACGACACGTAATTTTCATGAGTACCTTCGTTGTTTCTGATTCCAAAAAACAAGTGATTTAGCTACTATTACGTACTTTGGGATCGGAGCAATGTCTGTGATATTTATCGATGATATTTGGCACTAAAAAATTAAGCGTATTACGTCGATTGAAATTCTTTGATTTACTTTTGGAAGGTACGAGTTGTTTATTTTAATTGGTGCCCATAACATTTTAATAACACGAACCATTTCACAGATTTACACACAAATTCACTGCTTATGTTGTTCTTTTTTTTATATTTAATTATATTACACCTGTGCTGAACGCTACAGTGACAATGATGCTATATTTAAGCGGCACAAGATACGTTTGGATCTTGTTTGCACTGTTTATACGAAGTATAAACACAGTGTCAATGTGAACTGTGGCGCAATGACTTTATATATATGAAGCCTTTATATGGCGCGAACACTTAGTAACGTAAAATTATAATAAAGTAAATATTTGTATAAAATATCCCAAACAACTTCGGTGGAAGGTGGGTCGAAGGGGCGTAATTGTCTAGACTAGACCTCTGTCTACCCCTGTATTGGGAATGGCGTGAAGATAAATCCATCTATTTCTTTGTATACAATACTTTTCTGTATAGTGATGTACACTTAACATGCATTAATAGTGATGATAAAGTGCAATATCTGTGACTGAGCTTGGCTCAATACGAAACAAAGAGCAATAAGATAAAAGTATATTTGGGTACTTACAATAGACAATCGAATACGAAGATACCAGCTCAAATTGTATAAATTAAAGTCCAATTGCATCGGCCCATGATTACTTACTTGTAGCGGTCATAATACTTTTTGAGATAGCAGATTCTTCTTTCTCATCGTCACCAGCCTAAGCTCATCCACTAGCTTGCATTCCACAATACTCCTGAGCTCTCGTACTTACGCATATTCGTACTATTTAGTCCATATTTTACTTGTATTATTTATATACTTTAAGCTTAAGGTCCTATGAACATTTGTTATTGGATTTTTTTGGAAAGGCGGTAAATAAAAAATCAGCTCATCTGATGGTAAAGCGATTACCTGCGCCCGTGAAAGTAGGGAAGGGAGGTATGAAAGGAGATGAAGAGAACGGAACGGGGCCACCCCCCGTTATATCACTCACTAATTGAAATATAGGTAGGTCTACTTAATGTCGGTATTCCGAGAGGTCTTCTAGATGACCATACGTAATGTAGACGGCCAGTATTATTAATGCATACATAGACAGGGAAAACATTATATACATTGCTCTGGTCACAAAGTAAGTAGCTAAAGTACGGAATCGGAAAACACTATAATCATTACAAACAGAGAGGCACTTGTAACATTACTCAGAGACGATAAAACTGTAGCCTTCTTCGAGCTGTGTCAGGCATGTCCACTTACCTTCAATGGGTCGGTTAAAAACCAACTCAATTGCTATAGTGGAGTTTGCAAGAGTGCGTAGAAGATGGTGGCCTCATCTCGTGCGCCTGTATATTATCCAAGAGCAATACTCAGTGTGGCGCGGGCTCGCACCGGGCGCGGGCGCGGGGCGCGCGGGGTGCGCGGCGTGCGCGGGGCGGGGGCGGCGCGCGCTCAGGCCGGCCGCCGCGCAGCCAGCGCACACCACGCCGCACACAGCCACACACCACTGCCACGCACACCACTGCCACTGCTGTGGGTTTGACAATTGCCTTATATTTATTTGTACATGCTGTACTGTCAAGATTCATCTGCGTTAGAGCGAAACCTCATTAGTAAATTTTCTATTTCCTTTCTTAAAAACACAAGTCACGATAGCCGAGTTGTTGTGTGGTCGGAATTTCGAGTCGAGAGACCCGAGTTCATCCCCAGGTGGCAGTACCAATGAGTATTTCAAAAACTTATGTACGAATTTCACCGTTGGCTTGGACATAAAGGCGGGGACGGGCTCACCACCTGTCACGTTGTCCCGAAAATATCTTCGGTGGAAGGTGGGTCAAAGGGACTTAATTGTCTAGACTTGACCTCTGTCTACCCCTATACTGGGAATTGCGTGAAGATATTTTTTTTTCTTTCTTAAAAAAAAGTGCAGAGAAGAGATTAAAGTGATGATCGATTTATTTGATTACGAAACGGTGGTACATTAAAAGACTATTCAAAGTAATTAGTTAAAACACTAATGGCAAAGACCCAAGCGGCAGCTTTAGAAGCCTCAGCAGCATCAATGGGCTGGCTCAATCACGACTGGACCACGGTCTTGTAAAATACCAGCATATCACGTACTGTGAGTTAGGTAACTGGAGGCCTACATACCTAACCATCAATATTTCTCCTTTCCTCCTTCTTTTCTCCCTATTTATACATCAAAAGTTCATCGCATCAGTATTCAAAACAACTGATGTATTTTGAATGTATATGAGCCTAGATTGTCCCTTGCCATACGTAGGTTGTCGCATATTCACACTATCTAGTGTGAATATGCATATTACACATCTGTGCAGCACCCAATTAGAGAAACTTGCGAAATTTGCGACATTGGTCTTTAGCGGGTGGATAAATTTTATCATTCGGTCTCCACAGGGACTGATCAGTTGGATATCCCGACGTTTTTTTTTGTAGCTACACTTGCTTGAACTACTTGTTAGGCTCAAGAAATAGACCTCTCCAGTAAGGATCATTTGATATAATCGCTACCCTTGGCTATCGGATGGACTCGCTCCATCATTGACTCATCTATGCCTCCATACTCAATGAACCTCTAGTTTACCCATTTTCGAAATAAAAAAAAAAAACTGGAATTTGGATCTGGATTCGCTAAGCGGCTCGTGCAAGTTAATCTTTAGGTCATTTGGATGCGTACGTACATCATACCTGTGCAGGCGTCCGAACGCCAGGCGGCAGGCTGCGGCGCCGGGCTCGGAGCGAGTGCCGCGCGGGCACGCCGAGCACGTGTTCTCGCCGGCCAGCGAGCACGTGTTCGCCGGGCACACAGCTGCGAGCACAACTTGTATATACTAGTATACCTTTCGCCAGCGAAAGCCTGGCGAAATGTATGGCTGGGCGTGTGATTTAAACGAGAGTAGCTTCTTCTCAATAAATATAGACAAACAAAAATATTATGAAGCCTAAATAACATCGGGAAGTCGATGGATCCAGGTGGCGAAGGGCTGTTTTTTATAGAAAAAGGCTGACAGCTAAAACATCACCGATAACATAAATGGTGTAAGTGTATAGACTATTTTTCTCCTTCTTCTTGACAGCGTATCAAGACTCTAGTGCTGAATATAGGCCTCCCCCAAAAAGTCCTACAAAGCACGGTCCCTTAGCACGTTTGCATCACATCAAACATTTCTTTCACACCATCTCGTGGTGAGATATAGATTATTTAGTTCGAATTAAATCCAAATTTGTATGTTCCACTCAATAAATTGACTCACCGCAAATCTTCTGATCGGCCAGGAGGTAGTAACCGGCCGGGCACGCCACCACCACGTCCACACTGCCCGGCTCCATGCTGAGCGCCAACTGCTTATACTCGCAGTGGCCGTTCGAATCTTGGACAAACAATTCTTTGAGGATACTCCCATTATTTGCTGTGTGGTTGCGGCCTAAGAATGTACCACCCCATTTCTTCCCGTGGGTGGCGTAAGACGCGATAAGGAAAAGCTTTGAAGATGGAATTTATCTATCTATAGATGGTCGAATAACTGTCTCCAAACATACTAGACCAAAATTCAACACTTTGATCGCCGAGTGGTAGGGTGGTCGGAATTTCGAGTCAGGTTCAAAAACTTTTGTACGAATTATATCGTTAGCTTGGAAATAAAGACGGCGACGGGCTCACCACTGTGACGTTTGTCCCGAAAATATCTTCGGTGGAAGGTGGGTCAAAGGGCTAAACCTCTCTCTACCCCTATCTTGAGAATTGCGTGAAGATATTTATTTATTTTATTTATTGGAAGATGCGTGAAAGACAATTCGCTTACCTTTCTTTTTGAGCTCCTTCATAACTACCAATTCCGAGTCACAAGTGTCCGCGGGCGTAAGGGTCTTATTTACTTCGTCGTATGCAATTATAACTGAAACAAAATCAAAATAAACATTTTGCCGACATTACATGTGGTAGAAAACTTTCCGAAATATACTTCGATGTATGTTATCTCTTTCTCACGCAGGTAAAGTCCTACAGATATTGTCCAATCAATGAGGAGTCCTATAAATGTGACTTTTTCTTTTCGAATCTGTTATGAATTCACAACAAAGAAGTTTCTACTCACTATAAAAAGTGACTTTACTATAGTGTTCTGATCAACATGGTAACTCTACCAGACATACATTCTTCCCCAGCGTGACGTTTATGACAGACTCTCTTTACGAGAGAAACACATTTCAGATAGTTTTGTGGCAGAAGTGATGTATCTCCACCCTATTCTCCATAAGTGAGGTAGACAGAAGTCTAGACAATTAAGACCCATCGACCCATCTTTCACCGAAAACATTTACACAATTACATACAATTAGATTACACACAAGTACAGACACATAGACAATTAAGACCTAACGACCCATCTTTCACCGAAAACATTTTTTGAGAAAACGTGACAGGTTTTGAGCCTGTCGCCATCTAAATGTCCAAGTCAACGATATAAATATACGTCAGAGGCAGAACTGCAGGCATTAGTCAAGTGTATGATAGAGGAATGTGAAAATAAAGGTCTCCGTTTGAATGCTAATAAAACTAAGGTTCTGGTATTTGAAAGGGACGAAGAAAGAACGAAGTGTGAAATATAGGTAAATAAGGAATGGCTAGAACAGGTGAATGAGATTGTGTACTTGGCCAGTGCTTTTAGCCGGGATGGAAGATGTGATATAGATGTGGACAGGCGTGTCGCTGCCGGAAACAAGGTCAACGGTGTTCTCACTGCGTTAGTCCAAAGGCAAGGCGTAGTGAAAAATGCACGCCAAGTCCAAGCGATACACAACGCAGTGCTGGTACCGACTTTGTTATATGGCAGCGAAACCTGGGTATGCAAGAAGAAGCATAAAAGCAGGTTGAATACAGTGGAGATGCGATCTCTTCGTAAAATGTGCGGCGTTACATTGGCCGACCGGAAGCGAAACGAAGAGATTCGCAAAATGGTAGGTTTGAAAGATGACCTTATCACTAAAATGGATAAAGGCGTGCTTCGATGGTTTGGGCACGTTGAGCGAAAGAGCAAAGACCGAATGGTAAAGAAAATATATAGCGCGAAAGTTAATATAAAAAGGGTCGAGGTAGGCCGAGACTAACTTTTGAAGACCATGTGAGCAAAAAAAGCACGAAGACGGAGTGTTAAGAGTACTAAAATAACAGTGGTAGAGTCACGCATCAGCTATCAGTGGTAGAGTCACGTATCAGCTTTTGTTGTTGCATGAATGGGCCGGCTCGACCGGGGAAGTACCACGACCTCACAGAATACCGGCGTGAAGTAGAAGTCTAACAAACTTCTGCGTTTCGTCTGGTGAGTGCAGGTAACCGGTGGCCCACACACCCCCCTCGCCCTATTCTTTACTCTAAGGAGGCAAAGCATCTGCTATGCTTCTGGTATTGCGGGTGTTCATGGGCGGCGTTAATCACTTACCATCACGTGACCCACCTGCTCGTTTGCCTCCCTTTTCTATAAAAAAAAAAAAACGATGAATCTGAATGAAGCGAAAGAGGTATGTAAGAATCGTGACACTTGGCGATTTGTTCTCTCTTTCTACCCCGTCAGGGATTGTGCGTGAAGATAGATAAATAAATAAATAAAAGATATAAATCGTGCATAAATTTAGAAAAATTTCACTGGTACGAGCCTTCCACCTGGGCATCGAACTCGGGTCTCTTGACTGGAGTTCCAGTCAAGAGACCCGAGCCACTCGGCTATCGTGATAAGTAATGCTGATCTACAAACATAACGTACCTCTAACAAGCGCTAAAGGTGGTGCGATGCTTGCCCATAACAAGGCCATCGAGCATTGGAGATCCCGCTGGCATTCTGGACTGCACTCTATTGATGTTAGAGGTTTAGGCTTCATTACCACCGTCGGTTTCAGGATGTCCTCGCTTTCCTGTAGATAATTATATATTTGCTTAATTTACATCGAACATTTATTTATTAATACATCGAGTATTTGTTTATTAAAATTTTAATAAACATTAAGGATTATGTAGACACCAAAAAGGTTACAAATAATATAGAGCGTTAAACCCCGCTCTATTTATTGCCCATGGGCAATAATTCATGAATCCATCACTTTGGCCCTACGATTCTTACCTATTCAACGCGACCTTATGAAAGTAACTTAACAACGATGAAGGCTCGGTGATGAACAAAAAACTTTTAAAAGGTATATTCGACCTCTGCTTAGGAGTTGTCTGGGTCTGCTCTCCAAAAAATATTTATACTTCATAATCTACAGAGGCTTTATTTGCGACGCCATTGGTGCGGCCAAGCAGATGGGTGTACTCGTACAGTTTGGAAGGTAGAGAGAGTCAAAGGAGGTATGGTCTATGAGGCATCGATCTTGATTCCATCTTGTTTGCCATTCCATCACTTACCGTCAGGTGGATTTTTAGTTTGTTTTTCATCTTTAAACGATTTTTACTTAGACCATTCTCTCGGCCCGGTGACAATGCCCGGTGGCGTGTATTTCAATCTGCAAAGATTTTACCTTATTCGCTATGCAGACTGGTTGATCGATTCGAACTGTACATGGCTCCTCGCAATTCACTAGTCTCGACATTATCGGTCCCAATTTTTGTATTGCCTTGAGATCCTTTCAAGTAAAATATAAAGATATAGTAATCAGTTTTTTTTTAATTTTAGGCAGGAACTTCTAAACACTCTGTCATTGATTTCAGACAATCAATGCGGTACAAACATTACATAAATATGGTGGTTTCAGTGTAAGAATCATATTAATAATTACTTTCATTTACATTATTATATAGTTATTACATTAATATATACGGTGACGGGTTCACCACCTGTCACGTTGTCCCGAAAATATCTTCGGTGGAACGTGGGTCGTAGGGACTTAATTGTCTAGAATAGACCTCTGTCTACCCCTGTATTGGGAATTGCGTGAAGATATTTTTTTAATATAGTTAACTTTAAAAAATTTGGGCAGACGCATTTTCGTTCCGGAGTATATGACGATGTTACTATGACTATTTGCTAGCTACTACTAGGACTATAGCCGATCTTATCCGAATTATATTGTCATGCTCCGCTCAGCAATTATCCAAGCGACTGTGACAACGACGATTCTTTATTATTGAGGGTGAGTTTTCAAACATTTAAAATAGTGATAGCCTAATCAACATGACAATAAAGGATAGAAGATAGCAATCAATGAAAATCAAATACTTATACATACCTCATAACTACATTCGCCTTGACATTTATATAAAGGAGTAAAGACGATGTTGAAGTCAGGGACCACAATAACGTTAAGTCTGATACTTCGTATAACAAGTTTGTCCTAAAAGAATAATAAATAAACTAAGTTTAGAATGAAACAAACGCAATTAAAGTCTCTGTAGATTATCAAGAAATGTTTTGAGAGAAATGATAAACGTTAAATCCAGTTCATTGTTGACGAAGAAAATAGGTCTATGATCCTGAGAATCCTCTTCGGAATTTGCGAAACTGATTACTTCATCACAAAGATCCCTTCTTCTTTCTTTGATTTGTAGAAGTCCTAATTACTAGTACAGCAGTTACCAGTGTTCGTTTTGAGTTCGGCAAATATTCCGGCAAATATTACTTGGAATATTTGCCAGAATATTTTATTATTTTTATAGCACTTAGAATATCGAAAATTGGTATAAAAAGTCTTCCTAATTAGAAAAGGAGTCTATTACCTTATCAGCCCTTAAAGCCTATGTCGTACCCTTCATCGGTCAGTAAAATTTTGGTATGGTATTTTTTTTTTTTTTTTTTTTAGAAGAACATTCGAGATAGTTTTACTATCCATTTGCAAATATGTCGCTAGCTCTGGGATCCTAGGTTCGATTCCCGGATAGGTCAATGAAGTAAACTTCTTTTTTGTATTTTCTCGGATATAGGTGTGGTTCCCTCGATCTTTTTGATTTCATGACACAAGTACTTTAGCTACATACTTTGGGATCAGAGGATCGTCTATATTTATATATTAATCATTTATTTATTTAATGAATATCTTGTGAAGGAAAATGTTTAAGTCACAACCTTACCTTGTAACAAGTGTAAGTTCCAAAGTTTTTCGATTGGACATTCACAACAGAAATTGTTGGTCCAATTATTTTAGTGTTTGAGCAAGTGAGCATTGTCTTTCTCTCAGCTGACCAAGAGTATTGGTATAAGTTGGACAGATTAGTATAAGAATAAAGAGGTGGACCAGACACGTTGCACTGAATTGTTACAGAATCGCCGCGCATCACAAAAATTTCATCCTAAAACGTATATAATTTTAGCTAAACCTTTACGAAACTATAAAAAATATTATCAAGCAAGGGTCAAAAAGCATAGATATGTTACTATTATGAATCCAAAAATGAAAGATATAAGGAATAGATAAAAGGGATACTCACAACTAATTGTCGCAAAGGCGGTAAATTCCTTAAGCCATTAACTATATCAGACATGTCCACGGCTCTTCTCTTCTTCCTCTCATTTTGCCTTTTCCGATAAACACCGTCGCCATCTAAGTATAATCTGTCGTAGTCCTCATTTTCGTTTCTAAGCGTATACTGTACCTTTCCTCTGAGATTTTTAATTTCAAAATCGTTATCTCCAGTATCATCATCATTAAAATATTCACCAATTTCATTTTCATTGGTAATATCATCAAAATCATTTTCTACAGATACTAAAGATCTTTTATCACGTATCCAATCCCAACTTAAAAGTTTTTTTGTTAGTCTATTATTTAAATGACCTTTTTTGCAATTAGCTTTAGGTTTCTTCTTAGTCTGCGTTGATGTAGCTTTGATATAAAACGAGTTAGGTGTTTTTTTGTATTGAAAACAAGAAATATTCTTTACAAACTTGCCAAAATTGTCGTGTGATAATTTTGAATACAAATCTTGAATGTAGACAACGGTAGCTTCGATATCGCACATTTGGGTGGTGGATTGACCATTTGGCTCATTGGCCTCTTGAGATAAGGATTGGTATTAATTTTTATTTAAAAATTAAGTTATATAGACATTATAGAAACATAAATCTATGAAAAATAATCTTTGATGATAATTTATGATGATGGTCTGTATGTATGTGATGATCAATATGGTAAATAATTTATTATTATCTATCCATTTATCTATCTACCTATCTATCTAACACTACTATTACAGAAAATGATGTTACAAACAAAACGAAATAAGAAATTTTAACCATACCTCCATTTTTATTTTTAGTAGTTCCACCAGATTCTCCAGTAAGTTCAAGCTGAAACAAGCAAGGAAAAAGTAACGTTTATTCCGGTCTTTACGATACGAAGGCATAAGTTAGTCCCGAACCACTTAAAATATAGGGATATTATATAATAATCTCAAGACCACATCAGCAAACGTAAAATAACCTCCTATTTAAAAGAAAGTTGTAGATTATAATTAAAAGCGACAATAGCCCAGTGGTTTAGGATGCGGACGGCGAAACAGAGCCGCAAGTCCAAGCATGTCTTTATACCATTGACGTAAACCATGCTTATTTTGGAGGCTTAGAGTATTAACAGAAATGCACAAATGATGCATTTATATTGATTTTTAAAACATGTTAATCATGCTGGGTTTTTTGGTATTAAATAATTGAGATAATAATAATTATTATTAGACGTGTCAATTACTTATATTCTATATATTGCTAGTATGCATTTCTATAAAACTATACACAGTCGTGTTTCAAATGCAATCCTAAAATTTCATGATGATGACGAAAATTTAGGACGGTGTCTCATTTAGTGGTCGACTACTTTAATTAAAACCTGAGGACTACGGAAAGCTGAATGTTGTGGCTGAAGGTAAATACAATTACTAGATGAGTGCCGTACCGCATTTGTAGCTGTAGCGTTGCCTGTCACTGATTCGGCAGTTTTTGTAGCAGAGACAGTTGGCGACATTTTAGTAATTTTGGTTGTTGTTCTCGTAATTACCCTCGTCAAATTTTTTTTCGATGCATGGGTGGTAGCCGAAAGTGCGTTCAAACTTAAGGTCGGTTCATCTAATTCTGAAAATTTTAAAGATAACGTTTATTATGTTGATACTGTCGTATTCCTGTGCAGAGATGTTTTAATCAAAAATATTCTAATAAATCTTCACGCAATTCCCAATATAGGGGTAGACAGAGGTCAAGTCTAGACAATTAAGTCCCTTTGACCCACCTTCCACCGAAGATAAAAAATATTCTAATCGTCATAAAAGCGCAAAATAGGCACAAAAAGGCCAATCAGAGCTTCTGTTGTGTTTTATTGACAGAACGTCTGCAGGTATATGCGTATGTCATGAATATTCTGGCTCGTACATTGAATATGTTACATAACTGACATTTGAAAATTGTTAATGTATAGTGTAGACCCATAATCGAATGATGAATTAGAAATTTAATTATTTTTCATATTGTCCCGGGCACCCGGAATTGTATTTTTATGATTAATAATTTAAATAAAATAAATAAATAAATATCTTCACGCAATTCCCAATATAGGGGTAGACAGAGATTTAGTCTAGACAATTAAGTCCCTTTGACCCACCTTCCACCGAAGATATTTTCGGGACAACGTGACAGTTGGTGAGCCCGTCGCCGTCTTTATGTCCAAGCCAACGATATAATTCGTACATAAGTTTTTGAAAAACCCATTGTTACGAGTCTGCCGCCTGGGGATCGAACTCGGGTCTCTAGACTCGTAATTCCGATCACCCAACCACTCGGCTATCGTGACTCCGATTAATAATTTAATAATTAAAAATATAAATTTCCAATTTTAAGTCATAATTTCCTATGAAAAATATACAATTTCATTAGTACACACCACGCCAATTATTATTTAATGTTTGGGTGATATTTGGATTAGATAATAAGACGGCGATAGGTTCACTTTTCAACTTTTTTGGTTCGAGATCCCAAATAACTATTAATCAATTAATTTAAAATATATTTATAATAATATATAAAATACATTTATTTCTAATTAATATATTTATTTCTTAATAATATATATTTATTTAGGTAATATATTTATTTCTCGAAAGGACTACATGGACAAGGACTTTTCAAATCTTTGTAATAGTACATAATTAGTTTATTATTAATTCCTGTATTAAGGCCAGTTTAACATACCGGTCGAGACACCGGCAGCGATGAAAGCTGCCTCTTGGTATCATGACGAAAATTTAACTTTGAAATTTAACTTTGAATATAGAGATTATGAAAACGGCTCTCAACTCGAGGGGCGCGGTTCTTCTTAGACAAAGATGACAAGACCTTCAGGCTACTAACTACTATTTTTTCGTGTTTAGACACAAGAACTTTATCAAATTTACTTATAATCTACTAACAATCTTAAGCTCAGCTCATATACTTAGGTGTAAAGCGGACTAATACTACACTCGAGTTTAAACATTTTTTATGTAGTAGTTAATTGAGTCAATTTGGAGTCAGTATTAACTGACAGACCTATAACTCGATGGGAAGATGAAACTATTTTCCATGCGCCACAAATTCTTCTTTCTACTTCTAGCTCGTTGCTTCGTTTAGCGAAAGAAATCTGCTTGCCAAGGTATATATGTATCGACATATTCTAAAGGGTTTCCATCTATGCATATGGGGTAATGCGTGTGGTTTGTCATTATTTTAGTTTTACTTAGATTTATCTCGAGGCCTACTTTTTTACTTGCCATTTGTAAAGAGTAAATCATTGATTCCATTTCTTTTTCATTTTCTGACAATTGAACGATGTCATCCGCAAACCTTTAATGATTGAGGTATTTGCCATTAATATTTAGTCCAACTTTTTCCCAGTTCAATTTATTTATAACTGACTCTAATACGGCTATAAAAATTTTTGGTGGCAGTGGATCGCCCTGTCTTACTCCTCTCTTTACGGATATCGGTGGTCCTGTTGTTTCACCCTACCTGTTTCACCCTACTTTTACAGTGACTATAAATGTACATTAAAAACTTTTATGTACTTGCTCTCTACATTTTGACACCGTAGGGCTTCCCATATTGAAGAATGGAGGATGGTACCAAAAGCTTTTTGGTAGTCGATAAAACAATGTAGAGTTATCTCTGATATTCACGATACTTCTCGATGATTAGTTCTATAGAGTGGATGTCCACCTCCATAGAATGTCCTCCATGGATGTGGTGGTCCACCATGGAGAATCCCCTTCTAAAGCCTGCTTGTTCGATCGTTTGGTGCTTCTCTAGAGTTATACTGATTCTTTTCTTGATAATTGACGAGAATAACTTATAGAGAGACGGGAGTAGACTTATTGGACGATAATTGTTTATGTTCTTTGAGTCACCTTTTTTGTAGAGTAGAATTATTTCTGATTCAGACCATTGCAGGTGCGTAATACAGGCATCAAGAATCATGTTAGACGTGCTAAAGGACTTGCTAGAAGACTTTTCCCTGTTTTTATTGCCTCGTTTGTAATTTTGTCTGATCCTGGGCACTTTTCTAATTTTAATTTATTTATTGCTCTGATAATTTCAGCCTCGTCGATTACACATATCTCTCTATCGTTGATTACTAGTTGCTTATCGATGAGGTTGTAGCTTTCCGGATTTTGCGTATTATATACATTTTGAAAGAAATTTGTTGCGATATTAATAATGTCTGTCCTACTGTGAAAATCTTTGCCCGATTGTTGTAGTCGTTCGATCCATGAACTGTGAGAATTTAATGCTTCATATGCTCTTTTAAGACTTCCCGTAGTATTTAGATGTTTTTCAATGATATGGGCTCGATGGTTCTTATAGTCCCTTTTTATGTATTTACTTATAAGTTTGTATAGAGTGTTTGAGTTTGTGTGAAGACACGATAGCTGAGTGGTTGGGTGGTCGGAATTTCGAGTCGAGAGACCCGAGTTCGATCCCCAGGTGGCAGGCTCGTACCATTGGGTTTTTCATAAACTTATCTACGAATTATGTCGTAAAAACTTGGCGACGGGCTCACCACCTGTCACGTTGTCCCGAAAATATCTTAGGAAGTTGTGTCGAAGGGACTTAATTGTCTAGACCAGACCTCTGTCTACCCCTGTATTGTGAATTGCGTGAAGATATTTATTTATTTATTTGTACAGAGTTTTTAACTCATTTCTTATTATTGTCGTTTTAGGTTTTATTCTGCGTAGGTCTTGTCTTCCAAGGATTAATTTTCTAGTATGGTCTGAGATAGTAGAGCGTGTTAAATTGTTTGGTACATATGCGTTTCTCAAACTTACTTTAATAGAGTTGACAATATTTTCGTAATACTCCTGAATGGTGTCATTGTCTTGCCATACACTGGCAAGGACTGGTTCGAATTTTTTTAGTGACTCTATATAACTAGCAATTTCATGCTCATGTCTCAGGGTGCTTTTTATATTTTTAGTATAGTGAGTAGAGGCTTTTTTTCATAGCTTTGATGATACTCTTAAAAATCTATGGTCTGAGGGAAATCTTACGTTTATTACTTGGAAATTTGAAACATAATCTATTTAGTTTTTCGTTACACCATCTGAAGATCTCTAGGTCCACCTTTGATTTCTTGATTAAAAAAAAAATATCTTCGGTGGAAGGTCTAGACTAGACCTCTGTCTACCCCTGTTTTGCGAATTGCGTGAAGATTGATTTTTTAAAGAATATATTAATGATACTAAGTTTGTATTCATTTGCGAAAGTGATCAGTCGTTCGCCTCTGCTGTTTCTTGTACTATAACCATATTTTTTCATAATTAAATGTTCAACTGGTTTCGGCTTGCCAATTTTTGCGTTAGTATTCAATATTAATATTATAAAATAGCCTTTTATATACATATTAAAGTTAAATTAAGCGAACTTTAGTAAAAAAATTAATGAATCTCGTCAATCAACCAATCGTGCAACAAGATAAAGGAGAGATGACCTATTAGGTAGTAGATTTTTATGATTCAATGTTAGGCTTTATTTTGACTGTGGGAGTCACAGGAAAATCTTGTCTACAATCTAATGACCTCTAGTTTTCTAAATACCTTCATTGTCAGTGACGTTTTTTATCGGTTTCGCCTTGCAATGTACTTTACCGCGATGCCGCTTGCCGGACGCCAACTTTGCTCTTAAAGATCTTCCTTTTGTTTCGTTTGGATGTATGCCGTCCTTCAAAAAGGGTCATATATGAATCATATACATAAATAATTGCCTGCAGATGTCCACTGTATGATCAAAAGATTTGCCATAATCGCCACGCGAATTCACTTGGCCAAGCGGACTGGCAATCGCTGTACCAGACACCTAGCATTTTGACTCAGCTGCCCGTTACAAGACTGCTTAATTTTAGTCTGGTATTATTAGAGATGGTTAAATCGCTATCTGTGGGCAGTCAATGACAATGAAGTCTTTTCCCTTAGTCGCCTTTTACGACATTCACGGGAAGAAAGGGAGTGGTATATTCTTATGCCGTAACTACACGGCATAATTACGAAATAATTACCTTTTTCTTATGAGTATTGGGTACAATCTTGAATGAAAATTTTTGCATAAATTTGTCTAAAAACCCATTAGAAGCTTTAGTTGAGGTTAGTTCTGGGGGTACGCTAAGCTCCAAAGAGCGCATATCTTCGACGATATCGTAACATTTGCTGCATCCATTTCCATTGTCGGTTGTATTTACCTTTACTATATCCTCTGTCTTGTTGCTTTTAGCAGTGTCTGTCTCGTTTTTAATATGGGTTTTTGTAGCATTAGCCGTTTGGTTAGTTTTATCCGAGGTTCTAGGGAGGAAGAAACAATAAGATAAGATTTTTTATCTCTATTTATTATTTACTGTATGTTATACGATTGCAAATTTAATAAAGTTTGTATGTAGTTTTGAATTAAAAAGTCAATAAGATACTCACAATGTATACTCACATGTGATAGTCTGAATGCATTTGGAATATGACATCGCCATCGTTATCCGGGTCTTTTTCAGGGTTGCCGTTTTTTGTGGCAGTGGCAGTTTTTTTCCTTGCAAATTTATCCCATTCGTCATTAAGTTTATTGGTTTCGAAATCTATAATAGACAAAAGAAGCTCCTTATTTTTATCAGATTCTTTAACTGATTCCAACTTGTTACTAACAAGATCCAGTTCATCTGTTAACTTTCCGTCATTGAATTGATCATCATACAGTAGAGTTTTAGGTATGCTTGCATCTGTGACTTGATCAACTAATTGCAAAATTTCACCTTCGTTATTATCAAATAATTTAGAAGATTCAAAATCTAGTTTGTTTCGAAGAAATGGATTTCTAACCGAACGATTATTTGATTTACTTGGCTTCCCATAGAGATACATCGGAGTTGTTTTTTCATCAAGAAGAAAGTTATCGGTGCCATCCAACTTATCTAAAAACTTTAATGTGGCTTCTTTTAATTTTCCACATAAATTATTACGCGTATTATTGATTATACCAGTTCTACTGTCAGATAAAGAGCTTTGAAATAAGTTTTGCAAGTAAATTCTATCTGTTGTAAAAGGTAAACTTTTTGTAATCTGCTTTTTAGATGAAATATTAAATAACTTAGTTTTTCTATATAATCTTGTTCCAGAAGTTAATATCCGGTTTCTATTTTGAAGCGTAGTCTCTGAAGATATTGCAGAGTAATTAGTTTCACTGAATGGCCCGAAATTTTCAACGTTGAGAAGTACTAATAATTCTTTTACACGGTGACCGACTGACATGGTAGGTTTTAAATTTATTTTGTTAGTTGGTGTAGTAATATCACCCACCTTTACCTTATTTATAGGCTCTATATTCTGTGTGGGTGGTGAAGTAACATTATTTAAATTCTTTGTAGAGACATTGACAGATTCATTAGCATCGATTTGAGTAGAGTTATCTATACTGAAGTCATCATAACTGGAGTAATCATAATCAGATGAATGTTCTGTTTTTGAATCATTATTAATCATTTTTAAAATGTCTTCTCTGCTTAAGCGGTCATAATTATAATCTTTGTTCTTTGGTTCATTGATGAAATGTTTTTTGTTATTTCTCTTAAGGTAGTTATACCAAAACAATCCGCCACTGTCAGTGATCAATGGCGATTCAATTTGATTAACATTTTCAGTTTGCCTTTTCTTTAATCTTATTCCTTTCAACACCTCTTTAACGTCGGACGGTGTTACATAATAGGTGAATAAATGACCCTTGTCTTTTCTTTTTTTCTTTAAGTTTCCTCGTCTTGATAATAGCGATATAATACCTTTTTTTTGTTTTTCTTCATTTTTTAATTCATCCGAGTCGTAGTAAAATATATTAGGCGGTTCTGTCAAATATGTTGTACTTAATGTGGAAAGACACATATTGTTTTCTGAAATATCCGATGAACCATCAGACTTACAAATTATGTTGACATTAACGTTGTCAAGGGAATACACATTCTTTAAACGATTTTTATCACCAGATCCATCACCCGCTCTTTTATTAAAAGGTTTTAAGTGCATACATTTTGTAATAACATCGAGACACTTTATGCCGGTGCCAATTAGGTTTTCGTCGCCAATATTATATTTAGAAGCTTGTTCTAAGTCATCCGCTAACTTCTGTACATCTCGAATTAAAGGTTCGCCAATGTAGTTAGCGTAGTTATCGGGCTTTATAAAGTCACGTTTATCCATGTACGAAAATGTTTTACAGGGACGACCTTTACATTTTCCTTTTACTCTTTTGTAGTAATCATACAAAGTTTTATCTATACGATGGACAGCGTCTCTTAGTTTCCTGCCACCAGTAGGATTCATCCAAAAATATGTTTGAATTTCGGTACAGTGGTCATTCATGTATTGTGCCAAATTGTCTAATTCAAATATCAATTCGGAAATGACAACATCGGTTGCAGCACAAGCTCGACACATAGTACGATTAGGTTTACAACGACAACTACAAACTCTGTCGTGTCCAAAATACTTTTTTATGGTATCCCAATTTATGTGTCGTCTTTTTCTTTGTAAATTTTCAAATTCATTGTTCCAGTATGTTTCTCTTGAATTAATTTTATGACCCGGAGTTGCATTTAAATTTTGATATAACTGCATTAAATGTTTATCTATAGCCGCTATAAAATCCTTACTCAGTGTAACCTTAGCTAAGTCTTTTGGCGGAGTAGCTGTTACTATTTTATGAGTGATAGGTTTTGTAACAGCTTGCCGTATATTGAAGTCAGACAAAAATCTATTATAAACAGGTCTTAAAATAAAATTACCATTGGAATTGTTCATGTTTTCTACCAATAAATACATTCCGGGTGATAATATGTCCATTTTCGTGGTATTAGGAACGGTGGGGCTTGTAGAATAACTACTAGTAGATGTACTAGTTTCAGGCTCTGATGATAAAGGTTCTAAGCTTTCCACTGAATGTATTTGATATTCCATATCAACTGGCGAAGATAGCTTAGCCGAAAATACTTTTCTTATTCTGAGTGGTTCATTAAGTGACCTTCTTTTTTCATTAGATAAATTGTACGGAATTGCAATATGAACCTGAATAGAATTGCTGACAACATTATTGACTTTACTAAAAGTTTGTGTGGGATTTGATGGTGTGGTGCTTGTAATTTCCTTCATCATATCAGTTAGGTCAGTAAATTCAGGATTTCGACTATTTCTCATTAAGTCTACAATAACTTCTATAGCTGCCACGTCTTTAGCAGTGAACGTGTTCTGTGAATTTAAATCGCGTTTGTCATGTTTGAGTGTATTATTCTTTTTTATTTTCGTAGTTTTTTCTACAGTTTCAACCTTACTTTCATCTGTATTATATTGAAAGTCCCCTGAGTGGTAATCCTATTAAAAATAAATCATTATAAATTGAAGTAAATAAATCGTATAAGGGCAACAGTGTTGTTATGCATTGTGCATGTTGAAATATTATGCACAATGCAATTTATTTTATTTTAATTTCATAGAAAATCGGACAAGAGGTTCAAAGTTTTTTGTCATCTATATCCATAGTCAAATGAAAACACTAGAGGTTCATTTGTTATCTAGCAGAAGCGCAGATAAGGCGAGGAGGCAGAAATGTCCAGTGCTATAAATCATTATAATTTTATTAAGTAAAACTGATGTTGAAAAATTTTCTTTTGTATAAAACACGAACACGCCATTGTCAATACTTCATCATCGCCTATGTATTTGCAGATATGTCAAATACGAAAGCAAAGGCAAAAATGTACAATGCAATTCTATATATAATTTTTTTATTATTTTGTTTCGCTACGTAACACGTTGTTCACGTTGGTGGTTCAGTGCAGTGTAATATCGTTCAAAAATGAAGTGAAAAATGAGTAGGTATCCTAAGTAGTATTCTGGTCAGGTGAGTCCTTACTCATCTTTTACTTAATTTAGTAACATAACGGTGAATGAATTTTACATAGATAACCATAGAATTTGGCATTTGGACGATTATTAAGAAAATTATGAAGAGAAAATTGTCTTACGTAATAGTTGTTACTCGTGACATAAAAACTGTCTTCATCTGTGGGTGCTTTCACATCAAGCACTGGAGTGCTGAAAATGTTTCCCGTTTCGGGTATTATAGTTCCCAAATTAGTCGTTTCGGTAGTAAACGTAACTTTATCAGTTGTCGACGTCAATTTTGTTGTTGCAAGTCTTTCTTTTGTTGAGGCTAACACTTTGTCAGCTAATCCAGTGTTTATTTTGGCAATGGCAGATGTTAAGTCCGTATTTATTGGTTTAGTTGTTTTTGAGAAAGTTTCCTTTCTATTTTTCGTTTTTAGTTTCCCATTTGTATGCAATTTCGTTGTAATTGTTGCCAGCTGAAAGCATGACATTATAATAAATATAGCTGATAATAAACTGTGCAAACAACGTAAAAATGTTGCATTAACTGTAGTTTTTTTTGGCAAATGCTGTCTAACCAGGTATGATGGGCTAACCAGGACAGATGTTAACGTCTATTTGCAACACCAGAGAAGCTGCAGATTGTAGGCCTACTAGGAAGAGGAGGGGTTTCATTATTTACTATTTATCTATTCAGAAGAAACACAAATGGAGGCTGCAACAAAGCCATTGTCGATTTTACACGACTCTGCATTCGGTGCATGTGAAGGTACCGCTTCACTCAACCATATAAAAGTTTCAATTAAGGCAACAGTATTCCGAAAACCATCGTTAAGTATCTTACAGTGTCACAGACGTAGAAGAATCAATAAAAAATATATTTAGTAAACACTCACATGATGTCGGTGATTTTTGCTCTTAGCTTTATTATTGATGGGCAATGATCTGGTTGATGTTTGCCTTTCGTTCCCATTCAACAAAACATCAGTTTGATTACTTGCGGTTTTAACACCCTTTGAACATTTCAGTAGAGACGTGGTCTGCTTCGGCGTCATGTTTTCTTCCCCAGGACCGATCAGTTCGCTCACATTTATTTTCTGAAACATAAGGTTATTAAGTTTTATGAAAACTCCAAGTTAAATCATCCCTAAACGTTACTAACAAATCTCTCATATAAATATCGATGTTCATTTGAAATAGAATTTTTATTCAAAACTGCGTATCCGTATGAATATCTGCCTCTGCCCTGTCTCTGCCTTTCTTTCCGTGGGTGTCGCAATAGACATGTCCAAAATTATCAGATCAAAATAGAGCAACAGCGTTTAAGGCTTAAGGTATCTGGTGTCAAAACCAACAATCCAAATCAAATTTAGGAACTGAATACGGAGGTCTCATCTTGGACCTAGCATTTCCGATACCGCTAGCATTTCAGTCACCGACCCGTTCAATCCTGTTAAATCTCATGTTCTGTTTTCATGTGTCGTATTTTTCATGGTGGTAATAAGTCTGTAATCAGTAGCATTTCCTAAGGCTTTCCCTTAGTCTCTTCGTTACCCACGGGAAGGGATGGGATGGTATATTCTTGCGCCGTAACTACATGGTCAACGTTTAAAAAAATATAAAGCAAAACAGTACATATTTCTCTTCGGGGTATAACTCCGGTCCCGCGACCTCGTTATATTTCCTGTCGTCTGTATTTTGTTTCGACGTTTCATGTCGATTCTTTTCTGCATTGCCATCGGTGTTTATATAGCTTAGCTTTTTATTAGTCGTATACGTCGAAGAAATTTCTGTGAAATACAAAAACAATTCAAATACTTTGATGATATAGTACGTAAACTATTAAGATTTAGACAGCCGATTGCTAGTTTGTAACCATTTTCAATAAAATTAAAAAGTCGATGCCTTGTATGTTGAGAGGAAAGACAGAACTTGCGCTTTCGGACTAGATTTAATGGTAACTAGAGTAGGAGAAGAGACTAGTGATTATTTTAAGTGTGTTAAATCAGGTTTCCATGTTATAAAATTTTGAAGTTCTTTGTCATCTTACTTTAGGCTTACAAAACTCCACAACAGGATATAGACGATCCCGTACGGGAAAGAGTTAAGGTTTGGTAAAATAACCATGCTTTCCAAGCGGCAAGATAGTCGAGTACTTGGCGCTTGAAAAGCTTTGGTGATCGGGATTTGAGTCAAGAAGCAGGTTCATACCAATGGGTTTTTTCAAATACTTAAGTACGAATTACATAGTTGGACATAAAGACGGCGTCGGGCTCACCACCTGTCACATTGTCCCGAAAATTTCTTCGGTGGAAGATGGGTCGAATTTAAGTGTTTAGACATTCTTCTACACCCGTATTGGGAATGGCGTGAATATATTTCACTTTTTTCTAATACTGTCTCATTTAAAAAGAAATTGAGTTGTATATAACGGAGATGGAGATACGATACCGGTATGATTATCTGTCGACGATTTGTTGTTCGATTTTGTTGTTGACGTTTTATTCTTTGCCTTCGGTTGCATCTGCTTCTGTTTCTGCAGCAACGAAAGGACCGAAGTGCCTGGGACAGATAAATACATACATATATAGATTGGGACAACATCACATACATTGCTCTGACCACAAAGTAAGTACCTCAAGCACTTGTGTTATGGAATCGAAAACAACCAACTACATACATCCACAACCTGAGAGAATGTATAAAAAGCTGTGTACTCCACGCATAAACGGAGTTCGTCACTGGGCATCTCTTTTAGTTAAACGAGAGATAGCTGCTGGAGCCAGGGTAGCCACGTGGTTGGGTGATTGGAATTCGAATTCGGACCAGAGGGTTTTCGGAACTGATGTACGATTTGTACCATACGCTTGGACACAAAGACGGCGACTGCCTCTTTCAATGTCACGTTGGTCAGGAGGACTGAATTGTATAGACCTCTGACTACTCTAGTATTAGTTCAGAAATTCTTGAAATATACTATAATATCACCCAAATGAAGTCGCGGGTCACAGCTAGAGTTTAACAATCACTCCTGTAGGATATACAGGAGTGATTGTCTTATGACCGATTTGTAATTGAGGATCGATCTCGACATACAGTTATTGTTATCTAATAATTGCTAGGAACAACTAACTATTGGTAAAGAATAAGTAGTGACTTAAGGTTTTCGTCTATCTCTAGATAAAAGCAGATCAAAATTAATTAAAAGCAGTTTAGGCGGGAAAGAGTAAGCAACAAATTAATTCACTTTCGGATTTATAACATATTGTATTTATTTTGTATAAATTAATAACTAAGTTTAGGTAACAAATATATAACATGAATTTCATCGTACCATCATAACGACCTGTAAAAGTATTATTTTTATATTACTCCCTTACGGGAGGGTTAGTCATAATCGCCACGCTTCGGAAGCGGAATGGCGACCGCAGTACAGTGACATACGCAGCAACTTAGACGCTACAGCTCGACACCGGTCAGGTTTATTTTGTACTGTCATTTTATCTATCAGAAACCAGTTGATTTTAAAAGGCTTTATTCTGAGTCGCCTCCCTTACGGCACGCACGTGACGCTTCTCACCCCGATACCACATGACAAAATCAAAAAAAGTATCTTTCTCGAGACCCGAGTTTGATCCCCAGGTGCTATACCAATGACTTCTTTCAAAAATTATATACAGTTTACATTGATTGCTTGGACATAAAGACGTTGACAGGCTCAGCACCTGTCACAATGGACCAAAAAATGTCTTCGGTGATAGGTGGATCGAAAGGATTTTATTTTCTGGACCTCTGCCTACCCCAGTATTGGGAATCAAAAGATAATTTTTGAAGTTCAAATTGTAAGAAATCATCTGAGCACTGCGACATACCATGTAAACCTTTAAATGGTCCCCGTCGGTGCTTCGTGCCAACGCCGTTGGAGCGACCCAACTGTTTGAGGTCATATATCAACGTTCCGCGCCTGACGGGCTCCGTGGTGCTCTTCCTTCGCGCCCTGGACGTGCTACTGCTTTTCACTATTTAGAAAAAATTAAATACAATAACAAACAGCATTGGATCGATGGCTTGGACTCAAAGACTGGCAGGTTCAACGCCTGTGTTGTTCCAAATGTTATTGTGGAATATGGGTCCAAAGTACTAAATAGTCGAGACTACTGACTTCCCCAAAATTGGGATAAAGATTGATTCGTATTTTATATACTACACTATACACTGACGTTGTATTATTTTAATACTGACGTTGACGAGTGGCGCCGTACACACCGGTTCTCATGATGTTTTTGACGTGCCGTTCCCGGTCGGGTTAATGTAGGAAAAATTTTCTATATTTTCTCGGGTCTGGGTGGTTGTGGTGCCTTCCTTGTTTCTGATTCCATAATACAAGTGCTTAAGCTGCTTAATTTGGGATCACCCTATCTGTACTCTCTATATATCTCCCTATATACTCTAAAAATACTCTAAAAATTATATATAAGAGTTAAATACTCTAAAAAATATATATAATTTTTATCATCAATAATCTGTGGAGTACACATTAATTCTTTCAATTCAACCCACATTGTATACTAGTTTTTTGAGACAGAAAATGGTGAGCTTTGAAAATGCAAATGACTTCTGAATTTGTTCTGTTCTTTTCGGGCCTGTTTCTGTTCTGTTCTGTTGAGGTCTGTTTCTTCTGTTCTGTACTGTTCTAGTCTGTTCAATTCTGTTACGCGTTTTGTTTACTAGGAACAAACACAAGCTTGTAACACCGGTTACTAGACGCCATAGAGTAAATAACTCGTTCATAGGGCGGTGTATGCTTCTACAACAAAACCCCGGTAAATGCACAAAGCCTGCCTATTAACAGGTTTAAGAAATTTATTGAAGAAAAACGAGAAGCGAAAAGAAGGGTTATTATAATGTAAATAAATATATTAATGACAGTAACCTCTGGGAATGAGCTGATCGCTCCCAACTCTGTCGTTTCTTTCTATGTATTTATTTATTAAACTATGTAACTAAACTAACTAACGTATGTACATTGTTACCATAGGCTTCGACACTGAGCTACGGTGGTAAGAGGGTCTAAAGGACTGAAAAATTTCGTGCTCTCAAAACTAATGATCACTCCTTACCTATCTGGGAACGTCGAAGCCTCCTCGCACCATCTGCTAGCATCAAGTCCATTGCGAGACGCGGTTCAGCAGCACCACTAAAAACTCCACAAGCGTTAACACCACCGTCCATGCCATCCGTAAGATTCGCTTCAACGGTTTTCAGTATCCCAAATTTTGTTAGCAACTCGAGCAAAGCTATTCCCGATATGTATTTCAATATGAAATCGTTCCAAATCGATTTCGGCGATGTATGCATCGGCACGATTTCGGTATGTTTTGTGTCTGGTAGGTAGTAGGTGGGTAGGTCGACATGTATTATAATGTTTGGTCGCGTGAAGTTCTCAACAGCCTCAACGACCTTTATCACTTCTATAATTTGTTCATCTCTGTCGGAATTCAAGTTCGGACTTTACGGATGGCTAGGACAATGTAACAGTGGTATTTGCTAAACTGAAACAGATTTTTATTTTGCGAAACTCTGTGATGAATATACCGTTAATGTTATCAAATTTGATGAATATTGATATATTTAAAAAAATATCTTTACGCAATAACGCAATAAAATATAATTACGCAATGCCGGGGCAGATATGGGTCTTGACAATTGAATCCATTCGATCCACCTCTCAACGAAGTCTGTTTGGGACAATGTTGATGAGTCTATCGTCATCATAGTATCCTAGCCAACCCTTAACTTCGAAGGCGTGAACTTCGTAAAATGTTACAACGAAGGATTAGACCCAGCCTCAGAAGCTACGGGTTCGAATTCTGCTAGCGCTTTTTAAGATGATTATGAATGTTTTTACTAAAGCCATGGATGTTTATAAGTATATATGGTTATCTATCTATGCATATATCTATTTCCATTTTATCACCCAGCAAGTAGTAAAGACACTAGGAAACCTGCGTTGGGACCAAATGACGTGGGTGATTGAATTTTATACAATCCATGTACAAAACGGATTATGTTCTTCATTATAACCTCAAATTGGTAGGACTCATTGAATTCTTTTTCTCATGTCCCCTATCCAGTACCCTTTTTAAAGTAACGCTTGTACATAGACGTCGGTAACCACCATTAAGTTATATCTTGACTCTCTCTAACTTGTTCTTTTGCCTTTTTTCCATAAATAAAACATACACGTGTATATTACTAAAGGACATACATGCATAAAAGCCTGTAAAATTCCGCTACAGGACAAAGGCCTCTCAGAGTATAACTTTGAGCCTCAGGCTTATACCTCCTGCCGTCAGTTGCCGTCACGGTCTGCAAAGCTTTACCCTTAGTTATCTCTTACGACACCCACGTGACGAAAGGAGACGATTGATTTTTACCACATGGCGTAATGTACAAGGACTTAATGTTGAAATAAATGGGAAATAACTTACTCACTGTCATTAGGAGATCTATTTGATTTCATCGAATAAAAACCACGATCTCCAAATACTTGTAAGCGTGGTGTGGTCGTTTCTAAAATAGAATGAACTCTTTTGTTATTCAACATTCAAACTTGCACGATAACAAAACCCATGAAATCCATTAAACTGTAATACTGTCGTAATAAGTTTTTGAAAAACTCATTGGTACTGCCACCTGGGGATCGAACTCGGGTCTCTCGACTCGGAATTCCGACCACCCAACAACTCGGCTATCGTGACTATATATATATATATATATATATATATATATATATATATATATATATATATATATATATATATATATATATATATATATATATATATATATATATATATATATATATATATATATATATATATATATATATATATATATATATATATATATATATATATATATATATATATATATATAAATTTCGAAATTTTTTTAAATGTATATACTACATCTTAATTAATCACGAGTAATGATAAAATTTTGTGAAAACACACAGAAACTGGTACTAGACTCATTTACAATAAAATTGATGACTGAAATACGACTCCTAGAAGAGATGGAGTATTTTTAGTTGTTCTTAATATATACTCCATTCGGGGAAACAAAGTTACAACGGATTATAACAATAGCAGATAGTAATATTATGATACTATTATTATATTATTAATACACCAACCTACACCACGTTCAGTGTCACCTTCATATAAAATATCGTACTTATATGTGTTGCTTGTTACGTGTATCCTTTTTGGCATCAAACCTTTTGCTTCAAGCATATTTGTATCAATTTCTTTAATATCCTTTAATGTTTTTATTGCGCTGTTAGCGCTATTATTATTCTCGTAACCCTGTGTAAGATGGCTTGTCCTATCTTTTTTACTATCACCGAATATGTAATTAAACAATAAGTTGTTGTGTGCGGCATGTGATTGATCCGAATGTGGTTTAATTTTTCCTTGCGCTTTAGAAACTGTTGACTTACTTTTTAATTGTTTTTCTGAAGTTATTATTTGTGATTGGGCAGCACCTTTGTTTCTAATATTTTTTTTACTTTCAGAAATGTTTCCTTTATTTTTTTCATGGGTAGGTTGTTTCTTGTGTTCACGAGATCTGCCCGCACCTTTATCTTTAGAAACGCTTTCACTTTTGATATTATTTTTATTAGTTACTGAACTACTGTCTATCGTTTCGTACTGAGACGGATATTCCAATACGTCATAATTTATAAAAGGGGTTCCATCATTATACAGTTTATTTGTTGTAAGCATTACATTCTTAGTCTCGTCGTTCTTCCATTCGAACATTTTAAAATGGTCCTTTAACTTGTTATATTTGTTATAAATCCCAAAACTTAAAGACTCTGGTGATATGGGAGCAAGTTCCCTTTTAATTCTATCGTCGCTAATATCTCTATTATAATGGTGAGTTTTATCATCTACTAAATTACTTTTTAATTTATCGTTTAAATCATTATTGTTATCCTTACTAAATTTTTCATTGGTGATGGGATTTAAGTTTGTGTCTTTGGTGTTTTGACTCACATTTTTAAACTCTAAAGATTTATTCATTTTAGTTTCTGTTTTTTGTTTTGAATCATTAATTTGTTCAGGTGCAACGAGTCTAAAATCCATAAATGAATTCGGTTCATGTTGTTGTCCATGTTTGTTCATAGTTTCACCAGATAAGTGTGAAAACCCAAGAGGAGTAGTAACCGATTTAACATCTAAGTTATTTTCTCTGAGAAAATTATCAAATACTTTCTTATCCATTGGAATAGGCGTCGAAAAATACTGCTGAGGAACCTTGTGGAGTTTCGTTACTGTATTAATCTGAAATATTATTAATAATTTTTACAAATTTCAATGATGGGAGAAATTAAGGTCGAAAAATCTAAATGGTATTTCGATTTCATTTTACTTTTATTTATAAAGGATTTATTAATTTATTAAGTAATTTATTTATAATTAACCAATAAAACAAAAATTTTATTAATGGATTTTCGAATTCATTTAGTCGACATTACCTAAGCCCAGTTAGTTGGCAAGTAAGGTATAAGTAAATAAGGCAGGCCTTTTATGTTTGTATAAAAACAATGTATACATTTATTAAGGATGATGATCCTTCTATTATATAATAAGTATAAATAATACTTACGGCATATGTATAAGTATATATAATAAGTATAAATAATACTTACGGCATCCATTCCGTGAATAGAAAGAGGAGACGGAAGCGAAGGTTGCTCTGTAAAGAGTAACACAATACTTAAAATATCGTGTATATATATCATACTTATCGCCTTGGACCGAAAAGGACGTAAAAGTATGCATAGAAGAATAATATTTAATGATGGTACGTGGACAAATCAATTAATGACCACCTGAAAAATTACTTAAATCGAGGGTATTCACGTCATTCTTGAGGAAGGATGAAATATCTCATCGCTTTTGATTTTGAAACCAACAATCTATAAATATAAAATAAATAAATATCTTCACGCAATTCCCAATACAGGGGTAGACAGAGGTCAAGTCTAGACAATTAAGTCCCTTTGACCCACCTTCCACCGAAGATATTTTCGGGACAACGTGACAGGTGGTGAGCCCGTCGCCGTCTTTATGTCCAAGCCAACGATGAAATTCGTACATAAGTTTTTTGAAAAACTCATTGGTACTGCCACCTGGGGATCGAACTCGGGTCTCTCGACTCGAAATTCCGACCACCCAACAACTCGGCTATCGTGACATCAACCAACAATCTAAGTATTAAAAGAACGTAAAAAGTATTGTACTATAGAGATATAGTGGTTGTACTATAGATTCATAGTAGAAAATAAAAAGGAGGTTACATTTAAGTTTTTATTGCTACTTACACAGAGTTTGTTCAATTTGTTTTACTCGTTTTTTTTTTATATTAGAACAAACTTACCGTTGGTTTCGAAGGCTTTTTGGGTTATGAAATTAAATCCATCATCGTATGCTAGTAGAGAGGTATCTAAAATTAGAGTGTCTTCTTCAGTATTTATTGGGATTGTTGTTTCTACAATGTAAAGTAAAGTTATAATTATTAGTTATATAATAATTGAAATAATTTTATTTATGTGTACTGCATTTAAATTTCGTTTTGACCACAATTCGAGTCCAGAGATCTGAGTCCGATTGAAGATGCTGGAAGAGGCACATTCTCAGTGTGTTCGCGCTCAAGCTCAGCGGCATAAATATCTACTTAGACAACTACATTATAAGGTTTCACATATAGTGTTTTGTTAACAAAGTTTGACATGAATGAAGGAAATAAAATGCCGAAAAACCGTTAATGTAATGTGTTACAGCGTAGGAATGGATGGATCCCCAGGTGGGAGGCTCATATCAATGGGGTTTTTCAAAACATGTGTACGATTTATATCGCTGGCTTGAACATAAAGATAGCGACAGGGTCTCCACCTGGGACATGACACGTAGTACCAAAAATGTCTACCGTGAAAGGAAGGTCAAAAGGATTTAATTATCTAGACCACTGTCCACCCCAGTATTATGTATTTTCAAGCATCCCCAACGTATTGGCAATTGTCAGGATCCTTCATACCTTTTGTCTATTACGTCTTATGTAATTAATTTATTCTAGAAACAGAACAATATGTTTTAGTCTGTCGCGTTCACTATTATACTGTTTATCTTTCTTAAGTGTAGTGTAATCTAAACTTCTGAAGTGTTGTGTCAGAACGGAATCAGTTTAATACATTGAATACGGTGACGTTTATACTAGTTTTCTATTTGCGGACGACTCAGGAACAACAGACCATAACCTAGACGTTTTTAGACAGTATGTCTTCCTCAGAGATTCTATTATATCATTGCCCCTCCCTGTTTCTTCCAAAACACGGATAGACGAGAAGGTATAGAACCTATTTCTCCACGAAAGCATTAAAGAAGTTTATACTAGTAATACGTAATGTGTTGTGATGACTTCTGCAGCTTCTGTAATGCCATCAGTGTAATGTCAACGGTTTATACAAGAGCCCCCCCCCAGAGCATCAGAGTTACGCAAGAGGGTTGAAGGGGTTGGGCGGGAGGACAGTGAGAAGTTAGAAGAAAACGTTGTCAGAATGACAGGGACAATAAGAAATTTTATGTCAGTCTTACCTGTATTAGTTTTCATTTGATTTTTTTTCTCCGAATTGTCGATCCGAACAACGTGTGACTTGGGATGAAGTAATTTATGATATTGATCACTCATGATACGGCTTAAATTTGTTGTATCAATATTCCTCACTGAGTAATTCTGATGATTATCTAAAACTTCTTCGGTACTATTCCCAGTAATATTAAAATCGTTGTTTGCTTCCCCATCTCTCTTTACTATTTTTTTGAGTTGTCGTAAGCTTTTTCTAAATGAAGGATTGGTAGTTTTTCTTTTTGAAACGTTAGCTGTAACTTTGGTTCTAAAATTTTCTGCTTTCTCGTGATCGAGGTCGAAAAATTCATGCATACGACTCAATTCCTTCTCTAATACCTTTAGATTTGTAGGTTTATATTGATACTCCGGGTGAATATCCCTTAATATATTTTGCCAAGTCGTAAAATTTTCAGAATGCAGTAAGTCATGGTTCCATCTTTCAAAATCATTGAAATATTCGGGAACAGTTTGATATCTTTGTCTTAATCTAGTTAACCTCCGCCTGCTTGCGCTTTTCGGAGTAACTCTAGTTTTTGGTTTTGTAGAAGTTTCAGTTATTCTATTAATATTCTCCGTAATACGTTTTGATTTTTGTATAATATTTTCATTAATGCTACCATAATTCTCATTATCAAGCCAATCATCATCATCATCATCATAATTTGCAAAGTCTACAAGGGAACCAAATCTTTTGCGCGGGTATTTGTAAAATCTTTCGTTATTTCCTAGCATATTATTTTTTAATTTTATTTCGTGTTTGTATTTTGTTCCAGAAAACCTTTTAGCAGGTTTCAAATTATTGTTTTCAAACTCATCACTGACGGAAGATAGTCTGCGCAAATGTATTATTTCGTCGTTAAAATTGTTTTCAAAAACATCTTCTGTTGTGTGGTCATTGGGTGACTTAATAGTTGTAACTTTTATGTTTATCAAGTCGGAAGTACTGAATCTTGCCTTATTGTTTGAATTGCTATGTTCATTCAGGATTGTCGACGTCCTTTGTGGGTTATTTTTCATTGAATTTGGTATCTGATCAGGATCTACAACCGTTTCTATAATTAAAATTAAGGTTCATATTCAAGGTACAATTAATGTATGAATTATTATCGTCACATAATAACCAAATTATTATCTAACCTGTTACGTTGTCTAAAAAAATTGGGTTAAAAGGGATTCATTTTCTAGACCTATTTCTACCCAAATAGCGTGAAGAAAATTAATTATGATGCACTGGACTCATGCCTTGTAAGTCTTGAATACAATTATTCGCTTAAATCCAGTTACTTTCGTGGGGGTGCTTGATAAGTACTTTAGAAATCTCGTTTCCCGGGCGGATCAATGTAGAAGGAACAGTTTTCTTATGTATTTTTTGTGAATTGTCTCAGGTTTTGGTGTGTGTGGTACCTAATATCCTAGTTATTATATGTCTACTAAAAGATTCAAGCAAAAAGGAAGCGAAAAAGATTTTTTCGCTTCCTTTTCGCTAAATAGACCCAGCATTCAAAGCTGAGTGTGAATCAGTGATTTGAAGATGCTAGAATAGGCAAATTCTCTCACGACTTCACCGGCATAAATATCTACCTAGACAACTTTATTATAAGGTTTCACATATAGTGTTTTATTAACAAAGTTTGATATGAATGAAGGAAATAAAATGCCAAAAATCCCTTAATATCGTAATGTGTTACAGCGTAGGAATGTTATTAGAAATCGTGATATAATCTGTGTAGAGATAATGTTAATTTTTTTTTGAAATATGTCATAGAGATATGAAAATCCATCACGTTATATTAACCTGTAATTTTCTCATTACTGGGCCAATGTCTTCTCCTGACCCCAAAACACTATCGGTATCTACACTGGTGACAGAAAGTTGCAAAAGAATACAGCAGTCTTTTACTATAGTTTCGCTACGTAAGCGCTATGCGTCGGTTATTGTAATGTGATGATGGCTATAACAAATCCTTAAGTAATCTATTTAGAGAAATGTAAAATATAATTATTTACATATATACAATATACTTACTTACAAAGTGATTTGCTTATTGGAACTCACCAGTTAAAAAAGAATAATTATCATTTGTAGTCGTGATCTCATTCTTCGTTGGATCATAATTGTGCTGTAAATATTTCCTGGCCAAAAGTGAGTTTTTTAGCTCAGGATAATGATAAGAGCCATCGTTGGAGGCATTTTTCATTTTCATTTCAACGTCTCCACTTAATTTTGGCATTTCAATTTGCATTTCTTTCAAACTTGGAGGTTTATTGTATTTGAAAGGCTTCAATGATGTAACGTGTGTATCAATAACATCGTAATCGAAAACTTTACTTCGCGTATCAGGTTTTCCATCAATTCGCACATTAAACATTTTCTTTAATTTCTTTAAAGGGTTAGATCTCTTAGCGCGGGGCTGGGCATCACTCATAGGATCTTTATTTTTGTCCCTCTTCTTGTGAAAGCGCAAGTGAAAACGTTTGAAAAATTTCTTAATTTTACTTTCGTTTCGGGCCTCACGTAATTTTACAACTGCGGTCGGTCTTGGAACTACATCGACGTCAACGTAACCATATTTTTTGTAATTTTTGTACAAAGATGGCGATGAAACACCAGACGATTGCAACTGTTTGGCAAATTTCATCTCTTCTTTTGGCAAATAACTTTGATACAAATGATATTCGTCATTAGCGCCGTGAATGCGAGAATTTCTTTTAATTCTAGATATAGCATTTTCCAGAAGCCAGTCTAGGTTATCGTTTGTCCCATTTTTATATTCCATGTCTCTCTTGTCCAACACCGACGAAAAGTTTTCATTCCGTAACCTCTTTCCTCTAAATAACTTTTCTATCATGCCTTTTAACTTAATATTCACATCCGCAGTTCCATAACTTGTCACTACTGTTAATGTAGTGCGATTAGCGTTTGACGTATCTGAGAAGAAAGTTTTGTCTTCGTTTTTTTTAAATAAAATTTTAAAGTCGTATGATACGAATAATATTTTACACCTATTATTCGTCAACCATAGAATTTCTTGCAAGTTTTAAAGAGAGGAAGGGCACTACAGATTCCTACTTCTTGTTCTTTGGAAGGCTGAAGTGGCATAAAGGACTAACATGTTGCGTAGTAGACAGCAATAATGTAGTAAATATAAGCAAGAGAAGCAAACTAATATAGCATGGGCACAGACAAGTAGTTGACAGATACTCACTGACACTTCCATACAAATGTGAGCATGTAGAGTATGATTACTATCCTCTTTCAAAAGAACATGCGTAAGTATGCAATACTCTACTTACAATAAAGTTGCTTAAGAAAAACATATAAAAATAAATCTTAAAATAGATCTGCATTGAGAATCATAAAATAGAAGTATGAAACATTATATTTACAAGTAAGAAAAAAAAATATATTCAAATTTAATGGAACTTACAATGGCGTTGTGCTGATGTAGAAGGGGTTGGGTGATATTTATAACGTTCAAGAGTATTTGCTAGTTGCTCCAAATTAGTTTCTTCGGAATCCTTTTGAAAATTACTTATGATATTTGGCTTTTCTAGTGTATTTTCACTTGCAGCATATTGTATTTTTTCTGTTTCTGTACTTGGAGGCCTTAATGATACGGTCTGGGATGAGTGAAACTTTTTTGGTTGTCCTGAATCAATAAATAAATAAAAATGTTTCTTGAACCACGACTCCTCGTTTTTAGTTGATATATCCTGATCCTCCGTCGTTTCAGAGTCATCGTAAAATGCCCGCTTATGCATTTCCGACACTTTGGGCAATTTGTTAAGTATAAACTTTCCTATATCATCAACACTATGATGCCTATGAGCTTGGTAACGTACTAAATTGGAGTAGTTTTGCTCGCCTTGCTCCTTTTGAAACTTTAAATAATGCTTGTAACCGTTTACGTAGTCGTTGTAGGAAAGTTTATCTGCCAAATCTTTGTAAGTAGTTGTTTTAGCAGACACTTCTGGGCTTGCCTCAGTTTGTTCTTTATTTTCAGGTTTTTCAGTTTGTAATGTTTCATAATCGTCATCTTCATCAGTTGGATCGACACCATCATTGTAATCATCCTTCCCTGATTCATCATCTTTTAGATTTATCAACATGTTTGGATTTTTATAAGATAAATTGTCACCGATTGCATTACGTTTTTTATAGCTTTCGGTTGTCATCATAGTTATAGGATTTTCTTGATTAACTGATTTTTGTTCGTATAAAGAGTGCATATCATAGTTGTCAGCTGTAAGAGGCATTGAGTAAGTTATATTATCATTTGGATACTTTTCGTTACTATGCTTTAAAATTGACTTTCTGTGGCGGTTTTTAACGTTTCCTGTAATATTGTTACTAGCAGATTTATGGGTAAGCATATCCGGTGTTGAGTTTTTTGTAGTGTTTTCATTTTTTGTAGAATTTCTTGAGAATTCGTCAGTCCATTGCCTAGTTTCATCTTTCATTGCTGCCTTACCTTCTTTAAATTCCTCCAATAACTGATTTTTTACTTTATTATATGCCTTTATTAGTTCATTACTGATATAGGTGTTATTCTCTGTCGATTTTTCTACCAAGTTTCGTGTCTCATTCGTTTTAGATGTCACATTAACATTTCTTGCTATTACATTTTTAACTGTTGGTTGGGTATTTGTTATATAATAACCATCTAGTGGTAAATAACTACCTATTGGAAATGTATGCCCCAGAGAAAAGGTGTTACGAAATGAAGGATCGGCTTCGAATACGGTTTCTGTAGCAGAGTTTGACACAATATCAGTAACAATTGGGTCTTGGTTTGTAATAACCTGGACTGCTCTCATTTTCATACTGTTCAAAAGGTCTTCAATTTGTGCTGTTTCAACAAAATCTTTATCATAGTCTTCGTTTTTCAATAATGTGGTACTAGATATTGTGCTATGCAGTTCTTTTAAATTGTAATTAGAAAATGAATTTGGAATAACAGGTACATATTTTGTGATATTCTGGAGACTTATACCATATAAGTCTTTTAAATAATTTATTTTTGTCGTCATTTCTGACAAACTTAGCTCACTATTCTTCTTAATAATTGGTTGGTAGGATCTTAGTGAGGTGTATTCGTTTTTACGTCCCCAGGCATCATTTTCCTTTGACCAAAACGTTTTGCCTTTATCAAATTCGTCGCTTGTTCTTTGAGAACTTTGACCTTCATCATAAACGCTGGTTCCAACTTTATTAGTATGATGATTATCTTGCCTTTTAAATATATTTCTATTTCCAGTTTGTGCACCATTCCTATTTGATCGCTTCGGGCGTGTGTTACTATTATCATTAATTTTAGCAGTTGTTTTATTTTTGTGGTATAGTTTTTTCCGGGCTGGAATATTTGGTGACGTTGTTCTAACTTCAATTACGTCATTCCTTATTAAATTATTACTCTTTCTTCTTTTGATTTTGTCGATTATTCTTCTTAAAAATCCTTTTCGGCGGGCTTTGGATATCGGCAGATCATTCGTCGTAACTTCTGTGGTGTCTTTCACATTATCATTTTGGAATGTTGTTAATGATTCAGATTTCCTATCTGCATTGGTTGTCATCCATTGTTCTGGAACCTTGATGGGCTCTTCTCGAAACCCATTCCTATGATGAAATCTGCTATGTTTTATATTATCCCCTTTATCGTCTTCTATGTCGTGTACACTATCGATTACATTGATAATTTCGTCATCTTTGACGATACTTTTAGATATAGTGTGGCTGCTAATAAGTACCATTAGATAAAATAAGCTGGAAAAAAGGACAGTAATGTTAAAGTGACAATACCTTTATTCGTTTATTAGTTTGTATGACTTGAAATAATACATTAAAATGCTTTGAATTGAAGTGAAAATGAATGAAGTGAGATGTTTTGAATATTTTTCTCTTCCATTAAAAATATTGGGATAAGATTACGTATTAATTTAATTGCTTTGCGAAATTAGATTAAGTAATTGAGCTGAGCTTATAACAGAGCTTCATTGTCATCAGCAGCTAGCACATGTACAATATTATCAGGAATGTATTTTTCTTTCATTAATGACATTTTAAGCAAAGCCATACAAAATCAACATTTTTAAGTAAAGGATATATTATTGCATTAAGCAACAGAATAGGATTACTATAAATAGGTTATAATTATTAATTCATATTTTTTTTGTACTTACCATAAAAAATTGAATAATAACATTTGCTATGTACTAAGAAATCCAAATCGAGCATGATACCATAAAATAAAGTTAAACGTAACAAAATAAACCCATACGAACACTATTACAACACTTTTGTTCCAAATTGCAGTTTGTCAATAGTTCTGCAATTGTTTCTTTCAGACAGCGTCAGTTTGAATTCCTTCTTTGTGTCACTTCTGTCTGAGAAAAGTATCTATATACGTTAATATTTACATCATCTAAATTGGTAGAATTCTCGCATTTTTAATTGATACATAGTTTATTTCCGTGTGATTACGTCTTTAGAATTCACTATCGCCTTTCTTTTCGTGGGTGCAGTATGAGGTAAATTTCAATTGACTACCAACAAATAGCCAGATAAATTAACCAACATTTAGCAGACCCGTGATGGCCAGCAGCGTTTATAGTGTAAGGTGTCTGGTACTGCGTCAATCCACTTGCAAAGCGTGGCGATTCAGCTGTTTTTGATTCTATGTGGACACATATGTGTATTTATTTATTCTTTATTGAACCTTACCATTATGTAAGATCAAAAAGCAGACATTATGTTTAAAGCATTCTCTACTTGTCAATCTTAATTAATAATTATTTTATAAAAAAACGCTACATGGTTAGCGGGAGCAAGAGCAAGAAGGGGAACTAGAGTTTAGTCAACAGCACAAACATTGCTCTGATCCCAAAGTAAGTGGCTAAAGCACTTGAGTCGTGAAATCAGAAACTTCGATGTTACCATAAACACCAAGATCAGAGACAATATAGAAAAGTGGTTTTCTTTCTACGGAATCGATTGCAGGATTTTTAGGCTGGCGTCACCTTGCAAACCGGTGTGTACGCCACTGTACCACGGAGGACAGATGAACAAGAGTCGTTTGCATATATGTTTACAACTTTAAGGTGAAAAGATCTAAGAATTCTCATGTCTTTTCAGAATAATTATTTAAGTCCGTGGTATATATATATATATATATATATATATATATATATATATATATATATATATATATATATATATATATATATATATATATATATATATATATATATATATATATATATATATATATATATATATATATATATATATATATATATATATATATATATATATATATATGGCGGGGCACATAGCGCGTAGAACCGATGGCCGATAGGTTCTGGAATGGCGGCCACGTACCGGCAAGCGCAGCGTCGGACATCCACCGACTAGATGGTCGGACGACTTGACCAAGGTCGCGGGAAGACGCTGGATGCAGGCCGCAAACAACCGGTCATATTGGAAATCTTTAGGGGAGGCCTACATCCAGCAGTGGACTTCTTGCGGCTGATATGACGATATATATATATATATGTATATATATATATATATATATATATATATATATATATATATATATATATATATATATATATATATATGTATATATATATATATATATATATATATATATATATATATATATATATATATATATATATATATATATATATATATATGTTTGATATCGTAAGAACTACGTTAGCGTAATGGGAGATGTTATTGTGTTTTCTGAAATTTTATTGCGGTCTTGTTATGCGATCTATCGCTTATGCGGTCTATTTCTGCATTGAAAATGGCGTGAAGATATGTACATATTTTTTTATATAATAAATTTAATTACATAATATATATATAATTTCAGAAAACACAATAACATCTCCCATTACGCTAACGTAGTTCTTACGATATCAAACATATATATGAGTACCGATTGCTCAGTGGTAGTAGACGTCCTCCCCAGGTCACCTCACTGTCATATTATTCGATTTACGTGCTTGAATGAAATTTTACACAGAGACAGTTTATAACTGGAATAGACGATCTTCTCAATTTTGATTTATTTTAATGTTTTCTGTAGAAGGAAATTGGCTAACGCTTGCATTGAGAAATCAAAGGATCCTACGGGAAAGGGTGGACAAAGTAGCATGTAGGAACTAGTGTTAACAATAAAACTTAAGACAATATGAAACCTATTTATTAAATTTAAAATATTTTATTACAAAGAAACAGAACTAGGCAGTTCATAAGAAGTCCGGATTGACGTAGATCCCTACATCGTAACTTAGCCCCTTCCCCCTTTCGCTCTTCATGCGGAGGTTCACGAACGTGTGACCGACTCCCCCCGCCGTTATGTTCACTGTCGATTTGCTGTGAAGGTCGTCCAGCACTTGGATGCCCTGGAACAAATATACACAATTTTTTTTTTAAAAAAAGGGATGCAAACGAGCAGGTGCCTCACGTGATGGTAATTGATTACCGCCGCCCATGAACACCCGCACCAGATGTACCATGTACCAGAGGCATAGCAGATGCGTTGCCGGCCATTGAGAAAGGTGTGGGCCTCCGGTTACCTGCGCTCACCAGACGAAACGCAGAAGTTCTACTTCACGCCGGTATTGTGTGAGGTCGTGGTACTTCCCCGGTCGAGCCGGCTTATTTATGCTGGTGCGTGGCACTACCACTGTTAAAAATTTGTCTATCCTTAAGTAACAATTTTATTTAAGGGCTTAATAGACAATATAGACTGGTTGGAATAAATAAATGAAATAAATATCTTCACGCAATTCCCAATACAGGGGTAGACAGAGGTCAAGTCTAGACAATCAAGTCCCTTTGACCCACCTTCCACCAAAGATATTTTTCGGGACAACGTGACAGGTGGTGAGCCCGTCGCCGCCTTTTATGTCCAAGCCAACGATGAAATTCGTACATAAGTTTTTGAAAAACTCATTGGTACTGCCACCTGGGGATCGAACTCGGGTCTCTCGACTCGAAATTCCGACCACCCAACAACTCGGCTATCGTGACTTGTTGGGTTATCAGAATTCGAGGATTATTCACATTTTCATTCACCATTCATCACATTTATTGTGTACGATTCATATCGTTGGCTTGGACATAAAAACATTTTCATTCACCATTCATCACATTTATTGTGTACGATTCATATCGTTGGCTTGGACATAAAACATTTTCATTCACCATTCATCACATTTATTGTGTACGATTCATATCGTTGGCTTGGACATAAAAACATTTTCATTCACCATTCATCACATTTATTGTGTACGATTCATATCGTTGGCTTGGACATAAAAACATTTTCATTCACCATTCATCACATTTATTGTGTACGATTCATATCGTTGGCTTGGACATAAAAACATTTTCATTCACCATTCATCACATTTATTGTGTACGATTCATATCGTTGGCTTGGACATAAAAACATTTTCATTCACCATTCATCACATTTATTGTGTACGATTCATATCGTTGGCTTGGACATAAAAACGGCGACAGGCTGATATCTGTCACGCTGTCACAAAAAGATCATCATTGAAAGGTGAGTCGAAAGGAGTTAATTGTCTAGATCTCTGTCTAACTCAGTATTGGGAATATTGCGAAGATATTTTTATTTTATTTTTAAAGTTATTTTCATTTGATTAAATTAAAGAGATTTTTTTTTAAATTTCAACTGACACGGCGGGAAGTTGAAATTTTAAAATAATTTTTACTCTTTAATTTAATCACATAGAAGTTCAGCATAACATATGTGCTTTAAAAATCAATAAACTTGTGAAATAAATTTTTATTTAAAAACAATTAATATCAATTTTAAAAAAATTTATAAATATACAATTTTATTTATAATTCAAACAAAATTTTATCTTTCCATTTCTATGAAAACGGGGACCGAGTCGGTAACTTGGACTTGAATTTACGAGTATACTATTCTTCGATTCAAGTCTATTTGTTTATTATGATGACCCACAAACCAATAGTTCAACAATAATAGTTTGTTATAACGCTATATAATATTCTAATATGATTGCAGTAACTCGGAATTACTCAGAACAATGATGCTCGTCTCGACCCAGTCAGCAATAATTTTAATAACCACGCGTATTTCGGTCAAACAAACATGTAATCGAATCTAAATATTAAAAGAAGTATAGTACAGGTTACGATGAGTCACGTGAGTACGATGAGTTATGAGAGTCACGATAGCCGAGTGGTTGGGTGGTCGGAATTTCGAGTCAAGAGACCCGAGTTCGATCCCCAGGTGGCAGGCTCGTACCAATGGGTTTTTCAAAAACTTATCTACGAATTATATCGTTGTCTTGGACATAAAGACAGCGACGTGCTCACCACCTGTCACGTTGTCCCGAAAATATCTTCGGTGTAAGGTGGGTCGGAGGGACTTAATTGTCTAGACTACACCTCTATCTGCCCCTGTATTGGGAATTGTGTGTAGATATTTATTTATTATGGAACAGGTTAATAATTTTCCATTTTCACATAATAATAATTAATAATATCTTCTCGCCATTCCCCATACCCTAGTAGGAAGGTCTAGACAATTAAGCCCTTTCGACTCACCCTTTACCAAAGGATTTTTTGTGACAACGTTACAGTTGGTGAGCCTGTCGCCGTGTGTATGTCCAAGCCAACGATATAATTCGTACATAAGCTTTTGAAATAATATAAATCATACATAACTTTGAAAAAAAAAAGACGGTACGAGCGACTTTGGTCCGTGCCTTCCACCCGGTGACCAAACTCAGGTCTCATCACTCGAATTCAATCACCCAACCAATGCCAATCGCAACTTATTTCATCTTCAGGCGTTTCCCTGTAGCCAGATTTCTGAACAATTTTGTCTTTTCGTCCCATATCGCAGCTAATTTATGGACAACGTGCTAAAAGTGAGAAAGACAATATTTATATTCATCCCACAAATGTTTGGCCCAAGCGGGATTTGAACCCACAACCGTTAGCTTCGAAGACGGGGTCACAACAAACTTGGCTATAAAGTCGTCAGGTTAACAATAATTAATTATATACAAGCTCATGACATTTATAAAATACATGTATATCTCAGACATGTTCACACGCAGCAAGGTAAAACTTTAAGAAAATGAAGATAGCTAATCTGAGTAGCGAGATTTTACTGCTTCTGATGTCTTTTCGAAAGTCCCTTAGTGACATTATGACTTAAAATTAGTAACCGATCTCAGCTGCGGTTTCAACTTCGGCCCGAAATAACCCCCCAGTTGATAACTGTTTGAAATTTATTTTGTCACTTTGTCTAAGGAATAAATAAAAAATAAAAAAATAAATATATAGACAGGGACAACATCTCATACATTGCTCCGATCCCAATGTAAGATGCTAAAGCACTTGAGGTATGGGAATCGGAAACAAGGAAGGTACCACAAGCACCCAAACCCGAGAAAATGGAGAAAAAGTGGTTTTTCTACATTGACCCGACCGGAATCGAACCTGGGACCTCGAGATGGCGACACCTTGAAAACCGATGTTTACGCCACTCGTCCACGGAGACCGTCTAACGAGCAACAAAATTGTTGAGATACCAACGAGATCTTTAAATACGTAATTTCTGTGATTAGGGCTCAATTCATTTTGTCTCTCCCAGAATACTACTCTACAATATATATTTGGTATATAAGGTTATTATACCTAATTTCATTTTTTTTTTTTGGGATTAGGGTAAAAATTAGATAGCAGTCCATCTTGAATGTAATTTCAGTCGAAGAAGGTCGATAGGTTGTCACCTCTGACGACCAGGAAGGAATGTCTCACTGGCTTTCAATGCTCTTCAAAATGGTACAATAAACAAATATGTGTCTATTGGGACAAATATATGGATTGTGTATTGGGAAAAACGCGTGAACAACAATGTAAATAAATACTACACGAATTAAGTTTTGCAATTCATCAATATGCTGAAAATCTATTTTTTTAAACCTTCTAATGTTTTTGGAATTATTTATGTTTTTTTTAACTCTATCTTATTTATTGTGTAAATGAAGTTTCTTGTATTTTTTTTTTGTGTACTGATTTTTTGGTTAGTTTAATTATCAATAATATATTAAAAGAATTATTATATTTCAGTTTGTTTATTTCTATTTGTTTTTATAGATTATTAATAGATATAAGCATATTAAAATGTGCAATACTATCGATGTCAAGAACTTAGTTCAATTTACATAAACAAACGCGTTCTGTGATACGTCCAGTTTATGACACATTTTCCTTCCTCCGTTTAATGTATGTTTATTATTTTAAATAGTAGTCTACATATATATCATTGCACTAAAGACTTAACTCATTTATAAAGAAAGGACACTTAGGGGGTAGACCCTACCAAAATGCTAAATATTATATTATTATTTCAACAAAATTTGTGGACTATGAACACATTTGAAAAGGAAATACAGAAAATATATCTGCAATACAAATTATTTTTATTAAATATTTATATAAAATCATAGAACAACAACCGCAAAAACTATTTATAATATAGCATTAGCTTAGATTATTTTAATTAAGTAACTGATACTAATAAACCAAATTTATTGCATAATTAATTTAATAGCCGATATTCTGTGGGTCGAGTGCTTCAAGGTTAGCTATTGGTAGGACAACAGCCAATAGTGATGTTTGAGCATTTTTGGTCAACAGTCAATACTCTCAGGCTTATCAGGACACACCCACCTATTATGGATACCTAAGGGAAAAAAGACATCACCTAATTGTACGCGGTGTAACAGAACCGAAGACGAACACCATATTTTGTTGCACTGTGTTTGGAACAAGGCCCAGAGGGTTGCGTTCATATCTAAATACGATATCAACCGATGGGATGTTGACCTTTGTAATAGTGTTTTAGCTTCCTCATTGTCGGAGGAAACTAAGGCACTATACAAAATTGTAAAAATAGCTTTAAAAAGAGATACATACACGCAAAACTATACATGTAAATAAAATTGGATTGTCTGTTTGTAATATTGAAATAACCGTTTTAACTACATGTATGTGAATATGTATAGTACATACACCAAAATAACAATTTATCTGTCTGCCTGTTTGTTCCGGCTAATCTCTGAACTGGCTGGACCGATTTTGAAGGGACTTTCACTGGCAGATAGCTATATATATATATATATATATATATATATATATATATATATATATATATATATATATATATATATATATTATAAGAAGTAACTAAGGCTACTTTTAATTTAGAAATATAATTAGGGGTCCGCGATGTGTTAAACCGCGGGCAAAGCCGCGGGAGACAGCTAGTTAACAAATAATATTGTTCTATGAGGGTGCTGTATTGCTGTATAGAAAAACTCTCCTAAATATAATAAATAAAAAAAACCACTGCCAATTTTTACGTTTGAGCATTTTTCCTTTGTGTTTTTTTAACAAAGTCAATTTTGCCAATAATGGAAGTTAAACAGTTAACGCAATGTGTAGGTAACCTCCCGGGAACTTTTAAAGCAATGTATAACCAACTTTTTGCTTATATACGTATGAAAATAAAAATATAAAAAAAAAACAATAATAAAACACAACCAACCTGAATCACTTTGTTATTCGGCGACGTATAGAAGTACTGTTTGACCCTCTTCATGAATGGGAACGCGTTGTACTCCAGCTTTTTGTGCTCGGCCAGCACCACCCGGTCGGCAACGTTGCCTACCACCAAGTGGTCACCACACGCGCAGTAGAGCGAGACGGCGAGAACGTTTAATACAATAAAAAATCTCATGGTGCGAGTTTACAACGCGACTGAAGTTGCGATGCCTCGATAGTGATTCAAAAGGTCGGTCGGTTTATCTTAAGGTCTACAAGCTGTGTTGTTGTGTTGCGCGTTTTATGAGAATTACCAATTTTGTGGTAAATTTTTATAATTTTATTTATATACGGGGCGTATCTCTAGCGCAATCGTTGATCGACGTTTTTATTTTTACGCGGTAGTGATAACGAAATAGACAGAGGTCTAGTTTAGTTTTTTAGAGTCACATTAGTCTATCAATATTGAACCGTTATTTATTTCTTTATTATTGTATAATTCTCAAGTAAATCAGTATTGCTAGCTCTCCGTAAGGACTCTCTATAGGGACTCACCGAATTGGTTCCCACCTGGTCTTTAGTAAACGTGGCATAGGCACCCTTTTTCGCTTCTTTCAAATTCATAATTTTCTTTATACACCCACGTCTTGGTAAGTTGTTAGTTGGTAGAATTGACCCTCCCTTCGTCGAACATACAGGTGAAGCTAATAAAAGCGTGTTAAAAAGTAACGATAGCCGAGTTGGTCGAGTAGTCGGAATTCGAGTCAATAGACTCGAGTTCGATTCCCAGGTGGCAGGCTCGCAATACTGGGATTTTTCAAAAAAACTTATGTACGAATTATATCGTTTGCTTGGACATAAATAAGGCGACGGGCTCATCACCGGTCACGATTTCACAAAAATATCTTAGGTGGATGGGTCGAAACGACTTGTCTACCTCTCTGTCTACCCCTGTATTGGGAATGGCGTGAAGACAACGATCCGAGAAATGTGCAAATTACAAATAACGTATGGCAACACTAGACAATATTATTTACATTACGCATCGTAGTTGTGATCTAATAGATTTGTCAGCTATGTGATGAGGAAATTATTGCTTTGAATCATAGTGGCTATTGTATTTAAAGAAATGTTGTAGAATTCGCTGCATTCGCATAATATCAAGCACCGTAGTTCAATAATATTATCATAGCATTTTCTATTTAGGTTAAAACTAGATTCCAACCTTGTCATCGACGTACGCCCGCTGCGTATCAATGTACATTATACATTTACAAATTCATGTTTTTAAAATCAACTTTATAGGGTCACGATCACGATCAAAAGTCACGATAGCCGAGTGGTTGGGTGGTCGGAATTTCGAGTCAATAGACTCGAGTTCGATTCCCAGGTGGCAGGCTCGCAATACTGGGATTTTTCAAAAACTTATGTACGAATTATATCGTTTGCTTGGACATAAATAAGGCGACGGGCTCATCACCGGTCACGATTTCACAAAAATATCTTAGGTGGATGGGTCGAAACGACTTGTCTACCTCTCTGTCTACCCCTGTATTGGGAATGGCGTGAAGACAACGATCCGAGAAATGTGCAAATTACAAATAACGTATGGCAACACTAGACAATATTATTTACATTACGCATCGTAGTTGTGATCTAATAGATTTGTCAGCTATGTGATGAGGAAATTATTGCTTTGAATCATAGTGGCTATTGTATTTAAAGAAATGTTGTAGAATTCGCTGCATTCGCATAATATCAAGCACCGTAGTTCAATAATATTATCATAGCATTTTCTATTTAGGTTAAAACTAGATTCCAACCTTGTCATCGACGTACGCCCGCTGCGTATCAATGTACATTATACATTTACAAATTCATGTTTTTAAAATCAACTTTATAGGGTCACGATCACGATCAAAAGTCACGATAGCCGAGTGGTTGGGTGGTCGGAATTTCGAGTCAATAGACCCGAGTTCGATCCCCAGTTGGTAGGCTCGTACCAATGGGTTTTTCAAAAACTTATATACGAATATCGTTGGCTTGGACATAAAGGCGGCGACGGGCTCACCACCTGTCACGTTGTCCCGAAAATATCTTCGGTGAAAGGTGGGTCGAAGGGACTTAATTGTCTAGACTCGACCTCTGTCTACCCCTGTATTGGGAATTGCGTGAAGATATTTATATTTATTTATTTATAACTTTATAGGGTCTTATTATTTTTTTTTTGTTATTCTTTTAATCCGATTGCTCGAAAATCGTGCCACTTGGTGCTCTGTTCTCTTTGGCTAGCCTCAGGGACTATGCGTAAGGGTAGTTATTAACTTCACACATTTTCCAATTACTGGGGTAGACAGAGGTGTCGACAATCGACCCACCTTTCACCGAAACCTATATGGGACGACGTGATAGGTGGTGAAACAATCGTAATTTTAGCCAAGCTAACTGTAAAATATACTTTGATACATATTTTCGATAGATAAATATTTATATATACGAGTAAACATCCATGACTCCGAACCAAAAAGGCTAGCGCCAATTTAATACTATATACATGAAACTATAGATTTCGGACACAGCGACAGTATTGGTAGTGTCGATCGTGTGCTCGCAGGTAACTGACGTAACCGATTTTTATGTTGAACGTGCGAGCACATTGAGCGCAAGTGAAACTATAATGAAACTATACAAATGATGAAAATAAAATTTATCTATAAATACCGTTAACTTGATGACTTGTTAGCTTATTTGGAAATGAACTTGCTAAGGAAAAACATTTATGTTATAATCACGCTAAGGAAAAACATTTATGTTATGTATTGATTGTACTCGAGTCATGGATGTTTATATTTACATATGAATATTTATCTACGTAAAAGTCACGATAGCTCAGTGGATGGGTGATCGGAGTTCGAGTCAAAAGACCCGAGTTCGATCCCCAGGTGGTTTTCAAAAACTTATATGCGATTTATATCATTGCTTTGGATATAAAGATGGCGACGGGCTCACCACCTGTCTCAAAAATATCTTCAGCGAAAAGTAGGTTGAAAGGATTAAATTGTCTAAACCTCTGTCTATCCCTGTATTGGGAACGTGAAGATATTTTCTTATGTATGTAAATGTATACTGTAGTAGAAAGCTTCTTTTTTCGTGTTTAATATTTTTTATTTATTTATTAGGAAGCCAATATGATATTGTACATATTTTTATATGAGAATGAACTAAGAATTAGCATATATCATATATTCATGTTAAATTAAAAATAGTGCACAATAAAAAATGAAAGCGGAAAACTTAATATTTATTGAAGAGTAATATCTGGCAACCCCTCACCAATACGATTTATCTTTGATAATGATAACCCCAGGCGGTTCTTAGAATAGTTTATCAAAATAGTGTTCTATTTTAATAATTTCTTGTATTTACGCGAACGCTACACATTTGAAATAAAACGATGTTTTAATTAAGTTTTTTTTTTAAATTGTGACGTAGTCGAGTGAAAAGTCACGATAATCTAGTGGTTGGGTGGTCGGAATTTCGAGTCAAGAGACCCGAGTTCGATCCCCAGTTGGCATGCTCGTATCAATGGGTTTTTCAAAAACTTATGTACGAATTACATCGTTGGCTTGGACGTAAAGACGGCGACGGGCTCACCACCTGTCACGTTGTCCCGAAAATATCTTCGGTGGAAGGTGGGTCGAAGGGACTTAATTGTCTAGACTAGACCTCTGTCTACCCCTGTATTGGGAATTGCGTGAAGATATTTATTATTTATTTATTTTAAATCGTAGTTTAGGGTGCTTTGCAGCATCCGTGGCCACGGGGGGATTCGGCTTTGTCTACTTTTATTTATTATCGGAACCAAATTAGTAATAATTTTATTTTAAAAGTAATCTATTTTGTTTGAAAAACTTTCGATCATTCGAATATGCCCAACTTGGAGAGATACGTCGTATAATTGACGACCTAAGTCGTGAGCATATCATGTGCGTCGGCTAAGGGTTAGAGTACACATCGTATTGATCTGAATAAAGGTCATCTTCACGCCAATCCTAATACTGGGGTGGGCTATAATTAAGTTTTACCTGGTGACTTGTACTACAAGCTTACAGATGCCTACTTCAGGCACCAGCTTTTCACATAATAAATTGTTTTTTTTATAGAATAGGGAGGCAAACGAGCAGGTGGCTCACGTGATCGTAAGTGATTACCGCCGCCCATGAACACCCGCAATACCAGAGGCAAAGCAGATGCATTTCCAGCCTTACAGTCCCCCCCCCCAATTGGGGGAGGGGAGTGTGTGGGCCTCCGGCTACCTGCACTCACCCGACGAAACGCCGAAGTTTGTTAGACTTCTACTTCACGCCGGTATTCTGTGAGGTCGTGGTACTCGTTTTTCGTCGAGCCGGCCCATTCATGCCACAACCAAAACCAATGCGTATAAATATAATAAACCCAATATTAAGACCCTACCAGACGGAAGACCTCGATATGGGAGACCCGACGGTCGAGGGTTTCGGTGACAGAGAGAGAAACCGGCAGACGGTGCGGGCCGTATCGAGGAGCACCGCCATCTGCATTTGAGCTCAGAGTGGTCCGTCACGGAGTCCCAGTCGCCTAAGATGTCCTGAGAGGTTAACTGGGATTAACAAATTCGCAGAAACAACTAAAGGAATAATCTCAGTGGGCACACCAACCCACATGTCGGTCAGCTCGTGAGCCAGGTCCAGATATTTTGTTTTGTTATTATTATTAAGTTCTTTCGACCCATTTTTCGCCGAAGACATTTTTTGTGACAAGTGACAGACGTCTTTATGTCCAAGCCAACGATGTAAATCGTATCTAAGTTTTATAAAAAAGCTATTCGTACGAGTTTTCCACCAGGGGATCGAACTCGAGTCTCTTGACTCGAATTCAGATCACCCAACCACTCGGCTATCGTGCTTTTTTTTAGTCTTTGGAAGAAAGAAAAATGTTGATAACTACAAATGTAATGTGATGACGTCCGTGAATGAGTGACGTACGCACCGCTTTTCATAATGCCGCCTGATTATTGTTTCGGGGGTTCCCGGACGGATCGATGTAGAAAACCACTTTTTCTGCGTTATCTCGGGTCTGGGTGTTTGTGGTGACTTTGTTGTTTCCAGTTCTATAAAACAAGTGCTTTAGCTATTTTAACTTAGTTTGTAATGAGAGAAGTGTATGCGATGTTGTCCTTATCTCTACGTATTTACTATTCTTTACTGATATTTGTATTATAAATATGACTCAAGTACATATAGACATGTATGACTCAAGTACAAACAACTGAGTCATAGATGTCTAAGTTATATATTTATGTTTATATTTAAAATAGATCTATGTAAGTATAAACAATATCATGCGTTTGGACAGTAAGATGGCGATTGAAGCTGTCTAGATTTCTGTCTACACCAGTATTGGGAAAATGTAAGAAACTATAATAATATAAATATATTAAAACATCTATCCCAATGTCCGTTTCTTTACAGATACAAAACATCAGGACGACAACGCCATTTACACCTCAATAGTACAATTTTATAAATTTTTTTAAATCATGCTGCATTTTTTGTTATTAAATTGAATAGATTTAAAAAAAAAATCATCTGACCGGCCGGAAATTCTGCCGTAGCGTGGCAACGTGTGTACTTTGTATGTGCAATCGTATTTAATTTAATAACATAAAGTTCAGCATAATTTAAAAATTCAATAAAATTGCACAGTTAAAAAAAATAAAAATACATCTGACGCGGAATAAATTTGTTTGTCAAAAGATGTTTTAAAGAACACGTTTATTTAATAACAATTGCTTTCGCGCTTGAAAATTCACAATATGAATGCAGAGTTATCGTATCCAGAAGTTATTGATTTGGAAGTTGTAAAAACTTTTTATAGATAACGCAAACGCCACTTAAGAGGCGAATGAGATTAAAAATTTCATCAGATGGGAAGTAACACGGCTTGCTGATTACAAAACACCAGGATTCCTCTGGGTCAGTAACACACTCTCCCTTATTTTCTGCCGCCAAGTAGCAGTGTAACGACTGATGTGTTCCGATTGATAGGTATAGGCAGAATTCTTTCATTATTAGAGCAAGCACATGTTTCAACACAATAGCTAAACAGCGTGGCATTGATTTATTTAATACCTCTGACAATCAGTTCAAAAGGTTACTCAGTGATATGCTTTTGAACAGCATTTAGAGTTATATAAAACATCTTCACGCCTTTTTAAATACTGGGGTAGACAGAAAGTAAGTCCTGTCGACCTACCTTTCTCCGGACATTTTTGGGATCTCGTGACAGGTGGCGAGTCTATCGCCGTCTTTATGTCCAAGCCAACAATATAAATCGTACATAAGTTTTGATAAAACCCATTGGTACGAGCCTGCCACCTGGGGATATATATTTATTATATATTGAATATTACATATTCCATCTGTTTATTTGTATATTGCCACATTATAATAAAAACACATAATTATTTATTTTAAAATACTAGCAATGTCAAATAAAATTACTAGTATACTTTTTTTTATTTTTTTTTTTAACATTATAAGCTAGCGTTTAACTACAATCCCACCTGATGGTAAGTGGCGATGTAGTTTTTGTTGGTAGGCACACTAGCTTAGAAAAAGACTATTCACTCTTCTCTTGAAGACACCCACATTGTAATCGGACGGAAAGACTGATGCAGGCAAATTATTCCAGTCCTTTGCTGTACGCATTATGAACGACGAAGCAAAACGCTTCGTCCGAATGCAGGGTATATCGACAACAAAAGGATGGAGACCCGCCGTGCGTCTTGTTGTCCGATGATGGAAAGGGGAAGGGGGAATTAACTCATGTAATTCCTTCGCACACTCACCAAAATGTAACCTGTAGAACACCGAGAGACTGGCCACGCGACGTCTGTGTTCGAGACTGGACAAATTGGTAGTAACCAAGTCAGGATCACCGATTAGCCGCTTGGCCCGTCCCTCCACAGAATCCAAGGCTGCCAGTTGATATTTAGGAGCTCCAGCCCATATGTGGCAGCAGTACTCTACAGCCGACCGGACCTGAGCTTTATATAGGGTCAGAAGCTGTCCCGGAGTAAAGTAACGCCGCACTTTTGCAAGAACTCCCAATCTCCTTGCAGCGGCTTTAGCCTTAGACTCAATGAACCGCCCAAAGTTAAGGTTTGACGTGATTTCGACTCCTAGTAACTGGAGGCGGTCGGTGTATTCCAGAGATACATTCTGAAATTTAGGAGCCAAGGTGAACTGGCTCCTTTAGGCGGAGAACAGACACGCTTGCGTTTTGGTGGCATTGAATCTCACAAGATTGGTATTGCCCCAGTTGGAAACTGCCTGTAATGTAAGATTCATACGCTCTACCATGGCCTCCCGAGCAGACTGTACTTGATCCTGTCTGGACTGAACACGCGCCAGATATCTCTCCACAACTGTGCTGTCATCTGCATACCCAAAGAGACCGGGCTCGAGCAGGTCGTTTATGTGCAGCAGAAAGAGAGTTGCGGACAGAACAGACCCTTGAGGAACTCCGGCATTAATCGCCATAGCCTCCGATGAGCAGCCGTCAATAACGACTCGCAAAGACCGTTCCCGCAAAAAGTCTTCTATCCAGGCTATCAGTCCAAGGGATATACTATATGAAGGAAGCTTATTGATAAGGCTAGCATGCCAGACCCTGTCAAAAGCCTTCGAGACATCGAGCGAAACCGCGAGTGCTTCACCACTGTTCTCGAGGGCCTCACCCCATAGATGTGTGACATACACTAGAAGGTCCCCAGTCGACCGATTTCGGCGAAACCCGTACTGTCGATCGCTAAGGAGATCGTTATGTTCTAGGTATGCCGAGAGGTGCGAGTTCAATATACGCTCCATAATCTTACAGAGTATGGAGGTAATTGAAATAGGTCGATAATTGACTGGGTCAACACGGCTACCTTTTTTGGGCACGGGCTGCACGTTAGCAAGCTTCCAGGATTTGGGAACTATTCCAGTCTTCAAGGAGAGGCGATACAAGCGTGTCAGAATAGGAGACAACTCGGGTGCACAGGTCTTAAGCACTATGGCTAGAATACCATCAGGTCCACTGGCTTTGTTCACGTCCAGATGTCGCAACGTTTTGAGGACCTCTTTGTTAGTGATGTGGACCTCTGACATTGAAGTACCACAGGGAGGTAGGGAAGTTGGAACTGCGTTGCTTGTGTCCAGACGTGAGTTGCTGGCAAAGAGATTCGCGAACAGTTCTGCCTTCTCTTTTGCCGCATGAGCCAATGTCCCGTCGGGCTTAATCAGCGGAGGCAGTGAAGGTTTACAAAAACTCGCCTCGACCGCCTTGGCAAGAGACCAAAAAGCTCTACTGCCAGATGGTTGAGCAGAGAGCTTCGTGCCAATATGCCTAATGCGGTCGAAACGAGCCTTCCGCAACACCTTTTGTAAGTCTTGGCGGCTAGATTAAAGGCTCTCTTCTTGGATCTGACATCCGGAGTTTTACGGTTTCAAGCGTCAACCCATGAGAGGTACGCCAAATGTTTAAGGTTTTCGGCTTGGGAACATTCGGCGCTGAACCATGGGCGAGCTTTGCCACCAACGGGTACATCAGCAAAAGGAATAAAATATTCCATAGCTAAACATACCACGTCAGTTATAGCAACCGCGCATCTCGATGGATCTCCGGAAGAGAAGCAGACCTGCCGCCAAGGATAAGATGCAAAGAAGTGTCGCATCTCATCCCAATCTGTCTTGTATCGCCATACTCGCCTAGTACCATGTGGGTCGAGGTCTGTTGGCGTGTAAGACGATACAGATTTCACCAGACAGTGATCAGAGGTTCCTAGTGGAGAAGCCACCTCTACCTCATATCTGTCAGGATCAGTGGTCAGCAGGAGGTCTAGACAATTGGCTGTATGACCTTCAACGTCTGGCACCCTAGTAGCTTGCTTTACCATCTGGGAGAGGTTTAGCGATAAGGCGAAATTCCTCATTTCCCTCCCAGCATGGTCAGTCTTCTGGTATGGGAACAGCCAATCCTGGTGAGAGGCATTAAAGTCTCCCAGAAAGACTAATTGTGCGGAGGGGTACCGATGCTGGGCCAAATCAGCGGCCTCACTTAGATATTCGAATAACCGAGTTGGTCCTGGTCACCGCTGTGCGAACGGTAAACACATGCATAAACGATCTTATCGTCACCTGTGTCCACCAACACCCAAATGGTTGAAAAAGTGGGGTCTTCAAGGTGACGGAGACGCTGGCAGCAGATGTCATTGCTGACGTACACACAGACTCCGGCACGAAGGTAAAAGTTGTGCGCCAGCGAGAACCCTGGGTAGTCAAGGTACGCCACATCTAACGGACATCCAATTTGCGTCTCCGTCAGAAAAAGTAGGTGCGGCTTCTCAGTCTCAAGATGGTGATGGACTGCGTTGAGATTTGAGTGCAATCCTCGGATGATAGAGAGGTGCACTTTCAAGGAGAGGACGTGCAACCGCTGTTTAACCTTACTTTTCTTTTTGGTACTTTTCATAAATGATAAGGAGTGAAAAGGGAAGGAAGATGGCAGTTGAACGAGGCGTTGCTTTGATGACGGGGACGCCCGAACCCCCCCAGAGATCGCCATCGGGTCCTCTCACCCGGTCGCTAACCGGCACGATGGAGCCACCTTGGGATTTTTCGCTAGTTGGCGGGGCAGCCTTTCATGAGTAGCTAGTTCACTAATTGGGCCCCCTACTACCTGCGGTCGGCCAGCGGAGCACCGTGCTTCGGATCCCGCTACCCTCCTCAATCAAGCACCCGACACAGCAAAAGTTGACGTGTCGTACCCGGTTCACATATGCAACGCAACTGTTCAGACCCAACTTCCATAAGGCTTCACCAAGCATCTTGCCGGAACACGACCGAAGTCACTTGGCGGCAAGGCTTAAATATAATTATTTATTATATTTATTTTATTTTATTACTTGTTGACCATTAATTAATATAATACTGTAATGTTTGTTGTTTAATAAAATCACGGTTTACCGGAACAAGCACTCGATACCCGAGTGTTTAGGTAATCGGAATTAGAGTCAAAAGACCCGAATTCGATCCCCACGGCTCGTTCGGTGTGCGATATATATCGTTGGCTTAGACATAAACAGCGACGGGCTTGACCAAACATGCCTTCGGTTAAAGGTGAGTCGAAGGACTTAACTTTCCAGACCTCTATCTACCCCTGTATCGGAAATCGCGTAAAGATATTTTATTAGTACATCCACCGTCAGTATTGCGAATAGCGTAAAGATAAAAGAATCAAACCTAGCATTACATTATGCCATAAAATAAAACAAATAACGTTCTTCCCAAGCTTTTATTTACACATTAAAAGTCTTGATTTAAAAACTCGTTGTACTCCTTTTCGAGAGCTTTAAAAGCTCCACCTGCGGTCAACAGCACGTTTTGCTTCTTCAAATTGACTATGAGGGAGTTTTGCTTCTCTATGCAACTGGTTAGGTGTCTGCAACGCGTTTGGAGTCGACTGATGGAAGATTGATGGGAAGCCGAGAGGTTACGTGAGGAGTCGCGCAATTCCTAAAGTGGAAAAGTAAATATATTATATACGACCTCCGTGGACGAGTGGCGTCACCGTCGCACCGGTTTTCAAGGTGTCGCCAGCTCTGAGGTTCCGGGTTCGATTCCCGGACGGGTCAATGTAGAAAACAACTGTTTCTACATCTGTGCCTCGGGTGTGGGTGTTTGTGGTAGCTTCGTTGTGTCTGATACCATAACAAGTGCTTAAGCTGCTTACTTCGGGATCAGAGCCATATATGTGATGCTCCCTAAGTATATTAATATATAAAATAAAATAAATAAAAAATCTTCACGCAATTCCCAATACAGGGGTAGACAGAGGTCAAGTCTAGACAATTAAGTCCCTTTGACCCACCTTCCACCGAAGATATTTTCAGGACAACGTGACAGGTGGTGAGCCTGTCACCGTCTATTATGTCCAAGCCAACGATAAAATTCGTACATAAGTTTTTGAAAAACTCATTGGTACTGCCACCTGGGGATCGAACTCGGGTCTCTCGACTCGAAATTCCGACCACCCAACAACTCGGCTATCGTGACTTCATATATAAAATTAATATATAATGAGTGAAATTTATAAATAATACATAATTAGTGAAGACCAGATGGCGAAGATACACAGCACAGAACACAGAAGTTACGGCGCGAGAGTTATAAGGTGGATCAAACTTACTTTCGAAGACTTGACCAACAGATTGTTCGAAGAGGTGAGGGTCATCAGTACTCGGATACTTGGACGTACTTGTATGAAAACAATGCTAAATTTGAAAGAATCGAAGAGGTATGTAAAGATCGTGACATTTGGGGTTCTGTTCTTTCTGTCTACCCTATGCGTGAAGTTATAATAATAATAATAAAAGAAGTAGGAATCAAAACGGTGCCTTAAGGTTTATTTGATAGACTATTAACGTTCTTTTGTGATCTTCATGCGGCCAGCATTGTTTGATCAATGGACAACAAAAGAAAACAATTTTCCGAAAACATTTATATTGTTTTAATAAGTATCATAATATTTCCAAAATTTACAGCAAACCGTCTTACACGGATACTGTCATCCCCGCATCATAGTATCATCTATGGCAACATAAAATGCTTGCATTCCATTGTTACGTAAATAGATTGTTAACAGTCGCTTTTAATGAAGAAAACTATTTAAAGGAACTTAAATCAATAAAAAGCAGAAACAAATAATTAAATGGTTTCAGTATGTGATAAAAATATAAATACCATATTTGCGGGTAGTTTGACCTACATATGTGCATTATCTGATAAAATTGTCAAAACTCTTAGACGAAATGGCGTTTGCGTCGCATTCAAGACAGGCAATTCACGAGTTTTTCACTGCTGAATGAACCAACAAACGTAGAGACGTTTGTTGGTTCATTCAGCAGTGCAAGACGTCCTCTCACCTCTTTTGAATACTTTTCGGGTAGATTGATGACGCAATCGGCGGTTGTCGGCCTATTGCGACCCTCGAGGATATAAAAGACTGCTCGATTGACTCATTTCTCACACGACAACGTTCAATGACATCCTGCGAACGGGGTACTTCCCCACAGCGTGGAAACTGGAGCGTATATTATGCTCCCCAAAACCAAGGAAGAACTGCCCTAGAGGCGTCGAGCTACCGGCCTATTTCACTGCTACCCAGCATCTCGAAGGTGTGCGAGAAGATCCTTCTGCAGCGCATACGTCCATACTTGAAGCTAAGGACGGAATAGTTTAGGGCCAAACATTCAACAACCCTCCAGCTCACGCGGGTACTGCGCTATGCCACGGTCGGTCGCAAGAAGCACGAAACAACTGCCACCGTGTTTCTGGACATGGAGAAGGCATTCGACCGGGTGTGGCACAACGGTCTTCTGCTGAAACTAATCAGGAAGGGGATCCCTCGCCGCTACATAAAGGTGGTGGCCTCATTCCTTGAAGACAGGAGGTTGCAGGTGGCCGTACAAGGAGCGTCGTCCCAGCCTCGTCTCAGCCTCGCCCCATCACCGCCGGAGTTCCACAAGGAAACTCCTCTTCACCGACAACATAACCTAACGACCTAACCCTGATCACTCCCAGCTTACGCTGTACGCCGAAGACGCGGCGTACTTAACCAGGTCCATGAACATAGCACATACAGTGGCTAAAATGCAAAGTAACTTGGACTTAATATCCAAATGGCTCATAGACTGGAGGTAGTCGGTGAACGTCGGCAAAACGCAGGCCATACTCCTGGGACACAACTTAAGATTGCCATCAGGACTGAAACTACGAGGACAGGACAGAGCTTGGTCGAGTACGGTACGGACCATCGACCGCAGACTCAGCCTCGTCCACCAACTCAAGGACACAATGGCAAAGGCTAGATCCACCAGAGCTCTCCTGGGGCCCATTTTCAGGTCCTGCTTGCCCCTGAAGGCAAAACTTGGAGTCTATTAGACATACGTGCGCGCCAGGCCGACTTACGCCGCGCCGGCATTGTTCGCACTAATTAACGCCACATCAAGGAAGTACCTGCTAGCTCCAGAGGACTCTACCCTGCAATCCATCTTCGGCACGCACGGAACGCCACCATCAGGCGGGACCTGAAACTGGAAAAGCTCAAGGAATTCATAAGGCGCGTCGCCTCGACTATGTTCGAGCATACAGACGCCTCTCAGGAACACCTCATGAACATCGCTCCGCTACACGCTCGTCCCCACGAGGGCAAGACGCTCAGGGAGCTAGCGGCGAAGACGGAGGACGACCTGAGCTCTGCGAAGAGACAGAACACCCAGACGACCAAAGTCACGCCCTGAGTCCACCAAAACAGCAACAACCACACACAGGGAGGAGGTCCAGAGGCCAGCCCAACGAGGGAGGGCCCCGGGTAACCCGGTGGGAAGATCTTGACTGTGCTCGAACGCTCGAGGGCGGTCAACGAAGCCATCGGTCTGCATGACTAAACCCCTAAACCCATTCATATTGATGGGTGGCGTAAGGACACTACTGAGGGAGGCATAGCCTCGGACAGTCGCCCCGACTAACAAGTCGGAGACGAAGACCTCGTCATTTCTCACTCTGCGGTCGCTCATCGTGGTGTCTACACGCTAGATAAACACGTGTCGCGTTTTCAGTGTTGGTATGTTACCTGGTTTGAGTATAGTGGTGATGGTGCAACCAGTAGAAGTAATGTATGCATCTGTGGGAGGGAGGGTGGTGCTCTTCTTCCCTTCGGACCAGGTAACATATACCTTTTATGTTTTTTACATGCGGTATGGTGGGATGTTATTATTTAATAAAAACTTTATGTAATGAGTTTCCGCTCTGTTCCCACACTGTTCGAGGTAAACGTTGCAAAAAACCTTCGGCACTCCTTACCACGCTTGCCGTGGATTACTGCATATCAGGGAATTACTTTCCGATCTTGATGCCGTCTACCTTAAGCCGGCAAATCCAGCCTTGCTTTTTCTTATCGAGACACAAATATTCTCTCCGTTGGATATACCTCATATCTTTTATATTCGGCGTACAAGCTGGAACATTCCTTTGTGCCACGGGTCGGGGTTTGTGTATACGTTAGAGAGAAATGTTCTCAACGCCTCGGCAGCCTTGAAGGTAGGGACCTGTCCACCCTTTGGCTACGCATAGACAGCGACGACCTCCCACGCGTCTATGGGTGCCGCTATAGGTCCCACAGCGGTAATACCGAAACTATTCGAATCATCGACCACATCCAAATGGCTGTGGATTCCGTGCTACAGCAGATCCGATCCGCAGAGGTCGTGGTACTCGGCGACCTCAATGCCCACCGATGTCGAATGCCGAATGATGGCACGGTTTTCTTTTTGATGACAGAGGGAACTCATCGCCGAGCATCCCGTGCAGTGAGTGCTCTACGCCGGGCATCCGGTTTCTTCAGAGCGCAGTGCACAAAGCACTCCTCACCCTGGACATCCAAAAGTCGAATGTGCCCGATCGAATCCCCCCTACTGTGTTGAGAATGTGGGCTTCAGAGTTGGCACCGGTTCTAACGTGTCTTTTCCGATACACCTACTCTTTAGACGTCGTACCGAAGGAACGGAAGACAACTTTGGTTCACCCGATCCCTAAGAAAGGCGACTACTCAATTCCATACAGCTACAGACCGATCACCAAAGCGCTTCTCTCGAAGCATCCTTCATATGCGCTTCCTGAGAAATTTTGCAATTGGGTTACTAGTTTTTTCACTGACCAGTGCATCAAGGTCGTAGTTGACGATGCATGCTCGGACTTCAAGTCTGGTGTCCCACAAGGCTGTGTGCTATCGCCAACCCTATTTCTTCTGCATATTAATGACTTGTTACAAATTAGTAACATTCATTGCTATGCAGACGACAGCACTGGTGATGCCCTATACACCGGCCGTGCCAATATTTCTCGGGAACGACGAGTACCGGAACAAACTTGTGTCTGATGTTGAGTGTCTGAAGTTTGTTAGACAAAATCTCGGACTGGGGCCGATTGAACCACAAAAAGAAATTTTCGTGATGTCTCCTCAGTTTGAGAGCACTCGCCTAGTTGCCTCAGGCAGCATCGGGATCCTTGGCGGCGACATATCAAGCAACGATAAGTTTCAAGGTCACTTAGAAGGGAAGGCAAAATTGGCCTCTAAAAAGCATAGCGTGCTCAGTAGAGCACGACAGTACTTCATGCCTAACCTAACCTAACCTACCGCTTACAACTTTATATGGCGCAGGAATTTTCTGCCACGCACATGCGTCTTATGAATGTGCTGTCGTCAGAGGTTTTTCCGAACCGATATGACTTAGCAACGCTAGTTCATCTGCTATACCTCGTCAGTGCGCTCTACAGCTATTTACGATATTTTACGACACCAAAAATTTAGATCATTAATAAAAGTATTTTGTATTCGCTCAGAACGGTTTTTACAAATGATATGAGACCATATAGTGCTTGCATACTCAAGAGTACTTCTGACATATGCACAATAAACTGCCTTAATTACCGATATATCTGGAAAGGGTTTACAAACCCGTAAATTGAAACCGAGAGAAAAGCCTTGTTTGCTACGTTATTATAATGATCAAACATTGTCTATTTTTTTTTTTATCAAAATAGATATCCAACTCTCTAACCACGGTTACTCTTTTTATAGGTTTCCTAAACAAATAATATAATTGGTTTAGCTTCACGTGTGAAAGAAACGCACTCACTCAGTATGCTGTTAAATGATCAAGATCTTTTTGCAAACGTTCAAAGTGGCGTGACTTTGCTTTTATCATAAATTTTACGAAAATTTTTCTTGTCATCGGCATACATGAGGTAAATAGAACTAGCCTCCTAAATCGTATAAACAAGCATTATACAACAGAAGTCCTTGTGGTACTCCAGTAGGGATATTAATGAAGTCAAAACGAAATACACGTAGAACTACCGCATGAGAGCTACATGTGAGGCATTGACTGCACCCAACGCAGTAAATCACCATATATTCCGAGGTTTTGAAGTATATTTGATGGATGTTGTGATCTAAACGATCAAAAGCCTTTTCGAAATCTGTATAAATTACAACGAATTGACCACCAATTTCCATAAAAGTTAAAACAAAGTTAGAGAAACATGTTAGTTTAGATGCAGACGAACGTTTTTTCAAGAAGCCATGTTGTTTATTGGGTATAGATTGGGATATGGTAACATAAATTTCGTTATAAATTACGCATTCAAATACGTTGCCCGTTTTTAAAATTGATATACCTACGAGTAAATAACTTTCAATTAGCAACTTGGAACCCTTTGTGAACTGGGATGATATAAAATAATCCAGTGTCGGAAAACGACATCATGTCAAGGACCAGGAGAGAAGAATAGATATATTTAAAATGTACCTTCTCTGCCATCCGAGCGGTTTCTAATTGCTGCTTCAATGTGGCGATTGCTTCCTCCTGCGCGGCGCACCGAGCTTCCAAAGCGGCGTTTTTGCTTCGGACTTGCTTCGCTTCCGTAGTCAGTCTGTCCGTTGCGCTTCGTTGCTCTTTGTATAGACGATCTTTCTCCTTTAAGTGTACAAAATTGATACGAGTGACGGTTACCGCATGGTTACGGGGTAGTATACCCGTAACCATGCGGTATATATATTTCGGGAGACCCGATTTCGATTCCCAAGAAAGAATTTTTGTATTAAGGAGTTTTTGTACAATATGAAGTTTTTTAAGTTATGCACAATTTGTACAATTAGGACACAAGGACGGCTACAGGCAGACCACCTATCACGTTGTCCAAAAATATACTCTAGTGAAATTGTGGGGCGTCGTGACTAAATTACCTAGGCTTCTCAGTAACTCAATATTGAATTGTGGTAAAGGGCATATTTATTATTTATCAATCAGATCAATTCAGTATCATCATCACAGCGCCCTATGAAAGTACACTGCAGGAGAAAGGCCTTTCCTGCAAGTTAGTTTTCGGCATAATCGCCACACTTGACAAGCGGATTGGCGATCACAGTATCAGATACATTGCATCGTAGACGCTGCTGCCTGTCACCGCTCTGCTGATGCCGGGGTGAAGACAGTGTCAAAAGAAGACACTTGAGAGACAACAGAAGTTCTTTAAATAGAATCCTCTGCTTTACTTGCTCACATTATAATAGAATTCTAAGTATTCAATTTATTACTTAAAAAGGTCACGAAAAACGAGTGGTAGGGTGATCGGAATTCGTGTCAAGAGACCAGAGTTCGATCCCCCGGCGGCAGGCTCGTAGCAATAGGTTTTTCCAAACCTTATCTACGATTTATATCGTTGGCCAGAAAATAAAGACGGCGACAACCTCCTGTCACGTTGAAATATAGGTCTAAAGATGTTAATTGTCTAGACCAATGTGCTTTGACCCAGTATTGGGAAAGGCGTGAAGATATTTTCAACTACCGCAATGTAACGTACGAGTTGTCCATTAGCAAATATACAATTCCCTTCAAATGTCAGTTCTACTCACATCAAGTTTGTTCTGCAGCGTGAGACATTTGGCCCTGGCGTCGGCAGCATCAGCTCGCGTGGTATTCACCTTGTTCCTCAAGGTCAGTCTCTCGCTTTCCAGCTCGGCGAATTGCGACAGGTGACCCTCGCACTGCTGCCTCTGGAAATTGCAGTGCAAGCCAATTAAATCTTACGTAACACCATGAACAGACACCAGATTACAGATTAAAGTCACGTTAGCCCTGTGGTTGGGTGGTCGGAATTTCGAGTCAAGAGAACCCGAGTTTGATCCCCAGGTGGCAGGCTGGAAAACCCATAGGTCGTACCAACAGGCAGGTTGGTACAACCAATGGGTTTTTCAAAAACTTATGTACGAATTATATCGTTGGCTTGGTCATAAAGACGGAGATGGGCTCACCACCTGTCATGTTGTCCCAAAAATATCTTCGGTGGAAGGTGGGTCAAGGGGACTTAATTGTCTAGACAAGACCTCTGTCTACCCCTGTATTGGGAATTGCGTGAAGATATTTTCAACTACCGCAATGCCAGCTGAGTTGTCCATTAGCAAATATACACCCTTCAAATGTCAGTTCTACTCCACATCAAGTTTGTTCTGCAGCGTGAGACATTTGCCCTGGCGTCGGCAGCATCAGCTCGCGCGGTATTCACCTTGTTCTCACACGCCCCTCGCTTTCCAGCTCGGCGAATTGCGCCAGATGACCTCGCACTGCTGCTCTGGAAATTGCAGTGCAAGCCAATTAAATCTTACGTAACACCATGAACAGACACCAGATTACAGATTAAAGTCACGTTAGCCCTGTGGTTGGGTGGTCGGAATTTCGAGTCAAGAGAACCCGAGTTTGATCCCCAGGTGGTAGGTTGAACCCATAGGTCGTACCAACAGGCAGGTTGGTACAACCAATGGGTTTTTCAAAAACTTATGTACGAATTATATCGTTGGCTTGGACATAAAGACGGAGATGGGCTCACCACCTGTCATGTTGTCCCAAAAATATCTTCGGTGGAAGGTGGGTCAAGGGGACTTAATTGTCTAGACAAGACCTCTGTCTACAGGGGTAGTATTGGGGATTGCGTGAAGATATTTATTTATTTATTATTTATCAATCAGATCAATTCAGTATCATCATCACAGCGCCCTATGAAAGTCCACTGCAGGAGAAAGGCCTTCCTGCAAGTTAGTTTTCGGCATAATCGCCACACTTGACAAGCGGATTGGCGATCACAGTATCAGATACATTGCATCGTAGACGCTGCTGCCCGTCACCGCTCTGCTGATGCCGGGGTGAAGACAGTGTCAAAAGAAGGCACTTGAGAGACAACAGAAGTTCTTTAAATAGAATCCTCTGCTTTACTTGCTCATATTATAATAGAATTCTAAGTATTCAATTTATTACTTAAAAGGTCACGAAAAACGAGTGGTAGGGTGATCGGAATTTCGAGTCAAGAGAACCTGAGTTTGATCCCCAGGTGGCAGGCTGGAAAACCCATAGGTCGTACCAACAGGCAGGTTGGTACAACCAATGGGTTTTTCAAAACTTATGTACGAATTATATCGTTGGCCAGAAAATAAAGACGGCGACAACCTCCTGTCACGTTGAAATATAGGTCTAAAGATGTTAATTGTCTAGACAAGACCTCTGTCTACAGGGGTAGTATTGGGGATTGCGTGAAGATATTTATTTATTTATTATTATTTATTTACAAATAATACAGTAATAATAGTGCTATTTGGCAATTTAAATGATTAAGTGGGCAACATTGCACATTTACAAAATATATATCAAGTTTGTCCACATATGCCAGTCCCATGTCTAGCAGTAGGATACTATGTTATGGTATGTATGTTTATTGCACCATTGGCTTTAGCACTAACACGGCGATAGGCTCACCACCTGTCACATTGTCCACCATTTCTGTGAAAGTTGGGTCGAAAGAACTTCTAGTCTAGACATCTGTCTACCCTTGTCTTGGGAAAATGAGAGAAGATAACAAAAACAATACCTTCTTCTCCATTACACTTTGCATCTTATTCAGCTGCTCCTGCATTAGTTTAACTTTAGCCGATAAGAACTTGCAAACCCTCTGCACGGTTAAATTCTCTGAAAAATAGAGATTTTTTTTAAATTTAATGCATATTTTTTTATTATATTAAACTGAAATTCATTATTATAAAGCAGTTATTATGTAATTCCGCATGCAAAATATTTTTCATGTAAAAGAGATAAATATCTCCACCTTTTTCCCTAAACTGGGGTAGCCAGTAGAGTAGGTCGTTTCGACCCGCCTTTCATTGAAGACTATTTGGGACAATGTGGCCGGTGGGTAGCCAGTCTCCGTCTTCATGTCGATATAAATCGACATAAGTTTTAAAAAACTCTTTGGTACAAGCCTACCACCTGGGGATCAAACTTGGGTCTCTCGAATCACATTCCAATCACCTAACAAGTCAGCTATCATTAGTGTATCGGTATTATCCACATTTACATTGGCATATTAGTACGACTTCTATATGGAGTATGACTAATATGGATTTCTGTATGGTATCTGTGTGCTGATTTCAACCATTTTGGTATGATTGAGTAACCACAATAAATTAATTGGTGCAATAGAATAGCAGCAAGTAGGAAGTGGTATAGGAGAGCAAGACAAAATTCTCTATCAATATAACTCTAACAACTGACTAACATTACTGTGGTTAGAATTTGAGGATAAATGTGATAACAAGTAGAATAACAAAGCATATATAAGGATGACAAAATACAGTGTAGTGTATATCCTCCTATAAATAATTAAAATCATCTATAAATTTATATAAAACATGATATAGTCTTGATTGTTTAGAATTTAAATATTCAATCACACCATATGTTGTGTTTTTAATAATAATCTATAAATAATTATAGATTGTTATTAAACCATTAATCAACCAATCTATAATAAGTAATGCCAGTGCTATTTGGCAGCAGAAATGAAAGTCGGGAACAATGTACATTTACAAAATATATAAGGTTTGTTCAAACCCACCATTTACTCCATCTATCAAAGTTGACTGTTAGAATAGAATGCATTAAATAAACTACAGACAACTTCTTGGTAGAGGAGTTTAGACCTACTGGGACTACTTAGATTCAAGTGTTGTTGTGATGTATGTGGAATGTTTGAGGATTCAGATGAAGTTTTTAAATAGATTGATTCATACATAGATAGGGACATAAGTAATGATAGCCGAGTTTTTGGTGGTCGAATTTCGAGTCAAGAGAACCCGAGTTTGATCCCCAGGTGTCAGTACAATGAGTTTTTCAAAAAAAAAAAAACTTATGTACGAATTATATCGTTGGCTTGGTCATAAAGACGGAGATGGCTCACCACCTGTCATGTTGTCCCAAAAATATCTTCGGTGGAAGGTGGGTCAAGGGGACTTAATTGTCTAGACAAGACCTCTGTCTACCCCTGTATTGGGGATTGCGTGAAGATATTTTCAACTACCGCAATGTAACGTACGAGTTGTCCATTAGCAAATATACAATTCCTTCAAATGTCAGTTCTACTCACATCAAGTTTGTTCTGCAGCGTGAGACATTTGGCCCTGGCGTCGGCAGCATCAGCTCGCGTGGTATTCACCTTGTTCCTCAAGGTCAGTCTCTCGCTTTCCAGCTCGGCGAATTGCGACAGGTGACCCTCGCACTGCTGCCTCTGAAAAATAGAGATTTTTAAATTTAATGCATATTTTTTTATTATATTAAACTGAAATTCATTATTATAAAGCAGTTATTATGTAATTCCGCATGCAAAATATTTTTCATGTAAAAGAGATAAATATCTCCACCTTTTTCCCTAAACTGGGGTAGCCAGTAGAGTAGGTCGTTTCGACCCGCCTTTCATTGAAGACTATTTGGGACAATGTGGCCGGTGGGTAGCCAGTCTCCGTCTTCATGTCGATATAAATCGACATAAGTTTTAAAAAACTCTTTGGTACGAGCCTACCACCTGGGGATCAAACTTGGGTCTATCGAATCACATTCCAATCACCTAACAAGTCAGCTATCATTAGTGTATCGGTATTATCCACATTTACATTGGCATATTAGTACGACTTCTATATGGAGTATGACTAATTTGGATTTCTGTATGGTATCTGTGTGCTGATTTCAACCATTTTGGTATGATTGAGTAACCACAATAAATTAATTGGTGCAATAGAATAGCAGCAAGTAGGAAGTGGTATAGGAGAGCAAGACAAAATTCTCTATCAATATAACTCTAACAACTGACTAACATTACTGTGGTTAGAATTTGAGGATAAATGTGATAACAAGTAGAATAACAAAGCATATATAAGGATGACAAAATACAGTGTAGTGTATATCCTCCTATAAATAATTTAAAATCATCTATAAATTTATATAAAACATGATATAGTCTTGATTGTTTAGAATTTAAATATTCAATCACAATTTACATGTTGTGTTTTTAATAACAATCTATAAATAATTATAGATTGTTATTAAAACCATTAATCAACCAATCTATAATAAGTAATGCCAGTGCTATTTGGCAGCAGAAATGAAAGTCGGGAACAATGTACATTTACAAATATATAAGGTTTGTTCAAACCCACCATTTACTCCATCTATCAAAGTTGACTGTTAGAATAGAATGCATTAAATAAACTACAGACAACTTCTTGGTAGAGGAGTTTAGACCTACTGGGACTACTTAGATTCAAGTGTTGTTGTGATGTATGTGGAATGTTTGAGGATTCAGATGGAAGTTTTTTTTTAAATAGATTGATTCATACATAGATAGGGACATAAGTAATGATAGCCGAGTTTTTGGGTGGTCAGAATTTCGAGTCGAGAGACCCGAGTTTGATCCCCAGGTGTCAGTACAATGAGTTTTTCAAAAAAAAAAAAACTTATGTACGAATTTCATCGTTGGCTTGGACATAAAGGCGGCGACGGGCTCACCACCTGTCACGTTGTCCCGAAAATATCTTCGGTGGAAGGTGGGTCAAAGGGACTTAATTGTCTAGACTTGACCTCTGTCTACCCCTGTATTGGGAATTGCGTGAAGATATATATAGATATTTATTCATAATAGGTTGTTGCATTTTTGTACAAGAGTGTTTGTAAATACCTTGTACACTGAAGTTTACATAGAAAAGGTCATTAAAGATGTGTAATTTGATTTAAACTCTACCACAGTAACCATTACTGTTGTCTGAGAAATTATATTGCTCCATCTCCTCTCTACAAAGATTGCAACTTCTAACAACAGACATAGCACACAAAGAAGCATATGTTCTTCTCTTCTTTGTGGCAAACCTTAGGGAATATACAATAACAATACTTTTAGCAGTAGACTCTTTGACAGTCTGTAAAGATGTGAATAAAAATATACCTGCATATTATGTGTATGTATATGATAACAGACTATAAACACATGCTAGATTTTAACCCATAACCAGCTCACCCTACATTAACTAAAAGTTCTTCTTCTTTACAGCCTATCAAGATTCCACTGCTGAACAAAGGCCTCCCCCAAAGTAAAAGTTACTTAAAATACAAATTAACTGGTACAATAAAATAATATATATTCACCTTTCAGAAATGATTGTGGCAGAATGTTGTCTTTAACATTAATAGAAACAAATGCATACAGGAATTCTAAATCATCAGTCATTTTATGATTTTCATGATGCATACAATTGTAACATATGCCTTGCTGTAAGGATTCATTATCATTGTTACTTTTTGTAAGTGAATCAGAATAATGGTTCTGTTCCTTATCATCCGCTGTATTTATATTGTCCACTTTAAATGTTTTATTACTAACGAATTTCGAGCGATGTTTTACGTTTTTGTGGCTATCTGCGCTGTTTTGAGTCGAACTTTTTGTGGAATTACAACTATGACTTTTTGATATTCTTGGTGAGGGAGTTATTCTTAGATTTTGTGAGACGTTCGAAGAAATATCTTGTTTATGCTGAAATTTAAATTCGTTTAATAAATATGACAATGCAGTATATACTTCATTTAAAGCTTTATTTAGGTACCATAAGTTGTTCTATTTCCTTCATTAGGCTTTCAGTTTTCATTTCTAACTGCTTGTTGAGTTTTTAAATTCGTTTTCTCGTGCTAAAATATCCAGGGAATCCATTTTATACGATATTTATTCGGTGAAGTTTGCAAATTATGTTTCAAGATTTTGTGATTCCTTGAATTAGTTCATAATATAGCAAGTCAAAAAGTATTATTTTGTTGTAAACTGTATAGAGTACATTAATAGTTATAAATTGAATTTGATTTTGCTTTTGATTATATTGTACACGAACTGACTGTTGATATACCATAGTAACGTTTCTAATCAAAACATAACCATTTCCAGGTATACATATATATAATAATCAGACACTCCCTATTTTAACTGTAATGTCATAAACTAGTACATATACGAATTAGAAAAAATTAAAATAAACTTTATTTAACTTATTAACGGCTAAGTATAAACAATGTTAAGCTAGGTCCTGAATTCTTTATGTGCTATAATCTATGCGTGACAGTTAACGCTATAGTGCTGCAATCTAGTGTTAAATTTTTTAAAAAACTAATGTCAAAAACAGCTGTGCGCCTACTGTGCGTAAACCAATCAGGACTGATATTCAAATGTCAATTGAACTGAAATAGTATTATTGTTGACGTTTTGCTGTGTTTAACATATGATCTCAAATGAAGAATTCACTTTAAAATATTCATAAATATAGTGCTAGAATCGAAATTTATCTTAAAAAAACTGTTTATATTAAGAAACATTTTTATAACAACGCTGAGAAATAACATAAAACAAGCATGATAATTCATTGTGCAAGCGAGATATAAAATGAGTAAATGAGAAAGATAGAAGTTTACAGACCCGTTTCACTGATTTTCAATCGATTTACAAATGAGAACGTACTTGGCCCAGCTGACATTTTTTAGTCCATGATAGAAGCGAGTGAAGTGTAGACGCTCGCTAAAATACGTCAGAATTGATTCTTGAAAAAGTCACATTTGGACAGCGTTTGCTTGTCCGGATATATTGTGTATAGTGCAATAATGTATTTGAAGAGAAAAAGACACGAGTTTCGTAGTGTTATATTATAGCGTAGGTGTTCCATATTGGAGTTAGACGAATACGCTTGCTGCTAAAAAGGTAATCTTTGTTTTATTTTTAATGTGATACACACAAACATATAAGTTAAGCTCGTAAGGGCCAAAAATCGTATAACAAATTTTTACTCTATCATACCATAACTGCTTCATTCACTTTGTTCCTGCTTTTTAGAAAGTTCGACAGGTTTGAGAATTGTAAGGCGACCATTTTATGTTGACATTGTATCATTATGCCACACTTATATCTCTGCCTGTTTTCTAACTTTATCGGTGTATTTCCTATATAAATCCAATATAGTAAGTTTTAAATTCTAAATTGCGTAATTTACATCCAAGTTTCTACGAGTTATTTGTAGTAAATCTGTACCTAGATAATGTCTGAAGTTCTTGAAATTTGCAAACGTGGTAAATACAATCAGCTGTTTCCGGTGAATCTTAACAGGTAAAAAAAATCAAGGCAGGTTTTACCTAAGGCTTACATCTAACATGTTGCTATCCCTCTTTCGACATTAAAAGTAACGGATCAAGCAAGTATTGTTAGTTGCAAGGTACACAGCTGTTAATGTCTACTTTCAAGTTAACATTCAATTTTGACACTTAACGTTTACCATTTGAGCTTTAAATTTAAGTCCTTCTTTTAAAACAGTTTGTGTCAATACTCTGATTTCAGTCTGCAATCCCTTTAGACCAGTTCAAGGGATGAGCGTAATTTTTATCGATTAATACCGGTTTTGAAATCTTAGTTTTTACTTCGTAATACAAATGTGTTAACGGTTTTGGATTGACCTTTGGAATAATCTTAGACGTTTTTCCTTTTTGCGTCACCGTTAGTATATTCCTAGTTCTAGCCTACATTTTCCATCTTTTAAATTTTTGCGCCATTTTGAAATTATGTCCATTAAAATCGGTATTTCATAAACAGTTATTTTTAACAAAGGAAACGATTTGTCAATAATTATATAGTATGTTATTGAATAACTTTTATTATATGTAAGCAGTTTCAATGGCACTTGGCAGCACAATAGTTATCTACGTGGAAATCATTTACACGTGTCTGTTTATATTTTATAGTAACATTGAAGAGTTAGTATGTTTCGATTTTAATATATTAATACATGACAATGTGATTACTGTTTTTTTTACATATATAATTTCACTTTCGCGTGTTGATTGTTTCTTTGTTTAAAACAGGACTTAATATTTCGGAAAATGATCTCGTACTTCATCGTCGCCATTTTGTGAAACAATGTTTAAGTTTAGGGTTATGAAATGAAATACCGTTGCAAATTTATTTTTGAATTACTAATGCATTGTGTTAACCTTTTATGTAATGCAATGCAAGCAAGTCTATTCTACTGTTGTTCGTTGTTTATTTTTGTTACAATGAGTTACTTGTATTTATATTTATACTTATTAGATATATACCCGTACCCATGAGCTAAGATACACATTTATTAGATATGATAGGTTGGCAAGTACATGATTTAATTACTTCTTATATTTGCCTTTTTCTGTGAAGTATTTCGGTTTGCCTATTAACCATGCAACCTGTAGTCACCTGCAACAGTACTATACAGCATGGTGCTTTCTTGCATGTGTATGTAGTACACGCTTGAATTTAAATTCGTATGTTACGGTATCGCTGTTGTAATAAAAAACTGTTTCGATATTTCATTCATTATTAAATTTAGCGTATCTTTGGTATTTGTACTACTCTCTTTTAATTAGTGTAAAAGTCTACGATTGATTCCGGAGGTTGTACTTCAACTATTATTTCTGTCGATGACGACCACGGCTAGCGCATGGTTCGAACTCAATTATAATTGACCTTTTTACTCATTAATTCCTCCTTAAATTCACACGTACCCATACTTACCATTGTTTTTATAACAGTTAGTCATGGTGTGCAATTTCCTGGATTAGTGATCTTCTTAATATGTGTCACATTCTAAGTAATATGAATAATTGCCAGTTAATAAGTAAGAATTTCATATTTCCTTTTATACAAGTTTTCATTTCTAATGAGGGTCGTCATAATCAAAAAAACAAAGGGTAGTTTTTTGCAGGTCACGAATACGATAAGGGCGTTTCACGTATAACATAATCGAGACAATTTTGTGTGACTCCTTTATATTCGAGATATTGATCTTATCTATATTATATGTAGGTGTTCACGTTGATGGCTATGCTATACTGCGTGGGTGTAGCTCAGATTAGCGTGTTGCGAGAGCCTTTCAAGTCAGGTGAAAACTAACTACAATGCAGCATAAAAATATTACTTTCTTTTCAGTTTATCTTGTAATTTTCTCGTGTCTCAAACAGTTCATACAGTTGAATCACCATTAATATTGATAAGGTTTGTCAGCTTCTTTTTTAAATTGACAATTTTTAATCTGTTTTTAAATGCCCAAATAATTTTGTTTTCTATATTGTACCGATAACATCGGACAAAATCCCTTCACTAGCCTAAATTTAGCTTGCCCTGCGTCTGTAAAGTCGTAGCCCTTTGCAAGAGGTCCGTAACCCCGATGCCAGGGTTTTTTTAAGTCGCTTTGCGGGATCCGTTTTTGTTTTAAAAACTAGTTTTACATGCGTTCCATGAACTCGTATTATTGTAGGGGCTTAAAAATTACTGGAAAGACGCTTAGACTGATTTATATCTTGCTACAGGGATCAAAGTCACTGCCAATAGTTGTCTTTCGATTTTCCGCCTAAACCAAGTCTCTCAATATGTTCATTAAATAAAATAAAATAAATAAATATCTTCACGCAATTCCCAATACGGAGGTGGACAGAGGTCTAGTCTAGACAATTAAATTAACCGAAGATATTTTCGGGACAACGTGACAGGTGGTGAGCACGTCGCCGTCTCAATGTCCAAGCCAATGATAAATTCGTACATAAGTTTTTGAAAAAACCCAATTAGTACGAGCCTGCTATCTGGGGATCGAACTCTCGACTCGATCACCCAACCACTCGGCTATCGTTAAATTATATATTGATTTACAATTATTATGTTAGTCGTATGTTATAATAACTTCTGTTAGCGAGATAATTGCTAATTATTTGTAATTTTAGTATTAATAACGATACCAGCACAGTTCAATGTACCAGGACTTCATAACTAGCTAGAGACAGTATTCCCAGAAAGTAATGTATAATTATTGCGTGCCTCAAAGTAGGTGAAGATATGGTATGAATTAAGTTCGCAGCTAATGAGCGATATTTTAATGAAGAATGTGGGCCAGGGAGGGGCGGGATATTGACCTGTCGGCCCGTCGTGCGGCGTCAACGCATGAACGCCCCCTGACATCCATATACAGCTGAATTTGCGATAACCACCGATTAAGCTCTATTATTATCATTATATCTGTACGCATCTTCTTCCAGAGCGTAGTCAGAGACGATAAATCGCTAAGTTTCACGATCCTTACATCATAGATACATCTATCGCTTCTATCTGATTCATAATTTTCTTTATACTATTACGTCCAGGTAGGTTCGAGTACTCTTGACTTTCTCATAATTGAGCTATTTTTAGAATAAAACGATTTTCGGATTTTATTAAACGATTGTCGGTCACGGGGGGGGGGGGGTCCCACGGTCGCTGTAAAGCATCCGAAACGTCGGGAAATAAAAATAGTTTGTAAAAACGCGATAAAATCCGAAAATCGTTTTATTTTAAATGTGTAGTGTTCGCGTAAATACAAGAAGTCATTATTGAGCTATTTGTTCACATGGTCTTCGAAAGTTAGTCTCGACCTATCTCAACCACCAGGTATTCATTTGCGGTTTTATACGTTGTCACTCATTCACTCAACGTGCCCAAGTAATCGAAGTGTGTTTATCAATTTCAGTGATAAGTTTTCAGAGATAATATAAGATCAACTTTAAAACTTGCCAAATTGCGAATCTCTTCGTTTTCGGTAGGTGAAGTAACGCCTTACGATTCACGAAGAGATCGTATTTCCACTGCTTTTCCAGCAGTTACTTTTATGCTAATACAGTATAGTTTTATATAACTCAAAAAGTACTCTTGCACCAGCTTTTCTTATTCTTGTGAGACTTTGTTTTTTTATATATATTTGATTCCATAAAGTTACAGGGTAAGAACACTGCAATACCACTTCCTGTCAGTCAAGTCGTTGGTAAAAAAAGTAAAAAACATTTTACAGATAAAAAGATGTAACAGATGGATGGGTTCTAACAGCGTCTAAGGTGCGAGGTGTCTGGTACTGCGATTGTCGATCCGCTTGTCAAGCGTGGCGATTATGGCAAATCCTTCCTTAAGGGAATTATTTTTATAGATGACGTTAAGTATATGTGTGCATGAAAGTTCATAACGATCCCGGTCTGCTGAATGTTGTCTGGTATTTGTCGTTATGGTTATCTCGTCATCTGTCGTTAGTCAATGGTATTTTCAAGGTGAACAAGGTGAACTAAGACGTGACTAAGGGACAAACCCGTTAGTCATCACACGCAGATAGCCAGAAACACAATGTGAAAGAATTTTCGGGATAATTCTTCGAAGTTATGTCATTTTAAAATCACACCATACTTGACGTTTTGACAAATCGCGTCGTAAAGACTTGTCTGCATTACTAGTATTCGTGGAAATATTGTCGTCTAAACCACAACAGCTGTTTTTGGCCTTTTGAAAATGGAACGACTTGTCTGGTTTCTTTTGGAAATAACAATTATAATCGACTAAACTAGAGATGTGTTGAGCGCCCGATTTGACAGTTAACGGGAAACACATTTTTTTAAATGGAAACCTCAGTTACTCCTTATATTATTATCATTATAGCAAAACACTGTTGTTTCAACATTACAACGTCAATGTCATGCACTTATTTTTTGTTTTTGTATTGGCAAAAGTGCACTAAAATAATCTTATCCCAATGGTTGGAAGCATGAAGTGCCCTTTACCATTTTCATTGCTTTCTCCGAATTCTCGCAACATTGTGTAGGACCTCTTGTGGAGGGTCATCCTACACTGCGTTTACCTATACGGGTTTCCCCACACAAGAACCTTTTTTCCCCAATGGTGCCGATCTATCTGCTTTGTTACGGTTGAACATATTTGAAGGTGTGGGCATAGTACAGTACCTTGGGGAGCCCTGTATTCAATAGTGGATTATCTGCCACGCAACTGAGATTTCTCTCTGGTGACTCAAGCAAACCATAACAATTGCATAATGACGCTGTGACAATAGTCTTTAAACAAAGAATTGCATCATGAATTTTTCCGATATGTATGCGCCACGTCTGCAGGCATGCGGACTGAATCTACAACGACTTTGATCTTTGCTGATAAATCATTGCTTGTTGAAATACCAGGGCTTAATAAACATCTTGTAGGTATTCATGTGATAGGAGCAGATTGGTTTCGTTTCAATTTATGCAAGCTTAGTGGTGAAGTACACGAGACAACAGTGTTTGATGCAGTGAGTCCGGTTTAAGTAGGTTGTCGGTCACTCACACTCACTCACTCAACACCAAACATTCGCGATCGTGTGGTGTCGTTAAAAACTGATTTTTTTCCCGATGGTGACCAAAAGAATATAAAGAGGTGGCGTTCTAAGAGTGACAAATATAATTATTTTTAATCTTCCTCATTGGACATTGTTCTCGTCGGACCTCGTGATGACGTTTATTGAATTATTCACAGACTGATAAGTTTACTAACGTGAAGTAAATGATCGCGATAACAATCTCGAAAAATACTTTGTGGCATTTATCCAAACCAAGGAGAGGTTATCCAAACCAAGGTACAGGTCTATGTCCAGCAGAAGACTCACATGCAGTGAGTGAATAAGCAAGGTCATTATCGATATAGTGACTAAGCTATAGTTCAATGTATAGTGAATATCTTCACGCAGTTACCCAGAATAGGAGTAGAGAGAGGTCTAGGAAATTGAGTGTTTGCAACTCAACTTTCGCCGAAGCTTTTTGACTTTATATCGTTAGCATGGACATAAAGTCGGGCTTACCCGACTTATGTCCAAGCTAACGATATAAATCGTACATAAGTTTTTGGGAAAACCCATTGGTACGAACCTTCCACTTGGGGATCGATTCCGATTGCCCAACCACTAGGCTATCGTGACTGTTCATGATATATATTTATATAGATAAATACTCAAATATACATATACACATCCTTAACACGAAAAAAAAGTACAAACTTTCATATTCATCACACAGCTTGATTAACAAATAGGCTATCAGGTCGCCTCTAAAAGACTCGATAAAGGTTTATTTTATATCTATATTGTATTTAGCATTACAAATTCAGCTAGAAAAGTGTAATATCTGTGAAAATTCCTTAATATACGAAAAAGAAAACATCAATTGTTAACAGCGCCATCTATTCCTCGCCAAACGAAGCTTGTTCACTGGTATTAAATTCATCAACTGGACTGGTTCTTGTGATATAATCATTTAAACTGTTTAATTCGTCGCGTGTTACTTTGTTATGGAGCTGATACACCTACTGGCGTAAGTTTACGTAGCACTGGCCACCATATTATTGCGCATCTTGTCCGATTGGATGACACGTTTATGTCTGCAAAAGGAATGGCAGGTGTTGTTACTTTTTGTGGCGTGCAGTGGAAAAATTTCTCATCTTGTGTGTTGATATTGTTTTTGAATAAATCATCGGGAACACGTAAGTGTTCGCGTATTGCTTTTTTGTCTTTGTTTTCTATAGGATTGGCGCAACATCACATACATTGCTCTGAACCCGAAGCAAGTTGCTAATGCACGTGTATTATGGAATCGGAAAGTACCGCAAACGCCCAGTGATAACGTAAAAAAATTAAATAATGAAATAAATAAATAAATATCACCTTCCACCGAAGATATTTTCGGGACAACGTGACAGGTGGTGAGCCCGTCGCCGTCCAAGCCAATGATATAATTCGTACATAAGTTTTTAGAAAAACCCATTGGTACGAAATTCTCGAAATTCCGACCACCCAACCACTCGGCTATCGTGAATTCCGTCGTAAAAAAATTGGTTTTCTACAATGACCCGTCCGGGAATCGAACCTCGGACCACGGAGTTGGCGACACTTTGAAAACGCCATTCGTCCACGATCATTTAATTTGACTGCATATTGATTGCCAACATTTGAAAATTACCTGTACGAGTTTTTGGCAACAGACAGGTTTATATACTCTTTGACTTATGATGTGTTTGACATTGGCTGTACGTAATGTATGTATGTGTGCAATTGTTTTATTCTATGAAGTTTAATGTATTTTAAATAGATTATATTAATGTTGGATTTGTTTGCTCTAATTCCATATAAACTCTTACTAAATCTCGCACTCATTAATGCGCGTATAAACATACTTCATTGTACATAAAAAAAAAGAATACTCTAAAGCAATATACACAAAAAAAAAACAAATTAAGTAGACTACCATTTAAAGTCTACCCTCCAATCTCTTACAGGCAAGGGGCGTAAAGAGATACGACACAGACTCAATATATAGCGCAATATGCTTCAAATTTAGTACAAAGTCTTCTCTATACGTATTAAAGTACAAATTTAATTAATCCTTTTTTTGAATACAATATACTGGACCCCACAATGTAAATATTAGATCGCCTACATGCTATTTTTTTGCCGTTAGAAGGCAGGCGATCGACCTCTGCGGACCGAGGGTCGTTGCTCGAAACCCGGAGTGACTTGTCCACGAAAAGACCTGACGAATTGACTATTCAATTTCTACTGCGTAGTTATTTTTTGTTCTTTAATTCAATACATTGAGCAAATTTAAGTACGGATCGGTAATAAAACTACGGAGACGCCATCTTGCATTGGACGCCATTTTGTAATTTTTTTCTTTTTGATTGCATGCATGATTACCAGTATTTTTTTATTAATTTTATGTTTTTGTTTGATATCGGCGTAAGAATTTAAAACCCTAATCTCCACGTGGGGTTTCGTAAGAGGGCAAGGGAAACACCTTGCTACAAATAGAGGGCGGGAGCGCTACAAAAAAATGCTTAACCACATTTAAATAGATGGGTGACGGGCAGCAGTGTCCAAGGTAGTGCTGAATGCCTGGTGCTCCGACCCGCTTTACTTCGCCTTTTTCACTGTCGCATATTTTTTTAATAATTGTAACCGACGCATTTTTATTTAAATATATCCTAGGCGCTGCTTCGAAGTCAAGGGTTGCGGGTTTGTATCCCACGGTCAGGCAATTCCCATAAAGTTTGTGTGAGGAATCCTGTCCGTATTTCCACGAAGAAGGTTCCTTACGCAAAGTTTGTACTTTCGATACGCACTTGACCTTCCAAAATGTTTGAAACTGGTTTTCACTTGCAAATGTCCTCGATCTCCTTACATTAATTTTATCCGTAGTTTCAATAGCAACAGTTGGAAATTGTATTTGATATATATCTGATCTCGTTTGCATAATGTTATTATATTTGCTGTAATAGTCAACACGACCCGATAGCCTAGTTGGTAGTAGCTCTGCCTTCCAAGCTGTGTTGCGGTTTCGAATCTCGATAGAGGTAAATATTTGTACTATTATACTTGTATACTTTGTACTCTTCATGCATCTTTGTACTCTAAGCATATATTTATATATGTAAAATAAAATCTTCACGCAATTACCAATACAGGGGTAGACAGAGGTCGAGTCTAGACAATTAAGTCCCTTCGACCCACCTTCCACCGAAGATATTTTCGGGACAACGTGACAGGTGGTGAGCCCGTCGCCGTCTTTATGTCCAAGCCAACGATATTCGTACATAAGTTTTTGAAAAAACCCATTGGTACGAGCCTAACAACTGGGGATCGAACTCGGGTCTATTGACTCGAAATTCCGACCACTCAACCACTCGGCTATCGTATATATATGTAAAATATGAATATTTATCTATTTTAATATACTACACCTGTTTGGGGTTCGATTACGTTGTTTTTTTATCCACATGTGCCAATTATAATTTGGCAGTTGCGAATTAGTTGGCTGTTCCGGGGTCAGGGTTTAGATAACAAGTGACATCTAGGATTCTGCTCATATCGTTAACAATTCCTCATATCCTAATATTATAACTGTCGATGTAACCATGTATGTCTGTAACACGATCTGTACATGATTAAAACATTTAAACGATTTTAATGAGATTTTGGTTTGTATTATTTTGTTTGGTGGTGTCTTGAACTCTAGAGAAGGGCGCGCTCACGTTCGCCTATATTATATACTATAATTATATTATATTACAAAATTAAATCATTAACTACTTTTAAATAATTTTGAAATTAGGATAAAATGCAAAATCTGATGCTGGATATGACAATATTATATTACATTAGCCGAGTGGTTAGGTGATTGGAATTCGGGGCAAGTGACCCGAGTTCGATCTGTCTCCCCGCGACCTGAGATGATGAAGATGATGATGAAGATGGTGTTGTTTTAACATGTTCGTTAGTTAAGCTATAAAGTTATAACGATTTGGCAATCTCCGTTTTCATGGTTCCACTGGCTCTGGTTTGATTCCCGGACGGGTCAATATAGAAAACCACCTTTCTGCATTGTCTCGGGTCCAGATATTTGTGGTACCTTCGTTGTTTCCGATTCAAGAACACACGTGCGTTAGCTACTTTCTTTTGGATCAGAACAATGTATCTGATGACCATATGTATGTATGTATGTTTCCACGAAACAGCGGGTAGAAAGGACTAAAAACTGCCCAGAAATATTTTGATTAACCCACTGTCGTGAATGCGTGATAGTATATAAAAATATCATAGCACGGAACTTCGCGTGTTCATTGCTGCCTACCTTGTATCGGGTCTGGGTGTTGTGATACCTTCGTTGTGTATGATTCCATGGTGTATGTATGTCGAAAATGATTCAATGATGTCCATATGAATGTATGTATGTATAAATAAAAATAAATATCTTCACGCAATTCCCAATACAGGGGTAGACAGAGGTCTAGTTTAGACAATTAAGTCCCTTCGACCCAACCTTCCACCGAAGATATTTTCGGGACAACGTGAACGTGTGAACGTTCGGGACAAGAGGTGTTGAGCCCGTCGCCGTCTTTATGTCCAAGCACACGATATAATTCGTACATAAGTTTTTGAAAAACTCATTGGTAAGAGCCTGCTACTTGGGGATCGAAGTCGTGTCTCTCGACTCGAAATTCCGTGACTTCTTATGTATGTATGTATGTATTAATGTATATATGTGTATGTACGTATGTATGTCCATATGTGTGTATGTATATATGTATGTATGTTTGTATGTACGTACGTTAAAAACAGTGTCCTCGGCAAGAACGCGTCACGTCTTTTTTTGCGGCAGACACGTCGGCGGCTGCACTGACCTTCAGCTGTCTTGTTGCTACAGACGGACGGACGTGTGGATGTTTGTTAACGCATTATAAATACGGTTCTGTGTTAGAATACATCGCCCTTTTTGTCCTTGATGTCGTGAGAAATTACTGACAGAGACTCTAAAGGCGATCACGGTTTATATCGTACGTAAGGTTTTGAAAAGACATTGGTACGAGCCTTGGGGATCAAATTAGGGTATCTCGACTGGTATTCTGATTACCCAACTATTCGGCAATCCTGACTTATTTCATGTAATTTCTTATACCGGGGTAGGCAGAGGTCTAGACAATGAAGTCCTTTCGACTCACTGTCGATCGAAGCTTGTTTGGAACAGTGACGGATGATGAGCCTTTCGCTGTCTTAATGTCCAAGCTAATGGTACAATATAATTACATATATTTCATATTTACATAGATAAATTTGCATATTCTATCTCTATTATTTTGACGATCTACGTGGAACGAGTGGGGTGCACCGGTTTTCAAGGTGTCGTCGTCTTTCGATTCCGTTCCCGTGTTCGATTTCCGGACCGGTCAATATAGAAAAAAATACTTTTCTACTTTTTCTGGGGTCTAGGTGGTGTGCCTTCGTTGTTTCCGATTCTACAACGCATGTGCTATAGCTGCTTAGTTTGGAACGTGAGAGTGTAGATAACACGAGAGGGACGGGGGGAGGGGGTTTACCTGACATAAAGTTTTGCGATTGCTCGCATATTACGTTCCCCCATGAAGAAATAAATCGCCATCTTTATACACAGTCAAAAACGTGCGTGCAGAAGTGATATAAACAAATGCAAAGACATATCCGATAGAGTAAAATTTCCTGTCGCATGGAACGTGTAACTTTCTAGTAATGAACACGCGAAGTTCCTTGCTATCATATTTTACATCTTCACGCATTCACAGTATTGGTGTTTTCAAAACAGTTCAAGGCAATTTTTAGTCCTTTTCATCCACATTCCATCGGATCGAACTTTGACAGATGGTCAGGCTGTCTTCGTCTGAGTGTTCGAGCCAACTGTAAAAACCGTTCATAAGTTAGATATAATAGACTTTTACTAACGTGCCAGCCTCCTGCTGATCGAACTTGAGTCTCCCGATCATACCTACATAGAGAGCGATAATAAATAATAATAAAATAATAAATATCTTCACGCAATTCCCAATACAGGGGTAGACAGAGGTCAAGTCTAGACAATTAAGTCCCTTTGACCCACCTTCCACCGAAGATATTTTCGGGAAAACGTGACAGGTGGTGAGCCCGTCGTCGCCTTTATGTCCAAGCCAACGATGAAATTCGTATATAAGTTTTTTTTGAAAAACTCATTGGTACTGCCACCTGGGGATCGAACTCGGGTCTTTCGACTCGTAATTCCGACCACCCAACAACTCGGCTATCGTGACTTGGCTATAGAGAGCGATAATGGGTCACATATATTACTCTGATCCCAAATTATTTAGCTGAGCACTTGTATTACGACATCAGAAATAACGACTATTCCACAAAAACTTACAGCTATGGCAAATAATATATAATATAAAAAATATATAAGTCTCTTAAGGGGGTAGGCATAGCTATATGATCGGCCCATGTGCATCATATACTTAATGTCTTCATCAAATACATCATTTATGTTATTATGCTCCAGTAGAACTCTGTCTATCGCGGTATGGAGAATGGCCTGAACTATCTCAAATTGATTAATTTTTAATAGAATCATTAGTGAATGTTTATTTAAATTTACTCATCAAACTTATACATAAATATTGAATATAATTTTAATAATTTAAATACATCTTCATGGGAATTCTTTAAGCAGAAAATTTATAAGATAGAGACAAAGTATAGTCCATACATATGTAAAATACAACATATGTAACAAATACATACATATGTAAAATGAGTACCATTTTTCTTGTATCGCAATCAACTATGGCCCTAGAACACAAAAGGCATTGACCGCGGTAAATGTCAGAACAAAAAAAAACACAAGCTGAAACTAACAAAGACTTTTCTCTTGTTTAATACATTAAAGTCGCGCAGATCCGGTTACGGACCTGTAACCAAACGGGTGCGATGTAAAAACAATATGGCAGTATCCGATATCAGCTTGGCAGTGGTGGTGGTGGGGTACCTGTCTTTACACAACGGAACAAAACACTAAGGTAACATGACACAGTAACGTATACCACAAGGGAATACGATTTTATCACGAGAGGTACTAAAAATAGTGATATTTTTGGATAGAAAATAAGTATTTATTGAGAGAATTAATTACGTAGAGTAGGTACAGGTCACAATGGATGCTCATTCATATCTATTTAAGTCTATTATATTGTTATATTGTATCATTGTATTGGACACTAAGCCGGCAACCGGCTCTCCACCTGTCACTTTCCAAATAAGCTTCGTTGATAAATAGGTCGAAAGGAGTACTTTACTTGGCATGATTTCGTTGGGATTTTGGAAAGTTTGATCGTATTTTTTAGTTAAACATAATTGATCGATTGGTGCTGAATCGATGTCGCCACTCACCAGCGAGCAGACAAAATATGCTTTCAAACATAATGATGAAGATAGACAGAGGTCTAGACAATTAAGTCCTTTTGACGCCGTCCATCGAACACATTTTTTGGGACAAAGTTGTAGGTGGTGAGCCCGTCGCTAAGCCAACGATATAATTCTCACTTAAGTTTTTGAAAAAACCCATTGGTACGAACCTGCCACCTTAGAAACGAACTCGGGTCTTTTGATTCAAATTCCGATCACCCAACTACTCGGTTATCGTGACTTTTACTAAGAATAATGGAGGAAAAATCGATATTACGTCGAGTAACGAGTTAAGGGAAACCATATCTACATTATCTCATTACGAGAATTATGTAATTATTTACATTGTTACAGACAAACGAGCTAATTTTATTGTAGTGACGGGGATTATTGGCTTATGCCTATATACTTTATAGTGAACTGTAACAGAGTACAGACATACACACAAGCATACCTTCTGGCGTATATTTGCACAAGCGTTGCTGATAACATGAATACTACTAATATTATTTGGCATCACTAGGATTCGTTCCTCAGGTGGCAGGGTCGTGCTGTTTTGGTTTTTTCAAAAAACTTATGTACGATTTATATCGTGGGTTTGGATATAATGACAGCGTCGAGCTCACCACTTGTTTGGTTATCCCAAAAATGTTTTTGGCGAAAGGAACTTACATCGTACAAAACTTACATTAATTCGTATATAAGTTTCGAAAAAAAAACCATTGATACGAGCATACCACTTAGGGATTGAACTCGGGTCTCTTGACTCGAATTGCGATCACTCGACTACTCTGCTATCTTGACTTTACATACCCTCGTAAGAAACATAACGGTTCGACCTTTATAGACGTGAGGTTTTCAAGATTTTTCTCATGTTCTTACGACACCCAAGGGAGAGAAAGCGGGCGACAGAAAACAGAAGCCGCTAATGCACATCTAGAAATGGCACACGAAATGGGAGACGCCCGGGAACAATACTGATGACGTAGCGGAGTGCTCCCCGAGCTAATATTGACCCAATTCCGGTAGCACAGTGACCTACAGAGATATCTTTGTCCCAGTTTCGATCTCGTTTCATTTTCATGATGGAACGGGAAAGGTTTTGTTTTGGCTTTGTCGCTGTGTGCTTTTATTGTAGCAACTCTACGTGTGTTTTTTGTTTGTCGTTGTTTTAACAATCTTGTTTAAACAATTTGCAGATTTGATAATCGCATTTAGGCACGGTTGTTAAGTGGTTGTGTGATCGGAATTCGAATTGGGATGTCAGAGTTCGATAGCCAGGAGGACGGCACGTTGCTATGAGTTTTTTTTTCGAAATTTTTAACGACGACCATGTAGCTTTGCCTAGTTTAACTTAACGCACAACGCTAATTATTTTAACACACTAAACACACACACACTCAATCACTCATTAAAATAAAAGTAGCCTAAGTTACTCCTAACAAAATTAGCTATGTGCAAGTGAGAGTCCAGTTTACATCGGTCCAGCCGTTTCAGTGATTGGCCAGAACAAACACATAGCCAGAAAGAAAAAATTAAAGTAGGTTTTTAAGTACCGTGTACACTTTCCTATGCATTTGGTATATATATAGATAGGTATAGATTTGTATGGTTGGCTTTGGTACTCCAAAGTTGTACCAAAGAAGCTAAAACGGAAATGTGGCATCTAATTTGTCTAGACATCTGACTACCTCAGTATTTGAAAATATGTGAAGATATAAACCCTGATTTAACTATAGCAATTAATATGCTTGGTAACCTTGAGTGTTAATCTTTGTCCAAATGTTTACTGTTGATCCTGTTTCCTTTCTTCATTCATTAGTGCGCGCCATTATCGTTAAGTAATAATCAAAAAACAAGTTTCATTATCATTAGTTAATTAAAATATACTTTCTGTAACTAATTAACTCGTGTTTTTAATACTTTAATGTCGTATTTAATAACGTGCGTGTGTTATTAAATTTGTATTCCACACATCAGTTCCTTTTATGCGATACGATATGAAATATGGATCCGCCATCTTTGCAACAGCATATTCAATTTGATGACGTCATCAAATATGATATAGGGCTGCCTACACTAGTTTTTTTTTGTTTCTATTCGAAACAATTGATGGAAATGTTTGACAGATTAGACTCTTAGTTCCCAAAGTGGTAGAGGTGTGGGCCCTAAGGGATGAAGGGCAGCTGCGTCTAAGTTCAAGATAGTACTGCGATTGTCAATCCGCTTGCCGAGAGTGGCGTTTATGGAAAATGCTTTCTTACTGTTTTGTAAGACGTTTCTATTTGTAATTACTTAGATTAATAAGATGTTTCTATTGTGTTGACTTTTACAGGCCGGACTTTTACAGGTTATGTATGTTATTTATTTATTGATGTATTTACTAGGGATATGAAACAGTTATCCATGTATAATACTTAAAAATAGAATAGTAATAATTATCTTAACGTATAACGCACAACAATGTCCAGAAAAAATTTAAAAGCTAATTAAAAGCTAATTTAAAAGCTAGTTAAAAGCTACTGTTTTCTGTCGTTCCCTTCACGATATTTGACGACCTCAGTAGGAGTGCGGTGGCGTACACACCAGTTTTCATGGTGTCGCCAGCACTGAGACCCCGGATTCGATTCCCAATCCGGACAATGTAGAAATGTACTTTTTCTCGGGGTCTATAGTTTGTGGTATCCCCGTTGTTTCTGATTCCATAACACAAGTGCTTTAGTTAATTTAAGATACGAGCTATGTACGTGATGACCCTGTCTATTTTTAAATAAATAAATACGTACATAGATAGGGACAACATTATATACATTGCTCCGACACCAATGTAAGATGCTAAAGCACTAACGAGGTATGGGAATCTGAAACAACGAAGGCACCACAAACACCCAGACCCGAGGAAATGTAGAAAAAGTGATTTTTCTACATTGACCCGACCGGGAATCGAACCCGGAAACTCGAGACGGCGTAACCTTGAAAACCGGTGGTTACGCCACTCGCCCACGGAGGTCGTCGAAAGTATACGGTGGTCATTTACATAAATAATTAACTAGAATATGCCCTTTCTTCCCATGGGTGTCGTATATTTATCTATTATTTACATTTGTTTTAATACACAGACGGCGACTTCCTTTGATGAAATATCACCTACTTAGCTGTACTTTGTGTAAGAAAAAAAAAATAATATAAAAAAAAATATCTTCACGCAATTCCCAATACAGGGGTAGACAGAGGTCAAGTCTAGACAATTAAGTCCCTTTGACCCACCTTCCACTGAAGATATTTTCGGGACAACGTGACAGGTGGTGAGCCCGTCGCCGCCTTTATGTCCCAGCCAGCGATGAGATTCGTACATAAGTTTTAGAAAAACTCATTGCTACTGCCACCTGGGGATCGAACTCGGGTCTCTCGACTCGAAATTCCGACCACCCAACAACTCGGCTATCGTGACTTAGACTATAGACTACTTAGGCTATCGTAAGAAAAAGTTAAAAAATTATATTCACAACACACCAGTGGTCGCTTTTAATTGGCCTGTAGAAAAGGAAGCGAGTTGGCAACTTGTCAGCTTCGGTCTTTGTTGTCGTGACGAGTTGAAACTTGGATCGGCCGAGTGCATTAAACGATGCGCGTAAACGATAAAGTGCATTGCACGTTTGCGCGTCAATGTACCGGCGGCCTTTTCAGTTTACACAGATAATAGCAGCGGAATTGCGTCTTAGAGTAGTATTTATTCTATAAATAAATATCTTAAGATATAGGTAGGCAGAGATGTAGACAATGAAGTGTTCTTAGCCCATGTCCACCGAAGACATTTTTAGGACAACGTGTAGAGTCCGTCGCCAGCTTTATGTCCTGTACTTATCCTACTAGTTATTATATACTTATACTGTATATATATAGAAAGAGCAGATCGCCAATTGTCACGATCCTTTGATACATCTTTCGCATCTTTCAAATTCATAATTTTCTTTATACATGCACGTCTATGTATAACATTCATGAACGTTATCCAGTCATGAACTAAATTAGACAGAGTTAAACGTTTCACAGTAATCGACCAAAACGAAGCTACGAAGCGGAACCACGTCGCAAGACGAGGGCAGAATAAATTGCGTCCTTAATTCCTCGGCCATAGTGAATCATTTTGGCGGTGTTTCTTTTTTATACGGTCTTCTACTTAGGCAATGATCTGCAAACAAGAACAGTTCATGAAAGTTAGAGATTAAGTCTATGATTGGCAATTATTATGCTAATATTGTGTTCTTGGCACGAGATGCCTGGGACCATATGCTGATGCATGAATACAGCCGACTTGATAGAGGCAAGAGTGCCGCCTTGCGGCGTGAAGTTGAAGCCGATAGCACTTCAGTCTTGGTGCAAAAAGAGACTACCGGAAGGGTGAGAGAGCAAAAGTCTAACCTTCCGATTCCCAGCCAGATAACCGGTCCACGAAGAAGGGATTATCAAGCTCTTCTTCATCCCCCATAATACATGCCAAGGCGATAGACACGGGGACGATCGCTAATAAAATTAGATCTTAAGATGACGCATGCGTTGTTACGCGAAATGGGTTGCTAAGCAAAATGTGAAGAAGACCTGAGCCACTGTCGTCGGGACTGCAGTAGTGTGCAAAAGCACCTTGATCCCACAAAGAAACGCTGAGAAGATCGTGGGGTTTTAGTCGGTAAGAGTCCAGCTTAACCCATGCGCCTCGACGGCGGTAGGATACCCATGAGCATTTCCCCCACGAAAAAATATAGAAAGGCCTTCTGTGTTATGCCTCCGGTGAGCGAGGGAATCGATGTCTCTCGCCCCTATTGCGCTCTAGTTTCCCTGTCTTCCTTCCCTTTCCCAACTCCTTTCGTAAAGGCAGTCAAAGCCTATGAAGCTTTCACCCAAGTATGCTTTAGAATTTGACAAAACAAACTGTATTTTTGCAAAGGATGCCCATGAAATAAAGTTGCTTATGTTGAGCTTTAATGAACAGAATCATTACGGCTATTTGGGGATTTCGCGAAAAGCGAATATTTATAAACAAAACACGTGGCTTCTAAAATATGAGTCATTATTGTATTTTTCGCATGAGGTGCTTGACCGACCACAACGAAAACACATTTAATGGTGTCAAAGGAGCAGTGCGGGCGGTGTTTGTTATGGTTCCGTACCCTCAGTTATTAGGAACTCATGAATGCATCTATGACAGCGATTCTTCTAAATTACAGTAGCGCTATAATATATATTTTTATATGAACCGGGGTAGACAGAGGTCTAGACAACGAAGTACTTTCACCGAAGCTTATTTAGGATAACTTGGCTGGCGGTGAGCCCATCGTCGCAATGTAATTTGATGCAATTTATTATTTGTATATAATATCTTAGTGGTTCCATGTTGATCTATATTGATCTATTGCGGCAATAGCGTAATGGTTTAGAGTGCGGACTGCGAAACATGACGTCGCAGGTTCGGGCCCCGCCATTGGACTATTGACGTAAACCAACTCCCGACAATGCATAATGCAATACATGTATTGCAGCTTAATTGGAGTGATTAACAGGAATACTAGTAATGTTATTCGGCATTGCTAGGATACTTTTAAAAAAAGATCTATGGGATCAGTATAAGTGTTTTTAATTAAACGTGTTAACTATGTTAACTATGGGTCCAGTACGTCTAACACCTTAGCCCCGGCTGACCCCGCGCGTTGTTAAACACCCGAAACGTCGTCAAGTAAACAGTTTTATAAAATGCGTATAGAAATTAGTCCCATTTATATATAGATGATCTGATATACATATGATATATTTAAATGAATCGTTCAAGACTGAAAAAATTCTTTCTTTAATTGAGTTTCTGCGAAGTACTATTTTAAATTTAAACTCGTCGAACTAAGGAACCCTAGTCGTATGCGGCTTTGTCTCACTTAACCCTTTTTTTTTAATGAATCACTTCCGACAATCCTATTTCGGGTGTGGTGACATCTTCCTGTCACAACCAGAAGTGGTAACCTTAGAATTGTGTTTCTAACGAACACACCATTCTGCGTCACCCTCCTACGTCACATCCGATATGTTCAAATACAAAATATTGTCACTTCGGCGTTTTCTCCACCGAATAACCTTGAGTCTCTCGTCCCATAAAGTCTCAAGAAACTAAAGCGCTTGTGTTATGGAATCGGAAACAAGGAACATACCACAAACACCCAGACCCAAGATAATGTAGGAAAAGTGGTTTTTTAATTGACCCGTCCGGCAATGGAAATGTATACGCCACTCGTCCACAGAGGTCGTCAAATAGATAGTCGACAGCTCCCAAAACTTGAAAGAGATCCCTGTCTGCCTATGTATGTATATATAATCGGATTCTTGCACATATCATTCTCAAATGATTTTTTTGACTTTTTCTTCATGTGGTTCAAAGCCACGATAGCCGAGTGGTTGGGTGGTCGGAATTTCGAGTCAAGAGACCCGAGTTCGATCCCCAGGTGGCAAGCTCGTACCAATGGGTTTTTCTAAAAACCTATGTACGAATTACATCGTTGGCTTGGACATAAAGACGGCGACGGGCTCACCACCTGTCATGTTGTCCCGAAAATATTTTCGGTGGAAGGTGGATCGAAGGGACTTCATTGTCCAGACTAGACCTCTGTCTACCCCTGTATAGGGATTTGCGTGAAGATATTTAATTTTTTTTAAATTCTTCATGTGGCGTGGTGACAAAGCCATCTAAATCGTAATGCCTACCGAACAAAGGACAGTAAAACGGGGGACGTTGACGACCTGAACATTATTGCGGAAGGTCGATGGATGCAGATGCCTTTTCTTGATCTACATGGCCTATGTAAATGTATTTAGGAATGTATGTATATATAGAGTATCTCTGCGGGAAATTGTCTGTCTGCGGGAAGATATTTATTTTATTTTATTTATTTCTGCGGGAAATTGAGTTTGCTTGATCACAACTTAGATATGTTAATAATCTGAGAAACAATGGATGAAAAAACTTGTTCAGAAACACTTTTGTGACAAAAATAGCGCAATTTGTAGAACTAGGTCAACGGCCCACATTAAAGTTGAAACGGTAAACGACGAATACGATTCGGTTTACTCGATTCCAATCGATACGACTTTGCAATGATATTGTTAGTGATGGAAATGGCGGTGAGATAATTGTTTATGGTATATCAATAGGTATGTGGCAAGTTAGGGCTTCACTTACTTCCTTCGTTAAACGTCTTAAGAGTTTGTTTCATGCGAGAATTTATTGCAATCAGAACGTTTATTTATCTAAATATTTTGGTTTCAGACATCTCTCAGCTAAGATGATGATGCTTTATTTTTTAAATTAGTTTTTAGGAAACTGAAAGTTTCTTACATGCTATGCAACTGGTTTGAATAAGTCATGCATTTAAAAAAGTGGTAAAAGTTTAATGTTTAGGAAAAGAAGCTGTTTGATATCTGTGGAGCGACAAATTTTTGACTCTCTGTTGATGTCTCTTTTCCGAAAATATCCTCATAAATAAATTGATTTATTGTCCTTTTTATTGTTTATTGATTTTAGTTTTAAAATATTTCAAAAAAGTTTCCCAACTCTGGGGTAAACAGTGGTATAGATAATTTATTAGCCCTTTCGACCCACCTTCACCGAAGACATTTTTGAGGCAACGTGATAGGAGGTGAGCCTATTGACGTCTTTATGTCTAAGCCTTCGATATAAATCGTACATAAGTTTTGAAAGAATCCGATCACACAACCACTCGGCTATCGTGACTTGTAACATGTTTTTAACTTCACAAAAGTAACTTATTGTCCTTTGCAGTGTTGTCTTTGTGTTGAATTTGTGAATAAATCGAAATATTAAGTTCCATGAACTCCGCTAAAGTTTCACGTAAAAATTCATAAATCAAATCAAATGCTGTGTATTCGATGCAAACTTGGCCCCCACCCCCACGTCTAGACGGGCGCAACCGGTACGTGTAGGTAGTTTGAAGCACTCAACAGCTGATAGTGTGGTGCTGGTAAACTGACTTGAGATCAGTGTGTTGTGGAAGGTCGCGCTGAGTGGGCGCGAGGGGTGCGCGCTCCCGGATAAACATGCGCTCTTGCACTGTGATGTTATGGTGCCAGTGCTGTTAATTTATTTTAAATTTCATTTATAATATTTTAATTATCGCGATGAAGATAAATCGAAATTAACGTGTTTATTTATTACATTTCGTTTTAATTTAATCAACACTTTAAATTTAGTAATTTAAAGTTAATTTTTATCATCCGATAGTGAAATTTTTGTATAAGTTTTGTGAAATAAATTTGAAAACGGAGGTTAATAGCAATGTTCTGCCTCTTTAGTCCGCGTAAGTATTAAATATTAAACTGCTTGCATCTAACTCGTTGCTATGACTTTGGAGGCTGCGTAAACTCATTGTTTTAAGGGTACTCTACGGTGTACGTTTATGGGGGATGCTTGACAAACCCCACTGGGCCCTTTGAGTGGAATATAGTCCGTCCATATGTAGCTATGCTTTCGTTTTACATTGTTCCCACTTGAGCTGACGTTTGCAATGACTTTATTGCACTTTATAAATCTACGATATGTAAGTGCTTTGCCATTTTTATTGCGCTTTCACGATATTCTCATTTAGAAATTGACATTTTTTTTAATGCTAAAAACTTTGAATTCTGGTTTTGGTTTTGGCATAACAAAAATTCACTTGAGTGCAATAAATAAAATATAAATAAATAAATATTTTCACTCAATCCCCAATACAGGAGTAGACAGAGGTCGAGTCTAGACAATTAAGTCCCTTCGACCCACCTTCCGCCGAAGATATTTTCGGGACAACGTGACAGGTGGTGAGCCCGTCGCCGTCTTTATGTCCAAGCCAACGACATAATTCGTACATAGGTTTTTGAAAAACCTATTGGTACGAGCCCGCCACCTGGGGATCGAACTCGGGTCTCTCGACTCGAAATTCCGACCACCCAACCACTCGGCTATCGTGACTTTTAATGCAAATGCAATATTAATAATTTATTTTATAAATTTTATTTTGACTATCAAAGGAATATTAGAAAAAAAAAATTATACTGTTCATAATGTTCGTGGTAAATTGTTCCTCTTGAACTTTTGGCTTTGGGATTCGATCCACAGACGTCGCTCTGCAGCCAACATTTTGATTTTGAGTGTCATGGTCATCCCGAATGTTTCACATTATATGTACCGTGAAGCCTTTTTTGTTGCAACGAAATTTAAGTCTAATTTCGATAAAAGTACCAGGCTAGCATACAAGAAGGAACACATCATGAGAAGTACAATAAAGGACAACCTAGGGAATGAGAGGATATTAAATAAAAATGGTAGTATTTTTTTAACAGCCTGACTAGCAAGCAACATTACCAGGCTGTTATAAATAAACTAAAGTATAAAACTAGATAGAAATAAAACAGGGTATGACCTGCTTTTATTTAAATATGACCTAAGTTTCGCCATGTGCATCTTTTTACTAACTAAAACAGTCGAGTTCGCCTTATTATAATTGTAAAAATTTTGTCGCATACTAATGAAGTGCTAGTGACGGCCTACTTACGCCCCATTGCAACGTGCAGCCTCATCTAGGTGAGGGAGGAATGGGGGGAGGGTATAATCGATTAAAGCAATCATCAATTAATGTTTAGATTATCATTTCTCTGTTGATTTAAATTGATTTTGTGATGTTGGTAACAACGCTATTAAAAGTTTCGCTGGCGTCTATTTTTTGTAACAGTATATCTCATAAATAATATAATAATATATGAACACACACGTTAACTAAGCCACGATAGTCGAGTTGGGTGCTCGAAAGTCGCGTCGGGAGACCAGAGTTCGATCCTCAGGTGACCGGCTCGCACTGATAGATTTTTTAAAAAACTTATTCACGATTTAAAGCGTTAGCTTTGACATAAAGACTTCGACGGACTCACCATTTGCTACGTTATTCCGAAAAACCTCTGTCTACCCCTATATTGGGAAAGATTTTTTTCAAACTAAAGAATTCTTGGAATATAAGGATGAGGAAAAACTTGTTACAAAATACAGTAAAAATCTTTGGAGTAGTTTCCATGATACGCTTTATATCTTCACGCATTCAAAACATTTAGGTAGTCGACGGTCTCCGACAATTTCATTCTTTTCAACACAATTTTCGCCGGTGCTTAGTCGGTACGTAACAGGTGGCGAGCCTGTCGCCGTGTTAGTGCCCAAGCCGACTACGAATCGAAAAAAACTTAATGTTTCGAGGTTACCTTCCTCCTGAGGATCTAACCCGAGTCTCCTCGCTCCTATTCCGATCACCTAAACACTCCGCCATCGTGGCATTGTTAGTAATAATTAATGTTTATTAATATATAAAAATTTCGGTTCAATTTAGGAACACGTAGTGCGATTGCTATAAAACAATCGATATCGCGTGACTTTTCAAATTAAAAATTCCAACTTGCAACGTATTTCAAATAATACGTGTTTAATATTTTAACTAACCTTTATTAATACCTTATGTATATTCGAATTAAGCGGTCGAAATTCGACCGTGATTATTTAATTGGTTATTAAGGAAATAGCTTTCAAAATGCGTTATGCTACACATGGCAGATGGCGGGATAGCCATCTCAAAAACACCAGACGGATATACAGCAAATCGGTGACGGGATAGCAGCGTCTAAGGTGCAACGTCTCATCGCCAATACGCTTGTCAATTTGGCGATTACGACAAATAAGTACGGGAGAGGGCTGTGTTTTAGTGGACTTTTACAGACCGACTTGATGTTTAAGTGACAATATTTTGAATTTTTTTTTACTTACAATCTCTCATCCGCACCACTGATTGACAACAGAACCGTACTGTTTATGCACTCTTTCAGAACAAACCATTTTGAGTGATATTGGCAGTAAGAATGTAAGCAATTAATGTTTTTTTATTTACGTTAATGTATTGTAAACAGATATCATATATTAGTTTGTAAAATAAATAAATAAATATCTTCACGCAATTCCCAATACAGGGGTAGACAGAGGTCTAGTCTAGACAATTAAGTCCCTTCGACCCACCTTCCACCGAAGATATTTTCGGGACAACGTGACAGGTGGTGAGCCCGTCGCCGCCTTTATGTCCAAGCCAACGATGTAATTCGTACATAAGTTTTTGAAAAACCTATTGGTACGAGCCCGCCACCTGGGGATCGAACTCGGGTCTCTCGACTCGAAATTCCGACCACCCAACCACCAACCATTCCCAATACTGGGGTGGATAGAGGTCTAGAAAATTAAGTCCTTTCGACTCACCTTTCACCGAATATATTTTTTGGCACAACGTTACAAATGGTATGCGGTAGCCGGCTTTATTTCACAGCCAACGATATAGTTTGTATAACACTTTTGAAAAAACCCATTAGTACGAGCCTACCAGCAGGGGATCGAACTTGGGACTTTGCCCTCCCTGACCATCCAATCACACGGCTATCGTGACTTTGACAGCTGCATATACACTTTAACTACACCAAATATTTGTTATGTGATGTGCCAATTTAGATTCCATGTAGTACTTACATTTCTTTTGACGACGACATGCATTGGTATGTTTATTCGAGATCCTTTGTAAATATCATGAAACAGGATAATTCCCTTTATGAATACTGTACGGAGGTCGAATTTTGATAAAACATTTCGTAACTTTGTATAACGGCTGGTGGAATAGCGCTGACGTAGCAATATGGATCATATGCTGGATCGAAGCAGGGTGAATAACATCGAAATTCATTTCCTCAAGTCTTTGTTGTCTGTACGTTGACCTAGGTCCGGGTCTAGACTCGGTCTAGACTCCGACACTCCCCCGTTTTAAGGTCTGCCTCCGCTGGGAGACGGTTGGGGGCGTCAATTGATATATTTAACGTGCTTGAAGTTCGAGAAGTTACCAAAATTAGTTTTCATTTGAAAATTTAGTTTGTTGTATCCGGCTGAGTGGAAGGACGTTTATGTTATTAGATAGTATGTAGATATATATGTATAAATATATATTTTTCACGCCATTCCCAATACAAAGGTAGACTGAGGTCTAGGTTACACAAATAAGTCCCTTCGACCCACCTTCCACCGAAGACATTTTGAGACAATGTGACCGGTGATGAGCCCGTCACGGTCTTTATGTCCAAGCCAACGATTAAACGTCGTACCAATGGGTTTTTGAAAAACGAATGCGGGAAACGTACGAGCCGGCCACCTGGGGATCGAACTTTGGTCTCTTGACTCGAATTCCGATCACCGAATCACTAGGCTATTGTGTTTTTAAAAAAATCTTTGTATTTACAATACTTGTTAGGTAAAAATCACTCGCCCAAGAATGCTGGCTGCACTTCCTTGTTGAATGGCTAGACTTAACCGTTGATTAATATTAGTCATTAACCATTTATTGAATTTAACTGATATATATTATTAATTTTTATTATATATCAAATTTTAAATAATAAATTATAGTTGTTTATGAATGTTTATATTTATACCTTTTATTATATATGCAAGCATAACTCGTAATAAAATGAAACCTCTTTTGTGGAATATTAGTTTTCCCGCCAAATACTATAACGCCATTTTTGTTTACTGTCAGTTATTTTCTTTCGTTTTGCGGGCGTATTTTAGTTGAATATTAATCGTTTAATGTCGTTTTGTTATTGTTTTCGATTAGTTTTAAACAGATTTACTAGTTTTTGTGCGTTCGGTATTGTATTATGTTTATAGTAATTTTAACTTTTTTGTATTTAAAGTTTATTTTTGGTACGCCATTATTCCGAGAGCGTTAGTGGTGGTTATTTATCTTTGGATAGACTTAACGTTGCAGTGTAAAGGGAAAGGTGATTTAGTTTTAATTTGACATTGGTTGATTGTTTTTCGTAGGTTATACACGTATATTTTTAAATGTTTACTTTGAAGGTGTGTTTTTGTATTATATATTTTTTATATTTTGCACTTCTTTACTGATTTTTGCCGTAAATGTGGTAAATCGGAGGTTGGTTCAATAAAATTACGTGTATAAATATTCTAGATGAATTTTCTTTCCTTCCCTATGGTGTCGTAAGAAGCGACAAAGGAACAAACAATGAAAATTGTAAAGTATATCTGGTAAAAGAAACAATAACCGACAATACAGGTGATCGCCAATCCACTGCCAAGCGTCAATCGAAACGCTAAATGACGTAATTATCATCTTCACGGCAGAGGGAAATGTCCTCTAGCTGACGATTACGCATCTGTGAGACGGAGGGTTGTGGTTTTCACTTCGTTCTGGGTAACTTATTCCATTAATTAGTTTTTGCATGCGGAATTGTGCAATACATACACAACGACCACTCGCATCTCAGACGCTGCTGCCCATCTTCGGTCTGATTATTTTGGTCTGATATTTTTAGAGATGGTTATCCCGCCATCTATCGGTAGCCGTAACGACACCCACGGGAAGAAAGGTAGTGGCAATATTTTTACACAGTTACCACACGGTACAATATATTTTTAATCATTGTGCAATATAATTCTATAATTAACTCTATAATCTCTTTGATAATGAATCTATTAGGTATCTTATATAACAACTCTTAATTAAGCATCGGATGACGTCATTTTTAACGTCCGACGTGGAATTAGGCGTTTAGAACGGTTCCGTCGAGCTCGCCTACGACTGGGTGCTGCCAAGGGCAAAGGGCCCGGCCTCCGGTGTTTCGAGGTGTGCGCTCGATGATCCAATGCTGCCATTATTCAGTTGCGCTTAGTTAAAAATAGATGGCGCTGCGACACATTTACATAAATATAGACTACTCCGTGAACGAGTGGCTTACAATCCGGTTATCATGGTGTCGCAGGCTCTGTGGTACGACTCCCGGTGGGGGCTATTTAGAAAAATACTTTTTCTACGTTTTCTCGGGTCTGGGTGTTTGTGGTGCCTTCGTTTGTTTCTAACTAAACGAAGCCACTACCAACAGACCCAAGACAATGTAGCAAAAGTTGGCGACACCATGAAAACCGCTGTGTGTGCGATCCACTCGTCCACGGTGGTCGATTCTTCCCGTGGGTGTCGTAAGAGACTAAGGCCAAATCGTTGGACATGCAATTGGCTACAGACAGATTGTGGGATAACTCTCTAGGGCAAGTTTCAAAGTAAAATACAGGTAATTTCTTTTATATGAAAATTAAAGTAAATAATTTGCGTCAAAATAAAAAAGTTAAAGTAGCAGTTTTAAGTGTTTAATCGTATTAGTTTATGCATTTTCATCGATTAATTTTATTCGTATACAATTATTTAATTTATTTATTTATTTATTTATAAATGGCTCCGACAGAATAGCAGCGTTGTAGTTGTGACAGCATGGCTACAGCATTGCGCTGAGTCGGAGGCCGTTTTGTTGCTGCAACCTAATAATTAATTTAGAAAATTATTTTTGCGTATTTTAGTTTTAATATTTTATATTATAATTTAACTTCTGGTTGTAGTGATAAATAAACTTCTTTCTTTCTTTCTAACGTTCTCTAAAAATACCAGAACAAAATGCAGCAGAGCATGTGGTGACGGGCAGCAGCGTCTAAGATGCGAGGTGTCTGGGGCTGCTAACTACAATCCGCTTGACAAGCGCAGCGATGATAGCAATTCCTGCCGCAAGCCTTTGTCCTGCAGTGGACCTATACCGGCTATTATGATGATTATGAATATTATCAAATAATGATATCTTTTGACGACTCGACAGCCTGGTTGTTAGTTACCCTGCCTTTGAAGGTAAATGTAACGAATTCCGAGGTAAACGTCAGAATAGACTTCATACAGAACTTACCAATAATGTAGCTTCATACACGCAAAATTATTTTCAAAATCAGACCTATCGTTCCGGAGATGAACTCACAAACAACCACAAACAAACTCACAAAGCTACGAGCTGTAACCTAATGCAGAATATGTAAATCAACAAATTAAAGAAAACGATAAAGAATAGGCTGGTCTATTACAGGTTTTATTTCGCATCTGTTTTTTCAATTGATAATTTATTTATTCTTTGTTTCAGGTCAGTGTGCGGACATTTTTGAAACTTGTGAGAATGAAAACGAAGTTTTAGAGGTGAGGGGTTTAAACGCCCATTCAGATTATATTTTAGTACTAGCTTTTGTTTCGTTGTTATATATTTATATTTTGTATATTTGTATTTGTTTGTGTATGTATATGTTGTATATATACATGTCTGTGTGTATGTATGTATATATTTATGTATGTGTGTGTATGTATATATGTATTTATGTAAATGTAGGCATTGCGCTTGTATATATAGATATTAATATAGCGTTATATTTTTACACAATGTATTTTTTTTATTGTACGTAACCGCCTTCAACGTTTTCTCACTCCCGAAGGTTGACAGGTAGAGAATGCTCTTAGCATTGTGGCCGCCTTTTGATCTTACATTATGGTAATGTTCAATAAAGAATAAATAAATAAACAAACAGACAGGCAGACAAAAATAAAAAAAAAATGTTGGTGTATGTACCGTATATATACAGACACTCCAATTTTATTTATATGTATAGATTTGAAAGAAGGTATGAGGTATTATCTGACATATTGTTGTAGCGTATCGTTGCTGAGGGTAGGGAGAGCATCGCATAGTTTGCTCTGATCCCAAAGTAAAGTAAATAGCCAAAGCACTTGTATCATGGAATTGGAAACAACGAAGGTACCAAATACACTCAGACCCGATATAGAAACACTGTTATTCTTACATTGACCATTCCGAGAATCGAACCCGGTATCTCGGAGCTGGCGACACTTATAAAACCGGCGTGTACGTCATTCGACCACGTAGTCGAGTTTTTAATAGATTGCCGCGATTTTTAATAGATTGCCGCTACATACATATGTGCTTACCACATACTAATGTAGTCGTGAGGATACCGCCCAACTGCTGGGGAAGGCATTAATCAAAGATGGCGTCCTTGCACGTAAGGCACTTTCACCGCATTAAGGTTGCCGCTCGCTCCGGCCGACCCAGATTCGATGCCGGCGCGTAACATGCTGTCGTTATTTGCGTAATCTCCGTCAATAAAAAAAATGTGCACTAGACGAAGTGTTAGAAAGTAATAAATAATAAATAAATAAATATCTTCACGCAATTCCCAATACAGGGGTAGACAGAGGTCAAGTCTAGACAATTAAGTCCCTTTGACCCACCTTCCACCGAAGATATTTTCGGGACAACGTGACAGGTGGTGAGCCCGTCGCCGCCTTAATGTCCAAGCCGACGATGAAATTAGTACATAAGTTTTTTGAAAAACTCATTGGTACTGCCACCTGGGGATCGAACTCGGGTCTCTCGACTCGAAATTCCGACCACCCAACAACTCGGCTATCGTGACTTTGTCGTGTTAGAAAGTAAGACTGTCCTAAGGGAAGGCATATCTTTGGCATTAGCGATACCTTTTAGCATGGACACCAAGCGAAGCGAATGGCCCCGATAGTTACGGCTGAGTGGTTGGGTGATCGGAATTCGTGGCCAGGGACCCAAGATTGATCGATTTTGAGTCCCATAGACACGATGTAGGCTCGTACAAATGTATTTTTTAATACTTATTATATATATATATATATATATATATATATATATATATATATATATATGTATATATATATATATATATATATATATATATATATATATATATGTATATATATATATATATATATATATATATATATATATATATATATATGTATATATATATATATATATATATATATATATATATATATATATATATATATATGTATATATATATATATATATATATATATATATATATATATATATACGATTAATATCGTTGGTTTGTTACAAAGACGGCGACAGGGTCACCATCAGTCACATTGTTTAAAAATAAGCTCCAGTGAAAGGTGTCGATAGGACCAAATTGTCAAGACCTCCTGACCTGCATGAAGATATAAAAAGATAATCTGCCGATATCTTGGCACTAAATTGATACAGCAAGCAACAGGTAGGTGTTGCTCGCGAATGCTTCTCTCTCCCTCATCTCCGGGGAGGCAGTTGCTGACGTCACCAAGCGAGAATTAATCGCTTTTTGAAAACCAGCTGACATAACAATTGAAAAATAGAAGCGTCGAATTGCCTCATTAAGGCTGTACGTAACGCATACACTTTCGAACGTATTCTTCCGCGTTGGCAGTGTACATGTGTTAGAATATTGTGTCCTTGTGTTTATACAGAGCTGGGTAATGTGTTCATCGGCCTATGTATGTTTGTTCCTTTGTGGCGCTGATGCCCTGGTAGCGAAACGCGTGGGTTTCTTTGATTCTTACTGTAACGGAATTTATGTTGCTTGTATCGCTAAGGTCATGGCATGGTATCTGAAGATCGAACTCTGTTCTCTTGATTCGAAATTCCAACCACCCAACCAATCGGCAAACACATTTATATATACGTATTATATACACATGATGTCAATTCTAGCCGAATGATTATGCTGAGTTTAAATTAAATTTTAACCTTTGTTCTTTGTTACACTAATCATATTATTTGTAATATTGTTTTTATATCAATTTCCTTTATTAACGACCAATTTTTGGTATCTTTATTAGTGTTAAGATTGTTTTCATTATTTCATGTGGTTCACCTTTTAATAATAATGCATCAGGCAGTTGAACTAAATGTTCAACTACCTGATGTTATTTTAAATAAGAATGTAAAATTGTAATTGCGTCCTATGGAAAGGGATATGCTCGGTGTTTGCAGAAGAACTAAGTAACTGACATAGCCGTAACGATCAGCGCACCGAAGTGGCAACGGGCCGGCTGTAAAGCTCGAAGATATAAAGAATCCCCGTTGGGGAAAAAAGCTATTTGAGTGGCAACCACGTTTAGGCAAACACAGAGGACGACTCTCCAAGAGATGGAGTTATGACTTGTGTGAATGTTTCGGGAAGTCAATGGATGCAGGTGGCTGTGGACCATTCCTTGTGGAAAATTCTGTGGTCCTGTTTAGCTGCTGATTATGATAGGATGAAGACAAGAGGAAGATATACATGATTAGCTTGTTTTAAGTAATAAGGATAACATAACCGCACAGGTCACTCGGACTAGGATATAAGTTGTGAATTATTATATTATTCGCTTATTTTACTATTTATATTCATAAAGGTTTAAGTTTGGCATTTCTCTGCGAAGGCAGGGTCACTACAAATTCGACTATACTAGTCGTATTAGACTATATTGAGACCGATGTGTTTTAGGCGATCACAATGGAGCGTATTGAACCAACGGTAAATCCTTTTCACGCATGAGAGACTGAGGTAATCTATTTAAAAGAAACTAGACGATTAACTACTAACTCTATTCGACACAACCATTATGATAAAAATAAACATATAAGTATCTTCACGCAATTCCCAATACAGGGGTAGACAGAGGTCTAGTCTAGATAATTAAGTCACTTCGACCCACCTTCTGACAGGTGGTGAGCCTGTCGCTATCTTTATGTCCCAGCCAACGATGTAATTCGTACATAAGTTTTTGAAAAATCCATTGGTACGAGCCTGCTGCCTGGGGTTCGAACTCGGTCTCTTGACTCGAGATTCCGACCACCCAACCACTCGGCTATCGTGACTAATGTGAATCGATGCGTCATGATATTATATTGAAATCCATTACTGTTGCAGAACGTGCCAAAGGTATAGACATACATACATACTCCCTTTGCGCAGTATGGTGAAAATGTTTCTGACCGACTGACTACACGGACATGCTTATTTTGTAGTTTATTATTAGGCACCTTGCTCACACAAGCGGAACCGCAGGTAAAGCAATAGACAACAATAACAAAATGGTGCCAGTACTGACTGTTCTTTGTCCGAATTGTATTTGATAACATAACAAATAATGAACGAAACGAAATGCAAAGCTGTCTCTCCATCTCCATAAAGTACAAGGAAACCAGAAATGAATGTTGTAATTTTATATCGTCTTGATATTGAAAATATTCATTACATTATCACTCGTATGTGGGTGTTTATTAGGTATAAAATCCCATGAACGTGTCTCGTAATTCAATTCACAATTCGCGTACACGATTTGTGCCAAGGTTTTATTATTCATTGCGCTAATCGTAATGTAGCTTTATCTAAACCTGTCTAAGCTAGACCACTCGACGCCATCTCTTGTTTTGAAATTCACCATCGAATTGCTTTATAATCTTTACGCTATCTTTTTAATTTTGCGCGCTAAAAGTATGAATGAAAGTTATACCTACCAGTTTTAACGCGTTTAATAAATCCTTAGTGATTTTGTAACACGGAATTCAACTGAAAACGATATTTTCTGCTTGACAACAAGCTATTTTGCTATCTGTGTCAGAAGGGGAAGGGAGGGAGCGGTAACGCTGCATTCGATTTTAACCTAATTCGAAATACGTTGTATACATCTATTCAGTGACGTTCCAATTTAAACTTTATCTCGTTCATTTTACACAGAATATGCGTTGTATGTTAATAAAGACCACGTTGCCTTGTGAATATGGCTGGTTTCGGAAGGTCGTATGTTGTAACGAATGCATAAAATTTTCAACCGTAACGAGTTGTAGCAGCTGTTAAACTAGATTATCAGCTCGAATTATTAACTTAGTAGATACTCTGAGCTACCTTTGTTGCAATTATCATACAAAGACTGATTTATTTTATTGTTCTTGGCTTTTATACCGTAGTAATAAAAACATTGTATTGTATACAAAACCAGTTCTAAATTGGAAAACGGCGTCGCTGAGGAGCGTTGAACTTGAACTTTACTCGATAGGTAGGAGAGCCCATAATCGGTTGTATTGCTCTTTAGTAATCGTTTGCGAAATTCATACTCCGTTGACTCCTGCCGCCCTAGTACTTTTGCGCGAATTTTGCCATGTCCTTTACGACATTGTTGTTCACGTCCTTTATAGTTAAAAAGAATAAATTATATATTTTTTTGTATTGATACAGCAAATCAGCATGTTTCTATACTGGGAAACAAAGATTTCTAGAAAATTAAGTCCTTTCGACCTACTTTTTACCGGAGCTTTTTTGGACAACTTAACGTAAGTCGTAACGTAACAACTTAACGTAAGTCGAAGTGTCGAAAACTAACGGAAAAAAACTTACATAGAAAAATAATTTTTCCTACTCGTGTCAACACACAAATGTCTGCCCCTAGCAGGGTTCGAACCCTTAACCTCGAAGGCAGGGACATCACTTAGGCCTTAACCGAGGACTGAATATTATACATACAGTTATTTTTTTAATAATGCAGTAAATGCATACCGTGACGGGTTCATTTACTTACAATTATTGTATCTTATATTATAAGATGCATAGAGCTTATGTAAATATCAAAATAGTTGTTCCAGCATCGATATTTTTTAATCTATGCTTTAAATTGTATATAATTAAAAATTTAATTATGTATTATTTAATATAAAACTCGAGTCACATCTAGTTTACAATGATAACGAGGGACATGTAGCTGTTTGTTCATTGTTGGGCACAGTCAAGTGGTAGTTTATTAATAAACATAACAGTATCTGTATTAGAATGCTAATCGTGTCGAATTTGCGTTTACGCGCTTTGTGCTGTACCGCTTGCCGCGCATCCGCCATATTTGTTGTTGTTAGAGCAGGATGGGGTGCTCGTGTTGCCTATGCGTAAGTGCGAGACGGAAGAATGTTTGTCAACATTGCGCGCTTTAAAATTAGAATGACGCTACACTTCCGCGTTATAAAAAGATAAAGACATTGCCCGTTCGTTGAAAGTGGTTTTTGTGTTACTTTTAAAATTACGTTAAAATAAACGTCAAGTCACTCTCATGGTCTAGTGTAATTCTAAAAGCTTTTAACATGTAAATTGCTAGCTTTTGCGTCGTTGGTAAACTTCCATAACCTTCGTAAATATGAAAATATTTTGTGCTTTTCTTTTACTTTGGTCGTCTTTTACGACGCTATAGAAGTCGCGTTGTCATCAAGTTCAATGCACATATTCAAGTGCATAAAATATGTACCCACATACGAAAAGTTAACTTATCCCAACTGCATAAGGTACAAAATATGTACATTATAATTTTTCTCATGCTGAAATAATTGTCATAGACTATACATGTATATGTATGGTTTGCTTGTATTAAAAATATTTAATGAGTTTATTATTTTCTTTGTTACGGTATTCTAAATGCTGCTAACAACAATAAAACATGCTTTTTTTCGGTTTTAAAGGAGAGATAGAATGATCATGATCATGAAAATAGGAGATCTTTTCCTTCTCGTAGATATCGTATGAGGCAACTAAGGAAAGGGTTGCTACTATAGTAACAAATAACAATAATAACAACATCATTAAACAGATGGTGGGATAATCATCTTGTTAATTTCAGTTCAAAGTTAAATGACTCGCCAAGCGTTACGGTTATGGCAAGTTCTCCTATTCAGGTTTTTATGTATGTATTTATCTTCACGCATTCCTAATACTTGGGCGTTCAGAGATGTAGACATTTTTTAGTCCTTTCTCCGGATCTTATTTGGGACAACGTGGTAGGAGGCAAGCCTGTCAACGTCATAGTGTAAGCGTATAACATTTCCGAAGAAGTTTAACATGTCAGTTTTCAAGTAAATCTATACAGTTTAATTTCACAGTTAAATTTATTACGAGAAATTTTATGCGTTCCTTTTGCGTAGCCAAAGGTTCAAGGATACGTCAAGTAACGAAACGGCAACACTGTTTTAGACATAACGAAGCATGAAGCAGTTTTATCAGATACTAGTCGATTTTCGCATGCGGTTCTCCATCAGAGATACGAGTTTATCATTGCGGTCGGCACTACATTCGCGTTTGCATGGAAACATATTTACTTACCTTCTCTAACTCTTACTGGAAACTTCGCTCGCGTGGTGTTTATTAATTTCCACGAATAAATCCCGAAAAAAGACTCTATGGTTATAACATGAGTATAAAGCACCAAACATACATCAAATACCTAATACTATAGGCAATTAATAAATAAGATGATTAATAAACAAATGAATGAATAAATAATAAATAAATATAACTAGACAATTAAGTTCTTTCGACCAAACTTCCACCGAAGACATTTTTTGGGACAACGTTACAGTTAAATAGCCCATCGCTTAATTTTTTTTTTTTCGTTTTGCACATTGCTACGACCCTGCCACAGGGCTATAGAACTCGGGTTTCTTCACTCTGAATCCCAATCACCCATCCACTCGGCTATCGTGATAAATAAATATATAAATATATAGATATAAAAGAGTTATTTAGACTTAAATAATATTTGGTTAATTTGTGAGTCCAGTAAATATTCTTTGAATGCTGTTTTAGATATAAATCTGGAACTGTATTTTGGAAAAAGAGGCAGAATATTATTCAAATAGTTGTAGCTGTATATTTGAAACTCCCTCTAAATGCAGCAGTTCTGTAAGGAGGATTGAAAAGAGTGATTAGTACAAGACCTTATTTCAGTACAAGATTTTAAAGAGATAAATAGGAGATTTGGTTCTTATAATTTCAAGGATATACACGCAAAATACAGCTTTTTAAGTCTCTATAGCCGAGTGATTGGGTGGTCGGAATTTCGAGTCAAGTCGAGCCCCAGATGGCAAGCTCGTACCAATGGATTTTTCAAAAAATTATGTAGGGATTATATCGTTTTCTTGGATATTAAGAAGGCGACGGGCTCACCACCTGTCACGTTGTCCCGAAAATATCTTCGGTGGAAGGTTGGTCGAAGGGACTTAATTGTCTAGACTAGACCTCTGTTTACCCCTGTATTGGGAATTGCGTGAAGATATTACACATTTTTAATTTATGTGTATATAAATAACATTAATACTTATACTGCAGTGCTCACCACCACTCCATTTATAATGATAACAACATCCACACTAGCGTGCACGTATGCGGAATCAGACATAACTTTTTCTTTCTAACATCATACAAGAAAGGTTTTCCGCAAGGTAACGGATGATTCTCTTGAGTTTGTAAAAAAATCTATTTCTCGATCGCGAATTGTTTGCATAGAAATTTTTCTGCGACATTTCCTGACATAAAAAGTAACCATTGTCTTTTATGTATCCGTGCTAGGACTCATTTTATAAAATGTCACTCAAAATACATGACAAATAAACAAATGAAAAGTTTTAGAAATAATTTTTTTATTGTTTTTCTGACAGAAATGAAAATCAAGGCTTTATGATACTGGGTACTATATCTTGTTTTTGTTCGATCTTGTTTGTTTTTTTGATGTGAAACATCTATAGCCGCACGTAAAACCGATTTCTGGCGTGGCGACGCATGCCGTGGCTATACAAAGGTATACTAATTTACACCCTATTACCTGAGAATTAAGGTTTATAATTAAACACTGAAATCCCTTTTTTATATTTAATTAATTATATTCATATTATTTATATTAGTGACTATGTAAGTTATATTAAGATTTCATTTTTACATGAAAGGTTATTTCCTTATAGTCAAAAAGGTTCAATAATCTTTAAAACGAATAAATATAAACTACCATTAAAATTAGCTGGAGATTTTAATGTAAATTTGCAAGAGCTGAATCAATGCCATTAATGACATTTCTTCAAAAGAATTTCAATTGCAAATCAACAACAATCCAAAAGAATCTACTACCAAATATGGAACAACTATAGATGCTGTAATTGTGAGTTATCTTGATAATGTTTCATCTCATACTTTTGTAACGTAATAAATAAATATATAAATATCTTCACGCAATTCCCAATACAGGGGTAGACAGAGGTCAAGTCTAGACAATTAAGTCCCTATGACCCACCTTCCACCGAAGATATTTTCGGGAAAAGGGGACTTTACTACTACGGGACTTTTGTAACGTAGTTTAGTTATCATCGACCAATCGTCACAGTAATACCGGCAGAGGAAACATCGAATATAACTATAACTGAAGTCACAGAGAGAGAGAGAGAGAGAGAGAGAGAGAGAGAGAGAGAGAAAATATTTAAATTGTGGCCACTTGATATTAATATCGAATTTTTATATCAAATGTAATTAAATGCTTATTAAATAAAGTTACCATTTTCTGTAAGAAATTCGTAATACTTCATTTTTTCATTAGTATTTTCTTAGTACTTCATTTTTTATGCATATTACTTGTACACACACGATATTTCACATCTGCCAGGCGTCCCATGACGGCTCACATTTTTTTTGATGTTGAAAGTCACCATTGGGTTTTTACTATATACTTGAAGACTAAGGTGGGAAATGCTTGTAACCGCTGCCTGAATTATACTGGGTAATGTGGGCATAGAATCTTCCAAAATTAGAGCAGAAACTTCATAAACAGAGAAAAGAAGAGATGTTGGATTTCTCCGAGAAGTACTAGGATATCATATCTTAGTAGTAATTAATGAACGCCTTTGTTGTTAAACATTAAAACCTTGGCTCTATAGATTTGTGTGCTTTTGTTAAATTAAAAGCAAAAATAAATCCCCGTGGTCATACAAATATAATAACTGATGTATAATCGAGCCATGTGGGCGTTTATGGTGGCTCATTCGACCGAGGCACGGCCTAGTAGTTTAACAGGGCGTTTAATAGTAATTAATGTTATATTTGTGAAATTTTACCATAGAAGCATTTCGAACTGCTTTTACATAGAAATTATGAACTACGGTTGATAGGAATGGGTATTCTAATTGTATTTATGTAGTCGTTGGAAAAATACTATGGTATCTATGTTACAGAACCGGTTTAGAACCACAATTTGTATACTGTTATCAACGCAGGCGTCCTTCCGACGCGATAAGATTTGCGTAGAGATTGTGTTGCCAGTGCAACTTTGGGCCGCTTATCTTTATGCTCGCCTAGTCCATATTTGATCAAAGTAAACTTTTAGGTCAGTTACATATTATTTATTTATGTTTTTATTTTCATCTTATGCGACGATGTTATTTTTCTTTTTATATTTTAGTTACCTAATGAGATTAGAAATAAGAAAAGTAATAAAGTTAGAAGTATTTGTTGTAGCTGACAAATTTCATTTTCAATATGTTTCTCAGCCTGTTAATTTTTGAATCATTGTTTACTAAATTGCTTGATAACGGATTACATGTCCATTTTCTTTATTTTTGAATCAATGAATTGGCGTGAGATATTTTAATATTACTAATATGAAAAACGCCTTATGTGTATAACCTAAGCGTTCACAGCGTTAGATAGGCTCTAGTATAGTTTATGGTCTCCTGGTAGTTTCTGTTTTCTAGCTCTGCTCCTAGTCCATGGCACGGAAAATGTAAAAAGGAATTTTGTTGTTATTGAATTAGCTGTTTTTTTTAATTTAATAATAATATTAGTTAGTATACAGTAGTAGTTAGTATATAAAGTTAGTATACAGTAATATATTAGTAGTAAGTATTATAAGTACTAATAAATATTATTATATATAAGATATTAAAGCTTGAAACAAATTATAATCGCACTTTGTGAAGCAATTTGAGAAGAATTTTCTAGACTTAGGCGTACTCCGGTATAGGAAGTTGTATGAAGATAATAAAAAAATGTACGAAACAATTATGGACATTAGTGGTTAATATTGCGTTGGTGCCCTTTGAGCGGAACTAAATTCAGTTCTTTCTTACGTCGAGACGAGAATAAGAACTAGGGCTGAATAAAACATAAGCAATCGCAGACACGACGATATCACGTTCTCAACACACATCCGAACGGAATAATGATTACAAATCAATTTATTATTCTTTGTATATAAACCGACACATTAAAGTAACTACTAATTAACGCAAACGTAACTCCTCCTACATTGTAGTTGTTTCACGTAATGCAGAATCTTATCTTCATTGCGTTTCCACAATAATATATATACACGTAAATAATGTACATATAAAATTTATCAAGTCTCACACACACACAAACAAATAGTCTTGTATCCACGAGCACAAATATGTTATTACATTTTATTTTTACGTAATGACTAACGATAACCCAGTAGTTAGTGTGAGTCAAATGGCGTATAGAAGATTTCTGAACGGGGTAAACAGAAGATGAAAAGGTGTTCTGTTATGTTCTCTAGATATACTCGCATCTAGGTTTAACTTTAACGACACTGGAATTAAAGAGATTGGAAATGGAGCCCCTACGTTATTTTTGATCTTCTTTTTATAGAATTTCCAATGTAAAGGGCAATACTTTTATCATCTTTGAGCTGGAGCGTTTGAATGTCAGGTCCTTATTTTTGATAGCGTCCAAGGTAGAGCAGCAGTAAATTTTTCAAAGAATTTTTTTAAAGAAGTTTACTATTTAGGTTTTCTATTTATTTAACCTACAAGAAACCATACAAGAAAAGACTGTATTCCCTTTTAAAAGGCAGGCGACGCATCTTCAACTATTCTGGTGTTGAATGTTCTTGAATGTTGATGACACTTACCATCAGGTAAACCGAGTCTCAGTCTTCACGCATCCATCATGCATCAGTCAGCCTTCTGCATAAAAAAAAATCAATACCTGGACATTCAAAGAGTAACGTCTAATACTACTTGAAACTTAGTTTTTTTTTATATAAAAATGCTTAAAAAGTTTCTAGAACACTCTGGGGTTTTCGATTATGTTTACTATAAATGGGGCAACAGAGCGCGCTAGAGGTCAATTCAGTACTTAACTAACTCGCAGCGGAAGAAGACGACCTGGAACCTATAGCAAAATTGTGTTTTGTGAAAATTTTTCTCACAGGGGAATTAATCAACATCTTTAGTAAGTTGTTTAAATAAAATTGCATTTGATAAGGGTCTTTAATACCAATCTGTCCTAAAATCGATAGCTACTTTCTATCTTATTATCAGCAGTAATGCAGCGACAGGATCATCACCTGTCACGATTTTTTTTAACGCTTTAATTTTATCTTTATTATAACAAAACTTAACTTATTTTTTAAATTCTAACTATACCAAATAACATTACTATTATTCCTGTTAACGACTCCAAATAGGCCGCATTGCTTTGCGTAAATAAATCAAGGAAAGCAATAAATCGAATGGCGGGCTCGAACCTGAGACGTTATGTTTTGAAGTCTGCACACTAAGCCATTTAGACTTTATTGACGCATAAATTAAGTAATATTAATTTAACTCATTAAACTTTTCAACAATTTGAAATAAACTATCTTGCGTTGTTATTTTAATTGTACTAGGCTAGCAGAATCCCGAGAATCCTTTTAAGTTTTATAGACCTACCACTTTGACACAAGCACTTTGATTGCATCAGAAGCGTCTGAAACCCCAATTTTAACGTTCCCTATAACATACTATTTACGCTATCAAGTACTGCGCTGACTCAACCACTAACTCGGCAATTTATTGCGTGGGGATGAGTCAACCCAGTAACTGCACGATAGCTATAGAAGCCGTGCTTTTTGCTCAGGTTCAATATGATAGGGTACCAATATATAGCAAAAGAGCAATCTCTTTCTGCATGTAGGGTTGCTAATTAAAATAAAATTGCAAAGCTTTCGCGTGCTCACCCCTAAGAGGGAATGAAAGTAGTCAAATTTGCGGAAACAGAATCTGACATGAGGGGACTGCATCGTACAGATAATTACTAGATAGTCTAAGTATGTAGATGTATATTAATAAGAGTGATGGGCCAAATGTGATTCAACTTAGGCTATGCATTTGGTAAAAAAATAATATAGATAGACGGATAGGGTCAAAAATAAATAAATAAAATAATAAATAAAATTTGTAGTGTAGAATCAGAACCAATAAAGGTACCACATACACCCAGACCCGAGAAAAAAAAAAAAAAGTGTTTTCCACTTTGACCCGTACGGGAATCGAACCCGGAACCTTGGGGCTAGTGACACCTTGAACACAGGTGTGTGCACCACTCGTTTACGGAGGTCGTCAAATAATCACTATTGCCTGAGTCATGCCATAAGTCATGTCATGTTTACCCCTGATTTGAATCGGTGGTGGGTTCCGCGCAACCCTCGCGTGTTTATGGTGATTTACCATTCGTAAATCGATCAGGCATTAGAAAATACTCAAATCCTCACGCGATGCTGCTATAATACTAATACTGGAGTTGGCAGAGGTCTAGACAATTAAGTGTTCCTGATCCACCTTCCACTGAAGCTATTTATGACTACGCGACAGCTGGTGAGGCTATCGCCATCTTAGTATCCATGCCAACGGCGCAGTACACCTACATAGATTAATATAAACATCCACCGCGGAATTTGAACCCGTTTTCCCCAGCGGGATTTATGCCCTCCGGTTACCAACAGCTAGGCTACCTGTTCGTCTTTTCGTAATGGTCGTGATTATGAGTTCAGTATAGTAAATAAGTTAAAAAATAATGAATGGCAAAAAACAATATTTTGATATTTTAGACAAAACATGTGTAATACAGAACAATATAATAAAATTATTTTAGGGGTTTATGTCTTTGTATTGTAGTCATAATATTTGATTTATTATTATATTATTTTCCTATTTGTAATGTTCGGGACTTGTCGTATTTCGGCCCATTTTATTATTATAAAAAGGTTAAATTTATAATTTTTTTCCGGTAATTTCCGTAACTTATTATCCGACTATGAAAATTTTATTAATAGGAAGCTTCTTTAACCCCGAGTTGCTATGGAATGATTACGGACTATGCTTAAGTTTCTAGTAGGCAGTTAACTATGTTGTGTAAATATATTATATATAATATTTCTTACCTACTTTGTTACACTCTAGAAACTGCTTTAACTTTAATACTTACTTATTACCTAAAGCCTAAATAGAATTACGTATTTGTTATTTAACCTTACTTATGTAACATTTTTTTACATTGTGCAATCCGAGCACGTTTAATAAAAAAAGAGTATGTATGTAAATGAAGAGTGCCGCAATGTTTCCTACAAAAGAAAAACGCAATAAATCTACCAATACCAGGACAGCATAAATCAACATTAAGTGCAACGAGTTGCGTTAACGTTACACACGTTTACTGAAAAACCCTTTGTACTGTGACGCAAACGCACGCGTTACAGAGCAACCGAATACGGGTCAGGGCGTGGTCGGCTGCAACCGGAGTCCTTGACCCGCATCGCCATTGCACCCCCCGCCCTCGGGCCCGCTTAGATACGCTTGTTTCAAGCGCTTTTTGGGCAACCGCGTTCGGTAAATGCGAATGCGTTTTATCGCTGCAGCTGCTGATTTGTCAAACGCTGTTCTATTTATAAAACCGGGCGTTGGCAACACGCTCGTTACCAAAACAAGAGCTTATGTACGTACTTCCTGTTTAGCGCAAGCAATTTGTAACCTTATTGCTATGCTTGTTTGTTGTCATATCGTTTAAAACTCTCGAACGGAACCAGCTCAGTCTAATTTGAATGTTATCATTGCCAAGGATTTGTATATTAATAATGTTTTGGATGGTTTTATTTATCATTGCCATTATATACATATGTGTGAATAAATGTCTTCACACATTTTCCCATTATTAGGCGTAAACAGAGATCTAGACAATTAAGTCCCTTCGACCCACCTTGCACTGAAGGCTATAAGGACAACATGACAGATTAGGGAGCCTATGGCCATCTTAGTGTCATATTTATCTATGTTAGTACAATATACTAACATAGATAAATATTTAAATGGATAAATATTTATAACCAATACATATTATTCTCGTGTCACGTTGTTGCTCACAATGAACTTTGAAACTATTAACCTATTTCGAAGTATTTTTTTAATGTTAGTTTTGCTGTCGTGCTCAAGATGGGGTAGTTTATATCGTGTATTTTTTATTAATTCCAAGACGGGACTACATCTGCCGGGCTAGTATGCATATATAAAGACAGTTCAACGTGGACATTTTATAATGATTAAATGAAAAATAAAATATCTTCACGCCATTCCCTATACAAGGGTAGACAGAGGTCAAGACAATTATGTCGTTTCGACCCACCTTCCATCGTAGACATTTTATGGAACAACGTTACAGGCGGTGAGCTCGTCGCCGTCATTATGTCCAAGACAATTATATAATACGTATTAAAGTTTTTTGAAAAAAATCCCTTGGCAGGTGCCAGCCGCCTGGGGATCGAACTAGGATCTCTTGAAATCCGATCTCCCAACTACTCGGCTATCGTGACTACTAATGTTTAAATGTATGTTATAAAATTTATGTGGACGCAAACGTATCATTTTGAATATTTCATGAATCTTTACGACTGTTATGTATTCACATTAAGTATTTATTACCCACTATATTCCAAATTCGACCTTTGTTCCAATGGTTACCTTAGTGACTTGATGAAATACATAATTTTGTCACTCCAAGAAGCGAACAAATTGAGCGTTATTAGTGTGAATAAAGTAGTGTCTGTCCAAACCCAATGGTGACGGAGTGACAGGACGACAATCATCAAATTATCCATCCATTTGAAGAATTTGCCCGTGTGGTTATGGATTGAATATACCACCCCATTTTGTCCCATAGTTGTCGTAGGACGTGACTAAGAACCTAAAATTGGCATTGACTACCGGCACATGGCAGTATAACCGTCTCGAAAATTACCAAAATGTAATAAGCAGTCGATGTAACTCATACAGCGATCGCCAAACTGTTTGCCAAACATGGCAATTATGATAAATCCTCCTGCAAGTGTAACTTACAGGCCCGTTATGTATGCATGTACCAGGATATCATAGAAACATTACGTTCGAATCATAATAAACCTGCAGTGTACTTTATAATGCGCCCGTTGTGTATGTACATACTAGAATATCATAGCAACATAACGTTTGAATCATAAATTGCAACGAATGGAAAGGTGCTGCAGCGCTTGCATGGGCCAATTTGCGTGATGCGTTTTCCAAATCAGTTCAACGCAACGAAAACTCAAGGTTGTCTCGGCGTGGTATGTGTAAGCGGGAACGGGAGCGGGAGCGAGAGCGAGAGCTATTCAAGTTCTTCGATAAATATAAATAAATAAAAAATAATATTAGCCGGGTGGTCGGAATTTCGAATCAAGAGAGCCGAATTCGATCCCCTCGTTGGCTTGGCATGAAGACGGTGACGGGCTTACCACCTGTCACGTTGTCCCGGAAATATCTTCGGTGGAAGGTGGGTCAAAGGAACCTAATTGTCTAGACTAGACCTCTGTCTATCCCTGTATTGGGAATGGCGGTAGAAGATTCTCTCATTTTAATATCCCTTAATCTCCTCTTACAACACCCTGTCGATCCACATGGCAACAGAACTTATTTATAAAATTTAAATTCAACGTTCGCTGTCGAAAGCAATGTGCAGTTACAGAAGGGTCAACATATGGGTCAAGATTGTCATTGTGGCCCGGTCAAGGTGCCTTTCACCTTGCGCCTTCTATGGCTGTCCGGGCGGGCTCCATACACATGAACTGGCGAGCTATTTACTGTTAACAAATTACGTGAAAGATATTTTTTGAAAAGAAAACTATATAACACTGGTAACACTGGGGCAGATGGAGGTCTAGATAATTAAGTCCTTTCGACCCACCTTCCACCGAAGGTTTTTCGGGACTATGCGACAGGTGATGAGCCCGTCGCTTTATGTCCAAGCCAACGATATAATTCCTTCATAAAAATAATAATAAAATAAATAAGTGTTTAAAGAACCCATTAGCATGAGCCATCCAACTGGGGATCGAACTCAAGTCTCTTGACTCGAAATTCCGACCTCCCAACCACTCGGCTATCGTGACTACTAATGTTTAAATGTATGTTATAAAATTTATGTGGACGCAAACGTATCATTTTGAATATTTCATGAATCTTTACGACTGTTATGTATTCACATTAAGTATTTATTGCCCACTATATTCCAAATTGACCTTGTTCCAATGGTTACCTTAGTGACTTGATGAAATACATAATTTTGTCACCAAAGAAGGAACAAATTGAGCGTTATTAGTGTGAAAAAGTAGTGTCTGTCCAATCCCAATGGTGACGGAGTGACAGGACGACAATCATCAAATTATCCATCCATTTGAAGAATTTGCCCGTGTGGTTATGGATTGAATATACCACCCCATTTTGTCCCATAGTTGTCGTAGGACGACTAAGAGCCTAAAATTGGCATTGACTACCGGCACATGGCAGTATAACCGTCTCGAAAATTACCAAAATGTAATAAGCAGTCGATGTAACTCATACAGCGATCGCCAAACTGTTTGCCAAACTTGGCGATTATGATAAATCCTCCTGCAAGTGTAACTTACAGGCCCGTTATGTATGCATGTACCAGGATATCATAGAAACATTACGTTCGAATCATAATAAACCTGCAGTGTACTTTATAATGCGCCCGTTGTGTATGTACATACTAGAATATCATAGCAACATAACGTTTGAATCATAAATTGCAACTAATGGAAAGGTGCTGCAGCGCTTGCATGGGCCAATTTGCGTGACGCGTTTTCCAAATCAGTTCAACGCAACGAAAACTCAAGGTTGTCTCGGCGTGGTATGTGTAAGCGGGAACGGGAGCGGGAGCGAGAGCGAGAGCTATTCAAGTTCTTCGATAAATATAAATAAATAAAAAATAATATTAGCCGGGTGGTCGGAATTTCGAATCAAGAGAGCCGAATTCGATCCCCTCGTTGGCTTGGGCATGAAGACGGTGACGGGCTTACCACCTGTCACGTTGTCCCGGAAATATCTTCGGTGGAAGGTGGGTCAAAGGAACCTAATTGTCTAGACTAGACCTCTGTCTATCCCTGTATTGGGAATGGCGGTAGAAGATTCTCTCAATTTAATATCCCTTAATCTCCTCTTACAACACCCTGTCGATCCACATGGCAACAGAACTTATTTATAAAATTTAAATTCAACGTTCACTGTCGAAAGCAATGTGCAGTTACAGAAGGGTCAACATATGGGTCAAGATTGTCATTGTGGCCCGGTCAAGGTGCCTTTCACCTTGCGCCTTCTATGGCTGTCCGGGCGGGCTCCATACACATGAACTGGCGAGCTATTTACTGTTAACAAATTACGTGAAAGATATTTTTTGAAAAGAAAACTATATAACACTGGTAACACTGGGGCAGATGGAGGTCTAGATAATTAAGTCCTTTCGACCCACCTTCCACCGAAGATATTTCGGAACTATGCGACAGGTGATGAGCCCGTCGCTTTATGTCCAAGCCAACGATATAATTCCTTCATAAAAAATAATAATAAAATAAATAAGTGTTTAAAGAACCCATTAGCATGAGCCATCCAACTGGGGATCGAACTCAAGTCTCTTGACTCGAAATTCCGACCTCCCAACCACTCGGCTAACGTTACTTTAACTGACTTTAATAGACTCTGATATATAACATTAATTTTGGCCATGACTCACTTAGTCTGGTAATACTTAAATCTATTTGTGCGGTAATACATTCTCTTATCTATGTGTTCCTGGTACTATTAATATGTAATAAAAACATATCAATATAATTGATTCGTTATCTTTGTCGGTTTTGTTATCACAAAACATATTATCAAACTAAGTCCTCACGCCTTGTCTGTCTGTCTGATTGCGTTAAACTCAAAAACTATTAAACGAATTTTTAATGCCATTTTCACTAATTGCCGGGAATGATTCTTTAAGAAGGTTGGGTAGTTTTATTTGGTTTTGTATAAATAAAATGAAATGTGACGATGATTGTCATTTAAATCTGTTTGTGCCAAGTATAAAAGATTTATAGATCTTGACTAAACAATATATAGGCAAAGAAGTTGCTTATAGAAATCAAAGAGAAGGAAGAGTTTGTAGAATAGAAAATGTCAAAAATTTAAGAAGACCCTGCCTCTATATTAAAGGTGGACTTTAAGATAGTTACAGAGTCACCATATATTAACATAGACTTCAGGTGAAACGAATTTAAACGACTGAAAAAAAAATAACACTATCTATCACTGAGTCTACTCAAACGGACCTCAAATGCTTGTTTCTGCTCCAGGTTGAGCAGAGTGCTGCGGTATAGTTTGAACTAGCAATATTACACCACTTCCTTTTCACAACACGCATCTTCAATATAAAACTGTGTTTGTCCACAGATGCACAGTTGCGAGCCGCTGGCCGCCCCACTGGCCACGCCCCCCTCCTCGGGTCCCGCACTCCTCAAACAGCTCGGCCGGCTCATAGTGCGCGCGCGCAGCCCAGCCACCGACCGTCTCCAGGCAAAGCTGCGCGCTGCCAACCCTTCCACCAGTCAGGTAACTACATAACGTACATTACGCTTGGTCATTCTCAAAGTTATAAATAAATATCTTCACGCTATTCCCAATACAGGGGTAGACAGAGGTCTAGTCTAGACAATGAAGTCTCGACCCTTCGACCCACCTTTCACCGAAGATATTTTTGGGACAACGTGACTGGATTTGAAAACCCATTGGTAAGAGCCTGCCACCTGGCGATCGAACTCGGATCTCTTGACTAGAAATTCCGACCACCCAACCACTCGGCTATCGTAACTTGTTAATTAAAGATAATATTATTTTACGAGGCTGGTAGTACAGTCCAAGGTCGCCAGTACCCGGGTTCTTCTTCTTTACAGCCTATCAAGACTTCACTGCTGGACCTTCCCCAAACATTCTACAAAAAACTAAAATTTACTTCTAAAGTACCAGGGTTAACTTAATATATTTTTGCAGCAGTTAAAGCTACTGGGTCGAGCTCTGCCACATAATATCGGAAGAGTACGTTAAATTATCTATTCCAGTAAATACGTAGTTTAATTAATTACAATCAGGTAAGTAATAACCTGTAAAAGAACCGGTTTTTCTGCCGAGTGTTACGGCGTCAGAGTACACTCACTGGATGAAAGGGAGTGGTACATCACCACCTTTCTCCCTCCCGTAGGTGTCGGAAAATGTCCAAGGAAAAATCCTTGAAAAATGCCGTTGGTTACTGACGGGTGTCTGAATAATACCAGACCACAATTAAACAGACCGGCGACTGCCTGATACTGCGATCGCTAATTCGCTTGCCAAGCGTGGCGTTGATGCATATTCCGGGACATATACGGGAACGGCCCATGCCCTGTAGTGGACTTTGATATTTGGTATTTTCAGAATATTTACTAAGTAGTTAAACGACCCGATAGCCTAGTTGGTTGTGACCTGGCCTCCAAAACTAAGGGCTGAGGGTTCGAATCTCGCTAAGTGTAAATATTTATGTGGCGAATATGATATATTTATAAATATTATTTATTTGTAATCGAGTTTTTTTTATATGTGTATGTGAATATCTATGTATTGTACCGTTCGCTTGGGCACTGAGACGGTAACATGCTCACCACCATTCACGTTGCCTTAATATTCTTCGGTGGTAAGTGGGACGAAAGGACTAAAATTTTTTAGAACTCTGTCGACCTCTGTATTGGAAATATGAGTAAGAATCTCATGGATGCTAAAAAATAGGGTAGACCAGGCCAGTTCCTGAAATTTCCTCGTTTACTGACTCCTGTTTATTAACGATTCAACAACGGCTATGTTTCGTTATGAAAATTATATGAAAGTCAGTTTAATTACGGACTGTGAGGCCTTACATCTTAAGTATTAAGATTGACAACGCATCGATAACCATCGAGGTGTAGGAATCATGCAATTTCCATTGGCTAAATTAGAAAGTAGGACTGTTAGATCCTTTGCCACCTTAATCCAGTGAAATAACAGCGTGTGTATACCACTGCTGGTCCAAGATCTTATGTCTAATATTCTGTGAAAAGGACTGGAACAGAGGCGATCAGCTATGCTGCTTCAGTGTGTATCACCGTACTTGAACACACATATCCTCGACTCAGTACGGTAAAATTCAGTAGTCACAATACCCGTGTGATTTGGAATTCGAGTCAACAGACCCGAGTTCGATTCATAGGTGGTTGGCTGGTACCAATGGGTTTTTACGATCATTTATGTACGATTTATTTTGCTGGCTTGGACATAAAGATGGCTACAGGCTCACCATACATCACTGTTAAGCAAAAAATTTCATAGGTAAAAGGTGGATCGAAAGGAATGAATTAACCTTGGCGTAGATTTCTGTGTACCCCAGAATTGGGAATGGAGTGTGTTCTCAAAAGCACGGTTCGATGTCTTTCTTCACCGCTGAGCTCGTGGAAAATTCAGCCCTTAACAAAACTACTCTTAACAATAACAGTGGTGCCGCCCAGGAAATCAAGCAGGAAATAAAGCAGGAAATAAATCAAGGAATTATGGGAGGGACAGGCTAGAATCTAATGGTAAGTGATTACGGAAGTCATTCATTCGCAATACCATAAAAACTACAGGCCTTTAATGAAAGTATTGGGTAAAGGAAAAGAAAGGATGATAAAAAGCGGGAAGAAGGAATAGGCTTTCGGAAGTAACTTTATTTACAAGATAAATATAGAAAAGCACAGTACAACTCCTTCATGGAAGTATTCTGTAAGACCGAATACAAATGCCTTAAAATATTTTTTAAGAAAACCCAATAAATTGTTTTGTCTTATTTAGTAAAAAAAAAACACTTTCGCCAGGTGCTGTCGCAGCCGAAAGCGGATCCCGCTGAACCCAAAACCGGCGTGGAAGCCCAGTTGGAAAGCCACGTGCAAGCTCTCTGGAATGAACAGATCCCCGTTTGCATAGAGGTGAGTCTACAAAATTTCTTGTCTGGACCTATTCAGGTAATTGATTATGAGGGTAGAGATTAGGCAATAGGCTCCCAAAGTGCCATTTAAACTCGCAGCCATCGCTAGAGGCAGTAATATTTCGGATCAGCGCACAACTTTAAAAACCACTGTCTCGGCTGCAGGTGCTACTAGCCCCCGAATGTCAGGAGTGCAGCGCTGCTCTGAGCCGCGCCGACGAGGACACGGCGTACGACACTCGGCACGCGCAGCAGCGAGCGCTGCTGCTCGAGAGATGGACGATGCGCGCGCTGATCAACAAGTGAGTGCTTCGGGGCGCTGCAGCCTGCTAGGTGAAGCGCTTGAGCGCTGAACGGGGCAGTCTTTACGGGTCGTGAGTGTGCTGGAAGTATCCGTAGGTAGGGATAGGTGTGAGACGTCCAAGTGTGTACCGTACACATTCTTAACCAATTGTTAATAGATGTTTTTTTAAGGGTACTGCAAGTGCGCCTGGATAGGTATGAGCCGTTCGAACTTTAGCCTTAACGCTCGTCAACGATTGAATCTACCGGTTAAACCTGTAATTTTACGCCAATGTTCGAATAACAGTTACGAGTCGTATTTCCTCCAGCTGCCAACCGTGGTAACCTCCCACCAATTCCCAAGGTTAATTACAAGGCAGCCTTAAAGGAGGGGCCATCTCATCAATTCCAGACCTATGACCGTCAATTTAAATTGAAATCTCTGGTTGACTATAGAAAATCCACTTGGCGAGGATAATGACTATACATGATCACGGGATACTTGATATACCAACTGAGCACCGTTCTCTACCGGCAGGAGCCACGAGGCCCCGTCCTTCACATCGTCGCAGTGGCTGCTGAACGCGGTCCGCTCGCAGCTCCACTTCTCCCAGCTGGCCGCCTGGCTGGCGCGCCTCAAACGCAACAGGACCGGCGATGAGGATCCCAACGAGCGACGGTAAAACTTGTGCAATTTTTTTCTTTTTAATACTTGTGCGATATTTATATTTATTTATTTTATTTACTTCAAATTTTGACAGGTTGTTGCATTTTTACTCTATCGGTGAATTGACTACCTCCGTGGACGAGTGGCGTACACGCTGGTTTCCACGATGTCGCCAGGTCCTGGGCTTGATTCCCGGTCAGGTCGATGTATAAAACACTCCGAGTAAATACTCGGGTCCGGGTGTTTGTGGTGCCGTTGTTTGATATCCTTTATGCTGCAAACTTCGAACTAGTTATTAATTAAATGGCGCGACAACAGAGTGGTTGGGTGATCGTCACCAGGAGAAGGCCTCGCAATAATGACTTCTTTCGAAACTTATGTACGTTACGTATCGTTAGCTGAGTCAGGCTCAGCTTCTGTCGCGTTGTTCTGAACAAAATCCGGTGAGACGTGGATTTCAAGGACAAAGAAGAAAAAGTCTGCTTAAGTTTCTGCTTACTGAACATTGGGCTGTTACTGTTCAACAGATGTAGAAGTGAGTACGTCACGATAGCCGAGTGGTTGGGTGATCGGAAGGATCGGGAGTTCGATCCCCAAGGCTCGTACCAATGGGTTTTTTTAAAAACTTATGTGAGTTACATCCTTGGCTTGGACATAAAGACGGCGTCTTCTGTGAAAGGAGGGTTCGAAAGGGCGTAATTGTATAGATATGTGCTACCCCTGAATGGCGTGAAGATATTCATTTATTTTTATATAAGTAGTTGGTACAAACAGAGCGAGATGGCAAACGAGCCTTCAGTTCACAAAGGAACCTATCTTGCGAGCGACCTAGTTGTAAGTGACCACGCTGTCGAAGCTAAGTGTTGCGGATTCGTCTCCCGCTTAGGGCAAACATTTGTGTGCTAAATACTTACATGAATGTTTTAAACCCAAAAGCTGTTCCATACTATTGCGCATGCATTGCGGTACTTGAGCTATAGTGTGCTGATGTCATGTAAATATCTATCTGTGTTACATCCGAATAATCCAAATTACGGTGAATTGTGAGTGGAGGGGATTAAATTGTTTAGACCTTTGTCAATAGCACTTAGGAATCTGTGAAGATTAAAAAACGAGTTTAAAAATTGAGGTTTTGTATTCCAGGCGGAAGCTGAGCCGCGAAACGTGCAACTACAAGAAACTGGAAGCGAACTGCGACGACGAGGATCTGCCAACTGAGGAACGCAAGCTCAACATCGTCTACTCCATTAAGATTCCGGGGGAGAGCTACAAGAAGGCGGAGTTCAGTCGCCCGCCCACCGACCACCATTTCCCCATCACCGATATAGGTGGCAACCTGTATCTCAAAGTGGTCCTCGAGAGCCTCCCCCGGACGGAAGACATACCAACAGTCAAATGCACCTGCCAAACGAAACGGCGCGTCAGTAAGGAAATCCCCAGCAGCGTCCACGAGGAGCTGGTCGGTAAGCTGAACGATCTGACTCTAGGTCCTCGATGCTCCAAGTACTCCGAATTAGCGATCAACTCCAACATTGGCTCGTCCAGTCGCCGTCTCTCCATCGTCTCGAACCCGGGCTCTACGGAATACGTCTACACTTCCAGTCCCGATGCCGACAAGCCTAACATAGTAGACGATAGAATGTTGACACCGTGCAGCGAAAGCGGCAAACACAAATGCAACTGTGACGAGGAATCGGACGGGAATCATAGATCTTCCATTAGTTTAAGCCCACAGGAGCCGAAGAAGTTAGACGAGAGGCGGCTCAAAGAAATAGCTAAGTATAAGAGACGGCTGAGGAAGGAGAGCAAATTGAAAAAGCTATGCGACAGCACCTCGTCCGAGGGAGAGTTGAAGACCACACACACATCGATCCCAATTCTACAGGCGTCGCGTTTCGACAGATTCCGAGCGATCGGTTGCTATAGGAACCAAACTTATCTCACTCTACCGGCAAGCAGAATTGAGAGCAAATCACCGTTCGTCGAAACGGAGAGTATACCGCCCGCTGAATTCAGAAAGACCAACACGGTATCGACACAAACCGATGATATCTCCTGTCAGTGTGGAACTTTCCTTCAGATGAAGTGCGGAAACTGCGACCGGGGAATGGTCAGATCGGAGGCCAACTACAACCTGACGTCCATAGACAAGGAGAACGGAGCGAGGAGGAAGTGCGAGGAGGACGACAAGGCGCTGAAAAAGCACAAATGTGATAATTCTAGCAGTAATTTAACGTGTGATATAAATAGTGTAGTAGACAATAGTGTTAGTGTTAAGTGCGATGAAGAGTCTATAATAAAGCGGCCGAAGCTGAGGCGGTTCTTTCCCATCGTTGATAAGATAGAGAAGATCGTCGCGGACAGGATGCAGAGAGAGACCGAGGGACAGAGGGAGAGGGACATGGAAGAATTGAATCTAAGAGACGACGACACAGTGTTCTCTGTGCCTAAACCCGAGGCGAAAAGACAGAAGACTTATTCCATCAACGAGGACTACGTTCTATACGAGAACTGCGACTACGGCACGTTCGACAGATGCGACGCGGAATCTCCGAAGGAGATCCCGGAACCGGAGGGCTTCCGATTCCCCGAGCCCAAGGGCGGTGAGAGCCAGGTGCCGTCGCCCACGGAGATGGACAGGTTCCGGTGGAGGTTCGATTCCGCCGCCTCGATGGTGTTCCACTCCAAGACCGGGCTCCCGCTGACTTCCAGCCCGGCGCCGCTGCGCAGGGGGAACAACTGTTTCGATTTCGACGACACCATTAATGGTGTATCTAGTATTAAGAGGTGGGTGTTTTTTTGAATTTCACACTCTTTACATCCAAATTGTGTTTTTTTTTATCTTTTACTTTAAATTTATTATTTTTTAGTGTTGTATCTTTGTCGATGATAGAGTCACCACATGTTACTTTGACCCAAATAAAAAAAGTTTTCAGTGAAAGGTGGGTCGAAGGACTTAATTGTCTGAACCGCAGTATTGGGAATGGCGAGAATATGTTGTATATATTTTTTTCGAAATTGTCACTTCATCACTGTTATTTTTAAACTTATCAGAATACTATACTGCCGTGTTCTATTGAAAGTAGACCGCGTTATTAACAATTGTTGTTTTTTAATTATTTTATAGCATTCATTAATGTTCAGTATTACTTCTTTAGACCTTTTCTCATTTTTTGTTTGCAGTTTTAATATTATTCTCTTTTTTTATTTGCCTAATTATTTGTTGAAACTGAATTTTTTTCCAGCGCTCTCTTCCACCCCCCAGCGAGCTGTAAGCTCCCGACGACGCCTCGAACCCCGACCCCGCCGCCTCAGCGACCTGCTAAACCAAAACTCCGCGTCGGTTCCAGTACTGGACTCCTAGGTGAGAATTTTAGCTGTGCATATTTCTATAAAGAAGTATATTTTGGGATCCCTGAAACTAATTAAATAAAAATAAATAAATAAATATTTTCACGCAATTCCCAATACAGGGGTAGACAGAGGTCTAGTCTAGACAATTAAGTCCCTTCGACCCACCTTCCACCGAAGACATTTTCGGGACGACGCGACAGATGGTGAGCCCGTCGCCGTCTTTATGTCCAAACCAATGATATTGCAGTACAGTTTTGAAAAACCCATTGGTACGAGCCTGACACCTGGGGTCGAACTCGGGTCTCTTGACTCGAATTCGATCACCCAACCACTCGGCTATCGTGACTATTGTGTCAGATGAAATTTTAAATACTTTTTAACTTAAATTAATTCCTAAACTGCTAAAATAGGGTTAAATGTTAATTAAACCTAACATGTTCGATATGCATCTGATATTTGTTCACGTTCAATAAACGCAAGCTGTGTTCACTGTGTCCGAATGGTCTCTAAATGTATTATATTAAGTAAACTTTATTAGACTGTAAGCAATATAGTGTCACATTTCAATTTGTGAATCAGATAAAGTAAGAAAAATATTAATTTCGTTTCCTATAATAATGAATGATGCATTTATATAAGTAAATAGTGACAAGATGCGCGGTAATGTGCACTTATTATTTAAGTAGATAATGGTGATGTCAGGGTGCATTAAGATGTAATGTTACTATGCCGGTGTAGGCAGTGTCTACAAAAACGCCTGATGTTTTTGTCACGCACGAAGTTGCGTTACATACGCATTACTCAGTCTCTTAAGTTGTATTTAGCGCCTATTTATAATTTAATTTGTAAATTTTAAAGTAAACAGCGAATATATGTGCATCAAGAAGTTTTATTTTCTCCACGAAGTAGATTAAATAAATATCTTCACGCAATTCCCAATACAGGGATAGACAGAGGTCTAGTCTAGACAGTTAAGTGCTTTCGGCCCACCTTCCACTGAAGACATGTGGGACAATGTGACAGGCGGCGAGACCGTCGCCGTGGATATGTCCAAACCAATGATATTGCAGTACAGTTTTTGAAAAACCCATTGGTACCTCTTAAGAGACCGGACTCGGGTCTCTTGACTCGAATTCCGATCACCCAACCACTCGGCTATCGTAAATTTTAATATTATCGTGATGTTAATAGGTTTTTAGAAAATATTTAATTAAGGGTGATACTTGCCACGTGGTTACGGAACCCCTTTACTACCGTTGGTGTGGTAAGAAAACGACTAAGGAAAACCCTTAATATGCTATTGGCTACCCACAGGTGGTGGTATAAACATCTCGAAAAATACTGGACCAAAATTCAGCAGACTGGTGACAGGCAGCGTCTAAGGTGCGAAATGTCTGGTACTGCGATTGCCAATCCGCGTCAAAAATGGCGATTATAACATATCATCTTTACGGGAGAGACCTGAGTCTTCTGTAGTGAACTTTAAGTTAAGTACTTAAGAAACGACTAAGGAAAACCCTTAATATGCAATTGGCTACCCACAGGTGGTGGGATAAACATCTCGAAAAATACTGGACCAAAATTCAGCAGACTGGTGACAGGCAGCGTCTAAGGTGCGAAATGTCTGGTACTGCGATTGCCAATCCGCGTCAAAAATGGCGATTATAACATATCATCTTTACGAGAGAGACCTGAGTCTTCTGTAGTGAACTTTAAGTTAAGTACTTAAGAAACGACTAAGGAAAACCCTTAATATGCAATTGGCTACCCACAGGTGGTGGGATAAACATCTCGAAAAATACTGGACCAAAATTCAGCAGACTGGTGACAGGCAGCGTCTAAGGTGCGAAATGTCTGGTACTGCGATTGCCAATCCGCGTCAAAAATGGCGATTATAACATATCATCTTTACGAGAGAGACCTGAGTCTTCTGTAGTGAACTTTAAGTTAAGTACTTAAGAAACGACTAAGGAAAACCCTTAATATGCAATTGGCTACCCACAGGTGGTGGGATAAACATCTCGAAAAATACTGGACCAAAATTCAGCAGACTGGTGACAGGCAGCGTCTAAGGTGCGAAATGTCTGGTACTGCGATTGCCAATCCGCGTCAAAAATGGCGATTATAACATATCATCTTTACGAGAGAGACCTGAGTCTTCTGTAGTGAACTTTAAGTTAAGTACTTAAGAAACGACTAAGGAAAACCCTTAATATGCAATTGGCTACCCACAGGTGGTGGGATAAACATCTCGAAAAATACTGGACCAAAATTCAGCAGACTGGTGAGAGGCAGCGTCTAAGGTGCGAAATGTCTGGTACTGCGATCGCCAATCCGCTTGCCAAGCGTGGCGATTATGGCAAATCCTCCCTGTTGAAGAGGCCTATGTCCCGCAGTGGACTTTGACAGGCCGATACATGTATGTATATATGTAAAATATGTCCACATTTACAATACTTATTCACTAAAAATGTGTCTATTGCATTGTGCCCTAAATGGTAAGCGCGACTTCGCACATCTTCTGCTCTCCTCGTACTATGAGACCGTTGTACTTTTAAGGGCGATTTGAAATTGACCTTTGTTTTCTTTGTTAGGACTCCTTACGATTTCTGTTCTCCTGGTACTATCCGACTGTTACAATAATAATAGTTCTTTATTTAAGACAAAGTCCATGTACACAAAAAAGAGAAACAAATCAAAATACAACTTACTATTTATGTTTTTTAATTTAACTAAATATAATTTTTCGTATCAATGGGTTTCTAGCACACACATTGGCTATAGGCGAGTCCCAACGATCGGTAAATAGTTATAATAATGTACTATTTAAGGGTGATTGCGCTGTTTTCTTTTTCTTGCTAAGACTTCTTACACCGTCTGCTCTCCTGGTAATATCGGACAGTGTAACTTGTGACTCCTTTCTTTTCTTCTTTTCTATTTGATGACGACCTCCATAATTGTGAAGCGTACCTGATGGTATCGTAATCTGAAGACATGGGTTCAATTCTCGGACGGGTCAATTTAGAAAACGACTTTGTCTAAGTTGCCCCGAGTCCGGGTGTTTGAACTCAACATAGCTCCTCTCATAGATTTCCAAAGTGGCCCTGAACCACATGCATCGGTTCACCGCAATATATTGTCACTGCATATTGTGGTGTCCTATTCTGCCTTTGCCTGTACAACTAACTACTCTACTACGAGGTTGCTACTTGAGTAATTTTCGTCACCAATGGATGTCATTTCTATGGGCTATGTGTGTAGCCCATTGCCACTTTAGCGAGACGATCCTAACACTTTTCTGTTTTGTTTTTGCTGTGGTTGTCCTTTTTGAGGATTCATTCATCCTATCATACAAAGAAACACTGACTACACCTCTTAACGTCGCTCTTCTAGCTTTGACCTTCCGTCGCTCATCACTGCTACCACTCACTAGTTGTACACCGACGCACTGCCTAACACTTGTACACCGACGCACTGCCTAACACTTGTACACCGACGCACTGCCTAACACTTGTACACCGACGCACTGCCTAACACTTGTACACCGACGCACTGCCTAACACTTGTACACCGACGCACTGCCTAACACTTGTACACCGACGCACTGCCTAACACTTGTACACCGACGCACTGCCTAACACTTGTACACCGACGCACTGCCTAACACTTGTACACCGACGCACTGCCTAACACTTGTACACCGACGCACTGCCTAACACTTGTACACCGACGCACTGCCTAACACTTGTACACCGACGCACTGCCTAACACTTGTACACCGACGCACTGCCTAACACTTGTACACCGACGCACTGCCTAACACTTGTACACCGACGCACTGCCTAACACTTGTACACCGACGCACTGCCTAACACTTGCACAACGACGCACTGCCTAACACTTGTACACCGACGCACTGCCTCACACTAGCACAACGACGCACTGCCTTACACTTGTACACCGACGCACTGCCTAACACTTGTACACCGACGCACTGCCTAACACTTGTACACCGACGCACTGCCTAACACTTGTACACCGACGCACTGCCTAACACTTGTACACCGACGCACTGCCTAACACTTGTACACCGACGCACTGCCTAACACTTGTACACCGACGCATTGCCTAACACTTGTACACCGACGCACTGCCTCACACTTGTACACCGACGCATTGCCTCACACTTGTACACCGACGCACTGCCTTACACTTGTACACCGACGCACTGCCTAACACTTGTACACCGACGCACTGCCTAACACTTGTACACCGACGCACTGCCTAACACTTGTACACCGACGCACTGCCTAACACTTGTACACCGACGCACTGCCTAACACTTGTACACCGACGCACTGCCTAACACTTGTACACCGACGCACTGCCTAACACTTGTACACCGACGCACTGCCTAACACTTGTACACCGACGCACTGCCTAACACTTGTACACCGACGCACTGCCTAACACTTGTACACCGACGCACTGCCTAACACTTGTACACCGACGCACTGCCTAACACTTGTACACCGACGCACTGCCTAACACTTGTACACCGACGCACTGCCTAACACTTGTACACCGACGCACTGCCTAACACTTGTACACCGACGCACTGCCTAACACTTGTACACCGACGCACTGCCTAACACTTGTACACCGACGCACTGCCTAACACTTGTACACCGACGCACTGCCTAACACTTGTACACCGACGCACTGCCTAACACTTGTACACCGACGCACTGCCTAACACTTGTACACCGACGCACTGCCTAACACTTGTACACCGACGCACTGCCTAACACTTGTACACCGACGCACTGCCTAACACTTGTACACCGACGCACTGCCTAACACTTGTACACCGACGCACTGCCTAACACTTGTACACCGACGCACTGCCTAACACTTGTACACCGACGCACTGCCTAACACTTGTACACCGACGCACTGCCTAACACTTGTACACCGACGCACTGCCTAACACTTGTACACCGACGCACTGCCTAACACTTGTACACCGACGCACTGCCTAACACTTGTACACCGACGCACTGCCTAACACTTGTACACCGACGCACTGCCTAACACTTGTACACCGACGCACTGCCTAACACTTGTACACCGACGCACTGCCTAACACTTGTACACCGACGCACTGCCTAACACTTGTACACCGACGCACTGCCTAACACTTGTACACCGACGCACCGCCACTCCGCATACACCTGCGGTACGTGCCGCCCACTCCGCATACACCTGCGGTACGTGCCGCCCACTCCGCATACACCTGCGGTACGTGCCGCCCACTCCGCATACACCTGCGGTACGTGCCGCCCACTCCGCATACACCTGCGGTACGTGCCGCCCACTCCGCATACACCTGCGGTACGTGCCGCCCACTCCGCATACACCTGCGGTACGTGCCGCCCACTCCGCATACACCTGCGGTACGTGCCGCCCACTCCGCATACACCTGCGGTACGTGCCGCCCCCACCGCCACTCCGCATACACCTGCGGTACGTGCCGCCCGCACCGCCACTCCGCATACACCTGCGGTACGTGCCGCCCACTCCGCCACTCCGCATACACCTGCGGTACGTGCCGCCCACTCCGCCACTCCGCATACACCTGCGGTACGTGCCGCCCACTCCGCCACTCCGCATACACCTGCGGTACGTGCCGCCCACTCCGCCACTCCGCATACACCTGCGGTACGTGCCGCCCACACCGCCACTCCGCATACACCTGCGGTATGCACATACTGCCTCACACTAGCACAACGACGCATTCCCTTACACTTGTACACCGACGCATTGCCTAACACTTGTACACCGACGCACTGCCTCACACTAGCACAACGACGCATTCCCTTACACTTGTACACCGACGCACTGCCTCACACTAGCACAACGACGCATTCCCTTACACTTGTACACCGAAGCACTGCCTAACACTTGTACACCGACACACTGCCTCACACTAGCACAACGACGCACTGCCTTACACTTGTACACCGACGCACTGCCTCACACTTGTACACCGACGCACTGCCTCACACTTGTACACCGACGCATTGCCTTACACTTGTACACCGACGCACTGCCTCACACTTGTACACCGACGCACTGCCTTACACTTGTACACCGACGCACTGCCTCACACTTGTACACCGACGCACTGCCTAACACTTGTACACCGACGCACTGCCTAACACTTGTACACCGACGCACTGCCTAACACTTGTACACCGACGCACTGCCTAACACTTGTACACCGACGCACTGCCTAACACTTGTACACCGACGCACTGCCTCACACTTGTACACCGACGCACTGCCTAACACTTGTACACCGACGCACTGCCTAACACTTGTACACCGACGCACTGCCTAACACTTGTACACCGACGCACTGCCTAACACTTGTACACCGACGCACTGCCTAACACTTGTACACCGACGCACTGCCTAACACTTGTACACCGACGCACTGCCTAACACTTGTACACCGACGCACTGCCTAACACTTGTACACCGACGCACTGCCTAACACTTGTACACCGACGCACTGCCTAACACTTGTACACCGACGCACTGCCTAACACTTGTACACCGACGCACTGCCTAACACTTGTACACCGACGCACTGCCTAACACTTGTACACCGACGCACTGCCTAACACTTGTACACCGACGCACTGCCTAACACTTGTACACCGACGCACTGCCTAACACTTGTACACCGACGCACTGCCTAACACTTGTACACCGACGCACTGCCTAACACTTGTACACCGACGCACTGCCTAACACTTGTACACCGACGCACTGCCTAACACTTGTACACCGACGCACTGCCTAACACTTGTACACCGACGCACTGCCTAACACTTGTACACCGACGCACTGCCTAACACTTGTACACCGACGCACTGCCTAACACTTGTACACCGACGCACTGCCTAACACTTGTACACCGACGCACTGCCTAACACTTGTACACCGACGCACTGCCTAACACTTGTACACCGACGCACTGCCTAACACTTGTACACCGACGCACTGCCTAACACTTGTACACCGACGCACTGCCTAACACTTGTACACCGACGCACTGCCTAACACTTGTACACCGACGCACTGCCTAACACTTGTACACCGACGCACTGCCTAACACTTGTACACCGACGCACTGCCTAACACTTGTACACCGACGCACTGCCTCACACTAGTACAACGACGCACTGCCTCACACTTGTACACCGACGCACTGCCTCACACTAGTACACCGACGCACTGCCTAACACTTGTACACCGACGCACTGCCTCACACTTGTACACCGACGCACTGCCTAACACTTGTACACCGACGCACTGCCTAACACTTGTACACCGACGCATTGCCTAACACTTGTACACCGACGCACTGCCTAACACTTGTACACCGACGCACTGCCTAACACTTGTACACCGACGCACTGCCTAACACTTGTACACCGACGCACTGCCTAACACTTGTACACCGACGCACTGCCTAACACTTGTACACCGACGCACTGCCTAACACTTGTACACCGACGCACTGCCTAACACTTGTACACCGACGCACTGCCTAACACTTGTACACCGACGCACTGCCACAGGTGGTGGGATAAACATCTCGAAAAATACTGGACCAAAATTCAGCAGACTGGTGACAGGCAGCGTCTAAGGTGCGAAATGTCTGATACTGCGATTGCCAATCCGCGTCAAAATGGCGATTATAACATATCATCTTTACGAGAGAGACCTGAGTCTTCTGTAGTGAACTTTAAGTTAAGTACTTAAGAAACGACTAAGGAAAACCCTTAATATGCAATTGGCTACCCACAGGTGGTGGATAAACATCTCGAAAAATACTGGACCAAAATTCAGCAGACTGGTGACAGGCAGCGTCTAAGGTGCGAAATGTCTGGTACTGCGATTGCCAATCCGCGTCAAAATGGCGATTATAACATATCATCTTTACGAGAGAGACCTGAGTCTTCTGTAGTGAACTTTAAGTTAAGTACTTAAGAAACGACTAAGGAAAACCCTTAATATGCAATTGGCTACCCACAGGTGGTGGGATAAACATCTCGAAAAATACTGGACCAAAATTCAGCAGACTGGTGACAGGCAGCGTCTAAGGTGCGAAATGTCTGATACTGCGATTGCCAATCCGCGTCAAAATGGCGATTATAACATATCATCTTTACGAGAGAGACCTGAGTCTTCTGTAGTGAACTTTAAGTTAAGTACTTAAGAAACGACTAAGGAAAACCCTTAATATGCAATTGGCTACCCACAGGTGGTGGATAAACATCTCGAAAAATACTGGACCAAAATTCAGCAGACTGGTGACAGGCAGCGTCTAAGGTGCGAAATGTCTGATACTGCGATTGCCAATCCGCGTCAAAATGGCGATTATAACATATCATCTTTACGAGAGAGACCTGAGTCTTCTGTAGTGAACTTTAAGTTAAGTACTTAAGAAACGACTAAGGAAAACCCTTAATATGCAATTGGCTACCCACAGGTGGTGGATAAACATCTCGAAAAATACTGGACCAAAATTCAGCAGACTGGTGACAGGCAGCGTCTAAGGTGCGAAATGTCTGGTACTGCGATTGCCAATCCGCGTCAAAATGGCGATTATAACATATCATCTTTACGAGAGAGACCTGAGTCTTCTGTAGTGAACTTTAAGTTAAGTACTTAAGAAACGACTAAGGAAAACCCTTAATATGCAATTGGCTACCCACAGGTGGTGGATAAACATCTCGAAAAATACTGGACCAAAATTCAGCAGACTGGTGACAGGCAGCGTCTAAGGTGCGAAATGTCTGGTACTGCGATTGCCAATCCGCGTCAAAATGGCGATTATAACATATCATCTTTACGAGAGAGACCTGAGTCTTCTGTAGTGAACTTTAAGTTAAGTACTTAAGAAACGACTAAGGAAAACCCTTAATATGCAATTGGCTACCCACAGGTGGTGGATAAACATCTCGAAAAATACTGGACCAAAATTCAGCAGACTGGTGACAGGCAGCGTCTAAGGTGCGAAATGTCTGGTACTGCGATTGCCAATCCGCGTCAAAATGGCGATTATAACATATCATCTTTACGAGAGAGACCTGAGTCTTCTGTAGTGAACTTTAAGTTAAGTACTTAAGAAACGACTAAGGAAAACCCTTAATATGCAATTGGCTACCCACAGGTGGTGGATAAACATCTCGAAAAATACTGGACCAAAATTCAGCAGACTGGTGACAGGCAGCGTCTAAGGTGCGAAATGTCTGGTACTGCGATTGCCAATCCGCGTCAAAATGGCGATTATAACATATCATCTTTACGAGAGAGACCTGAGTCTTCTGTAGTGAACTTTAAGTTAAGTACTTAAGAAACGACTAAGGAAAACCCTTAATATGCAATTGGCTACCCACAGGTGGTGGATAAACATCTCGAAAAATACTGGACCAAAATTCAGCAGACTGGTGACAGGCAGCGTCTAAGGTGCGAAATGTCTGGTACTGCGATTGCCAATCCGCGTCAAAATGGCGATTATAACATATCATCTTTACGAGAGAGACCTGAGTCTTCTGTAGTGAACTTTAAGTTAAGTACTTAAGAAACGACTAAGGAAAACCCTTAATATGCAATTGGCTACCCACAGGTGGTGGATAAACATCTCGAAAAATACTGGACCAAAATTCAGCAGACTGGTGACAGGCAGCGTCTAAGGTGCGAAATGTCTGGTACTGCGATTGCCAATCCGCGTCAAAATGGCGATTATAACATATCATCTTTACGAGAGAGACCTGAGTCTTCTGTAGTGAACTTTAAGTTAAGTACTTAAGAAACGACTAAGGAAAACCCTTAATATGCAATTGGCTACCCACAGGTGGTGGATAAACATCTCGAAAAATACTGGACCAAAATTCAGCAGACTGGTGACAGGCAGCGTCTAAGGTGCGAAATGTCTGGTACTGCGATTGCCAATCCGCGTCAAAATGGCGATTATAACATATCATCTTTACGAGAGAGACCTGAGTCTTCTGTAGTGAACTTTAAGTTAAGTACTTAAGAAACGACTAAGGAAAACCCTTAATATGCAATTGGCTACCCACAGGTGGTGGATAAACATCTCGAAAAATACTGGACCAAAATTCAGCAGACTGGTGACAGGCAGCGTCTAAGGTGCGAAATGTCTGATACTGCGATTGCCAATCCGCGTCAAAATGGCGATTATAACATATCATCTTTACGAGAGAGACCTGAGTCTTCTGTAGTGAACTTTAAGTTAAGTACTTAAGAAACGACTAAGGAAAACCCTTAATATGCAATTGGCTACCCACAGGTGGTGGATAAACATCTCGAAAAATACTGGACCAAAATTCAGCAGACTGGTGACAGGCAGCGTCTAAGGTGCGAAATGTCTGATACTGCGATTGCCAATCCGCGTCAAAATGGCGATTATAACATATCATCTTTACGAGAGAGACCTGAGTCTTCTGTAGTGAACTTTACAGGAAGATACGTATGATGGGAGATAGAGAGAGCCCCTATCAAGATGTCTCTATTCCAAGTCGGTAATCTGCAAGGTCGTGATAATCCCATGGTCGAGTGCAAGAACCTTCCACAGGTTCTTGCAGCAACAGAGAAGCTGGAGCATGACTTAGGCTAAAACCATAAATAAAATATGCATTTCAATTGATTCACAATAATTTATTATTTAATAAATAGATCGCACAAACAAGCACACAATAAATACAATCAACGCTGTCGTGGCTCACTTGGCAACGATAATAAATAATGTACAATTAATTATTTTAAAACTATCCTAGTTAATAAAATAAATACATTTCAATTGATTCACAATAATTTATTATTTAAGTAGATAATGGTGATGTCAGGGTGCATTAAGATGTAATGTTACTATGCCGGTGTAGGCAGTGTCTACAAAAACGCCTGATGTTTTTGTCACGCACGAAGTTGCGTTACATACGCATTACTCAGTCTCTTAAGTTGTATTTAGCGCCTATTTATAATTTAATTTGTAAATTTTAAAGTAAACAGCGAATATATGTGCATCAAGAAGTTTTATTTTCTCCACGAAGTAGATTAAATAAATATCTTCACGCAATTCCCAATACAGGGATAGACAGAGGTCTAGTCTAGACATTTAATTATAATATTATCGTGATGTTAATAGGCTTTTTGAAAATATTTAATTAAGGGTGATACTTGCCACGTGGTTGCGGAACCCCTTTACTACCGTTGGTGTGGTAAGAAACGACTAAGGAAAACCCTTAATATGCAATTGGCTACCCACAGGTGGTGGGATGAACATCTCGAAAAATACTGGACCAAAATTCAGTGAGAGGCAGCGTCTAAGGTGCGAAATGTCTGATACTGCGATTGCCAATCCGCGTCGAGCATGGCGATTATAACAAATCATCTTTACGAGAGAGACCTGAGTCTCCTGTAGTGAACTTTACAGGAAGATACGTATGATGGGAGATAGAGAGAGCCCTATCAAGATGTCTCTATTCCAAGTCGGTAATCTGCAAGGTCGTGATAATCCCATGGTCGAGTGCAAGAACCTTCCACAGGTTCTAGCAGCAACAGAGAAGGTGGGGCTTGACTTTGACTAAAAGGCTTTAACAATCGAGTGAGCAAAGCGTGAAAAAGCTCCCACAGAATGTAATCGCCGCTGATAGAGACAATCAATTTAAAAACTACAAATAAATAAATAAATATCTAAACGCAATTCGCAATAATAGTAATAAAATAAATACATAAATAGACTCAGAATAGTTTTATAAAAAACTACGAGTACTAAATAAAAATAATATAAATATCTTCACGCAATTCCCAATACAGGGGTAGACAGAGGTTTAGACAATTAAGTCATTTCTGTTCATATTTCACCGAAGTCTATTTGGGACAACGTGACAGGTGGTGAGCCTGTCGCCGTCTTTATGTCCAAGCCAACAATTTAATTCGTACATAAGTTTTTTTTTGAAAAACCCATTGGTACGAGCCTGCCACCTGGGGATCTATATTTAAAATTTCATCTGACTATTGTGTCAGATGAAATTTCATCTTCATTCCTTTGTTAATTCTTAAATTGCTAAAATAGGGTTAAATGTTACTTAAACCTAACATGTTCGATATTTGGTCACGTTCATTAAACGCAAGCTGTGTTCACTGTGTCCGAATGGTCTCTAAATGTATTATATTAAGTAAACTTTATTAGACTGTAAGTAATATAGTGTCACATTTCAATTTGTGAATCAGATAAAGTAAGAAAAATATTAATTTCGTTTCCTATAATAATGAATGATGCAATTTATATAAGTAAATAGTGACAAGATGCGCGGTAATGTGCACTTATTATTTAAGTAGATAATGGTGATGTCAGGGTGCATTAAGATGTAATGTTACTATGCCGGTGTAGGCAGTGTCTACAAAACGTCTGATGGTTTTGTCACGCACGAAGTTGCGTTACATACGCATTACTCAGTCTCTTAAGTTGTATTTAGCGCCTATTTATAATTTAATTTGTAAATTTTAAAGTAAACAGCGAATATATGTGCATCAAGAAGTTTTATTTTCTCCACGAAGTAGATTAAATAAATATCTTCACGCAATTCCCAATACAGGGATAGACAGAGGTCTAGTCTAGACATTTAATTATAATATTATCGTGATGTTAATAGGCTTTTTGAAAATATTTAATTAAGGGTGATGGAGATACTTGCCACGTGGTTGCGGAACCCCTTTACTACCGTTGGTGTGGTAAGAAACGACTAAGGAAAACCCTTAATATGCAATTGGCTACCCACAGGTGGTGGGATAAACATCTCGAAAAATACTGGACCAAAATTCAGCAGACTGGTGACAGGCAGCGTCTAAGGTGCGAAATGTCTGATACTGCGATTGCCAATCCGCGTCGAGCATGGCGATTATAACAAATCATCTTTACGAGAGAGACCTGAGTCTCCTGTAGTGAACTTTACAGGAAGATACGTATGATGGGAGATAGAGGGAGCCCTTATCAAGATGTCTCTATTCCAAGTCGGTAATCTGCAAGGTCGTGATAATCCATGGTCGAGTGCAAGAACCTTCCACAGGTTCTTGCAGCAACAGAGAAGCTGGAGCATGACTTAGGCTAAAGCCATAAATATTCTATAAAGAAATAGATCATAGAGATGTATTTTACACTACCACAGACGAGGTAGAATGTTCTAGCAGCAACAGAGAAGCTGGAGCATGACTTAGGCTAAAGCCATAAATATTCTATAAAGAAATAGATCATAGAGATGTATTTTACACTACCACAGACGAGGTAGAATGTTCTAGCAGCAACAGAGAAGCTGGAGCATGACTTAGGCTAAAGCCATAAATATTCTATAAAGAAATAGATCATAGAGATGTATTTTACACTACCACAGACGAGGTAGAATGTTCTAGCAGCAACAGAGAAGCTGGAGCATGACTTAGGCTAAAGCCATAAATATTCTATAAAGAAATAGATCATAGAGATGTATTTTACACTACCACAGACGAGGTAGAATGTTCTAGCAGCAACAGAGAAGCTGGAGCATGACTTAGGCTAAAGCCATAAATATTCTATAAAGAAATAGATCATAGAGATGTATTTTACACTACCACAGACGAGGTAGAATGTTCTAGCAGCAACAGAGAAGCTGGAGCATGACTTAGGCTAAAGCCATAAATATTCTATAAAGAAATAGATCATAGAGATGTATTTTACACTACCACAGACGAGGTAGAATGTTCTAGCAGCAACAGAGAAGCTGGAGCATGACTTAGGCTAAAGCCATAAATATTCTATAAAGAAATAGATCATAGAGATGTATTTTACACTACCACAGACGAGGTAGAATGTTCTAGCAGCAACAGAGAAGCTGGAGCATGACTTAGGCTAAAGCCATAAATATTCTATAAAGAAATAGATCATAGAGATGTATTTTACACTACCACAGACGAGGTAGAATGTTCTAGCAGCAACAGAGAAGCTGGAGCATGACTTAGGCTAAAGCCATAAATATTCTATAAAGAAATAGATCATAGAGATGTATTTTACACTACCACAGACGAGGTAGAATGTTCTAGCAGCAACAGAGAAGCTGGAGCATGACTTAGGCTAAAGCCATAAATATTCTATAAAGAAATAGATCATAGAGATGTATTTTACACTACCACAGACGAGGTAGAATGTTCTAGCAGCAACAGAGAAGCTGGAGCATGACTTAGGCTAAAGCCATAAATATTCTATAAAGAAATAGATCATAGAGATGTATTTTACACTACCACAGACGAGGTAGAATGTTCTAGCAGCAACAGAGAAGCTGGAGCATGACTTAGGCTAAAGCCATAAATATTCTATAAAGAAATAGATCATAGAGATGTATTTTACACTACCACAGACGAGGTAGAATGTTCTAGCAGCAACAGAGAAGGTGGGGCTTGACTTTGACTAAAAGGCTTTAACAATCGAGTGAGCAAAGCGTGAAAAAGCTCCCACAGAATGTAATCGCCGCTGATAGAGACAATCAATTTAAAACTGATTGGACAATTTTTGAAAACGGCTAAACTCACAATTACTCGACTAAGTAATTTGTCGCTCGTCTTGTTAAAGAATTCTTCGTAACACCGAAAGCACTTTCATTATGTTTTAGACAATTTTTTTTGCAACATTTATATTAAAACCTAATCATATAGGAGACGTCCCAGGATACAGGCATCATCAGTTGTACAGACTGTCTTTCTAATGTCAGATTATAATAAAGCCATAAATATTCTATAAAGAAATAGATCATACAGTTCTATTTTACATGACCATAGACGAGGTAGAAGGTTCTAGCAGCAACAGAGAAGCTGAGGCATATCTTAGGCTAAAGCCATAAATGAAATACACATTTCAATTGATTCACTTTACTTTATTCTTTAATAAATAGATCGCACATACAAGCACACAAAATAAATACAATCAACGCTGTCATGGCTCACTTGGCAACGATAATAAATAATGTACAATTATTTACTTTAAAACTATCCTAGTTAATAAATAAATACATTCACGCATATTCCCAGTATTTGGGTAGATAGAGGTTTAGACAACAAAGTCATTTCTTTTTAGACAATTATTTCACCGAAGTCTATTTGGGACAACGTGACAGGTGGCGAGCTTACCGCCGTATAGTACATGTTGTAAATAATTAGATGCTTTATTAAACATGTTGACACACACATGTGATGATATGAGTTTATCTAGAATAAACATAATAACTAAGTACAAATTATTCTAAAAGACTCGAATATGAAACAAAGCACACCTTATCTCACGAGAGATGTAACTGTACTTGTGTGGAAGAATTGCGGGACTACAGCGCGCGTTGCTACGCGAGGGTCAGCAGAGGTCTAACAGTGGAGCGCGCGACGCCTCACACGTCCTCACACACATGTCTATGCTTGTATAAATTTACTAGAAACTATCCTAAGCCAGTTTCTATTTACGATATATAGTATCGAGCATATTGCTTGCCGTTTCTGGTACGGCATCGTCAGTCATTCGGTATCTTAGAGTAAAAAATATCCCGCAAAATATCCCACATAAAATTTAAAAGTTTTGATATAAATTTCTTGCAGCAGTGAGAAGTTGCAACTTTCTGTAGAAACATTTTCTGACGTTTTAACTGCCTTATATCTTTTTTGTTATTTACTTTCTTTCAAACCTCAACTCTTTTTTTACAGATTCATGACCTCAAAATCCGGCAAACTATATCTGCACACGGACATACGTATAATCGTATCGAGGAAAGCCGATCTGGACACGGCCGCGGCGCACTCCGCCCTCTTCCGGCCCTTGCAGGGCAGCCCGCAGGAGCGCGAGGCGGGTCAGAGGGAGAGCGCGACCGGTGACGGTGGGGACGTGGACAGGAGCCCGAACAGAGTGTTCGGCGGCTGCGGCGAGCTCGCCGCGGAGTGGGGCGGCGAGTGCGACGAGCTCGGGCACGGGCGCGCCGGCGTGCCGTACGAGCTGCGCAGCTTCACGTACGCGCCGGACAACCCCAAGTACTCGCCGCGGTAGGAGCGGTCTGTTGGTTGGTTTGTGTCGGCGTATGTGTGTAATAACGAGATGAATATATTTTTTGGTTTTGTACCGTTTCGCTGTTTCATTTTTTTTAATCATCCGCATTTACAGGATTTGTGTCGTTTAATGACGTAGCCAAAGGACAGTGGTGGATCCGCGGGTAATTGGATCATACCAATGGGTTTATTGCAAAACTTTTGTACGATTTATATCGTTGGCTTAGACTTAAAGATAGCTACAAGCACACCTTATCTCACGAGAGATGTTGCCTTGCATGTGGAGGAATTGCGGGACTAAAGCGCGCGTTGCTACGCGAGGGTCAGCAGAGGTCTAACAGTGGAGCGCGCGACGCCTCACACGTCCTCACACACATGTCTATGCTTGTATAAATTTACTAGAAACTATCCTAAGCCAGTTTCTATTTACGATATATAGTATCGAGCATATTGCTTGCCGTTTCTGGTACGGCATCGTCAGTCATTCGGTATCTTAGAGTAAAAAATATCCCGCAAAATATCCCGCAAAATATCCCACATAAAATTTAAAAGTTTTGATATAAATTTCTTGCAGCAGTGAGAAGTTGCAACTTTCTGTAGAAACATTTTCTGACGTTTTAACTGCCTTATATCTTTTTTGTTATTTACTTTCTTTCAAACCTCAACTCTTTTTTTACAGATTCATGACCTCAAAATCCGGCAAACTATATCTGCACACGGACATACGTATAATCGTATCGAGGAAAGCCGATCTGGACACGGCCGCGGCGCACTCCGCCCTCTTCCGGCCCTTGCAGGGCAGCCCGCAGGAGCGCGAGGCGGGTCAGAGGGAGAGCGCGACCGGTGACGGTGGGGACGTGGACAGGAGCCCGAACAGAGTGTTCGGCGGCTGCGGCGAGCTCGCCGCGGAGTGGGGCGGCGAGTGCGACGAGCTCGGGCACGGGCGCGCCGGCGTGCCGTACGAGCTGCGCAGCTTCACGTACGCGCCGGACAACCCCAAGTACTCGCCGCGGTAGGAGCGGTCTGTTGGTTGGTTTGTGTCGGCGTATGTGTGTAATAACGAGATGAATATATTTTTTGGTTTTGTACCGTTTCGCTGTTTCATTTTTTTTAATCATCCGCATTTACAGGATTTGTGTCGTTTAATGAAGTAGCCAAAGGACAGTGGTGCATCCGCGGGTAATTGGATCATACCAATGGGTTTATTGCAAAACTTTTGTACGATTTATATCGTTGGCTTAGACTTAAAGATAGCTACAAGCACACTTCCTTTAGTGAAAGGTGATCTCTGTCTACCCCTGTATTGGGAAAGGCGTGAAAATATTTTAAAATCATGCGTTTGAGTGAATGACTGGAACTTATATCGGTGCTTTATACGTAAACCGGCGACAGGCAAACTCGCAAAAAATGTCTGCGGTGAAAGGTGGGTCGAAAGAACTTGATTGTCTAAACTTGTGTCAATCACAGTATCGGGAATGACGTGATAAAATACATAATAGCATCCCAAAGGTGCAGATGGAGTTATCGTATTAATGTCTTCATAAATAATAATGTTGTAAAACAAATGTGTAAACAAAATAATGTTTTCAAAAATATACCTTAACCTGTAGGTTGGTACAGAATGTTGCTAGATGGGTTTAATGATAATAAGGTTTTTTTTTTAAAGAATTATTTATTTCCGCTCACTACTGTAGAACAGAGGTGATTTTTATTTTTGGGACCACATCAAATACATTACTCTGATCCCAAAGGAAGAAGAAGATTCGGAAATACCAGACAGAATGTAGAAACATGGCGTTTTTCATTGACCCGTCCGGGAATCGAACCCGGGCTCAGAACTGGCGACTCTGAAAACCGGTGGTAACTGTCGTCGGTGGTCGTAACAATTGAGGTTCACTGGCCTGACGAAGGGCGAGATGGTCCAGCAGCTGTCCCCCACAGCCATGTCCGACGCACATTCGAAACTTTGCCGTACTGTGACGGTACGGCAAAGTTCGAATCCCGCCCGTGTCAGTTATAAATAAATAAAAATGACACGCAATTCAATACAGGAGTAGACCGAGATCTAGTCTAGACAATTAAGTCCCTTCGACCCACCTTCCACCGAAGATATTTTCGGGACAGCATGACTGGTGGTGAGCCCGTCGCCGTCTCTATGTCCAAGCCAACGATACAATTCGCACAAAAGTTTTTGGAAAAACCCATTGGTACGAGCCTGACACCTGGGGTCGAACTCGGGTCTCTGGACTCGCAATTCCGACCACCCAACCACTCGGCTATCGTAACTTATAATATTATCGTGATGTTAATAGGCTTTTTGAAAATATTTAATTAAGGGTAATGGAGATACTTGCCACGTGGTTGCGGAACCCCCTTTACTACCGTCGGTGTGGTAAGACACAACTAAGGGAAACCCTTAATACGCAATTGGCTACTGATAGGTTATGGAATAACCATATCGAAAACTATAATAACAGGTCGATACATATGATGGGAGATAGAGGGAGCCCCTGTCAAAGATTTCTCTATTGGAAGTTTGTAATCTGCTAGGTCGTGGTATTGTTATGGTCGAGGTGGAAGGTTCTTGCAGTAACTTGGCTTAACTTTGACTAAAAGATAAGCCTAAGTTAAGAAGCTTGATAAATCGAATCGGCAAAGCGTGGAAAAAGCTCAGACAATTAAGTCCCTTCGACTCGCCTTCTACCGAAGATATTTTCGGAACAACGTGACAGGTGGTGAGCCCGCCGCCGTCTTTATGTTCAAGCCAATGATATAATTCGTAAATATGTTTTTGAAAAACCCATTGGCACGATCCTGCCACCTGGGGTCGAACTCGGGTCTCTTGACTCGCAATTCCGACCACCCAACCACTCGGCTATCGTGACTATTGTGTCAGATGAAATTTTAAATATTTTTTAACTTAAATAAATTCCTAAACTGCTAAAATAGGGTTAAATGTTAATAAAACCTAACATATTCGATATGCATCTGATATTTGTTCACGTTCAATAAACGCAAGCTGTGTTCACTGTGTCCGAATGGTCTCTAAATGTATTATATTAAGTAAACTTTATTAGACTGTAAGTGTCACAATGTAAGTGTTCAATTTGTGAACCAGATAAAGTAAGAAAAAATATGAATTTCGTTTCCTATAATAATGAATGGTGCATTTTATATAAGTAAATAATGACAAGATGCGCGGTAATGTGCACTTATTATTTAAGTAGATAATGGTGATGTCAGGGTGCATTAAGATGTAATGTTACTATGCCGGTGTAGGCAGTGTCTACAAAAACGTCTGATGTTTTTTGTCACGCACGAAGTTGCGTTACATACGCATTACTCAGTCTCTTAAGTTGTATTTAGCGCCTATTTATAATTTAATTTGTAAATTTTAAAGTAAACAGCGAATATATGTGCATCAAGAAGTTTTATTTTCTCCACGAAGTAGATTAAATAAATAAATAAATAAATATCTTCACGCAACTCCAAATACAGGGGTAGACAGAGGTCTAGTCTAGACATTTAAGTCCCTTCGGACCACCTTCCAGCGAAGATATTTTCGGGACAACGTGACAGGCGGCGAGCCCGTCGCCGTCTTTATGTCCAAACCGAACATAGGTTTTTGAAAACAACCATTGATACGAACCTGGGGATCGAATTCGAATCAGGAGACTCGAATTCAGATCGCCCAACCACTCGGCTATCGTAAATTTTAATATTATCGTGATGTTAATAGGTTTTTAGAAAATATTTAATTAAGGGTGATACTTGCCACGTGGTTACGGAACCCCCTTTACTACCGTTGGTGTGGTAAGAAACGACTAAGGAAAACCCTTAATATGCAATTGGCTACCCACAGGTGGTGGGATAAACATCTCGAAAAATACTGGATCAAAATTCAGTGAGAGGCAGCGTCTAAGGTGCGAAATGTCTGATACTGCGATTGCCAATCCGCGTCGAGCATGGCGATTATAACAAATCATCTTTACGAGAGAGACCTGAGTCTCCTGTAGTGAACTTTTACAGGAAGATACGTATGATGGGAGATAGAGAGAGCCCCCATCAAGATGTCTCGGCATTGCAGCAACGGAGAAGGTGGGGCTTGACTTTGACTAAAAGGCTTTAACAATCGAGTGAGCAAAGCGTGAAAAAAGCTCCCACAGAATGTAATCGCCGCTGATAGAGACAATCAATTTAAAAACTACAAATAAATAAATAAATATCTAAACGCAATTCGCAATAATAGTAATAAAATAAATACATAAATAGACTCAGAATAGTTTTATAAAAAAAACTACGAGTACTAAATAAAAATAATATAAATATCTTCACGCAATTCCCAATACAGGGTAGAAATAGGTTTAATCTAGAAAATTAAGTCCCTTTATGCAAGGGATTATGCAAGACGAAAGTTTCCAAAAATATGCTGTAACCTGCAGGCTGGTTCAGAAGGTAGGTAGGATGGGTTCAAAGATTTATTTAAGGAATTTATTTAATTAAGAAGTTTTATTAATTTATTTAAGCAGTTTTATTTAAGAATAATAAATTTCCGCTCACGACAGTTCAGTAGAGGTGATAGTTTTTTTCTGGTACCATATCAAATACATTGCTCTGATCCCAAAGTAAGTAAAAGGATCGGAAATAACGAAGACACCACAAACATCCAGACCCGAGAATATGATATCTTGAATATGCAATTGGCTACTGATAGGTGGTGGAATAACCATCTCGAAAATACCAAACTGAAATTCAGCAGAGTCTTTGGTGTGAAATGTCTGATACTGCGATTGCCAATCCGCGTCGAGCATGGCGATTATAACAAATCATCTTTACGTGAGAGACCTGAGTCTCCTGTAGTGAACTTTTACAGGAAGATACGTATGATGGGAGATAGAGAGAGCCCCTTTCAAGATGTCTCTATTCCAAGTCGGTAATCTGCAAGGTCGTGATAATCCCATGGTCGAGTGCAAGAATCTTCCACAGGTTCTTGCAGCAACAGAGAAGGTGGGGCTTGACTTTGACTAAAAGGCTTTAACAATCGAGTGAGCAAAGCGTGAAAAAAGCTCCCACAGAATGTAATCGCCGCTGATAGAGACAATCAATTTAAAAACTGATTGGACAATTTTTGAAAACGGCTAAACTCACAATTACTCGACTAAGTAATTTGTCGCTCGTCTTGTTAAAGAATTCTTCGTAACACCGAAAGCACTTTCATTATGTTTTAGACAATTTTTTGCAACATTTATATTAAAACCTAATCATATAGGAGACGTCCCAGGATACAGGCATCATCAGTTGTACAGACTGTCTTTCTAATGTCAGATTATAATAAAGCCATAAATATTCTATAAAGAAATAGATCATAGAGATGTATTTTACACTACCACAGACGAGGTAGAATGTTCTAGCAGCAACAGAGAAGGTGGGGCTTGACTTTGACTAAAAGGCTTTAACAATCGAGTGAGCAAAGCGTGAAAAAAGCTCCCACAGAATGTAATCGCCGCTGATAGAGACAATCAATTTAAAAACTGATTGGACAATTTTTGAAAACGGCTAAACTCACAATTACTCGACTAAGTAATTTGTCGCTCGTCTTGTTAAAGAATTCTTCGTAACACCGAAAGCACTTTCATTATGTTTTAGACAATTTTTTGCAACATTTATATTAAAACCCAATCATATAGGAGACGTCCCAGGATACAGGCATCATCAGTTGTACAGACTGTCTTTCTAATGTCAGATTATAATAAAGCCATAAATATTCTATAAAGAAATAGATCATAGAGATGTATTTTACACTACCACAGACGAGGTAGAATGTTCTAGCAGCAACAGAGAAGCTGGAGCATGACTTAGGCTAAAACCATAAATTAAATACACATTTCAATTGATTCACAATAATTTATTATTTAAGTAGATAATGGTGATGTCAGGGTGCATTAAGATGTAATGTTACTATGCCGGTGTAGGCAGTGTCTACAAAAACGTCTGATGGTTTTGTCACGCACGAAGTTGCGTTACATACGCATTACTCAGTCTCTTAAGTTGTATTTAGCGCCTATTTATAATTTAATTTGTAAATTTTAAAGTAAACAGCGAATATATGTGCATCAAGAAGTTTTATTTTCTCCACAGTAGATTAAATAAATAAATACATTCACGCATATTCCCAGTATTTGGGTAGATAGAGGTTTAGACAATTTTTTGCAACATTTATATTAAAACCCAATCATATAGGAGACGTCCCAGGATACAGGCATCATCAGTTGTACAGACTGTCTTTCTAATGTCAGATTATAATAAAGCCATAAATATTCTATAAAGAAATAGATCATAGAGATGTATTTTACACTACCACAGACGAGGTAGAATGTTCTAGCAGCAACAGAGAAGGTGGGGCTTGACTTTGACTAAAGGCTTTAACAATCGAGTGAGCAAAGCGTGAAAAAGCTCCCACAGAATGTAATCCGCTGAAAGAGGCAATCAATTTAAAAACTGATTGGACAATTTTGAAAACGGCTAAACTCACAATTACTCGACTAAGTAATTTGTCGCTCGTCTTGTTAAAGAATTCTTCGTAACACCGAAAGCACTTTCATTATGTTTTAGACAATTTTTTGCAACATTTATATTAAAACCTAATCATATAGGAGACGTCCCAGGATACAGGCATCATCAGTTGTACAGACTGTCTTTCTAATGTCAGATTATAATAAAGCCATAAATATTCTATAAAGAAATAGATCATAGAGATGTATTTTACACTACCACAGACGAGGTAGAATGTTCTAGCAGCAACAGAGAAGGTGGGGCTTGACTTTGACTAAAGGCTTTAACAATCGAGTGAGCAAAGCGTGAAAAAGCTCCCACAGAATGTAATCGCCGCTGATAGAGACAATCAATTTAAAACTGATTGGACAATTTTTGAAAACGGCTAAACTCACAATTACTCGACTAAGTAATTTGTCGCTCGTCTTGTTAAAGAATTCTTCGTAACACCGAAAGCACTTTCATTATGTTTTAGACAATTTTTTGCAACATTTATATTAAAACCTAATCATATAGGAGACGTCCCAGGATACAGGCATCATCAGTTGTACAGACTGTCTTTCTAATGTCAGATTATAATAAAGCCATAAATATTCTATAAAGAAATAGATCATAGAGATGTATTTTACACTACCACAGACGAGGTAGAATGTTCTAGCAGCAACAGAGAAGGTGGGGCTTGACTTTGACTAAAAGGCTTTAACAATCGAGTGAGCAAAGCGTGAAAAAGCTCCCACAGAATGTAATCGCCGCTGATAGAGACAATCAATTTAAAACTGATTGGACAATTTTTGAAAACGGCTAAACTCACAATTACTCGACTAAGTAATTTGTCGCTCGTCTTGTTAAAGAATTCTTCGTAACACCGAAAGCACTTTCATTATGTTTTAGACAATTTTTTTGCAACATTTATATTAAAACCTAATCATATAGGAGACGTCCCAGGATACAGGCATCATCAGTTGTACAGACTGTCTTTCTAATGTCAGATTATAATAAAGCCATAAATATTCTATAAAGAAATAGATCATAGAGATGTATTTTACACTACCACAGACGAGGTAGAATGTTCTAGCAGCAACAGAGAAGGTGGGGCTTGACTTTGACTAAAAGGCTTTAACAATCGAGTGAGCAAAGCGTGAAAAAGCTCCACAGAATGTAATCGCCGCTGATAGAGACAATCAATTTAAAAACTGATTGGACAATTTTTGAAAACGGCTAAACTCACAATTACTCGACTAAGTAATTTGTCGCTCGTCTTGTTAAAGAATTCTTCGTAACACCGAAAGCACTTTCATTATGTTTTAGACAATTTTTTTGCAACATTTATATTAAAACCTAATCATATAGGAGACGTCCCAGGATACAGGCATCATCAGTTGTACAGACTGTCTTTCTAATGTCAGATTATAATAAAGCCATAAATATTCTATAAAGAAATAGATCATAGAGATGTATTTTACACTACCACAGACGAGGTAGAATGTTCTAGCAGCAACAGAGAAGGTGGGGCTTGACTTTGACTAAAAGGCTTTAACAATCGAGTGAGCAAAGCGTGAAAAAGCTCCACAGAATGTAATCGCCGCTGATAGAGACAATCAATTTAAAAACTGATTGGACAATTTTTGAAAACGGCTAAACTCACAATTACTCGACTAAGTAATTTGTCGCTCGTCTTGTTAAAGAATTCTTCGTAACACCGAAAGCACTTTCATTATGTTTTAGACAATTTTTTTGCAACATTTATATTAAAACCTAATCATATAGGAGACGTCCCAGGATACAGGCATCATCAGTTGTACAGACTGTCTTTCTAATGTCAGATTATAATAAAGCCATAAATATTCTATAAAGAAATAGATCATAGAGATGTATTTTACACTACCACAGACGAGGTAGAATGTTCTAGCAGCAACAGAGAAGGTGGGGCTTGACTTTGACTAAAAGGCTTTAACAATCGAGTGAGCAAAGCGTGAAAAAGCTCCCACAGAATGTAATCGCCGCTGATAGAGACAATCAATTTAAAAACTGATTGGACAATTTTTGAAAACGGCTAAACTCACAATTACTCGACTAAGTAATTTGTCGCTCGTCTTGTTAAAGAATTCTTCGTAACACCGAAAGCACTTTCATTATGTTTTAGACAATTTTTTTGCAACATTTATATTAAAACCTAATCATATAGGAGACGTCCCAGGATACAGGCATCATCAGTTGTACAGACTGTCTTTCTAATGTCAGATTATAATAAAGCCATAAATATTCTATAAAGAAATAGATCATAGAGATGTATTTTACACTACCACAGACGAGGTAGAATGTTCTAGCAGCAACAGAGAAGGTGGGGCTTGACTTTGACTAAAAGGCTTTAACAATCGAGTGAGCAAAGCGTGAAAAAGCTCCCACAGAATGTAATCCGCTGATAGAGACAATCAATTTAAAAACTACAAATAAATAAATAAATATCTAAACGCAATTCGCAATAATAGTAATAAAATAAATACATAAATAGACTCAGAATAGTTTTATAAAAAAAACTACGAGTACTAAATAAAAATAATATAAATATCTTCACGCAATTCCCAATACAGGGGTAGACAGAGGTTTAATCTAGAAAATTAAGTCCCTTTTACCCACCACCCACTGAAGATGTTTTCTAGAAAACGTGTCAATTAGTGAGCCTGTCATAAAATATTTGTATTCAAGCCAACAATTTAATTCGTACATAAGTTTTTTTTGAAAACCCATTGGTACGAGCCACCTGGGGATCTATATTTAAAATTTCATCTGACTATTGTGTCAGATGAAATTTTAAATATTTTTAACTTAAATTAATTCCTAAACTGCTAAAATAGGGTTAAATGTTACTTAAACCTAACATGTTCGATATGCATCTGATATTTGTTCACGTTCAATAAACGCAAGCTGTGTTCACTGTGTCCGAATGGTCTCTAAATGTATTATATTAAGTAAACTTTATTAGACTGTAAGCAATATAGTGTCACATTTCAATTTGTGAATCAGATAAAGTAAGAAAAATATTAATTTCGTTTCCTATAATAATGAATGATGCAATTTATATAAGTAAATAGTGACAAGATTCGCGGTAATATGCACTTATTATCTAAGTAGATAATGGTGATGTCAGGGTGCATTAAGATGTAATGTTACTATGCCGGTGTAGGCAGTGTCTACAAAAACGCCTGATGTTTTTTATGACGCACGAAGTTGCTTTACATACGCATTACTCAGTCTCTTAAGTTGTATTTAGCGCCTATTTATAATTTAATTTGTAAATTTTAAAGTAAACAGCGAATATATGTGCATCAAGAAGTTTTATTTTCTCCACGAAGTAGATTAAATAAATATCTTCACGCAATTCCCAATACAGGGATAGACAGAGGTCTAGTCTAGACATTTAATTATAATATTATCGTGATGTTAATAGGCTTTTGAAAATATTTAATTAAGGGTGATGGAGATACTTGCCACGTGGTTGCGGAACCCCTTTACTACCGTTGGTGTGGTAAGAAACGACTAAGGAAAACCCTTAATATGCAATTGGCTACCCACAGGTGGTGGGATAAAAATCTCGAAAAATACTGGACCAAAATTCAGTGAGAGGCAGCGTCTAAGGTGCGAAATGTCTGATACTGCGATTGCCAATCCGCGTCGAGCATGGCGATTATAACAAATCATCTTTACGAGAGAGACCTGAGTCTCCTGTAGTGAACTTTACAGGAAGATACGTATGATGGGAGAAAGAGAGAGCCCCTATCAAGATGTCTCTATTCCAAGTCGGTAATCTGCAAGGTCGTGATAATCCCATGGTCGAGTGCAAGAACCTTCCACAGGTTCTTGCAGCAACAGAGAAGGTGGGGCTTGACTTTGACTAAAAGGCTTTAACAATCGAGTGAGCAAAGCGTGAAAAAGCTCCCACAGAATGTAATCGCCGCTGATAGAGACAATCAATTTAAAACTACAACAAATAAATAAATATCTAAACGCACTGCAATAATAGTAATAAAATAAATACATAAATAGACTCAGAATAGTTTTATAAAAAAACTACGAGTACTAAATAAAAATAATATAAATATCTTCACGCAATTCCCAATACAGGGGTAGAAATAGGTTTAATCTAGAAAATTAAGTCCCTTTTATGCAAGGGATTATGCAAGACGAAAGTTTCCAAAATATGCTGTAACCTGCAGGCTGGTTCAGAAGGTAGGTAGGATGGGTTCAAAGATTTATTTAAGGAATTTATTTAATTAAGAAGTTTTATTAATTTATTTAAGCAGTTTCATTTAAGAATAATAAATTTCCGCTCACGACAGTTCAGTAGAGGTGATAGTTTTTTTCTGGTACCATATCAAATACATTGCTCTGATCCCAAAGTAAGTAAAAGGATCGGAAATAACGAAGACACCACAAACATCCAGACCCGAGAATATGATATCTTGAATATGCAATTGGCTACTGATAGATGGTGGAATAACCATCTCGAAAAATACCAAACCGAAATTCAGCAGAGTCTTTGGTGTGAAATGTCTGATACTGCAATCACCAACGCCCGTCTAGCATGGCGATTATGGCAAATCATCTTTAAAAGATAGACCTGAGTCTCCTGCAGTGAATTGCAGGAAAATACGTATGATGGGAGATAGAGGGAGCCCTTATCAAGATGTCTCTATTCCAAGTCGTATCTATGATCAACGTGGAAGGTTCCTACAGTAACAGTGAACTTGATAGCTCAAGCCTTTTATTCAAAATCAGGCTTAGAATAAAAGGCTTGAGCAATCAAGTGGGCTGGCATGGAAAAAGCTCCCACAGAATGTAATCCGCTGAAAGAGGCAATCAATTTAAAAACTGATTGGACAATTTTGAAAACGGCTAAACTCACAATTACTCGACTAAGTAATTTGTCGCTCGTCTTGTTAAAGAATTCTTCGTAACACCGAAAGCACTTTCATTATGTTTTAGACAATTTTTTTGCAACATTTATATTAAAACCTAATCATATAGGAGACGTCCCAGGATACAGGCATCATCAGTTGTACAGACTGTCTTTCTAATGTCAGATTATAATAAAGCCATAAATATTCTATAAAGAAATAGATCATAGAGATGTATTTTACACTACCACAGACGAGGTAGAATGTTCTAGCAGCAACAGAGAAGGTGGGGCTTGACTTTGACTAAAAGGCTTTAACAATCGAGTGAGCAAAGCGTGAAAAAGCTCCCACAGAATGTAATCCGCTGAAAGAGGCAATCAATTTAAAAACTGATTGGACAATTTTGAAAACGGCTAAACTCACAATTACTCGACTAAGTAATTTGTCGCTCGTCTTGTTAAAGAATTCTTCGTAACACCGAAAGCACTTTCATTATGTTTTAGACAATTTTTTTTTGCAACATTTATATTAAAACCTAATCATATAGGAGACGTCCCAGGATACAGGCATCATCAGTTGTACAGACTGTCTTTCTAATGTCAGATTATAATAAAGCCATAAATATTCTATAAAGAAATAGATCATAGAGATGTATTTTACACTACCACAGACGAGGTAGAATGTTCTAGCAGCAACAGAGAAGGTGGGGCTTGACTTTGACTAAAAGGCTTTAACAATCGAGTGAGCAAAGCGTGAAAAAGCTCCCACAGAATGTAATCCGCTGAAAGAGGCAATCAATTTAAAAACTGATTGGACAATTTTGAAAACGGCTAAACTCACAATTACTCGACTAAGTAATTTGTCGCTCGTCTTGTTAAAGAATTCTTCGTAACACCGAAAGCACTTTCATTATGTTTTAGACAATTTTTTTTTGCAACATTTATATTAAAACCTAATCATATAGGAGACGTCCCAGGATACAGGCATCATCAGTTGTACAGACTGTCTTTCTAATGTCAGATTATAATAAAGCCATAAATATTCTATAAAGAAATAGATCATAGAGATGTATTTTACACTACCACAGACGAGGTAGAATGTTCTAGCAGCAACAGAGAAGCTGGAGCATGACTTAGGCTAAAACCATAAATTAAATACACATTTCAATTGATTCACAATAATTTATTATTTAAGTAGATAATGGTGATGTCAGGGTGCATTAAGATGTAATGTTACTATGCCGGTGTAGGCAGTGTCTACAAAAACGCCTGATGTTTTTGTCACGCACGAAGTTGCGTTACATACGCATTACTCAGTCTCTTAAGTTGTATTTAGCGCCTATTTATAATTTAATTTGTAAATTTTAAAGTAAACAGCGAATATATGTGCATCAAGAAGTTTTATTTTCTCCACGAAGTAGATTAAATAAATATCTTCACGCAATTCCCAATACAGGGATAGACAGAGGTCTAGTCTAGACATTTAAGTCCCTTCGAACCACCTTCCAGCGAAGATATTTTCGGGACAACGTGACAGGTGGTGAGCCTGTCGCCGTCTTTATGTCCAAACCGTACATAGGTTTTTGAAAACAACCATTGATTCGAACCTGGGGATCGAATTCGAATCGGGATACTGAATTTAGATCGCCCAACCACTCGGCTATCGTAAATTTTAATATTATCGTGATGTTAATAGGTTTTTGAAAACAACCATTGATTCGAACCTGGGGATCGAATTCGAATCGGGATACTGAATTTAGATCGCCCAACCACTCGGCTATCGTGACTATTGTGTCAGATGAAATTTTAAATATTTTTAACTTAAATAAATTCCTAAACTGCTAAAATAGGGTTAAATGTTAATAAAACCTAACATATTCGATATGCATCTGATATTTGTTCACGTTCAATAAACGCAAGCTGTGTTCACTGTGTCCGAATGGTCTCTAAATGTATTATATTAAGTAAACTTTATTAGACTGTAAGTAATATAGTGTCACATTTCAATTTGTGAATCAGATAAAGTAAGAAAAAATATGAATTTCGTTTCCTATAATAATGAATGGTGCATTTTATATAAGTAAATAATGACAAGATGCGCGGTAATGTGCACTTATTATTTAAGTAGATAATGGTGATGTCAGGGTGCATTAAGATGTAATGTTACTATGCCGGTGTAGGCAGTGTCTACAAAAACGTCTGATGTTTTTTGTCACGCACGAAGTTGCGTTACATACGCATTACTCAGTCTCTTAAGTTGTATTTAGCGCCTATTTATAATTTAATTTGTAAATTTTAAAGTAAACAGCGAATATATGTGCATCAAGAAGTTTTATTTTCTCCACGAAGTAGATTAAATAAATATCTTCACGCAATTCCCAATACAGGGATAGACAGAGGTTTAATCTAGAAAATTAAGTCCCTTCGAACCACCTTCCAGCGAAGATATTTTCGGGACAACGTGACAGGTGGTGAGCCTGTCGCCGTCTTTATGTCCAAGCCAACAATGTAATTCGTACATAAGTTTTTTGAAAACCCATTGGTACGAGCCTGACACCTGGGGTCGAACTCGGGTCTCTTGACTCGAAATTACGACCACCCAACCACTCGGCTATCGTGACTATTGTGTCAGATGAAATTTTAAATACTTTTTAACTTAAATTAATTCCTAAACTGCTAAAATAGGGTTAAATGTTACTTAAACCTAACATGTTCGATATGCATCTGATATTTGTTCACGTTTAATAAACGCAAGCTGTGTTCACTGTGTCCGAATGGTCTCTAAATGTATTATATTAAGTAAACTTTATTAGACTGTAAGCAATATAGTGTCACATTTCAATTTGTGAATCAGATAAAGTAAGAAAAAATATTAATTTCGTTTCCTATAATAATGAATGATGCAATTTATATAAGTAAATAGTGACAAGATGCGCGGTAATATGCACTTATTATTTAAGTAGATAATGGTGATGTCAGGGTGCATTAAGATGTAATGTTACTATGCCGGTGTAGGCAGTGTCTACAAAAACGCCTGATGTTTTTGTCACGCACGAAGTTGCGTTACATACGCATTACTCAGTCTCTTAAGTTGTATTTAGCGCCTATTTATAATTTAATTTGTAAATTTTAAAGTAAACAGCGAATATATGTGCATCAAGAAGTTTTATTTTCTCCACGAAGTAGATTAAATAAATATCTTCACGCAATTCCCAATACAGGGATAGACAGAGGTTTAATCTAGAAAATTAAGTCCCTTCGAACCACCTTCCAGCGAAGATATTTTCGGGACAACGTGACAGGTGGTGAGCCTGTCGCCGTCTTTATGTCCAAGCCAACAATGTAATTCGTACATAAGTTTTTTGAAAACCCATTGGTACGAGCCTGACACCTGGGGTCGAACTCGGGTCTCTTGACTCGAAATTACGACCACCCAACCACTCGGCTATCGTGACTATTGTGTCAGATGAAATTTTAAATACTTTTTCACTTTAATTAATTCCTAAATTGCTAAAATAGGGTTAAATGTTAATTAAACCTAACATGTTCGATATGCATCTGATATTTGGTCACGTTCATTAAACGCAAGCTGTGTTCACTGTGTCCGAATGGTCTCTAAATGTATTATATTAAGTAAACATTATTAGACTGTAAGTAATATAGTGTCACATTTCAATTTGTGAACCAGATAAAGTATGAAAAAATATTAATTTCGTTTCCTATAATAATGAATGGTGCATTTTATAAAAGTAAATAATGACAAAATAATATGCACTTATTATCTAAGTAGATAATGGTGATGTCAGGGTGCATTAAGATGTAATGTTACTATGCCGGTGTAGGCAGTGTCTACAAAAACGTCTGATGTTTTTGTCACGCACGAAGTTGCGTTACATACGCATTACTCAGTCTCTTAAGTTGTATTTAGCGCCTATTTATAATTTAATTTGTAAATTTTAAAGTAAACAGCGAATATATGTGCATCAAGAAGTTTTATTTTCTCCACGAAGTAGATTAAATAAATAAATAAATAAATAAATAAATAAATAAATAAATAAATAAATAAATAAATAAATAAATAAATAAATAAATAAATAAATAAATAAATAAATAAATAAATAAATAAATAAATAAATAAATAAATAAATAAATAAATAAATAAATAAATAAATAAATAAATAAATAAATAAATAAATAAATAAATAAATATCTTCACGCAATTCCCAATACAGGGATAGACAGAGGTCTAGTCTAGATAATTAAGTCCCTTCGACCCGCCTTCCACCGAAGATATTTTCGGGACAACGTGACAGGTGGTGAGCCAGTCGCCTTCTTTATGTCCAAGCCAATGATATAATTCGTAAATATGTTTTTGAAAACCCATTGGTACGAGCCTGACACCTGGGGTCGAACTCGGGTCTCTTGACTCGAAATTACGACCACCCAACCACTCGGCTATCGTGACTATTGTGTCAGATGAAATTTTAAATATTTTGTCACTTTAATTAATTCCTAAATTGCTAAAATAGGGTTAAATGTTAATTAAACCTAACATGTTCGATATGCATCTGATATTTGGTCACGTTCATTAAACGCAAGCTGTGTTCACTGTGTCCGAATGGTCTCTAAATGTATTATATTAAGTAAACATTATTAGACTGTAAGTAATATAGTGTCACATTTCAATTTGTGAACCAGATAAAGTATGAAAAAATATTAATTTCGTTTCCTATAATAATGAATGGTGCATTTTATAAAAGTAAATAATGACAAAATAATATGCACTTATTATCTAAGTAGATAATGGTGATGTCAGGGTGCATTAAGATGTAATGTTACTATGCCGGTGTAGGCAGTGTTTACAAAAAAGTCTGATGGTTTTTGTCACGCACGAAGTTGCGTTACATACGCATTACTCAGTTTCTTAAGTTGTATTTAGCGCCTATTTATAATTTAATTTGTAAATTTTAAAGTAAACAGCGAATATATGTGCATCAAGAAGTTTTATTTTCTCCACGAAGTAGATTAAATAAATAAATAAATAAATATCTTCACGCAATTCCCAATACAGGGGTAGACAGAGGTCTAGTCTAGACAATTAAGTTCCCCACTCCTTCAACCCACCTTCCACCGAAGATATTTTCGGGACAACGTGATAGGTAGTGAGACCGTCGCCGTCTTTATGTCCAAGCCAACGATACAATTCGCACAAAAGTTTTTTTAAAACCCATTGGTACGAGCCTGACACCTGGGGTCGAACTCGGGTCTCTGGACTCGCAATTCCGACCACCCAACCACTCGGCTATCGTAACTTATAATATTATCGTGATGTTAATAGGCTTTTTGAAAATATTTAATTAAGGGTGATGGAGATACTTGCCACGTGGTTGCGGAACCCCCTTTACTACCGTTGGTGTGGTAAGAAACGACTAAGGAAAACCCTTAATATGCAATTGGCTACCCACAGGTGGTGGGATAAACATCTCGAAAAATACTGGACCAAAATTCAGCAGACTGGTGACAGGCAGCGTCTAAGGTGCGAAATGTCTGATACTGCGATTGCCAATCCGCGTCGAGCATGGCGATTATAACATATCATCTTTACGAGAGAGACCTGAGTCTCCTGTAGTGAACTTTTACAGGAAGATACGTATGATGGGAGATAGAGAGAGCCCTATCAAGATGTCTCTATTCCAAGTCGGTAATCTGCAAGGTCGTGATAATCCCATGGTCGAGTGCAAGAACCTTCCACAGGTTCTTGCAGCAACGGAGAAGGTGGGGCTTGACTTTGACTAAAAGGCTTTAACAATCGAGTGAGCAAAGCGTGAAAAAAGCTCCCACAGAATGTAATCGCCGCTGATAGAGACAATCAATTTAAAAACTACAAATAAATAAATAAATATCTAAACGCAATTCGCAATAATAGTAATAAAATAAATACATAAATAGACTCAGAATAGTTTTATAAAAAAAACTACGAGTACTAAATAAAAATAATATAAATATCTTCACGCAATTCCCAATACAGGGGTAGACAGAGGTTTAATCTAGAAAATTAAGTCCCTTTTACCCACCGCCCACTGAAGATGTTTTCTGGAAAACGTGTCAGGTGGTGAGCCTGTCGCCGTCTTTATGTCCAAGCCAACAATGTAATTCGTACATAAGTTTTTTTTTGAAAACCCATTGGTACGAGCCTGACACCTGGGGTCGAACTCGGGTCTCTTGACTCGAAATTACGACCACCCAACCACTCGGCTATCGTAAATTTTAATATTATCGTGATGTTAATAGGCTTTTGAAAATATTTAATTAAGGGTGATGGAGATACTTGCCACGTGGTTGCGGAACCCCTTTACTACCGTTGGTGTGGTAAGAAACGACTAAGGAAAACCCTTAATATGCAATTGGCTACCCACAGGTGGTGGGATAAACATCTCGAAAAATACTGGACCAAAATTCAGTGAGAGGCAGCGTCTAAGGTGCGAAATGTCTGATACTGCGATTGCCAATCCGCGTCAAAAATGGCGATTATAACATATCATCTTTACGAGAGAGACCTGAGTCTTCTGTAGTGAACTTTAAGTTAAGTACTTAAGAAACGACTAAGGAAAACCCTTAATATGCAATTGGCTACCCACAGGTGGTGGGATAAACATCTCGGAAAATACTGGACCAAAATTCAGTGAGAGGCAGCGTCTAAGGTGCGAAATGTCTGGTACTGCGATTGCCAATCCGCGTCAAAAATGGCGATTATAACAAATCATCTTTACGAGAGAGACCTGAGTCTTCTGTAGTGAACTTTACAGGAAGATACGTATGATGGGAGATAGAGAGAGCCCCTTTCAAGATGTCTCTATTCCAAGTCGGTAATCTGCAAGGTCGTGATAATCCCATGGTCGAGTGCAAGAATCTTCCACAGGTTCTTGCAGCAACAGAGAAGGTGGGGCTTGACTTTGACTAAAAGGCTTTAACAATCGAGTGAGCAAAGCGTGAAAAAGCTCCCACAGAATGTAATCGCCGCTGATAGAGACAATCAATTTAAAAACTACAAATAAATAAATAAATATCTAAACGCAATTCGCAATAATAGTAATAAAATAAATACATAAATAGACTCAGAATAGTTTTATAAAAACTACGAGTACTAAATAAAAATAATATAAATATCTTCACGCAATTCCCAATACAGGGGTAGACAGAGGTCTAGTCTAGACATTTAATTATAATATTATCGTGATGTTAATAGGCTTTTTGAAAATATTTAATTAAGGGTGATGGAGATACTTGCCACGTGGTTGCGGAACCCCCTTTACTACCGTTGGTGTGGTAAGAAACGACTAAGGAAAACCCTTAATATGCAATTGGCTACCCACAGGTGGTGGGATAAACATCTCGGAAAATACTGGACCAAAATTCAGTGAGAGGCAGCGTCTAAGGTGCGAAATGTCTGGTACTGCGATTGCCAATCCGCGTCGAGCATGGCGATTATAACAAATCATCTTTACGTGAGAGACCTGAGTCTCCTGTAGTGAACTTTTACAGGAAGATACGTATGATGGGAGATAGAGAGAGCCCCTTTCAAGATGTCTCTATTCCAAGTCGGTAATCTGCAAGGTCGTGATAATCCCATGGTCGAGTGCAAGAATCTTCCACAGGTTCTTGCAGCAACAGAGAAGGTGGGGCTTGACTTTGACTAAAAGGCTTTAACAATCGAGTGAGCAAAGCGTGAAAAAAGCTCCCACAGAATGTAATCGCCGCTGATAGAGACAATCAATTTAAAAACTACAAATAAATAAATAAATATCTAAACGCAATTCGCAATAATAGTAATAAAATAAATACATAAATAGACTCAGAATAGTTATATAAAAAAAACTACGAGTACTAAATAAAAATATAGTTTATCTAGAATAAATATAATAACATCCCAAATTTCGCTGTTTTATTTTTTTAAACACCTGCCTGTAGAGTAGGATTTGTGTCCTTAATTTAATAACGAAATGTCAATATTATCTACACGCCTTGAAATTTGATGAAGAAGGTAGAAATTACGATTGCCGAATGGTTGGGTGAAAAGAATTCGAGTCAAAAGACCCGAGTTCAATCCGTATATGTAACTTAGGTACCATTTATATCGTTGAATTGGACGTAAAGACGGCGACGGGCTTATCTCCTGTCACGTTGTCCCGAAAATATCTTCGGTGGGAGGGATCGAAATGACTTAATTGTCTAGACCTCTTTCTACCCCTATATAGGGAATGGCGTGAAGAGATTAATAACATAATGCATATAATTTAATAACGTAATGCCCAGAATGATCTACATGCCTTGAAATTTAATATAAATGGTGGAATTGACAATTCGAGTTAGTGGGCGCATATTTAAAGGCCATATGGTTTTTTTTTAAAAACATATACTATCATTGACTTGGACGTAAAGACGGCGACCGGGCTCACCGCCTGTCACGTTGTCCCAAAAAAAGTCTTCGGTTCATTCATTGATCTAAAGGACTTAATTGTCTAGACCTTTGTCTATCTCAGTAACGGGAACAACGTAATATAATATTATCGTGAGTTTAATAGGTTTTTGAAAAACCCATTGGTACGAGCCTGCCACCTGGGGATCGAATTGAATCAGAGACTCGGAATCTGATCGCCCAACCACTCGGCTATCGTAACTTATAATATTATCGTGAGTTTAATAGGTTTTTGAAAAACCCATTGGTACGAGCCTGCCACCTGGGGATCGAATTCGAATCGGAGATTCGAATTCGATCGCCCAACCACTCGGCTATCGTAACTTATAATATTATCGTGAGTTTAATAGGTTTTTGAAAAACCCATTGGTACGAGCCTGCCACCTGGGGATCGAATTCGAATCGGAGACCTGAATTCCGATCGCCCAACCACTCGGCTATCGTAACTTATAATATTATCGTGAGTTTAATAGGTTTTTGAAAAACCCATTGGTACGAGCCTGCCACCTGGGGATCGAATTCGAATCGGAGACCTGAATTCCGATCGCCCAACCACTCGGCTATCGTAACTTATAATATTATCGTGAGTTTAATAGGTTTTTGAAAAACCCATTGGTACGAGCCTGCCACCTGGGGATCGAATTCGAATCGGAGACCTGAATTCCGATCGCCCAACCACTCGGCTATCGTAACTTATAATATTATCGTGAGTTTAATAGGTTTTTGAAAAACCCATTGGTACGAGCCTGCCACCTGGGGATCGAATTCGAATCGGAGACCTGAATTCCGATCGCCCAACCACTCGGCTATCGTAACTTATAATATTATCGTGAGTTTAATAGGTTTTTGAAAAACCCATTGGTACGAGCCTGCCACCTGGGGATCGAATTCGAATCGGGAGACTGAATCTGGATCGCCCAACCACTCGGCTATCGTAACTTATAATATTATCGTGAGTTTAATAGGTTTTTGTTAAGGGGATTATGCAAGACGAAAGTTTCCAAAAATATGCTGTAACCTGCAGGCTGGTTCAGAAGGTAGGTAGGATGGGTTCAAAGATTTATTTAAGGAATTTATTTAATTAAGAAGTTTTATTAATTTATTTAAGCAGTTTCATTTAAGAATAATAAATTTCCGCTCACGACAGTTCAGTAGAGGTGATAGTTTTTTCTGGTACCATATCAAATACATTGCTCTGATCCCAAAGTAGCTAATGTACGCGTGTAATGGAAATGAAAACAAAGATGGCTTTGACCTGTTCGAGACTTGAATGCGGGACCTCAGAGCGGCGACACCTCGAAAACCGATGTATACGTCACTCGTTTCTTTTTATTTTTATACAGAAAAGGGAGGCAAACGAGCAGGTGGCTCACGTGATGGTAAGTGATTACCGCCACCCATGAACACCCGCAATACCAGAGGCATAGCAGATGCGTTGCCGGCCTTAGAGGGGGGTGTGTGGGCCTCCGGTTATCTGTACTCACCAGACGAAACGCAGAAGTTAGTTACACTTCTACTAACGCCGGTATTCTGTGAGGTCGTGGTACTTCCCCGGTCGAGCCGGCCCATTCATGCAACAACAAAAGCTGATGCCTGGCTCTACCACTGTTCGTCAACGGATCTAGTCACATATGTATATATAAAGGTACACCAGCCCTTCTCCAGCAGTGAGTGTAGTTAAAGGCTACAAAAAAAAATCCGAGACTTTTTGCTGTCAACAATCGTCGGGATCACCATCACGACGAAAACGCTCTAGCGGATCAGCAGTGACCGGTGGGTCTGTGAGTGTGTGTCTGGTGTGGGATCGGCGAACCACTCGACGAGCGAGCGACACTGACCTCGGGCTCGATGCTGCGCGACCAGGGCCCCCAGCCCGGCTCCTCCTCGTGCTCGTAGTGGTGTTGGTGCTGCGCGTGCTCGTAGTAGATCACCTGCGGGCGGCACACGGACAGACACACCCGCTTTTATATTGTAACAAATAAATATCTACACGCATTTCCCAATACAGGGGTAGACAGAGGTCTAGTCTAGACATTTAAGTCCCTTCGACCCACCTTCCACCGAAGATATTTTCGGGACAAAGTGACAGGTGTTGAGCCCGTCGCCGTCTTTATGTCCAAGCCAACGATATAATTCGTAAGTAAGTTTTTGAATAACCTATTAGTACCAGCCTGCCACCTGGGTTTCCGACCACCCAACCACTCGGCTATCGTGACTCCGCTTTTACATTATAATGTAAAAGTGTAACTTACGCACTTTAACATGTACTTTTTAGTGTAATTATTAAGCACTAGCTGTTTGTTTCCCGCAGTTAAGCTCTAACAGTACTAAGTAGAAAATCGTACCAAAATTATTTATATACCTAGTCAGGTCATAAATTCTGTCACATGTTTAACCTAAAATAATTAAAACAAGTTTATTCATTATGTATCTATTTATATACCAAAATGAACTTAACAAAACATCCTCCTGAACTTAACAAAAAATCCTCCGTGATTTTGAATACAGGCCTCCAATCTGTGCGGCCAGTCGTCTATCGCAGCACAAACGAGGTCCATGTCAATATCGGCGCCTGCCTTAATCAAGGATGTCTTGAGTGACTCCAAATTGGGATAAGGCTTTGAGCACCTCCAAGTATTGCCCTATCTTGTAATCTAACGGATTCAAATCTTGACTGGAGGAGGGCCAGTCTTCGTGCCCGATGAAATCGATTTCACGCGTCGCCAGCCAGTCTTGTGTGCTCTTCGCTCTATGAGCTGGCGCCGAATCTTGTTGAAATACCCACTGCCTGTTATTGAACATGGTATGAGAAACAGGTTCCACAAGGTTCGTCAGGACTGTATTTTGATACACAACTGCATTCGTTTTTACACCTTTCTCGCAAAAATGTACCTCTGTTAAGCCCTAATAAGAAACTCCCAACCATACCATGAGCGAGGATGGAAAATGACGTCGTTGGACACGCGGAATACGGTTGCTCGCTTCTTCACTACTGTGTGCTTACACCTTATCATTTTGTTTGTTGCAGCTCTCTTCTACGGTAAAAAATTTTTCATTCGAAAAAAGAATTTCCCGATATTTTTTTCCCGCGTACCGCTTAAACAAAGCGCGGCATCTCTTCAGTCTCAGGTGCATTAGACGAGCATTCAAACAATGTTCTGTTTTTCTTCGATATGCCCGAAGCCCTAAGTCTTCATTTAACACCCTTGTCACTGTGGTTCTGCTTAACCCCATCTGAAGGGCCAACAGTTTCTGCTTACGTTTGGGATTTCTTTGAATTCGAGCTTTCACAGCTTTTATCACTGCTGGAGTCCTAACAGCCCGAGGGTGACCACTTCTTGACCTATTATCTACACAAGAGTCTTTATTGTATCGTTTGATGGTACGATAAACGAATCTTTTGGTTATATTCAAATTTTTCAGTAAGTCAAAAACTTGAATTGGCGCGTAACCGCAACGATGCAACGCAATAACTGCAACACGGTCTTCTTTCAGCGTCCACTCCATATTTAAAAATGAGTAAAATTCTAAAAAGTATGTAGTTTTATTTTCATGAACAATTCGAAATTCGAATTCAATAAACTTTTTTGTGGCAAGCATTCTAAAAGAAAAATTTTTACTGTGTGACAATACTTATGACCTAACTGTGTATTCCTTTATCTTCAAACATTTCTCAATTATGAGGTAGACAGTGGTAAGTAAATGAGTCCTTTCGACCCATATTTCACCGAATCCTATTTGAACCACTTGACAGGTGGTGAGCCTACTGATGACAGTCTCGAAGCCATTGATTATAAATACATTAACAAAGATAGATAATGGGATAGATAAAAATTAATATATACATATAAATATCCATAACACTAGTTCAATAATTCCTATTCATCAAACAAATGTTTGCCTTCAGTGGTATTCGATTTCGCAGGTAGGATGAGTAATACGATATAATATAGCTTTTTTTAAATTATTTTTGGTGTTATAAATAACCTATATTTTTAATCAGTGTGTAAGCTTTTTCTATATCTATAAAATTTGATGCAAAACGTCTTACGCGTCTTATTCTTCAAGAGGACAAGAGGAGGAAAATGTACATTTATAATATTTAAAATTTCTAAATGTTCGTGTACCTATATGAGGTCTATGATCTGCAGTGTCGTTTCGTAATATTTATTTAAGGATGTAATGTTTCTTTTAGAACAATTGTTGAAATTCTTTGTTAAAAAATAGTATTGGGCGCATTTTATGAATAACTTTAAGATAATTATAATAAGGTTGCGTTATGTTTAAATATTGTGCTTGTGACGTTGCAAACTACTTGACAAACAACAAATAATTATATTCTTTCTTTGATGTAAAGTCATGATAGCCGAGTGGCAGGTGGCAGGCTCGTACCAATGGGTTTTTCAAAAACTTATAAATGATTTATATCCTTGGACTTAAAGACGGCGACGGGTTCACCACTCCCGAAAATGTCTTCGGTGGAAGATGGGTCGAAGGGATTTGATTGTCTAGACTAGACTTCTGTCTACCCCTCATATTGGGAATTGCGTGAAGATATTTATAGATATTATTTATTCATTTATTCTTTCTTTGATGCATCTCATTAAAAAAACGTCAGGATTTAGAATTCCGTATTTGAATGTGAGTTGTCACAGTGAAAGTTATTTTTATGTCTCAATAACCAACCGGATGCCGCAGACAGATAACAGTTTCAGAATGGATGTTAATATAATATATTAAAACACAGCTCGGTCCATAATTGTAGCTCGGAAATAGAAAGTGAATACGTTGAAAAAGGTAAGTAGTTTCGTATGTTCAAGTTAAGAGAAATTAAATTATAAAAGTAATTAAATATGAGCTTTTTTTGGGAATAGAAGTTGAGTAAAAAGCGAATAACAGACGGAATTCATGTCAAAAGACTCCAGTTCGATCCCCAGGTAGGCACCAAATAGCATTTTCAAAACTTATTTATGAATGATATCGTTGTCTTTAAGGACGGCGACAGACTAACCACCATTCACGTAGTCCCAAAAATTTTTTAATTCAATATATTGATTACATTTAGCTTAATATTCTGTTCGTGTCGACTAAGTAAAGGGAAAGCTTGGTTAAGTTAATATTGTTCATCACTTTCACATATCACTTTCTGTGTATCGCATACAATGAATTATTTTAACGGATTAAATTAACCTATGTTAGTGAGGTCACATTTTTAACGTTATGTATGTTTCTATTTAATTACTAACCAATTAATTAGAAAATAATATATCTTCACGCAATTCCCAATACAGGGGTAGACAGAGGTCTAGTCTAGACAATTAAGTCCCTTTGACCCACCTTCCACCGAAGATATTTTCGGGACAATGTGACAGGTAGTGAGCCCGTCGCCATCTTTATGTCCAAGCTAACGATATAATTCGTACATAAGTTTTTGAAAAACCCATTGGTACGAGCCTGCCACCTGGGGATCGAACTCGGGTATCTCGACTCGAAATTTCGACCACCCAACCAACCAAATTTCGACCACCCAGCCCAACTCGGCTCTCGTGATATACCAATTAAACAATTAATTAAATGTCGTTTATAATGGTCATTATATATTAAATAAATATGAATCGCGTGGTTGGGTGATCGTAACTCGAGTCAAGAGATCCCAGTTCAATACTCAGATGATGGGCTCGTACATATAGACATAAAGACAACGACAAGCTCACAAGCTGTTGTCCCAAAAACTGTCTCAGGTGAGAGGTGAGTCGAAATGATTTAATTGTCAAGACCTTTGCCTACTCCAGTATTGGGAATGGCTTTTAGATGTATTTTATAAAAAAACACAAATATATATATTTTTATTACATCGTTGGCTTGGACGTAAAGACGGCGACGGGCTCACCACAAGTCACGTTGTCCTGGAAATATCTTCGGTGGAAGGTGGGTCGAAGGGATTTTATTGTCTAGACTAGACTTCTGTCTACCCCTCATATTGGGAATTGCGTGAAGATATTAAATAAATAAATATTTAATATCTTCACGCAATTCCCACTACGAAGATATTTATTTTTATATTTATTTATTAAATTTGTCGTGTGGTATCATCGTAAGAATATAATGGACGACTAAGGGAAATGCATTTAAAATTACGTTAACCACCGATAGATGGCGGGATAACCATCGCGAAAAATACTAAACCAAATTTCGACCACCCAACCAACCAAATTTCGACCACCCAACCAACCAAATTTCGACCACCCAGCCCAACTCGGCTCTCGTGATATACCAATTAAACAATTAATTAAATGTCGTTTATAATGGTCATTATATATTAAATAAATAAATATTTAATATCTTCACGCAATTCCCAATACAGGGGTAGACAGAGGTCTAGTCTAGACAATTAAGTCCCTTTGACCCACCTTCCACCGAAGATATTTTCGGGACAATGTGACAGGTAGTGAGCCCGTCGCCATCTTTATGTCCAAGCTAACGATATAATTCGTACATAAGTTTTTGAAAAACCCATTGGTACGAGCCTGCCACCTGGGGATCGAACTCGGGTATCTCGACTCGAAATTTCGACCACCCAACCAACCAAATTTCGACCACCCAGCCCAACTCGGCTCTCGTGATATACCAATTAAACAATTAATTAAATGTCGTTTATAATGGTCATTATATATTAAATAAATAAATATTTAATATCTTCACGCAATTCCCAATACAGGGTAGACAGAGGTCTAGTCTAGACAATTAAGTCCCTTTGACCCACCTTCCACCGAAGATATTTTCGGGACAATGTGACAGGTAGTGAGCCCGTCGCCATCTTTATGTCCAAGCTAACGATATAATTCGTACATAAGTTTTTGAAAAACCCATTGGTACGAGCCTGCCACCTGGGGATCGAACTCGGTATCTCGACTCGAAATTTCGACCACCCAACCAACCAAATTTCGACCACCCAACCAACCAAATTTCGACCACCCAACCAACCAAATTTCGACCACCCAACCAACCAAATTTCGACCACCCAACCAACCAAATTTCGACCACCCAGCCCAACTCGGCTCTCGTGATATACCAATTAAACAATTAATTAAATGTCGTTTATAATGGTCATTATATATTAAATAAATATGAATCGCGTGGTTGGGTGATCGAACTCGAGTCAAGAGACCCGAGTTTGATCCCCAGGTGGCAGGCTCGTACCAATGGGTTTTTCAAAACTTATGTACGAATCACGTTGTCCCGAAAATATCTTCGGTGGAAGGTGGGTCAAAGGACTTAATTGTCTAGACTTGACCTCTGTCTACCCCTGTATTGGGAATTGCGTGAAGATATTTATTTAATTATTTTATTATATTATTTATGTACGAATTATATCGTCTGCTTAAAGAAGGCGACGGGCTCACCACTGTCACGTTGTCCCGAAAATATCTTCGGTGGAAGGTGGGTCAAAGGACTTAATTGTCTAGACTTGACCTCTGTCTACCCCTGTATTGGGAATTGCGTGAAGACATTTATTAATTTATAAATTTTACAACAAATCACGATAGCCGAGTGGTTGGGTGATCGAACTCGAGTCAAGAGACCCGAGTTTGATCCCCAGGTGGCAGGCTCGTACCAATGGGTTTTTCAAAACTTATGTACGAATCACGTTGTCCCGAAAATATCTTCGGTGGAAGGTGGGTCAAAGGACTTAATTGTCTAGACTTGACCTCTGTCTACCCCTGTATTGGGAATTGCGTGAAGACATTTATTAATTTATAAATTTTACAACAAATCACGATAGCCGAGTGGTTGGGTGATCGAACTCGAGTCAAGAGACCCGAGTTTGATCCCCAGGTGGCAGGCTCGTACCAATGGGTTTTTCAAAAACTTATGTACGAATCACGTTGTCCCGAAAAATATCTTCGGTGAAAGGTGGGTCAAAGGGACTTAATTGTCTAGACTTGACCTCTGTCTACCCCTGTATTGGGAATTGCGTGAAGATATTTATTTAATTATTTTATTATATTATTTATGTACGAATTATATCGTCTGCTTAAAGAAGGCGACGGGCTCACCACTGTCACGTTGTCCCGATAATATCTTCGGCGGAAGGTGGGTCAAAGGGACTTAATTGTGTAGTCTAGACGTATCTCTTCCCCTGTATTGGGAATTGCGTGAAGACATTTATTAATTTATAAATTTTACAACAAATCACGATAGCCGAGTGGTTGGGTGGTCGGAATTTCGAGTCAATAGACCCGAGTTCGATCCCCAGTTGGTAGGCTCGTACCAATGAGTTTTTCAAAAACTTATGTACGAATATCGTTGGCTTGGACATAAAGGCGGCGATGGGCTCACCACCTGTCACGTTGTCCCGAAAATATCTTCGGTGAAAGGTGGGTCGAAAGGACTTAATTGTCTAGACTCGACCTCTGTCTACCCCTGTATTGGGAATTGCGTGAAGATATTTTATTTTATTTTTTATAAATTTTACAAAAGTTCTATGTCTGGCAGTAGACTATTACAGGTCGTTATGTACTTACGTGTTAATATTTATTCGTGTTTATATTGATTTATGTATTTACCAAAGCAATGTAAATTTTCGCTGACAGCAGCTAACAAGCATCTATGCGACGTAAGACACTCCGTCGTAAAACGTATGTGGGTTAGCCACACTGGAGAACACATTACCCTCCGTAAGTTATGCAGTTAAGTGAACGAGGTCAATGAACTATGCGAAACGAAAGTGATGATAAGTATGATCATGATTATTCTATGAATATTAATTACGGGAATTTCTGTGGACTGTTTGATGGATACATACATACATACATACATACATACGTGCATACATACACACATAACGGGCTGTTAAAGTCCACTGAAGGACATAGGCTTCTCCCATGAGGAGGATTTGCCATAATCAGCCTCATTTCACCAGAGCTAATTATAGTACACGGCAACAGGCGGTGAGCCCGACGCTGTCTTTATGTCCAAGCCAACGATATTAATAGCACATAACTTTTTACAAAACTCGATGGTAGTAGCCTACCTCCTGGGAATTGAACTCATGTCTTTTGACCCGAATTTAGATGACCCAACCACTCAGCTATCGTGAGTCTAAGCTCTACATAAAGTATATAAAGCACCAATTAAAAGTATATTAACATGATTAAATGGAGAAAACATGTATAATTCGTATTCAAATTAACTCGAAAGCCTTGCGACTGGAACGTGGTATCTTGAATATTTATTAATCACCATGTCTGTAGATATTTTAGATAGATACATATTAAAGTAGATAGATATATTCTTCTATGGGTTAATAAAAGTACACGATGAGTGAACTGTATCAGGAATATAAAAATAATGCAATTCTTCAATACTGGGGTAGACAAATGTCTAGATAATTGGGACATTTCAATTCAAACTTCACCTATATCTAGCAGATTTTAACTGTTACACTATGCACAATGCACTGTCTATAACATAAACATTATTTTATAAAATAACACAAAGAGACATAGAACAACCTTCCTAGATAAACTTCTTACTTATTAAAATATAAAAATATGATGAAAATCTCTAGTATATAAATATCGCCTTTTTTAGTTTTTGAAAAAACCTATTGACACGAGCCTACCATCTGGGAATCGAATTTGAGTCTCCTGATTTAGATTTTGATCACCCAATCATTCGGCTATCGTGACTTTTTTTAATTTATATAAAATATTCTATTAAGCAGGACCTACTGATGTGACCGTATTACATCAGAAAGGAGTTCAAACACTGATTCACATTCTTACAAAGTTTGAGAATTTTTCTTAATTTCCTTGGGATTCCGTCATAAGATCCTAGCTTGGTGATTAGGAGAGAGGAGAGAGAGTAGCCACAGTGAGAATCGGAACTAATTTGAAGTATCCTCTTATAAATATAGAATTTTTAATATCGGTGTAATTATAAATGTTTATTATACGGTGTTATGTGGTAACAAACATAAAAACCACGCAAAAGAATTGAGAAATTCTTCCGTTTTCACAGAGATATTATTATAAAAATATTAGATTAAGTCTTAATTTCTCTTATATCTTTTTCCTGTTTCTCTTTTTCTTTTCTGTGTCTCGGAATAAAAGATCATTGTTTTATTTAACATTGGTTTTATGACATAAAAGAATAAAACAAACACTTATTAAAAATCATGACGACTTTTATAGACGGGCGGTTTACAAGGTGACGCCAGCCCTCAGGGCCAGGTCCCGGGTTCTATCCCCGGTCGGATTAATGTAGAGAACCACTCTATCTACACTTTATCAGAGATCTAGGATTCGATTTCCGGTCGACACAGAATAGATTTTTCCTGCATTTTCTCGGGTCTGAGCGTTTGTGGTACCTCCGATGTTTCCGATTCCATAACACAGCTGCTTTAGCTACTTAGTATTGGATAAAGCAATGTATATAATATTGTATCTATTGTATAATTAATTAATATTACATAACTAACAAACCTTGCAGTTGTCATTGGCTATGGATTAATTACTTATGGCAGAACATACAAAACTTACATAGAGGACATATATAGACAACAATGTAAAATCTTAAAAATGATTATACCTCTAAATATTAAAAACCGTTTAATGTATAATAATAATAACAAAACCCTTTTTAGCTACTGTAAAGTCATTAACATATACGACAAAATTAAATTGTTATGTTTGAATGAAATTAATAACACAGGTTTACATACTCTATATAAACGACCACTACACTTAAGAGACATAAATGTAAAAAACAAATATATACTTCCGAAATACAAGAATGTTTATGGTAAAAGAACTTCGCAATATGTACTAACTGAAATAATTAATGAATTGCCGAAGAAATGGCAGAACATTATTGTAAATTCGGAAAAACCTAACTTAAAATCATATTATCTAACAAATCAGCCGGGGTGCCCCGATTGATTGAAAATTGTATTTTCTCATGCTTTGTTTTGTTTTATATTATTTTCCCTTCTGTTTTTGGATTTTAAATGTCATTTTTAATTATACCTGACGACTTTCATCGTGTATAATTGAACGTCGACTCTGCATCACAGATAAACCCTAGAGGTTTGAGTGCTGTACTTAATCTATTTTTTTTTGTAATATTGTACAATAAAAAAAAAGAAAAAAAAGCTCAAAGCTTTGAGACAAGCTTCGATTTATCAAAACAAAGTGAATTCAAGCCTCGCTTCATTTGAATTAAACGTCTCAATTAAAAAGGCTTTGTGTTTGTTCATGTCTATCTTATAGTTGTTACTAAACGGTGTGATTACGTCGAGAGAAATAAAGGCTTTTAAGCTTTGTGCACAGTTCAAGTTTTGTTACGTTGGAATTGAGATTAAATTTCTTTTTCAAAGGTTATATCTATTCCGATAAAAAACTCAATGCCTCTTCTTATGTCTGTTTCTCTTTTATACGATATACATTTTTTAACTAACAAGTTACAATAGCGCAGTGGTTGAGTGATCGTAATTCGAATCGGGAGACTCCAGTTCGAACTTAGGAGGAAGGCAAAAGGATTTGTATCCTTGGCATGGTAGACACTAAGGGTCATCTCCAGTGACCTTGTCTCAAATATCCGGTGAAATTTTCAGGATAATGTCCCACAGTCCATTTTATTACAGGATAATAGGTAAATTTAAAAATACACAACTCTGCTATTTTTTCCTTAGAAGATTTTATTTTCTGTTAACTAAAAAAACAGCAGGGCGGAGCTCGTAATTAGCAATTTTAAAAAATGTAGACGTCGCCCGGTATTTGAACTCGAGACCTTTAACACCGTAGGCTGTTTCGCTGACCGTCGGACAATGGGGTCGCATGAATACAAAGCAATTATCGAATGACAGAAAGTCGAATAGAATTTAAATAAAAAGAGAAACGAACGGACCTTGGCGGGTGAAAGTTGAAATTTGATTTGGCATCGCTTTTCATATATTAACCAGTTTTCGATGAAGACCAAATAACTAAACTCTAAAGATGTACCGGAATTATCCATATGTACATAATCTTTTACATCATCACGAAATTTTGTATACTGAGGTAAGCAGAGGTTGAGACAATGACTCTATTGTATAAAGGACCACCTTTCGACCAACTTTCCACCGAAGCTTATGGGACAACGTGACAGATGGTGAGCCTATTTGCCGCGCTAATATTCAATAATATAAATCTGAATATCAAAATCCGTATATACTCATGAGAAATACTAATTATGATGAGATCTCTGGAACTATACAGTCGATTGACTTGAAATTTAGTATTGTTACTCTACTCTATTAGATGCTCACTAAGAAAGGAGTTACGCCAAATATTGAACAAAATAATTTTTAATATACATTTGATAGCCGGCGCGGAGGTAATTAGGCAGCTTTATATTATAGAAGTCACGATAGCCGAGTGGCTGGGTGGTCGGAATTTCGAGTCAATAGACCCGGGTTCGATCCCCAGTTGGTAGGCTCGTACCAATGAGTTTTTCAAAAACTTATGTACGAATATCGTTGGCTTGGACATAAAGACGGCGACGGGCTCACCACCTGTCACGTTGTCCCGAAAATATCTTCGGTGAAAGGTGGGTCGAAGGGACTTAATTGTGTAGACTCGACCTCTGTCTACCCCTGTATTGGGAATTGCGTGAAGATATATATTTATTTATTTATTTTTATATTAATCCACGCGGGCGGAGTCACTGGCGGAAAGCTAGTTTTCGATATACAAAAAAGATGGATAATCACACATGTCGTCAAGCTAAGAAGTATTATTTAAATAAATTGTATAATACATTATAAAATAAATACATTATAGGAAACAGAGCAATTTTATTAAAAAAATAACTACGAGTACATATCAATATAATATAAAATAGGGAAGCATATCAATATAAAATAGGAAAGTAGTTTATTGAATTCTGAAGCTAATAGTATATAAAAGTAAAATGTAGCAGATATCAGGAGAACCATGTTAGTTTTTTCCAAATCGTACTTTTCAAAATAGCAATAAAAATAATATTTCAGGAAATATAAGATGCATTCTTTAGAATTTTATCTTGATATACGGCTATAATAAATGATATTATGGTGTAAATGTAATATGGTATGATAGAGCCATTTCAAGACCACAAAATTGCACTCAAGCGTTTCGCGTTATGAGTTTAATATCCATAACTCGGTAACCAGCAATCATATTTAATGTAGAAATGTCTGCCGCTAGAAAGATTCGAAACTACAACCATATAAATAAATATCTTCACGCAATTCCCAATACCTGGGTAGACAGAGGTCTAGTCTAGACAATAAAGTCCCTTCGACCCACCTTCCACCGAACATATTTTCGAGACAACGTGACAGGTGGAGAGCCAGTCGCCGTCTTTATGTTCAAGCCAACGATATAAATCGTACATAAGTTTTGGAAAAACCCATTGGTACGAGCCTGCCACCTGGGGGATCGAATTCGGGACTCTCGACTCGAAATTCCGCCCACCCAACCACTCGGCTATCGTGACTTCTACAAGCATAGATAAATAAAACGAGTAGGGAGATGGAAGTAATCATTTACCTTCTGCGGCTGCTGATGCTTATTCTTGAGCTCCACCCAGAACCTCGCCAGGTTGATTGCGAGCCCGATCAGGGCGATGATGAAGAATTTCACCTGGAAAATAATACGTACATATAGCAATACATAGTAACGCAGAACTTGCATGATTATTTATCACAACATTCCTTAATGTGGATGTAGTAAGAGTCAGACAAAGAAAAAATCTTTGTAAATCGAAATGGTTCTTCGTTTTCTTCTTAATTACAGGCTAAAGTAAGCGAGTTCATTGCTGAAAATGCATTGATTTCCTGGTACATATGCAGGTCGTTTCTCCATCTTTTTGGGGTTACTGCATTTGTTTAAAGATGCTCTCCCGATCCTCTTTTCCTCCGCTGTTATCAGTCGTACTTTCTATGTGGACTTTCCCATGAAGAATTTTTCCACTTCCGCACTTTACGGTTATGACGTTTTGCTCTGATGTGAACGTCTTTATTGCGGATTCTATCATGCAGAGAAACACCGAGTGCTATACTCGTTTCTTAAATACGCTGAGTAATTCGGTAATTACTACCGACAAAATATATCAAGACAAAAATTAACCAGACACGTAAGGGGAGCAGCGTCTAAAACGATTAAAGTAAATCCTCCTCAAGAAGAGGCTTATGTCTTGCAGTGGACTTTCCGTTAAAGTAAGTTTAACTAAGCACTAACTACTGACGTAGTCCAGACAGATTTACTGCGAAAATATTATTGCTGCGAAAATTAATTTGCGCAAATATTAAAATTCAATTCAAATACTTAAATAGAGCTCTCTATAGTTCTATTTTAGTATTTATTGTAATTTATTTGACAACACATTAGTTAACTTCTTCAATTTTGCAAATTGCAACAGTTAATTACTATTGGGTACACTGTTAGTCGTCTACAGATCCAATTTAATTGAAATATTCACAATTAAATTGGATCGTTCCCTTTGGTGAAACATACCTGCAACTTGAAAGACAGGATTTGCAACAGTGTTCCGATTTTCGCCTTGAGCACCGCTCCCAGGATCAACAGCTTTAATATCGCCTTCTTTTTCTTCTTCTTCTTCCCTCTTTGCTCTAAAATATTTTGAATGGTACATGTTATATTTTATTCCTGGATTTTTTAAACCACGTTTAATAAGGAAACAGTTTGTGAACAATTGAATATCACTCGATCTGTACTCGCATTTTACTAATTTATGAATATTTTTTTATAGAACTGTTAATTATTTAGATTGATTTAATATCTGGCACCTCATCTACCCAGGAGTCTTTTGGGAGGTAACATACTCTCTCTTAATTTTTAAACGGTGCTTAGAAACAGTGTTGTTCGCAGCCTGCGTCTTATATCATAGTTACTTAGGTAGTTTCTATAAAAGACTTTTCAGCATCTTTTAAAGAGTGAAAGAATAGTGGTAGTATCAGTAAATTAAATGAATTCAAATTCATTTAATTTACTGATCTCTAGCCGATAAACACGTAGCAGAAACTTTAAGTCAGCGATTTGCTGGGGATTTTACTAGAAATTTAAAGTAGAAATGCTGCTCCCAAAATTTTAGTCTTTCAGATTTAATTTCGTTATAATTGAATGAATGCTTTATTGATTATGTATTGTATAATAACATATGATAATATAATTCTCATAAATTAATCATAATGAGAATGTTATTATAAAATTACATTGCACCATTTCGCATGCAATTGCGATTTGCTTAAAATCTTTATGAATATATATAATTGATATTTTTACTGAGTTGTACTTATGATTTTGTTTTAATTTTTATGTATACATTGAACAAGTCTTATACTTGTCGTCATTTGTTGAGACATATATTTGTTACGGAAAAGTAATACCAACCTTCAAAACTGCTCTTATCCTGAATTCCATTTTCAGCGTTCTCGTTCTCAATAACGTGATCAGCCAAAACATCGAGGGCTTTCTCTCCTAATCCCCAGACATCTGATACTAAACCTCTACCCTTCCTGAACTTTACTGAACCAGTTCTAGAATCGTTCCAATCTTTTTTAGCTTCAATGTTTACTTCTGAATCATCTTCATTGTCATCTAAATCATCATCTGTAACACTTCTGCCATCATTGGTATTTCTTAATACAGTGTCTGAATGTTTAGTATCACTTGCTACTAAATCTTTTCCTATAATCCATGATTGAATTTTTCCTGAAGGAAACCCTCGGTTTTCTTGAAGATCAATCTCGTGTGGCTGCTGCTTCTTATATTTTATTTTCTTCACTTCATTATTGGATATTGACTCAGTGTTCGGTTCCAGTGATCTGTTGAAAAAACATAAGTAAGATTTAAAATTTACTGGGTTATTACTAGCGGTTATATATATGTAGAATTATTGGCTTCATTGACGAATGACAACAATTGCAAATTATATTAGCATTTTATATGTGTTATATTTATTATTTGCATTTTACGTTTATCTTCAGGGGCACCTTGATTTTGACAACGCACCTGAATTTTGAATCTTTAAATCCAGACAATAAAACTGAGATACATTCACCACCTGTCACTTTGTCTCAAATGAGCTGGTTGTTATTACTGGATCTAAAAGGACTAAATTATCTACGGCTACTATGAAATATCCTGGTGGGATTCAAGGAGAGGCGTGAAGAGAAAAAGCTCTACACCTATTTATCGTATCGTATGTGTGCTAAGGTTTTGTGTTATGAATATAAATGTTTTTACGTTTATTGGTATTGTTCTATTTCTATCCTTTTTTACGGCTATAACTTACATGACTATGGTTATATTATATCTAAGTAACGATTTAACGATAACGACGAAGTCACGATAGCTGAGTGGTTGGGTGGTCGGAATTTCGAGTCGAGAGATCCGAGTTCGATCCCCAGGTGGCAGGCTCGTACCAAGGGGTTTTTCAAAAACCTATGTACGAATTACATCGTTGGCTTGGACATAAAGGTGGCGACGGCCTCACCACCAGACACGTTGTCCCGAAAACATTGTCGGTGGAAGGCGGGTCGAAGGGACTTAATTGTCTATACTAGATCTCTGTCTACCCCTGTATTGGGAATTGCGTGAAGATATTTATTTATTTTATTTTAAGTAACGATTTCTTGTATTTACTTTATAACAACTTAATAAACACGCGATACAATTCCTAAATACTCGTTATTTAAATTATATCTAAGTAACGATTTAACGATAACGACGAAGTCACGATAGCTGAGTGGTTGGGTGGTCGGAATTTCGAGTCGAGAGATCCGAGTTCGATCCCCAGGTGGCAGGCTCGTACCCATCGGTTTTTAAAAACTTATGTACAAATTATATGTTGGCTCGAATTATATCGTCGACGGCTCAGCACCCGTCACGTTGTCCTGAAAATATCTTCGGTGGAAGGCGGGTCGAAGGGACTTAATTGTCTATACTAGATCTCTGTCTACCCTGTATTGGGAATTGCGTGAAGATATTTATTTATTTTATTTTCTTCACTTCATTATTGGATATTGACTCAGTGTTCGGTTCCAGTGATCTGTTGAAAACATAAGTAAGATTTAAAATTTACTGGGTTATTATTAGCGGTTATATATATGTAGAATTATTGGCTTCATTGACGAATGACAACAATTGCAAATTATATTAGCATTTTATATGTGTTATATTTATTATTTGCATTTTACGTTTATCTTCAGGGGCACCTTGATTTTGACAACGCACCTGAATTTTGAATCTTTAAATCCAGACAATAAAACTGAGATACATTCACCACCTGTCACTTTGTCTCAAATGAGCAGGTTGTTATTACTGGATCTAAAAGGACTAAATTATCTATGGCTACTATGAAATATCCTGGTGGATTCAAGGAGAGGCGTGAAGAGAAAAAGCTCTACACCTATTTATCGTATCGTATGTGTGCTAAGGTTTTGTGTTATGAATATATATAATTGATATTTTTACTGAGTTGTACTTATGATTTTGTTTTAATTTTTATGTATACATTGAACAAGTCTTATACTTATCGTCATTTGTTGAGACATATATTTGTTACGGAAAAGTAATACCAACCTTCAAAACTGCTCTTATCCTGAATTCCATTTTCAGCGTTCTCGTTCTCAATAACGTGATCAGCCAAAACATCGAGGGCTTTCTCCTAATCCCCAGACATCTGATACTAAACCTCTACCCTTCCTGAACTTTACTGAACCAGTTCTAGAATCGTTCCAATCTTTTTTAGCTTCAATGTTTACTTCTGAATCATCTTCATCGTCATCTAAATCATCATCTGTAACACTTCTGCCATCATTGGTATTTCTTAATACAGTGTCTGAATGTTTAGTATCACTTGCTACTAAATCTTTTCCTATAATCCATGATTGAATTTTTCCTGAAGGAAACCCTCGGTTTTCTTGAAGATCAATCTCGTGTGGCTGCTGCTTCTTATATTTTATTTTCTTCACTTCATTATTGGATATTGACTCAGTGTTCGGTTCCAGTGATCTGTTGAAAAAACATAAGTAAGATTTAAAATTTACTGGGTTATTATTAGCGGTTATATATATGTAGAATTATTGGCTTCATTGACGAATGACAACAATTGCAAATTATATTAGCATTTTATATGTGTTATATTTATTATTTGCATTTTACGTTTATCTTCATGGGCACCTTGATTTTGACAACGCACCTGAATTTTGAATCTTTAAATCCAGACAATAAAACTGAGATACATTCACCACCTGTCACTTTGTCTCAAATGAGCTGGTTGTTATTACTGGATCTAAAAGGACTAAATTATCTATGGCTACTATGAAATATCCTGGTGGGATTCAAGGAGAGGCGTGAAGAGAAAAAGCTCTACACCTATTTATCGTATCGTATGTGTGCTAAGGTTTTGTGTTATGAATATAAATGTTTTTACGTTTATTGGTATTGTTCTATTTCTATCCTTTTTTACGGCTATAACTTACATGACTATGGTTATATTATATCTAAGTAACGATTTAACGATAACGACGAAGTCACGATAGCTGAGTGGTTGGGTGGTCGGAATTTCGAGTCGAGAGATCCGAGTTCGATCCCCAGGTGGCAGGCTCGTACCCATCGGTTTTTAAAAACTTATGTACAAATTATATGTTGGCTCGAATTATATCGTCGACGGCTCAGCACCCGTCACGTTGTCCCGAAAATATCTTCGGTGGAAGGCGGGTCGAAGGGACTTAATTGTCTATACTAGATCTCTGTCTACCCCTGTATTGGGAATTGCGTGAAGATATTTATTTATTTTATTTTAAGTAACGATTTCTTGTATTTACTTTATAACAACTTAATAAACACGCGATACAATTCCTAAATACTCGTTATTTAAATTATATCTAAGTAATTATTGCACGAAAAAACAAAGGCGAGTCTAATATTATACTTAAAATTATTATTATTATTCTCCATATTGCTTTTAGTATATCATTGTCATCCAATTAGCGACTAGGGAATTCTACCTAGTAATTTACTTACAAGTTCATGTGATTACAACATAAAAATCGTATATACATGAGCCGAGTAGTTGGGTGGTCGGAATTTCGAGACCCAAGATCGAGCCTCAGATGGCAGGCTCGTACCCATCGGTTTTTTAAAAACTTATGTACAAATTATATGTTGGCTCGAATTATATCGTCGACGGGCTCAGCACCTGTCACGTTGTCCCGAAAATATCTTCGGTGGAAGATGGGTCAGAGGGGGATAATTGTCTAGACTTAACCTCTGTTTACTTACCCCTGTATTGGGAATTTCGTCAAGATGTTTATTTATTTTTTTAATTGGTTGGCAAACGTGTTGCCAGTTATCTGATAGTAAGAGGTCATCGACGGCTCGCAACTCTTGAGGTGCAGTGGTTGCCCTGCCTACCTTGTAGAAAGGAATTCACAAAGGAGAAAGGAATTTTTTTTATAGGGAAGGGAGGCAAACGAGCAGGTGGCTCACGTGATGGTAAGTGATTACCGCCGCCCATGAACATTCGCAATACCAGAGGTAAAGCAGATGCGTTGCCGGCCTTTGAGAAAGGTATAGGCTCTTTTCTTGAAGGTCCCAAAGTCGTGTCGGTCCGGAAAAACCGCTGACGGCAGCACATTCCATAAAGTGCAAGTGCGTGGCAAAAATTCCGCAAAAACGAAATGTGGTGGAATGCCAAGCATCAAGATGGTGTTGATGCAATTTTTGACTATGCCATAAGGTTCGATGCCCCTGGGGTGCCCCTGCCCAGAGATGCGAACAGTACTCCATGTGCGGCCGAACCTGCGCCTTATAAAGTTGCAGGCGGTGGGCCGGCATGAAGTACTGTCGTTCTCTACTGAGCACGCCAAGCTTCTTAGAGGCCAATTTGGCCTTCCCTTCCAAGTGACCGCGAAACTGAACGTCGCTCGATATGTCGAGCGACGTTCCGACCAAGGATTCCGATGCTGGCTGAAGCAACTAGGGGAGTGCTCTCAAAATGAGGTGACACGACGAAGGGTTTCTTTAAATATGCCTCCTCTATGCTACTCTATTCTGTAGGTATACTGCAACACTATGGGCGCGCTCCATCAAGCCGGTCCATTTCTACAGCAACAAAAGCTACCTCTTAACACTACCATTAATTTAAATTATAAGTGCCTTGACCGCTTAATTATCATGATTGACTTGATTTCATAAAACATCTATGAATTATTCACTTCTAATTCGACTTGCCATTTATTTATTTATCTTCACGTACATCTCTTCTCTCTGGCTACCTCGTCAGATATCCAAGAATCTTTACATACCTCTTTCGCTTCTTTCAGATTCGTCATTATCTTCATACATGCACGTCTAGCTAGCAGTAGTTAGTTGTTTGTTCTTTATTGTGTAATATTTAAGAAATACATAGAAGGGGACAATATCACATACATGGCTCGCCAAATTAAGGTCCCGGGATCGATTCCTGACTACATTGTCTCGGATCTAGGTGTTTGTGGTACCTCCGCTGTTTCTAATTTCATAACACATTTGCTTTAGCTGCTTACTTTGGGATCAAAACAATGTATGTGATGCTGTCCCTATCTATGTATGTATTTAATTACTGCAAGAAACTAAGTGAAATAAAATAAATTTAATATGTAAAACCGTCAATGTGTTGGCTACTTTACTGGGGTTAAAAAATTTAAAGATTTTGTCCTACAATTTTAAGACCACTAAAATCTGATAAACATGCATAAGAAGGAGCTGGCAATTAATGCCAATTTGAAAATTATTAGATTAATTCATTTTGGTCACAAAATTCGTTTGCCATTGACTTTTATCGACTGTTAAAAGACAAATTTGTTTTAAATAACAAATATTAATATTTAAATACGAGCAATCGTTGTTTAAAGGAGTAATAAATAGTTAATTGACTCTGGCGTTAGTTTGCGGAAATTCATTGTAAAGTTGTTATTGAAAAATTACTTCGCACCATTCCGCGTGCAAACATAAAAAGGTATATGTTACCTGGTCCACTGAGAAGAAGATCAGCACTCTCCCTCCCACAGATGCGTGCACTAATTCCACTGTATGCACCACCACCACTACACTGAAACCAGGTAACATATACCACCCACTAAAACGCGACGAAGAGACTCTTCGGTCGCTCATCGTAGAGTCTACTCGCTTGAGAATGCTTTGTTTTAAGGCGAAACACGTGTCGCGTTTAAGTAATTTTTCAATAACAGCTTTAGAGTAAAAATTGTAAAAAATTACCAACCAAGTACTTTACACACTTCACCGAGGCTTAGTTGGGACTACGTGACAGGTGGTGAGCATATCGCTGTCTTAATGTCTAAGCTAGTAGTACAATATACATACGTATATAATTATTTAGATAAATATTCATATATACTTATAGCCCATTTTCTAGCGGGACTCTAACCCGCTAACCTTCGCTACGAACGCAGGCACTCAGCATTAAACTAATTAATAACGCTAATTAGTGCTAACCTTGATTCAAAGTAGGACGGAAAACAAACAAAATGTTTGACGGAAGTAGTAACTATATGTTTTTTTTAATATATCTGATCTGAATATATGCAGTTAAGATATTTTATATGTGAGTATTAACCATTCAATTCTAGATATGTTTTCGATCTATATCTTAATTCGATGACTGACTGACTTCTGAAAATGAAGTATTTTTCCCTATACACATACATAACGGCCTGTTAAAATCCACTGCTGGATAGGCCTCTCCCATAGGATAGGATTAGCCATTATTTTTGATTGGCGATCCCAGTATCAGACCACTCGCACTTAGACGCATCTTCGGTCTGATTATTTTGATCTGACATATTTAGGACATGGTTATCCCGCCATCTATCGGTTTTCATAGCGATATTCTCGGCTGTTTTCATTTGTCGCCTCTTACGACACCCACGGGAAGAAAGGAAGTTGCAATATTCTTACGCCCTTACCATACGTACTTGTATTTTTCCACTAAATGTAAATAACCATTGACATTTTAAAGGATTTCTACCACCTCCTACGCCTAGGGAAGAAAGGTGATAAATCTTACGCCAACACCAAACAATTCTTTATCATCTGTCTATGGATTATAGCGGAGAAAAGCGACCCCGCAGTCGTTCGACGACTCAGACCGGTCGTCGAACCGGTGACCCGATCCTCGGAAGCACGAACTTTCACTGCCGACCGAGATTCGAACAGATGTTCCTAATTATGACAATCTATAATGTTACTTGAACACAATAAAACGAATTATGTATGAAGGTGTGCTTCTAAAGTTATTTAATAGCTGTATTTGCGCATTGACTGATCGATTTGGGGTGAAAAGTTTATCAATTCAAGCTTGTTTATAAGGCGCAAGAAGTTTTTAAGAGCTTTTCTTATTTTACAGTAAAATACTTACTATTACACAATAAATCTGTTCGTGACATTTTAAAAGTGACATTGACTTTTTTCAATAAATGGAGATGTTGTATTTTAAATCGCAATTGTATTTGACTATGTGATTTTACGAGAACGGTATCAACTTATATCAATGGTACAGTATCAATTTATATTATAGACGTGAAACTTAGGTACGAATGTTAGAATGGATAAAATAATGTAATGTACATATTTACCATGGGAAAAACTAGAAAATCTGAAAGCCTCCCTAGGCAACAACATATAAAACCCTTATTCCCTTATATAAAATGGTTATATGACTTGAGGAGTAAAATTTTAAAATTAATATTAAAAAAAACTACAACAATTCAAAACTTGTTAAAACACCTATAACTATAAATTATTCATTCCAAATTAATAAATGGAAAACTTATTTACATATTTTCTCTAAAATATCTATTCTAAATTGAAAATAAAATCAAAACACTAAGATTTCAAAGTTTTCTTTCAAGATTAACGGTCTTCATTCGGTATTTAAATTATAGAGTCGTACAGTAATGGCGTAAGAATATATTGTATGTTCTCTTCTCTTTAAGTTTCTTTAAGTCTCTTCTCGGTAATTTGCATCTAAGTGAAAAGCCTTTTTAATACTGTGATGCGACAGAACCATCAACCATCATAGTGTCTTAAGTTCCAGATGTCTGCCAGCCAAGCGTGACGATTATGGCTAACCTTCCCTTTTTCTTTTTTACACTCTATCAAGTGTCCACTGCTGAACATAGGCCTTCCCTAAATTCTTCCACAGTGAAGGGTCCTCAGCCACCTGCATCCATCGACTTCCCGCAACATTTTGCAAGACGTCACTCCATCTCGTGGGGGTTTGCACGCAACACTGTGTTTGCCTGTACGAGGTTGCCACTCGAGAAAAAAAATTACCTTTACTACAATATAAATATTATCGGCTCTATTTTTTTCCACTCGGTAGTTTAAATATAGAACTGTTTTCGTATTTATAGATTCAGTATTTTTATAGTTGTCTTTCTTTTTGATTTTTTGTTTCATCTTATTTCAATTATTCAAAGTTACTATAAAAATACTTTTAATTCTTTTTTTTTTGTGATCTTTATATACCGCCACTATTTTGAAAGTTTCTGTTTTTGTTCTTTTTTTTGGAGTTTATGGCCTGGCATCTAGACCTTTAGGCCAATTCTATTTTTGTTCTATTATAAGGAAACAAAGATTATAATTGACATATATTGCACAAGAACGTCTACAGTTTTTCTGTGCTCTGTATGAAGTAATTATAGTTGAATGCAAAAATTATATTATTTAAGAAATAAATTAAAAATACGGAACATATAGATAGAAGATAAGAAACATAACACAGTAAGTTTTTAATCAATTAAAGTTTTTATTTATCTTCACGCACAATCCCTGTCGGGGTAGCCAGAGAGAACAGATCGCCAAGTGTCACGATCCCTACATACTTCTTTCGCTTCTTTCAGATTCATCATCTTCTTCATACATGCACGTCTAGGTATCCGAGTACTCTTGACCCTCCTCTCTTCGAGCAATTTGCTCACATGGTCTTTGAACGTTAGTCTCGGTCTACCTCGACACCTTTTAATATTAACTTTCGCGCTATATATTTTCTTCACCATTCGGTCTTCACTCATTCGCTCAACGTGCCCAAACCATCGAAGCACTGCCTTATCCATTGAGACCTTGTATCCGTTGAGACAAGGTCATCTTTCAAACCTGCCATATTGCGAATCTCTTCGTTTCGCTTTCGGTCGGCCATGGTAAGGCCGCACATTTTACGAAGAGATCGCATCTCCACTGCATTCAACCTGCTTTTATGCTTCTTCTGGCATACCCAGGTTTCGCTGGCTAGGCATCCCGGGTAAACGCACTCCCCACGTATACAATTTCATTCACCTGTTCTAGACATTCCTGATTTACCCAAATTTCGCACTTCATTCTTTCTTCGTCCCTTTCAAATACCAGAACCTTAGTTTTATTAGCATTCAAACGGAGCCATTAATTTCACATTCTTCTTTCACACACGTGACTAATGCCTAGAGTTCTGCCTCTGATGGTGCAATGAGCACTGCATCATCAGCATATAGCAGACAATTTACTTTTATGTCACCCAATTTCACACCCAAACAGCTATCTTTCAGCTGAACAGCCAGGAAGACATGACACAACCCTGTTTTCCGCCCGTTTAGACGCTAAACATGGGTGACTGGTCATGCCCTACCCGCACACAGGTTTTACAGTCACAGTAAAGTGACTGTACAGCCCTTAGCAATCGACCATCCACACCATACCCCGGCAACAGTTCCCACATTTTCTTCCTTACAACCTTATCAAATGCTTTCTCAAGATCCACAAAAGCACAGAAAATCTTCTGGTTAGCAGCCAGAAGCTTCTCCGTGATCATGCGGAGAGAAAGCATTTGCTCCGTGCATCCTCTTCCAGGTCTAAATCCGCATTGTGCCTCCCATAGAAATCTTTCCGATTTCTCTTGCATCCTACGTGTCAAAACCTTCGAGTAAACTTTACTTGCTAAACTGGTCAAGCTGATCGCCCGATAGCACCCGCAGTCATAATGTGAACCTTTACCTTTATATAAAGGCACAATGACCGCGGATCGCCAATCATCCGGAACAGCCCCCGTTCGCCAGCACAAATTGCATAGCAGATGAAAGCTGTCCCAGACGCGTGGCCCACCATACTTGACCATTTCAGCAGTAACTCTGTCTAGTCCCGCAGCCTTACCACATTTCAAACTTCTAATCGCACATTCAATCTCTTTCATACTGATGACCTCAGTGTCATCGAGGTCCGAGTCTGGCGTACCAATCACGGCGTCACCCCCGGATCCCTCACTGAGATCATCACACGCATACATCTCTCTATAAAATTCGCTCCATCGCTGCATGACGTCCGATTTTTCTGAGAGGACGTCATTGGTAGTCATCAATTAAAGTAGTAAGTAGTATTAACAATTAAGTATTATGGTTAAAATCCGTAACATTCAAAGTATACAGGCTGATTCATACAATACTCTATTATGCTTTTGTAGGTTTGTTTGTTTTCTAGTATTATTGAGTTACATTTTGTCGCTTTGTTATGTTTTATTTTGACTTGTATTTTGAAACTGAAGTATTGTTCCATTTCGAATATGTATATTTAATATGTACTGTACTTTATTGTAAAAAGTCACAATAGCCAGTGGTGATCCGAATTCGAAGTTAAGACGCTCGTGTTCGATCCGGTGACAGGTAGGCTGATGGATAAGTTTTTTCAAAAACTTGTATACGATTTTAATTATTAACTTGGACTTTAAGACTGCGATGGGCTCTCCACCTGTCGCGTTTTCCCAAAAATATCTTCGGTGGGATGTTAGGAGTAGGCAGTGGCAAAATTTCTCTGGGAAAAATGATGCGTAGATAGATACGTGGCCAAACAGAGTATATAAAAGAGAGAGAGTGTATAAAAGCCAAAGGTGGCTATTTCGGATAGAATATGTTTTTTATTTATTAAGAGTAATAAATATGTAAGTATAAATTTTAATAATATTACGTTACTTCATTAAAAATACATTTTGAGTTGTAACAAAGAAAAGGCCAGGTCAATAGTACCCTGAATCGAAGAGAATGTATGAAGGGAATAATGAAAGTGGACGAAGCGAAACAAGTATGTAAGGATCGTAGCAAGTGGAAAGAAGTGGTCTTTGCCTACCCCTACGGGAAAGAGGCGTGATTATATGTATGTATGTATGTAACAGAACTTATGACCGGACTAGGTGTATATCAGAATATCATTTAGCGAAGACAGAATATAATATACGGAATATATTGTAAATATATTTTAAATGTAAATATATATGAATATATTGTAACGTGATGGTAAGTGATTACCGCCGCCCATGAACACCCGCAATATCAGAGGCCTAGTAGATATGTTGCCTCCCTTAGAGTACCCCCCAGATTAAAACCGGTGCCCCCCCCCAGAATTGGGGGGGGGGTGGCAGCGGTTACCTGCACTCACCAGACGAAACGCAGAAGTTTGTAAGATTTCTACTTCTACTTCTTCTACGCCGGTATTCTGTGAGGTCGTGGTACTTCCCCGGTCAAGCCGGTCAATTCATGCAACAACAAAAGCTGATGCGTGGCTCTACCACTGTATATCAGGAAGCGACTTCACACCATTCCAAATATAGGGATAGACAGAGGTCTAGACAATTAAGTCGTTACGACCCACCTTTTACCGAAGATATTTTCGGGACAACATGACAGGTGGTGAGCCCGGCGCCGTCTTTATGTCCAAGCCAATGATGTAATTCGTACATTAAGATTTTTGAAAAACCCATTGGTACGAGCTTGCCACCTGGGGATTGAACTCGGGTCTCTCGACTCAAAATTCCGGCCACCCAAACACTCGGCTATCGTGAGTTCTTGACAATGATGACATTGTCTAAAGGACTTTCGGTCAACTTTCCACCGAAGGTTATGCGAGAACGTGACAGATGGTGAGCCTATCGCCCCTTTGACGTCCATAATATAAATCTGAATGTCAAAATCCGTTCCCGTGTCCGAGCCCATCGCCGTCTCAGTATCTTAAAGCGATTTCGCAAACAAAAATACAATGAATTACACGAATGAAGATATCGTGAGAAAAGCTGCACGCGTAAAATGTACTTTAAATTAAGAACATTTAAAGTTCATCGGCCCGTTCCAGCGCCGCAATTTTGTTTCCGATTTTTATGCACTTTGAATATTTTTAATGATTTAGAATTTCCCATTTCCTCCCTATACTTGGGTAGACAGAGTTACAGACTACTACATCCTTACGACCCCACCTTTCTTCGTATACATTTTTGGGACAACGTGACACGTGGTGAGCCTGTCACCGTCTTTATATCCAATTCAACGACTCAAATCATTCTTAAGTTTTGAAAAAAAAAAAAAAACTCAGTAGTACGAGCCTACCACCAGGTGATCAAACTTGTGGCTCTTAATTCTAATCCGATCTCCCAACCACTCTGCTACTGCGGCTGTCGTGACCTTCTCTCCTCCCTCCCCTTGGGTGCCGTAATAGGTGACAAAAGCTAAAGCGATAAACGACAATAGCTATCTATAGATGACAAATAACCGACTGAATAAATACCAGACCACAATTAAATCCAGGTCGTCCACACCATGTAACGACTCTGATACCACTGTCGCCAAACTTGGCGATTATGCCAAATCTTTATCAAAAAGACCTGCAGTGTTTGATTTATCGTAACTTAAGAATGTATTGCACCTTGCTAATCCATTTTGAACCAGTTCTGCAAGCGAACCGAGTGATTCCTCCACCTCCCTGCCCAGCTGCGATGGCATCTCGCCCATCGCCCTCCCAGAGGAGCGCACTTCAGCATCAGCTTCATCTGGAGACAAAGAAAAATTTGTTTTATATATATTTATGTACATTTACTGAGTCGTGGGGCAGTGGGTGTTATAAGAGGGGTCTCTGGACAAGGTGTGAAACTGAAAATGATAACAAATAGATGGTGGGATAACGAAGATTCAGGCGGAGTGGCGTGGACACCGGTTTTCACAGCACTGAGGTCAGCACTGAGGTCCTCGGTTTCAATTCCACGTGTGTACACGAAGAGGTCGTAGAAAACCACTTTATCTACATTTTAGCGGGTCTGGGTGTTTGTGGTACTTTCATTGTTTCTGATTTACTAGTGCTTTAGCTATTTACTTTGGGATTGGAAAAATGTATGTTATGTTGTCTTTATGTATGTATGTATGTATGATAATTATTTCGGCAAAACCTAACAAAATAAAGTTAGCCATCGCTAATCAGACCCGTCGCAGTATCAAGTTGAGAGGGATCAGGTACTGCGATCGTCAATCTGCTTGCCAAGTGTATGTGCTTGTACACATTTAACTCCGCCGAGGATGTAATTGCAGCTATATCTCAAAACAGAGAAATTTTAGCTGTCAATAATGCCATTCACACCAATTTTCATTATTCAAGTCTGGAAATTATGTAGTTATATAGAAACCTCCTCCCCTCCCATTCCACTTATCCATGCTCAAAAATCTTTCTATTCATACGTATTAAGATAAATACGTAAGTGGTAAAATTTTCGAACTCTTTTATTTAAACTATCATCTTTTTTATAGGTTACGTAATATTTGACAGATATAACAATATATAATATTTGACAGTGCTATAAATACATTAGTTTTTTTTAAAACCGTCCTAGTTCGAGTCGACACTGCCCGCTTCATAAATTAAAAACGCACAAAAAATTAAAAGATCATATAATAAAATATTACTTATATATTTGTACCTAAACATATTTCACAAAATTTTGTGTTTCCTTTCCTCATTCATGCATGCATTTTAGTTAAGGAATGCCGAGAAAATAGCTTTTGTTACTGTCTGAATTTGTAATATAATCTTAATATCTGAGAGCGTAATTGTTAATGGATAGATGTTGGGACAACCTTCTAAAAAAATACCAGACAAAAATAATGTAAACTGGTGACCGGTGATAGGCAGGATCATGTTCTTCAGCGGTTGGTGTGCCAATAAATAAATAAATAAGACGAGATATATCACACCGTGTGGTAACGGCTTAAGAATATTGCCACTCCCTTTCTTCCCGTGAGGGTCGTAAGAGGCGACTAAGGGAAACAGCCTTGAATATTGTTATGGCAACCGATAAATGGCGGGATAACCATCTCTAAAATATCGACCGAAATAATCAGATCGAAGATGGGCAGCAGCGTCTGAGGTGCGAGTGGTCTGGTACTGCGATCGCCAATCCGCTTGTCAGGCGTGGCGATTATGGTAGATCCTCCCTATGGTAGAGGTCTATATCCTGCAGTGGACTTTAACAGGCCGTTATCTATGTATGTATTTATGTATGTATGTATGTATGTATGTATGCATGTAACTCCAGTCCTCTTGCCAAGCATGGTGATTAAGATAAACCTTCCCTATGGTAGAGACCTATGCTATGCACTGTTACAGGTAACGGCCTGTAATAGCTAACATACATATATAAGTATGTATATATATACATGTACTGTTACTCTATGAAGTCATATTATTTATAGCTCATTATTTTGTTTTTCAAGTGAAATAAAACGTGCAATTATAAATAATTCAATGAAAATAATTATTAAGACGTTATCATGTACATATATAAAACAATTTCCGTGTCTATGAATTAAACAGCCGCATTTTTTTGCAGTACTGATTAAATTTCTCTATCTTAATAGCGAAATTTAATCAGTACTTTAGTAGTATTTATGTATAATAATTATTGTAGAATTAATATGAAAATAATGTCTACATTATTTTTGAAACAGTGGATAATTGATTATCTATAACTCCACGGAAATGTTTATCCTTCGAGGCAGTAAAATAAACTTATATTAATTCACTTGTCATAGTCCTAAATTTAATGTACCATTTTTATACTAAGAGGTTCGTTTGACGGAGAAGAAACAGGCGAAAGAAAATCTGTGAATTTCAAGGACAGTACCAGTCTGTACAGAATCAAAAAGCATAGTCCCATGTACAATTAATACATATTTATTCCTGTTAACCATTCCAACGAAGCTGCAATGCTTATGCCTGGAGTTGCTTACGACGATAGTCGAATGGCGGGCTTGAACCTGCGTCTTCCGTAAATATATAATATACAATAAATGATAGAAAAAGAAAAATTTTAAGATCGCAGACCGGAGCTGTGTAGCCTACACAGCTTCCTCGGATTTTTTTCTTTTTGACAGCTTTTTTTTTATGGTCTGTATTTCACAGAGTCACCGTTTCGCTGAATTTTTATCTGGTATTTTGTGGAGCTTGTTCGCCCGCCATTCTATAACCAATATTATTTCCCTAACCGTTCTCTGAGTTGTCTCTTACGTCACGGACAGAAAGGTGGTTATAAATTTTTACCATGATACTGTGCAATGTAATTGCCGTGTGCACGCACTATCGCATAAAATCAAAAAGGTAGCAACCTCTAAGTGCCCACTGCTGGGCATAAGCCTTCTCTCAAATATTTGAGGGAGATAAGAGCAGATGAATGTCCGCCAGACTGCACCATTGCGTTTTCCATGAGATACAATTTAATTAGATACATTTTGACGACTTTTAAGGACGAATAGCGTGTACACCGGTTTTTATACAATCGCCAGATTGACAGATCGATCGAAAAGTGGTTTGAAAGAAAACCAATTTTTCTACATTGTCTGGATGTTTGTGGTACATTCCTTATTTCCGATTCCATAACACAAGTGCCTTAGCTACCTACTTTAGGATCAGAGCAAGCCTTGTGTCTAGGCTTGTCTATAATTATCGCATATGGTGATGTAATCTCATTTCATTCATTATCATCAACAGAATAATCAAATCCTCCCGTATATTAAAAACAATGGCGTAAGTGGAAAGTGAAAATGATCCCGCGCAATTTCTCCACTTTCCTTTCTCGTAACAGCTGTGAATTTCAACCGAATGTAGATACGAGGTTGTCGTTTTTAAACACGCGTGTTCATTAATTTCTGCGTCATTTGTCGGCGAAAGTAATGTACTGTTGTCTCAACGGCATTGATATACAATCAGCTTGAGAATCTATTTCTCTCTCGAATTACTGAAGTTTCGAAATTTCTAGTGATTACATTGAAATACGATTTGAATTATAATATGGTCAAATGAAACATTTCATGAAATTTCTTTTTTTTTTTGTATTTTAAGTTTATACTTTTTTATTTTAAGTTTATTACAGTGGTAGAGCCACGCATCAGCTTTTGTTGTTGCATGAATGGGCCGGCTCGACCGGGGAAGTACCACGATCCACAGAATACCGGCGTGAAGTAGAAGCCTAACAAATTTCTGCGTTTCGTCTGGTGAGTGGAGGTAACCGGAGGCCCCCCCCCCCAACCCCAATTCTTAGGGGGGGGGGGCACTCTAAGGCCGGTAACGCATCTGCCATGCCTCTGGTATTGCGGTTGTTCATGCGCGGCGGTAATCACTTACCATCACGTGAACCACTTGCTAGTTTGCCTCCCTTTTCCATAAAAAAAAACTTTAAAAATTTTTAATACTTATTTTGTAATAATTAAACGAATATCTTCTCGCCATTCCCAATATATACAAATAACTGCTTTCGAGCCTTTCACCGATAAATATTTTTTTGGGATAACGTGAACCTGTCGCCATCTCTATGTCCAAGACAAGGATATTAATCGTATATAAGTTTTGAAATAACATTGGTATAACCCACCTGGTGATCAAACTCGAGCCTCTGGACTCGAATTTCATTAAGTCGGCTATTGTGACTGTTAAACAGGTTTAAGAAATTTGTTAAAGAAAATCTTTATAGGAAGGGTTATTCATATTAGAATAAATATATTAATGACATAACCCCTTAGAATGAGGTGATCGCAACGATGGTATTACTAGAGGAAAAATCATCTTATTTTTGGGTCATCTTAAAAAAGATTGACCAAAAAAGAGGATTTCTGTCCCCCGTTTCTTCCCCGTTAGAGGAACCTCATTACGAAACGGTGGTAGATTAAAAACTTGGACAATACTGGGAAAATACTGTAAAATTTTTAAAACGTATTTTATAATTACATTTATGAAATTATTTTATTAATTTATAAATTATTAATTAAATTATTTATTTATTAAATAGCCACGATAGGCGAGAGATTAGGTGATCGGAATTCGACGCTCGAGATCCGAGTTCGTTACCCAAGGCTCGTACCAATGACTTTTTTAAAACTTATGTACTATTCATATCGATGGCTTGGACAAAAAGAAGGCGACTGACTCACCACCTGTCACGTTGTTCCAAAAATTTCTTCGGTGGAAGATGGGTCGAAAAGACTTAATTGTCGAGACATCTGTCTACTGTAACTGTAACTATATTGTGAATGTACGCCATTCACAATATAGTTACATATATTTATTAATACTGTTCACAGGTATACGTGATTTTTATTTAAAGCTGAAGCGTGTGGTAGAATAAACTATGCTGCAGACATTAGGTGACTTTCAATTATTGCTCATATTATAGTTTGTATACTAGCGGTGTATGCGAGTGTGTGGGTGAGTGGTTCATTCAAATTTATTTATGGTATGGAATAATTTTGTCCTCTTTCAAAATTATAATCATATTTATTCATTCGAATAAACATGGTAGGTTCACATTAGACCTTTCAATAATAATAGTTTCAGTAAACAAACATGTTCACCAGTAGTGGCGTACGAAAAATTCATTGATTTCTTAATATCATTATAAAAAAATTACACATAAATATCTTCACGCAATTCCCAATACAGGGGTAGACAGAGGTCTAGTATAGACAATTAAGTCCCTTCGACTAACATTCCACCGAAGACATTTTTCGGGACAATGTGACAGGTGGTGTGCCCGTCGCCGTCTTTATAATAATTAGATGCATAATTCTGTCGCCGTCTTTATGTCCAAGCCAACGATATTAATCGTACATATTTTTAAAAGTCGTTACATAACATTTTATTAACGTTAATAAACAAAATTACTACATATCTTAATTTGTAATTCTAATTATTATGTTTATGTCCTCATTATAGCGCAAATCAATACATGAGAGATTTAAAAATGATTATTAGATTTCATTTAAAATTTTTGCCATAATCGCCACGCTTGGCAAGCGTATTGACGGCCGCATTATCAGACACCTTACACGTCACATATCTCCTGAATTTTGGTCTGGTACTTTCGGAATGGTTATCCCATCATCTATCAGTACCAGATACCACGTACCACAGAGAACCATTATGAGCCTACTGAATTTTGGTCTGATATCGAGACCTCCGTTTTAGGCACTGTCTTGCCTACTTACCATATCCACGAGAAAGAAGTCGTGATGGTAGATTCTTGCGACGATGGCAAACGTTTAAATAAAAGTAATATATATCTTTACGCTATTCCCAGTACAGGGGAAGACAGAGGTTTAGACAATTAAGTCCTTTTGACGCGCCTACTACCGAAGATATTTTTTGCGACAACGAGACAGGTGGTGAGACCTTTTAAATCAGTTCCGAGGATTTAGTATATGATTGAAGATCTCCATCGTATATGATCCTAATGATGAAAATGCAAGGTGGGTCAAAGGGACTTAATTGTCTAGGCTAGACCTCTGTCTACCCCTGTATTGGGAATTGCGTGGAGATTTTATTTTTTATTTTTTTAAGATCTCCATGGACGAGCGCAGCCACCGTTTTTCGAGGTGTCTTCAACTCCGAATTCCTGGCTTCGATTCCCGGATGGATCAATGTAGGAAACCACTTTTCCTACATTGTCTTGGGTCTGGGTGTTTGTGGTTTCGTTGTTTCCGATTCCATAACACTTGTGTTAGCTACTTTTGGGATCAGAGAAATTTATGTGATGTTGTCCCTATTAAATATGTAAAAACCGTCATCCACATGTTGTCTGATTTAGAACATGGGACCTGTCAATTGTGGCGCACGTGAACGTTCGGACTTTCCCACCACGCTGACATAGACAATCGTGGAGTCGTGGAAGTGTCGGTAAGAACAATTAGGTTTTAGAACCAGTTCATTCATATAACTGTAGTTATTATAATACGTCAGTTTTTACGAACTATGTATTGCTTCTTTGTTAAATTTAAGCGTGTAACGTTTCAGGGGTTAAGGGTTCTCATACTTGGTTTGGCAGGTATGAAAGAAGACATTATCTGTATAAGATGTATATTATTATTAATAAAACGATCCCACATACAAGTGGCGTTTAAACCGGTTCCGGATGGGTCAATGTAGAAAATCCACTTTTTCGCATTTTCTCAAGTTCTTCTACCTACTGTAGAAGTTAACTTAATTTGTGTATTTGACGTGGTCCCAAAAAATTTAGAAAAAAGATATCACCTCTGCTATACTGTCGTGAGCGGAAATAAAAAATTCTTAGAAAAACTTCAAAGCTACTGAACCCACCTACTGAACCAGCTTACAGGTTATTGAATATTTGACGATATAATCGAGTAACAAATGATATTAATAAAAAAATTAAGTGAAATGAAAGGACTTAGCGATGAAATGTGCGACGATAAATAATCTAGACATATGACTACCCGATTATAGGGAAATAGTGTGAATATTTTGTAATTTACACTCTGTAGTTACGGCGCAAGAATTTACTTCACCCATGGGAAGAAATGGAGTGCCTTTCTTCCCATGGGTGAAGTAAAGGGTGAGGAGAGAGTAAAAGGAAAAAAGTCTAATATTTACCTTAAAAGTACTTTAATTAGCCACTAAATGGCGCGATCACTATCTCGAAATATATCAGATTAAAATTCAGCAGGCGAGTAACGAGCGGCAGGGTGTAATCTGCAATCTGTCTGGTACTGCGATTGCTAAACCGCTTATCAAGCGTGGCGATTATGACAAATCCTCCCTTACGAGAGAGGCTAACTTGCAGTGGACTTAAACATATAGTAATGTATCAGTCGCAAACCTCTAAACAGAAAAAGTAGTTACACATAATACTTTTAATTTAATATCTTTGCTTTATTATAAAAACAAAATAAAAATATCTTCACGCAATTCCCAATACAGGGGTAGAGAGAGGTCTAGTCTAGACAATTAAGTCCCTTTGACCCACCTTCCACTGAAGATATTTTCGGGAGAACGTGACAGGTGGTGAGCCTGTCGCCGTCTTTATGTTCAAGCCAACGATATGAATTGTACATAGGTTTTTTTAAAAAACACATTGGTACTAGCCTGCCACTTGGGGATCGAACTCGGGTCTCTGGAATCGAAATTCCGACCACCCATCCACTCGGCAATCGTGACTTTTATGCCCTTCTTTATTATGCCCTGAAATATTTTACGATCTACGCTTTTAAAATATTTATATAATCTTTATGTTAGTGGCTAGTAGGTGAGGGTCAATATAATTTTTGCCCTTGCCCTTGACTACGTAGCTACGATATTGTAGGTATATTGAATAAATTTAAGAAAACGTTGAAAGCTTTTTATGTTTAAAAAATATCTTCACGTCAAAACTGGGGTAGACAGAGGTCTAGGCAATTATGTCCTTTCGAAAAACCTTCTAGACATTTTTTGGGACACGTGGTGAGCCTATCGCCGTCTTCATGTCCAAGCCAACGAGATAAATCGTACATGGTTTTTAAAAAAATCTCATTGGTACGAGCCTACAAAAATGGGGACCGACCTTGGGTCTCTTGACTCGAATTCCGACCATCAAATATCTTTCGTTTTAGATCATTTATTTAATACATTGTAATGAATGACATTGATGAATGGATTCAAGGAGATAGACTATGTGTGGTGGAGGTGGCATATTAGTACAACTGCTTACAGTGTTGTAATCACTCACGATTGCCAAGTCGGAATTTCAAGTCTAGAGACCCGAGTTCGATCCCGAAGTGGCAGGCTCGTACCAATGGGTTTTTTCAACGCCTATTTACGATTCATGGACATAAAGACGGCGACGGGGAGAACTGTCACGTTGTCCCTAAAACATCTTTGGTGGAAGGTGGGTCGAAAGGACTTAACTACCCCCTAGACCCACCCCAGTATTGGGGTGTCTAGACAATGAAGTCTTTTCGACCCACTTTTCACCGAAGCTTCTCCGGGACAACGTGAAAGATTGTTAGACCGTCGCCATCCCAAGCTAAAAGTACAATATAATTACATAGATATATATTAATAATATCCATGACTCGAGTACAAACATACATTCACACCAATGTTAGCCTCTAGCGGGATTAGACTCCCGTCTCTTAGCTTCGAAGGCCCTCGTTAGAAATCTTCTCCGCCTCGGTCACAGGGTTATCAACATTTCGACGTGTCATTGCAAAATAAACTCACTCGCACTTCCGGTGCGTATTGGTGAAATGAATGGCGTTTAAGTGGGTCAAGATTGATACACCGTTCAGGTTCGACCGGCCACCCGAAAGGAAACCCGCTCGAGAATACTCACGGTGAAAGTTTACTGAGATTTCGCAATACGCGCTTTTATGTTAATTGCCGTGGAATGATGGAAAGTTAAAAAATAATGTTAACTCTTTAATAAAAGTAAGATTTGTTGACATTAAATACGTACATAGATAGGGACAACATCATATACATTGCTCTGATTCCAAAGTAAGTAGATTCTGAAATAATGAATTACCCAGACCTTTTCTACATTGTACCGGCCGGAGCTGGCGACACCGTGGAAACCTGTGTGTGTATTCCACTCATCTACGGAGGTCGTCATAAATAAATACGTACATATACACGTAGAAACAATACATTACATTAATAAGTCACGATAGCCGAGTGGTTGGGTGATCGGAATTCTAGATCTCTTGATCCGAGTTCGGTCAAGAGGTCTCGAAGAGGGCTCGTACCAATGTCTATTTTTTCCCAAGACTTATGCACAATTCATATCGTTGGTTTGGACATAAAAACCGCGACAGACTTACACTAACTACACCTGTCACATTGTCCCAAAAATGTCTCCTATGGTGGGTCGAAAGACTTAATTTTCTAGACTATTGTTTTAAAATAAATACATATATTGGGACAACATCACATACCGCTGATCCCAAAGAAGTATTTTAAGGAATGGTACATGTCCATAAGAAGATATCACAAACACTACAAAACCAAACCCGAGAAAATATAGAAAAAATGCTGTTCTACATTCCCGGCTGAGAATTGAGCCCGGGACCTGGAAGCTGCTGACCTTGGAAACCGGCGTGTACGCCACTCGTCCACGGAGGGTATCAATAACAATAAGTTTATGAATACAAATTGAAGGTGTAATATTAATTCATCTGCGCGTATGTATGTATATGTGTATTTGCAATGTGTTAAAAAGTGTGAGAATATTACAACTAACATTTTCCACCCAATGGATGTCGTAAGAGGTAATTAAGAGAAAGCTTTAAAAATTAACATGACCATAACCATATCGAAAAAGAAAAAGGCCTATAAAAGTCAACTGCACTGCTCGACAAGCGGATTGGTGATCGCAGTACCACACCACACTATCTTGTACCTTAGACGGTGTAGATCGTCACTTGTCTGTTGATTTATGTTTTAGTATATTTCAAAATGTTTATCCCGTCATAAGTCGGTAGCCAATTACATTGACGACCTCGATGCACGAGTGGCGCACACACCGGTTTTCATGGTGTCACCAGTTTTGAGGTCCGGTCGTGTCAATACAGAAAACAGTTATTCTATATTTTCTCAGGCCCGAGTGTTTGAGGGATCTTCGTTGTTTCTGATTTCATAATACAAGTACCAGAGCTGCTTACTTTGGGATCAGAGCAATGCGTGTGGTGTTGTCCCTATCTATTTCCTCACGAAATTCCCCTGAATTGTAAATTTCGTGAAGACAGAGGGCCAATCTAGACAATTAAGTCCCTTCGACCGAACTTCCGCCGAAGATATTTTCGGGATAACGTGACAGGTGGTGAGCCTGTCGCCGTCTTTATGTACAAGCCAACGATATAATTCGTACTTAAGTTTTTTGAAAAACCCATTGGTACGAGCCTGCCACCTGCGGATCGAACTCGGGTCTCTTGATTCGAAATTTCGACCACCCAACCACTTAGCTATCATGACTTTGTCCCTATCTATGTATGTATGTATTTACGTATTTATTTCAAGACCTTTCCCTTAGTCGCATCTTACGACTACCACAATAGGAAATCGAGTGTTATAGTCGTAGCTACACGGCAGAAGACACGATATTAAAAATAATTTAAGTATTAAAGGACTAAGAAACTTTACCTTAAAAATATTAAATAAATGAATATTAAATTCCAGTTGGCATCGACGTTTACTTTCCACCACTTCACGTATTAAATTAAAGTAAAAGCTTTACAAAACTCGTTTACACCTGTGTCCCATTTTCATATTGACCTTTATTATATTTGGGCGAGATATGGCCGTAAAATTTTTGAAAACCTTTTTAGTAAATAGCTCGGGGTACATCGACGTACGTGTATGACCAATTTATGAATGTGATTGAGGAGACATTGGCAAGACATTAGACACGATCTGATCTCTCTGGCTACCACGTCAGGGATGATGCGTGAAGAATAAATAAACGAATAAATATTATAATTTTTATCATCACAATTTTATCTTTCAGTCACTTTTCATTGAAGCTAATTTGGGACAACGTGCAGTTAGTAAATCCTCCGACGGTTTTTTTTATTTGAAAAAAAAAAAAAAAAAGGTAAACTGAGGTCTAGAAAATTAAGTCCTTTCGACCCACCGAAGCATTTCTGAGACATGACGGTCATCAGTTATGTGATGAATAGAAGACATGAGTTCAAACATTAGAATATCGAAGACATGAGTTCAAACATTAGAACTCATGTCTTCGATATTTATATAAATATTTATCTGTTTAAGTATATACCTATGAAAGCATATTGTACCGTTGGCTATGGCACTTAGACGGCGATAGGCTCACCACCTGACGTGGCGGATCATGACGTCCCAAATAATCTTCGGTGAAAAGTGCTTCAAGAAAACTTTATAGTGTACTGTGTGAAAACTTAATATTGTCTAGACTTTTAACAAGTGTTGAGAAATGCGTGAAGAGAAAAATTAGAGGATCATAGAGAGACTGGAACTTGTAATTTATAATAGATAAGTAAACAGAGTTGTGCATTAAAATTTTTCAAGTCCGGAATGCGGAAGTGCGACAGTACTCTCGTTTAATTCAATTTCATCCTTTCTAGACACACCACAAATGCGTGTGAGATGAAACAGTTAATTTAACAGTCACGATTAACACGAGTGGTTTCCAGTTAACTGTGCTCACAGTCGCGTTCAACGTGTTGCGGTGGTTTACATGATGCGGCTCTGTAAGCCCGACTTTTTGTAAGTTATGATTTATGTCGAGTTTATCTCGTGTCGACGTTTGTACTTGGTGTTATTTTATCGCTTGCTTAGCTTACTTAACGGCCTGTAAAAGTCCACTGGGGGACATAGGCATCTCCCATTTGAATAGGACTTGTCTTCGTGGCCTCGCTTAATGTGGATTGTATATAAATATCTTCACTTTTCGCAATTCCCAATACAGGGGTAGACAGAGGTCTAGTCTAGACAATTAAGTCCCTTCGACCCACCTTCCACGGAAGATATTTTCGGGACAACGTGACAGGTGGTGAGTCTAGAATAAGGCGGCAAGTAACACGCAATGTGTACGCTTCTACAACAGTAAATGAGCAAAGCCTGCCTCTAAACAAGAAAGGTTAAGAAATACATGAACAAATGTAATGTATATTACATATATCGGTGAATAAATGATTCGATTTGACAGGCTTTCAAACAAACAGGATCGAAACTCAAGTTCCCTGATACCAATTCCGATCACACCACCTCCGTTGTTTTTTTTAAGTGAATCTATTATCTATGTATCTAAAATATCTATGTAAGTACATTTTAATGTTTTTTATAGAGCAGGGAGGCAATCGAGCAGGTAGTTTACGTGATGGTGAGTGATTACCGCCACCCATGAACACCCGCAATACCAGAGGCTTAGCAGCTGCGTTGCCGGCCTTTGAGAAAGGTATAGGCCCTTTTCATGAAGGTCCCTAAGTCGTATCTATCTAAAAACATAAATTAAACATGTTTTCAACTGATATTACTTATTGTCATAAAAATACATCAGCCGAGTAGATATAGAAGCTAATGGTAACAGGTTCGAATCTATTAGAATAGAGACAAACCATTTTTTGATGAATATGAAAGTTTGTACTCTAGTCATGTATGTTTATAAATTAATATAGAAAATAATTCAGTCTTCTAAGTAAAATAAGTCTTCAGGCAATTCCCAATACAGAGGGATGACAGAGGAGAGAGACAGAGAGGGGTAGACAGAGGTCTACAACGTGATATGTGGTGAGCCCGTCGCCATATTTATGTCCAAGCATAAATAATACTTACTCATAAGTTTTTGAAAAAAAAAACCATTGGTATCGAGTCTTGGGGATCGAACTCGGGTTTCTTGACTCTAAACTTAAAATCTATGAGCAATAAATTTAACAAATATTTTTTCCTAAAGCTTCGCAATAAGCAATGACCTTAATATTTTATCGGCCGCTTAATATTTGTCCTTTCTGGGCGATTATAATTTATTAATTTTCTCTTCAATAATTTTTATTTAATGCTGAATTTTTAAGAAATTATTTCTAACTCCCGTGGCAGCGACCGAATACATGGTATTTATCTGTAAACACTTTTTGATACAAATGCAATGACTTGTCAAAGTTTCAAGTCAGTTCATCGTTTATGTTAGGACCACAAACATACGGATGCTGTGACATTAACTTTGTCTCTAACAACGAAGTAATAACGCAATAGAAGTAAAATATAGGTATTGTTAAGAACCAGTCGATCTAAGTGAAAAATTAAGGCTTTTTTGGTAATATTATTAAGCATAACACTTCATACTTCTTCTATATCCAATAATCGTCTAGACTCGTTACTCACTTAAAACTACTATTTAACACTTAAAAGTGAACCTTAAAAATTTCAAGGACATTTTATATGCTCACATCAGCAGATGCAATGGATGAGGATTAATAGACACCACTCACCTTCCCACTGTCGACGCTGCTTATTCACTTCCTCATCCCAATTATCCAGAAGTTTTCCCGCCTTTTCCTTCGCGCAGCTCCAAGCGTCGTCCTCTCCGAAGCAATCGAAAATCGACAAAACACTTGGCGCTATATTTTTTCCTAAATTGAGTACATATTCATATGAACGTTCAAATAAACCAGCACTCTGAACGGTCGTGAAAAATAGTAAAAATATCAGGCAGTTTTTCGTGAGCATTGTCGCATCTGTCAAAGTTCGCGCGGTTTTTTATTTATTTTTTTTCGCGGCGATGACGCTCACTTTCTCGCGGCCAAGGTTGCACTGACCGGAGCATGTGTATGGAATCTGTTTTATAATGACGCCTACTTTCTTTTAGCCAGTTCTAGACAAGCTTCTGCCGTATGGGTGCGCTTTACTCCACGGCCTTCTTTTCGTGACGGAACTGTTTTACTAATATGTTTGGTTGTGCTGATTATTTTAGGGTTTCGTTAATTATTTCGATGAATACTAAACGTTTGAATATATGGATACTAAAACTTGTATGATTTTTGTATATTGTAATCAACTAAAATTTTTCAAGTCCGAATGCGGAAGTGCGACAGTACTCTCGTTTAATTCAATTTCATCCTTTCTAGACACACCACAAATGCGTGTGAGATGAAACAGTTAATTTAACAGTCACGATTAACACGAGTGGTTTCCAGTTAACTGTGCTCACAGTCGCGTTCAACGTGTTGCGGTGGTTTACATGATGCGGCTCTATAGGTTCAAGTCAACGACAGAAATCGTACATAAGTTTTTGAAAACCCATTGGTACGAGCCTGCCACCTGGGGATCGAACTCGGGTCTCTTGATTCGAAATTTCGACCACCCAACCACTTAGCTATCATGACTTTGTCCCTATCTATGTATGTATGTATTTACGTATTTATTTCAAGACCTTCCTTAGTCGCATCTTACGACTACCACAATAGGAAATCGAGGTTATAGTCGTAGCTACACGGCAGAAGACACGATATTAAAAATAATTTAAGTATTAAAGGACTAAGAAACTTTTTAAATCAACAATAAGTAAATTTACTCACAGTTGATTTAAATAATGAAATAAAATCGCGTGGAATGTTTATTTAAATGTATTGTTTCCATCATTAAAAAATCTGATTATAATTTATTAATTTTCTTCAATAATTTTTATTTAATGCTGAATTTTTAAGAAATTATTTCTAACCCTGTGGCAGCGACCGAATACATGGTATTTATCTGTAAACACTTTTTGATATTAAAAATAATTTAAGTATTAAAGGACTAAGAAACTTTTTAAATCAACAATAAGTAAATTTACTCACAGTTGATTTAAATAATGAAATAAAATCGCGTGGAATGTTTATTTAAATGTATTGTTTCCATCATTAAAAAATCTGATTATAATTTATTAATTTTCTCTTCAATAATTTTTATTTAATGCTGAATTTTTAAGAAATTATTTCTAACCCTGCAGCGACCGAATACATGGTATTTATCTGTAAACACTTTTTGATATTAAAAATAATTTAAGTATTAAAGGACTAAGAAACTTTTTAAATCAACAATAAGTAAATTTACTCACAGTTGATTTAAATAATGAAATAAAATCGCGTGGAATGTTTATTTAAATGTATTGTTTCCATCATTAAAAAATCTGATTATAATTTATTAATTTTCTCTTCAATAATTTTTATTTAATGCTGAATTTTTAAGAAATTATTTTAACCCTGCAGCGACCGAATACATGGTATTTATCTGTAAACACTTTTTGATATTAAAAATAATTTAAGTATTAAAGGACTAAGAAACTTTTTAAATCAACAATAAGTAAATTTACTCACAGTTGATTTAAATAATGAAATAAAATCGCGTGGAATGTTTATTTAAATGTATTGTTTCCATCATTAAAAAATCTGATTATAATTTATTAATTTTCTCTTCAATAATTTTTATTTAATGCTGAATTTTTAAGAAATTATTTCTAACCCTGCAGCGACCGAATACATGGTATTTATCTGTAAACACTTTTTGATATTAAAAATAATTTAAGTATTAAAGGACTAAGAAACTTTTTAAATCAACAATAAGTAAATTTACTCACAGTTGATTTAAATAATGAAATAAAATCGCGTGGAATGTTTATTTAAATGTATTGTTTCCATCATTAAAAAATCTGATTATAATTTTATACACATTAGTCAGAAAAAAAGATTTAAATATTCAAATGAAATGAAAACAACAGTAATATGTATTACAATATGCTCCGTATTATTATGAAAACTTTGTATAAAAGTGAAAAGGCATAATTATGTAATAGTATCTTACGCTGCTATAAAATACCTTATTAACCTGTAAATAAATTTTAAAGAAAGTAAAAAGCATAAAAATATCTTCACGCAATTCCCAATACAGAGGATGACAGAGGAGAGAGATAGAGAGGGGTAGACAGAGGTCTAGTCTAGACAATTAAGTCCTTCGACCGAACTTCCGCCGAAGATATTTTCGGGATAACGTGACAGGTGGTGAGCCTGTCGCCGTCTTTATGTCCAAGCCAACGATATAATTCGTACTTAAGTTTTTGAAAACCCATTGGTACGAGCCTGCCACCTGCGGATCGAACTCGGGTCTCTTGATTCGAAATTTCGACCACCCAACCACTTAGCTATCATGACTTTGTCCCTATCTATGTATGTATGTATTTACGTATTTATTTCAAGACCTTCCTTAGTCGCATCTTACGACTACCACAATAGGAAATCGAGGTTATAGTCGTAGCTACACGGCAGAAGACACGATATTAAAAATAATTTAAGTATTAAAGGACTAAGAAACTTTACCTTAAAATATTAAATAAATGAATATTAAATTCAGTTGGCATCGACGTTTACTTTCCACCACTTCACGTATTAAATTAAAGTAAAAGCTTTTACAAAACTCGTTTACACCTGTGTCCCATTTTCATATTGACCTTTATTATATTTGGGCGAGATATGGCTGTAAAATTTTGAAAACCTTTTAGTAAATAGCTCGGGGTACATCGACGTACGTGTATGACCAATTTATGAATGTGATTGAGGAGACATTGGCAAGACATTAGACACGATCTGATCTCTGGCTACCACGTCAGGGATGATGCGTGAAGAATAAATAAACGAATAAATATTATAATTTTTATCATCACAATTTTATCTTTCAGTCACTTTTCATTGAAGCTAATTTGGGACAACGTGCAGTTAGTAAATCCTCCGACGGTTTTTTTTTATTTGAAAAAAAAAAAAAAAAAAGGTAAACTGAGGTCTAGAAAATTAAGTCCTTCGACCGAACTTCCGCCGAAGATATTTTCGGGATAACGTGACAGGTGGTGAGCCTGTCGCCGTCTTTATGTCCAAGCCAACGATATAATTCGTACTTAAGTTTTTGAAAACCCATTGGTACGAGCCTGCCACCTGCGGATCGAACTCGGGTCTCTTGATTCGAAATTTCGACCACCCAACCACTTAGCTATCATGACTTTTTTTTTTTTTGTCCCTATCTATGTATGTATGTATTTACGTATTTATTTCAAGACCTTCCTTAGTCGCATCTTACGACTACCACAATAGGAAATCGAGTGTTATAGTCGTAGCTACACGGCAGAAGACACGATATTAAAAATAATTTAAGTATTAAAGGACTAAGAAACTTTTAATTTTAAAAATATTAAATAAATGAATATTAAATTCCAGTTGGCATCGACGTTTACTTTCCACCACTTCACGTATTAAATTAAAGTAAAAGCTTTTACAAAACTCGTTTACACCTGTGTCCCATTTTCATATTGACCTTTATTATATTTGGGGCGATATAATGTAAAATTTTGAAAACCTTTTAGTAAATAGCTCGGGGTACATCGACGTACGTGTATGACCAATTTATGAATGTGATTGAGGAGACATTGGCAAGACATTAGACACGATCTGATCTCTGGCTACCACGTCAGGGATGATGCGTGAAGAATAAATAAACGAATAAATATTATAATTTTTATCATCACAATTTTATCTTTCAGTCACTTTTCATTGAAGCTAATTTGGGACAACGTGCAGTTAGTAAATCCTCCGACGGTTTTTTATTTATTTTTTTCGCGGCGATGACGCTCGCTTTCTCGCGGCCAAGGTTGCACTGACCGGAGCATGTGTATGGAATCTGTTTTATAATGACGCCTACTTTCTTTTAGCCAGTTCTAGACAAGCTTCTGCCGTATGGGTGCGCTTTACTCCACGGCCTTCTTTTCGTGACGGAACTGTTTTACTAATATGTTTGGTTGTGCTGATTATTTTAGGGTTTCGTTAATTATTTCGATGAATATTATATCGATAAATTTAACGTTTGAATATATGGATACTAAAACTTGTATGATTTTTGTATATTATAATCAACTAAAAGTTTTCTAAAAGACTTACAAACCTTTTTAAATCAACAATAAGTAAATTTACTCACAGTTGATTTAAATAATGAAATAAAATCGCGTGGAATGTTTATTTAAATGTATTGTTTCCCTCATTAAATCAAATCAAAAATCAAAATCTGATTGTAATTTATAATAGATAAGTAAACAGAGTTGTGCATTAAAATTTTTCAAGTCCGGAATGCGGAAGTGACAGTACTGTTTAATCTAATTTCATCCTTTCTAGACACACCACAAATGCGTGAGATGAAACAGTTAATTTAACAGTCACGATTAACACGAGTGGTTTCCAGTTAACTGTGCTCACAGTCGCGTTCAACGTGTTGCGGTGGTTTACATGATGCGGCTCTGTAAGCCCGACTTTTGTAAGTTATGATTTATGTCGAGTTTATCTCGTGTCGACGTTTGTACTTGGTGTTATTTTATCGCTTGCTTAGCTTACTTAACGGCCTGTAAAAGTCCACTGGGGACATAGGCATCTCCCATTTGAATAGGACTTGTCTTCGTGGCCTCGCTTAATGTGGATTGTATATAAATATCTTCACTTTTCGCAATTCCCAATACAGGGGTAGACAGAGGTCTAGTCTAGACAATTAAGTCCTTTCGACCCACCGAAGCATTTCTGAGACATGACGGTCATCAGTTATGTGATGAATAGAAGACATGAGTTCAAACATTAGAACTCATGTCTTCGATATTTATATAAATATTTATCTGTTTAAGTATATACCTATGAAAGCATATTGTACCGTTGGCTATGGCACTTAGATTTATGATAGGCTCACCACCTGACGTGGCGGATCATGACGTCCCAAATAATCTTCGGTGAAAAGTGCTTCAAGAAAACTTTATAGTGTACTGTGTGAAAACTTAATATTGTCTAGACTTTTAACAAGTGTTGAGAAATGCGTGAAGAGAAAAATTAGAGGCTCATAGAGAGACTGGAACTTGTAATTTATAATAGATAAGTAAACAGAGTTGTGCATTAAAATTTTTCAAGTCCGGAATGCGGAAGTGACAGTACTGTTTAATCTAATTTCATCCTTTCTTAGACACACCACAAATGCGTGAGATGAAACAGTTAATTTAACAGTCACGATTAACACGAGTGGTTTCCAGTTAACTGTGCTCACAGTCGCGTTCAACGTGTTGCGGTGGTTTACATGATGCGGCTCTGTAAGCCCGACTTTTTGTAAGTTATGATTTATGTCGAGTTTATCTCGTGTCGACGTTTGTACTTGGTGTTATTTTATCGCTTGCTTAGCTTACTTAACGGCCTGTAAAAGTCCACTGGGGGACATAGGCATCTCCCATTTGAATAGGACTTGTCTTCGTGGCCTCGCTTAATGTGGATTGTATATAAATATCTTCACTTTTCGCAATTCCCAATACAGGGGTAGACAGAGGTCTAGTCTAGACAATTAAGTCCTTCGACCCACCTTCCACGGAAGATATTTTCGGGACAACGTGACAGGTGATGAGTCTAGAATAAGGCGGCAAGTAACACGCAATGTGTACGCTTTCACAACAGTAAATGAGCAAAGCCTGCCTCTAAACAAGAAAGGTTAAGAAATACATGAACAAATGTAATGTATATTACATATATCGGTGAATAAATGATTCGATTTGACAGGCTTTCAAACAAACAGGATCGAAACTCAAGTTCCCTGATACCAATTCCGATCACACCACCTCCGTTGTTTTTTTAAGTGAATCTATTATCTATGTATCTAAAATATCTATGTAAGTACATTTTAATGTTTTTATAGAGCAGGAGGCAATCGAGCAGGTAGTTTACGTGATGGTGAGTGATTACCGCCACCCATGAACACCCGCAATACCAGAGGCTTAGCAGCTGCGTTGCCGGCCTTTGAGAAAGGTATAGGCCCTTTCATGAAGGTCCCTAAGTCGTATCTATCTAAAAACATAAATTAAACATGTTTTCAACTGATATTACTTATTGTCATAAAATACATCAGCCGAGTAGATATAGAAGCTAATGGTAACAGGTTCGAATCTATTAGAATAGAGACAAACCATTTTTGATGAATATGAAAGTTTGTACTCTAGTCATGTATGTTTATAAATTAATATAGAAAATAATTCAGTCTTCTAAGTAAAATAAGTCTTCAGGCAATTCCCAATACAGGGGTAGACAGAGGTCTAGTCTAGACAATTAAGTCCCTTCGACCCACCTTCCACGGAAGATATTTTCGGGACAACGTGACAGGTGATGAGTCTAGAATAAGGCGGCAAGTAACACGCAATGTGTACGCTTTCACAACAGTAAATGAGCAAAGCCTGCCTCTAAACAAGAAAGGTTAAGAAATACATGAACAAATGTAATGTATATTACATATATCGGTGAATAAATGATTCGATTTGACAGGCTTTCAAACAAACATGATCGAAACTCAAGTTCCCTGATACCAATTCCGATCACACCACCTCCGTTGTTTTTTTTAAGTGAATCTATTATCTATGTATCTAAAATATCTATGTAAGTACATTTTAATGTTTTTTATAGAGCAGGGAGGCAATCGAGCAGGTAGTTTACGTGATGGTGAGTGATTACCGCCACCCATGAACACCCGCAATACCAGAGGCTTAGCAGCTGCGTTGCCGGCCTTTGAGAAAGGTATAGGCCCTTTTCATGAAGGTCCCTAAGTCGTATCTATCTAAAAACATAAATTAAACATGTTTTCAACTGATATTACTTATTGTCATAAAAATACATCAGCCGAGTAGATATAGAAGCTAATGGTAACAGGTTCGAATCTATTAGAATAGAGACAAACCATTTTTTGATGAATATGAAAGTTTGTACTCTAGTCATGTATGTTTATAAATTAATATAGAAAATAATTCAGTCTTCTAAGTAAAATAAGTCTTCAGGCAATTCCCAATACAGGGGTAGACAGAGGTCTAGTCTAGACAATTAAGTCCCTTCGACCCACCTTCCACGGAAGATATTTTCGGGACAACGTGACAGGTGATGAGTCTAGAATAAGGCGGCAAGTAACACGCAATGTGTACGCTTTCACAACAGTAAATGAGCAAAGCCTGCCTCTAAACAAGAAAGGTTAAGAAATACATGAACAAATGTAATGTATATTACATATATCGGTGAATAAATGATTCGATTTGACAGGCTTTCAAACAAACATGATCGAAACTCAAGTTCCCTGATACCAATTCCGATCACACCACCTCCGTTGTTTTTTTAAGTGAATCTATTATCTATGTATCTAAAATATCTATGTAAGTACATTTTAATGTTTTTATAGAGCAGGAGGCAATCGAGCAGGTAGTTTACGTGATGGTGAGTGATTACCGCCACCCATGAACACCCGCAATACCAGAGGCTTAGCAGCTGCGTTGCCGGCCTTTGAGAAAGGTATAGGCCCTTTCATGAAGGTCCCTAAGTCGTATCTATCTAAAAACATAAATTAAACATGTTTTCAACTGATATTACTTATTGTCATAAAATACATCAGCCGAGTAGATATAGAAGCTAATGGTAACAGGTTCGAATCTATTAGAATAGAGACAAACCATTTTTGATGAATATGAAAGTTTGTACTCTAGTCATGTATGTTTATAAATTAATATAGAAAATAATTCAGTCTTCTAAGTAAAATAAGTCTTCAGGCAATTCCCAATACAGGGGTAGACAGAGGTCTACAACGTGATATGTGGTGAGCTCGTCGCCATATTTATGTCCAAGCATAAATAATACTTACTCATAAGTTTTTGAAAAAACCATTGGTATCGAGTCTTGGGGATCGAACTCGGTTTCTTTGACTCTAAACTTAAAATCTATGAGCAATAAATTTAACAAATATTTTTTCCTAAAGCTTCGCAATAAGCAATGACCTTAATATTTTATCGGCTGCTTAATATTTGTCCTTTTCTAAGGATTATAATTTATTAATTTTCTTCAATAATTTTATTTAATGCTGAATTTTAAGAAATTATTTCTAACTCCTGTGGCAGCGACCGAATACATGGTATTTATCTGTAAACACTTTTGATACAAATGCAATGACTTGTCAAAGTTTCAAGTCAGTTCATCGTTTATGTTAGGACCACAAACATACGGATGCTGTGACATTAACTTTGTCTCTAACAACGAAGTAATAACGCAATAGAAGTAAAATATAGGTATTGTTAAGAACCAGTCGATCTAAGTGAAAAATTAAGGCTTTTTTGGTAATATTATTAAGCATAACACTTCATACTTCTTCTATATCCAATAATCGTCTAGACTCGTTACTCACTTAAAACTACTATTTAACACTTAAAAGTGAACCTTAAAAATTTCAAGGACATTTTATATGCTCACATCAGCAGATGCAATGGATGAGGATTAATAGACACCACTCACCTTCCCACTGTCGACGCTGCTTATTCACTTCCTCATCCCAATTATCCAGAAGTTTTCCTGCCTTTTCCTTCGCGCAGCTCCAAGCGTCGTCCTCTCCGAAGCAATCGAAAATCGACAAAACACTTGGCGCTATATTTTTTCCTAAATTGAGTACATATTCATATGAACGTTCAAATAAACCAGCACCTGAACGGTCGTGAAAAATAGTAAAATATCAGACAGTTTTTCGTGAGCATTGTCGCATCTGTCAAAGTTCGCGCGGTTTTTTATTTATTTTTTTTCGCGGCGATGACGCTCACTTTCTCGCGGCCAAGGTTGCACTGACCGGAGCATGTGTATGGAATCTGTTTTATAATGACGCCTACTTTCTTTTAGCCAGTTCTAGACAAGCTTCTGCCGTATGGGTGCGCTTTACTCCACGGCCTTCTTTTCGTGACGGAACTGTTTTACTAATATGTTTGGTTGTGCTGATTATTTTAGGGTTTCGTTAATTATTTCGATGAATACTAAACGTTTGAATATATGGATACTAAAACTTGTATGATTTTTGTATATTATAATCAACTAAAAGTTTTCTAAAAGACTTACAAACCTTTTTAAATCAACAATAAGTAAATTTACTCACAGTTGATTTAAATAATGAAATAAAATCGCGTGGAATGTTTATTTAAATGTATTGTTTCCATCATTAAATCAAATCAAAAATCAAAAATCTGATTATAATTTTATACACATTAGTCAGAAAAAAAAGATTTAAATATTCAAATGAAATGAAAACAACAGTAATATGTATTACAATATGCTCCGTATTATTATGAAAAACTTTGTATAAAAGTGAAAAGGCATAATTATGTAATAGTATCTTACGCTGCTATAAAATACCTTATTAACCTGTAAATAAATTTGAAAGAAAGTAAAAAAGCATAAAAATATCTTCACGCTATTCCCAACACAGGGGTAGACAGCGGTCTAGAAATCTAAGTACTTTCGACCCACCTTACACCGAAGATATTTTCGGAACAACGTGACAGGTAGTGAGCCCGTTGCGTCTATAGGTTCAAGTCAACGACAGAAATCGTACATAAGTTTTTGAAAAAAACCCATTAGTAGAATTCCGATCACCACTCGGCTATCGTGACTTCAATGAAATTTATTGTTTAAAACCTAACTCAAAACGGTGTAACGGTCCAGTGATATCCGTAAAGATATTTGTTTTTATTTGTAATTACACTAACAGTCTAACAAAACTTGATCCGTCAGCTTTAGGCGGCAGGAATAGGTGAGAGCCGGACATTGATCTTGTAGAATTATATCAAAATTTATTTCCCTTATAAAAATCTAATATTACGTCTTAGATAATTTTACCACCTGGGGATCCAATGGGTTTTTCAAAAACTTATGTCCTTATTATATCGTTGGCTTGGACCTAAGGACGGCGACGAGCTCACCACCTGTCACGTTGTCCCGAAAATACCTTCGGTGGAAGGTGGGTCGAAGAAACTTAATTGTTCAGACAAGATCTCTGGCTACCCTGTATTGGGAATTGCGTGAAGATATTTATATTTTAATTAATTAATACCTTATATAACAGGTGGTGAGCCCGTCGCCGACTTTATGTCCAAGCCAACGATATAATTCGTACATAAGTTTTTGATAAACCCATTGGTACGAGCCTGCCACCTGGGGATCGAACTAGGGTCTCTTGACTCGGAATTCCGACCACCCAACCACTCGGCTATCGTGATTTTTTCTAATTTTATGTCTTCTATCTAATATTATGTCTTAGATAATTCTACAGAACCCTATGCGATGTTTGTGACGACATTATCAGAGGTTACCAATATATAAAGAGCCACACGAGAAATCTTCGTAGACCAATTATTTGACCAAAAAATATGTGTGTTCGAACAAATTGATTTTCGATGCCTATTTATGAATGATTTTCACTTTCTATACGTTTGGTGTACGGGATTGGTTGTTTAGCGAGATATGAATTAATTTGTTGAATTTTAATTATGCCTTGAAATATTTTTTTAACGAACACATATCTATGGGTTTTTGCAACAAATAAATAATTAGAATGTTTTCATCCATCTCTGATTTCAATCTAAAGCACGCGTGTTGTGGAATCGAAAACAACGAAGCTACCACAAATACCCAGACCAGAGACAACCGTAAAATCGGACGAAATTTTAAGCCGGATCTCAGAGTTGTTTCATATAACTATGCAAGCCACTGTCCACACCGGTCGTACAAAGAAGGTACAATACATACGAATGTATTTGTTCAATCTATTATTAAAAAAATAAAAATATCTTCACGCAATTCCCAATACAGGGGTAGACAGAGGTCTAGTCTAGAAAATTAAGTCCCTTTGACCCACCTTCCACCGAAGATATTTTCGGAACAACGTGACAGGTGGTGAGCCCGTCGCCGCCTTTATCTCCAAGCCAACGATGAAATTCGTACATAAGTTTTTGAAAACTCATTGGTACTGCCACCTGGGGATCGAACTCGGGTCTCTCGACTCGAAATTCCGACCACCCAACAACTCGGCTATCGTGACTTCAATGAAATTTATTGTTTAAAACCTAACTCAAAACGGTATAACGGTCCAGTGATATCCGTAAAGATATTTGTTTTTATTTGTAATTACACTAACAGTCTAACAAAACTTGATCCGTCAGCTTTAGGCGGCAGGAATAGGTGAGAGCCGGACATTGATCTTGTATAATTATACCAAAATTTATTTCCCTTATAAAAATCTAATATTACGTCTTAGATAATTTTACCACCTGGGGATCCAATGGGTTTTTCAAAAACTTATGTCCTTATTATATCGTTGGCTTGGACCTAAGGACGGCGACGAGCTCACCACCTGTCACGTTGTCCCGAAAATACCTTCGGTGGAAGGTGGGTCGAAGAAACTTAATTGTCTAGACAAGATCTCTGGCTACCCCTGTATTGGGAATTGCGTGAAGATATTTATATTTTAATTAATTAATACCTTATATAACAGGTGGTGAGCCCGTCGCCGACTTTATGTCAAAGCCAACGATATAATTCGTACATAAGTTTTTGATAAACCCATTGGTACGAGCCTGCCAACTGCGGATCGAACTCGGGCCTCTTGACTCGGAATTCCGACCACCCAACCACTCGGCTATCGTGATTTTTTTCCTTTATAAAAATCTAATATTATGTCTTAGATAATTCTACAGAACCCTATGCGATGTTTGTGACGACATTATCAGAGGTTACCAATATATAAAGAGCCACACGAGAAATCTTCGTAGACCAATTATTTGACCAAAAGATATGTGTGTTCGAACGAATTGATTTTCGATGCCTATTTATGAATGATTTTCACTTTCTATACGTTTGGTGTACGGGATTGGTTGTTTAGCGAGAATTATGAATTAATTTGTTGAATTTTAATTATGCCTTGAAATATTTTTTTAACGAACACATATCTATGGGTTTTTGCAACAAATAAATAATTAGAATGTTTTCATCCATCTCTGATTTCAATCTAAAGCACGCGTGTTGTGGAATCGAAAACAACGAAGCTACCACAAATACCCAGACCAGAGACAACCGTAAAAACATTGATCCGGACGAAATTTTAAGCCGGATCTCAGAGTTGTCATTATGAACACCGGCGTGTAAGCCACTCGTCCACACCGGTCGTACAAAGAAGGTACAATACATACGAATGTATTTGTTCAATCTATTATTAAAAAAAAAAAAATATCTTCACGCAATTCCCAATACAGGGGTAGACAGAGGTCAAGTCTAGACAATTAAGTCCCTTTGACCCACCTTCCACCGAAGATATTTTCGGAACAACGTGACAGGTGGTGAGCCCGTCGCCGCCTTTATCTCCAAGCCAACGATGAAATTCGTACATAAGTTTTTGAAAACTCATTGGTACTGCCACCTGGGGATCGAACTCGGGTCTCTCGACTCGAAATTCCGACCACCCAACCACTGGGCTATCGTGATTTTTTCTAATTTTATGTCTTCTATCTAATATTATGTCTTAGATAATTCTACAGAACCCTATGCGATGTTTGTGACGACATTATCAGAGGTTACCAATATAAAGAGCCACACGAGAAATCTTCGTAGACCAATTATTTGACCAAAAAATATGTGTGTTCGAACAAATTGATTTTCGATGCCTATTTATGAATGATTTTCACTTTCTATACGTTTGGTGTACGGGATTGGTTGTTTAGCGAGATATGAATTAATTTGTTGAATTTTAATTATGCCTTGAAATATTTTTTTAACGAACACATATCTATGGGTTTTTGCAACAAATAAATAATTAGAATGTTTTCATCCATCTCTGATTTCAATCTAAAGCACGCGTGTTGTGGAATCGAAAACAACGAAGCTACCACAAATACCCAGACCAGAGACAACCGTAAAAACATTGATCCGGACGAAATTTTAAGCCGGATCTCAGAGTTGTCATTATGAACACCGGCGTGTAAGCCACTCGTCCACACAGGTCGTACAAAGAAGGTACAATACATACGAATGTATTTGTTCAATCTATTATTAAAAAAAAAAAAATATCTTCACGCAATTCCCAATACAGGGGTAGACAGAGGTCAAGTCTAGACAATTAAGTCCCTTTGACCCACCTTCCACCGAAGATATTTTCGGAACAACGTGACAGGTGGTGAGCCCGTCGCCGCCTTTATCTCCAAGCCAACGATGAAATTCGTACATAAGTTTTTTGAAAAACTCATTGGTACTGCCACCTGGGGATCGAACTCGGGTCTCTCGACTCGAAATTCCGACCACCCAACAACTCGGCTATCGTGACTTATTAGAATTAAAAATAATAAATAAATAAATAAATAATATCTTCACGCAATTCCCAATACAGTAGTAGACAGAGGTCTAGTCTAGAAAATTAAGTCCCTTCGACCCATCTTTCACCGAAGATATTTTCGAGACAACGTGGCAGGTGGTGAGCCCGTCGCTGTCTTCATGTCCATTAAACACATTAAAGTTCACTTTTACTTATTTCACATTTATTTATATTAAAATACCTGACCGGTTTCATCTTATGGGATTATCAAAGGTTTCTTATTAAGGATAATAAAATGCACGGATGCATGTAGAACACGGTGCCTTGGAGGTGCCCGCCAGAGTCCGTTGATTTTTTAAATATCTCTTTAATGTAAAAATTATTAATTTTCTGATCACGGTAGCCGAGTAGTTGGGTGATCGAAATTCGAGTCAAGAGACCCGAGTTCGTTCCCCAGGTGGCAGGCTCGTATCAATGGGTTTTTCAAATTTTTATGTACGAATTATATCGTTGGCCCAAGCCTGTCGCTGTCTTTATGTCCAAACATAAAGACAGCGACAGGCTTACCACCTGCCACGCTGTCCCGAAAATATCTTCGCTGAAAGGAGGGTCAAAGGGACTTAATTGTCTAGACTAGACCTCTGTCTACTCCTGTGTTGGGAGTTGCGTGAAGGTATTTATTAATTATTTATTAATAACTGTGGGTTCATAACTGTCTCTGTAATAAATTGAATAATTATTAAATTCGAAAATCTTGAAATCCGTTTTCTTCGCGGCTATTACTGTTACTACAATTATTATTATTTAATAACTTTGTTGGTATATAATGTATTACAAAATAAAACACCTCTGTCTGCAAAATAAAACATAAGATTCTATTAAAAACATTAAAATAAACAAGATATGCGGGGTCTCGCGAATCTGTAATTTTTAAATTTATTCTTATAATAATGAAAACATCGTGACTTAGCAATAGAATTTCTTAAAGAAATTGACGACTTTTGTTTTAAAACAACATTTAGGTATTATGTTCCTCTATACGCAGTTGTTTACACAGAGTTTCTTCTATAAAGAACCGAGTATAGTTATAAACTATTATAGCCGAATAGTTGGGTGATCCATTAGGATAAGGAGACCAGAGTTCCCAAGAGGTACCACTACTCGTATTAATGAGTGTTTGATTCGTACGATTGGCTGGGACATTAACATGGCGAAAGGCTTGAAAAATAACCCATGTTGTCCCTAATGTATATTAAAATTAAGCAGTCGGGTGATAAGAAGCAGTGTGTAAGATGTGAAAACAAAGGTGTGCTAGACAATTTACTTGCCAAAATGCCTATGTTCTCTAATGGACTTTCAAAGACCTTTAAATCTGAGCCGTGCTGTATCGGCATAAGAATATACCACCTTTCTTCCCGTTGTTGTCATAAAATGAGACTAAGGGAAAAGCCGTAAAATTGCAATAGGCTCTCTAGTGCCCGTCTATTCATACAGTAGGAGAGGTAGCTGCTTAGCTCTACCACTAAATTGCTGTTATTTATCAATCGCTGTCACAATTTAAGTCGGCCTCGACTAATGTTCGTCTTTCATAATAGCAACAAGAAAGTTTAGTCTTTTTTCAAAGTCTTTCAGAGTCTTTTGGAGTTAATTGAACTGTTAATGTATCACCGATGTGCATCTAGTGCGTTCAATAAATTAAGTAATTTAGACTTATCATTTTTTATTTTTATTTATTTATTATTATACACAAAACAGACTAAGACAATTACATGATAAGATTAAAACTCTAAGGTATCGAACAGTCCTTGTCCAAACTATGTGTATACAGATTTAAAACAAGGACACGGTGTTTTCTTTCTTACACTTAAATATAAGTAATGAAAAAAAAATTTAGAAAATTTACACAAAGATATAATAAATCAAAAATCACAAATACAGAAATCACTAAGCATTTACAAGAGGGCTTTCCAAACACTTGACTTATATGTGTTCAAATTCGAAATAAATACATCTATATTTGTGTTGCTAATAGTAATTTCGTTATATTTCCTACACATTTGAACCAATGGATTATAATATGAGGTATTGTTATTATAAACATTTAATAGAAATGTCTTGGAACTTCTACCTCGATGCATGGTACTTATATCTATCTGAGAGAGTAAGAATGGACAATCCACGATTGAATGTAGTAATTTGTATAAATATACCAGCAATGCAAATTCTCGCCTCATTTTTAGTGACGTAACTTGAAAGTATGTGCACCTATCAGAGTATTCTGCTAATATACGTGTTAAATAAAAGCGCCAACATAGAACTTTAAAAAACCGCTTTTGAACTCCCTCTATCCTATTAGAATGAACAGCATAATAAGGTGACCAAACTATAGATGCATATTCAAGAATATTTCTTAATAAACTGGAATATAGAATGACTGTACTGTTAGGTTTCTTAAAGTTTTTTGTGTTTCTTAAGATGAATCCTAATTTTTGATTAGATTTTTTTATTATATGCTCGTTCATTTAAACAATAATTTGGGGTTAAATTGAAAAAAGGTATAATTCCTATTCTTCTAAGAAATACTCACTAATATAAGATAAAACAGTAGTAATTATTATAGTAATTAACACAGGTAAGAAACAGATGTGGGTTATGCTTTGACCCTTGTGGAACACCTACAGATACGGTCGATTCGGAAGAAAGATCCATCTTTGATAACAATATTTTCCTGTTACTCAAACACGATTATAATAAGTTAAAACACTGCAATACGTACGTAAATGTTTACGTAACTATTATTTTCAATTGTTTCCTATCAACACAATTGAAGGCCGGGTGGTAATCATGAAAGTAATACAACGTACTAAATATATGCTTCATTAGGTACATACTAATTTTAATTGTAGAGCGACCCTTTCTGAAACCAAAGTGTTGATCAAATGTAACCAATTTGTTCATAAAAAGTATTTGTACTAGTTTCCTGACATTTTTCCAGAAATTTATGTACGAATAATATCGTTAGATTGGAAATAAAAGACGGCGAAAGGTCACGTTGTCACAAAAAATGTCTTAGGTAGAAATTGGGTCAAAAGGACTAAACTGGACTAAACGTCTATCCCAGTATTGGAAATGCCTTGAAGATATTATATATAGTTCTGAGATCAAACTATCTACAACATCTGTATGAGAGATTAAACTATTTTCACAACTTTTAGTGTATATTATTATATGTGTATAAGGCGAGTACGCAAAATTCTAGCAACTATTTTTCGATACTTGGAACCAAAAACATCAGGATTTTGATATGTATAGATAATCAGTACTCTACTAGCCGGAAGACATTAAAATAATATAGATTTAAAGGTTAACAAGTGATACTTATTTTAGGTATTTAGAGCATGAATAAAAACACAATAAAACAAATTATAAAAAACAATAACAAAAGTTTTTCGTATTACTATCAGATATTTAAATGTGAGTTTTATGACCAAAGGTTTATAACTAACAGTTAAAAATACAAAAAAAAAACACAAAAAAAATTATGGATATTATTTGAATGTATTTTATTGTCTTCGTACTATATTGAATCAGTATTGCATTATACTTGTGTTATAGGATTCATTACCAGGATATCTCTTTTGTCGAGCAGGATTTACCATAATTGCCATATAGGCATCTGATTTTTGTTTTTTTTCGGTTTGGTATCACAGTACCAGATATCACACCTAAAATGCTGCTGCCCGTCACTGCTCTACTTAATTTTGGTTTGAAATTATCCTTAATTTTGAGAGAGAGAGGGAAGAGATGCGGTAACTTAGTGGGCAGTGCGCTTGCTTTAGACGCGAATGATACATGTTTGATCGACGGGACAAGCGGATTGGAAATCTTAGACTTTGCTTAAGTTAATTTAAGTCATGATGGCAGATTGGTTGGGTGATCGGAATTCCAGTCAAGAGAGCCGAGTTTGATCTTCAGGTGGTAGGCTCGTGCTGAACCTGAGATTGCTGAGTTGGCTTGAACATAGAGACGGCGTCAGGCTCACCACCGATCACGTTGTTCCAAAAAATAACTTCGGTAGTAGAGGGGATTGAAAGGACTGGTCTGTATCTCTATCTAACTCAGTATTGGGAATGGCGTGAACATTTTTACCCTCACACGCTGAATACCTTTGTATAAACGTGTAGCTTGATTCATAAGGCGTGAAATATGAGATATTACCCACTATCTACTGACCTCTACTGAAGGTCAGCGCGGACACGAAACCTGCGGGTGATGTATTATATTCTTTAACACCGTCACCGCACGACCCTGTTCTTTTAGGCTGTTTTGTCAATTTATCATTTTTATTACCACTTGTAGAACTAACGTTAGTTAAAGATATCCCATATTTGTAGTGTTCAATTTATATACCAATAGTTATTAAGACATTTTTGCTGATAGGGTTGGTAGATACAAAGTAGAATAATTTTCAGTACTGAAAGAGGAATTAGTATTGTACTTACTTATCTTCACGCACAATACTTGACGGGGTAGCCAGAGAGAACAGATCGCCAAATGTCACGATCCCTACATACCTCTTTCGCTTCTTTCAGATTCATCATCTTCTTCATACATGCACGTCGAGGTATTCGAGTACTCTTGACCCTCCCCTATTATATTGTTTTTCTGTATATTCCAGTTTTACATTAATTATTTTGTTACTATTCCTATTTTAAAGTTTTGTACATTTACTTTACATTACAGTGGTAGAGTCACGCATCAGCTTTTGTTGTTGCATGAATGGGCCGGCTCGACCGGGGAAGTACCACGACCTCACAGAATACCGGCGTGAAGTAGAAGTCTAACAAACTTCTGCGTTTCGTCTGGCGAGTGCAGGTAAACGGTGGCCCACACACCCCCCACCCCCAATTCTGGGGGGGGGGGCACTCCTAGGGATGTAACGCTTCTGCTGTGCCTCTGGTATTGCGGGTGTTCATAGGCGGCGGTAATCACTTACCATCACATGAGCCACCTGCTCGTTTGCCTCCCTTTTCTATAAAAAAAAACCTTGTACCGTACCGTGTAAAAAACATTTTATTGTTTATCTTGCAGACTTTTATGATTTAAAAGATTCATACGCAAAGATGTGCATTGCTTTTCAACTACTTTTGTAGATGTCACAAGAGGTGGTCTGCGGTGTTGTTAGCTCTATTGTTTTCATTATTCAATTTTATTGATTTTTAAAGCATATTGATGCCGAACTTTTGCGTTATTAAATTACAGAGAAAAAAAGTTAAAATTTCAACAGTCACGGGCGGGATTCGAACCGGTGACCTTCGCCCCCATACTCAAGAATAAAGCCTATAAAGAATTATGGGCTAAATTTCACTTAGTTGAAGTTGCCGTATCTCTGTGGTATGTGCGTGGCGTAGGAAAACTTTCTTCGAGTGGATTTCAAATGAGTAACAAAGAAAAATGAATTGATTTTTCCATTAGTTACCTTCAAATGTCGGGATAATCCACTCGAAAACTTCTTCTTTTTTCTTTACAACCTATCAAGAGTCCACTGCTGAAAATAGGCTGCCCTCAAAGCTTTCCATAGAGAACGGTCCCAAGTTACCAGCATCCTCATTCAATCCCGCTGATCGTTATGGTTATATCAGTTACCTTAGTTCTGCTGCGGATATCTGACATCTGAAACCTCGCATACCAGTCCAGCTCTTCTTTACCGGTCTCATATCCGGACATTGGCTTTGATATTTCCTTGCAATTTTTAAAGATTTTCCCTTACCATAAGAACCATATCCGTAGGAAAAGATTCCTGCTTTTGAAGTGGTATGTGTACGTCCCGTAATCACACTCTGTTGCAAGTGTTGATTTTAAAGGAAAACGAAGCTGGCAATGTCATATAACTTTACCAGTATTATCAACAATGTCTAATTCTACAATGATGTCTGAATGGCGGACCTAAATTTTCGATGTCATTTTTCGCTATAACCTATCAATTTTGATATTGCAAGTTTTATGGAAGATATAAGTCACGGTAGCCGAGTAGTTTCGTGGTCGGAAGTCGATTGGACTCGGGTTTAAAAAAAAACTAACGTACGAACGATTTATATCGTTGGTTTGAACATAAAGATGGCGACGGGATCGCCACCAGTAACGTCGTCCACAAAATGTCTTCGGTGGAAGGCGGGTCAAAAGGACTTAAGTGTCTTGACCTCTACCTCTGTATTGGAAATGGCGTGAAGATATTTTTTTAAGATTTAAGAGGTGCAGTAGCACTGAGGCGAACTGTTAGCTTGTTTTTCCACTCTACTCACACCAAATTAACATTGTGACGCGTGCTTAATTTTTTTGTATCAGTTATTTCTATTACTTTATTTATTTTCACGCACAGTCCCTAACGGGGTAGCCAGAGAGAACAGATCGCCAAGTGCCACGATCCTTGCATACCTCTTTCGCTTCTTTCAGATTTATCATTTTCTTCATATCATCATTCATTATCATCATGTTCTAAATATGCTACACGACAATGAATTAAACATTAAAGTAATTTGCATCGAATTAAAATACATTCACACTAAAAGAAAGATTTCGAAATAATAAAAAAAACATCAAAATGCAGGTACATGGTCACGAGAATTTATTTAAATAAAGTTTTATTGTTATTTTAATTATTTAATTTTGAACAAGGAAGGCGTTTGGAACTTGCCGTCGACTTTTAAGTACTTATTTAAAAAAAAGTGTATAAATCGCCTGTTAAATACAAATTATGTTTAATTACAGTACAACGAACTTTTGAACTTGATATAAAAATCCATCAAGGGCGCTGCACTTGGTAACTTTTCGCTCCATTCTGTCAAACACGTTAAGAAATAACTTTAAAATGCGTTAATTTAAAAAATGTGACTCTGCTGTTGAAGAGTCGTCGGAGTCAGTGCCGCTTTTTATTTCTTCTTTACAGTCTATCTGAGTTTACGGCAGAACAAAGATTGACACAAAAAAGGCCCTATGCCACTTGCATCCATAGACTCAAACACAATATTGTGCGGTATGTGTTACCTCATTCAGTGTCTAACACGTTCTACGTATCCTGTATGAGGTTGCCTTTTGAGAACCTTTTTAGGCCGGCAACGCATCCGCTATTCCTCCGGTATTGCAGATGTTTATGGGCGGCGGTAATCACTAACCATCACGTGTGCCACCTGCTCGTTTGCCTCCCTCTTCTATATTATAACAGTGGTAGAGCCACGCATCAACTTTTGCTGTTGCACGAATGGGCCGGCTCGACCGGGGAAGTACCAGGACCTCACAGGTTTGGTGAGTGCAGGTAACCGGTGGCCCACACACCGTCCTCCCCCAATTATGGTGGAGGGGGGCACTCTAAGGGATTCAACGCATCTGTTAAGCCTCTGGTATTGCGGGTGTTCATGGGCGGCGGTAATCACTTACCATCACGTGAGCCAGCTGCTCGTTTGCCTCCCCTTTCCTATAAAAAAATATAAAAAAAGAACCTTTTCTCCCCAACTGTTACCAGTTCTATGAGCTCTGTGGCCAACCCATAGCACTACACTTATGCTCAATTCCTTCTTTATAGGTTGACATATGATTATGTCAACCTATAAACATATGATTATGTCAAATATAACCTATAAAGAAGGAATTACTACCATCAGGTGAGTACTATCAGGTGATTACTTGCTTAAGTAGATGTTTCATAGCTTAAAGAGTTTTATTTAAAACTAACTAAGAAATTACCTTCGTCTTTTTTTCCCGCGAAGTAAGAAAGATCTCTTATAAGAAGAAGAAATTTCTTCTTGTAAGAGGCGATTCAGGGAAAAGCTTTTAAAATAGTTAACAATAAATGTCAGAAATTGACAAAAATCAGATCAAAATTGAGTCAGTGTACTCATCTCACTAACGCACTGCATCGTCAAAGGAGAGGTCTGGAGCAGAAAAAATTAGTCGCTAATATGTTTACCATGCGTAGCGAATATACCATGTATAGACGACCTCCGTGGACGAGTGGAGTAAACACCGGTTTTAAGGTGTCGCCATCTGGAGGTCCCGGATTGGATGCGCACGCAGCTCTCCTTATCTTTCGCGATCGCAATGCGGTGTGCTCAGTCTTTTGTTTTACAAGATGCCATTTTCAAGACAGTTTCTTGAGACATCACGGGAAGAATGGAGTTGGTATATTCTTAAGCTTTTACCACACGACATACGTAATCGATAAGCCGGTAGGCGCTAAAAAATTGAACCAACTGCGTTGTGGCCTTCCACTTTTTTTATATAGGAAAGGGAGGAAAACGAGCAGGTGGCTCACGTGATGGCAAGTGATTACCGCCGTCCATAAACACCCGCAATACCAGAGGCATAGCAGATGCGTTGCCGGCCTTAGAGTACAAGAATCGGGGGAGGGGGGTATGTGGGCCTCCGGTTACCTGCACTCACCAGACGAAAGGCAGAAGTTTGTTACACTTCTACTTCACGCCGGTATTCTGTGAGGTCGTTTTACTTCCCCGGTCGAGCCAGCCCATTCATGCAACAAAAAAAGCTGATGCGTGGTTCTACCACTGCTGTTATTGCCTTTTACTTTAAAAAAATAATACAATGGTCGCAAGCTCTGTGAGCCCGGGTTTGATTCTCTCTCAGTTTATCTCAATTGTGTCGGATCTGGAAGTTTTTGGTACACTCGTTGTTTCCGATTCCATAACAAAAATACTTTGCATCTGATCTCTTGATTTGCACTTTGGGATCGGAGCAATGTATCCGATGTTGTCCCTATCATATCATTTATATATACAATGGCTTGTTCGGGGGGGAAACGTGACGTTCGCCGTAACTTAATATAACGTAATGTAAAACGCAACGTAAGTCATTTTGCTACGAGTCGAAATATAACACTATGCAGATTTTTATGACGCGGTCTCCTTCCACCATTCAAGGTCGATCGAATGTGTCGGCAACTTTATTTCCGAGTGTTAAATATTTCTAAAACGCTATAAACAAAGTCTGGTCGCTGCCAATCCCGTTTGTACGCCGGTCGGACTGAAATTGGTTAATAAAAATTAGTCGATAAAGACACCTCGACATCGTGCGTAGTCTGACTCTAAGCTACAAGATGGCGGATTTCGAGGCGGCAAATGTACAGGCATCAGAGCATAAGAAGAAGTTCTCCATAAATTTAATGTTGCGTACGATTTTTCATGGTGCGAACTTTGTGCTGTGCTGTTACGTGTCTCTTTGGGGTATTGTTATGTGTTTAACCCTCGATACGAGCAAGCATACCAGTCAAATAATAAAGGACCTGAAGTATCTCGCAGCTGCTTTCGGGACGAACTGGAATTATGTGAGTAGGAAAATTCAATTTCGTAATTTGAAATTCAATTTTCTTTTAATTCGACTTAATTTTTTTTTATATTTCTACTATGCCAGAATACATACAACTTTAAGTGTTTGCAATGTTTATAATATAAATTAAAAACAGATTATAGAATTTTGTGTGTTTTTATAGAACAAATGCAATTTGGATACACTGAACATTTGTTTTTTTTTGATTTATTTGCTAAAGGAGGCGATGAATGATTCCTACTTCTTTACCCAAATTAAAAAAAATACAAAATACCTGGAGGTGTGCACCGAATAATAATAAAAAAAAACAAGAATTCCGATAAAAGTTTTATTTCATTTGAAAACAATTTAAATTATTAAGTTACGCAGTAATATTAATGCTTCACAGAGTGCAAAGGAGTTCGATTTTCACAAAATTTATGATTTTTTTCTTTCTATTGGCAAACATAGAAAGAAAGAAAAACATTCACGGTCTATTCACAAATAGATAAAAAACAAAGGAAAATAAATGAAATTACACAGAACATAAAATAATATTACCCTACATTAACAAAAATGTAAAATTAATATAAACATCGCCGTTTTTTATAATGAAAATATTGTTTAATGCACTTCAAGCTATTATTATAGTGTAATATTACACTACGTACCATACGTTTGTACATTTTGATTGCGTACTTCATTAAAACTTTTTATACTTGAACCTGAAAAGTTCCTAAACAAGTGTAGTAAAATATATTTTTTTAAACGCATTTCCTAATACTGGAAAAATACAAAATAGAAAATGTCAAAAACACTTAATGATTTATTAATTTATTATGACATATTAAAACTCGACCACGGAGGTCGTCAAGTGGCGTACACACCGGTTTTCAAGGTGTCGACAGGTCTGAGGTCCTGGGTTCAATCTCAGGTGGTAACTTCGTTTTTTCTGATTCTAGAATCAGGACTGTCGATGTATGTATTTATTCATTTATTCAATTTGCCATTATGTTATTATTTTGGGATATTTTTTGTGTGAATCTATTTCTTTACATTAAACATATAAACATTTGATCTTAAAAAATTAGTTGCATAAAATTTTAAACCATATATTATCATAAATCAAATATTACTTAATTTTAATAATTTATTTTAAATAATAAAGTTAAGTATTTATAATAATAATTTATTAATAATATTAAACATTTAAATAATCTGGTACTTCGATAAGGACCGGGGCTGTATCAGAGGTAGCTGAATCGGGTGAGTGGCGTAAATATATTTGTTCAATTTGCCGTAGAAAAATCGGTCTATAGGGTCTCCGCGAGATGTAGTTTCTAAATAAATTGTATCATCGACTGGTCGTGGCCGCTGGTGACAAGAGGGCTGGTTCTTTTCTCGCTCAACGTTAGAGTCTAGCCATTCAACGTGGAAAGCCATTCAGCGTTTTTGGTACCATACCACGAGGAGTACAGGGACTACGATTATAGTAGTTTTTAGTTAACATAATTTTGTTTTTTTTTTAAGTCACGATAGCCGATTGGTTGGGTGGTCGGAATTACGAGTCGAGAGACCCGAATTCGATCCCCAGGTGGTAGGCTCGTACCAATGGGTTTTTCAAAACCTTATGTACGAATTGTATCGTTGGCTTGGACATAAAAACGGCGACGGGCTCACCACCTGTCACATTGTCCCGAAAATATATTCGGTGGAAGGTGGGTCAAAGGGACCAACCCCTGTGTTGGAAATTGCGTGAAGATATTTTAATTTTTTTTTAATAATTTTGTTTCTTTTTAACATTTGAAAGTTAAAAAAAATAAATAAATATAAATATCTTCACGCAATTCCCAATACAGGGGTAGACAGAGGTCAAGTCTAGACAATTAAGTCCCTTTGACCCACCTTCCACCGAAGATATTTTTCGGGACATCGTGACAGGTGGTGAGCCTGTCGCCGCCTTTATGTCCAAGCCAACGATAAAATTCGTACATAAGTTTTTGAAAAACTCATTGGTACTGCCTCCTGGGGATCGAACTCGGGTCTCTCGACTCGAAATTCCGACCACCCAACAACTCGGCTATTAAAGTTTATATTTAAAAAAAAATGGACAACAGTTATAAATTCAATCAAATTCATAATTTTCTTCATAAACTCACTCACGACTCTACTTCAGTAATAACCTAGCCTGCCTGTATCCAGGCTTGACGTAACCGGGATTTGAACCCTTATCCCGGATTCCAAACCGCACTGCTAATGAAATCGAATCAAATCTAATAATTTATTAATTGAAATAATTTGATTTACTTACATTATTCTTATATATTTACATTCTTCGTAGATAGTACTTTTTTGACTCTCTCTTTCAGCGAATAAAACTCTGTTTCCTGTTTCTTTTGCCGTGTGGTATCTATCGGCTTAAGAACATGCCACCATCTTTCTTCTTATGTGTATCGTAAAACGCTACTAAGGAAAAGCCTTAAAACGATAATGGCTACCCACAGATGGTGTGATAACCATTAAAACCATCGAAATATACCAGGCCAGATTAAGGCTGACCAGTGACGGACACCAGCGCTTAAAGTGCTGTCTTTCTGGTACTGCGGTCACCAGTCGACATGTCAAACCTGGCGATTATGACAAATACGGAAGAGGTCAATGTCAGTAGTGGATTTTACAGGCCGTATGTTATGTATGCTTTCATGGGATCGTGTAGACAGTTCTACAACAAAATAAGAAAATTAAATCATAGCAAACGATAGCTCGATCGATCCGCAGGCGTCAGATGGCGGGATAATCATTTCGAAATATCAGTCCAAAAACTCAGTAGACCGACGGCGGGCTGCAGCGTCTACTCTACTGCGTTCCCCAGGTGGTGGGCTCGTACCAATAGATTTTTGAAATAACCTTATGTGCGTTTTATATCGTTGGCGACAGGTTTACCATCTGTTACGATCTCTTAAAAATATCTTCGATGAAGTTGGATTAAATTGTCAAGACCTCCCTTTACCCTAGTGTTCGAAATGGCATGAAAAATATTACAATAACTGTAAAATCACAGTTTAATCATGGGTTCTAAGCCCTTCCATATTATTCCTCTCGCCTGAGAACGCATGTGCGATGTCTTAAAAATATTTTCGGTGAAGGTGGATTTAATTGTCTAGACCTCTCTCTTCCCTTTATGTGGGAAACGGGGTGAAGATATTACAATAACTGTAAAATCACAGTTTAATCATGGGTTCTAAGCCCTTACATATTATTACACTCGTCTGATTACGCATTTATTCGTTCATACATATCGTTTATAGCTATCCATAGCAACGTAGCATCTAGTGTACTCTTAGCTCTCTCGACTTTTTCTCGACTTGCTAGTGTGGAGCATACTGTTAAGTACTCCAACTAAGCTGCAACGTTTGTGTCAGAAGTGGTTCACGGTAATAGTCGAACCTGCGAATTAATGTTTCGGAGTTAGTACCCATAATCATTATGATATTGGGTCTGTTCGTTGCTTTAAAATGTAATAAAAAATTTATCTTCACGCAATTCCCAATACAGGGGTAGACAGAGGTCTAGTCTAGACAATTAAGTCCTACGATTCATTTTCTTCCACCGAAGATATTTTCGGGACAACGTGACAGGTGGTGAGCCCTTCGCCGTCTTTATGTTCAAGTCAACGATATAATTTGTACATAAACTTTTGAAAAACCCATTGGTACGAGCCTGCCTCTTGGGGATCGAACTCCAGTCTCTTGACCTGAAATTCCGACCATAAAACCACTCGGTTATCATAAAATATTTTGAAGAGAATTTGCGTAATATCAGGCCTTAGCGAGCGTCTACACCACGAAATGAGAAACTAAATATTATGGACATAATAGTTTTAGAGATCTCGTGAGCATCGCGTAGGTAAAAATTGTTCAAAATGATTTTCTACGCATACTTTTATTTTTTAATCGAAAAACATTCAGATAGCAGTAAGGTGTGTGCCGTGTGGTAACGGTGTAAGAATATTGCCACTCCCTTTCTTCCGTGGGTGTCGTAAGAGGCGACTAAGGGAAACAGCCTTGAATATCGTTATGGCAACCGTTTGACGGCGGGATAATCATCGTTAGATCAAAATAATCAAAGATGGGCAGCAGCCTCTGTGGTGCGAGTGGTCTGCTACTAAGATCGCCAATCCGACTGCCAAGCGTGGCGATTATGGAAAATTCTCCCTATGGTAGAGGCCTATGTCCTGCAGTGGACTTAAACGGGCCGTTATATATTTATGTATGTATGTATGTAGGTGTGCTAACTATAGAACCACACGGTGGTCATAAAATACACGTGACACGTGGAGTTACAGTGTTTATGGTGGCAGTCTTTATTCACCAGTTGACCTGAAGATCATTATGTATATAGTCATTACTGGTGTCTAATTGGTAATAAACACAACACCATTATTTTTATAGATTGTTGGAGTATTATCTTATAATCACGCTCTTCCCAATACTAGGGTAGCCAGAGGTCTAGACAATTTGGTCCTTTAGTCCCAGCTTTCACCTAAGACATTATTTTGGCACAAGGTGGTGGTGAGCCCTTTGCCGTCTTTATGTCTAAGACAACGATATATATGGTACATAAGTTTCTTTTGACAAAATCCTTTGGTGCGAGCCTTGGGATTCGAATTCGGGTCTCTAGACTCGAATTTCGATCCGCAAACACTATTATATTATTATTACAGTATTATCTTACTGGTTTGGGTCGAAAAGATTTAACAGTATATACCTCTGTTTGTCCAATACTCCAGGATTGGAAACAGCGTGAAGGTAATATTTCTATCGATATAAGAGATTCCTCGTGAACTGGACAGTTTTGCCTTAGAATAATGTTATATGTTAACTTAGCTTATAAGCTACCTCTGTGCTAAATTTCATTCAAATCAGTTCATCCAACTTTGTTTGATTCAGTAAGAAACATCTTAACATCTATACATCGAAAGATATGGACCCAAATGACGTGTGAACTCGGTTTGTGTTTACGTAGCTTTTGCTACATAGAGTTGTTTTTAAATATGTCATATCCTTCTGCTGATGACAGTATTTTGTCGTCTGCCGGAAAATATTCGCAGAATGAAAACCTTATATCCTTACTTTGACATTTTAATATTAAAGTTGGATAGAAAAATATAGGATAAGTAGGATGCTTTTATAAGTTTTAAAATTTTAATAAGTAAGCATTGATAAGTTTTCCAGTAACATGCCTGCTGGAAGAAATTTCAATTTGAAATAAGCTGTGCCTTTATTAGTTTATACTCATATTTGGTTTGTGAAATTTTTGTTTATCTGTTCATAATATTGTGTGTAAATGAATAGTAAAATAAATAAATAAATAGATGCTTTAAGTCATATACATATAAATAATAATTATCCTGATACCTTTAGATTAACAGTTAAAGGTGCTAAATTATTGAAAATTAGCGTCAGTTTGTATTTTAAAGCCTTCAGTTAAGAGGCGAAGTTTGGTCGTCACTGGTGGTATTGTGTATTTCTGCACAAGACATTTTTGAAGTTTCGTTACGTTACCAGTCCGGTAGTTACGTTGACCAGTCCGAGATTCAAACCCGGGCCCACAGAATTGCCGACACCTTGAATATCTTACCAATACAAAAAATCTTAACAATAAAAAGTGATTTCCTACATTCACCCGTCCGGGAATTGAAACCAGAAGGTCGTCAAAGGTCTGTATAAATCTCTTTTTATGGTTCAAGTTTTCGCTTTGATATCTTTGTGTCCTTTCAAAAAAAAACTATACAAACAAAATACTAAACAGGAAATTTGAAATATTTGAAACCAGATAACGTTAACAATAAAAAATAAATAAAAATATAAGGTTGTTCACGCACGCAAACATTCGATTCAAAAACCGGCTCATCATCGTTGTTTTTAATCCTTAATATTTAGGAATTACTTAGTAGTTTTTATACATTAAAATATATGTCGACCGCGACACTTGGTAGGTTCGATCGTTTCCTTAGTTAGCGACATCTTATTTTGCTGTAATCTGATGAGATGTGTAAAAAAATTATTCGAGTTATTATAAGAAAAGTCGTCCCACAGGGTTCTATTCTGGGGCCCCTCTTATTTATTTATGACATAATCCTGAATTGATTGTGCATTGTAACTTGGAATGAAGGAACTATAAAATGGTACAGTAAAATTATAAACAAATAATTTTATGAGTAAATCAGATTATAGATCAATTTTAACTTGTAAAAGTCACCTTATTGATTGTACCCTTTCATTTTTAATATTTTGTATTCCGCTATTTTTATTATTAATGTTTTACTATATTTTTTCTTGTATTTACATTTTTATGTTTTTATTCTTCTTTTTATTTTAAATTGAAATCATTTTATCTTACGGGCTAGTTTGTTTACTTTAACTATCACTTAGTTTATGTCCCAGTCAATACATATTTTCATGCCATTCCCAATGCAGGCGTAGGCTGAGGTCTAGACAATGAAATTGTTTCGACCCACCTTCCACCAAAGATATTTTTGTGACAACGTGACAGGTGGTGAGCCTGTCGCCGTCTTAATGTCCAAGCCAACGATATAAGTAGTACATTAGTTTTTGAAAAACCCATTGGTACTAGTCTGTCATCTGGGGATCGTACTCAGTTCTCTTGACTAGAATTCAGACGGCCATGCCACTTGGCTATCGTGACTTATCGCCTAAAATAAGCGAATTATAAGAAGTCGACCAGTAAATGTTTTTATTAATTTTAAAGAAAAATTTACTTTCTCATCATATTTACAGTTAACTCGCTTACAAATTGTTCAAGGAACAACAATATAAAAATATAAACAACATTCAAATTTAATTCATGACAATCAATGTATACGAACAATTTAATATTATCGATTCTGATTCAATGAATACGAATACTAAATAACTAAATACGAATACTAGTAACTGTATAATGTTGATGACTTATTATAATGAGGATGTCATTTTGAAGTTGAATGGCCATTGTGAACTGGTTAGGAAATATTATTGCTTGTATATATTTACAACATTTATTAACTAAAAACCACAATAATCATAGAGTCCTACTCCTTGTGGCATCATACTAAGAACACTGGCTGCGTTTCCACGTGGAATGGATAGACCTAACTGTTGAGCGAGAAAAGAGCGGCAAGGATCAGTCGCGGATACAATTGCTTTAGAAACTGCATCTATGACAAATGGAATAAATATCTAGTCTCTTTTCAAAGGCTCATATTTGTGCCACTTACCAGATTCAGCTGATTCTGATGCCGCCCTAGCCCTAATCAAAGTACCCTTGATGTGAGAGGTCGCTAAGGTATCGATTCAAGTAGCTCGCAGTAGTAAGTGTACGATGGAAGATGGAGGCGCACGCTTATCTTTCTCTTCCCAATCTTTATCAAGCTATTTGCCATAATCGCCACATTCCCCGCCGTTCTCTCCAAATGTAATCTATTTCGAGATAATTCGAGATGATCATTTAATTCCAGCAAAACATCAGTTCCCAGGTTCGATTCTCATCCGTGTCGATGTATGTAATCAAGTTTTTGTATGTTGTTTCCAGTCTCAGTGTTTGTGATACCTACGTTACAAAGTATATGAAGTATCTGATGTTGTCCAGACCATTGCTGTACGGAGAGACAAAAATATATTTTTGTTTATTATTAATACTTACATATTTAAAATAAAACCGACTAGTTCTGGTTTTGTTTGTTTTGTTCGCGTCGATACCAGAAGAGCTACTAAGCCGATTTCCGTGAAACCTTTTCAAAATGGCACCGAGCATATTAAGCCATTGGACTTTAGATATAATGAGATTGTTGTTTTGATTTATAAATATTAAATAAATAAGCAATCAAGATTTTCAATATAACCAATGTCATAAGCAGTTTACAGTTCACAATTGAAAATTTCCTAATAGATAATAAATAAATTTATACACAGGTACAACACCACATACAAGTAAAAAAAAAACAAATAGATCCCAAAGTAAGCCGCTTAAGCACTTGTGTTATGGAATCGGAAACGATGTCTAGATGACGGAAATATTTTCTAGGATCTGGGCGTTTGTGGTACATTCATTGTCTCTGATTTCATAACACAAGTCTTTAGTTACTTTGAACCAGAGCAATTTATGTTATGTTGTCCCTGTCCGTTATTCATTTGTTCTTTCTCTGGTGCTATCTTTTCAAACAAAGAATACGGGCAAGCGACGTTTGGTGTTAATATGTATAACGCCATGATGTAAGTGGGTATGTATGTGTGTTCTATACATACATACCTACATCTCGGCCTATAAAAGTGCTCATAGGCTTTTCACGGAACATTGTAATACATAACAAATGACAGTTGTTTTTCGTATATAAACTAACATTCTCAGAAATGACACCGGATAAACTTGAATATAAAACACTATCTGAAAATATATCTTCCATTCCCAATAAAAAGTCACGATAGTGACTTTTTATTGAGAAGTGGTTGGGAATTCGATCCCCAGGTAGCAGGCTCGTACTGGGTTTTTTAAAAACTAATGTACGAATCATATCGTTGGCTTGGAAATAAAGACGGCGACGGGCTCACCACCTGTCACGTTGTCAAGAAAATATCTTCGGTGGAAGGTGGGACAAAGGAATTTAATTGTCCAGACTAGACCTCTGTCTACCCCTGTATTGGGAATTGCGTGAAGATATTTATTTTATTTATTTTAGGGGAAGATAGAGATCTCGATAATGAAATCTTTTCGTCGAAAGAAATTTTTTTGTGACAACGTGACAGGTGGTGAACCCGTCGTCGCCTTTATGTACAACCCAACCAGATAAATCGAACATTAGTTTTAAAAAAAAACCATTGGTACGAGCGTCCCACCTGGGGATGGAACCCTGGTCTAATGACTCGAATTCCGATCACCCACCCACTCGGCTATCGTGACTTTACACTTAAAACACTATCTTAATACAAAATTTTATCGAAACCGTTGAAGTGATTTTATATATAGGTATGTAGTTAAAAGATTACCTCGTTAAAAGTAATGAGATTTATGCAAAATTACGTAAGGTGTGTTGGAGTGTTGTAATGAATGATTTTTATGATTTTATGATGTATCTTTATACGGATACATAATCTTCGCTATATGATATATCATAGTTATTGCGTAACTATAAATACCTGACTATTTGGGGTCATTTTCAAAAAAAATGTATCTATTAAACCACCATGAAACATTCATGGTGGTTTAATAGCCAGTCTTCCTGTCTATATTTTGTGAGTTTGTGTTGGAAATATTTAAAAAAATTTTTTGTTAGTCAGCTCCGATGCATAACTGGAGCTGGACTTTATTCCTTTCGAAAGATTAGAAAATATAAGGATTAAAAAAAAATATCTTCACGCACTTCCCAATACAGGGGTAGACAGAGGTCTTAGTCTAGACAGTTACGTCCCTTCGACCCACCTTCCACCGAAGATATTTTCGGGACAACGTGACAGATGGTGAGCCCGTCGCCGCGTTTATGTCCAAGCCAACGATGTAATTCGTACATAAGTTTTATTGAAAAACTCATTGGTACTGCCACCTGGGGATCGAACTCGGGTCTCTCGACTCGAAATTCCGACCACCCTACAACTCGGCTATCGTGACTTATATTTTTAGGATTTATTATATTACTAGGATTGATATATAACATACATATAATCATAACGGCCTGTTAAAGTCCACTGCAGGACATAGGCCTCTCCCATAGGGAGGAGCGTGGCGACACGCTTGGAAAGCGGATCGGCGATCGCAGTACCAGACCACTCGCAGTATACACAAGATGGTAATGCCGATATCTGTAAGTTTAGATAGTCGGCAGTAAGGTTTTTCATTAGTTAGTTTTTAAATGATAAAAATAAATGTCGAAATCGTTATTACTCGCTTTTTTATACATCAATACTGGGTTTAGACTCAGGTCTATAAAATTTAGTCCTTTAAGTCCTCCTTTTACCGAAGCCTATTTTGTCCAAATTGTTAATCTTTCAAAAACCAAAGTACACAATCTAAAAATTTTATTTATAGCAATATGTATAAAAATCTTTCAATCAACGTTCGAATTGATAAAATTAAATTTTGTAAGCAAACAGATAATATCACACAAAAAAAAGTATTGCAGCCGCGGTTTATATCTAGTTCATAATATTTATTCAAGCCGGTTTCAATCGCCTAGCCATGTTATTAAGGAACCAACTTAAATGTCGTGTTAATATTATTGACGATTGCAATATGTTTAAGACTTCCAAAAAGTTTATAACAAACAATTGTAAGGCAGTTATATTCAAAGTGAGAAACATGATTTTCATATATTATCTGCTTTTGTTTAGAAATAAATACACACATAATATATCTGCGTTTTTTAAAATTTTAATCGCTTAAAGACACTTTGGTCAAGTTATTGGGTGATCGGAATACGAGCCCTAAGACTCGAGTTCGACCAATACGTTTTTTTCAAAAACTTATGTACGATTCATATTTTTACCTTGGATATAAAGACGGCCACTGGCTCACCACCTTCCACGTTGTCCAGAAAAATTTATGCGGTCAAAGGACTAATTATCTAGACCTTTATCTACCCCAGTATTGGGAATGGTGTGAAGATATTTTTAACGCCTTAATAATTATCCGTCTTGGGTTTGCGGTTGATAACTCAGTCAGTCACGACTAGAAATTACATATACGCACATTATGTGGAGTGCATATGAATATTCCACTCCTTTTTTATCCCGTAGGTGTTGTAAGATATGGCACGTGGAGAGCCTTGAAAATACTATTGGCTACTGACATCAACAACATCTCGAAAAATACCAGACCAAAATTGCGCCGACTGGTGTCGAGCAGCAGAAAATTCTGTGGGGTCACCTAAGCGTCTGGTACTGCGATCACTAATTGTGGTGCCTTTGCCAAGTGTGGTGATTATGATAAACACAGCCGTAAGGGAGGGGTCATATGTCCAGCGGTGGACTCTTACAGGCTGTTATAATGTTGATGTAGATATTCTTAGTCCATGCCAACGCTAGAGATCCGCCATCAGTCACATTCTGCCATCGGGTTACGGCGAAGTGCCGGTAACGCTTTACAGGGCGTTGTAATGATGATGATGACGAAACAATTTTTTTATTTTATATCTATTTCAGTTTGTAAAAGTATGATTCATATTCAGCCTATGGGTATGAAGTTTGAAGTTTAATTGGGAATTTCAAGGCCGGCTCGGGTCCTAATTTTTTTCACGGGACTTAAATATATATCGAGGCTAGCCTATAATCAGTAGGACTACTAAGAATTAAAAATCAAAGAGAGATTTTTTTCATACAGTAATCCTGCCATCTATTGATAGTCGATTGTACTATATGCCCGTAGCCGACTTACGGTAACTGTGGGAACATAATTATTGTTCCGTGAATATTCGGGTATATAAAAAACATAATTATTACTCCAAGTCTTTAATAATACATTAAATTATTTTTTATCACAGTCTGTATATGTTTTAATAAATTGAGAAAATGTGTGAGTTATAGTTATTTAAGAAAACCGCCATCTAGTGACATATTTATTTAACTACTTAGTCAACCTACGTCATCTTTACGCTTAATGTCGTTTAAAACCACCCAGAAACTTCAACGAATATTCAGTTATAGCGACATCTCTGTTAATAAGAACGAACTATGACAAACCTTTACAAAGTTATTATTTCATAATTTTTATAAGCCATTAGTGTCGTCCATAAATTAATAATTATGCAAAACTTGTGAGTGGATACTTCCTCGTTGACACGCAAATCATTTTTTATATGAAGTATTATATATTGAAACCTACGTTAACATTCATTAATACATAAGCAAATAATTACTTGTCTAGTCTGACTAATTAATCAGAGCAGAGCCTAACGCATTGGGGCTACAAACATGACACATTAGTAATTGAAGGATTTAATATTGTATTGTTTAAAAAAGTCATGATAGCTGTGTGGTCGCGTGGTAGGAATAAGAGTCAAGACTCGAGTTCAATCCCCAGATGGCAGGCTCGTACCAATGGTTTTTTCAAAAACTTATGTACGAATTATAACGTTGGCTTGGATATTAAGACGGTGAAAGGACTTAGTTGTTTAGTAATATTGGGAATGTTGTAAAGAAATTTTTTATATATTGTAAGCAACTACCATTGAAAGGCGTTCGGAAAATTCAACCTTAAGTGGGCAAAGTTATTATGGGCTGAGTTATAATATGAAATCCATCTTAAATTAATATCTTCACGCCATTCCCAATATAGTGGTAGGCAGAGGCCTTGACGATACTTCTTTTCGACCCACCCTCCACCGAAGATATTTTAAGGACAACGCGACAGGTGTGAGCCCGCCGCCGTCTTCATGCCCAAGCCAACGTTATAAATCGTACATATTTTTTTTAAAACGCATTGTACCTGCAAGCCACCTGGTGATAGATCTAGGGTCTCTTGACTCCCTACCACTCGGCTATCGTGACTTTTTCCTTATTAATTATACTTTGTTATTAATTCCACATGAGTAATTAAATTGTCCTAACGCAATTCTAGAACAAAGCAAACACTAATGTTATCAAGAGATAATTAGTTACCGTAACGCAATCGCGAGTCAATTCAATCAATAATTAATACCCTGTAACCTAGTGGTAGTGGCGGTTGGTTTAATTATATTGTAAGCGAATGACCCGGATTCGTATTCCGGTTTTAGCACTGAATTAATTCAAATTATTTACTTAAGAAGTCGCGATAGCCGAGTGGTTGGGTGGTCGGAATATCGAGTCGCGAGACCCTAGTTCGATTCCCAGGTGGCAAGCCCCTACCAATGGGTTTAAAAAAAAAAAGGAATTATATCGTTGGCTTGGTCCCGAAAATATCTTCCGTGAATAGTGGGTCGGAGGGACTTAATTGTCTAGACTAGACCTTTTTCTACCCCTGTATTGGGAAGCTTGAAGATATTATATATTTTTTTTTTATTTTTTTATACCCATGTATTAACCCCTGTATAAGTTTTGGGACAAAGTGACAGTTGTTGAGCCCGTCGCCGTCTTTATGTCCTAGACAACGATATAAACCGAACATTAGCTTTTGAAATATACCATTGGTAGAAGCCTGCCACCTTGGGATCGAACTCGGGTTCATAAGTCGAATTCCGATCACCCAACCACTTAGCGAACGTGACTTCATCCTTTTCCTTATTACGAACGATTACGTAACTTGCATTAAGGCTGCGTCTGTTATTTGTATTCAAGGAGAGTATTTAATAAATATTTTAAACATTTTTATTTCGTTTAACATGTTTGTTTGATATTGCAGCAATGTCGTCTGTAGGTTTGAAAGAAGGAAGGAAAGAAAATGTGTTTGTTGGTACCAATATTCACGACAAACATTTGTGTGACACCAATTAATAAATGGGGAGAGTTGATCTTTGTGGATACAGCTGTTTTTCTCGGAATAACACTTGATGCGAGGCTTCAATGGGGCCCCATATATCCCAACTTGCGAATAGGTTAAGCTCTGCAGCATATGCTGTAAAAAATAAGGCTCTTATCTGATGTACAAACGGCAAGACTTGTTTATTTTAGTTACTTCCATAGCATAATGTCATATGGTATTCTGCTATGAGGTCATGCAGCTGACATAGGAACAGTATTTGTTTTACAAAAGAGGGCCATACGAGCTGTATATTGTCTAAATTCCCGAGTTCTCTTAGAGAGAAATTTAAACAAATTAATATTTTAACACTGGCCTCTCAATATATGTATGAAAATTTAATGTATGTGCATAAAAACATTACAATACTTTTAGCAAGACTTCTGATGTGCATAATGTAAATACTAGGAACAAACAAAAGCTTGTAACACCGGTTACTAGACTCCATAGAGTATGTAACTCGTACATACGGCGGTGTATACGCTTCTGCAAGAAAATCCCGGTAAATGTGCAAAGTCTGTCTATTAACAGATTCAAGAAATTTATTAAAGAAAAACTTTATCAGAAAAGTTATTATAATATAAATGAATATATTAATGACCCCTGGGTAAGAGGTGATCGATCAAGCTATTTCTATGTAATATCACATCACATTTGTATAATTCATCATATTGTAAAAATTATTGACATTTATAGATTCTTATGTCGATAAATAAATGATTTCGTTTGATAGCCGATTGGTTGAGTGATCGGGGTTCGAATCAAGATACCCGTGTTTGATCTCCAGGTGACAGTCTCGTACCAATGACCAATGATTTTTTCAAAACTTATGTACGATTTATATAGTTAACTTTGTAATAAAGACGACGATAGGTTCACCTGTCACGTTATCCCAAAAATGTCTAGACCTCTGTCTACTTCAGTATTGGGAATAGCGTGAAGATATTTTTCATTCGTTATTTAAAATATTCATTAAGGTAAAAAAAAAATCATAGTATCCTATAAACCGTGGGATGCTGTATATGATATTTTATGACTCTATTTTCCCAATCATTAGTCGTACAATAAAATATTTACAACATTCGATATCTTAAACCCCACGCTTTTTACGATACTATATTATTTCCTTAATCACATTTTTTTTAATTAAAAGTCACTATAGCCGACTGGAATGGTTGTCGGAATTTCGAGTCGAGAGACCCGAGTTCGATCCCCAGGTGACAGGCTCGTACCAATGGGTTATTTCAAAACCTATGTACGATTCATATCTTAGACATAAAGACGGCGACGGGCTCACCACCTGCCACGTTGTCCGGAAATATCTTCGGAGGAAGGTGGGTCGAAGGGACTTAATTTTCTAGACTAGACCTCTGTCTACCCCTGTATTGAGAATTGCGTGAAGATATTTATATTTATTTATTTATTTTACACTTTTTTTTAACTACTATTCTTTTCTCCAATGTTACATACATATACAAGATTATTAACAGTGGTAAAGCCATGCATCAGCATTGTTGTTGCATGCATGAGCCGGCTCGACCGGGGAAGTACCTCGTCCTCACAGAATACCGGCGTGAAGTAGAAGTATAACAAACTTCTGCGTTTCGTCTGGCGAGTGCAGGTAACCGGAGGCCCACACCTTTCTCAAAGGCCGGCTCATCTGCTATTCCTCCGGTATTGCAGATGTTCATGGGCGGCGGTAATTTCTTACTATTACCAGCTCGTTTGCCTCCCTCTTCTATAAAAAAAAAGTAAATAAATATTTTTTACATTTTACTTCGGTTAATAACAATATCGTGTTTTTTATAATTCTGTTTAATTTTTCGCGCATTTCCTTGCCTTTCGACCCATATAAATTACTGGAGCGTATTTTGGGATAATGTGACTGGTATTCAGCCTATGGCCGTTTGTAAGCACAAGCCAGCGATATAAATCGTACATAAGATTTTAATAGACTCCATGGTAAAAGCCTAACTCTTGGGTCGACCTCCGATCTTTGGACTCGACTTTCAATCACCAAACAACACAGTTACCATTTATTTTACAAACTATTGTTTATTTAGAACACCACAGTTATAGCTTGGGCATAAAGACGGCGATAGGCTCACCACCTGTCTCGAGCTCCTGAAAATAGTCTTCAGTGAAAAGTGGTGGATCTCTGTCTATCCTTGTATTGGGAACAGCGTGAAGATATCTGTTTATTATTTAGTTTTAAATATTTCTGCATGTTAAATCTTTTACGTACATCAAAATACACGAATACCGGTTCGTTTAACAAGACCTCTAAGGCGCACCGACAAGGACTACGCGGCCATTTTAAATGCTATGTTACCGAGGTGTTTATACAAAGTAATCAACACAGTATCACATGTTAATCTGAGTTTAAATTTAAAAGTTAATTTTGTAAGTCGAGTGGCTGGGTGATCGGGATTCAGAGTCAAGAGACCTGAGTTCGATCCCCAGGTGGCAGGCAATGGTTTTTTCGTGCATAAATTTTAGTAGTTCGTTGAATGGAATTCGAATCAGAAGAGAACACGGGTTCTATCTCTAAATATATATTTATATATATATATATTTATATATATATATATATATATATATATATATATATATATATATATATATATATATATATATATATATATATATATATATATATATATATATATATATATATATATATATATATATATATATATATATATATATATATATATATATATATATATATATATATATATATATATATACATATATATATATATATATATATATATATATATATATATATATATATATATATATATATATATATATATATATATATATATATATATATATATATATATATATATATATATATATATATATATATATATATATATATATATATATATATATATATATATATATATATAATATAATATCTTCACGCAATTCCCAATACAGGGGTAGACAGAGGTCAAGTCTAGACAATGAAGTCTCTTTGACCCACCTTCCACCCAAGATATTTTCGGGACAACGTGACAGGTGGTGAGCCTGTCGCCGCCTTTATGTCCAAGCCAACGAAGAAATTCGTACATAAGTTTTGAAAACTCATTGGTACTGCCACCTGGGGATCGAACTCAGGTCTCTCGACTCGAAATTCCGACCACCCAACGACTCGGCTATCGTGACTTCTTGAATGTACTTACTTATACGTATACTTCTTGAATGTACTTACTTATACGTATACTTCTTGAATGAGTATTTTTGAATATTATATAAGATTTGTATCATTATCTTGTGCACTCAGACCGCGACTGACCACCTGTGATGTTTTACTAAATCTGTATCTTAAGGACTAAATTTTTACCTTTGATTACCGCAGTATTAAGAAATACGTGAAGATGCAATGGAAACGATCATCAGTCGAAGTATAACATATATATATATATATATATATATATATATATATATATATATATATATATATATATATATATATATATATATACATATATATATATATACATATATATATATATATATATATATATATATATATATATATATATAAAATTTTAGTGTCGCGGTGTTTGTTGCCAAACTCCTCCGAAATGGTTCGACCGACATTCATAAAAATTTTGTGTGCACATAGAGTAGGTCTGAGAATCTGTCAGCATCTATTTTTCATACCCCTAAAATGGGAAGGGATAATTAATTTTCTATGTTTTTATTTTTTAGAAAACACTTTTAGTTTTCTTTTTCTTATGATACAAAAAAAATATCTTCACGCAATTCCCAATACAGGGGTAGACAGAGGTCAAGTCTAGACAATTAAGTCCCTTCGACCCACCTTCCACCGAAGATATTTTCGGGACAACGTGATAGGTGGTGAGCCCGTCGCCGCCTTTATGTCCAAGCGGGATCGAACTCGGGTCTCTCGACTCGAAATTCCGACCACCCAACGACTCGGCTATCGTGACTTCTTGAATGTACTTACTTATACGTATACTTCTTGAATGAGTATTTTTGAATATTATATAAGATTTGTATCATTATCTTGTGCACTCAGACCGCGACTGACCACCTGTGATGTTTTACTAAATCTGTATCTTAAGGACTAAATTTTTACCTTTGATTACCGCAGTATTAAGAAATACGTGAAGATGCAATGGAAACGATCATCAGTCGAAGTATAACATATATATATATATATATATATATATATATATATATATATATATATATATATATATATATATATATATATATATATATATATATATATATATATATATATGTATATATATATATATATATATATATATATATATATATATATATATATATATATATATATATATATATATATATATATATATATAAAATTTTAGTGTCGCGGTGTTTGTTGCCAAACTCCTCCGAAATGGTTCGACCGATATCTATAAAAATTTTGTGTGCACATAGAGTAGGTCTGAGAATCTGTCAGCATCTATTTTTCATACCCCTAAAATGGGAAGGATAATTAATTTTCTATGTTTTTATTTTTTGAAAAACTTTTAGTTTTCTTTTTCTTATGATACAAAAAAAATATCTTCACGCAATTCCCAATACAGGGGTAGACAGAGGTCAAGTCTAGACAATTAAGTCCCTTCGACCCACCTTCCACCGAAGATATTTTCGGGACAACGTGACAGGTGGTGAGCCCGTCGCCGCCTTTCTGTCCAAGCGGGATCGAACTCGGGTCTCTCGACTCGAAATTCCGACCACCCAACAACTCGGCTATCGTGACTTATACAGCATTTAAAAATACATACAACCTTAAATTTTTGCACCCTTCTATCAACAACCCCTAATTTTTAAAGCCAAATTAATCATTTATATGACAACACATCGTTTGTGGGGTCAGCTAGTAACATATATAAATCAAACAGTATCCTAATACAGTGACGATCACATTAAAATAATTATTAAAGTCTAAATTTCAATGTGGAGGCCGAGAATGCCACTATTTCATGGATTCCCAAAACGGACAGTGTATTATCCATACAACAAGTTCACCTCGTTGTAGTAACACGTATTTTAAACCACTTAACGTGTTCGTGTGTTATTTTGTACTAGCGAGTTTCCTTTTATGTATAGTTTAGTGAATCCACAATCGGATATGGAGGTGGAAAATCAAGGCACGGTGAATGAATATTCGGGAGCCAAGAAATCGTTTTCATTTATCGCATTACTCCGGACAATTTTTCATGGGATCAATTGTGTTTTGTTTTCCGTTGTCGGTGTATGGGGTATCGTTATGTGTTACACTTTAGAGGTGACGGATAAAAGTGATCCATTGTTGAAGGATTTGAAATATTTGGCGCCATTCTTTCTTACTAATTGGAATTTTGTAAGTATTATTGTTATCTATATGTAATTTTAACTAGCTATATTTGAACTGAAATTAATTATTTTAAAAAAACTTAACTAAAAAAATAATTATTAAAGCATTAATTTGGTGACCTCCGTGGACGAGTGACGAGTATATATCGGTTTTCATGGTGTATACAGCTCCGAGGTACCGGGTATGATTCCCGTTCGGATCAATATAGAAAATACTTTTCTATATTTACTCGGGTCTGTGTGCTTGTGGTATTCTTTGTTTCTCATTCTACAATACAAGTTCGTAATCTTACTTTAGGATTAGAGCAATGTATGTGATGTTGCCCCTATACATCTATGCATGTAATTTCTCTGCTTCTTTTCGTGACTCTTCTCTACTGAAAGTAGGCCGTCAGTTCCTTGAAGCTTTGTCTACAGCTGGCCAGGCGAAACAGTTGTTCGACAGAGATGACGCCCGTCCACTCCCTGATGTTTATAAGCCAAATCTTTTTCCATCGTCCAAGGCACCTTTTCCCTTATGTGTTTATTGGATAAACTAAATTTACATCACTTAGCGACCGCAATATAAGACACCTTGCCCCTACTGCTGCCCATCACCGCTCTGATTATTTTAGAACTACCATTTTTTTGTAATGGTTATCTGTCTGTAGATTATTGAATTTTAAGGCTTTTACTATACTCGCCTCTTTACCCAAGGGAAGACAGGGGATGAGGGGACCACACGGCAACACTCGAATTAAAAAATACTGGTTGATAGTTCATTAATGTGTGTGATTAAATTAAGAGACCCATATTTAGTCTACAAAAGGAAGGCTCGTATGAATGAGATTTTTCGTAGCTTATGTACGAAAATAAATGAATATGTTGGCTTAGATTCTGAATTGGCACCTGGTTCATCACCTGTCTGTCTGTAAAGCACCAGCAGAATTTGGATCTAACGTCTTCACGACATTACTGGCTACCGCAGTATTGGGAATGGCGGCATAATCATTGGTTACCTTGTTATTTTGTTTTCAATAAAATTTTCTGCTATTTATATTAAACGAATGAAAGGTATTTGCTTAAATATCTCCAAGGTTCTTTTTTAATGTGTATCTCGTTTAATGCAATAACCTCTATCTGCATAGATGAATAGCAACAGGTTTGGTCAGCAGTGCGAGATTTGATGTGTGTGAATTATAATTATATACTTTAAAAAATATCTTCACGCCATTCCCAATACAGGGGTAGACCGAAGTCTAGACAATTAGGTTCTTTCGACCCCGATAAAGTGACAGGTGATGAGCCCGTCGCTGTCTTTGTGTCATTATGTTAACGTTATGTTAACGATATAAATACATATTTACTTACTTATCTTCACGCACAGTCCCTGACGGAGTAGCCAGAGAGAACAGATCGCCAAGTGTCACGATCCTTACTTCTTTCAGATTCATCATTTTCTTCATACATGCACGTCGAGGTATCCGAGTACTCTTGACCCTCCCCTCTTCGAGCAATTTGCTCACACGGTCTTCAAAAGTTAGTCTCGGCCTACCTCGACCCCTTTTAATATTAACTTTCGCGCTATATATTTTCTCCGCCATTCGGTCTTCGCTCATTCGCTCAACGTGCCCAAACCATCGCAGCACGCCCTTATCCATTTTAGAGATAAGGTCATCTTTCAAACGATATAAATCGTTCATAAGTTTTGAAACACATAAGGGTATAACGCCTTGGTTTTGAAACACGCCTTGGGGATCGAACTAGGGTCTCTTAACTCTAATTCCGATCGCCCAATCCTCGGCTATCGTAAAAATATAAAATAAATATAAATATCTTCACGCAATTCCCAATACAGGGGTAGACAGAGGTCTAGTCTAGACAATTAAGTCCCTTTGACCCACCTTCCACCGAAGATATTTTCGGGACAACGTGACAGGTGGTGAGCCCGTCGCCGCCTTTATATACAAGCCAACGATATAATTCGTACATAAGTTATTTGAAAAACTCATTGGTACGAGCCTGCCACTTGGGGATCGAACTCGGGTCTCTCGACTCGAAATTCCGACCACCGAGCGACTCGGCTATCGTGGCTTATAAAAACTAGGCCACCACCTATAAACATTGTCTGCTGTGTGGTTCTCCCGTTACGGAAGAGGCCTATATCCTGTACTGTCTATTGTTATGTTAATATTGCTGAAATGATAAATAGTATCGTAAATTTAAGTATAAATAGTATAATTTCGAGTTAAGAGACCCGTGTTCGAGTCAAAAGATGGCGACGGGCTCACTATCTGTTACGTTTTCCCGAAAATATCTTCGATGGAAGGTGGGTCAAAGGGACTTAATTGTCTAGACTAGACCTCTGTCTACCCCTGTATTGGGGATTGCGTAAAAATATTTATTTATTTATTTTATTTTATTAATAGTATCAAATCAAATCATACATCGACATAAGTAATATAAATTTACATTCATCATTTCATTACGGTAATTTTTTTATCTACTTGCCATCTATGACCATTTCATATTGAGGAACCTCTAACGGAGAAGAAACAGGAAACGAAAGAAACTCAACTATAATATTTTTTGACATTTTTATATAAAAAAAGGATTACAATATTTGTCATAGCATAATAAGAAACAGCATGGGAGCGATCCACTTATTTTCGGGGGTTATTATCATTATTTTTTACCAACCACCCAACCACTCGGCTATCGTGACTTTAATTTTTTTTAATCTTTAATTTAATAAAACAATTTTAACAGTGGTAGAGCCACGCATCAGCTTTTGTTGTTGCATGAATGGGCTCGACCGGGGAAGTACCACGACCTCACAGAATACCGGCGTGAAGTAGAAGTCTAACAAACTGTTGCGTTTCGTCTGGTGAGTGCAGGTAGCTGGTGCCCTCCCCGCTAAATTTGGGGGGGTGGCACTCTAGGGAGGCAATGCTATGCCTCTGGTATTGCGGGTGGTCATGGGCGGCGGTAATCACTTACCATCACGTGAGCCACCTGCTCGTTTACCTCCCTTTTCTATAAAAAAAATCTACAAATATTATGTTGGGGGTCATTGTAGAAGCGTGCTCGTCGCGACCCCTGCCAGCCCTTTTCAGGGCTGCAATTCTACACAGCTGCGCACCCATGCCAACGAGGGTTAGGGCGTCCCCCCAAGGCGACGCACACCAGTTCGTCCCCGTTGGTGTGAAATGCAGCGCGCAAAGCGGCGATGGGGACCGCCACCCGTCACGCACAGCCCGACACGGCGGAAGGTGGAGGACGGAGTGCAGAGTTGGCACGTGGAATGTTAGAGGAGGCATGAGAGATAAGACGAATGAGTTGATTGAAATAATGAAAGAAAGAGAATTAGATGTCGTGTGTTTGTCGGAGACCAAGCGGAAGGGCAGCGGTACTGAAGAGCTTCCTGGCGGGGCGTTAGCTCTATGGTTCGGAGTCCCGGAGAGCGAGAGCGCCTGCCAGGGAGTGGGGTGCTGCTGTCGTCTCGGTTGGTCGATGTTATGACTGAATATAAGGTTGTGAACTCGAGACTTCTCTGGGTTCGCTTTAAATTAGGACTGACGAAGTTATTCCTTTTGGCTGTTTATGCGCCGGTGGCTTCGTCGTCCAGAGCTGAGCTGGAGGAGTTTTGGGAGAATGTAAGAGAAGTTCTAGACTTGGTTAGAGGAAACGAAAGAATTGTTGTATGTGGTGATTTGAATGGATGGGTTGGTACCGCTCGGCCAGGGTACGAGTCGGTGCTTGGAATGTTGGCGATAAAAGGGTTAACGATGCTGCAAGCTTATACTGGCTGTATGCAAGGAAAGGGTCTTCTTGTGACAAACACTATGTTTAGTCACAAGAAAATCCATATGTATACTAGAACAAGAGAGAATGAGAGAAGTATGATCGATTTATTCCTGGTGGATGACCGACTGCGAAAACAGGTGATGGATACGCGAGTGTTCCGAGGTGCTGACCTGGGAACGGATCACTACCTAGTGATTACTAGATTTAGGGTCTGTTCGCGGGTTGGCGCCACCGGACGGCGATACCAGAACCACAGTCGGTCGGCAGCATCCGAAGCTGGAAGCTTCAGGAAGCGGACACTAGGAATAAATATCAAGCAAGGGTAGCCGAAAAGCTGGACAGCATTGGTGTTAGGAAAGAATGTGTGGAAGAAATATGGCAGAGCCTTAGAGATGGAATGGTTAGTGCAGCGGAAGACGTGTGTGGAAATGTGAAAAGAGGCAGTAGTAAAAGGGTGATGCATGGTGGAATGACGAAGTGAAAGAAGCTGTAAATAAGAAGAAGAAAGCATGGTTAGACTACTTGGCCTCTAGTAATGATAAGGATATGAGAGAGAAGAGGAAAGAAAGATATAAGCTTCAGAAAGTTCACACGAAAGCATTGATTGAGGAAGTGCGTGAAAGGAGTAGAATGGAAGCGGACGAAAGGTTGTCGCACAACTTCAAGGAGAACTCCAAACTCTTCTGGAAAGAGGTTGGAAGGACCCGGAGTGGTGCGACAGCCTTAAGAATGAATAAAGTGCTTTCGGGAACCAATGACGTCCTCTCAGAAAAATCGGACGTCATGCAGCGATGGAGCGAATTTTATAGAGAGATGTATGCGTGTGATGATCTTAGTGAGGATCCGGGGTGACGCCGTGACTGGTACGCCAGACTCGGACCTCGATGACACTGAGGTCATCAGTATGAAAGAAATTGAATGTGCGATTCGAAGTTTGAAATGTGGTAAGGCGTAAATGTGGTGCGGGACTAGACAGAGATATTGCTGAAATGGTCAAGTATGGTGGGCCTCGCGTCTGGGACAGCTTTCATCTGCTGTGCAATTTGTGCTGGCGAACGGGGGCTGTTCCGGATGATTGGCGATCCGCGGTCATTGTGCCTTTATATAAAGGTAAAGGTTCAAATTATGACTGCGGGTGCTATCGGGCGATCAGTTTGACCAGTTTAGCAAGTAAAGTTTACACGAAGGCTTTGACACGTAGGATGCAAGAGAAATCGGAAAGATTTCTATGGGAAGCGCAATGCGGATTTGGACCTGGAAGAGGATGCACGGATCAAATGTTTTCTCTCCGCATGATCACGGAGAAGCTTCTGGCTGCTAACCAGAAGATTTTCTGTGCTTTTGTGGATCTTGAGAAAGCATTTGATAAGGTTGTAAGGAAGAAAATGTGGGAAATGTTGCCGGGGTATGGTGTGGATGGTCGATTGCTAAGGGCTGTGCAGTCACTTCACTGTGACTGTAAAGCCTGTGTGCGGGTAGGGCATGACCTGTCACCCATGTTTAGCGGCCAAAGGGGCGTAAAACAGGGTTGTGTCATGTCTTCCTGGCTATTCATACTGTGTCTCGACAGCTGTTTACAGAAGCTGAAAGATAGCTGTTTGGGTGTGAAATTGGGTGACATAAAAGTAAATTGTCTGCTTTATGCTGATGATGCAGTGCTTATAGCACCATCAGAGGCAGAACTGCAGGCATTAGTCACGTGTATGAAAGAAGAATGTGAAATTAATGGTCTCCGTTTGAATGCTAATAAAACTAAGGTTCTGGTATTTGAAAGGGACGAAGAAAGAACGAAGTGCGAAATTTGGGTAAATCAGGAATGTCTAGAACAGGTGAATGAAATTGTATACTTGGGAAGTGCGTTTAGCCGGGATGGAAGATGTGATTTAGATGTGGACAGGCGTGTCGCTGCCGGGAACAAAGTCAATGGTGCCCTGACTGCGTTAATCAAAAGGCAAGGCGTTGTGAAAAGTGCACGCCTTGCAATACATAACGCAGTGTTGGTACCGACTTTGTTATATGGCAGCGAAACCTGGGTATGCCAGAAGAAGCATAAAAGCAGGTTGAATGCAGTGGAGATGCGATCTCTTCGTAAAATGTGCGGCCTTACCATGGCCGACCGAAAGCGAAACGAAGAGATTCGCAATATGGCAGGTTTTAAAGATGACCTTGTCTCAAAAATGGATAAGGGCGTGCTTCGATGGTTTGGGCACGTTGAGCGAATGAGTGAAGACCGAATGGTGAAGAAAATATATAGCGCGAAAGTTAATATTAAAAGGTGTCGAGGTAGACCGAGATTGACTTTCGAAGACCATGTGAGCAAATTGCTCGAAGAGAGGAGGGTCAAGAGTACTCGGATACCTAGACGTGCATGTATGAAGAAGATGATGAATCTGAAAGAAGGAAAGAAGTATGTAGGGATCGTGACACTTGGCGATCTGTTCTCTCTGGCTACCCCGTCAGGGATTGTGCGTGAAGATAAATAAAATAATAATAAAAATACAAATATTATATGCACGGTTATGACTAATGCTGCCAACTGGTCTAATAAAATTGGTGTCTGCGATATTGAAAATGTAATGTTTTTCTATTGTATGTTTGCTTATATATTTAGCACGTTCTGCAGTATGAACAGATTGAATAATTTCAATATATACCGTTCACAAAACTTACATACATATAAAACGGTATGTAAAATTCCACTGCAGGACATGTCTTTCACGTGAAGTTGGGTTTGCCATAATCGCCATACTTCGCGTACTGGTACCAGACACCTCGAAGAATTTAACTTACAATTCCAGACCTTAACATCATTCAGTCATTAAATTCAACCAGAATTTAACATCGGTAGAATTCTGGTTACGTATATTTCGAGACGGCTATTCCAACTTTCTATCTAATTACTATCCAAATTACTATACTATTGGCAACCGATACATGGCGGGATAACCATCTCGAACCAGACCGAAGATGGGCAGCAGCGTCTGAGGTACAAGTGATCTGCCACTGCGATAACCAATCCGCTTGACAAGCGTGGTGATTATGGCAAAAACCTCCCGATTGGAGCCTATGACCTGCAGGTTTGAAGGCCTGGCTGGGAGATTTTAATAGCTCGTTATGTATGTATGCATGTATTCCTTCATTTGTCGAGCCATAGTTGACTCTTACGAGATAGGGGGTGGTATATTCTTATGCCGTAATTACACGACAAAAATTATCAACATAAGTTTGATATTGTATTTATTTTATTTTAAATGTTAAACGCTTTAGCATATGGCATTGAAAAAAATGTCTATACACAAAAGCCGGTTACCGGGTTTTTTCAAGGAAAGTTGTGTTAAGCGAAGCATTAAAGTCTCAGACAATAAAAAATATTTTTAATTAAGTCTTTTAATTAAATTAAATAATTTAAATAATTAATTTACAAAAACAAAATCACATTTCCATTTCTCATACTTTATAATATCATAGTCTACTACTTCCTATATCTTCTTTATGTAGGTGATAGCCGAGTGGTTGGGTGATCGGAATTGGAGGATACCCTAGTTTGATCCTCAACCAGTTGGTACGGGTTTTTTCAGAACTAATGTACGATATTTATCGTTGACTGGGATAAAGATGGCGAAAGGCTCACCACCTGTCACGTTTTCCCTACCACTATCTTTGGGGAAAGGTGGATCGAAGGGGTTTAATTGTCTAGACCTCTGTCTAGTAGCAGTAATAGTAGTCCCCAGTAATAGGAATTGGTGTGAAAATATATTTTTAACGTCATCTTTTGGCATTTGGTAGGCTTAGACGCATATCGGCGTGAGAATATAATTTTTTCCGTCCTATTCTTTGTTTTCTTTATCTTTACGCTATTTCAGAAAACTTGGGTAGGCAGTGGTCTATACAAGTAAAAACTTTTCCTACACTGTCTGGACTACTATAATGTTCTTTGCCTATACTAGTATAGGAAAGTGCGTGAAGATAAACAAATTCATGTCTCACTTAATGTCAAGACATACATCTATAAATGTTTTTTTATGGTTCATTGTAGTTCATTGACTCCAATGGCTTCGCTTAAATGGATAGAGGCAATTCAAAGGCTTCAGGTCATGTAACAACCTCAGCTAATGTAAATTTTAATACCCTCACTGAGTCAGGGCCCAGACAGTTTATTATATACAAACTGTTATGTCATTCAATAATGCATACATATGAAATGTTTTTGGCTTATTCTAGTCATATATTAATTTTGTACATTCATACATTTGATATTTAATTTTATTTCAACACAACACCACTATAAAGACACTACATTAGACACCAAACACAATAACTCACGACAGTCCAGTGGTTGGGTGGGTGGAATTCGAGTCACGAGACCCGAAATTCGATCCCCACAGCTCGTACCAATGGTTTTAATTTTTTAATGGAGTCAAAACTTATGTGCGAATTATATCATTGGCTTGGACATAAAAAAAGGCGATGGGCTGGCAACCTGTCACGTTGTCCCAAAAAGAAATGTCTTCGTTAGAAGGTGAGTTGAAAGACATAATTGTTTAGACCTCTGTCTTTCTCTGTATTGGGAATGGTGTGAAGTTACATGCTATTTATACTCGATACCAAGTAACACACGCCACCCCCTATAATGACGTGACACGGGTTTCGCCGCAAATCAAGACATTAGCAAGCGATTTGATTTGCCACCGCAAAGTAAGAGTCACCAATATAATATTATAACAACATCTCGTAACGCCTTTATTTATTAACTTAAATAAACAATAAATAAATATCTTCACGCATTTCCCAATACAGGGGTAGACAGAGGTCCAGGCTAGACAATTAAGTCGGCGACGGGCTCACCACCTGCCACGTTGTCCCGAAAATATCTTCGGTGGAAGGTGGGTCAAAGGGACTTAATTGTCTAGACTAGACATCTGTCTATCCCTGTATTGGTAATTGAAAGATATTTATTTATTTTATTATTTATAATTTAGTTTATTTTTAACACGAAATTGTGACATAACTCTGTTCTAACATCTTTTTGCTTAATAAGTGTTTATGTTGAAGTTTCTATTATTACTAATCCCTTATAAAAACAAATCAGTTACTATCGCATATAATAAATAATAATATTAATAATAAAAAAATATGCGTTGAACTTTGGTTTGCCGTTATGATGCCGGCAAACCAAGGTTCAATGCATATTTTTGATGATCTGATGATATAACTATTTAAATTTATTTTATGTTAACAATCAAAGTGCGTAGACTGCATATGCATATTAATATTAGACTATTCCGGTTATCCCCTCCAACATAGCTGCAATGCTTGTGTCTGGTTCATGACAATAGTCGTATAGCGGCACTGAACCTGTGACGTTTAGAAAACTCATTGATTCTTATCTTACCTCGAAGTGTATTTTTTTATATCTTTACAATTTCCTACAATATCTTCGTACTTTCTTGTACCCGTTTCTTATACATACAATATCTTAGGTGGAAGGACCCGCAATACTAGAGGCATAGCAGATGCGTTGCCGGCCTTTGAGAAAGGTTTGGGCCTCCGGTTACCTGCACTCCAGACGAAAAGTTTGTTAAACTTCTACTTTACGCCGGTATTCTGTGAGACCGTGGTACTTCACCGCTCGTGCCGGGCCATTCATACATCAACAAAAGCTGATGCGTGGCTCAATTTCCTTATTCTCTTACTAGTTTAGTCAGAGTTCTACTATAATGAATGGTTTAGTCCTTTCAAACCAGATTTCATAGGTACTTAGTCAGATCTTATTCAAATAGTATGCACTTGGGGAGCGCATTTAGCTGGGATGGAATATGTCCTTTAAATGAGGACAGGAGTGTGGTTGCCGGTAAAAAAGTCAACGTTGCTTTGACTGCGTTAATCAAAAGGCAAGTTATATTGAAGAGTGCTCGTATTGCGATATAATACGTAGTTTGGTGCCGACTTTGTTATATGCAGCTAAACTAGGGTATGTTAGAAGAGGCATAAAAACAAACTGGTTGCTGTAGAAATGAGATCTCTTCGTAAATTGATAGAAGATTAAGAGATGTCTCAGCATCTCTTTGCATTTTCTACAAGATCTACTACGGGGAGTGATCCGAAGAATTGTTCGGATTAATTCCAGCCGCTGAATTTCACCATCGTACCTTACGGCATAATTAAAAATTTCATCAACACCACCTTGATGCATGGCATTCCACCACAGTGCGTTTTTTGCAGAATTTTCTGACACGCACTTGCGCTTTGTGGAATGAGCTGCCGTCGGCGGTTTTTCCGGACCGATACGACTTAGGGACGCATCCGCTATTCCTCCGGTATTGCGGATGTTCATGGGCGGCGGTAATCACTTACCATCACGTGTGCCATCTGCTCGTTTGCCTCCCTTTTCTATATAAAAAAAAAGAAATTGTGCGGCATTACCTTGGCTGACCGAAAATGTAGTGAAGATATGTGAAATGATGATCTTATCACTAAAATGGATGAGATTGAGCTTCGATGGTTTGTGCAAGTTGAAGGAATGAGTGAAGATCGAATGGTGAAGAAAATATACAGCGCGAAAGCTAACAATGAAAAGGGTCGAGGTAGGACGAGACCAATTTTCCATGATACCTAGACGTTCATGTATGAATGAAATGAATTTGAAAGAATTAACAGAGGTAGAGCCACGCATCAGCTTTTGTTGTTGCATGAATGGGCCGCCTCGGCCGGGGAACTACCACGACCTCACAGAATACCGGCATGAAGTAGAATTCTAACAAACTTCTGCGTTTCGTCTGGTGAGTGCAGATAACCGGAGGCGGTTGTTCATGGGCGGCGGCAATCACTTACCATCTCGGGAGCCACCTGCTAGTATGCCTCCCTTTTCTATAAAAAAAATGGAAAGAGATTTCTTGTATGTATGCGAACACTGTTCATCTAAAATAAAACGATTTTCGGCTTTTATCGCGGATTTATTTAGTTGGTTGGTAACCACGAATGCTCTAAAGCATCCTAAACGACGGGAATAAAAAATAGTTTTTCAATAAAACTAAATGGAAACGCATTAAAATCAGAAAATCGTATTATTTCCGATAAGGGATTGTGAATCGTGAACATTGGCGTGAAGATATAATAACAATAACAAAAAGGTGGGAAACGGAGACTCGGTTGCTGCCTCAGTATTCAGAAAAAAGTTCATTTGAAATTGTGTAAATATATACACAACATTAACAATGTAAAAATAAAGTGAAAAAAAAATTGTTTCTCTTTATTTTCTTCTTTAATTTAATCACATAAAAGTTCAGCATGAGTTTGCTTTAAAATCAATAAAATTGCGTAATGTAAAAATACAAAAATAACCTTTATTGTATTCTAGGTTAATAAATGCATATTTAAAAACAATAGCGTAAATAAACAAACCGGGTCCCTCATAGACCGGTCGGATGGCTCCAACATCATCAACAAGGTTTACGTAAATTAAGAAATTTTAACTATGATCATTGTGCCAATCAAGAGACACGGTTTCGATCACCAAGGGGACTGCTTGTACCAATTTTGTATAGCCTCCCTGTGAACGATTAGACGACCTCCGTGGACGAGTGACGAACACACTGGTTTACGTGGTGTTGCCAGCTCTGTGGTTGAGATTTCGATTCCTGAACGGGTTAATGTATAAAACACTATTTCTACATTGTCTCGGTGTATGAATGTTTAAGGTTGTTTCTGTTTCCATAACACTAGTGCTTATGCTACTTTCTTTAGGAGCAGTGATGCAGCGTTTAAGTGCTGCTGGAGAAAGGCTTCTCTTAAATATATGAGAAAATATTTGAAAAAACGTTATAAAATTAAATTAGGTCAAGTCGTCAAGTCACGTTAGCCGAGTTGATGGGTGATTGGAATTCCGAGGCCCGAGGCCCGAGTTCGATCCACAGGTTTTCTACAGAAAAAGATCCACAGATCTTCTTTTTTTAAAAAAACTTATATAGTATCTAGATATCTATTATGTAGTATATCGTTGGCTGACATGGTGACAGGTTTACCACCCAAAACAAGTCTTCAGTGGAAGGTTGGTCGGACTTAATTGTCTAAACCTCTGTCTACTCTAGTTTTGGGAATAATTTGAATATTTTTATCTACTTATTCTCTTTAATTTAAAAACAAAAAGTTTAGCTTAACTTATGTGCTTTAAAAATCAATTAAATTGCGCAATACTTATGCTACTTCGCGGTTTTGCGGACTTCACACGTCCTCGAAATATAATTAATGTTATTTTCACGCGTTGATTTACACGCAAAAACTCATGATATTTTCTGCGTATAATTTAAATATAACATAAATAAAAAAGTATATAGACAAAGATAGATAGATAACATCACATACATTGCTCTCATCTCAAAGTCAGCACATCAGCACACATGGAATCGGAAATAACGAATACCCTGACCTGAGAAAATCTAGAAAAAAGTGGTTTTCTACTCTGGAGATAAGAATTCGCGACACCATGAAAATCGGTGTACACCACTTGTCCACGGTCGATGCATAAAATTGCCATTAATAAATTTGATGGAAAATACCCGGGAATCGAAACTTGGTCACTTACGTAAAGAAACGAGCGCTCTAAACACGGCTTAATACAATAAAAAAATGAATTAAACTTAAAAAAGAAAACAAACATACATACACAAAAAAAATTAATAATTAAAAATAACTTTCCAGTACGAATGGTTGGGCTACATTAGACATCTTTTAAACCCCACGAACTGGTCCAAATCCGCCGCGGGGTGCAGGTGGGCTGGTGTTTCAGAGCCATGTGTCCTCTGGATGTCGGACTCTGGGAGAGGGTTTGTTGCCTACGGGAGTTAGATGCCAAGGAGGTAGACATGTCCTTGTTACGGTGAATCTAGCCTGGAGGAAAAGAGAAAGATGTCATTATCTGAGGAGAAGAGGCTGTCTAGGACGCCCAGCGCGGGTGGAGTCACGTATGTGTGTGAGAGCGTTCCCGTGGCCCTACCAACATTTAACGATGGCGGAACATGGAGGGACGTCGCCAGACATAATCCTTCCTTGCTCCGCGAGGTTGGATGTACATTACGTATTTCCCCACGTATAAAAAGGTTTCTTTTAAAAAGGCAATCAATATAATGTACGCATTTCCGTGACGGGCTACTCGAGCACTTAAACAATAAAAAACCTTCCACAATACACGATTTTAGTTTAGTTAGTAGCTAGTAAATACTATGTTGTCGTAAAATTATGACATTCCAGTAGAATCGCTCCGATGGGTAATGTGATTGGACACACAACCTTCAGACTTAAAGTACTGACTATTTTAACGACATATTATTATGGTGAGATCACTTTTCAATAAAATATAAGTCTAGCTATTAAACGTCCAGTGTTCTTGGTACCATGCCACGAGGAGTAGGGCTCTACGATAAAAGTAGTTTTTAGTTAATAAGTATTTTAAATATTAACATAATTTTGTTTCTGTTAAACATACAACTTTAAATTGTAACATAACTTAACTTAAAACATAACTTATATAAATTTAGTAGGTTGTTAGGTTTAAATAAACAGTTAGGTTTAAAATATTATTTGGACAGACTAAATAGTCTGTCCAAATAATATAGATTCCAATTACCTCGAATACGTCTCCTAAGTGGAAAATCGTATATCATATTTATCATATTATGATTTATCATTATTTATCACATTTATCATATTTATCTTGCTAAAACTCACGAATCGTGGGTAGTAGTAGTAGATATAGTTTTCTTTCGCCGTTTATTTTCCGTTTGAGGAACTTCAATACGAAACGGTGGTAGATTCAAAAATGATGAACAATGGATGTAATGTATGTTACTTATATCGATAAATAAATGATTTGATTTGATATGAAGAAAATCTTCTTAAAAAACTATATCTGTTGTTCTAAAAACTAAAGTAAACCACATTATATTTTAAGTTATTTTAAAATAAAATAATAAATATCTTCACGAGATTCCCAATAATTGGGTAGGCAAAGGTCTAGTCTATACAATTAAGTCCTTTCGACCCACCGAAGATATTTTCGTGATAAGTTATTATACAGATATTTCAGCATTATAGACGAGTACATTTTTACTATTTAATTTATTTGTTGATAACAAATAAATTAAATAGTATTAAAGAACTCACATCACATTCAAAATTAAATGTTATCACCATAACAGCCTGTAATTTCCTCTATAGGACATAGGCATCTCCCATACGAGAACGCTTACTACAATCGACACGCTTAGCGGGTTGTAGAACGTAGGACCTTCATCGGTCTTCTGAATTTTGGTCTGGTATTTTACGAGATGGTTGTCAGCTGTCGGTAGCCAATTGGAAATTCAAGGCTTTTTCCCCTAGTCGCCTCTTACCACACACACGGGTAGAAAGGGTGTGGTATATTCTTGCGGCGTAATCACACAGCATTTAACCGTGCATCATAATTTTATAATAGTCAAGATAGCCGGTTGGGTGACCTAACTTCGAGTCAAGTTCGATCCCCAGGCTCGTACCAATGGGTTTTATATCATTGGCTTGGATATAAAGACTACAGGCTCACCAACTATCACGTTGTCCCAAAAATGTCTTCGGTGAATGGTGAGTCGGAAGGACTTAACTGTCTTAAATGTAATTGTTTATTGATGTGAAACATCTATAGCCGCACGTAAAACCGATTTCTGGCGTGGCGACGCTATACTAAGGTATACTAATTTACACCCTATTACCTGAGAATTAAGGTTTATAATTAAACACTGAAATCCCTTTTTTACATTTAATTAATTATATTCATATTATTCATAGTAGTGACTATGTAAATTATATTAAGATTTCATTTTTACATGAAAGGTCATTTCCTTATAGTCAAAAATGTTAGTCAATAATCTACTACCAAATATGGAACAACTATAGATGCTGTAATTGTGAGATATCTTGATAATGTTTCATCCAATACTTTTGTAACGTATTAAATAAATATATAAATATCTTCACGCAACTCCCAATACCGGGGTAGACAGAGGTCAAGTCTAGACAATTAAGTCCCTATGACCCGCCTTCCACCGAAGATATTTTCGGGACAACGGGACTTTACTACTACGGGACTTTTGTAACGTAGTTTTGTTATTATCGACCAATCGTCACAGAAATACCGGCAGAGGAAACATCGAATATAACTATAACTGAAGTCACAGAGAGAGAGAGAGAGAGAGAGAGAGAGAGAGAGAGAGAGAGAGCAAATATTTAAATTGTGGCCCCTTGATATTAATATCGAATTTTTATATCAAATGTAAATAAATGTTTATTGAATAAAGTTACCATTTTCTGTAAGAAATTCGTAATACTTCATTTTTTCAATAGTATTTTGTTAGTACTTCATTTTTTCATTCCTGTAATAATATTATCTTTTATGCATATTACTTGTACACACACGATGTTTCACATCTGCCAGGCGTCCCATGACGGCTCACATTTTTTTTTATAAGAAATTGGATACGAGACTTTACCCTTTGGTAACAGATAGTAACAATTTGCCATCTGTACTCTTTACTTGTATGTCTTTTTCACTCTTTACGCTTATATTTTTATTTAGATTAAACTTAATATTCAACATTATTGTGGAAAATTCTAAGACCGTTCAACAAAAAATATATAATTTTATGCAGAACGCGTTACGATGTGCTAAACATTCCTTAATTTACACTAGTTTAAACTAGGAAATGTTTTTGTATAAATGTATTTCATTTTATAAAAAAAAAAAAACTATACTGTATATTTATAATAAAAATATTGTGTAATAAGTACATTGTCCCGAAAATATCTTCGGTGGAATGTACGTCAATGGGACTTTTCCCATTGAAGGTTGGTTCCCATATCCAAAATTGTCTGGACTAGACCTCTGTCTAGATATTTATATTTATTTATTTTATTTTATGATAAAATTACTCCGTATGTAATACATAAGGAGATGTATTTTAAAAAGCTTGGTGTATGAATCTTATTCAAAATACTAGGCATAAAAACAGACACTAAGACACCAGGAGATGTCACTGATGTGTAGCTTTCTTATACTTGAAAATAAATAAAAAAATTAAATTACTACCTTATATTTATTATTATTGATTTATTTGAACTATTACGTCAATTAGTTGAATTATTTTTATGTGTAGTAGACTTCCAGGTAGGGACAATACATGTTAATATGAATACCAACCTATAATGCTCCCCAGTTTTTTATCTGCTATATAAATACTGATGATTTTTAATAGTTTTAAATAGTAAATAAATATCCTCACGCCATTCCCAATATAGGGGTAGACAGAGGTCTAGATAATTAAGTCCTTTAGACTCACCTTCAAACGAACATTTTTTGGGACAACGTGACAGGCCTGTCGCTGTCTTTATGTCCAAGACAAAGTTTACGTACGTGCCTTGGTGATCGAACTCGAGACTCTTCGTTCCAATTCCGATCGCCCAACCACTCGGCTAAATAGTTTTTAATAGTTATATTTAAAAAATAACTTAAAGTCCGTTAGTCCCTAGTGGATCGTATCTGTTTTAGTTACATGAATAACGATCTTCCTTCCATTTTCATTCGACTAGTTTATAAGACAACAAGAAAAAGTCACGATAGCCAAGTCGGATCGGAATTTCCAGTCATGAGACCCGAGTTCGATCACCAGGTTTTGCAAAAACTTACGTACGAATTATATCGTTGGCTTGGACGTAAAGACGGCGACGGGCTCACAACCTCTCACGTTGTCCCGAAAATATCTCCGGTGGAAGGTGGCTCAAAGGACCTTAATTGTCTAATATAGGAAATCTGTCTACCCCTGTATTGGGAATTGAGTTAAGATATTTATTTGTATATTGTAGACAACAAAATCCAAGACACGTCTCAATAACTTTCAGTAACATTGGCTCTCGGCAAGCGCCAGCTTAATTATGCCCAGGCTTTTAACATTACAGAACCGCGACCATTAACGGAGCTACGCTAAGCTTCAATGTTTTTAACTTCAGGAAATTTGTAAGCAAATATTTTCTTAACAATAAATTTTCAAAGTGCTGTAACTTCTCGCTAGTAATGGAAAATTAAAGTTACAATTTAGAGACAAAACAAATAAACTTAAAAACTGTAAATATAGATATCTTCTCGCCATTCCCAATATTTGGGTAGACAGTGGTCTAGTCTAGACAATTTAGTTCCTTCGACCCACCTTCCACCGAAGATATTTTCGGAACAACGTGATAGGTGGTGAGCCCGTCGCCGTCTTCATATCCAAGCGAACGATATAAATAGTATTTAAGTGTTTGGAAAACCCATTGTTGGCCTTGGGGATTGTACTCGGGTCTATTGACTCGAATTCCGATCATTCAACCATTCGGCTATCGTGACTGTAACATCTATGCCAATTGAATTAAGCTTTGTAGCTTTTATTTTTATACTATTACAAGTACGTTACAAGTACGTAATAAATAAACATAGTCGACAGGGTGAGGTAGTCACGCGAATCCCGACCTCTTATGTATTATCATTATTTAGTTAGTTTGTTTAAAGTTTACCTGTCACGATTATTTAATATTTTGAGGGTTTTGTTTCATATAAGAGTAATTTTATATTGTTTGCGGCTCCTAACTTTTATCCTACTATTATTCTAACGCAAATATAAATCTAATTATATTTGCGTTAGAATATTAACTTTAACTGTTTTTTTTGCGTCTAAGCGAAGATTATTTGTCTTTTACGATTAAAACTAAACATTAAATGTTTTTCAAGAAGTAATCACTTATTAATCCTACATGAATCGAAAACGGTTAAAGTCACGATAGCCGAGTGGTAGGGTGATCGGAATTCAAGTTGTGATATCTGAGTTCGTACCTATGGGGTTTTCCAAAACCTATGTAGGATTCATAACGTTGGCTTGGACATAAAGACCGCTACGCGATCATCACCAGTCACGTTGTCCCGAAAACATCGGTGGAAGACGAGTCGAAGGGACTTAATTGTCTAGACTAGACCTCTGTCTACCCCTGTATTGGGAATTGCGTGAAGATACTTATATTTATGATTTTATATTAATTATTTATTATAAAAACATATACCTATTAGAAAGAGAGATTATTATATATGGATGTATGAATAGATAGATTTGATAAATGAATGTCACGAACAACACAATATTTCAATTTATAAATCGATGATTCGTGATTTTCTCAGCCACAAGATTATGAAAACATTTGTTTTGGATAATTTCTTAGTACATAATAAATCTAACCGTTGGATTTTTATATGAAACTGCATGGTTCAAGGTTATTTAATTATGTATTAAAAGTGCTGTTATTCGGTCGTTGCAAATATAATCTAAACATATAAATTAAATTGGAGTGTCTGTTTGTAATATTGAAATAACAGTTTTTGACTACATGTATTTGAATGTATACGGTACATACACCAAAATAAAATTTTTTTACAATTTTTGTCTGTCTATCTGTTTGCTCCGGCTAATCTCTGAAACGGTTGGACTGATTTTAGCAGGACTTTCACTGACAGTTAGTTAATGTTATAAGGAGTAACACAGGCTACTTTTATTTTAAAAACATAAGTAGGGTTCCGCGTTAAGTGTTAAACAGCGAGCAAAGCTGCGGGGGGCAGCTAGTACATATTACAAAGTATAATAAATTATTTATCATGCACTTTCCATGTGCAGATATGATGTGTCTATTGCGACATATCTATTAAAATCATGGGGACTTGAGGGCTTCCGCGGACGCGTGAGGTACACACCGGTTTTCATGGTGACGCCAGCTCTAAGGTCCCGGATTCGATTCCCTGTCAGATAAATGTAGAAAACACTTTTTCTTCATTTATCCTGTCTGGGTGTTTGAGGTGCCTTCGTTGTTTCTGATTCCATAATACAAGTGCTTAAGCTGCTTACTTTGGGACCAGAGCAATGTATATGACGTTGTCCCTACCCATTATGTATTTATTACTTATGTACATGATATTCTAAGTTGTGTTTACGAGTCATCAATGACTTTAATGAATAAATTATTTATTCAATGCATTTAAATTAAATCAACTATCATTATTATCATATTAAATCGGACATTCATTACGCAATTTGTTATTGATTTTAAAGCCTAAAAATTACGCTGAGCTTTTTTGTTATCAAATTAAAGAGAAACATACATATATACATAAAAACCCGTGAAGTCCACCGCCTCTCCCATAGTGAGGATTTGTCATAATCCCCACGCTTAGGTAGCGGGTTGGCGATCGTAGTACCAGACCACTCGTACCTCAGACGCTGCTGCCCATCTTCGGTATGATTATTTTGGTCTGGTATTTTTAGAGATGGCTATCCCGCCATTTTTCGGTTCCCACAACTATATTCAAGGCTGTTTCCCTCAGTCGCCTTTTACGACACTCACGGGGAGAAAGGGAGTGGCAATATTCTTACGCCGTTACCACATGGCTACCACATTAAATCGGGTAATTATCATTAAATCGGATAACTTCTTTAAAGCAGAGACCAAATCAAATAGTAGAACTCAAATGACAAATGAAGATCACCCAATTGTCTTATTGGTTCGTTTGACCCTGCCTTTGAAGTTAAGTGTTGCGTGTTCGAATTCTATTCAATAATGAATTCTATTCAATGCAGCAAACATTTTTGTGATGAATAATGTTTGTTTACGTAAATGTTACATCAATGTTTACGAAAATACATATGTATGTGCGCGTATCTGTATTTGTATTATAGGCTTGGGTACTAAGACGGCAAAGGGATCACCACCGGTCACGTTTTTTCAAATAAGATCCGGTGAATAGCCCTATTCACAAAAGGATTTACATTCCCTGATAAACGCCTATATCGGGAATGAGAGATGGTGAGAATAAAAGTGTTAAATGTATATTTCTCTTCAATTTCTTGCCCGCTGGCATAAGTGTAATGTCATTTGCAGACTTATAAAGTAAAACAATTACATGAACATACGAGGCTTAGCAAGGTTTTGTATAATGACAAGGTTAAAAATAAAAATCTGGTTTTATCAACGTCAACGTCTGATTGCAAATTCGTTTATTAAAATCATTCAAAATATTACGTACTTACGTATTTGTTGCGGATTACGCTGGCTTCACAAGAAAAGATCTGTTAATTTGTTGAATATACACGAATATTTTGTGCTAAATGGCTATGTAAGCTATGTGGAAGTATAAAAATAAGGACTGAGACGATTTGATCATTGTTATTATTTATTTTTGATCGGTTTTATTGGTCAAGTTATTATAATTTTTTCATTCGTTTAACAAATAAGGAATATGCAGTTGTAAGTCTTCTAAAAATATATATATATTTTGACGCCATTTCCAATATTGGGAATACTCATGTCTAGAAAATTAAGTCCCCTCGACCCAACTTCTACGGAAGACATTTTTTGAGCCAACGTGACATGTGGTGACCCTGTCGCCGTCATCATCTCCAAGCGATCGATATAAATAGTACACAAGTTTTTGAAGAAAAAAACTCATTGGTACGAGGCTTCCACATAAAGACCAAACTTGGGTCTCTTCACTCGCATTTCAATCACCCAACCTCTCGTCTGTCGTGAAGAACTCTCCTAGAACTTCTATTTTCTAAATAGATATATTTTATACACTACCAAATAACGGTGTATTTCAGTCACGACAGTCGTGTAGTTAGAATAGGAATTCGATTCAAGTGAATCAATCTCATATATACACTCGAAGGTTCGTCTCGATGAGTTGTTTAGAAACTTAAGACTCACCACTGAGGAGGGACTCAGGAGGAAGACTCGTCTCGATGAGTTGTTTAGAAACTTAAGTACATGCTTGGACACTAAGATCACGACGGGCTCATCACTTATACCTAAATATGTACCGGTGAAATTTGTGTTAAGACGAAAAAATTGTTTCACCTCCATGAATAAGTTACACGAATATTCATTCGAACGTAAATGTAATTCATTAAACAAACAAAAAATACATGTATAGATAGGGACAACATCACATACATTGCTCCGATCCCAATGTAAGATGCTGAAGCACTTGTGGTATGGGAATCGGAAACAACGAAGGCACCACAAATACCCAGATCCGAGAAAATGTAGAAAAAGTGGTTTTTCTACATTAACCCGACCGGGGATTGAACCCGGGATCTCGAGATGGCCTTTAAAACCGGTGTTTACGCCACTCGTCGACGGAGGTCGTCATTCACTGTATAATTCTGTTAAAAATAAAATATAATGTCTTTTTGTCTTCACTACAAATTCCAACATATTGAGCTAACCGTATGCTTTGTGATTTCAATTTACTCGGACTTTAAATACAAACTCACGTCTCGCGTTTATGATTTAATAGGCAGGTTACAGTTTGAATTAAATATAAAACTGTCTGGTGTAAATATCAGATCTTTTTTTATTACGAAACTATTTAACAAAAGCTTTAAATGCAAAATAACGTTGATCTTAATCTCCAGCAGCCTTGACTTTAACCGGTCTGCATATAATTGCTGGATTCTTGTACTATCTTATTACTTTGAAACATCTACACATAAATATAAATATATCTTCACGGCATTCTCAATACTGGGGTAGACAGAGGTCTAGACAATTAAGTCCTTTCGACCCATCTTCCACTGAAGATATTTTGGCACAACGTGACAGGCGGTGAGCGCGTCGCCGTCTTCATATCCAAGCCAACGGTATGAATCGTATATAGGTTTTTGAAAAACCCCTTTGTTACGAACCTGCCACCTGGGGCTCTCGTCTCGATTCCGATCACCCAAATACTCGGTTATCGTTACTTAAAACTTAAATATGAAAAAACATACATAGACAGGAATAACATCACATACATTGCTCTGATCCTAAAATAAGCTGCTAAAGCACTTGTATTATGGAATCAGAAACAACGGAGGTAATACAAATACCCTAGATCCAAGATAATAAAGGAAAAATGGTAGACTACATTGAACCGTCCGAAAATCGAACCCGGAACCTTAGAGCTGGCTCGATCTTCACACAATTTTTATCTCGCGCCTGTAACAGGTTTAAGAAATTTATTAAAGAAAAACTTTATAAGAAGGGTTATTATACTATACCAGGGGTTACTGTCATCTATATATTCATTATAATACAAATGAATATATAAATGACAGTAACCTCTGAGATTGAGGTGATCGCTTCCAAGCTATTTTAAGAAAATATCACACCACATTTGTATAATATATTACATTGTAAAAAAATGTTGACCAAAAAAGAGGATACCTACGGAGTCTCTTTCACCTGTTTCTTCTCCGTTACAGGAACCTCATTACGAAACGGTAAACGAATGTACTCGATAAACGAATGTACATTCCTATGTCGATAAATAAATGATTTGATTTGATATATATTTTTGGTCGCGGTTTTGAATCCTGACCGTGTCAGTTGATAATTACTCTTTAATTTAATACAATCAGTCAATTACGGTGTACCGCATCTCGTAACGAAATTCTAATACAATTTGTTTTCTTACCTAGCGACAGATTTTAACGTGTTTCGACTAAAAAGAAACAATAGGGGGTTTTCCTTGACCTTAACATGCAAAGAGGTTATTTCAAAATTAGGAAAATTCCAACAAAATAACTCAAACACTAGATAGCGTCGGGAGGACACCTCAAATAGTTGGTCAAAATGTTAATAATTAACAGTAAAAAGATTAATTACTATTTAGAAATAATAATGTTGGGAATTAAGACTGTATTTCACGGTTGTTTTTTGGCGTTGAATTTATTTGTTTTTCTAATCGAAGTGAGTCTTTCGCGGAGTTTGCTAGAAATAGATGTGATGGATGGCAACCTGTTCATGTTTAAACAGTATATGCTGATATTTTTCAGTAATTTGAATATGGTAAGTTAACTTTCTTTATTTATATATCATATGTGTAACGTTACGGCTATCGTGAAGAAGAAGAAGTAAAGAGACACATGTGGTAGGCTAGTACCGATATATTATTTCAAGACTTATGCATGATCTATATCGTTGGCTTCATTATAAAAATAGCGACAGGCTCACCATCTGTCACGTTGTTCTAAAAATGTCTACGGTGAATAGTGCGTCGAATGGACATAATTTCTAGAACTTTGTCTACCCCAGTAATGTGAATGGCGTGAAGATATTTATTTATTTACTTCCTTAGTCGTGCGGCGTACACAATGATGGTCGTTAATGTCGATAGTAAATGAGATGTCTTTATATCTCTATGTGCTCGGATGTTTTGGGATTCGATTCCTGGACTGGGCATGTAGAAAACAATTTTTTTTTAAATTGTCACGGTCTGGGTGTCTGTCTATGACACATGTGGTTTAACTGCTTACTTTGTGATCAGTGCAATGTTTGTGATTACGTCCCTATTATATTATATTGTTATGTAGTATAACATAGTATATTATTCGACCGGATACCCTACTTGGTAGAGACTCACCGTACGAAGATAGGGATTGTGGGTTCGAATCTAAGGAAAAACATTTGTGCGAAGAATATAAATTTTTGAATTCGACTTGTGGATGTTTATATGTACACTCGACTATTGTGCAACTTAACCGATTTTAAAAATTCTTTCACAAAAAAAGTTATATAATCAGCGAGTAACAAAGACATTTTATATTTTATATTTATACTATTATGTGTTTTTGTTAGCATATTATTTTAATTAGAGAAGCCTACGAAAATTACAATAATGTATCCCTTTAGTCATTTTTTAAAGTGCTTCGTTATTTTTTTCTTCTTCTTTAATTTAAGAAATAAACTCTTGTCGTTGCAGCATCCTAGTTAGTTTAGTTGTGTAACTCTCTCCATCTTTCTCTGTTCAAGACCATTTCCTTTACCTCCTTAATATAATCATTTTTATCTGTTAAAAAATTTATGTTATTTAGAAATTGTAAAGTAAACACTCTATTACATAAATGGAAGGTCATCCTTTGTTATTTTTGCGATAGCGTGACTGAGGTAATTGCGGTAAATAACAGATTCTATTAATGCATGTAGGTCTTCGAGTAAGACAATAACCAAATAGGGAAGGAATGGAACATGCTATCAAGGTATCACACTAGTTACCTCAAAAAATATCTTCACGCTTTTCCCAATACTGGGGTAAACAGATGTGCTGGCAATTAAGTACTTTCGATCCACCTATCACTGCAAAACATTTTATGTTCTTATGTGACTGCTGGTAAGCACAGCCGTTTATATGCAGAATCCCCTCTTATGTATTTTATTTGTTATATTCAAGTTATATGATTTTTTTTTATAAAACGTGTATACAAATACAGCATCCATATGTCTATGACCGCAAAATTCAAAAGTACTTGATGTAATTGACTAAAAATTTTGGGTCCCAGGGGAACGACGAAATAAACTACTTAAAATGGGTCTTTCAAAAACTTATGTACGAATTACATCATTGGCTTGGACATAAAGACGGCGACGAGCTCACCACCTGTCACGTTGTCCCGAAAATATCTTCGGTGGAAGGTGGGTCGAAGGGACTTAATTGTCTAGACTAGACCTTTGTCTACCCCTGAATTGGGAATTGCGTGAAGATATTTATTTATTTATTTAAAAATGCTGTATTTAATATATGTTATTAGAAAGTTTTATTAGACGTGCAAGTATGAAGAGAATGATGAATTTGAAAGAAGCTAAAGAGCATGTAAGGATCGTGACCCTTGGTGATCTGTTCTCTGTCACGCACACTCTGGCTACCCTGTCAAGGACTATGCGTTATAAGTGATTTGTTGTATTGATTTTCGTGGTAACTGTCTTAAAATATTGAATGAAATAATTCTTTGGAAAAGAATAAATTCTTTGTTGTGTTTCTATAATCTTTGATATTCTTGCCGTTGCTGACTCCAAAAATTCATCATCATCATCATATCACCGAAGTCTACTGCTGAACATAGGCCTCCACCAAAGAATGCCACATAGAGCGGTCCTGTCCGTCTGCATCTATCGTCTCCCGGCAACACTGTGCAGGTCGTCGCTACATCTTATAATCGATCGTCCTGCACTTCATTTGCCTGTACGAGGTTGTCACTCGAGAAACTTTCTTCCACAACGGTGGTCAGTTCTACGAGATATGTGGCCGGCCCATTGCCACTTAAACGTGCTAATCCTTACGGCTATGTCGGTTACCCTGGTTCTACTGCGCATGTCTTCATTACCATAGCACGCTGAGCAACTCTGAGCTTCCTCATCGGCATGCAGTGAAAGACCATGCCTCGGGTCCATATTTCATCATTGGCAACACGCGCTTGTTGTATACTCTCTTCTTAAGACTTATTTGGAATAATCGAGAAAACCTCAATACAGTCGATTACTCCAAAGATTACTATCATAATTACATACAGAGGCACAGCGAAGCGTGACGGATCGGGTTTAGCTAGTTGTTAACAAACAAAAGGAGTGAAACACAGAATTTTTGTTATTATTATTGTACATAATTATGCAGTCTAATAAAAACAAATTTTCGTTTTCATTTACAATAAATTTTTGTGTACATTTTAATACCGAAACCACACCGGTTTCGGTATACTACTCGGTATACCGGTTTCGACAATATACCACACCCTTTCATACCGTGGGTGTCGTGAAAGTCGTGTAAGGGTAAAAGAAAGTATCTTGAAATTGGCCACGGTTACCAAAAGATGAAGGAATAACCATTTCGAAAAATTTCAAGATTATATAACAGTCAAGATTCGATCTCCGGGAGGTATGCTCGTGCTAATGATTTTTTCAAAACTAATATACGATATATCGTTAGCTTGTACATAAAGACGGCGAAAGGCTCACCGCTTGCCAATTTGTCCCAAAAATGTCTTCGTCAAAGGTGGGTCAAAAAGACTTAATTGTCTAGGTTTTTGTCTACCCCAGTACTGATAATAGTGTAAAGATATTTGTTTTAAATGTATTTTCATAACATGTGTCATGCTTTATTTAGTCATTCTTTAACAAAACTTGTTTGTTTTGTACATGATTTACAAACATTGAAGGATATAAAGACAGCGACGGGCTCACCACCTGTCACGTTGTCCCGTAAATATCTTCGGTGGAAGGTGCGTCAAAGGGGATTAATTGTCTAGACTAGACTTCGGTCTAGCCCTGTATTGAGAATTGCGTGAAGATATTTTATTTATGATTTACCTAGGAAAAAATAAAAATTGATCTTTCTGATTGAGGTTAATTAAATTATAGAAACGTTCGTGAGACATTTTTAATTAAATACTTAAAGCTCTTTCTAACTCACGTATATACAATCGGTTCCGTTTAATAGATGTTGATACTAAATCTTAAGCTGAGAATTTTCCATGACAATGTAATTTTTATAGTTAATTATGCAACTTAAAAGAACTCACAAAAGGTCACGATTGTTGAGTGGTTGCATGGTCGGAATTTCGAGTTAAGAGACTCGAGTTCGATTTCCAGGTGGCAGGCTCGTACCAATGAGTTTTCCAAAAACTTATGTACTAATTATATCATTGGCTTGGACATAAAGTCGGCGACGGGCTCACCACCTGTCACATTGTCCCGAAAATATTTTCGATGGAAAATGGGTCAAAGGGACTTAATTGTCTAGACTAGACCTCTTTATACCCCTGTATTGGGAATTGCGTGAAGATATTAATTTAACTCAAATTCTATACGAACAAATTGCAAATGAGCATCATAAAATAAATATCATAGACCTTGAGATCTAGGTTAAAAGGCTAATAATTATAACACAATTATACTGTTATGCTATTAGTAATAAAATTGACATAAATAATAATAAACAAATACATACATAGATACATAGTTGCTCTGATCTTAAAGTAACCAGCTTAAGCATTATTATGGAGTTAGAAACAATGAAGGTACCACAAACACCCAGTTCCGGGAAAATACAGATAAACTGTTTTCTACATTGACTCGACCGGGAACCCGGGACCTTGAGGGAGAGCGAAAGAGACGGAAAGAGCTGGCGACAATATGAAACCGATGTACACACCACCGCCAGCGTCCACCGAGGTCGTCGCATAGAATGTTTATATCTTTTTACGAATGTCATAACATTCACTTTGAATTTCTAAGCATATTTAAATCATCTTAATAGATAATATTAATAAATAGATTGTCACGATAGCCGAGTGGTTGGGTAATTGGAAATCGAGTCAAGAGACCAGATTTCGATCCCTAGGTGTAATTTTTTAACAGTGGTAGAGCCACGCACCAGCTTTTGTTGTTGCATGAATGGGCCGGCTCGACCGGGGAAGTACCACGACCTTTTTTTTTTATAGAAAAAGGGAGGCAAACGAGCAGGAGGCTCACGTGATGGTAAGTGATTACCGCGGCCCATGAACACCCGCAATACCAGAAGCATAGCAGATGCGTTGCACAGAATACCGGCGTGAAGTAGAAGTCTAACAAACTTCCGCGTTTCGTCTGGTGAGTGCAGGTAGCCGGAGACCCACACACCCCCCTTCCCCAATTCTGGGTGTTGGGGGCACTCTAAGGCAGGCAACGCATCTCTATGCCTCTGGTATTACAGTTGATCATGGGCGGCGGCAATCACTTACCATCACGTGAGCCACCTGCTCGTTTGCCTCCTTTTCTATAAAAAAGGCTCGTACTAATGCATATTTTTAAAAACTTACATATAATTTATATCGTTGGTTTAGACATAAAGACGGCGACTGGCGCACCACCTGTCATGTTGTACAAAAGACCTCTGTCTACCACAGTATTTCGAATGGCGTGAAGATATTTTTTTATTCCTAGTTTTATTCTATTCTTCTTACAAGCTCGTAGTAAGCGAGTTGGAATTCTCACCGCCACGTGTTAAGGGGTGTCATGTTATCAAAGAGAGATAAGAGAAGGGCCAGAGTGTCACAATGTAGTTCATATTTCATTCGTTGAGAAAGATATTGTGGGGTTGTCAGCTCAGCGGGACTTTATGTTGCAATGATTTGAGGAAAAATTGTTTTATTTTTTTAATCTTCACGAAATTTTCCGTAGTTGGATAGGCATAGGTCTAGATAAGTCTTTTCGAACCACTTTTCACCAAATCTTAATTGGGACAATGTGACAGGTGGTGAATTCATCGCCGTCTAAGTACATATATTTAGCTGAGCGTGCCCTCACGGGTCATGCCTATGTCCTGCGGTGGAATCTCACAGGCCGTGATGTGTGTATATAAATATTAGTTTATATTGGTAAAATCTCGCTAGCTGATTTTAAACCCCTTTTTCTCATACTTTACTTAGTTATAATTCAGTTCGGATGTTAATTCATTATTACGGGGAGCATATTCTGATTTACACCCAAGAATATATAGAAGAATAAACTTCTCAATGCTGTTTACATAGTTGATCAGATCTAGTTAAAATTTAATGAAAGCTTTAATATTTTAAACTTGTTAGTATTTTTTTTTAATTTTAGTATCATTTTAGGTAAAATCATGTTTATTTAATGTTTGTTTTGTTATTGTTTTGACTTTACACCTTTCCCAATAATGGTTTTCTATACAATATAATTTATTCGACCCACTTTCCATCGTAGTTTTTTCTGGAAAACTTACCGGTGGGGAGCTTTTCCCCGTCTCAGTGTTCAAACCAATGGAAAAATATACTTGTATTTATTTTATTAAGAAAACATTAAAAAAATTAAGTATGAAAAGACAATAACAGGAAGATCCGGGTTTTGTAACTGTTTTTGTTTACTGTTATTATGTTAATTGTTAATAACAATTATATATAATACTTGCTGATGAACAATGTTATAAACATGTTACAAACGAAGTTATATTAAGTGTATAAAACATGAGTCTTGTTCTTTCCAGTTTCTTTAGACACGTATCTGAAAATATCCTTCAAAAATTACACAATGCATTAGAAAAAATCAATCGGCATTCTCAGAAAGATAATCAATAACGATTTTATTTTTAATTTCCATTTGACCGTATCCAACGAAGAGCGGCTCGAATCATTGACGACTATGTTCTATCTGATAGGTTAGATCCCCTGGTATTGCGAAGAGACGTTGCATTTCTTACAAGAAGGGGAGTGCTCCGTGGAATTGTTCAGATTAATCCCAGCCGCTGAATTTCACCATCGTACCTTACGGCATAGTCAAAAATTTCATCAACACCACCTTGATGCTTGGCATTCCACCACAGCGCGTTTTTTGCGGAATTTTCTGCCACGCACTTGCACTTTATGGAATGAGCTGCCGTCAGCGGTTATTCCGGACCGATACGACTTAGGGACCTTCAAGAAAAGAGCCTTTACCTTTCTCAAAGGTCGGCAACGCATCCGCTATTCCTCCGGTATCGCAGATGTTCATGGGCGGCGGTAATCACTTACCATCATGTGTGCCACCTGCTCGTTTGCCTCCCTTTTCTATAAAAAAATACGTGTGCAAAAAAATACACATCGTACATAATTTCCTCTAATAAATTGAACTCTTTTTATTTATATATCTTCACGTAATTCCCAATACAGGGGTAGACCGAGATCTAATCTAGACAATTCTCTACGACCTTCCACCGACGATATTTTCGGGACAACGTAACAGGTGGTGAGCCCATCGCCGTCTTTATTTCCAAGCCAAAGATAATGTCGTACATATCTTTTTGAAAAAACCATTGGTACGAGCCTGCCATTTGGGGATCGAACTCGGGGTCTCTTGACTCGAAATTCCAACCACTCAATCACTTGGCTATCGTACATAATTTCCTCCTATAAATGGAAATCGAGTCTCCTAATTCGAATTTCACCCAACCTCTTTTTACTCATAAAATATGTATTTATTATTAACATATTAGGGTAAACTTGATTAACTATATAGCCACTCGGAATTATTGTGCATCTACCGCCTTTATATCAATGTAATTTCATAGTCGCCCATACCATTTCGGGCGTATATTTAGTTCAATAAGTATAGTTTAAGTTGTAATTTTAATTTTAGCTTATACAAATTTATGCATTTTTGTGCAAAATATATAGTTATATACATACTTAATTTACAATATTTAATTTAATGAAATAATTAATTATCGAAAATGGAAGATTTGTGGAGAGACAGTAACATTTTATACAACATCTTATGTTTTCTTATAACGGAAAATGAAAAGCTGTTCGACAGGAGTGACGCAAGACTATATTGGAGAACGGTTTTTCATATTTTTTTAATAATTCATCATGTGTACATAAGCTTATTCGCTACCGGATTGGAATTGGAAAATCATCCGCATATTGAAATTCAGTGTCTTTACACGTACAGAAGAGTATACTTCACGGGCTGGAATTTTGTGAGTATGGTTACTGTATAAATAATAATAATAAATAAATACATGTATGGATAGGGACAACATCATATACATTGCACTGATCCCAATGTAAGATGCACTTGTGGTTGGCACTTGTGGTATGGGAATCGGAAACAACGACACTACAACCATAAACTCCCAGACCCGAGAAAATGTAGAAAAAGTGGTTTTTCTACATTGTCCCGAACGGGAATCGTCCCCGGGACCTCGAGATGACGACACCTTGAAAACCGGTGGTTACGCCACTACTCTACAGAGGTGGTCAAGTATACTCTATGTAGTATATGTATAATGGCGTATATGTATTGTTCTTATATATGATTTATATATCTTCACGCCGTTCCCAATACAGGGGTAGACAGAGGCCTACCTCTGTTTAGACTTAACTGTCTTTTCGACGAACCTTCCACCGAAGATATTTTTGGGACATGACGAGACAAGATATATATTTTTATTTTTATAGAGATTAGTATTATTTTATTTTGTATTCTCCTTCAATGTTTTCCCGTTACCTTAAGAGTGGCTGGCAGAGAATGCTTTTAGCATTACTTCCGCATTTATTTCTTTAACAATTCGTTAGATAAAACATATAATAAATAAATAATTTAAATGAATTATACAGTGAATTTGACCGTGTATTGACGGTGTAAGAATATTTCCACTCCCTTTCTCCTCTTAGGTGACCTAAAAGGCGACTAAGGGAAATAGCCTTGAATATCGTTATGGCAACTGATAGATGGCGGGAAATCATCTTTGAAAATAATCAGACGGAAGGTGAGCAGCAGCGTCTGAAGTGCGAATGATTTGGCACTGTGATCGCCAATCCGCTTGCCAAGCGTGGCGATTATGGTACTTCCTCCCTATGGGAGAGGCCTATGCCCTGTAGTGGACTTTAACAGGCCGTTGTGTATGTATACATGTTACATAGATTAACTTATTAATTTGTTAATGATATTATAAATTATTGATATTAATCTGTTTGATATTTCTCTTAATTTAGTAAACTGTAATAGCATTAAACATAAAATAATGTAAAACTGTACTAAGACCTCAAATTTAGCATAGTTACTCATCTCGTGACGTAGACGCTCACTAGGAACGAATTTTACGAAACTCCTCTCAATTCCATTTCATCACGTAGTCACGTTATTCATTTCACTGCAGTCACGATTGCCGAGTGGTTGGGTGATCCGAATTCGATCCTCAGGTGGTACGCTCGTGCCAATGGGTTTTTTCAAAACCTATGTACGACAAATACTGCCTTGGAGATTGAGACGGCGAGGGGCTCACCACCAGTCAAGTTGGCCCAAAAATATCTTCAGTGAAAGGTGGATGGAAGGGACTTAATTGTCTAGACTAGACTTCTGTCTACCCCTCTATTGGGTATAGCGTGAATATATTTATTTTTTTCCATTTCATTCAGTCATTTTTAAAGTAATCCACACGGCTGAATCCACAGGCAGAAAGCCAGTATTATGAAAGCGTAAGTTTGGATGTTTGTCATTTAATTGCGTTAGGCAGGCTGAACAGATCTGGATAAAATTTGTCACAGAGATAGATCATATTATGGAATAATAAGGAAGCCACGACAGACCAGTGGTTGGATGACGTCATTCGAATCAAGAGGAAGTATTGTGAGATTGCAAATAAGCTCCGGTGAAATATGAATTGAAAGGACTAAATTGATTTTTTTTTCTCCTTATGTACTCCTGGTTGACTGGTAGATAATGTCTTGAAGCATTAAGTCCGCCAATTGTACATTCAATTATGTGTGCAATAGAGTTTTTAAACAAAAATAAAATAAAATAAATAAATTGTCTTGATCTCTCTGTACAGGGGTAACCATTCCCTATACACTATTTTTTTGGGACATTACATTATTACATTATTCTTTTGGGACACCGTGACAGGTGTTGAGCCCAACGCCGTCTTTGAGTCAAAGTTAACGATATAATTCGGGCACAAGTTTTTGATAAGGTACAATGGAACGAGCCTGCCACCTGGGGATCAAAATCGGGCCTCTTGACACGGATTCCGAATATAGAATCATTGAGTCACGACAGTCGAGTTGATGGGTGAGAATTAAATAATTATAGAAATATTAAATAAATAATTAATATGGATATGTTAATATACAAATATATTGATATTGGATAATGCATTTTGTCATCTTCAATCATTAATATCTTAATTGAACAGAGGTTATGGAGGCCGCGGGATTAATGAACACTTGCTTTGTGTGTATAATATAATTACCTAATTAACTTTATCTGAACTGTCAATTTCTTCATAAATAATATAAACGAATTGACAGTTCATACCTCTGTGGACGAGTGGCGTAAACACCGGTTTTTAAGTCCAGGTACCGGGTTCGATTCCCGGTCGGGTCAATGTAGAAAAATCACTTTTTCTACATTTTCTCGGGTCTGGGTGTTTGTGGTGCCTTCGTTGTTACTAATTCCCATACCACAAGTGCTTTAGCATCTTGTCCCTATCCATATATGTGTTAATTTGTTAATTACCAGAGTGATCAAGCCGAGCAAAACTCGGCGTCGGTGGATCGAGAGCTAATCAGATTTTAATATTTTTTTTAAGTACTATATTGCTGGTTAAAGCAAAACCGCTATGAAACGAAAAATAGTGAATTTTTATAGAAACAGCTTAGAAAAAGTCTATGTAAAGATATAAAAAGATATAAAAGATTATGTAGAAGGAGCATCTCAATACCATAGAAGCACCTCAGTATATACGGCAAGGAAAAAAGAGAAACAATTTTATATTTAAGACCATAGTTTTTATAGTTTTTATAGTTTAGTTATAGAAAAAGTCACGATAGCCGAGTTGTTGGGTGGTCGGAATTTCGAGTCGAGAGACCCGAGTTCGATCCCCAGGTGGCAGTACCAATGAGTTTTTCAAAAACTTATGTACGAATTTCATCGTTGGCTTGGACATAAAGGCGGCGACGGGCTCACCACCTGTCACGTTGTCCCGAAAATATCTTCGGTGGAAGGTGGGTCAAAGGGACTTAATTGTCTAGAGTTGACCTCTGTCTACCCCTGTATTGGGAATTGCGTGAAGATAGTTTTTATAGTCACGATAGCCGAGTGGTTTGATGATAGGAATTCGAGTCGAGAGTCCGAGTTCCCAATGAATTGTTTAAAAAAACTTATGTACGATTTATATCGTTGGCATGGACATAAAGATGGCCACCGGCTAACAACCAGTCACGTGGTCACAATGACTTGTCGTGGGTGGATAGGACTTAATTGTCTAGACCACCAACTATCCCTGCATGAAGACATTTTTTTAAATTGTTATGTGATGTGCAGTAAAACATTTGATTTGAATTTAAGTTTCAAGGTACTTAGTACTGGTAATGTGATCACAAATCCGCTTAGCCAAGCGTTGTTATTACTGCAAACCTTCGTACAAGAGAGACCTATTTCCTGCAGTGGATCTTACAGCCCTAACTTATACATGAATACTAGCATAAAAAAACAATGCTATCTAAAATTCCATCTTATGCGAAAATTACCATTGCAGCTTATGTCACCTGCCGTCATTGTCATCTTATATTATTACGTACATAAATAGATAGGGACAACATCACATACATTGTTCTGATTCCAAATTAAGTAGCTAAAGCACTTTTATGGTACCACAAACACCCAGATCCGAGAAAACCAAGAAAAAGTGTTTTATACACTAACACGAACGTGAATCGAACTCCCACCTCAGAGCAAGCGACACCATCAAAACCGGTGTGTACGCTACTAGGACATTGAAATCGTTATTGTTACTCAGGATCTTTTTATGCACCAAAAAACATTTATTACACTACAATTTGGCAGCAGTAATAGCTAAGAATGTGGTACTGACCCAGACGCCTCCAACGTAGAGACAGAGTTTACCCTTTGAATTTCTACATGGCTGACTTTTACAAAAAGACACAAACTTTGCGTATATTTACTGTTCTTGTAGGTTAAACAGTATCTTGAATATAAGAAAAAGCTTCTTTTAATAATAAGAAGAAGTTCTTTAGCATAACCAAAAAAAAAATTATTTAAATTGCTAAAATAAAAATAAATTAATATCACGCAATTCCCAATACAGGGGTAGACAGAGGTCTAGTCTAGACGATTAAGTCTCTTCGACCCACCTTCCACCGAAGATATTTTCGGGACAACGTGACAGGTGGTGACCTCTCGCCGCATTTATGTCCAAGCCAACGATATTCGTACATAAGTTTTTGAAAAAAACATTAGTACGTGCCTGCCACCTGGGGATCGAACTCGGGTCTCTGGACTCGAAATTCCGACCACCCAACCACTCGACTACCGTGACTTACTAAAAAAGCTAAAATAGATTTGAGTATTAAAAACTAAAATGTTCGATATACCTATAAAAAGTCACGATAGCCGAGTTGTTGGGTGGTCGGAATTCGAGTCAAGAGACCCCAGTTCGATCCCCAGGTGGCAGGCTCGTACCACTGGGTTTCTTCTCAAACTTATATACGAATTATATCGGCATTAAGACGCCAGACTACCTGGCACGTTGTCCCAAAAATTTCGTCCGGGGTCTTAACAACTTAATTGTCTGAACCTCTGTCTATCCCTCTATTGGGAATGGCGTGAATATATTTATTTTCGATATACATCTAATATTTGTTAACGTTCAATAAACGCAAGCTGTGTTCACTGTGTGAATTGACACTTAATGTATTATATTAAGTTAAACGCTATTAGGTTGTAAATTTATAATGTTACATTTATATTTGAGAAACCAAATAATTTAAAAAAAGATAGTCTTGGGTTTTTCGCGACGCACACAAATGCCATAAGCATTATACATTTTATTTAATACAACACGGATGTGAATTGACATTTACAATGTACTAACTAAAAGGTATTTTGTATTATTTGTAACTATTCATTCTTGGAATCGGCAATGAGGGCCATGCGGGCGATCCTCCGTATATATACATATATCCGTATATATATATATATATATATATATATATATATATATATATATATATATATATATATATATATATATATATATATATATATATATATATATATATATATATATATATATATATATATATATATATATATATATATATATATATATATATATATATATATATATATATATATATATATATATATATATATATATATATATATATATATATATATATATATATATATATATATATATATATATATATATATATATATATATATATATATATATATAGATATATATATATATATATGTATATATATATATATATATATATATACATATATACACATAATATCTATTTATACTCTGTCTACTCCAGTATTGGGAATGGCGTGAACATTTTGTTTAAGAATATGACAATTTTTTTGGATGCGTAAAATTCATTCTTACTCGGCGTCTAATATAATATTATACCACATATAGTAAAAATATATTACCTATATAGTTTATCGAAAAGTTCGTCGACTGACCAAAGGGCAGACACAGAGACATACGAATCGTGATCGTCGCGTGCTTCCTTTATCAATATTAATTAATATGTAGAATAAATTATAACTTTACACTGATAATGTTCACAGTGTAATGTACGCACAGACACTTACCGATATTTGGAATTTAGGCCACACCCTTTTTTTATGTTTCCGAACAGTTAGAAGGCTCCTTCTGGTTTTCGGTTTGATATAATATCTTTGTTAATGAAAAGTTATTGTATTGTATTTTCGTTTATATTGTATCTGTACTTCGTGCTAATGAATAGGTGTTTTGAGCAATGATGTTTGTATGAATTTATATCATAAAATAAAATAAATAAATATCTTCACCCAATTTCCAATACAGGGGTAGACAGTGGTCTAGTCTAGATAATTAAGTCCCTTCGACCCACTTTTCACGGAAGATATTTTCTGAAGATTATTTTTTCAATATCATCAAGTTTTATTAATTTATATAGATTAGTCTAGGCTTTAATTTTATATAGAATTTTATATAGATTAGTCTAGGCTTTATGTATAAAAATGTATAAAAATGTATAAACGAAGAATTTCCTTTTTCAGGCATTTCAATCCCTATTTCTCATGCTGTCTCTGGTACACGACGTGTTGGAATGGCTGGACAAGCAGGACAACTACTTGGCGTCACTACTGCGGTATTGGCGTGATGTGATTTTTTCTGGACTCGTCGTGCCCTTTACCCTGGTAAGGCTAAAAGTAGTATTAGTTTAACTTTTTTTTATTACTTTTGTTGGCTACTTACGTAAACATATGATCAAAATTGAAAATTTACTAGAAGTTTTAGTTTAACATCACGCGTGGTAAGCACACACATACACAAAAAAAAACACACACACAAAAACACACACACACACACACACACACACACACACACACACACACACACACACACACACACACACACACACACACACACACACACACACACACACACACATTATTTGATACTGGAATTGTGCTACAAATTAGTTTCTAACAATATTTCTGTATATTTAAATTCACATTGATTATACCTTTGTGAAAAATAACTATTGATCTACGTCGACGAAGAACGTCGACGTCGGCGAGAAACAGGGTTGGCGATAGTACAGTCTTCTGGGACCCCAGCGTTCACGGAATTCGAGTTCGAGCATCTACGTCAAATACGACCTTGATGCTCCGGTCTGAGGGAAAACTAGTGACCCAATAGCAAAATTTCTCGGGAAGCCCACATGACGGAAGCTTCGAGAGAAGCGCTATGTCCCATACCCTATCGAAGGCTTTCGCAATGTCCCAACTAACTGCCTAGGCCTCCCCCTCCTTCATTCCTTCTACTGCCTCCGCCCATCGATGATCACCACCTGAGCGACCCCGACGGAAGCCGTCCTGGCGGTCATTAACCAACGGGTGCCTCTAAGTACCTCACTCCATTATTTTGGAGTACAAGAAGCTGATGGCGATAGGTCTGTAGTTGCACGGATCTGAGCGGTCCTTTCTTAGGGATCAGCTACACCAAAGCTGTCTTCCATGCCTTCGGGACAATGCATAAAGAGTAGGAGTACCGAAAAAATGCGTTAGAATCGGTGCCAACTCTGGAGCACGCATCCTCAACACAATAAGGGGAATTCCATCGGGTCCACTCGACTTTTGGATGTCCAGGGAGAGGAGTGCTTTGCGCACTGAGCTCAGAAAAAAACATGTCCGGCATAGAGCACTCCTGCACGGGATGGTCGGCGGTGAGTTCTCCCTGTCATCGAGAGTCAAGTTGGACGCAAAAAGAGAACCTAGAAGATCGGTCTTATCCTTTACGTCATGGGCCAGCGAGTTGTCCTCCCTGTGCAGAGACGGTAGTGATTGCTGACTGAAATTCCTTGGACAGCCTTGGCGAGGGACCAGAACGCACGAGTTCCCGAAGGAAGACGAACTACTTTCTCGCCAATTCTGCCAATGTGCTCGGACTTCGCCGCAGCAGTTACTCTATTGAATGACCTGGCAGCAGAGTTATACTTCTTCTTAAAAACGCTAGTTTTTGAATCCCGAGACGCCGATGCATTAACCCAGGCACTAACCAGTAGCACTGCTGCTTTTGACGAGATGCTATTTTGCAGGCGCTACCAAACCAAGGCTTAGATCTACCACTGATAGGCACCACAGAGGGAGGAACGAAAAGTTCGTTTCCTTGAAGCACCATATCAGCGACGGAATTTGCAACGGCGTCTGGACTATCTAGCGAGAAGCAAGCTTACCCCAATGGGTAGGATGCAAAGAAAAACCGCATCCCTTCCCAATCCACCGACCTGTACACCTGCATGACCTGCAACCTGCACACACAGCGGTGGCCTGCAGATCGCGACCGCAATGGGCACATGATATGCACTTTACTCTGAATCAGGCAGTGGTCCATCAAAGGGGCATCGATGGAGACCACATAGCCGTCCGTTGCTAAGGCAAAATCAAGGCAACATTACCGCTGTGGGACCCATAGACGCGAGGGTGGTCGTCGCTGTCTATGCGTAGACTGCCGAGGCGTTGAGAACATATATCCTTTCTGACGTATACACAATCTCCGGCCCGTGGCACAAAAGAATGTTCCAGCTTGTACCCCTGGTAGGACACCTGGTAGGTATCTGACGGAGAAGATATCTGTGACCTGGTAAGAAAAAGCAAGGCTGGCTTTGCCGTCTCCGGACGGCATCAATATTGGAGTGTAGTCCCCTGATATTGCAGAGATCCACGGGAAGCGTAGTAAGGTGTGCCGAAGGTTTTTTTGTTACGTTTGCCTCGGGCAGTGTGGGAACAGAGCGTAACTTTACCCCCACATATGACATATGGATCCGAGACGTGGTCCTTCACTGCATGCCGCATGGGGAAGCTCAGATTTGTCACCGTGCCTAGGGCAAGGGGAAAGGGCTATGCAAGGTGTTTATTTGCGTGATGGAATCCGTAATGAAGACATCAGACAACCGACGTAGCCGTAAGGATCAGCGCGTTGAAGTGGCAATGGGTCAGCCTCATATCTCGTAGAACTGACACGCCTCTCATCTACGAAGGTTGTCGGCCATCCACACCTTTAGACAAATTGGTGGTCTTTTTGTTATTAAATTTCAAAATCTACTGACGCGGACGGGATTCGAACTTGCGACCTCTGCCGATGCTCTTACATCCGAGCGATTTTGTTTTTTTTTTTTACTTACGGCAAATAAAGAATTTGAATTTGATTCATAATTTCTAAGTTCAGCATGGCGGACAGGCTAAACAAACAAACAAACAAAATAATACTGCCGAATTGAGAAACTCAACCTATTTTTCGAGTCGGTTAAAAATAAATAAAGTGCATCATGTCGCTTGAAATATATTGGGCTTTTCTTTTATCTTCCAGTTCGTTTCGTTGATGTTCTGGTCGGTGTACGCAGTAGACCGCGAGCTGGTCTTCCCGAAGGTTTACGATGACGTGGTACCTTGGTGGTTCAACCACTGTGTGCACACCAATATCACCGTAGTGGTTGTGATAGAGACCCTACTGCAGGCTAGGAGAAGACCGAGGGATCCCAAGAGAGAGATTGCATTCGTTATTGCGGTTGATGTTGCTTATGCAATTGTGTAAGTATATTTTAATATAATCTTCACGCCATTCCCAATGCTATGGTAGATAGAGATCTAGACAATTAAGTCCTTTCGACCTAACTATCAGTGAAAACTGTTTGGGACAACGTAACGGGTGCTGAGCCTGTCACCGTTTTCATATCTAAGCCAACGATATAATTTGTACCAGCATACCATCTGGGGTCGAACTCGGATTCCGATCTTGTCTCGAATTCCGATCACTCGACCACTCGACTATAAAGTAATAAAATAAAAAATATCTTCACAACATTCACAATACAGAGGTAGACAGAAGCCTAGAAAGTTAAGACTTCGACTCGGCAATCATGACTTATTAATATTAAATATTTAGCGCAATTAATATTAATAAGTCTAATCTAGCAATTTTCTATATTAATCGTCTTCAACTATATATACATATAAAATAGATATTTATATTTTTTTATGTATGTTTAAACAATCATTCTTTTTTCCTTTTCTTATTGTATAGCTGTTAACATATTTCTTATTTTTTATTTCATTGTGATGTCAAATAAATAGCTTTTCTTTCATTCTTTCTTTCTTTCTTTCATGGTAGTTTAATGTGTGTTTTTCTATTTTACAGATACTACTCGATATACTTCTTCACTCACAGATGGCTGTACCAAGTATTTGGCGCAATGACTTGGTGGCAAATCTGTCTGTATCAAATGGTTATATGGATTTCATCGTTCGTGTTCTACTATCTTCAGTTCCCTATAAATAGATTGATTCATGGTGATGAAGATGAGTCAGAAAAGGCACTCACGATACCGAATCAAGTCAGCACGGAAGTAGTCACAACTAATGGTGCTGTAGATGAAGAGAGAAATATAAATGAAATTGAAAAAGTTAATACAGATTTGAAAATTCCGCCGTTCTCTACAAAATCATGGAGCTTAAAATATAGATCGATTAGGAACCAATTCGAGAATTCTCATTTATGAGAATGAATTAATCTGCAATAAATATGAACATTTAAGCGAAAGTATCGCATCGGAGTGGTGTATGAGAATGGAGTAAATTGTTGGTGGCGGTAAAAGTTCAAGCCAAGTTTTTGATACATATTATATGCTATATTTGTAACCTTGTAACCGACATCAATAAGGTAGAAGGTGGGTCGAAGGAATTGTAGTAGACTAGACCTCTGTCCATCCCTATATTGGGAATGGCGTGAAGACATCAATATAATGAGGCTGTTCTCAATTTGGTTGTGTTTCAACGTTTGTTACCTTATAACTCCATTATGTAAACGATATTGTATTTTTTTATAGATAGCCTTCAGATGGAAGTAGAATTAAAAAAAATCCCCATAATATGGAAAAGTTGGGAATTTTTCTCTGTTGGATTTATTAAATTTCATACCAAAAGTTAAATATATTTGAGTCTATTTTAATTTTATGTTAAAAGAATAATATTTATACATAAAGTAAACATTTGCAAAAAATGATGGATTCAAACCAAAGTAACAATTTAGGACTTTAATTCTTATAATTATGATCAAATTTTCTCTTGAACTGTTTTCAGCCTTTAAATTATCTTTATAGTCAGGAAGTTAGACAACTTATGTGATTACTTCATTTTAATAAATTTTATGGCATTACTTAATTTTATTTCTTCACGAATTTCTCAATAATCAGAGTTCCAGACAATGTCGTCTTTAAGACCCACATTTAACCGGAGCTCATACGGACGTGACTGAACTCTTCATCCTCAGGTGTGGAGTTCAGGTCTCCCGATTTGTATTTCGATCACCCAAGCACTCCGCTATCGTGGTTCTATCAAACTTTAGGGTATAATGTATGTACATGATAGATAATAATCAAAAGGGACCAAATTTGCAGCATCTATTAATAATACAGGAGAGACTGATCTTCCATTTATTAATGAAAGTATAGCAGTATATAACATGATAAAATTTACTTCCTTTACATTTTTAACTCCGTTTAATGATAATTTTGTCTTTACTTTTAGAATTATATAAATGTAAAATTATATAAAATTAGTTATGTAAAAAATGTGATGATAAATCTTATACGTTTAAAACTATACGTTTTAAGTCAGATAAAGAGAAAGTACAAGGTGATTTAAAAATATTGATAATAGTAAAAATGACAAAAGCTATCTGCAGTATAAAATATTACAAGAATTCAATTTAGTTTTTGTGTGTGTATAATTTCAAACTTTTCAGAACAGCCTATTCAATATGCTTTAGGAAAGCAGTATTACAAACTTGTCAAGAAAATCATGTAAAATTTTGATTATTGTGAACACAAAACTGTAAATATCTTATGAATAATCTACATTATTTTACTACAATTTGTTATTTTCGCCTTGGCTAATAAATATTTGTGTTGGTATAATTTGTATTGGATTAAGTATTAAATATGTATGATATTATAAAACAACAACCACAATGATGATTGGTTATCATGCATTAGGTCTTTAGGTAGAAATAATTTTAATTTGTAAACACCACTAGATATGCCAATTTTAATTTCAAAAGACCAAAAATTTATCTGCTTAATAAATTTATAAATAGAATTGTGTTTCTTTACTGGAGTAATTATAATGCGTGGTGAGTTTGATACAGGGACGAGGACAAGTTTGCTAGGTGTTCTTAAGTATTGAAACATAATGTGACAATGAACATAAGTAAAACCTATTGGTTAAAATATCAATAGCTTTTACTTATATGAAAAGGTTGCAGGTATATACAGGTTGGTGAAGTCTTTGGATACCCTGTAAGCTTCCATAGTCACGTAGAGAACTAAGGCTGATAAATTTTGCAAAAGCCGATGTTAATTCAAAGGATCTTTTGGTTTATGGTTGAATTTTTTTACAACATTTAGGAAGTAAGTTGCACTGCGTGATAAATATAGCAAAATAATATTTTAAGAAATATCATGTATGATTGTATTTACCTTTAATAATGAATTGTAAATTTGCTGAAATGAAATCACAGAATAATTAAAATAATAAATAAATGAATTGAAACCAAATTGCATGGCCTGATGGGAACAGGGGCATTAAAGGCTCCATACACAGCCAGACCCAAGACAGTATAAAATGATGTTACACACTGATTTGTACGAGTATCGAACCGGGTACCAGAGAGCTGGCAACACTTTGAAAACCGGTGTATACTCCACTTGTCAACGGTGGTCGTCTATACTTTTATAAGATAAGTTTCGTTATATATTTATAATAAGTATCAGTGGAGATAGGAAACACAATGGGTTTGGAAACGGGGGTAAGCATGTTCTAACGGACCTGTTAGGTTTTCTTGTCAAACGTGTTTTAGGTCCAAATTTTAGTAAGTAAAGTAAAAAAATAAAATTGCATACAAGAAAATCATGTTGATTTTAAATTATTCACCTTATTTCAATGACAGTGGAATGTCAGTAAAAAATAGGGTATAAGGCTTTTTTATAACATTCTCTTTGATAAACTTTTAAAAATTTGCGTGCAATATTTACTGTTTTCTACGAAAATTCTTCCTGTATTTTACTTTTTACAAATTTAGTGATTTCCTTAATTTAATCTAAACATTGAATAGCATTTCACTATATAAATAATACTATATTTGTTTACTATACAATTGACTTTATATTCAATTTGGGCATCATAAAGTTGTAAATTTAATCAACATGACTTAATAATTTATAAGAATTTTAAGAAACTTTTAAATAAATATAAATATATTGTTTGTTTTCTTTTGTTATTTATTAAATTTATTTATTTAAGTCACGATTGCCGAGTGGTTGGGTGGTCGGAATTTCGAGTCAAGAGACCCGAGTTCGATCCCCAGGTGGCAGGCTCGTATCGATGGGTTTTTCAAAAACTTATGTACGAATTATATCGTTGGCTTGGACATAAAGACGGCGACGGGCTCACCACCTGTCACGTTGTCCCGAAAATATCATCGGGAAAGGTGTGACAAAGGGCCTTAATTGTCTAGACTAGACCTCTGTCTACCCCTGTATTGGGAATTGCGTGAAGATATTTATATATTTCAAGTTACACGCACTGGCAAGTACATACATACATAACATACACCGGAAGCCTTTTTTATTGTTATAACTGCCATGCTTGTTAGTCAAACTAGAAAAAAAAATTCAAAGGCACTGCTGCCAGCCATCAGCATGATCATAACCTAATTTGGGTGCAGTAAATTTCCAGATGGTATTCTCATAGCCACCTCTTACGACAGCTATGGGAATAAAGGGTGTGGAATACCACACCCTTTATACGAATAATAATAATTCTTTGTACCTAATTAAACGCTGCTCTAAAGGATTTTGAATTTGAAAAATCATTGAGCAATCGATGCAAAGATTAAGTAAACCTCTATAAACTCTGATAAAGAATGCTACAGAAGTTAATTGTAAATATGGGTACAAAAAAACAGGAAATAATTTTCTCTTTTTTTTAATAATTTTATGATTCTTGTCTTACAAATATCAAATATGATTAAGTATAAACTTATAAACTTGTTCAGTATTTATAAAATTTACAAATTTATGAAAAAGCGACTGTCGAAAAAAAAACTACTCAAATTTTCGCCATATCCATAAAATTGACTGAATAATTGTTTAAATCGCGGATCTTGAACATGCAAAAACGTACTAAGTAGTAGTAGTAGTAACTCTTTTTGTAGTTTAAAATAATACTTTGTTTACAAATATAATAGTGTTTTTAAATGTATACCTTTATTTCCAAACATTTACTATTGCAGTCAAGTAATTTTTCTTCGACTGTCTAGAACTTTAGGTAACCTTTGAAAAATACTTTTTCCTTAAAAATAGGGTAACTAAGGAGTATTTATTGACCTTAACTTTACTTATAAAAATGGCAGTGTTGATAACCTTAACTTGCATTGGAAGAAGATTGCATTTATTTTTTCTTAAATATACTTATCTACCCACCACATATACTGGTGGTATAAATAGCAAGTTAATTGACTTAACAAATTTTGTTTAATTACAAATTTACACTGTAGGATAAAACTTTCTCATAAAAAAACGCCTTAGATTTTAAAAATAAATAAGAAAGAATATATTAAAAATTATATTGTAAGTTTTGTTCGACATAACAAAATTGTCATTTAAATAAATCTGTTGTTCCTAGATTCATAAGTTATGCATTGAGTACGTGTATTTGGGATTTTGTTAAAAAATATTGAGTATAATACTTCCGAGATCACTTGAATCTTTCAAAGGTTACCTATGATAAATACTTAGAAAAAAGATGGAAACTGCCTGTACACTAGTTGTCTAGGAGGCCTCGCCAAACCATCTTCTTGATAAGTAAATCTCTGTGGCTGGATGAAATATGACGAGGGAGTTCTTATACTAACTCCTGAGATTTGTGGGCGTTTCCTTACTTGAAAGTTGTTTAGTTCCGAAGCAGCATATTGCGGATCAGCGTGGAAGCTATTTCTATATCTTGAGAATGTATAATCTCTATCTGGGTTTACTACAAATCCACTAGGAATCCTAAGCTTAGGTGGAATGGGCACTAACGCTTCATTGAGCGTTACATCGTAGTCGTTTTCTACTGAATCAGCCAGATTTTGTTTTATAGATATATTTTCTGGTAACTTCAAAGGTTTACCTGTTGCTGTGTATGGTTTTGATATTTCCGGTTTAGGTTCGGGTGGCTTGTTCGTTTTAATTTCTGAATACTGAAGTGGTGTTGATGTCGCTAAATACGGTTTGAGGTAATCGCCAGGTGATAGAGTAGACTGAAGTTTATCCCTAATAGCTTCGTAGTTATCATTGAAAACTCTCAACACTTTTGTCGCGAGAACTTTAGCCTTTTGTTCGGTAGTTGGAGTCTCTGTGGTAGTAGTTGAAGGCGTTGTTATAACTACCTCTGTAGTGCTCGTTTGCTTTTTATCCTTTACATCATATTCAATATCTTCTTCGTCATAATATTCGTATTCTTCGTCAGGTTTATGGTGTGCTGATGGTGTTGGTTTCTCGGTACCTATTGTTGTGGTTACTTTTTCTGTGCTAGTAATTATTTCAGTTGTTGTCTGTCTGGTTGTAGTAGTTGGTGCAGCAGTGGTAGTGGTTGTCGTTGTGGTAGTTGTTATCGGTTTAGGGGTGGTATTAGGAGGTAAGCTTAGATCTTTACCAGCGATAGGTTGCAAGCCTCGTGGCAGATAGGGACTACCACCCCTAGACGGTAAAAAAGGACGTTTAACAATTTTAACGTTTGATCTCATATCTTTTACTCTAGCAGGGATTTCCTCTTCCTTTATTCTAACTTTCTCAGTGAAAGGCTGCTTATCATCTTCGTAATAATAGTCTCCATCAACTACTTTTGGCTTTATTGTTCGATCACCTCTATTTCGCTGGCTAACAAACGCAGGCTTTTTTTTCGGTTGTTCGTATTCATAATCATCTTCATAATCTATCGGCTGTTTTGGCCTTTGAAATTTTTGATTCTCAGGACTTGAAAAATGCGGTCTTGTAGGCTTGAATTTTTCTTTTTCTACCGGTTCTAGTTTCGGTTTTTGTTGTATTGTACTTAATTTGCCAGATGACGAAGGCTTGCTTATTTCTTCATCTTCATATTCATCGTAGTACTCATCGTCACCGGCTTTGGGTGGTGGTTTTGTTGTGGCTATGGGAACATAGTCATATTTATCCTTTTCATTAGCTGGAACAGGTCGTTTTATTTTTGGAGGTATTCGGGGTTTACTGAAAATACCACGACCATTAGGTTTAACTAATGGCTGACCTTCTGGTGCCGTCACTATTGGTCGTTTTTCTTCCTGAATTCTTTCATCGTCTTCATTATTTCGTTCAGGCTTTAAGTAAGGTCTTTCTTCACGCCTTGATGGTCTTTCGTTTCTATTATATTGTCTGCGACCTTCGGTTGACTGGTATCGTGTATCCCTGCCTCTGTTACCTTCTGAATCATCAATGTCATCTCTTAATGGCCTTCTTTCATCCCTGGGTCTGATTTCATCTCTTGGTCGTATTTCATCTCGCGGCCTTATTTCATCTCGCGGTCTTATTTCATCTCGCGGTTTTGTTTCATCTCGCGGTCTTATTTCATCTCTAGGGCGAATTTCATCTCGAGGGCGGATTTCATCTCTTGGTCTTTTTTCATCCCTTGGCCTTATTTCATCTCTTGGGCGTATTTCATCTCTTGAGGTAATTTCATCTCTAGGTTTTTTTTCATCTTCTTCATCTTTATAATGTACGTCATCTTTAGGTCTTGGATCATCTCTTGTTCTTCCCTCATTTCGAAATCTCGTGTCATCTCTAGATCTTTCTTCCCAAGGCATTAAATCATCTTTAGACCTTACGTCATCTTCTGACCTAATATCATCCCTAGGCCTGTTCTTCTCTCTTGGTCTATATTCATCTCTTTTCTGATCCCGAAGTCCACCACGTGGTCTCTCATCTCCAGATTGAAAGCGATCGTCATCATTGTCTCTGGGTCTGCCCGGTCTTCTACCTCCTTTACTGACAGGCCTTCTATTTTCTCTTCGATCATCATCATCGTAAGGCCTTCTGTCTCCGTATGGCCTTTTCCCTGGTCTTCTATCATAGGGCCTCCTTTCTTCAACATAGTCATCACTTTCATCCCGTGGTCTCGCTCGAGTTTCATATCTGAAATAATGATAATGGCTACTTAAGTAATTCATTGAAAAAATATATCTCTCATTTTAATAGTTGATCCTGTAGGTATTCTTATTTAATAATAACGTTTTGTTATCCAACACCTATATAGCCTATAAATGATATTTATATTTTTTATCACTTTGTTATTAAAGGAAGTCAGAAATTAGAAATAAAGTGAAGAAATTCTGGTAGAGGACGTTTACTGCTGCGGCGCTGTTAGCTCAGAGACCTTGACTAGACCTAAGATTCAGAGAGAGCGAAGTTCTGCTAGGAGTTCTACGTATCCATTGACAGCCCATGGATACGTTGAATTATTTAGCTCCAGAGTACTTTTATTGTTTGCATTTTAGACTCGTTTTATACAAAAATCCAGGTTCATATCTATCGGAAATGAATTTTTTTGCTCATGTTTCGAAATCCAGAATATGGAAGAATTGGCTTACAGAATCCACATGTTTCCGCTTAAAAGAATCGATATCCGTTATTTTTTACATCCTTACAGTTATTTAAGATGGTAGTGCTTTTGTAAACGTTAATGATTTAATAATGAATTGATGAAAGTAGGAGAAAGGAACGTACTTGTCATCGTAATCGTCATACGGCCTCCGCTTTCCTGGTCTAACAGGTCTTCCTTGCGGTCTCCTAGTTCTGCCACCCCTGAAATTAAATTAGCAGGCTGTCATAAAAATCACAATCCTTTCCGTGCCTTAGCAATGGTAACATATTTTATATATTAGGTGATAGTGGTTAATGAGTAGTTAATCCAAGAAATTAAAGATCAAAGAATTTTACAATGTTTAGTTATAAATACCCTATCCTCGATGTACTCAAAAGATCTTGGGGTTTCTTATTTGAAGAGATAATAATCTGAATTCATCCTAAGATGTGCTGAAGACCTTAGAATGTCTTTAATTTAATTATGGTAAAGTTACACATGGTAGTAGAATTCTCTAGCTAGATGTTTTTTGGGGCAGTACTACTCACAAATAAGATAATATTTGAGTAGTGTAACATTTAACATTTAAGCATAGTGGAACATATAGTGTAACATTCAAGCCAGTGTTATTACAGGAAATGAGGCATTCCATTTTAGGCTACGAGAGGTTCCACAACCTAGCAACAGGTAGGTTGTTTTACTCTACTTAAATAAAAAGGTAAAAATTATAAAGAGCCGTAAGAGCCAAGTGTTTGGGCATTCTGAATTCGCTCCAGGAAACACGCATTCGATCCCGAGGAGAATGGCTCGAGGCAATGCTTTTTTTCGAATTTTTTCTACGATTTGTACGAGTACCGTTGGCTTGGACACTAAGATAGCAACAGGCTAACCATCTGTCACTTTCTTCCAAATAAGCTCCGAAGAAATGTGAGTTGAAAGGTATACTTAAGGTTCTTGGGATATGTGTGACTAAATTGTGGGAAATGCGAGGTCTTACCACATAAATTGTCTATAGTTCTGACCACTCCAGAATTTACAATACGGTCTTGAGGTTAAGAAAATTTAAATCACTCACCTCTCCTCGTACCCATAGTCGTAGTCGTCTCTGGCTGGATAGTAATATTCATCGTCGTAGTAGTCGTATCTGTAGTTGGGACGCCTGCGCGGGGGGCGGGAGGGGCGCGGTGTGGTGGTGGTCGTTGTCGTGGTAGTGGGCGGCGGCGGCGGCGGTTCCGTCGACGCTGCTTTATATAGTGCCTCGTTCCTGTTATGGTAGTAAAACATCTTTAGATTAAGGAGAATTGATTAAATTAAAGAGAAAAAATGTTTTTAAAATTTCAACTGACACGGGCGGGATTCGATATCGCGACCTCTGCCGACGCCGTGGCAACGCTCTTTCCAAGGAGGCAAGGAGAAATGTTTTAAAATCTACTCGCGAGTATACTAAGCAGTAATTTTTATGTACAGTTAAACTAAAGGTGACTGCAGGACAAAAAGCCTCTGCTCGAAGGTTAATCTGCCATAATCTTCTTTTGGCAAGCGAATTAGCGATCGCACTACCACACACCTAAGATGCTGCTGTTCGTCACCAGCCTGCTACATTTTGTTCTCATTATATCTATTCCGCTATGTACTGGTAGTAATTTATTTTTGCTTTAGTCATCTTTGGATTTAAGGAAAGAAAGAGCGAAATATACTTCATGATAAATTAAACACGAATAATTTGATGATAGCCGAGTTATTCGGTGGTCGTTATTCGACTCAAGAAATCCGAGTTAAATCCCTATGAGGTAGGGCCCTGTTAATGAGTTTATGAAACTTATGGACGATTTATATCGTTGGCTTGGACGCAAAGATGGTGACAAACTCACTACTGTCATGTCCTCAAAACAAACTCCAGCGACATGTGGTTCGAAATTATGTACACTTCAGGGTACCTCTGTAAATAAAGATAAATAAATAAATGTAAATAGAGATAAATAAAAAATCCTTCATTCTACTGACCTGTTAAAGTAGTTTGGCGAATTCTTGCAGTCCACTTCGGAGACGAAGTGACAAATGAACGTCTTCTGATCGAAGGCTGTGTAGTTCGCGCAGAGGAAGTCGTACCTCGTACCGAAAAGGCAGTGATGGTACACCTGAAAGATACGATAAGAGAGAACATTAAATACCAAATTTATAACGGTGTTTTTCTGCTTTCTTACTTATCTTCACGCGCAATCCCTAACGAGGAAACCAGCGAGAAGTGATTGCGAAGTGTCACGATTCTTACATACCTCTTTCGCTTCTTCCAAATTTATCATTTTCTTCATACGTGCACGTCTAGGAATCCGAGCACTCCTGACTTTCCCCTCTTTGAGCGATTCGGTCACACCGTCCACAAAAGTTTGTCTTGGCCTAACTCAACACCTTTTAAATGTTAACTTTTGCGCTTTATATTTTCTTCACCATTCGGTTTTCCCTCTTTGGCTCAGCGTACCCAAACCATCGAAGCACGCCCTTATAAATTTTTTGGCATAAGGTCATCTTTCAAACCGGCCATATTGCGAATCTTCGTTTCGCTTTCGGTCGGCCAAGGTAATGTTACAAATTTTACTAAGAGATCGCATCTCCACTACATTCAACCTGCTTTTATGCTTCTTCTGGCATACCCAGGTTTCGCTGCCATATAACAAAGTCGATACCAGCACTGCGTTAACGCTAACGCTACTACTAAAGAATATATGAATGCTAACGCTACTACTAATGAATGTATGATATACATTTGTCTAGATAAATATTTTTATATTCGAGTAGAAAAATTCATATTCATCACACAAATACGGGACTCGAAACCATGACCATTAGTTTTGAATGCAGGATCACTACCATAACAGCAAGGCTATCGGGTAGTCCTAATTAACTAAAATATTAAAACAAAATAAATGCAGAATATAAAAACAATACCTGGCACTTATGTGGAACTGATGCGTAGAACCCATCATGCAGGCCATCGCATTTGAAGTCCATCGTCTCCGGAGGAGGGACGGCTTCGTAGAATGGATACTCTGATAGGTTGTACCCATTTAGTTCTCTTGGGAGATTGGGATCATAGATGTAGTCGATTTGCGGTATACCGGACAGCTTCTTAGTGCTGTTTTGTGCGGCACCCTCTGCACCCTCAGCTGTTGTTTCCACCTGGAATAGGAGTATAGTTTGGAATGAGATTTTGTTTCGATTCCTTCCCGTGTGTGTCGTAAGACGCAACTAAGGAGAATGGGTATAAATGTAATAATCAGCAAAGGGAAAACCATTGCAAAGATATTTACAGTCCGACAATGAGCAGGAGTTTTGAAGCTGCGAAATCTGAAACTGCTAGGTAGGATGATAGATTATCTCAATAAGAATAATAGCCATGATAACTGAGTGGTTAGGTGATCGGAATTCGATTCAAGAGACCCGAGTTCGACCCATTTCCAATATTGAGGTAAACATAGGTCTAGGCAATTAAGTCCTTTCGACCCACCTTCCACCAAAGGGATTTTTTTGTGACAACGTGACAGGCTTTCGCTGTCTTAATGTCCGAGCCTTGAGGATCGAACGCGGCTCCCTTGAATCTATTTCCGATCACCCAACCAATCGGCTATCGTGACTTCCTTTTGTTCAATTCAATTCAAGCGTTATTTCCTAGAAACACAAAAAAAATAGTGTACACAAGATGACAATTACAAAACAAAAAGATCAAACATGATTAAAGTTAAATTTACGTTGTCAAAAGTATATTTTATTTTATTCTCTATAAAAAAAAAAAACTTGTGTATCAAACAAAGTCTGAACATGAATGAATGTCTTCATCTATTTTTCATAACCGGAACATATTTAAAAAAATATTATTATTTGTAAGATCTTTCCGCCTTAGCCTTATATAACTGAAAATATTTCACAAAAGTTTGTCTTGGCCTAACTCAACACCTTTTAAATGTTAACTTTTGCGCTTTATATTTTCTTCACCATTCGGTTTTCCCTCTTTGAGCGATTCGGTCACACCGTTCACAAAAGTTTGTCTTGGCCTAACTCAACACCTTTTAAATGTTAACTTTTGCGCTTTATATTTTCTTCACCATTCGGTTTTCCCTCTTTGAGCGATTCGGTCACACCGTTCACAAAAGTTTGTCTTGGCCTAACTCAACACCTTTTAAATGTTAACTTTTGCGCTTTATATTTTCTTCACCATTCGGTTTTCCCTCTTTGAGCGATTCGGTCACACCGTTCACAAAAGTTTGTCTTGGCCTAACTCAACACCTTTTAAATGTTAACTTTTGCGCTTTATATTTTCTTCACCATTCGGTTTTCCCTCTTTGAGCGATTCGGTCACACCGTTCACAAAAGTTTGTCTTGGCCTAACTCAACACCTTTTAAATGTTAACTTTTGCGCTTTATATTTTCTTCACCATTCGGTTTTCCCTCTTTGAGCGATTCGGTCACACCGTTCACAAAAGTTTGTCTTGGCCTAACTCAACACCTTTTAAATGTTAACTTTTGCGCTTTATATTTTCTTCACCATTCGGTTTTCCCTCTTTGAGCGATTCGGTCACACCGTTCACAAAAGTTTGTCTTGGCCTAACTCAACACCTTTTAAATGTTAACTTTTGCGCTTTATATTTTCTTCACCATTCGGTTTTCCCTCTTTGAGCGATTCGGTCACACCGTTCACAAAAGTTTGTCTTGGCCTAACTCAACACCTTTTAAATGTTAACTTTTGCGCTTTATATTTTCTTCACCATTCGGTTTTCCCTCTTTGAGCGATTCGGTCACACCGTTCACAAAAGTTTGTCTTGGCCTAACTCAACACCTTTTAAATGTTAACTTTTGCGCTTTATATTTTCTTCACCATTCGGTTTTCCCTCTTTGAGCGATTCGGTCACACCGTTCACAAAAGTTTGTCTTGGCCTAACTCAACACCTTTTAAATGTTAACTTTTGCGCTTTATATTTTCTTCACCATTCGGTTTTCCCTCTTTGAGCGATTCGGTCACACCGTTCACAAAAGTTTGTCTTGGCCTAACTCAACACCTTTTAAATGTTAACTTTTGCGCTTTATATTTTCTTCACCATTCGGTTTTCCCTCTTTGGCTCAGCGTACCCAAACCATCGAAGCACGCCCTTATAAATTTTTTGGCATAAGGTCATCTTTCAAACCGGCCATATTGCGAATCTTCGTTTCGCTTTCGGTCGGCCAAGGTAATGTTACAAATTTTACTAAGAGATCGCATCTCCACTACATTCAACCTGCTTTTATGCTTCTTCTGGCATACCCAGGTTTCGCTGCCATATAACAAAGTCGATACCAGCACTGCGTTAACGCTAACGCTACTACTAATGAATGTATGATATACATTTGTCTAGATAAATATTTTTATATTCGAGTAGAAAAATTCATATTCATCACACAAATACGGGACTCGAAACCATGACCATTAGTTTTGAATGCAGGATCACTACCATAACAGCAAGGCTATCGGGTAGTCCTAATTAACTAAAATATTAAAACAAAATAAATGCAGAATATAAAAACAATACCTGGCACTTATGTGGAACTGATGCGTAGAACCCATCATGCAGGCCATCGCATTTGAAGTCCATCGTCTCCGGAGGAGGACGGCTTCGTAGAATGGATACTCTGATAGGTTGTACCCATTTAGTTCTCTTGGGAGATTGGGATCATAGATGTAGTCGATTTGCGGTATACCGGACAGCTTCTTAGTGCTGTTTTGTGCGGCTCCCTCTGCACCCTCAGCTGTTGTTTCCACCTGGAATAGGAGTATAGTTTGGAATGAGATTTTGTTTCGATTCCTTCCCGTGTGTGTCGTAAGACGCAACTAAGGAGAATGGGTATAAATGTAATAATCAGCAAAGGGAAAACCATTGCAAAGATATTTACAGTCCGACAATGAGCAGGAGTTTTGAAGCTGCGAAATCTGAAACTGCTAGGTAGGATGATAGATTATCTCAATAAGAATAATAGCCATGATAACTGAGTGGTTAGGTGGTCGGAATTCCAATCATGAGACCCGAGTTCGACCCATTTCCAATATTGAGGTAAACATAGGTCTAGGCAATTAAGTCCTTTCGACCCACCTTCCACCAAAGGGATTTTTGTGACAACGTGACAGGCTTTCGCTGTCTTAATGTCCGAGCCTTGAGGATCGAACGCGGCGCCCTTGAATCTATTTCCGACCACCCAACCACTCGGCTATCGTGACTTTAATAAAAAAACTAAAAAGCAAAAAATTAAATAATAGGGTGCATGCATGGTGTCAATAGTTATAAATATTTTATTGACAGATATATAAAAGCTTTTTTTAAGCTTTTTATTGACAGATATAAAAAAGAGGGGTGGGCCTTTTCTCGCTCAACGCAAGTTTAGCCATTCAACGTGGAAATGCAGCCAGTGTTCTTGGTACCATGCCACGAGGAGTACGGCTCAACGATTATAGTTGTTTTTAGTTAATAAGCATTGTAAATGTTAACATAATTTTGTTTCTGTAAATAAATTATTTGTCACTTCATCACATTGCAAGTATTTGTCACATCAAGACAATACAGAAAAAATGGTTTTCTAAATTGAGTCGTCCGGGCAACAGCAACCTTCGAACACTATAACGATACCTGACCACGAATTTAAGTAAAATTCCACAGCAAGACGGGCGTCTCCCGTATGCAAGATTTGCAATTCTGCTCGGCTCCTATTCTGAATGTTAATCAATTTCTTATCAACAAGAATGATATTTAATATACCTGTGCCTCATCTTCAGTCTCTGATGTCTGTTCTTCTGGTGCAGCAGTTGTGCTGCTTGTCTTCGCGAAGATCAATGAAGTGGCCCTCACCGCTGATGCAGTAGGCAATTCGACTGACAGCACCGCAATAACTAAACCTGTGACAAACGTTTACATTAGTTACTGAATGAAGTCACGATAGCCGAGTGGTTTTTATCGAAATTTGTGTCAAGAGACCCGTTTACGATATGAGTACTTATTCAATAACACAGGCACAAAGGTATAAAAAATATACAGAAATTGTAAAAAACTGAAAACCTATATCGTAAAATCATTAAATAATAAAAATATATTAATTGATGATAATACAAAATGAAATAAAATAAAAGAATTCATTGGTTAATTTATAATATACTTTATAGAAATATTTTTCAACAAAAATCAAATTGATATACTCTTTCAGGGTGTGTACATATTTTTAAGAACTTCAAATGGGAACTTTATATTCTTTTCTTCAATGTATGTACATATAAAAGCAAATAAATAAATAAATAAAATAAAAAAGAAACTTAACAAAAACCTCAGAAGAGTAACAACGACCAAGACCCGTGTCGTATCAAATGAAACGGTACTGTCTCAGCATAATGTACTCCTATCTCTTTCCCCATCGCTGCCCGTAAATATAACACAGACAAAAACATTTACGCATTATGAATAAAATATAAAATGTAAGTATAAACATACGAAGTTAAAAATTATAAATAAAAAAAAACAACTCAATGTGACGACCCGATGGTTTAGTTGGTAGTGGCCCAGCATTCGAAGCTAGGGGTTGCGGGTTCGAGTACCGTGGGGCAAACATTTAAGTTATCAATATGAATACAAATATTTATATATCTTATTATGTATATTGCACTGTAGGTTTGAACACTAAGACAGCGATAGGCTCTCCACCTCTCACGTTGTTCTACTTAAGCTTCGGTGAGAGGTGGGTCTTAAGAGCTTAATTGTCTAGACGTCTGTCTCCCCCAGTATTAGGAAAATACGTAAAGAAAAAATATCTTCGCTTCTTAATATTAAAATAAAGGTGTAGAAGAGGTCTAGAAATTTACTCCCTTCGACACACCTACACTCTACCAAGACATTGTTGGGACAACGTTACTGGTGGTTAAGCTTTCGACGTTTTTGTGTCTAAGCCAACGATATATCTTGTACTTAACTTTTTGTAAAAGCCTATTGGTACGAACCCGCCACATGGGATCGAACTCTTCACATGAATGTCCATAACCCAACCGTTCGGCATAAAAATAATTAGCTTTGTTTTGTAAGTCACTCTCTGGACACACAGTAGACCGCGCTGATTTTGAGTGTGACAGAATATCATGGTAATCATCTTTTACTATATTATTATATATAGTTTGGGCTGATAGGCGAGCAGGCAGCAACGTTCCAGGTATGAGTTCAATAGTTAATATTTTTGCAACGAGTGGAATCCCTATTCGTAGCAAATCCTCCCATAGGAGGTCGATGTCCTGCAGTGAAATTTTATAGGATGTTTAGGTAAATAAATAAGACAAGGAATTGCCATAGAGTAAGAGTTAGATAAAAGTCTCTAGATAGTGATGAGTATTAGTATTAGTATTAGTATTGTTATTGCAATAACCAATCATGTGTGTAAGAAACTATTACATACTCGTACGTATATAAAAACATCCAAAACAAACTCCTATAGATGATTTATACGGTTACTATAAAATCAGTTTTATAGAGTCTACAATACTTGTTGAATAAAAATTAGTTATCAGAACTTTAGCAGCATATAAGCAATTTACCAAAATCATGATAGCTAAGTGGTTGGGTGATCAGAATTCGAGTCAAGAGACCCGAGTTCGATCTCCAAGGCTCGTACCAATGGTTTTTCTTCAACACGATTTATATCGTTGGCTTGGACATTAAGACGGCGACGACCTCACCAGCTTTAACGTTGTCCCAAAAATATCTTCGCTTCTTAAAATTAAAATAAAGGTGTAGAAGAGGTCTAGAAATTTACTCCCTTCGACACACCTACACTCTACCAAGACATTGTTGGGACAACGTTACTGGTGGTTAAGCTTTCGACGTTTTTGTGTCTAAGCCAACGATATATCTTGTACTTAACTTTTTGTAAAAGCCTATTGGTACGAACCCGCCACATGGGATCGAACTCTTCACATGAATGTCCATAACCCAACCGTTCGGCATAAAAATAATTAGCTTTGTTTTGTAAGTCACTCTCTGGACACACAGTAGACCGCGCTGATTTTGAGTGTGACAGAATATCATGGTAATCATCTTTTACTATATTATTATATATAGTTTGGGCTGATAGGCGAGCAGGCAGCAACGTTCCAGGTATGAGTTCAATAGTTAATATTTTTGCAACGAGTGGAATCCCTATTCGTAGCAAATCCTCCCATAGGAGGTCGATGTCCTGCAGTGAAATTTTATAGGATGTTTAGGTACATAAATAAGACAAGGAATTGCCATAGAATAAGAGTTAGATAAAAGTCTCTAGATAGTGATGAGTATTAGTATTAGTATTAGTATTAGTATTAGTATTAGTATTAGTATTAGTATTAGTATTAGTATTAGTATTAGTATTAGTATTAGTATTAGTATTAGTATTAGTATTAGTATTAGTATTAGTATTAGTATTAGTATTAGTATTAGTATTAGTATTAGTATTAGTATTAGTATTAGTATTAGTATTAGTATTAGTATTAGTATTAGTATTAGTATTAGTATTAGTATTAGTATTAGTATTGTTATTGCAATAACCAATCATGTGTGTAAGAAACTATAACATACTCGTACGTATATAAAAACATCCAAAACAAACTCCTATAGATGATTTATACGGTTACTATAAAATCAGTTTTATAGAGTCTACAATACTTGTTGAATAAAAATTAGTTATCAGAACTTTAGCAGCATATAAGCAATTTACCAAAATCATGATAGCTAAGTGGCTGGGTGATCAGAATTCGAGTCAAGAGACCCGAGTTCGATCTCCAAGGCTCGTACCAATTGTTTTTATTCAACACGATTTATATCGTTGGCTTGGACATTAAGACGGCGACGACCTCACCAGCTTTAACGTTGTCCTAAAAATGTCTTCTGTGTAAGGTGGATCGAAAGGACTTAATTGTCTAGACGTCTGTCTCCCCAGTATTAGGAAAATACGTAAAGAAAAAATATCTTCGCTTCTTAAAATTAAAATAAAGGTGTAGAAGAGGTCTAGAAATTTACTCCCTTCGACACACCTACACTCTACCAAGACATTGTTGGGACAACGTTACTGGTGGTTAAGCTTTCGACGTTTTTGTGTCTAAGCCAACGATATATCTTGTACTTAACTTTTTGTAAAAGCCTATTGGTACGAACCCGCCACATGGGATCGAACTCTTCACATGAATGTCCATCACCCAACCGTTCGGCATAAAAATAATTAGCTTTGTTTTGTAAGTCACTCTCTGGACACACAGTAGACCGCGCTGATTTTGAGTGTGACAGAATATCATGGTAATCATCTTTTACTATATTATTATATATAGTTTGGGCTGATAGGCGAGCAGGCAGCAACGTTCCAGGTATGAGTTCAATAGTTAATATTTTTGCAACGAGTAGAATCCCTATTCGTAGCAAATCCTCCCATAGGAGGTCGATGTCCTGCAGTGAAATTTTATAGGATGTTTAGGTAAATAAATAAGACAAGGAATTGCCATAGAGTAAGAGTTAGATAAAAGTCTCTAGATAGTGATGAGTATTAGTATTAGTATTAGTATTGTTATTGCAATAACCAATCATGTGTGTAAGAAACTATTACATACTCGTACGTATATAAAAACATCCAAAACAAACTCCTATAGATGATTTATACGGTTACTATAAAATCAGTTTTATAGAGTCTACAATACTTGTTGAATAAAAATTAGTTATCAGAACTTTAGCAGCATATAAGCAATTTACCAAAATCATGATAGCTAAGTGGTTGGGTGATCAGAATTCGAGTCAAGAGACCCGAGTTCGATCTCCAAGGCTCGTACCAATGGTTTTTCTTCAACACGATTTATATCGTTGGCTTGGACATTAAGACGGCGACGACCTCACCAGCTTTAACGTTGTCCTAAAAATGTCTTCTGTGTAAGGTGGATCGAAAGGACTTAATTGTCTAGACCTCTGTCTACAGTGTTCCCAATATAGGGGTATTGGCCAATATATGGCGTGAAGATATTTTTGGGACAACGTGACAGGTGGTGAGCCCGTCGCCGCCTTTATGTCCAAGCCAATGATAAAATTCGTACATAAGTTTTTTGAAAAACTCATTGGTACTGCCACCTGGGGATCGAATTCGGGTCTCCTGACTCGAAATTCCGACCACCCAACCACTCGGCTATCGTGACTTTTTTAATCTCTCTTCTTAATTTATATAATAAATTTGAAATTTGTATGGATGGATGTTTTTTACTCATATACGCCAGAACGTATTAGACGTGTGGTAACGATGTAAGAATATTGCCACTCCCTTTCTTCCCGTGGGTGTCGTAAGAGGCGACTAAGGGAAACTTCCTTGAATAATGTTATGGCATCGATAGATGGTGGGACAACCATCTCTAACAATATCAGACTAAAATATTCAGACCGTTGATGGGCAGCAGCGTCTAAGGGTGTGAAGTGTCTGATACTGCGATCGCCAATCCGCTTGCCAAGCGTGGCGGTTGTGGTTAATCCTCCCTATGGGAGAGACCTATGTCCTGCTGTGGACTTTAATAGGTAATAAATATGTATGTATGTATTTTTGTACACCAGAAGGGCGTACAAGAATACATACATTCATACGGCTAATGGGTGCAGAGGTTTAGATAATTTAGCCCTATCGATGTATATATATGATGTAACGATGTAACTATACTATACTATTTTGAAAACGTAACCAGTGGTGAACCTGTTGCCGTCTTTACGTCCAAGCCAACGACATAAATAGTACGTTAGTTTTGAAAACTCATTGGTACTGCCACCTGGGGATCGAATTCGGGTCTCCTGACTCGAAATTCCGACCACCCAACCACTCGGCTATCGTGACTTTTTAATCTCTTCTTAATTTATATAATAAATTTGAAATTTGTATGGATGGATGTTTTTACTCATATACGCCAGAACGTATTAGACGTGTGGTAACGGTGTAAGAATATTGCCACTCCCTTTCTTCCCGTGGGTGTCGTAAGAGGCGACTAAGGGAAACTTCCTTGAATAATGTTATGGCATCGATAGATGGTGGGACAACCATCTCTAACAATATCAGACTAAAATATTTAGACCGTTGATGGGCAGCAGCGTCTAAGGGTGTGAAGTGTCTGATACTGCGATCGCCAATCCGCTTGCCAAGCGTGGCGGTTGTGGTTAATCCTCCCTATGGGAGAGACCTATGTCCTGCTGTGGACTTTAATAGGTAATAAATATGTATGTATGTATTTTTGTACACCAGAAGGGCGTACATACATACATACGGCTAATGGGTGCAGAGGTCTAGATAATTTAGCCCAGCGATGTATATATATGATGTAACGATGTAACTATACTATACTATTTTGAAAACGTAACCAGTGCTGAACCTGTTGCCGTCTTTACGTCCAAGCCAACGACATAAATAGTACGTTAGTTTTTAAAAACTCTTTGGTACAACTCGTATCATGGGAATCGAACTACAATGTCTTCAGTGGAATTCCGATTCAAACAATCGGAAATCGTGACTTGATGTAGTCTGGTAGACTACATCAAGTCTTATATAGAACAACGCCCATTTTTTATCTCGTAAAATATACGGTTCCCGTGGGAGTGACCTCAAACATGATTTTGAATTATGTTTTTTCAATTTTTCCTTCGCGGGATAACCACCTTGAAAAATACTAAATCAAAATTGAGCAGACCGGTAACGTGCAGCAGTCCGTCAGCATACGTAAGTGGTCCTTACACGAGGTGCGATGCGTGACGCGAGCTCGAACTCATTCCACTCTCCCTTATGAAGGACCTCCGATAGGTCCGAAACTAGTTGGTACCTACACCGATTATTGTAACGTGAGTTTAGCCGTTTTTAACTATTTGAGGTCCTCGCACTTTTACGGGCTTTAAGCAAGAAAGTAACGCAATACACTCTGACAAACCAATGGGGGAGAAAAGAAGATAAATAAATCACTAAATAAATACAAAATGTCGGTTCTAATTAGAGGAAAGACGCAATAAAAATTGCAAATAATTTTATTAATTTACCTGATGACATTGGATGATAACTAATTAATTATCATCTAATTGATGCCGGGTATAAAAACTATACTAAATTAAAAATTAAATCATTAAAAATTTCATTTCATTAATCATTTAATTAATTTCAATTAAGAAATAAAAACCAATGCGTGGTCAGTTTCAACAGTTTTTTTGTAACAAAAGTGTAATAAATTTTAAAATAGTATAAAAAACAACTGCATAATATTATTCTGTGTCGTGAACACTAATCAATGTCATCAGCGTGAATAGTTGCCAAAATACTTTTTTGTATATTTGGGTGTTTTTATTCAATCAAATCTCATCAAAACTGCTGAAAGGATTTGAGTAAAATTTGTCACACTGATTGATTAAAACCCAGATTAACATGTACAAAACCTTTCAAGCTGAAATCCCAAGCTCATTTCCCGTGTGTGACATGCACTATGCTTGATGTATACATCTAGCTTTCGGGATATAAGTTGCTTAATAAAGGTATATAGGTTACTTAATGCTTCGGAAATGTTAAAGCTAAATACATAAAAGCTCACGAGCGTATTCCCAATACTCGAGTCGAGATCGAAGTTCATTCCTTTATTTTCCTCAAAAGTTTATTCCTTTCTATAAAAACAAGCACGATGTATACATATCCTACATAAATGGTATGGTACCAAAAAAGCTGGTTGCGTTGAGTGGCTAGAATTAACCGTTGAGCGAGAAAACAACCATCCCTGTTGTCACCAGCGGCTACAACAGTCGTGGATACAATTATTTAGAAATTGCAACGCGCGAGGATCCCACGGACCTATCGTCTTTACGGCAAATGGAAAAAATCGTGATTTAATAACTAAACTAAAGCTGATGGGATTCAAGTAAACGTGAAATGTTACGCCATTCTAATTCCTTGACTTTTGTAAACATTCGCGCATCAAATGCTTTAAGCGTACCTCATAACAGAACAATCAATTGTTATAGAATTATGTATCCTATTATCTTATAAACGTTACATATTAATACGTAAGCCGAATCATTGGGTGATCGGACTTCGAGACAAGAAACCCTTGTTCGATCCCCTTGTGGTACGCTCGTACCAATAACTTTATTTTTCAATCCTTTCTACGATTTATATCGTTGTCGTCGGGCTGGTGGCAGGTGGGTCGAAATGACTTAATACTCTAGACTTTTGTCTACCCCAGTATTCGGAACGGTTTGATGAAAACATTTTTTACGTAGAGTCCCTGACGGGGTAAACAGAGAACAGACCACCAAGTATCACGATCCTTACCTACCTAACCTTCCATAAGGGTGTTTGTACTCGTTTCATGGATGTTTATAGGTAAGAATATATATGAATGTTTATCAACGTAAATATATATGAGAAGTCATGGTCTCTAATCGTGACTCTTCGAGTTTTGTTTTTCCTCTAAAACTAACCTGATTTTGCAAGCAGAATACAGTTACTGTTATTAAGAACGGCCTGTCAAAGTCCACTGCAGGACACATGCCTCTCTCTTAGGGAGGATTTGCCATAATCACGATCTCAGCAGTAGGCTGCTCGCTCCGACAATGCTGCTCGCAACCAGCCCGCTTAATTTTGGTCAACGATGTTTAGAGATGGTTTACCCGCCATCTATCGGTACCCATTGCCATCTTAACCCACGGGAAGAGATGGAGTGACATTATTTTTTCGCTAATACCACAAAGACAGCTCTGTTATTATATAGCTAGAAATTGACTTTTGCTCAAATTCTACCTTTGTCATAAATCAAATCATTTATTCAACGATATAAGTAATATACAATGGCATTCATCCATTGTAATTTTTTTAATCTATCACGGTTTCGTAATGAGGTTCCTCTAAGGGAGAAGAAACAGACGAAAGAAACTCCACAGTTAACCCCCTTTGTGGCATATTTATTTAAGGATTACAATTTTGTACATAGAATAATTAGAAACAGCATGGGTGCGACCACTCATTCCTAATACCTAATAAAATTTCGTGTAACATTTGTAAGCATAGCCTATAAATAAACACAATACTAAAATTATTTCAATTGTTGATTCATTATTTCAGAAAAGACAATTAAATTATATGTGATGGCGAAATGTTCGAACGTTTAATATCTGTCACTAAATAAACATTTCAATGAATGTGGCCGCGAGTGTTTCTTATTAAAAAACTTGGAATAAAAAATTATACAGTTACCACAATGATTCACAGTTAAGTGCACTTAGCAAAAGGTCAAAAACCCTTGAAGTAAATGTTCAATATAACTGAGTGGATATGGCTCCGGTTAGAAAGACTCTAACTACAAAAAAAAAATCCTCGCGCCATTCCCAAAAGTGGGAGTAGGAGATCTAGACTATTAAGTCCTTCCCCCGAAGATATTTTGAGTCAACGTGACAAGTGGTGAGCACGACGCCATCTTTGTGTCCAAGCCAACGATATGAATAGTACACAGGTTCTGAAACAACCCATTGGTACGAGACTCGAGATACTCTCGACTAGAATTCCAATCACCCACGCTGTCGTGACTTTTTAGCTTCAAACATAAAATAAATCTTCACACTGTAGACAGGGGACTAGATAAGTAAGTTATTTTGACTCATCTTCTACTAAAGACATTTTTGAGGCAAAGTGGCAGGTGGTGAGCCTGTCGCCGACTTTATGTCCAAGCCAACTACATATATAGTTGTTTTTTTAAAAAACCATAGCTACGAGCCTCTCACACGAGAATCAAACTATCCAAACCACTCGGCTATCGACGTCGAAACTGGCTGTATATAAATTACAGATACAAACATCATACAAGAAAACATATTTTTAAATTTTTGAAAAAAGAATCTGTTTAAAAGAACATATTAGGATTGTGTGAACACGATGGAGTGACGACTTGTAAAATGTTTCAGGAGTCGATGGATGCAGGTGGCTGAGGACAGTTTTTTTGCAAATTCTAGGGGAGGTTTATACATAGAATTCATGTCAATGGGCAGGTTTTTAGACAGAGAGCTGTATGCACATACCATGTAATTAAATAAATATTTAAATAAAATATAAGTTTCAGGATAAAAACGCTAAAAAAAACCATACATATATAAGATCGATTTTAGTAATAAGATTTAGCAACCGGCACTTCCTAATTTTTATGAAACAGGTTATACAAATTAAAAGCATTAACATCAAATATTTATAGTGTCAATAGGAAAAACACAGCATTTACACGTCTACCAGTAGATAAAATTACCATATTGAGTCAAGGTTATTCGCGTTTGGTGGCCATATTGCAAACTGAACTAATGTGTCACTGATTAATATTCATAAATGTCTATATTATAGTTAGTTGCTTAATACAAGTTTTTTTTATTAAATAAGTAAATAGGTACATAGATGGGAATAAGGTTACATACACTCTTATCCCCTAACGAAGGAATAGACAAACCTAAAATATGTCTAACACTTTTATGGGAGTAGTGCACAGAGCGAGCTTTCAGTCCACCTGATGAAATGAATGAATAAAATGTCATAAGACTAAAATTTCCTCAGTCAGAGCAGTTATTTCAGCTACTTTTTTTAAATATCAAAAAATATCTTCACGCCATTCCCAATACAGGGGTAAACAGAGGTCTAGTCTAGACAAATAAGTTCCTTCGACCCACTCGGCTATCATGATTTTTTTTAAATATATATTAAGTACATACAAAGATAAGGACAATATCGCATGCAAAGCAGCCAAAGCAATAGTATTATGGAATCAGAAATAACGAAGGTACCACAAATATCGTGACCCAAGGAAATTTAAAAAAGTGTTTTCTACTTTGACCTGACGAGGAATCAAACCTGGGTTCTCAGAGCTGGTGACATCATTAAAACCGGTTTACATGACTCTTCCACTGAGTTGTCACTGAGTTTAACAGATTTGATTGATGATTTATCTATAATGTTGAGTTGGCGTCTCATATAAGAGTTGTATATATTACCTTACAATGTGACGATGGATCTGAGATTTCCGCACTTACTGCAGACCGAAAGAGGAAGGAAGGAAGCTCAGAGGCGCTCAGTTAGCTAGGGAAAAGGTGATTCTCTGCGTGATTAACGCATAACCGTGCTGATCCTTACGACTATGTAAAGATCAGCATGTTGAAGGGCAATGAGCTGACCATAGATCGCAGGTCTGTCCTACGATGGGTAAGAAATGTTCTTCAGCAGCTTCATAAAGGTAAACGCAGTGTAGCACGACTCCCACCAGAATGTTGCGAAGACCTACAGAATACTGCTGGGGGCGGATGCATACAGATGACACAGCATCGTTCTATATAATCTTAACAGTGGTAGAGCCACGCATCAGTTGTTGCTGCATGAATGGGCCGGCTCGACCAGCAAAGTACCACGACCTCACAGAATACCGGCGTGAAGTAGAAGTCTAACAAAGTTCTGCGTTTCGTCTGGTGAGTGCAGGTAACCGGAGGCGCACACACCCCCGTTGGAGCGGAAAAAATCTTTGGGTTTACGGCAATGGACTTCGGAGAAGATGATGATGCTGATGTTTGGTACAGATTAAAAACGTTCACCAAAATGTTACTGGTTACTGCTGCCCATAAAACCCGCAAGTCACTTCAACCGAAAGTTACACGAATATTGTCACACCCTAGGTCTAAAATAGAACATCGTCTCGCCATTTTCAGTACAGAGATAGACAGCTACCGAAGATATTTTTGGGACAACGTGACAAGTGGTGAAACCGTAGCCTTCTTTATGCCCAAACCAAATATATAAATAGTTCATAAGTTTTTTGAAAAAACCCATAGGTACGAGCATGCCACCTGTAGATCGAAGTCGAGTCTCTTGTCCCTAACTCGGTGGTGAGTCCGTCGCCATCTTTATTGACTACAATAGAATGGCTTTATTACTCTGTGACTATACTTGCTCTTTCTACCCTTGCAAATCGGAATACGACAGTGACGAAAGTATAGTGACGAACAGTAATGATTTTGCGTCCTTGGTTAAATAATTTTTTATTCATATGGATTCCTAATATGGACAGGTAAGAAATAATGCTGTCTCTACAAATTATACAATCGGAAATGTCTATTAAAGATGTTAAATTGTAAAATGCTTAAAATAATTTTTTTTTCCTAACTTATATGGTTTGTGACTCAAACCATATAAGTTAAGAAAAAAAAATTATTTTAAGATAGGTACAAGTCACAATAGCCGAATGGTTGGATTGTCGGAATTTCGAGTCAAGAGACCCGAGTTCGATCCTCAAGTGCCCGTACCAATGGGTTTTTCTAAAAACCTATGTACAAATTATATCTTGGACATAAAGACGGCGACGGGCTCACACCAGTCACGTTGTTCCGAAAATATCCTCGGACTTAAATGTCTAGACTAGACCTCTGTCTACCCCTGTATTGGGAATTGCGTGAAGATATTTTATTTATTTTTTATATGGTTTGAAATCAATAAAAAATGTATAATCTATTAAATATTTCATTAATCATTGAAATTTATATTAAAAATTATTATCAACATAATTAATGTATTTTAATTGATCAAGGTCATTTTTTAACATTGCTAGATTATGTTCCATGTAGATGAAATGTTTTAATTTGTTTAAATAAAATATATATCGAAAAATGAATTAGACTAAAAATGTTTGGCAATTAAGTAATAGTACTAACGTCGGAGGCTGACCAAATTAAATCAAATCAACTATTTATATATAATATAAGTAACATACATTATTTTCATCGATCCTAATTTTTTAATCTGCCACCGTTTTGTAATGAGGTTTCTCTATCAGATAAACAAGCCAAAGAACTCCGTAGGTATCTCCTTTTTTGGATATTTTTAACAAAGGAAATACAAAATTGTACTTTAATTTAATTAGAAATAGCATAGGATCGTTCTCATTCCCAGGAGTTAGTATCATTTATATATTGATTTATATCATAATAACCTTTTTTTATGAATTCATTGAACCGGTTTAATAGGTGAAATTTACAAATAGGCCGGGATTTTGATGGAAAATCGTAGACACCACTTCACGAATGAGTTAATTGATTATTGGTCAAGGCGTTCGCTTTATTACTAACATCTGGTGGAACTTGGTATTGATTCCTCCACCATCACCACCAAAATAGTTAAAAGCTAAATAAATTTAAATTCACCTTTACATATTCCACAACTTTAGAAATATTTTTAAAAATTTTTTTTAACAGCTATTATTTTTTAAATATCAGAAATCGTTATCAAAAATATCTTGCAACGGAAACGTGTATGATTTTATAAAAATTAATATGAGTAGATTTAACCACGAAATTCCACCAAAAGCCCACAAAATGAGTATTCAATATATTGTTCATAGCTATTCCCAATACAGGGATACTGTGATAGACAATTAAGTCCTTTCGACCCAACTTCGACCGTAAATATTTTTGGGACAACGTAACAGATGATGAGTCCGTCGCCGTCTTTTATCCAAGTCAAGGATATAAATCGTACGTAAGTTTTTGAAAAAACCCATTGTTACGAGTCTACCACCTGGAGACCGAACGCCGATCTCTTGACTCGAATTACGATTACACAAATATTCGGATATCATGGATATTAATGACAAGATCTTTAAGCATGATGATGAGGATGCTGCAGTGTCCTCCCACATCATTTATATATAATACTTACAAAATAAGCTGAGTCCCAGCCATCTGTGGCGAGATCGCTTCATGCTGCCAGTTTGATCTGTAACAAACAGATATTTTTAATAAGATTTGAGATTCGCAATTTATAACACAAAAAGTCCCTGAAGTTGTTAAATTTATTGTAGACAAAGTCGAAAGTCATAAAAACTTTTGGCGACTTCCATGGACGAGTAGTAAATGCATCGGTTTTTCATGGCGTTGGAGTCTGGGTCCGTGTGGTGGTGGGAGTTTGTTATACCTTGGTTATTTCAAATTCTATAACACTGGTACTTTAGCTGCTTACTTTGGGATCAGAGCAATATATGTGATGTTGTCCCCATGAATGTCAACTTATTATGTTATAAAACTTTAAACGCTATAAAAATTACAAAGCAAACTTTGGTATATAGCACGCATTTTTAAATAATTGTGTAGACAGAGATCTAGACAATTCAGTCCATACTACTCACATTTAACCATTTCTTATTTAAGGATAATGTGACAGGCGGTGAGCATGTCGCCGTCTTTATGTCTGAGCTAACGATACAAAACGTACATAAGCTTAAAAAAGTCATTTGTTCTGTTATATTACCTTATAGAAATAACTATATAAAAAATAAACGTCTTCATGCAGCGTTTGACCCTGACAAATGTACAGACAACCGGATTTACATACATTTTTATAGTCCGTACATAAACACTAACATTTTTACATCAAATGAATATAAAATCTGTTGATTCGACAATAAATAAAAACATGTTGCATTCAAATAACGTTGTGTTGTCGGCTGAGAACGACGCCGGGTCCTTGCATTGTTTCATACAAACTAGTAATAATGTACAGTACAAGTCGCACCACCCGGTTTCACACGTTTTAACCGGAAGTAAAATAAAATACTCAATCACGCCATTCCAAATACAGGAGTAGACTGAGGTCTAGACAATTAAGTCCCTTTGACCCACCTTCCACCAATACACTAATAAGCTTTGCAGTTTATTTGAAGTGGTTAACAAGAGAACTACTAATTTTATTTGGTATTGCTAGTATTCTTTTAATATTTAGTTATGATTATTTTCGATTCAATAAAAATCAGTAACAAGAATTCAGTGTAATAATGAAAAATTGTCTTCTTTGTATTTACAAACACACACGCATAGAACTGAACGTGAAAGTCCACTGCAGTACATAGGCCTCTCCCGTTTACGAAAATTTAGCAAAATATCTGAGCTGGCATAGATTGTTAGGGAATAGCCTAATGATGAAGAGCAACAGCTATTTTATATTTGTTTTTTTAATCTTCACGCAATTATCCATACTAGAGAAGACAGAGGTCTAGACAATGAAATTCTTTCGACCCACTTTTCATCTATGATTATTCGGGACAACGTGACAGACGGTGACCTTATCGTCATCTTAGTGTTCAAGCTAATGTTACAATATAATTACATAAAAATATTTACTGTGATGAAAATTTATATATACATATAAACATCCATGAATCGAGCAAAATCATTCATGTTCACCACCCAAATGTCCCCGCTGTCAGTTCGAATCCGCAACACTTAACCTCAAGCCATGGACATTACCCACTCGGTATCTCGGTCGTTTGTTAATGTCCTTCTTTTCTTTATTCTTTTAACTAAGTTCTTTGGAATCAAGTTATCAATGTCCATGGTCTGTATTACCATTTCTTTTTCTCCAATTTCCTCAATTTTAATACGTTAAACTGCAATAGAACTGAGGAAGTGGGATTGTATTATAATAAGCAACATATTCCATCGCTGGCGACGAAGCAGCGGCGGGTCGTTCACCTTGCGTTCGCGCAGGCGTCTTTGCCAGCTAACTTACTTTTACTATTATTGTTTGAGTTAAGTACACTGTAAAATATAAAAATAACGCAATTCCCAATACAGGGACAGACAGAGGTCTAGTCTAGACAATTAAGTCCCTTTGACCCACCTTGGGAGTTTGTTATACCTTGGTTATTTCAAATTCTATAACACTGGTACTTTAGCTGCTTACTTTGGGATCAGAGCAATATATGTGATGTTGTCCCCATGAATGTCAACTTATTATGTTATAAAACTTTAAACGCTATAAAAATTACAAAGCAAACTTTGGTATATAGCACGCATTTTAAATAATTGTGTAGACAGAGATCTAGACAATTCAGTCCATACTACTCACATTTAACCATTTCTTATTTAAGGATAATGTGACAGGCGGTGAGCATGTCGCCGTCTTTATGTCTGAGCTAACGATACAAAACGTACATAAGCTTAAAAAAGTCATTTGTTCTGTTATATTACCTTATAGAAATAACTATATAAAAAATAAACGTCTTCATGCAGCGTTTGACCCTGACAAATGTACAGACAACCGGATTTACATACATTTTTATAGTCCGTACATAAACTACATAAACTAACATTTTTACATCAAATGAATATAAAATCTGTTGATTCGACAATAAATAAAAACATGTTGCATTCAAATAACGTTGTGTTGTCGGCTGAGAACGACGCCGGGTCCTTGCATTGTTTCATACAAACTAGTAATAATGTACAGTACAAGTCGCACCACCCGGTTTCACACGTTTTAACCGGAAGTAAAATAAAAATACTCAATCACGCCATTCCAAATACAGGAGTAGACTGAGGTCTAGACAATTAAGTCATTTCGACCCCCTTTCCATCGAAGATATTTTTGTTACCTTCTTTATGTCTAAGCCAACGATGTAAATCCTACATAAGTTTTTGAAAAAAACCCATTGTTACGAGTCTACCACCTGGAGATCGAACGCCGATCTCTTGACTCGAATTCCAATCACCCAAACACTCGGCTATGGTGATTAGAGTTAAGCGGAAGAGTAGGGCTAAAAATTTGCTTTGAAAGCAGAGTGGTTAATTATCATAATAGCCTGTGAAAGTCCAATGCTTAACATAGGTATATCCTCAATGGTGGTGCCATAACCTTCAAAAGGCCGATGACGGGCAGCAGCGTTTAAGATCCAAGGTGCTGGTACTGATCGCTAGCCCGCTAGCCAAGCGTGGCGAAGCCCTCCCATACGGGAGAGGCCTATGTCTTGCAAGTGACTTTCACAGGCCCCTATGATGATAATGATAAAAATAGTGGCTTAACAAATATTTTTTAAAACAACTTAACACCCAAATTTATAACGTGTTTGAAGAAACTAGATGACCTTAGTGGATGAGTGGCATACTCTCCGGTTTTCCTGGTGTCATCTCTGGGGTCTCGGGTTCGATTACCATTCGAGTCAATGTAGAAAATAATTTTTCTACATTTTCTCTGGTCAGGGTGTTTGTAGTTCCTTCGTTGGTTCTGATTCTAGAATAATTAGGTAGCCTGGAAGAAATTGCTACGCAGCCATAAGGCCGCCAAATTGTACATGTATTTTATTTTTCGTTTTTAATGTTTTTAGTTTTTGTGCTGTACAATAATCTTATAAGCGTTTAAGCTACTTACTTAGGGATCAGAATGATGTTTGCGATATTTTCCCTATCTACGTACGTATTTATTTCCTATTTCAAGTTATATTCGTTACTTGGTATTGAGTAACTTACGTGAAGAGAATCAGAAATCTAATTGTGATTCTTTTGTTTTACGAACGCTTTAGCAACGGAACTGATTCGATCGACACGTCATGTTTTTGCTGCGACTGCAAAGTTTCTATTTTATTTTGTAACATTGTTTTTGTTTTAAAACAAGTGTCTTATTCAACTAGGTGCAAATACACAGGCTTCTCATGAGTAAACTCCTTCTGTCATATACCTCATCTATGCCTTCATGCTGGATGGGTGTCAAAAGCATAAGCATGAATAAGATAATGCTTTAGGGTTCGGTTGCATAACTTAAGGTCGCAGGTTCAAGCCCAGCTATTCGACTATTGTGAATCACTCTGCAAATAAGATTTGCAAAAAATAAATAAATAAATATCTTCATGCAATTCCCAATACAGGGACAGACAGAGGTCTAGTCTAGACAATTAAGTCCTTTGACCCACCTTCCACCAATACACTAATAAGCTTTGCAGTTTATTTGAAGTGGTTAACAAGAGAACTACTAATTTTATTTGGTATTGCTAGTATTCTTTTAATATTTAGTTATGATTATTTTCGATTCAATAAAAAACAGTAACAAGAATTCAGTGTAATAATGAAAAATTGTCTTCTTTGTATTTACAAACACTCACGCATAGAACTGAACGTGAAAGTCCACTGCAGTACATAGGCCTCTCCCGTTTACGAAAATTTAGCAAAATATCTGAGCTGGCATAGATTGTTAGGGAATAGCCTAATGATGAAGAGCAACAGCTATTTTATATTTGTTTTTTTAATCTTCACGCAATTATCCATACTAGAGAAGACAGAGGTCTAGACAATGAAATTCTTTCGACCCACTTTTCATCTATGATTATTCGGGACAACGTGACAGACGGTGACCTTATCGTCATCTTAGTGTTCAAGCTAATGTTACAATATAATTACATAAAAATATTTACTGTGATGAAAATTTATATATACATATAAACATCCATGAATCGAGCAAAATCATTCATGTTCACCACCCAAATGTCCCCGCTGTCGGATTCGAATCCGCAACACTTAACCTCCAAGCCATGGACATTACCCACTCGGTATCTCGGTCGTTTGTTAATGTCCTTCTTTTTCTTTATTCTTTTAACTAAGTTCTTTGGAATCAAGTTATCAATGTCCATGGTCTATATTACCATTTCCTTTTCTCCAATTTCCTCAATTTTAATACGTTAAACTGCAATAGAACTGAGGAAGTGGGATTGTATTATAATAAGCAACATATTCCATCGCTGTCGACGAAGCAGTGGCGGGTCGTTCACCTTGCGCCCGCGCAGGCGTCCTTGCCAGCTAACTTACTTTTACTATTATTGTTTGAGTTAAGTACACTGTAAAATATAAAAATAACGCAATTCCCAATACAGGGACAGACAGAGGTCTAGTCTAGACAATTAAGTCCTTTGACCCACCTTGGAGTTTGTTATACCTTGGTTATTTCAAATTCTATAACACTGGTACTTTAGCTGCTTACTTTGGGATCAGAGCAATATATGTGATGTTGTCCCCATGAATGTCAACTTATTATGTTATAAAACTTTAAACGCTATAAAAATTACAAAGCAAACTTTGGTATATAGCACGCATTTTTAAATAATTGTGTAGACAGAGATCTAGACAATTCAGTCCATACTACTCACATTTAACCATTTCTTATTTAAGGATAATGTGACAGGCGGTGAGCATGTCGCCGTCTTTATGTCTGAGCTAACGATACAAAACGTACATAAGCTTAAAAAAGTCATTTGTTCTGTTATATTACCTTATAGAAATAACTATATAAAAAATAAACGTCTTCATGCAGCGTTTGACCCTGACAAATGTACAGACAACCGGATTTACATACATTTTATAGTCCGTACATAAACACTAACATTTTTACATCAAATGAATATAAAATCTGTTGATTCGACAATAAATAAAAACATGTTGCATTCAAATAACGTTGTGTTGTCGGCTGAGAACGACGCCGGGTCCTTGCATTGTTTCATACAAACTAGTAATAATGTACAGTACAAGTCGCACCACCCGGTTTCACACGTTTTAACCGGAAGTAAAATAAAATACTCAATCACGCCATTCCAAATACAGGAGTAGACTGAGGTCTAGACAATTAAGTCCTTTGACCCACCTTCCATCGAAGATATTTTTGTTACCTTCTTTATGTCTAAGCCAACGATGTAAATCCTACATAAGTTTTGAAAAACCCATTGTTACGAGTCTACCACCTGGAGACCGAACGCCGATCTCTTGACTCGAATTCCAATCACCCAAACACTCGGCTATGGTGATTAGAGTTAAGCGGAAGAGTAGGGCTAAAAATTTGCTTTGAAAGCAGAGTGGTTAATTATCATAATAGCCTGTGAAAGTCCAATGCTTAACATAGGTATATCCTCAATGGAGGTGCCATAACCTTCAAAAGGCCGATGACGGGCAGCAGCGTTTAAGATCCAAGGTGCTGGTACTGATCGCTAGCCCGCTAGCCAAGCGTGGCGGCCTCCCATACAGGAGAGGCCTATGTCTTGCAAGTGACTTTCACAGGCCCCTATGATGATAATGATAAAAATAGTGGCTTAACAAATATTTTTTAAAACAACTTAACACCCAAATTTATAACGTGTTTGAAGAAACTAGATGACCTTAGTGGATGAGTGGCATACTCTCCGGTTTTCCTGGTGTCATCTCTGGGGTCTCGGGTTCGATTACCATTCGAGTCAATGTAGAAAATAATTTTTCTACATTTTCTCTGGTCAGGGTGTTTGTAGTTCCTTCGTTGGTTCTGATTCTAGAATAATTAGGTAGCCTGGAAGAAATTGCTACGCAGCCATAAGGCCGCCAAATTGTACATGTATTTTATTTTCGTTTTAATGTTTTTAGTTTTGTGTCACGATAGCCGAGTGGTTGGGTGGTCGGAATTTCGAGTCAATAGACCCGAGTTCGATCCCCAGTTGGTAGGCTCGTACCAATGAGTTTTCAAAACTTATGTACGAATATCGTTGGCTTGGACATAAAGGCGGCGACGGGCTCACCACCTGTCACGTTGTCGAAAATATCTTCGGTGAAAGGTGGGTCGAAGGGACTTAATTGTCTAGACTCGACCTCTGTCTACCCTGTATTGGGAATTGCGTGAAGATATTTATTTATTTATTTATAGTTTTGTGCTGTACAATAATCTTATAAGCGTTTAAGCTACTTACTTAGGGATCAGAATGATGTTTGCGATATTTTCCCTATCTACGTACGTATTTATTTCCTATTTCAAGTTATATTCGTTACTTGGTATTGAGTAACTTACGTGAAGAGAATCAGAAATCTAATTGTGATTCTTTTGTTTTACGAACGCTTTAGCAACGGAACTGATTCGATTGACACGTCATGTTTTTGCTGCGACTGCAAAGTTTCTATTTTATTTTGTAACATTGTTTTTGTTTTAAAACAAGTGTCTTATTCAACTAGGTGCAAATACACAGGCTTCTCATGAGTAAACTCCTTCTGTCATATACCTCATCTATGCCTTCATGCTGGATGGGTGTCAAAAGCATAAGCATGAATAAGATAATGCTTTAGGGTTCGGTTGCATAACTTAAGGTCGCAGGTTCAAGCCCAGCTATTCGACTATTGTGAATCACTCTGCAAATAAGATTTGCAAAAAATAAATAAATAAAATAAATAAATATCTTCATGCAATTCCCAATACAGGGGTAGACAGAGGTCTAGTCTAGACAATTAAGTCCCTTAGACCCACCTTCCACCAATACACTAATAAGCTTTGCAGTTTATTTGAAGTGGTTAACAAGAGAACTACTAATTTTATTTGGTATTGCTAGTATTCTTTTAATATTTAGTTATGATTATTTTCGATTCAATAAAAAACAGTAACAAGAATTCAGTGTAATAATGAAAAATTGTCTTCTTTGTATTTACAAACACACACGCATAGAACTGAACGTGAAAGTCCACTGCAGTACATAGGCCTCTCCCGTTTACGAAAATTTAGCAAAATATCTGAGCTGGCATAGATTGTTAGGGAATAGCCTAATGATGAAGAGCAACAGCTATTTTATATTTGTTTTTAATCTTCACGCAATTATCCATACTAGAAGACAGAGGTCTAGACAATGAAATTCTTTCGACCCACTTTTCATCTATGATTATTCGGGACAACGTGACAGATGGTGACCTTATCGTCACCTTAGTGTTCAAGCTAATGTTACTATATAATTACATAAAATATTTACTGTGATGAAAATTTATATATACATATAAACATCCATGAATCGAGCAAAATCATTCATGTTCACCACCCAAATGTCCCCGCTGTCAGTTCAGATCCGCAACACTTAACCTCAAGCCATGGACATTACCCACTCGGTATCTCGGTCGTTTGTTAATGTCCTTCTTTTTCTTTATTCTTTTAACTAAGTTCTTTGGAATCAAGTTATCAATGTCCATGGTCTATATTACCATTTCCTTTTCTCCAATTTCCTCAATTTTAATACGTTAAACTGCAATAGAACTGAGGAAGTGGGATTGTATTATAATAAGCAACATATTCCATCGCTGTCGACGAAGCAGTGGCGGGTCGTTCACCTTGCGCCCGCGCAGGCGTCCTTGCCAGCTAACTTACTTTTACTATTATTGTTTGAGTTTAGTACACTGTAAAATATAAAAATAACGCAATTCCCAATACAGGGACAGACAGAGGTCTAGTCTAGACAATTAAGTCCCTTTGACCCACCTTCCACCGAAGATATTTTGGGTACAACGTAATAGTTGGTAAGACCGTCGTCGTTTATGTCAAGTTTTTGAAAAACCCATTGGTACGAGCCTGCCACCTGGGGATCGAACTCGGGTCTCTTAATTCGAAATTCCGACCACCCCACCACTCGGCTATCGTGACTCGTACCAACGGAGTTTTCTAAAAATTATAAATAAATAAATAAATATCTTCACGCAATTCCCAATACAGGGGTAGAGAGAGGTCTAGTCTACACCATTAAGTCGCTTCGACCCACCTTCCATCGAAGATACTTTCGGGAAAACGTGACAGGTGGTGAGCCGGTCGTCGTTTTAATGTCCAAGCCAACGATGAAATTCGTATATAAGTTTTTGAAAAACTCATTGGTACTGCCACTTGGGGATCGAACTCGTGTCTTTTGTCACGAAATTCCGACCACCCAACCACTTGCTATCGTGACTTCTAAAATTTATGTACGAATTACATCGTTTGCTTGGACATAAAGACGGCGATGGGCTCACCACATGTCGTTTTGTCCCGAAAATATCTTCGGTGGAAGTTGGGTCGAAGGGACTCAATTGTCTAGACTAGACCTCTGTCTACCACTGTTGGGAATTGCACGAAGATATTTATTTTTATTTATTAAATAGTCTGCATCGTTTCTGCTTCAAAGGTACGATTAACCCTGGCAGCATTATGTAATTTGTATCGATAAATAAATATAAATCTTCAAGAATTTATGATACAACGTGACAGTAACAGTGTACCAATTTCTGGTTTATCGCAATAATTAAGTAATCTGAGAGATAAAGCAATTCCTTTGACGATATCCCTGGACGAGTGGCGTAAACACCGGTTTTTAAGGTGTCGCCATCTCGAGGTCCCGGGTTCGATTCCCGGTCGGGTCAATGTAGAAAAACCACTTTTCTACATTTCTCGAGTCTGGGTGTTTGTGGTGCCTTCGTGGTTTCCGATTCCCATACCTCTAGTGATTTAGCATCTTACATTGGGATTGGTGCAATGTATGTGATGTTGTCCCTATCTATATATGTATCCATCTGTCTATATATGTATTATTAAAATCCTTATTATATAAAAAACACGACGGCCCGTAAAAAACCCCAGCAGGAAGGCATCTACCAGAGGCATATTATCATAGGATAGTTTGCCATCACCAATGTGCCTGGCGATCACATTGCACCTTACTCCTGCTCATCACTGCTCAGCTGAATCTTTGTGTGGTATTTTTCAAACAGATTTTTTTAAAGAATACTAGCAATTTCAAATTACATTAATTGTGTTCCTGTTAACTACACCAACAAACCAGCAATGCTCGCTCGTCTGAAGTTGGTTTACGAAAATAGTCGAATGGTGAGCCCGAACCTGCGACGTTATGTTTCACAGCCGGTACCCTAAATTATACCATATGTTGTTATAAATACATACATATATACATAAGGACACCATCACTTACATTGCTCTGATCCTAAAGTTAAGCACTTGTATTAAGGAATAGAAAAAGTGTTTTCTACATTGACCTGACCGGGAATCTAACTCAGGGCTTCAGAGCTAGTGACACCTTGACTAACCTTGGTCTCCTCTAACTAACATCCACAGAAAAGGGAATAGCACATTATTTAACTATGTTAAATGTTATGAAGTTGTCAAGACAGCAATGATAAAACTTTTATTTAAAAGTTTTATTGATTTTGGTATTGTGTTTCAAACTAAGTTAAGGTGGTAAGTGACGACAAAAACGAAGACAAAAAATAGAATGTCCAAGTTTCGTTCGTCTGTTTCTTTTCAAATAAAGGAACCTCATTACGAAACGGTGGCAAATTAAAAAAATTAAATCGATAGGTGTAATGTATGATACTCACATCGATAAATATATATGATTTAAATCGATATGAACTTAGTAAACGTTTGCTATAATGTCTCTATAATCGACTTAAGTGTATAATAGCGTGAGGTTACGGCAAATTAGAATTGTTTTAGTACTTCGAGGCCGCCGCTCTTGTATGAAACGTTTGCATCGTTTCACTACGTATCCATTGTAGAAATATTTCGTGAATATTTGATTCGTTTCTGTTGATTTTATTAGCGGTTATAATGTGGTTATACGTGAACCTATTTCTGTAGTTTTTGTGTTACTATTATGCTGTGAAGTTACGAAAAATAATAATGTCCCCAACCACAATAGTATTAACCAAACGGCAGGTTTGAATTTATTTATAAATTCGTTTTTTATGATATCATTGTATATGACGCTATCCGTGGACTAGTAGAACACACACCGGTTTTCATGGTGTCACCAGCTCAGAGGTTCAATTCCCGGTCGGGTCAATATAGTAAACAGTTAATCTAAATTTTTTCGGGTCTGGGTGATTGTGGCACCTTCATTGTTTCTGATTCCATAATACAAGTGCTTACTTTGGTATCAGATCAATGTATGTGATGTGGTCCCTATCTATGTATCTATGTAAGTATTACATAAAGTTGGAGATAGACGCACTGCCTGTCACTTAGTAACAAATAAACTTCAATAAAAGGTGGATCAGAATGACTTAGTCGTTTCTCACTTACTTGACTTAAAAAATCGATTAAACCTTTCTCATTCGACATTGGGAACTGCGTTGAGATGCGAAGAAGAAGATGAAATTAAAAGAAATATGTTTACACAGATCACACTGTATACATCTAATTAATAAATTGAATCTAATACATTTACATCAAGCGAAAACAACACATGACTTCGAACAATGGAAACGAACCCGCTACGCTCGCACGCTCGGCCGCCCACTTTCACTATTGGATCGCAGTGCCGCTGTGATTTAATACGCAGCGTGGGCGTTGTTGCTGTAATACTAAGACGTTGTCATGAATTCGAATCCTAGATGTGCTGTACAAGGTAGGCCGAGACTAACTTTTGAAGACCATGTGAGCAAATTGCTCGAATAGGGGAGGGTCAAGAGTACTTGAATACCTAGACGTGCATGTATGAAGAAGATGATGAATCTGATAGAATCGGAAGAGGTATGTCAGGATCATGACATTTGGCGACGTGTTCTCTCTGGCTACCCCGTCAGGGATTGTGCGTGAAGATAAATAAGTTTCTTTTAAAGCAAATATCTGCTGTTATCAGATTCAGCTGCCAATGATACCGACTCTAATAAATTAAACTCTAAAAAATTTATCAGAATATATTGTAAAAATCATTCCCAAAATTGTGTTACTCCTATGTATGATAAAACATAATTCTTAATATAGATTAGTAATGCGACGTACCATTTTTGAAGTATCGATATGGACAAATCTCCCGACAAACGTACTTTAGCTTTATTTATCATTTAGCAACCCAAACAAATAAATAAATAAATATCTTTAAGCATTTTCCTAGGTTACCCCAATACTCCTACCCAGAGAGAAAGATCGCCAATTGTCACGATGCAAGTTAACATACCTCTGACACCTCTTTGAAATCATCTTTTTCTTCAGCACACCGACGTTTATGTATCATCCGGAGAACGTCGACCTCACTGAGCTGCGTACAGCGGTTTTCAAGGTATGCCAGGAAACCAATTTATCTACATTGTATCGGGTCTGGATTTAAATGGTACATCTGTTAGCCTTCATTGTTGTCACAGTAACAATGTCTCTTTAACACATTTTATGACCACTGAGGTGTATGTGATGTTGTCCCTACCTATATATGTATTTATTTATAAAAAAGAAACCAATCAATATATTCACTGTTGGTTTGTAGATTTTTCCAACATAATCCTATAAAAAATAACAAAGTTACAAAAAAGACTTTATATTTATCACATCATAAGAGAATTAGTCACATGACATGACTCACCTTGTTGTTTTCAGCTTGTCACAAACGCATTAATAAAACTAGTCATGGCGCAATACAACTTGTCATTAAACTAAGCGAATATTGTATATATATTCATATGCTTTATTTATATGCAAATATTTTCATTCTAAATTTTTCGGGTCTGGGTGATTGTGGCACCTTCATTGTTTCTGATTCCATAATACAAGTGCTTACTTTGGTATCAGATCAATGTATGTGATGTGGTCCCTATCTATGTATCTATGTAAGTATTACATAAAGTTGGAGATAGACGCACTGCCTGTCACTTAGTAACAAATAAACTTCAATAAAAGGTGGATCAGAATGACTTAGTCGTTTCTCACTTACTCGACTTAAAAAATCGATTAAACCTTTCTCATTCGACATTGGGAACTGCGTTGAGATGCGAAGAAGAAGATGAAATTAAAAGAAATATGTTTACACAGATCACACTGTATACATCTAATTAATAAATTGAATCTAATACATTTACATCAAGCGAAAACAACACATGACTTCGAACAATGGAAACGAACCCGCTACGCTCGCACGCTCGGCCGCCCACTTTCACTATTGGATCGCAGTGCCGCTGTGATTTAATACGCAGCGTGGGCGTTGTTGCTGTAATACTAAGACGTTGTCATGAATTCGAACTCGGCTATCGTTACTTTTTAAATAAATAAATAAATAAATAAATAAATAAATAAATAAATAAATAAATAAATAAATAAATAAATAAATAAATAAATAAATAAATAAATAAATAAATAAATAAATAAATAAATAAATAAATAAATAAATAAATAAATAAATAAATAAATAAATAAATAAATAAATAAATAAATAAATAAATAAATAAATAAATAAATAAATAAATAAATAAATAAATAAATAAATAAATCGCATAAATAAATCACGGTAAATAATTCACGGTTGTTGGGGTAGACAGAGGTCTAGTCTAGACAATTAACCTTTGACCCACCTTCCACCGAAGATGTTTTCGGGACAACGTGACAGGTGAGGAGCCTGTCGCCGTCTTTATGTCCAAGCCAACGATGAAATTCGTACATAAGTTTTTCGAAAACTCATTGGTACTGCCACCTGGGATCGAACTCGGGTCTCTCGACTCGAAATATCTGACCACCCAACAACTCGGCTATCGTTACTTTTTAAATAAATAAATAAATAAATAAATAAATAAATAAATAAATAAATAAATAAATAAATAAATAAATAAATAAATAAATCGCATAAATAAATCACGGTAAATAATTCACGGTTGTTGGGGTAGACAGAGGTCTAGTCTAGACAATTAACCTTTGACCCACCTTCCACCGAAGATGTTTTCGGGACAACGTGACAGGTGAGGAGCCTGTCGCCGTCTTTATGTCCAAGCCAACGATGAAATTCGTACATAAGTTTTTCGAAAACTCATTGGTACTGCCACCTGGGATCGAACTCGGGTCTCTCGACTAGGGCCTGACCACCCAACAACTCGGCTATCGTTACTTTTTAAATAAATAAATAAATAAATAAATAAATAAATAAATAAATAAATAAATAAATAAATAAATAAATAAATAAATAAATAAATAAATAAATAAATAAATAAATAAATAAATAAATAAATAAATAAATAAATAAATAAATAAATAAATAAATAAATAAATAAATAAATAAATAAATAAATAAATAAATAAATAAATAAATAAATAAATAAATAAATAAATAAATAAATAAATAAATAAATAAATAAATAAATAAATAAATAAATAAATAAATAAATAAATAAATAAATAAATAAATAAATAAATAAATAAATAAATAAATAAATAAATAAATAAATAAATAAATAAATAAATAAATAAATCGCATAAATAAATCACGGTAAATAATTCACGGTTGTTGGGGTAGACAGAGGTCTAGTCTAGATAATTAAGTCCTTTCGACTCACCATTTACTGAAGACTTTTACGACAACGTTGAGAGTCTGTCGCCGTCTTTATGTCCAAGCCAACGATGAAATTCGTACATAAGTTTTTCGAAAAACTCATTGGTACTGCCACCTGGGGATCGAACTCGGGTGTCTCGACTCGAAATTCCGACCACCCAACAACTCGGCTATCGTTACTTTTTTAAATAAATAAATAAATCGCATAAATAAATCACGGTAAATAATTCACGGTTGTTGGGGTAGACAGAGACAAGTCTTCAAGCCTGTATTATATACAGATACATATTTAGATAGATAAATATTCCTATTACCATTAAGTCACGATAGCCGAATGGTTGGGTTGTTGGAATTCGAGTCAAGAGACGCGAATTCGATCCTCAGATGGCGGGCTCGTACCAATGGGTTTTTCAAAAACTTATGTACGAATTATATCGTTGGCTTGGACAAAAAGACGGCGACGGGCTCACCACCTGTCACGTTGTCCCGAAAATATCTTCGGTAGAAGGTGGGTCAAAGGGACTTAATTGTCTAGACTAGACCTCTGTAATTCCCAATACAGGGGTAGACCCTGTATTGGGAATGATGCGAAGATATTTTTTGTTGTCACGATAACCGAGTGATTTGGTTATCGGATTTCGAGTTGGGAGACCCGAGTTAGATCCCCAGGTGGTCAGCTCGTGCCAATGGGTTTTTTAGAAAACTTATTTTTGTCTTGGACATAAAGAGGGCGACGGACTCACTAGGTGTCACGTTGTCCAGAAAAATGTCTTTGGTGGTCCCGAAAAACGGTGGAAGGTGGGTCGGGGGGGAAGGGACTTAATTGTCTAGACTAGACCTCTGTCTACTCCTATATTAGGAATGGCGTGAAATTATCAATATTACTATGTAAAAATCTATGACCTGAGTACAAACAGTCATATTCATCACACAAATTATTGCCCCAGGGTATCAAGTCGTAATTAATGAAATTATTTAAATAATTTATAATTTCACATACAATAGCACAATTTATGCAGTGTCGAGTCCAGGGTTGAGCTATTAGTGTGCAAATGTCAATAAATAAATGTCAGTAAAGTAGTACCTGCCCTATATGAACGCAGCTCATTCTACAAGTCTTTCTAATTGGCATCATTAAAATGCCAGCCTTCGAGCGCATGGTTGCCAGCCGCGATGTCCTTTTTTAAGGTTCCGTATCTCAAAAGAAATAATGGAATCCTAATATTGTGGACCCCTTATAGGAACCCTTTGACTACCTCCGTGGACGAGTGGCGTACACATCGGTTTTTAAAGTGTTGCCATCTCTGAGGTCTCGGGTTCGATTTCCGGATGGGTTAATCTCGAAAAAAAACAAACACTTTTTTTTTATTTAATCTGGTTTGTATATTTGTAATGACTTCGTTGTTTCTGACTCCATACCACAAGTGCTTAAGCTGCTTACTTTGTGATCAGAGCAATGTGATCTTGCACCTATACAGATATTTATTTATTTTAATAGTATAATTGTTCGACTGTCCGTCTGTCTGATATAACTGATTTTCAATCATGACAATACTAACGCCTTGTGCAGTTCATTGTTTATTTTCTTAAGAATTTAATGATGTTTTTACTTCTAAAACATTATCTTTGACAAGTTGGAAGACTTTAAAAGAATGGGCAACAATAGGAATTCACTATAGGCGAAGCTTATAAGTATAGTTCCAAGAGGCTAAAAAATCTAACTTCTAAGTTCAAACACAAAAAATATACGTCCATTTAGAAAGAAAGAAGATAGAATGAAAGAATTGAAAAAATTGCCACAATTCTATGTTCTGCAAGGTTTTATTCTGCCGCTTGAATATGCGACATATTTCGATAATAGAAAGTAAATCAAAACCTACAGGGAACTTTAGTACAGGAAAAGGAAAAAAATACTGAATACATTTAAATTGTAGTTTTATCGCATACAAAACTAGACAAAGGTCTAGATAATTAAGTCCTTTGTGAGTCGAAAGGACTCATTTACTGAAGACTTTTTTACGACAACGTTGAGAGTCTGTCGCCGTCTTTATGTCTAAGCGAAAGATACAAATCGTACATAATATATGAAAAACCCTCTGACATGAACCTACTCCTGAGAATCGCACTCGAGTCCCTTGACTCGAGGCAAATACTCAGCTATAGTAAATGGTTCAAATACATAATTATTATTCTACGGAACCCTCGGTACTAGTATCAGACTGGAACTTGTCTGTTTTATTAAAGTCAGTTAACGGAATGGGCGTAATTTATTCCGAGCACTCGTCTGTCGCTTAATAAGGTTGAGCACTCATTAGCACCTTATTAAGTGAAATAGGTTGCCCACTGCCCTACTAGTTTTTGACACGATGTAACCATTTCATGGGGTCCCCAACCATAATCTTGACCTTGAAGTGTGATTCGATTGACATGAACAGAATTTCACTGTTGTGTATCATATGGCGTATTGGTAAAAAATCTTCAAAAGTATTTATAATTATTTAGGGACCTCCGTGGACGATTTGCGTATACAACGGTTTTCCTGGTGTGGCCAGTTCTGTGGACCCCGGATACGATTCCCGGACGGGACGGATTTTTCCTATTTTTTTCGAGTCTGGATGTTTGTGGTACCTTTGTTTCTGATTCACAAGTGTTTTAGCTACTTACTTTGTGAAGTGTATTTGATATTGTCTCTATCTATGTATTTAACATTATATAACATACAAAAATAGTAGTCACGAAAGCCGAGGAAAATAGTAGAAACGATTTATATCGTTGTCTAGAAAATGTCTTAAGTGGAAGATGGGCCGAAAGGATTTAGCCTAGCTCTTTGTCTACCTACGTATTGCGAATGACCACAATATATTTTTTGTCTGCCCTGAGGTGCTTGGTTCGAATTCCGGACGGATCAAGGCAAAAAAAACTCTTTGTACATTTTGTCGGGTTTGGATGGTACTTTCGTTGTTTCTGATTATAAAACACAAGTGATTAAGCTAGTTACGTTAAGATCAGAGTACGTATTTGATTTGGTTTTAATCTATTTATTTAACAGAATATAACAAATAATATTTATTTATACACTTTATTGCACACACCACAACAAAAACATATTTAACTTAAAATACATTTAAAAAGCTTATAGGTAATGTTTGAACAAAGGGTGGCCTTATCGCTAAAAAGCGATTCCTTCCAGGTCTTTCATATCGAAGAACATAACATATACCTTTTCCCACAGTTAACTCATATCGAAAAGTAGCATATCCCTCACGACAACTGCATATCTGTACATATAAGAAGAGACGTGCAGCCTTAAACCGTGACTTTCGCTCTCAGTTATAATAACACGCTTCGTGGGATCATCTGTCTGTCTGTTACGTTGTGACGGGTCACGTTCTGGTGTTTTAATGTTAATAATTAAATAAGTCGTATACTATGTAACATTGTTGTCTATTGTTTGGTATCTGAGTTCATACACAAATTCATCTCTTTAAGTTTTCGTAATGTTGTATAGACAAGGTGTCATCACATGATAAGGTGCAGACATAATAAGACATTTTTGATTTAGAAACGCAATATGTCTTTGATTGTCAGTCTATGACGAGTGCACGTCACAATAAAGGTTGTCTGTGTTCTCTCTCATGCTGAAGAATGGTATAGTGTCACTCCCATCACTGACATGACATTGGCCGAATTCTTCTAAGAGAGGCCATATAACAAAGAAAGAAGAAGAAGAATGCTTGCGTAAAAAGATTCGTATTTGTGTTTATTATATTATATTTAAAGTAACCTGTGCTAATGTTTCATTTCTACCTATCATCTAACAGGCACAAAGTGTCAGTTCGTGAGTCTGTCTTTATGTCCAAGCCAACAATATAAATCGTTCATAAGTTTCTGAACAAAAACCATTGGTACAAGCCTTCCATCGGAATCGAAATTGGGTCTCGGCTAACTCGACTTTATCTCCACACTACGTAGTACTAAATGTACTACGTAGTGTGGAGATAAAGTCGATTAATTAATATGTAATGAACTTTAATCGAAATATAATATTTGCCGATATTCCCACATAGAAACGTCAATAATATTAAATAAACATGTTGGTATTTTCAAACCTCGTTCAGTTACGACCTCAATACGTTTACAAACAACCGACTGGTTAGTTGATGTGGCAACAAGAGCTGCGCATTTGACATTTGATGAAGTGTCAAGCTATGATCGAATTCGCTTTCTTATAACCTATACAAAATATAATAACTTAAAATAATATCTTCAAGCAATTCCTTATTATATAATCATATAATAACTTACATAAAATATTTTTGTTGAAACTATATTGTTCATTGATTTACTTCTGTATCCTTTGATTTATGCATTTATCTACTTTTAATATGTAATATGTTGACTAATTTTTATAATAATAAAAATAAATAATAAATATAAAATCTTTACGCAATTTCTAATACTAGAGTAGACATAGGTCTAGTCTAGACAATTAAGTACCTACGACCCACCATCCACCGAAGATATTTTCGGGACATCGTGACAGGTCCTAGTGAGCACTTCGCAGTTTTTATGTTCAAGCCAACGATATGAATCGTACATTTTTGAAAAGTTTTTAAAAATACCCATAGGGTACGAGCCCGCCTGATCAAACTCGGGCCTCTTAACTGAACTACTTGGGTATCGTGACTTACTGTATCAATAAACGAATAATTTAAAATGCAATTTCAACTCGAATCTACTTTATATTATTTGTACTACTTTACATTTTTATTCTTTGGATCGCACCTGCCATCTACTTTTCACCATGAATAAGGTTGACTGGTAAAAAATGCCATCAGGCATGAAGTCCGCCCATTGTAGCCTTAAGGTGTCTGAATAAAGACTAAATAAATAAATAAACTAAGCAAATCCTTCAATTTCACAGGGTAAAAATTTGCTCATAGCCATATCAGAAATCCCTTACAGCATATTATTATGATTATCTCCAACTCTCTTTAGACTAAGAGCAATGATAGTTTTTCGACGACCTCCGTAGACGAGTAGTTTACAGTTGAAACTAAAAAGTTTACAGGCTCCATATTTAGTTTCAACTAATCCACGACTTCACTGATTGAACAGTGAGATAAAAACTAAATAAATAATACTAATACATAGATATGTAGGGACAACATAGCAATTGCTTTATGGAATCGGAGATAACGATGTTATCACAAACACCCAGTGCCGAAATAATGCAGAAAATGTGATTTTCCAAATTCTCCTAAGGGAATTGATTAAAAGTTACAAAACTTCGTATAACATTTACAGGTACGAGACTTCCTCCAGGAGATCGAACTAGAGTCAACTGTTTGAATTCCGATCACCCAATCACTACGCTTTCATGTCTTCGATAACAAAATAATAATTATATAATGTTTTACTTTGTTAAACAAATGACTAATTCTATAATTTACTTTCACGGCTTCTATGATGATACTACGCGTTCTATGTGTGTGTGAGTATAATAAAATTGAATTAAAATATAACCAAACAAAGACTTCAGAGAAATTCAACTGTTTGCATACAAAACATGTCACCAAACAATGGAAGAACTGAAGATCTTGTGTGACAGGAATAAGTTAGTGTCAAATGGCGTCTGTAATGCATTTAACCGTCTCATATTTACGTCTACGACTTGTTTATATTAGCTTCCACAGTTGTTATTATACAAAATGTATAATATTTATATTGAATGATTTTGTTTTATTGAATGATTCGCTGCAAAATACATACATAGATAGGGCCAATATCACATACATTGCTCTGATCCCAAAGTATCCTATTTTAGTTTTAGAAACAACGAAGGTACCACAAAAACATGGGAAATGTAAAAAAGTTTTTTCTGCTTTGACCGGACTGGGGATCGAACCGGCGACCTCAGTGCTAGCCACATCTTGAAAATCGATTATAGCGCCAATTGCTCACGGTATGTCGCCTCAGATATAGTAATTAATTATTTAAAAATAAAATGTTTTATTTAAGATCAATTTACGTAAAGAAATTTTAAATAGAGTATTTGGAAATTAGAATAAATACAGATATCTTCTCGCCATTCCTAATACAGGGGACAGAGATCTAGACAATTAAGTCATTTCGACCCATCTTCCACCGATGATATTTTTGGGACAACGTGACAGGAGGTGAGCCCGTCGCCACTTAATGTCCATGCCAACGATATAATTCGTACATAAGTTTGTGAAAAAATCCATTGCTACCTAACCCCAAAAACAACATGAGCCTGCCAGCTGGGGATCGAACTTGGGTCTCTTGACTCGAATTCAGACTACCCCACCACTCGACTATCGTGACTGTTTATTTCGCGCGAATAAATTTCCAACCGCAAAAATGTAAAGTCATTAAAAAGGTTATTTCAATGTTTTTTTAATAAGGTTTACATGATACGATCCATGGGATATTGCTTTACGCAATTCCAATACACGGGTAGACAGAGGTCAAGTCTAGACAATTAAGTCCCTTTGACCCACCTTCCACCGAAGATATTTTCGGGACAACGTGACAGGTGGTGAGCCCGTCGGTGCTGCCACCTGGGGATCGATTTCAGGTCTCTCGACTCGCAATTCCGACCCAACAACTCGGCTATCGTGATTTAACTATTCTTCGACTTAACTATTCTTGGATATTGCTAATAGCTCTAATACATCGCCTTTGTGCTGAGAAAACGTATATGATAAAGGAGGAGCCAATCCAGGAGTGTCAAAGTACCAAGTATTGGGATTTCATTATCTTCACACAATTCGTCTACACATTGAATTCCATTCGACCCAGTTTTCATCGAAGCTAAATGAAATAAATATCTTCACCCAATTCCCAATACAGGTGTAAACAGAGGTCTAGTCTAGACAATTAAGTCCCTTCGACCCATCTTCCACCGAAGATATTTTCGGGGCAACGTGACAGGTGGTCAGCCCGTCTTTATGTCCAATCCACCGATATAATTCGTACATAAGTCTGTGAAACACCCATTGGTACGAGCTTTGGGGGAAGCATATGTTCTGCAGTGGACTGATAGGCTGTAAACAAGAAAGAGAAGAAGTTAATGGACCCAGACTTTACTCTGAAAATTCATTATTGCTGACGTAAATTAATTATTATAAAAATGTCATTATAAAACTATATTTCACAACGCAGTGTGCAAAAAATAATGGAACATATAATTCCAGGATCAGGTAGGTTCGAACAGAAGCAGAGCACCGCCCTCTCTCCCCTGTGGGAGAGCATGCATCTGTATGCATGCACTATCTTTTTAGAATTTTAAATTTTATTTTATTCATTGCTTCACGCACAGTCCCTGACGGGGTAGCCAGAGAGAACAGATCGCCAAGTGTCATGAACCTCACACACCTCTTTCGTTTCTTTCAGATTCATTATTGTCTCCATTCATGCACGTCTCGGTATCCGAGTACTTTCATTCGGGTAAAATATGCCCTATTATATGTATATATTTATAATAACATCTCTATAATAGTTTTCATCCTTCTTGTTATGCCTCTTGCTGTATCTATCAGGCGTTCTTATTTTTAAAGAAACGTCCCTAAGTTCATTCATGCGCGGGACACTAATTTTCGTGGTCTTCCGATTTTTAGGTATTTGTTAAATATTGTTTAAAGATTTAATACTGTTATATGTACGAGAATTATAAACAGAAAATGTTATATCTACGAGTAATATAATATGTACACACATGTGAATATCCATCAAATATCCTTTTTTGGACATTAAATCGCAAAGTTTCTCACTTTAATGGGAATCCCAAAATCAAAAATTAATTCAAAACTGGTAACGTTTGACGTACACACTCAACCAAGGTAATCCAAAAACTAACTAGTTTTGAAAAAACCCCACGAATGCTCGAGTGATCGGAATTCGACTCAGGAGACCCGAATCCATTCCTAAACTCTGGGGTTTTAGGAATGGATTCGGGGTCTAAACTCTGTCTAACCCAGTGTTGGTAGCAGGCTCGTACCAATGGGTTTTTTCAAAACTTATGTACGATTTATATCGTTAGCTTGGACACGACGAGCTCACCACCTGTCAAACTGCCACGCTGTCCAAAAAGATGTCCGAAAATTTCAATATTGTATTGTAATACAATCAATTGTACTCGTCCACTTATTTTATTGTAATATGCAACAACACCTGACCGGTTTCGTCTATAAAGTAAATCATAAAAGTCTTAACTATATTATATACATTAGATTCGCAAACACGATTTCCTTGGAATGAGGGTCGTAAATTGTGAAAAAAATCAAAATAATTTGAACTGAAATTGTAAGTTTCTAACGTAACAAGATTAAAAAATTATAGTAATTGTTCGTATCGTATCGTATCGTAACTCACGATAGCCGAGTGTTTGGGGGGTCGGAATTTCGGGTCAAGAGGCCCGAGTTCGATCCCCAGGTGCAGTACCAATGGGTTTTTCAAAATACTTATGTACGAATTATATCGTTGGCTTGGACATAAGACGGCGACGGCTCACCACTTGTCACGTTGTCCCGAAAATATTTTTGGTGGAAGGCGGTTCGAGAGTACTTAATTGTTTAGACTAGACCTCTGTCTACCCCTGTATTGGGAATTGCGTGAAGATTTATTTTATAGTAATTATACGATTAATCAAACTTAACCCTGTGTAATTACGTCTCTACCTTTCTTCTTCTCTGTTCTTTTTTCTACCTTTCCAAAGTATTGTAGAAAAGATGCAGTGACATAATATGATGATATGTTAATAATAAAGAACTACGTAAATATTACCGCATTCGGTTCATAATTCACGCTTACAAATAAAACAAAGTAGGTAAAAAGGTCAAGCGTCGGTCGGGCCACAGCGCAACAATTTATAACTCAACATGTCTAATATCTCGTGTTAAAATATATTGATGTTGGCCAAGCTTCTGAAGAACTCGAGACAAATTTAATAAAAAAATGCATTCCCTATTGGGAATAGCGTGAAGATATATTTTTCATGGATAATAAATTTTTATCTGGGGTATACCGTTTAGTATTTTCTACTTACCTTTCACCGAAGAAATTTTTTGGTGAATCTGTCACCTAAGTTTTTACGCCTAAGCCAACGATCAAATCGTATACACCTTTTACGTACTCATTGGTACGAGCTTGCCACCTGGATACCGAATTTGGGAATCTCTTGACTCGAATTTTGATTATTTTTGGAGATTTTTAATTGGATAGGAAGAAAACCTGGTAACAATATTCCTAACGGCGGGAGGTATCCAATAACAGCAAAAATATTAGAGGCAAATAAGTTGAAACTGACTTCTAAGTATTCGTACATTGTATAATTTCTTTTCCACTACTGGATAGCTAGACCCATTTAGATATTTAGCATTAATATATAGTATTAATGTGGTGGTATAGTGATAATTTGAGAAAAACCTCCCAACCTCTCGGTTATCGTACCCAATTCAATTTATAAATATCTGCAAACAAACCGTAAAAGAAATTTACTCAAACATCAAAGGTACTGTCAATTTAACACCAGGGACATCGTCTATATCGTCACATATAGTAGTAGTGTTGTAATAAAAATGTAAAATTTGTATACTTAAAATTATTATAGTAATTGTGATATAATCGGAGTAAATTTTGGTTACCCTACACAATGTGTTCAGTTTAAAATGTCAGTCGTTAATTCTTACACAACTTGCCTATAATTTTATGTAAAATATTATAATGAGCTGATTTAACAATGGTTCGCCTTGAAAGTGCAGCGACGAGAAGTGAGACTAGTGCTAAAAGTGGAAAAATGGCAAATTTTATATAACAGCTTAATCTAGGTCAGGATTCCTTATATTCGTTCGATCGTAATATCAATAGTCAGCAAAAGACACCGGACACTATATGAAGCCAAGAGGTTCTATTGACGTAATAGTAAGCATGTCTAGATATGGGTACTTGGTTGGAATCTAGATTGTAAGAGTAGTAACTAATATTAGAATTGTTTATTAGCGGGGTACTATGGTAGCTACCTTCTTCCTGCAGTAAATCGTCTGCTACAATATGATAAATTCGAATTAAAATACTGTTTACCTTAGTCACGATAGCCGAGTGGTTGGGAGTCATGATATCCGAGTGGTTGGGTGGTCGGAATTTCGAGTCAATAGTCCCGACTTCGATCAAAAGGTGGCAGGCTCGTACCAATGGATTTTTCAAAACTTATGTACGAATTATATCGTTGGCTTGGACATACAGACAGCGTCGGCCCACAATCTACATCGTTGTCGCGAAAATATCTTCGGTGGAAAGTGGGTCATAGAGACTTAATTGTCTAGACTAGACCTCTGTCTAGCATATTTTCCTGGATTAGGAATTACGTGAAGATATTTATTATACTATTTTATTTTGTTACCTTAGTCATTTCTTACCAAAGGAAAGAAAATGTAGAGGTTCTATATTCTTTCACCGGTTCAGCAGTTGCATACATACATAAATATAAAGTATGCGAGTGTCTTTCTGTGCGTATACACAGTATAATTACACAGTTCGGGTCAGAATTGTGAGTGTGTTCGCCCAAGGGCCTCGTGCAAGTGGACGGTAATAACCAAGGTCGACTGGTTGCTCGTTAGTTTTGTGAAGACTTTCAAAGTGTAGATACGGTAAAGTTCAAAGTTGTTATTATTGACGATCTCCGTGGACGAGTGGCGTAAACATCGGTTTTCAAGGAGCCATCTCGAAGTCCCGGGTTCGATTCCCGGTCGGGTCAATGTAGAAAACCACTTTTATATTTCCTAGGGTTTGGGTGTTTATGGTGCCTTCGTGGTTTCAGATTCCCATACCTCAAGTGCTTTAACATCGCAATTCTTTATACTTTGAGTTTACAGACGTCAATATTTAAACGCGCTGAGGTGCTGACTGCGACACGTGTGTTATAGTTTCAATCCTGGTTTTCGTCTGTTGTCGTAACCTAGTTATACTTTTTAAATAAATAAATAAATAAATAAATAAATAAATAAATAAATAAATAAATAAATAAATAAATAAATAAATAAATAAATAAATAAATAAATAAATAAATAAATAAATAAATAAATAAATAAATAAATAAATAAATAAATAAATAAATAAATAAATAAATAAATAAATAAATAAATAAATAAATAAATAAATAAATAAATAAATAAATAAATAAATAAATAAATAAATAAATAAATAAATAAATAAATAAATAAATAAATAAATAAATAAATAAATAAATAAATAAATAAATAAATAAATAAATAAATAAATAAATAAATAAATAAATAAATAAATAAATAAATAAATAAATAAATAAATAAATAAATAAATAAATAAATAAATAAATAAATAAATAAATAAATAAATAAATAAATAAATAAATAAATAAATAAATAAATAAATAAATAAATAAATAAATAAATAAATAAATAAATAAATAAATAAATAAATAAATAAATAAATAAATAAATAAATAAATAAATAAATAAATAAATAAATAAATAAATAAATAAATAAATAAATAAATAAATAAATAAATAAATAAATAAATAAATAAATAAATAAATAAATAAATAAATAAATAAATAAATAAATAAATAAATAAATAAATAAATAAATAAATAAATAAATAAATAAATAAATAAATAAATAAATAAATAAATAAATAAATAAATAAATAAATAAATAAATAAATAAATAAATAAATAAATAAATAAATAAATAAATAAATAAATAAATAAATAAATAAATAAATAAATAAATAAATAAATAAATAAATAAATAAATAAATAAATAAATAAATAAATAAATAAATAAATAAATAAATAAATAAATAAATAAATAAATAAATAAATAAATAAATAAATAAATAAATAAATAAATAAATAAATAAATAAATAAATAAATAAATAAATAAATAAATAAATAAATAAATAAATAAATAAATAAATAAATAAATAAATAAATAAATAAATAAATAAATAAATAAATAAATAAATAAATAAATAAATAAATAAATAAATAAATAAATAAATAAATAAATAAATAAATAAATAAATAAATAAATAAATAAATAAATAAATAAATAAATAAATAAATAAATAAATAAATAAATAAATAAATAAATAAATAAATAAATAAATAAATAAATAAATAAATAAATAAATAAATAAATAAATAAATAAATAAATAAATAAATAAATAAATAAATAAATAAATAAATAAATATCTTCACCCAATTCCCAATACAGGTGTAAACAGAGGTCTAGTCTAGACAATTAAGTCATTTCGACCCATCTTCCACTGATGATATTTTTGGGACAACGTGACAGGTGGTGAGCCCGTCGCCACTTAATGTCCATGCCAACGATATAATTCGTACATAAGTCTGTGAAACACCCATTGGTACGAGCTTTGGGGAAGCATATGTTCAGCAGTGGACTGATAGGCTGTAAACAAGAAAGAGAAGAAGTTAATGGACCCAGACTTTACTCTGAAAATTCATTATTGCTGACGTAAATTAATTATTATAAAAATGTCATTATAAAACTATATTTCACAACGCAGTGTGCAAAAAATAATGGAACATATAATTCCAGGATCAGGTAGGTTCGAACAGAAGCAGAGCACCGCCCTCTCTCCCCTGTGGGAGAGCATGCATCTGTATGCATGCACTATCTCTTTAGAATTTTAAATTTTATTTTATTCGTTGCTTCACGCACAGTCCCTGACGGGGTAGCCAGAGAGAACAGATCGCCAAGTGTCATGAACCTCACACACCTCTTTCGTTTCTTTCAGATTCATTATTGTCTCCATTCATGCACGTCTCGGTATCCGAGTACTTTCATTCGGGTAAAATATGCCCTATTATATGTATATATTTATAATAACATCTCTATAATAGTTTTCATCCTTCTTGTTATGCCTCTTGCTGTATCTATCAGGCGTTCTTATTTTTAAAGAAACGTCCCTAAGTTCATTCATGCGCGGGACACTAATTTTCGTGGTCTTCCGATTTTTAGGTATTTGTTAAATATTGTTTAAAGATTTAATACTGTTATATGTACGAGAATTATAAACAGAAAATGTTATATCTACGAGTAATATAATATGTACACACATGTGAATATCCATCAAATATCCTTTTTTGGACATTAAATCGCAAAGTTTCTCACTTTAATGGGAATCCCAAAATCAAAAATTAATTCAAAACTGGTAACGTTTGACGTACACACTCAACCAAGGTAATCCAAAAACTAACTAGTTTTGAAAAACCCCACGAATGCTCGAGTGATCGGAATTGACTAGAGATTCGGAATCCATTCCTAAACTCTGGGGTTTTAGGAATGGATTCGGGGTCTAAACTCTGTCTAACCCAGTGTTGGTAGCAGGCTCGTACCAATGGGTTTTTTCAAAACTTATGTACGATTTATATCGTTAGCTTGAACACGACGAGCTCACCACCTGTCCAACTGCCACGCTGTCCAAAAAGATGTCCGAAAATTTCAATATTGTATTGTAATACAATCAATTGTACTCGTCCACTTATTTTATTGTAATATGCAACAACACCTGACCGGTTTCGTCTATAAAGTAAATCATAAAAGTCTTAACTATATTATATACATTAGATTCGCAAACACGATTTCCTTGGAATGAGGGTCGTAAATTGTGAAAAAAATCAAAATAATTTGAACTGAAATTGTAAGTTTCTAACGTAACAAGATTAAAAAATTATAGTAATTGTTCGTATCGTATCGTAACTCACGATAGCCGAGTGTTTGGGGGGTCGGAATTTCGGGTCAAGAGGCCCGAGTTCGATCCCCAGGTGCAGTACCAATGGGTTTTTCAAAATACTTATGTACGAATTATATCGTTGGCTTGGACATAAGACGGCGACGGGCTCACCACTTGTCACGTTGTCCCGAAAATATTTTTGGTGGAAGGCGGTTCGAGAGTACTTAATTGTTTAGACTAGACCTCTGTCTACCCCTGTATTGGGAATTGCGTGAAGATTTATTTTATAGTAATTATACGATTAATCAAACTTAACCCTGTGTAATTACGTCTCTACCTTTCTTCTTCTCTGTTCTTTTTTCTACCTTTCCAAAGTATTGTAGAAAAGATGCAGTGACATAATACGATGATATGTTAATAATAAAGAACTACGTAAATATTACCGCATTCGGTTCATAATTCACGCTTACAAATAAAACAAAGTAGGTAAAAAGGTCAAGCGTCGGTCGGGCCACAGCGCAACAATTTATAACTCAACATGTCTAATGTCTCGTGTTAAAATATATTGATGTTGGCCAAGCTTCTGAAGAACTCGAGACAAATTTAATAAAAAAATGCATTCCCTATTGGGAATAGCGTGAAGATATATTTTCATGGATAATAAATTTTTATCTGGGGTATACCGTTTAGTATTTTCTACTTACCTTTCACCGAAGAAATTTTTTGGTGAATCTGTCACCTAAGTTTTTACGCCTAAGCCAACGATCAAATCGTATACACCTTTTACGTACTCATTGGTACGAGCTTGCCACCTGGATACCGAATTTGGGAATCTCTTGACTCGAATTTTGATTATTTTTGGAGATTTTTAATTGGATAGGAAGAAAACCTGGTAACAATATTCCTAACGGCGGGAGGTATCCAATAACAGCAAAAAATATTAGAGGCAAATAAGTTGAAACTGACTTCTAAGTATTCGTACATTGTATAATTTCTTTTCCACTACTGGATAGCTAGACCCATTTAGATATTTAGCATTAATATATAGTATTAATGTGGTGGTATAGTGATAATTTGAGAAAAACCTCCCAACCTCTCGGTTATCGTACCCAATTCAATTTATAAATATCTGCAAACAAACCGTAAAAGAAATTTACTCAAACATCAAAGGTACTGTCAATTTAACACCAGGGACATCGTCTATATCGTCACATATAGTAGTAGTGTTGTAATAAAAATGTAAAATTTGTATACTTAAAATTATTATAGTAATTGTGATATAATCGGAGTAAATTTTGGTTACCCTACACAATGTGTTCAGTTTAAAATGTCAGTCGTTAATTCTTACACAACTTGCCTATAATTTTATGTAAAATATTATAATGAGCTGATTTAACAATGGTTCGCCTTGAAAGTGCAGCGACGAGAAGTGAGACTAGTGCTAAAAGTGGAAAAATGGCAAATTTTATATAACAGCTTAATCTAGGTCAGGATTCCTTATATTCGTTCGATCGTAATATCAATAGTCAGCAAAAGACACCGGACACTATATGAAGCCAAGAGGTTCTATTGACGTAATAGTAAGCATGTCTAGATATGGGTACTTGGTTGGAATCTAGATTGTAAGAGTAGTAACTAATATTAGAATTGTTTATTAGCGGGGTACTATGGTAGCTACCTTCTTCCTGCAGTAAATCGTCTGCTACAATATGATAAATTCGAATTAAAATACTGTTTACCTTAGTCACGATAGCCGAGTGGTTGGGAGTCATGATATCCGAGTGGTTGGGTGGTCGGAATTTCGAGTCAATAGTCCCGACTTCGATCAAAAGGTGGCAGGCTCGTACCAATGGATTTTTCAAAACTTATGTACGAATTATATCGTTGGCTTGGACATACAGACAGCGTCGGGCTCACAATCTACATCGTTGTCGCGAAAATATCTTCGGTGGAAAGTGGGTCATAGAGACTTAATTGTCTAGACTAGACCTCTGTCTAGCATATTTTCCTGGATTAGGAATTACGTGAAGATATTTATTATACTATTTTATTTTGTTACCTTAGTCATTTCTTACCAAAGGAAAGAAAATGTAGAGGTTCTATATTCTTTCACCGGTTCAGCAGTTGCATACATACATAAATATAAAGTATGCGAGTGTCTTTCTGTGCGTATACACAGTATAATTACACAGTTCGGGTCAGAATTCGTGAGTGTGTCCGCCCGGGGCGGCCTCGTGCAAGTGGACGCAGTAATAACCAAGGTCGACTAGTTGCTCGTTAGTTTTGTGAAGACTTTCAAAAGTGTAGATACGGTAAAGTTCAAAGTTGTTATTATTGACGATCTCCGTGGACGAGTGGCGTAAACATCGGTTTTCAAGGAGCCATCTCGAAGTCCCGGGTTCGATTCCCGGTCGGGTCAATGTAGAAAAACCACTTTTTTATATTTCCTAGGGTTTGGGTGTTTATGGTGCCTTCGTGGTTTCAGATTCCCATACCTCAAGTGCTTTAACATCGCAATTCTTTATACTTTTGAGTTTACAGACGTCAATATTTAAACGCGCTGAGGTGATGACTGCGACACGTGTGTTATAGTTTCAATCCTGGTTTTCGTCTGTTGTCGTAACCTAGTTATACTTTTTAAACTAAAAATTTAAGATGATTTTAAAAAGTCAACATAGCAAAGGAAAATTTTATGTGAGTAGAATAACAATTTTAAGTGAGCGTTAAAACGCGATAATTCAAACTGAATTCAAATAGATATCTTTAAATAATGACCATACCATACCATTTACATGGATACATATAAATAAATAAATAAATATCTTCACGCAATTCCCAATACAGAGGTAGACAGAGGTCTAGTCTAGACAATTAAGTCCCTTCGACCCACCTTCCACCGAAGATATTTTCGGGACAACGTAACAGGTGGTGAGCCCGAAGCCGTCTTTATGTCCAAGTCAACGATATAATTCCTACATAAGTTTTTTGAAAAACTCATTGGTACGAGACTGCCACCTGGGGATCGAACTCGGGTCTCTTGACTCGAAATTCCGAACACCCAACCACTCGGCTATCGTGACCATTAATAATGATCTGTAAAGTCCACTACAGACCTCAGGTCACTCCCGTAATTACAACGCTTGGTAAGTTGATTGGCGATCGCAGTACCAGATGCCACCCGGCTTTGGAGATGCTGCCCGTCATCGGTCAGCTTAATTTTATCTGGCATGATAGAGTTGACTCACAATGTGCGAGACGCCATTTTCCTAACTGTAATTATTAGCTCTTTATTTCTCCATGATACTTTTTACGCCACCCGAAGAAAAATCGAGCCTATTCCTGCACATCAATTCTCAGACACATGAAAATATATTTCACTTGTCAAACTTGTTACTTTTCAAATTTTCGTTTCGACTGTTAATGGTACATTTAATTTCATATGACGAATATAATAGGAATTAGTATTCCTATTATATTCCTATTATATTCATCATATTAATATTAGTATATTAATATGATGAACATAATAGAAATACTAACAATTTACAGACTTTGCAAAATAAATAAAAGCGACTGTAGAAGATTCTTAACTCTATGCATATTGGTACGTTCTTGAGAGTTTATATAGCCTTTCGATTCTACTTGACATTTCATAGTGAAATAAAATAAAGCTACAGACTTGAACCGGTTCCAGATTTACTGATGTCAAACAGACATACGTATATATGTATATTACAGCAACTGCCATTTGTAGGGGTACTATATTGCAAAATTATACCGTTGTGTTGCTAATAACGTATTCACAATTTATTTGATAATGTTGAAGTCTTAAACCTCAAATAGTTTCCGGGTTTTTAAGTTGATAGAAAAATTTATGACCCAGCCAGTTGGTATTTAAGTTGTGCTAGTCTAGTCACGTCATTGTTTTAAAGATCTGAATTGATATTCACGAAAGCTTTTTCTTTTTTTATTTTGCTTAAAACGGAAACCAGGAAACCAGCAATGAGGACCTCCGTGACAAGCGGCGTAATCGGTCTTCATGGTGTCGCCAGCTCTGAGGTCCCGGGTTCGACTCTCGGGTCAATGTAGAAAACACTTTTTGTTAATTTTCTCGGATCTGGATGCTTGTGGTACCTTCGTTGTTTCTGTTGCTTATTTTGGAATCGGAGCTATGTATGTGATGTTGTCTCTGTCTATGCATATATTTATTAATGATCGTCATAATCGACACGGGGATTGTCGGTGTCAGTAACAGACTCAAGCTCTTTTATCACCACTTCTTGGTGGTCGCGTCATAGATAGCCAATCCTTGCAGCAGAATAGATCTTCACGCATTGGAAGGGGGCCTAGACAATTTATTTCTTTGGACCCACATAACGTGGTGAGCCTGGTAAACCGGATACATTGCCAGTAAAAAAAAAGATATCTATTTAAAGATTTTACATTACAAAAAAAGTACCTTTTATAAATAACGCCAATGCACGCATATGCAAAATAACGCATAATATTCCCAATGCAGATTAATGGAGGTTTGGACTATTGAATCTTTTCAACCCACTTTCCATCAAAGCTTTTTTTCGGAATAACAACAGGTGGTGAGCATGTCGCCGTCTATATATCCAAACCAACGATATTAATCGTACAAATGTTTTGTACGAGTTCTTTGGTACGAGTATACCTCCTCGAGATCAAACTCTTGACTCTCTTAACTCGAATTCCGATCACCCAACAACTCGACTATCGTGAGTTCTTACAGAATACAAGCACGGCAACAATTGCAAGGCCATTTTTGTTGATTGTTCTGTTACAGAAATAATTCATCACTAGTTTACTCGATAGATTTCAATCTACTGCTAGAAATCGATGTAATGAATCGAATTGCATCGACATCGATTCGACGGAGCTCGGCTTTGCGTAACCACAGCGTCACTAAATTAAACGCTTTTACATTTTATCGCGATTTTTATTTATATGTTTCGCCAGCTCTGTTTGTAATTAACACTTAAATTATGTTTTATATGCAGCATGGCTATATACCGCAATAGATAGCCCAAGGGGTACGGAGAGCAAATGTAACGTCGCAGGTTCAAGCCCGTCATTCGACTATTGTCGTGAACCACTTCAGACAAGCATTCCAGCATACTGGTAATGTTATTTGGAATTGCTAGTATCCTTAAAAAACGCATAAGTACCAACTGTTTTATATTTTTTATGTATAAATAACATACATTGATAGGGACATCGTCAAAATCATTTTCTACATTCACTCATCCGGGGATCGAACCCAGAACATCGGAGCTGGGGGAACCTTTAAAAGCCTCTTCGCTGGTCATGTACGGAGGTCGACAAGATGGTTATTTTTAATAACAAAAATTACATTATTTAATTAAATTTATAAATAAATAAATAATAAATATCTTCCTACCCCTATACAGGGGTAGACAGAGGTCTAGTCTAGACAATTAAGTCCCCTCGACCTTCCACCTTCCACCGAAGATATTTTCGGGACAACGTGAAAGGTGGGGAGCCCGTCGCCGTCTTTATATCCAAGCCAACGATATATTTCGTACATATTTTCTTGAAAAACCCATTGGTACGAGCCTGCCAACTGGGGATCGAACTCGGGTCTCTTGACTCGAAATTCCAACCACCCTACCACTCGGCTATCATATTTATATTGATATTATTAATTTTGAACGTGTTTATAATTGTATTAAAGCAAACATATTTTAGCGCAAACGAAGTGTAGATTTCTTATAACAAAAATAATAAGGAGGCCAGCAGATGAGCTAAACAACAAATTCATATTACATAAGTCAATGGCAGCTTTTGCAACGTTCGAATACGTCGAGCATGTCGTAAAGACACTTAAGAAGTTGTTACGTTCTTAAAGCTCATTCTGAGAGACAACCTTTACTAACAGAAGCCGTACGTGGCTAAACTTTGACGTACAACAAAGCGAAAACGATATTTATTTAAATATATTAAAGGACACGACAACCGCTACAAAAAATTCGGAATTCGATAGACTCGAGTTCGATTCCTAGGTGGTAAGCTCACATATGAGCCTATTTAAAGCTTATATACCATTTATATCGTTGGCTTGGATATGAGACGGGGACAGCCGCACCACCTGTCAATTTGTCTCGTAATAAGCTCCAGTGAAATGTGCGTCGAAAGGACTTAATTTTCTAGACCTCTGTCTAACCTCAGTAGTGAAAATTGCTAAAAGATTTTACCATATTTAATATAATTAATATAATATACATACATAGATAATGTAACTTTATATTTTTTTGACTTGACTGTAAACAATTGAGTCCGTTGTCCATACAAAACTTTTGAATAAGACTCATTGAAACGAACCTTCTTCCTGGAGATCGAACCCGAATCCACTGACATGAAAGCCATTGACACAATCACTCGCCATAAGGATACAAAGTAACAAATGTAGCCAATTTAGTAAACACATACAACTTTAGTAAATACAAATCGTTAAACTGAAAAGAAAAATAAAATAAACTATCTATGGAACTACTTTTTTTGTAGTCGGATTTGAACGATTCTTTCTTTTGCATTAATAGCCCAAATGTTGATGAAGGTCATAGGATAATTTGTATTCCTAGAGTTCTGACAAAGTTCAGAAAGAACGCAAAATAGAAACGAAATCTCATCGCGGGCGAGAATAGCAATTCGTCATAAACCGATTTCTTTTTCGTTTCGGTGGTAGGTGAGTCGAAAGGGCTTAATTGTCTTGACCTCTGTCTACCCTTGTATAGGGAAGGGCGTGACGATATTTTACAACGAGTGAAACCACGGGGCACAACTGGTATTGTATACATTAAACTCTTTACATCCATATACACCACTTGAGCAACGAATGGAACACTGTTTACTCTGACTTCTCAGATGTCACAGTAGCCGAGTGGTTGGGTGATTGGAATTCGAGTCAAGAGACCCTAGTTTGATTCCCAGGTGGTAGTAGTAGGCTTGTGTCAATGTTTTTTTTTTCTGAACTCATTTATGTTTTATATCGTTGGTTCGGATATAAAGATGGCGACAGGCTCACCAACTGACACTGTGTCCAAAAAAAAATGTCTTCGGTGAAAGGTGAGTCGAAAGGTCTCAATAGTCTAGACCCTTATCTACCCCAGTATTGGGATTTGCGTGAAGATTATTGATGAATGATTGGCAGCAGCGTATAAGGTGCTATGTGTCTGGTACGGCGATCGACAAGCCGCTCCTCAAATCTTCCTTATTGAAGAGCCCTATGTCGCGCACAGAATTTAACACAACGCTAATTAAGTAAGTTATATATCCTTGGAGATTTCATGTCTTCAGGACTTCAATGTAGAAGATTTTTTTTCAATATTTTCTCTGATCTGGTTGTTTGTGGTACCTTCGTTGTTTCTGATTCCATAATTTGTGTAGTGTGCTTAAGCTGCTTACTTTGGCATCAGAGCTACGTACTGTTATATCCTATATAATTCTTAATTCTAATCCAAATTTGTGTCGTTTAACCCTGATAATGATATTATAAAAAGTCATGATAGCCGAGTGGTTAGGTGGTCGGAATTTCGAGTCGCGAGATCCGAATTCGATCCCCAGGTGGCAGACTCGTACCAATGCGTTATTCAAAAACTAATATACGAATTATATCGTTGGCTTGGATATAAAGACGGGCTCACCACCTGTCACGTTGTCCCAAAAATATATTCGGTGGAAGAACTTAATTGTCTAGACTAGACTTTCGTAGATTAGGAATGCGTGAAGCTTTTTTTTATGATATTATAATAAAACACGACTTGCCTAAACAGTAATTTATTTACTGACTGAACTGGTACATGCCTACACTCTTATATCTATTGATTGAATCTTTAAGAAGATATAACGCGGTATCTTCTTTTGGCACAGATATGTATCTCAAACCCCAGATGGGGCGACTGTCAATCCATGCAAGTCGGTCTTAAAGAATTTCTATGGAGTCGTTTGCTTGACTATGTTGCGCTAGGAAAAATAAGTAAATTCGTCAATTAAAACATTATCCTAAGTATCTGCGTATAACGGAAAGGCTGGTGGGGCCTTGGGTAGTGGTTTGTATATTCGATAAAATAAAATGCTACACTCACCAAAGCGCCTCGTCGTGATCAGTGTTGCCAGTTTCAAAAATTCACAATAAAACAGTTCTCTTCACAATGTTCACACTATCAACACTTCACATCGCTGTCTCTACAACACTAAGTTCCTGTTCACACTATCCAAAATAATAATCGTAATAATAAAACAGTATGTATATTGCTACAGCGTATACAGCAAACTTGAAGTACAGATAGAAGAAGTCTTTAAGGAAGTTCCAAATCAATTGGGATGTGCTCGTATGTGTTGTATGGGTAGATTCTTGCATTTACTCCAATTTGTTGGACATTGGACAGTTCTGTAAAAGATTTTGGGGTCAGCCAATATCACTTAACAGTAGCCGAGTGGATGGATGGACGGAGTTCGAATCTACAGGACTAGTATTCGATAACTATTAGAAAGGCGCGTACAATATATTTTGAAAAACTTTAAAAATACATATTTACATTCGTATAAATAAATATTTAGATGGAGATAACACAACATCTGGTACTACATAGGTCTTGTGACATAGGTCTTCCTTTCGATCCGCCTTTCACTGAAACATATCTTGGGATAGCCTGTTAGGCTGTGACCTGTCACCGTCTTTATGTCAAAACCAACATATAAAATTTTTGAAAAACTCATTGATGTGAGAAATTCCGATCACCCAACCACTCGCCTATGACAGTCTTGTATTGTGTCTGTAATATTTTAAATTAACACAAAAATAGTAAGGATTAAGGAATTTTTAAATTGTGGATACTAAGAAAAGTTAACGATTTTACATTTAATATATTCGCTCGGAAATAAATTTGGTAACATTAATAAAAATTGACAATTTATAGAAAACGTGTGTCTAAAAATCTTTTCCACCTTTGGCTTTTAAAGCTCTTGCCATCGTCTGAGAGATACGAACCTTTAACATTTTATGCCAAAAATAATCAGACAGCGGTATCAAAGGTTCTTTTTCTCTTTTAACCGTAGTGGTTATGGCAAATGTTTGTTTTAAAAATCGATAAAAAATTCTGAGATTTTCGTAACTTGTCTACACTGCATCGATAACTACCTTTAGTTTTATAATCGACGTGTATAATTATTGTAAATATATCTTCATACTATTCCTACACTAAGGACAATACCTAGACAGAGTATCGGATAATTAAGCAATTTCGAACCACCCTTCACTGAAGACATTTTTTTTGGAACAAGATGAGTGTCACGTGATGATAAAAGTCAAAATTTTGAAAATCTCAGTAATGGGAGCTTGCCACTTGGGGATCGAACTCAGGTCTATTAACTCGAATTCCGATCATCCAACCACCTGGCAGATTGGATTCAGATATGAACTACAAATATCCAAATATCCAACCACAAATCAATTGGTTATAATCTATCGCTGGCATCAAACCTTCGGCTATCGTATTGAAAGTAAATCACTTAACAACTTTTCCAACCACACAACAGCAAACTTGCCTATTTTCAGGGTCTTATTCGTTAGGCTACCATCCTGTGTATATAGAAATCGAATCCGACAAAAATCAATTCCCGTTTGAATCGATTATGCAAACGGCCGGTTTTTATCAAAAAATAGTTTATGTAGACTTTAAGTATAATTTAACATTGCACATAGCTTAGAGACAACCTTACAGATAACTTTTAGGTAAAAATACATAGATAGGGACAAAATCACATACATTGCTCTGATCTGAATATAAGTAGCTTAAGCACTTCTAATATGCAGTTAGTAACTACTTAACTCAATAATAATATTGCGACTGTTTTCTTTTTAAATAAAATAGTACATAAGCAATTGTACAAGGGTACAATATACTTAAATAGATAAATTTTCACATATAAACACTAATGACTCGATTACAAGAACTTATTTTCATTACACAAATGTTTACGCCTAGCGGGATTCGAACCCATAACCCCTAGCTTCGTAGGTTGCTACCAACTAGGCTATCGGACCGTCAGATGCCGAATTATTGTTACTTAAATAAATAAATAAATATCTTCACGCAATTCCCAATACTGGGGTAGACAGAGGTCTAGTCTAGACAATTAAGTCTCGTCGACCCACCTTCCACCGAAGATATTTTCGGGACAACGTGACAGGTGGTGAGCCCGCCGCTGTCTTTACGTCCAAGCCAACGATATAATTGGTACATAAGTTTTTGAAAAATCCATTGGTACGAGCCTGCCTAAATGAAAAATAAAATTAAGTTTTTTATTACTTTTACGAAAAAAGATTGGGTTAAGATAAAGAATTATTTTACAATAAAGATATTAAATTACACAATTGCTATGGAAAATAGGGGTATTTTTTATTCTGATAAAATTGTTCTCTATCCTATCACACGACGTAATCAAATCCCATGCCAATAGTATTCGAATTAATGCCATTTGTTTGTGATTGAAGGACAAACACCCAAGCACACATACTTTTAAATTACTAACCAAGACCTCTGTATTTCCTGTTAAGAGCAGTCACTTAGTCCTGAATATCTAAAGAAGAAATTAACAGAATAAAACAAAATATTTTAAATTAACGAAAAAATTTTAAATTAATGATAATACTTCGAATTTTTATTACTTCCTTTTTCTTAATTTAATTATTGATAGTATCCAGATAGAAAGACGGACTGAAGATAGTAAGAAGACCACAAAGGAGCAATAAAATGTAAAATACAAATGGGTATATACACCAAAATGTAATTACCCCTAGCGCAATCAAAGTTACATTAAAAGTTTATACAGTTATGAAGAGAACAGACATACTCAGACTATAAATATGTTTCTAATTTTTTTTAAAGTCAGTGTATTATAGCTGGCATGAAAACAATCTTGTCAAAAATAAAAAAATAAACATTCAAAGTAAATTTAAAGGTAATATGAACAGTTTAGTAACATCCTATAGCAAATTCATCGCCGATTAATATTATAATGAAATAACTGATAAAACACTGAAGTAACAGCACTAGATAGTATCAGTACCTGTTATAAATATCACTGGCTACAACGAGCACTTAACCGAAAGCACTTTCGAGCGGTCTCTCGCGCAGCACCACACTAGCTGAAGCGGTGTCGCCAGCGGTCGGTCGCAGTGGGGGGAAAAGGGTAACCATGGTGACGCAAGAAATCCTTGGACTTGTTTATATAGGACGTAATTTGGAATAGAATGTTTATTTTATACTATATGATTAGTATAATATCTTGGCTAGCGCAATAACTTATTCAATTCTTGGTATTCGGTTAGACTTACGACTTCCTTGGGCGATTGGGGTATACCCGTTATGTGTGTTTAAGGTTTCGTCACCTTTGAAATCTTAAGTTCTAATTCAGGATGGGTCGATGTAAAAGAAACACTTTTTATATAGTCTTTGGTCTTGTGTTTGTGGTACGTTCGTTGTTTCTGATTCCATAACACAAGTGCTTTCTAAAGCTCCGATTCTATTCGGAGTGTTTTGAGGAGTTGTACTTTGGAATTAGAGCAATGTATGTTTTTTCTGTTAAAGTATTCTGTTAGATAGAGGCTTATGTGACAAGTTTCGCCGCCGTTTTTCATAGTGTTGCCAGCTATGAGGTCAATTCCCGGACGGGTCAATGTAAAAAACCTTTTCTACTCTTCTACTCTGCTTCATATAAACATCCATGACTCGAGTACAAACATTAATATTCATCACAGAAATATTTTAACCCTAGCGGGATTTGATTCCTATCTTCTTAGGCTGGGTGACTATCAAATAGGCTACCGGGTCTTAAACTACTTTATTTGATTAAAGTCCACTGCAGGACATGGGCCTCTCCCATAGGGAGGATTTTCCATGATCGCCACGCTTGGCAATTGGCGATCGCAATAACAGACTACTCGTACCTCAGACCATCTTCGACCATTCTTTTTGCCATAATTCAGGATATATATAGATATTCAGGGAAACCCTTTATCGCCTCTTTCTACACCCACGAGTAGAAAGGAGTTACTAAATTGCATGAAAGCAATAAAAATACATGATGGCCACCCCATAGGATTGCGTGCGCCGCTCGCGATCAATCGACTCTTGCGCAGCGTGCACGCGTGAAACACGACACTACGTTGCATTGTAACCTTGCTTTCTTCTTCTAGGAGGGAATGATATAGTCTTCTAGGAGGGAATGTATAAGGGAGTAGGAGAATGATATAGTCATTTATGAAAAGACTGTCACGATAGCCGATTGGTTGGACGATCGGGTGTCGATCCCCACGTGGATAGGCTCGTAGAGTTTTTCCAAAAACCTTTGTGATTTACATCGTTGGCTTGTACATAAAGACCGCGACAGTTTCACCACAAGAGAACAGGATAAAAGATAAGTTTTGAAAACATCTCATTGGTCTTCGAGTCGAGCCTACTTCTTGGGGATCGAACTCGGGTTTCATGACTCGAATTCCGATTACCCAACCACTCCGCTATCGTGACTTTTTTTAAACTGACTTTTCTTTTGTTTTGACTGACTGACTATCGTGACGTTGTTTGCAGGTTTATATGGTTGTATTGCAGTAGCCAGATACAAACAGGACATATCAGTGTCTATTTATTCCTGCTGAAATACTACTGTTCCTACTGTAGAAAAAAAGTGATAAATCTGAGAGAAGCGCTTTCGCTTCTTTCAGATTTATCACTTTTTTATCACGATCGTGACACTTGGCGATCTATTCTCTCTGGCTACCCCGTTAAAATTTTTGCGTAAAGATAAGTAGTAACTACTTTAGACAATGTAACCTCATGTCCCTTAGTTGATATTAACAAAGCGTCAGAAAACGTTCAATAAGTGTCCAACGACATCCGAGTGAATTGACCTTAGAGACTCGTCCTAGACAAAGCTAGTAAGGTTAAAGTTAAAACAAATCGCAAAAACTAAATGTACTATATATTCAATATAAACTGTACTATCTATTTACATATCGTTTGTTTGAGCCCAATTCTTCTAATCCTTCAATACTTTAAATATTAGTTTCTATGTTTGAAATTGTACATGTTAAGATATATTTTATGATATCAAATTCAAAAATCGAAATCCTCATTTTACATACGATAGCCGAGTGGTTGGTTGATCGAAATTCAAATCAAGAGACCCGATTTCGTTCCCCAGTGGGAGGCTCATACCAATGAGTTTTTCAAAAACTTATGTACGACTTATATCGTTGGCTTGGATATAAAGATGGTGACGGGCCCATCCCCTTTCACGTTTATCAAATAAATGATCAAAGAACTTAATCTCTGGACCTCTGCCTATCCCAGTGATGGGAATGGCGTGAAGATATTATATTCTAGTTCATTTTCCTCTTTATAAAATATATGTTTACAGCATGCAGTTATCACATGCAATAAACATCTCTTTCTCTTTCACTAGTATCACTGTCGCGCTCTGTGATATCGAGTTGTTCAAGGATTTATAATAGGCTATTTCTGAATCGCCAACTGCCTTGCATTCCAATGCAACGATAAAAAACGGACGTGACTCGATGCAGGTAAAGGCATAAGGCTTAATGTATGTGTATGTGTGCGTGCAGGATTTATTGTATTTTATGTAAAGCAATTTGCGTGTGGTTACGGCAAAGCAACTAACGACTAAGACTAATCCCTCTCTTACCGTAGTTGGATTTAACTGAGGGAAAACCCATGGCATTGTCTTTGGCTGCCAAAAGATGACGAATGATTAACATCTACAAAAATATCAAACCGACAAAATATTACAATTAGCATGGGAGAGATCAAGTCATTCCTAGGGGTTATATCAGTAATGTAGAGACAAATTTCCGGTAGTTTACTTTTGAACTCTATCTCTTCGTAAACACAGAGTGTGTAATAGATTAAATTGTGCTCAAATTCTGCATGCATAAAACTCGAATAAACAAGAAACTTTTTGCAGTTATGTTTGTCTGTCTATCCAGGCTTGACCCATTATCAAACGCATTTCATATGTCGTGCGAAATATCGTGCATTTCCTTTTCGAACGCTCGAATTATAATTTCAAAACGGCTTCCTTCCTTAAAGTGTTTCCTTGACACATAAACGATTTCAACGTTAACTGTTTTTTTTATTACGATTCAATAATTATCTTTAAGCACGTAAATAGCAGGAACTAAACAATAATGCATGTTTAATGTGGAGTGGTGGGATTTTTTGTATTTTCATATACATAATATAAATATAAATATCTTCACACAATTTCTATATACAGGGGTAGGCAGAGGTCTAGTATAGACAATTAAGTCCCTTTGACTCACCTTCCACCGAAGATATTTATATGTTCATGTGACAGGTTGCTAGCCTGTCGCCGTTTTCATACATAAATGTATATATTATGACACATAATAACTGTAAATTACAGATTTTTGAAGTAATTAAAGATTAATAAAAAATTAATATTAGATAGTTCTGTTGCAAAGGAGTTGATGGTAACATGATTTGATAGGACAGGCGTACAAATAAGCAAACCGCTCATTAAATGGTCGCCCATGTTATCGACATATCAGCCACCCAAACTAAAATGTAATAAAAAGAATATAAATTTTTTGACAATACATTGTAGAAAGCTGAAAGAAACAAATATATCGAATTATATGTTAATATAAAATACGAAAGAACACCAATATGTATGAAACAATTGGTTACCATGTGTTCGTTCTTTTATAACTTTAATTTTATTAATTGCAACAATACATGATAATGATATTAAAAATGTAACAAACATTTTTCGTGCTTATGATTTTCAGAAAGATCAGAAATCAAGAGACACGATAGCCGAATGGTTGGGTGGTCGGAATTTCGAGTCGGGAGACCTGAGTTGGTCACAAAGACCACCTGTCACGTTGTCCCAAAATATTGTCTTTGGTGAATGATGAGTCAGAAGACTTAATTGAATAGACCTCTGTCTACCCCAGTATTTGGGTGAAGAGATTTTGTAAGAACGGAGACAAAGTGTGTATTATAAGTGCATCAGGAATTACTAGGATATTTGGATGAAATCGTATAGTTCGGGAGTGCTTTTAGATGGGATGGAAGATGTGATTTAGATGTTGACAGATGTGAGACTGCCGGGGACCGCTGACTGCGTAAGGCATAGTATGGTTAATACCTTGCGATACATATACAGTGCTGGTATTGACTTTGTTATTTCGCGCCGAAATCTAGGTCTGTCAGAAGAAGCGTAAAGCAAGATGAAGGCAGTGTCAATAGCCGACTGAAAACGAAGAAGTTTTAAACATGATCTTATAAGTAGTAGCACTCCTTTATTCGATTAATAAAGGAGTGCTTCGATAGTTTGGGTACGTTGAGCAAATGAGTGAAGACCGAATGGCGAGAAAATACATAGCGCAAAATTTAACAACAAAATGGGACGAGATAAACCGAAAACTTTCGAAGACCAAGTGAGCAATTGCACAAAAGGGGGGGTCAAGAGTAGTAGGATCATTTTCTAGATATCATCATAAATAAATAAAATAAATTAGACATAAATAAAATAAATCAGACATCAGACATAAATAAATAAAAAACATCTTATATATGATCATTATTCCATTTACCTATCATTTTATTCATACACGCACTACAACGAAACCGAAAGAGGTATGTAATAATCGTGACTCAAAGCCATCTATTTTCATGACAACCCCGTCAGGGACTATGCGTGAAGATTTTATTTTCATAATTAATATAAGAAGGAGGAACAACAAAACGAAAAGGAATTTTGTCAATATTTTTTATAATATGTAGGTAATTTATGAATAATGAAAAACTTAATAAATAAACCCTGGGTATAAAATCTAGACACATTAGATAGTTAGCCGTATGACCTAGTTCATACATTTCAACATTCTCTTTATAGACCGGTCCCGACTGACTACTTTTCCTAACGAGAGTCCAATCACACAAAAGACTTGGCTAACTAAAGTTAATGTAATAGCAAAGAATTTCAGTTAAATAAAATCTTGAGAGGATTTATTTGAGCGAGAGATCCGTGCTCTAGGAATAATTTTACTTTTTTTAAAAATCATGTTCGATTTATGACTTGGATATTTAAACAGCGAAGATTGTCGCTCACGAGGTACTAAAAAAATAAACGTCTTTACGCTATTCACAATACTTGGGTACACAGAGGTCCAGACAGTTAAGTCCCACCTTTTACCGAAGACATTTTTATGACAACGTGATAGGTGGTGAGCCTTTAGCCGTCTTTGTGCCCAAGCCATCGATACAAATCGTACATAAGTTTTATAAAAATTAATTGGCACGAGCCTACCACCTAGGTATCGAACTCAGGTCTCTCATCTCGTATTCCGATTACCTAACTACGACTATACTAAATTGCCTAGATCTCTGACTCCTCCTGTGTTGTGGAACGCTTGAAGAAAAATGTAAATTACTTGTCTCTGTTGAAATAATTCGACCTACGGTTAACAGGTAATTGATAAGGGGTGCCTTGGTTGTCAGTTGTACGAGCGATGTGGCTACTCCATTGTAACGTCAGCGTGCTGATCCTTAAGCCTATGTCGGTTACACAGGTTCTGCTGCGGATATCTTCGTTGCGGATTCTATCAGACAGAAAAACAACGAACTTTGCCCTTTCTAAAGCACACCGAGCAACTCTGAGAGTACTGATTCGTTTAACAGTAAAGAACAACTTCTTATTGTGTTACACGTATTCATATTAATATTATTAAGAGGTCAAATTTGTGTCTACAGTAGACAGAAATTTTCGGAATTTATACTCTAATTCAAAAAAAAAAAAGTACTAATAGAAGGCTACGTCTTTGCTGAGCTATATAGGCTACGTATTATGTATATGTTCAATGTTTAAGCTGGGTTTTTATTATTTTTTGTGAAAATACGCTACTTCCATTGAAAGAAACGTAAGCCAACTCGCGTACTTTCATAATACTTGCAATTAGAAAATTCAATTAGAAATTTCAACTAGAAAACACCAACCATGTAGTTCTAAATAAACTTTAATAAGTCGAAAAGATTAAGCTGCTTAAAGCCACCACGCTAGCATTATGAATATGGTCTAGTCTAGATACACTTTTCGTTTTTTTTTAATATGTAAATTTTTTTTCAATACTCATCTCAACATTGGGCATCTCTATAGCAGCACCGTGGCAAAGTTATCGACGAGATACAGCCATACACCGTGACGGTCGACAGTGTGACGTACAATATATAAAAGTACTCTGTGGATGGGACACAGACTCGCGCGCAGTGGACAGAACGACTTTCTAGTAAAGTAAAATCGACCGCGAATTTTCTATGTTTAATTCAAATATTTTTCTACACACTACTGGCTAATTGTTGCTGTTTAGCCATTGGTGTGAAGAACCACTGTATAATCAATCTCATTCTATGTTACTTAATAAAAGTAATGTAAATATAAGTAGCTTATGTGTCTTATTACAAGTAAGATACCTTACTTACATACTTATGATGTTACCAGCATTCTTGGTACCATGCCAAGAGGAGTAGGGCTCTACGATTATAATAGTTTTTAGTTAATAAGTATTGTAAATATTAACATATTTTTTTTCTGATTGAGGACATGGTAGCTGATTTGGAATAAATTAATATGAATGCATGTCCTGCAGTGGATTTCAACAGGTCCTTAAAATGATGACGCTAAAAGTTGAAACCCAGGCCCACATAACTGAAGCCAGTATTCAGCGAAGCTGGTCTCTTCGTACTGGATAATACATTCTTTTTAGGATATTGTGCAAAACAATTTGACACCTAGTTTCATGGAGCATCTATTTAGGATGAGAATTTGACTCAGTTCACTAGACTTTAAATATATAAATAAATATGACGGCAGTAAAAGGATGTAAGAGGAGTAAGAGGATGTGCAAATTACTTCGGACCCAAAAGCTTTCAAATAGATCCACACTAAGAAGGCAAGATGCATTTTACTCTTGGTTAATAACACTGGCTCTCTTTACTCTGCAAAATGGGACACAGCAGATGTTACCGTGTCGTTTGGTGGTAGATATTGATAAGAGTTTGAGCCTCTCTTAGAAAATAAATGAGTCTGCCTTCGTTCTTAAATTAAAGCTGCGAGCAGATGTCCACCGAATTAAGTGTTATCAAAGTTTCCACTAACAGAAAGGTTTCATTAATAATAGTAAATATATAATAGTATTAAGTAAAAATACATAGATAGGGACATCACACACATAGCTCTTATCCCATAGTATGCAGCTTAATCACTCGTATTATGGAATCACAAATATATATAAATGAATTTCATCACGCAATTCCGTATACAGGAGTAGACAGAGGTCTAGTCTAGACAATTATGCCCCTTAGACCCATCTTCCACCGAAGATATATTTCAGGACAACGTGACAGGTGGTGAGCCCGTCGCCGTCTTTATGTCCCAGCCAACGATATAATTCGTACGTATAATTGGTACGAGCCTTGACTCGATATTCCGACCACCCAAACACTCGGCTACCGTGACCTATGAAAAAACTAAATAACACGCTTTTATTGCAAGGTGAACCAAAGAGTAGAAACTACATAGATAGGAACATCACATGCATTGCTCTGATCCCAAAGTAAGCAGCTTAGGTACTTGTATTATGGAATCAGAAACAACGAAATTACCACAAACACCCAGACGTAAAATGTAGAGTTTTCTATATTGACCCGATCGGGAATCGAACCCGGGACCTCAAAGTTAGCGACACCATGAAAGCATATTCCACTTATCTGCGGATGTCGTCAAATAATATAAAATATTAATTTATTAATAATTAATTTGCAAATGTTTTATCAAATGTTCCATCTAGCTAATAGGTAAAAAAAAAAGTTTTAAAATGAGTAGAAATCATATTCAAAGATCGTTACAATACTTATAAATACAAAACTAATAAAAGCGTATTAAAATATTTTTCTGCGCTTGGTTATGGTTATTACCGAAATTAAAAATAAAAGTCACAATGCAACTCAACATATATATTAAAGTTTACAAAATTAAATTCCTCACTCATTAACGCTAGACTTGTTACCTTGAATCATTTGTTAGGTAACGCGTTCAAATAGTTTCACTTATAAAACTAGAAAACATTTTTTTCAGTATTTTGTATATATCTATTTTTATTTTGAAGAGTTTCTAATAACCCAATCACATGTCTCTGGACATCGATATTTAGTCATTTCGATACATATTTTTAAAAAATGTGTCCTATATATGTCCCAAAACATAATTTAAAAAGTAAATTATATATTGGGACAGTTTGTGAGCTTGTTGCGCACTTACTATCTAAGCAATAGAGATATGTACTCGTATAACACATACACTAGAGATATATGGTACATAAGTATCAAAAAACTTATTGACGTGAAGCTTCCTACGGGGCCCATTGTTGTGCTTTGTGTGAGAGATTCACCCAGTCACCATGCTGAGTCACGACAAACGAGTAATTGTGTTACCGGAATTCGAATCAGGAGACTCGAGTTCGATTACCAGGCAGTAGGCTCGTACCAATGGGGGTTTTTCAAAAACTTATGCACGTCGTTGTTGTCGGTTTGGAAATAAACACGGCCCCTGGCTGTCCTGTCACGTTATCCCAAAAATTTATTATGAGGTCGGTGGGTCAAATTGTCTAAAAATTTGTCACTGAGTTACGAATTGCTTGAAGAAATTTGTTTAGATTGGTCAGACCTTAATACCAAGAAGTGAATATATAAATACATACATACATAGATAACGGCCTGTTAAAGTCCACTGACTTGCCATAATCGCCACGCTTGGCAAGCGGATTGGCGATCGCAGTACCAGACCACTCGCATCTCAGACGCTACTTTCGCTACTTATCCCATCTTTGATTAGATTATTTTTGATTTTTTAGCGATGGTTATTCCGCCATGTAACGGTAACCATAACGATATTGAAGTCTTTTTCACTTAGTCGCCTTTTACGATACCCACGGGAATAAAGTGAGTGGCAATATTCATACGGCGTTACCACACGGCATAAATACATATGCGAATATATCCAAACCTGCATACTAAACGCCATGTGCATTAAATATGCAAGTGTAGATCTTTATTTTAACGACGACAATATTAATAAACCACCAATTCTGCAAAAGGTCATGAATGTTTAAACATGAAGTCGAATCCAATGAAGCAACGTATTTCATCGGCTGCACCTCTCACTTCGTGTTGTGTAGCGTAATCATATTAAAATCGTTATACAACTTCACATTGAAATAATTGTTATATAATTGTATGAGAATCAGCAACCTTTGTTTGCAAAGCATGCCTTATTGGTAGGCGTGACCCGGGTGGTACGTTAGGGCCTTATTATAAAATTATGAACGTAATTATGTGCATTGACCTGTTTGTATTTTCATGTAAATTAAACTAAGTACTTGAAACTATAATCTATAATCAAGTAACAGTTTTACAGTTTAGCAATTACTAATAAATTTAGACAATAGAGTAAAATAACTAGAACTATTCTCTACTTTAAAGTTATAAGTTCTAACCAATTTAATTCTTAAGACCGACATAATACCGGAGCTTATTTGAGACAAGGGGACAGGTGGAGAGCTTAACGCCACCTTAGTGTCCAAACCAACAATCACTGTTAAGTAAAACTCTCCTTATGCAAAGCTAAGTGCACTTTTAAAATATTTGTGCGTTGATTCACTTTTGACACTTAAATACTACGCAAAAAAATCAACATAAGCCTGTCTTATTAGATAGATTTGTAACAATCGATAAGCAGCTTGATAGTAAACATTATATATAATATAGGCAAGTCAGGTATTAATACCTTTAAAGATGATTCCATCAGTTTTATGTATATATTTAGTGCTATTAATATTGCTTAATAACACTAAGAGCTATGTTCAACTAATGTAATATACACTTTATATTACTAAGAGTGAAAAAAGGAACCTGTACCGCCGTTAACTCTAATCTTTGACGTAATGGTTGAAGTTACTGTTAACCAAATTCGAACAATAAACGATCAATACTCTTGTAGGTATATGTGATTGTAAAATAATGAATCTTCACGTAATTCCCAATACAGAGGTAGACAGAGGTCCAGTCTAGTCATTGTAAAAGAATATTATATTTAAGTTGCATGGAAACATTTCCACTAACAGTTAACAGACATACGGTGAGATGTAATAGAACTACGAGTGCTGACATCTAATAAATTAAGGCAATAGCCAGGATATTATCCTGGATAAAGACACACCAATATAAGTCAATAACCTAGTGGTTTAATCGTGCCTTAGTTAAACAAACTACATGGGTTCGGTGCCACCATTAAACTATTGCTGCTCAGATAGAGTTATTAACAGGAAAAGTACAAAAAAATGTGAGCCGTCATGGGACGCCTGGCAGATGTGAAACATCGTGTGTGTACAAGTAATATGCATAAAAGATAATATTATTACAGGAATGAAAAAATGAAGTACTAACAAAATACTAATAAAAAAATGAAGTATTACGAATTTCTTACAGAAAATGGTAACTTTATTTAATAAACATTTATTTACATTTGATATAAAAATTCGATATTAATATCAAGTGGCCACAATTTAAATATTTGCTCTCTCTCTCTCTGTGACTTCAGTTATAGTTATATTCGATGTTTCCTCTGCCGGTATTACTGTGACGATTGGTCGATGATAACTAAACTACGTTACAAAAGTCCCGTAGTAGTAAAGTCCCGTTGTCCCGAAAATATCTTCGGTGGAAGGTGGGTCATAGGGACTTAATTGTCTAGAGTTGACCTCTGTCTACCCCTGTATTGGGAATTGCGTGAAGAAGATATCTCACAATTACAGCATCTATAGTTGTTCCTTATTTGGTAGTAGATTCTTTTGGATTGTTGTTGATTTGCAATTGAAATTCTTTTTGAAGAAATGTCATTAATGGCAGTGATTCAGCTCTTGCAAATTTACATTAAAATCTCCAGCTAATTTTAATGGTAGTTTATGTTTATTCGTTTTAAAAATTATTGAACATTTTTGACTATAAGGAAATGACCTTTCATGTAAAAATGAAATCTTAATATAATTTACATAGTCACTAATATGAATAATATGAATGTAATTAATTAAATATAAAAAAGGGATTTCAGTGTTTAATTATAAATCTTAATTCTCAGGTAATAGGGTGTAAATTTGTATACCTTTGTATAGCACGGCATGCGTCGCCACGCCAGATATCGGTTTTACGTGCGGCTATAGATGTTTCACATCAATAATAAATAAATAATAAATACCTTCACGCAGTTCCCAATACAGGGATTGACAGAGGTCTAGTCTAGACAATTAAGTCCCTTCGACCCACCTTCTACCGAAGATATTTTCGGGACAACGTGACAGGTGGTGAGCCCGTCGCCGTCTTTATGTCCAAGCCAACGATGAAATTCGTACATAAGTTTTTGTAAAAATCATTGGTACTGCCACCTGGGGATCGAACTCGGGTCTCTCGACTCGAAATTCCGACCACCCAACATCAACAACTATTATTTAGGAAACTTATTTTGATTCAATGTTGTTTTAAATTAATATTTTGTGATACTCGCGATTCTCTGCACCTCACCGTAATGACCGCGCGTCGTTTCATTAGGTATCGTTGACTTTAAGTAAAAAGCAAGAAATAAAAGCAAGCTTGCGTATTTTTGCAACAATTTTGTGGGTTCTTTGGTCCGCAATGTAAACCCTTTTTGTGAATTCTTAGTCATAATATTCAAATAAGTAACGGTAAAAATCATTTCGAGCTAAAAGCTACTTCTGGAATCTGAAGATTATTCTTTTTACCATGTTCCATTTTTTTACAAACAATTGCAAATTTTAAATTCGCAGCGGATGCTAGTGTCATGTTACGTCTGTGGCTTGTCGTCCTTATTGCTAGTGGCATGTTACGCCACTGTGGCTTGTCGTCCTTATTGTTCTATCACACCCTAATAGTTCTACCATAATTTTAAACCAAACCATTTGCGCCATCTGTAAGCCAATGAGAAGGCCTGAGGCAAGAAAGTTTGTATATCTGAATGAGATATATTCTTGATAATAATAAAGTTAATAATACTCTATACAATAATATTCTATTTTCTAGAAAGTTGGACGCAAAATAAACTTAACAAAGCAATAAAATTCTATGAAATTTTTGTTATCTTCCGATCAGCGTAATGTTACATAATGGGCAATTCCTTATAGTGTTTCTCAACACTTCACAAACAGGAGGATCTGACACAAATCCGAAGCAGCGCCATCGTCAGTCATTTTAATTATATCGCACCAACAAAAATAGAAAGCACGTCGCTTGTTTGAAGGTGCCGAAAATGTTATAAATAAAATAATTTCAAGAGGATTTATGTGTTGTCCGACAACAATATTTAACAAAGTGAAATCTGAGCGTAAGTACTTTAATTTAATAGTTGTATGAGACTCGCGAACATTATAAGCAACTCGCGTTACAATAATTATTATTAAATTATTTTATTGTTAGAATATAATGAAGACACTTATTCACGCCATTCCATACAGGGGTAGACAGAGGTCTAGATAATTTAGTCGTTTCGACCCACTTTACACCGAAGATATTTTTGGGACTAAATGACAGGTGGTGAGCCCGTAGCCGTCTTTATGTCCAAGCCGACGATATTATTCGTACATAAGTTTTTTTTAAACCTATTGGTACAATCCTGCCGCCTGCCGATCGAACTCGCTTCGAATTTCTTGACTCGAATTCCGATCACCCAACCACTCGGCTATAGTCTTTTTTTTTTAATTTAATTTTGCTTATTTTATTTTCATCTGCAACTGTAATACAATAAATATTACCTTATTTTCTCTTTTTTTTAACAGTAGTTTATCGCGTTCCAACTACTACATCGTAATAAAGACTCGAATATAATCACGTTGAATAAGCCGTGTATTGTTATTACAATTTGTTTCGACAATAGACAATTGTTGCGTCACAAAAAATTGACAGACTGACAGACAGACGGGAGCAGAAAAGTTTTGTTGCGCTTTGTTGCACAACTCTGTAGGAGATAAGCTTACCAGTTAAATGCTCAATTAACTTATTAAATTAAAATGAAAAAATATTTTTTAAAACCGTGGCATAGGTCGCGTGTTCGAATCCCGCCGTTGTTAGTTGAAATTTTAAAAACATTTTTCGAACTCAGATGAGTTCGATCCCAAGGTGGTAGGCTCGTATTAATGTTTTTTTTTTATGTATGATTGATAAGTGTTTGATAAAAAAAAAACCATTGATCCGAGCCTAGAGGATTGTTTAATTTGTATGTACTGTTATCTCCATCTTTGTACGTATTTGTTATTATCCTTACAATATGCATAAAATATTGACGACAGGCGTAAACACCGATTTTCAAGGTGTCGCCATCTGACGGTCCCGGGTTCGATTCCCGGTCGGGTCAATGTAGAAAGACCACTTTCTATACATTTGCTCAGGTCTGGGTGTTTGTGGTACCTTCATGGTTTCCGATTCCCATACCTTTATTTATTTATTTATTTATTTAATAATGAAAGTGGATCATCGCTATGTTCTATTCTATTAATACTTACTATAGATACTGCTAAGATCTATACAATATCATTATAGTTAATCATTATAGTTATTAATTAGTTTGTTTGATTTCTGCTTCAAAAAAGTTTTCTGTGAACAGTCACGATAGACGAGTGGTTGGGTGATCGGAATTCGAGTTAAGAGACCCGAGCTCAATCCCCAGGTGTTAGGCTGGTAACAATGAGTTTTTTCAAAACTTATTTTCGATATATATTTATCGTTACCTTGGATGTCACGTAGTCCCAAAAATCTTCGGTGAAAGTTAGGTCGAAAGGACTTAATTTTATTCAAATTATCTTATTAGATACTAAAATAATTTGAATGTGTCTAGATCTCTGTCTACCTTAGTATTGGGATTAGATCAAAGATATTTTTTATATATTCTTTTACTGTTGTTACAATTAGCCTAGTATAAGCTAGTTGTATATTGTCTAAAATAGTTTAAATATTTTAGATTTTAATTAATAATGAACATGAACTACTATTATTTTTTTTTATTTATTTAAGACAATTCAAAGCAGTCAATACATCACTAACACATCATTTAATATACATATTTTATCCGCAGCATTCATAGCACTAAACACATCATTTATCCGCAGACCGATACAAACTGCGATAAGAAGAAACATTTAACACTTTCAGTAACTAAAGTGAGTTTAAAACCCCTTGGGAGATCTGCGAACTTACCCAGGGTATGATAACAATGTGCAATTGTGATTTGCACCTGGATTCTTTAACGCAGAGTCACACTATACGGATCGGCTCGTATCCTCGTATATTTATGTATATTTTTTTTATATAACTGAAAACAGTTATATAAAAAAATATACATAAATATAGATACTGTCACGACAGCAGCGTGTTTGAAATAAAGACGACGACGGGCTTACCACCTGACACTTTGTTCCGAAAATATTTTCGGTGGAAGGTGGGTCAAAGGGACTTAATTGTCTAGACTAGACCTCAAATTGCAAATTGCGTGAAGATATTTATTTATTTATTTTATAACATATATATAGTTACTTAATCAGCTTACAGAAATGCTGTCTCCCCAAGGAGTAAGATGAAGTGTCTCACATCCTGTTATCAGTCTGGCTCTCTATATTCTTCAAACCGGAACACAATAGTTTTATAGTAGTACCTAGAGTTCCCATAGACTGAAAAGAAGTCTAGCACTCTTGACTTGGTCTTTCGTGTTGAATCAGAAGTATAGCCAGATACTATGAGACAGCCAGAGACAGACTCCGATGAAATATATATACATATATGGATACATTGCTCTAATCCTGAAGCAAGCAGCTTAAGCACTTGTGTTATGGAATCAGAAACAACGAAGGCACCCATGCCCGAAAAAATGTGATAACCGGGACCTTAGAGACAGTGGCACATCGTAAACCGTTGTGTTCTTCACACGTCCACGAAGGTCGTCAACATCACCAAACCAAGGAGGATTTCAATGAAATGACAATTGTCCATTGTTTTTGTTACCTCACTTCCATCTAATGTGACTCGGACCTAATCAACATAAACGTCATCATGAATTCCGCGTCGGAACCACAGCGGAGGTTGGTTTAAATGCGCGCAGCACCCGCGCTTGCTATAGTTTTGCGTAACACAGAGAAAGTTCTGTTACGCGGGACCGCATTTGGAAGCGATTTTTCGGTGTATTACTTGTATTTGGTTAGAGAGTAGATAAAATTACGCATAATTAAAGATACGTATGCGTCGCACATAAAGTTGCGAATGCGTGGTTCAACTGCCGGAGCTCGTACGTCTGAGTTGCAGGTACAAAGTTCAAAGTCGAAGACAAAAAATTAATTACACATTTTCGTTGACATTTTCCACAGTCTGCACTATATGCCTAATCATCCCTAGAAAGACGTTGACATAGAAAACAAGATAAGAAGAAGTAAAGATGTTTTCCTCAGAATTCTTTCCCCTTTCCACTTCTAACTCTTTCTATTAATGTCGGCAACGCACCATAATTCCTATGGTCTTGCTGATAACTTCACTGAGCACCTAACATCTGATAAGCAATTTGCTTGTATGTGAAATAAAGAAAAACAATGGCAAAGAGTCTTCGAGTAGAGCTTGTAGAACAATCGTTGGCGAAGAGTGCTTCCCGGATGGCAGCCTCGTATAGGCAAACGGACGACCCCCTAAATGATGGAACGACCTGCACAATTTTGCGGACACTCGATGGTTGCAAGAGGCATAAGACCGTTTGTTTAGCTATCTTTGCTTTGACAGTGGACTTTTGGTAAGCCGAAAAGTAAACGATGAAGAAAACTGTCAACTTTCCTCAAAGGCCGACCTATATTATGTGTAACAAGTTTGTGTCATGTGACAAATAATTAACATGTATAAAATACTTAGGTTTTTTTAACCTTTACACATTCTCATTACTGGGGTAGTCAAAAAGGGTTACAGGACACACGGTGAGTCTGTTTGTAATTTGTCATTTGGTACAAATACCAATGTACAAAAATTTAATAAATTAACATGACTGACCTTCCATAAAACGACTATAGAACAAACTAAAAAATAAAATATAGCCATTGTCACTCGAAATTATATTAGAATTCTAATGATATCCCACGCATCTAGATCAGTTCAGTCATCTAAAAGCTATAATGAAATAAGAGACTCACATACATAGAAACTTGAAACATTATACTCCTTTTTTGGGCAGTAAAACAGCCGGTAGCCGAGAAGGAAGGTCATTCTATACGAGTGACCGATTCGACCGGTACCTCTATTTATTACGGGCTACCTACATACTGAGAGTTGACTTGTTCCTTTTATCAAATAACATTTGACAAGCGTAATGTTTCGTTTTTCTTGCCACCAATGTTCGATCTGTCTATTACAGGCAATATAAGTTTGATGACCGACGACCAAATGGACTAATAGGTAGGGACTAAGCCTTCGCAACTATGACTTACGGCTTCGAATCTCGCTAGGAGCAAAATGTGTGTGATGTTTAAGAAATGCTTGTTCTCGATTCATGGATGTTTATAATGTATACGTGTATATTTATCTAAGTAAACATATGTGTATGTTGTAACCGTTGGCTTGGGCGTTTAGACGGCGATAGGCTTACCACCTGTCACATTGTACCAAATAAGCTTCGGTGAAATGTGTGATGAAAGGATTTCATCATCTAAACTTTTGCCTATGCTTATGAATTGTTTTCCCTGTACTGGGTATTGAGTAAAAATATTTCCTCAGCTTTCAGGAATTGTATTTATTGCAATGTAAAAATGATTCACCATCGTTCAAGCGTGTCATAGAGAAATAGCGATCTGTTGCAACGTTGGCTCATCTTAAACCGGAGTTGACAAATGAATTTCCGCAAGAAATCTTTCAACCTCGAAACAAATTGATAAGATTGATCGAATTATTAGAACGCACTTTAAAGATAATTCGTTAAGTTATCTAACAATAATTTATCTTTAAATATCGTGTTGTTTCAAGGTGATAAACTGTCGAAATATCGTAATGAGGTGTCGATCTCATATTAAAATTAAAGTCACAGTAGCCGTGTGTTTGGGTGATCGTAATTCGAGTCAAGAGACCAGAGTTCGATTCGAAAGTGGCAGATTCGTACCAGTTAGTTTTTTTTTTATAATTATGTATGATTTATATCGTTATTATGATAATACTGGGGTATATAGAGGTTCTAACAATTAAGTCCTTTCGACCCACCTTTCACCGAAGATAATTTTGGTACAACGTGATAGGTGGTGAGCCTGTCATTGTCTATATATCTACGCCAGCGATGTAAATAGTATATAGGCACGAGCCCACCATCTGGCAATCGAACTGGAATATCTCGACTCGAATTCCGGTCACCTAACCACTTCGGCTATCATTACTTTTATTAACTGATTATTTTTACACATTTCATTTATATATAATTGTCTTTAATTAATTTCTGTCACTTCAGGTTGTTAGTGGTTTTCAATATAAACAATCGGGCATAGTAGGACCCTATCTGACCAGTTGCGACCTTACGTAAGTCGCCGATACTTCGCAAGCAACTTGTGCAATGTATGGCGAAATGACCGGTACGTAACCTAGTGTCGACTGTCTCCCTGCTAGGCTTTACTCAAGGTCTAGACAAGTTGTGACTTAGATAGAATTCTCACTCGGAAAATTTTATTGTGCTTCTGATATATTTGGTTGTAAAATTTAATCTGGTATTACCTCGGAGATTGTTTTATGACATGCATTTTCTATAGCTGGAGGATTTAGATGTCTGAACAATTTAATCTTGTGACTATATCCTAATTATAAATAATTGAATTAGAATTATTTGTTTATAAAATGTGGTGGTTAGAATATTGTCAATTATACAATAATGGTGTCACACATTTTAATATTAATGGCGTAGAAATTTATCATTTAAATAATAAAAAGTAGGAATTAAAATTGAGCAATATCAAATATATTAAATTAATAAATTATATGATTTACTCCTTGTTATAAATTAATACAATTAATTTGACCAGCAAAAAGCTACATTAACAGGCTATATTTTAACGAAGAAAGAGATAACAATAATGTAACCCATGGTATCATAAGTTGCCTATTTACGTCATTATACGTCATTATATAACGTGAGCTGCCATTTTGTTATTTGTTTAAAAAGCGACTTTAGAGTAAATTAGTATAGAGATTTATTGAGTACCTTTTCAGATTTACAGAGTAATTATGTATGATCAATTTACGCGTAATCATGCTTAAAAATATATTGTTTAACTTAAATAAGGTTAAATCATTATACGTTTTGATTTTCTTATGAGTTTTAGGCGCCTATGCTAACTAAAAATCTTTTTATTAATGTCATTTAACGAAAGCGTAACGAAATGAAGCCATACTTAGATTCCTAAGTAAAAGACAATAATACAGTTCTAAGAAAAAGTACTTTAATAGCCTTTATCGTTTTACGCTCTAAGGTTAACAGGAAGAGGGTACTATTAGCATTATATGCGGCATTTGGTCTTACATCCTTTATATGGTTCAAATGAATAGGTAAGTATATAACATCTTGTTTATTTAATAGAGCTAATATTTTACATCTTTATAAATTTGTACAATGGTACGGCGGAAACTACTTAATCATATGTCCATATATTTTATTCAGTATTATGCAAGTTTGTTTAGATAGTGTGATCTCTAGAACAAAAATCATAAACAAAAAAATATAAATATTTTAATTGCGATATCTTCCAGGCAACCAAGGGCGTTAAGAAAATACGTTAGAGATACATGGTAGGTGGTGCAATATCCTGATAAAATAAATTAATGAATATTTCAAATTAATATAAAAACACATGTTAAAGAAATAAAGCTAAACATTTTTTTTTTTCATAAATAAGATGTTAAACAATTTTTTTATGTTGCTATAATTCCAGTTCACCTGGATCTAATTACAATAGGCATTCATCTATACTACACTGACTTTTACATAAAACACGATACAAATGACGGTACTTTATTATCTGACAGTAAACACGCACATGCCTATGTGCTCGTATTTACTTTCTCCGCGCTTGCAGGTTGCTGCGCTTCATGTTTATCAAACGATATAATATCGCTTGCGTTACGTCACGTGCGAATTCTGCAATTACCGGTTCAAATCAATAATCGGTATTTTAATGTGTTGTTAAAATAAATACGTACATAAACTTATCTACTTACCTACTTACTTATCTTCGCGCACAATCCCTAACATGGTAGCCAGACAGACCAGATTTCCAAGTGACACTAGGTATTCGAATACTCTTGACCCTCCACTCTTCGAGCAACTTATTCACTACTTATGAACACTTTCATGAGTTAGTCTCGGCCTACTTCGACACGTTTACATACATTGTTCTGATCCCAAAGTAAACAGCTTAAGCCCTTATGTTATGGTATCAGAAACAACGAATATTCCACAAACATCCGAACCTGAGAAAATGTTTTTATATTGACTTGATTCCGGGACCTCACAGCTAGTGACGTCAGGAAATCCGGTGCATACGACACGCGTCCACGAAGGTCGTCAATGACTGTAATACAATGACGAGCTTCTACCGAAAGACAGTACAGTTAACATCAAGGTTAAATTCTGTGCCTAAGACAAATAGTTAATAGAATAGAATAGATCTTTTTGGAATACAAGAATATAAAAGTGTATACGATTTGTTTTAGTTCACATATTCCACTGAACACAGCATGCAAATGTGTAGTTCTTTAAACGAAGCGCAACGCATTAGTTATATACATAAATGCTAAAATACATAACATAACGGCCTATTAAAGTCCACTGCTGAACATAGGCCTCTCCCACAGTCGCCACGCCTGGCAAACGGATTGGAAATCGCAGTACCAGACCGCACGCAACTTAGATGCCGCTGCCCAAATTCGGTCTGATTATATTGGTCTGATATTACTAGAGATAGTTATCCCGCCATCTATTGGTTGCCATAACAATATTCAAGGCTGTTTTCCTTAGGAAGTGGCACTATTTTTAAGTCCTTTACCACACGGCAAATGCTGAAATATCTATTGCAGTCATTGTTACACATCACTAGACAGCCATCTTAAGTTGTATCTAGTATTTTTACCCTGCGATCTATCGGTTGGAACTGTAAACTACACTATACGCATTATTAAAGGCATTATTGTCACTATATAGCTAAACATTAATCTCATACAATTGATTATATTTTTATGTATGCCTCAATATGCTTCACGGCAAACCAAATATAGGGGAAGACAGAGGTCAAATTAAGTCAAACCAATTAAGTCCTTTCGACCCACCTTTCACCGAAGATACATTTTGCGACAACGTGACAGGTGGTAAGCCTGCCGCCATCTTTATGTCTAAACCAACGATATAATTCATACTTAAGTTTTTGTAAAGACTCATTGGTACGGGCCTGCTACCTGAGGATCGAACTGGGATCTTTTGACTTGAATCCCGATCACCCGACCACTCTGCTATAATGTCTCTAATATGATATTATTTTATAATGTCGTAATTATATTAAAGCCAATTCATAATTATTCACACTCCTTTATTCACTAACATTTACGTAATTAAATTTCGCAATCTTCATTTTAAAACTAAATTGTGAAAATGTTTTGCATTTTTTGCTATTTTAATTACTGTCTCACTTGCATTCACTGTATAAAACTTTTCACATAGTTTTAGTTTTAATGAAAGCGCAATTAAAACTTGTTCCAAGTTCTAACACGTTTAATTGTCTAACCATTTTACATTATATAACATTTGGTTCTACTTTACGTACGATATGAAATCGGTAGCGCGTTGATGTCTTTTTAACCGCAAAACCGATATTCATATGCGATATCCGCGAAATGCTGTGGAATTTTCCGTAAGCTATAGAATAATATTGTGTGAATAATTTAATAGTAAAGAAATAGTATAAAATATGTGATTTAATATAGCTATTGTTTTTCCTCCAACTATTTTTTCTTACTTGCTTATACTCAATACTGGGGTAGACAGAGGACGAGAAGAAATCCTTTCGACCCACTTTTAACCGTAGCTTCTTAAGGTCAACCTAATTACTGATAAGCCTATCACAGCTGTCCAAATTATTAGTACACTAATTTAAGATAGATAAATATTCATATATACATATAAACATACATGACTCAAGTACAATAAACATTCTTATTCATCATACAGATGTTTGTCCCTTGCTGGATTCGCCTTATCTTCCCTTATCTTCAAAGGCTGGTCTCAACCAATTAGGCTATTGGATCACAACTACATAAATACACCTAAATACAAAATCTACACGTGCTTAAATGTTAATTGCTGTAATTTTACTTCCATATGGTCAATGCCATTGATCTTATGCAGTAATTAACGCAGTTTTTTGCAGTGGTAGAGCCACGCACTTTCATCAACTTTTGTTGTTGCATGAATGGGCCGGTTCGACCGGGGAAGTACCACGACCTCACAGAATACCGGCGTAAAGTAGAAGTCTAATAAACTTCTGCGTTTCGTCTGGTGAATGCAGGTAACCGGTGGCCCACACACCCTCCTCCCCCAATTATCCACGCTTCAGAGGTCGGACGTCTGCCCTACTCACCGTCGAACATGACAGGCGGTGGGATTGACGCCGTTTAAGTATGAAATCTATCAAAAAAACCCGCACATATTTTACTGGTTTAAATTTAGATCAAGCAACCCTTCGTCAAGCGTAGTTAATAATAGGCCAGGCTGACAGGTCAATTAATAATAAAAGTCACAATAGCAGAATGGTTAGGTGGTTGGAATTCCAGTTAAGAGACCCGAGTTCAATCAAAGTATGGTTCGCATAACTTTAAAAGAAACCTATAGATTCTTTTAAAGTTATGTACCATTTACGTCGTTGGTTTGGAGATAAAAATGGTAACAGACTGACGAAATGTCACAGTGTCTCAAAAAAGTATCCCTAAAAAGTAGGTCGAAAGGACTTAATGGTCTATACCTTAGATTCAAAATATTATTTTACATTATAACCAAAGGTGTAATATTTATAAGTCAGCAAAATTGTATCTCTTTTCACAGCCAAAGAGGATAAAGTTAGTAGCACTAGTCTTTGCCCATTTCTGCCGCCTAACTAGAGTGTTCTGTCACAGTTTAACAGGTATAAAGAGATAGTGTTATTAAAGTATGAGTTTGGAAGCCATATTTTGGCTCGGAGAAGTCAACGAATCTGTTGGGTCCTATGTTCGGAGGTCTATTCAACTTGTTTGTTAGTTTTTTTTTAAATAATATCTTGACCAGGAAGGATATCAAGAGTTAAAAAAATGTCAAATTGGTTCTATATATATAGGTACTAAAATAAAACCTTGAAAGCAAAAATATCACCAAAAATCTCCAGTTCACATTGAATTTTTTTTATTAATTTGAACTTTAAATGTAATTCTTTTAATGTAATATTTCAATAGTTCACGGTTCTCGATGTTACAAATAGCCCAGAACTAAGTTATATATATAACTATATATAAAATTCAGCTTTGATATTTCCGACAAACAATCTGTTGCACGCAGCTTCGCATGGTTTGAAGCTCCTTGTTCCGCAAAATTGTTTTATTTTTAGTTAAAAAGTATCTTATGATCTTTTCCTGGCTACGAGATCTCTATCCCAAATTTCACTAAACTCGGTTCAGCCGTTAAGTAGTGAAAGCGTAACCGACAGACTGACAAAGAGATTTACATTTATATTAATTTCTTTATCTCATTTATTTATCTTCACGTACAGTTCCTGACGCGGTAGCCAGAGAGAACAGATCGCCAAGTGACACATACATCTTTATAATCAATATTGTTTATATTAATAATATTAAATATTCAATACTATGTTTTATCAACTTAATACAAGTTACACAATTCCACAAATTACAATAGATCCTAAATAACGCATAACACATCATTAGTAATGTACGACCTTTAAAGATGAGTGGTTGCAGGTTCTTTTCCCAACTGCCACGGATGTAAATATTTTAGTAATGAATACGCTTGTGTAATCGACTCATCAATTTTTATATACATGATTAACTTCTTCCCGCCATTCCCAATACTGGGGTAAACAGAAGTCATTTCGGAACAACGTGACAGGTAGTGAATCTGTCGCCGTGTTTATGTCCAAGTTAACGATATAAATCATAAATAAGTCTTGAAGAAACCCATTGATAGGCGCTTATCACCTTGGAATCTAACTCAAGTCTCTTGAGTACAAATCCAATCATCCAATCACTAGGCTATCGTGGGTTTTTGACTATTTGGGTATTATCTACTATTGAACTATGTAATATATGTATTTTATCATTATCCAGTTTAATAATATTTTAGATTATATTTAATACTATTTTAGAAAATATAATGGTCATTACCTATCGCTCAAAAGTGCTACTTTAGCTTAAAAATCACTACAAAACAAAATCCAGCACACATTAGAAAATTAAAGGCCTAAATCAAAAACAACACGTACTTAATTCGAAGACAGGTAGTAATAGTGAGCTTTAAAAATAAGCCCCCAAAGACCTTATTCAGTGTCACAATACTCGTACTTATAAGGAAGGCAACCGTTTTCTTACTTAACGAATAAAAAAGCCGAAGTTTCAAGCTATACATTCTCTTACCTTAAATATGACCTCCTTATCACTGAGAATAATTGCATTCAATGGCGATTTGGGCAACAGAATTAATACAATATCAAGTGACCCGATTACAATAAACGAGTTCTATAACTGCAGTGTTACCAAAAAAAATAGTTACGAAAATCTCATTACGCAATGACAGACATAATAGCGACACGAGCGTCTAAAGATAACAAAACAAAAACCCAGCTGTTGAACTCGGAAATATTATAAAAAAAACATCACAAACAGACTCACACTTATCTAATTTGGACAGTTGTTTTATAAATTACGTTACGACAATGTAGTAAACACTTGCACGGTTTCGAGTAATAAAATATTGGACAGTGGCGTGCGTTTTAGCACGGTGGCACCCGCTCACTGACGCCATTGCCTTTTCTCGAGTACGACCGACCCCGAAGGCGGTAATAAAGATTACTTCTCACTGTTACATATATAATAAAAATAATAAATAAATAAGTATCTTCACGTAATTCCTAATACCGGGGTAGACAGAGTTCTAGTCTAGACAATTAAGTCCCTTTGACCCGTCTTCCACCGAAGATATTTGGGGGATATAATTACATAATTAATAAAATTAATTTTAATGTCTGAACTCCACTCATACGTATATATTATTTTTACATATTTAAACATAATCTCTGACGGGGTAGTCAGAGGGAACTGATCGCCCAGTGTCACAATCCTTACAAACCTCCGCCTCCAAACCTCCATCTTCCTAAGACATCATTTTCTTCGCAGGCACCTTTAGGTGGACCTTTTCTCCTTTTCGAGCTTGACTCTTTTTGTTGTTATCTTTGCACTGTATATTTTGTTTACCATTCCGTCATCACTCATTTCTTCATCGTGCCCAAGCCATCGAAGCACACCTTTATTCATTATGGGGATAAATTAAATAATGTATCTTCTTTACCTCCTTTTTAGAACCTTGAAAGTCCACAGAAGGGAGTGAGTGATTGAGTGATCGGGATTGGGTCCCAGTAACCCGTGCAATAATACTACGTGTAAAAGGCTCGTATCAATGGGTTTTTTCAAAATTTATGTTGGCTTTATGTCGTTGGCTTGGACATAAAGCCGGCGACAGGCACACCACCTGTTACTTCTTCCCAAAAAATGTTTTCGGAGAAAGGTGGGGTCGAAAAACTTAATTGCTTAGACTTCAGTCTACTCCAGTATTGGCGTGTAGATATTTTTCGAATATATTTTTATTGTGAAGAATTTTCGGTAATCGTCATCCTTAGTAAGCGTATTGGCGATCGCCAAAAGGTTATCCATATACTGTGTTCTTCTTTGCTGGGTTTCTTAAGATATTAACCAAGACAAGGTTGCTCATATATTATATAATTTTGTTTATTTTAATTATTGATTATTGTAGTAAAGTTATGCATTCGAGCATAATGTTCGTTGTTGCTGAGCTGAAATGCTGAAACGCATTTCAAACGCATACAGAATATCGAATGTTATTTATTCTTTTTTCTACGATTCTATTGTTAAAGTTAATTTTATACAGGTAAATGTGCAAAGCTTGATAATTACCTTGAGCCTATTACAAAGTAATTATCAAAGGTAAACTGTACAAAAAGGGATATTAAAATACAAATGAAAATATTAATTATGGTCACCCCTAGGAATGAATTGATCCATCCCATGCTAATTCTAATTAAATTTCTAATCTACGAGTATGTTCTATTTTGTATTTCCTTCTTTAAAAGAAATCCATAAAAGAGTATACCCACGAAGTTCCTTTCGCCAGTTTTTTCTTCGTTGGAGCAACGTTATTACGAAATAGAAACGGATTTGAAAATGACGATCAATGGATTTAATGTATTTTTTCTACAAATAAATAATTTAATTTGATTTGAAAAATGTCGTAAGCTCACATTGACGAAATGCAAAAATCACACATTTCGAAAGTATTTTTTATGTACAAAAATCATATCTATATCTGTTTTTTAAATATCTCGTAATATCAGCATGATTTACATACTTACATATAAACTGCCAAAAGTATACCACTGTGAACACTTTCTTATGACAAATAGTACCAGGTAACACTCGCTTAAAAATTCAATGCAAGCATGAAGTACAGTTGAAACACACTTGGTTATACAATTGTGATATTTTATGTATACCGTGAAGTAACTTTGTGGCGACGTCGCAAAGAAATATTTCAAAATATTATTATTTTACATATATTAAAGAAAAATCTTCAGAGGCCAAGGCTAACTTTCGAAGAACATGCGAGCAAATTGCTCGAAGAGGCTTGGGCAGGAGTACTCAGATACTTAGACGTGCGTGTATGAAAAAAAACGATGAATTTGAAAGAAGCGATAGAGGTAAATAAGTGACTGGGCGTGAAAATTTATTTTTTAATTCTGCATTTCTCCTATATACAGTATTAACCAATCACAATTCATTTTAACTTTTCATTCGCTAAAGAAGCGCTTTCATTTAACACACATTTAATTTGTAAGTTATCTTCACCTAATTCCCAATACAGGTAGACAGAAGACTAGTCTATACAATTAAGTCCCTTTGACTCACCTTCAACCGAAGATATTTTCGGGACAACGTGGCAGGGGGTGAGCCCGTCGCCGTCTCAATGTCCAAGCGAACGATATAATTCGTACATAAGTTTTTGAAAAACTCATTGGTACGAACCTGCCACCTGGGGATCGACCTCGGGTCTCTTGACTCGAAATTCCGACCTCCCAACCACGCGGCTATCGTGACTTAATGTGTAAGTTCGCGTGAGAATACACGAACTTAGTGATTTGTATTCACGCGAACACTAAACATCTAAAATTAATCGATTTTCGGATCTTATCTCGTGTACTATTTAGTTTTTTTACAAACTATTTTTACTTCCCGACGATTCTCATGCTTATTTTACACGCCATAAATTCCGAAAATCGTTTAGTTTAAATATACGAACTTGTTTCATCCTGTGGGTGTCGCTAAAAGCAACAAGAAAAAGTACGGGAATAATTGAAGAAGTTAGCATGGGATTGCAGCCCTAAAAAGATAAAAAATGTAATTACAACCTGAAATTAAAGAGCCTGATCAACAACCGTAAAAGTCGTTTAAGTGCACACAAGAGTAATTTTTAGCTGTTCGATCATTATTATTTGAAAATTATGTAGTTACTTTATTACATAACGAATAGGGCTCACCTCACCTCACAGGGCGAGAAATTTAAAATATTTAATAAAGCTTACAATGCATTATTTTAGGTATATTTAATATTTATTACGATGTAAGTTGAATAACAATAAATAAAAAAAATTAAAATAAGTATTTATTTATTATTAGTTTACATATAAATATACTGCAAATATTGCGTACATAAATTTACCCATCAAGCAAATAGTACTCAGAATATATTATATTTTTCCTAACTATATTTATTTTGTTCATTCGGAATTGAAGATATAGTGATAATTATTCTGCCCTAATCTTAAACATATCTTCCATCCAGTAAATATAATCTATGTTCTTTATTTTTTGTTTATTTGCCGAGAACAAAGTTAACGGTGTCCTAACTGTGTTAATCAAAAGGCAAGGCGTACTGAAAAGTACTCCTTGCCTTTAGTAAAATACGCCTTGCAATACATAACGCAGTGCAGGTACGACTTTGCTAAATGGCAGCGAAACCTGAATCTCCCAGAAGTTGAATGCATATAGAGATGAGGTCTCTTCATAAAATTTGCGTAGTTATCTAGGGCGACAAAAATGAAACGATCTCTTCTTCGTTTCATTTTCGCAGTATGTCAAGTTTGAAAGATTATCTTACTATCAGGCATGGGCCTCTCAAATTTTATGTCCTCAATGTACTATCGTATGTACTACATACTTGTACTGAGTTTTCTATGATAACATGGTAAAAAAAACTTTTTAGATAAAATTGAACCGCCTTTAAAAAAAAAACATAATCACACACACCAAACTTGCTACATATAAATTTAAAATAAATTGTAATAAGCACTACTTACTGATGGTGAAGAAGGCAGTGCTGATATATGAACCTATATCAACAAACTATGGAGACTTAGCGCCGATTGATCGCCATCAATCATGTGTATGTGATGCTTATTAGAACATTTTTATTAATAATATGTAACAAGTTAAGGTAAACAAGTTAGTTTGATAGTTAATTGACTCAGGCGTTACTTTGCGGAAATTCATTGTAAAGTTGTTATTTAAAAAATTACTTCGCGACATTCCGCACGCAAATATAAAAAAAGGTATTTGTTACCAGATCCGAAGAGAAGAAGAGCACCGCCCTCCCTCCCACAGATGCGTGCACTTCACACGAAGGCGAAACACGTGTCGCGTTTTCGTTGGTGGTATATGTTACCTGGTTTGAGTGTAGTGGTGGTGGAATTGGTGCACGCATCTGTGGAAGGGAGGGTGGTGTTCTTCTTCTCTTCGGACCAGGTAACATATACCGTTATTTATATTTGCGTGCGGAATGTTGCGAAGTAATTTTTTAAATAACAAAGTTATTTTGAGAAAAAAGGCGGCACAATTACTTTTCTTAAAAAAATCATTTAATACTGAACAAACCTTGGGTAGATTACAATTGTTTTCACCGTAGCCCAATTTTAAATACACAGTTCGGAAGAGCGTGAAGAATTTAGTAAGACTACATCTCAAACTCGATTTGCCCAAAATGGCATTAGCGCACTTTGTAGCGAAGAGTATTGATGTGGTCGATGACGAATGTCATCACAGCCTATGATCTCGGGGAAATCATTCTATTTCCTTGCCAATAATGACCTCAAAAGGAATAATTTTATCATATTCTTCGGCATAAACCATTTGGTTATAATAAAACAATAGTTAATTTATACTTATTTATTATAAATGTGAAAAAAAATCTATTTACATTTCAAACAGTTACAACGTATCATTTAAATTTTGTATAAATATGTATATTTCTATTGATACAAACAATTTAGAATACAAACGAAGAGAGATAAATACCAATTAGATTTTAGATCACAAAGTAAAGAGCTTTTAACATTTTAGCTTCTACTACTTGGTTATTTGTAATTATTATCATTAATTATTATCTGTCTATTAGTTCTTTAGTAAGTAGAGAGAAGAGTAGAGTAGTAAGAAGAAGTGTTATACGTGGTGGCCTGGATGACCAGTGTCAGACGTCAAAAGATGCTAAGATATAATCTCAATGAGTCAGAGATGACACGAACGATGAATAAAGAGAGAAGTAGGCTCGTACCAATAAGTTATGTACGATTTATATTTTTAACTTAGACATTAAGATGGCGACAGGCTCACTACCTGTCAAGTTGTCACAAAATAAGCTCTGTTTAAATGTAAGTCGAAGGGTCTAAATTGCCTAAACCTCTGGCTACCCCTGTATTGGGAAATCGTGAAGAAAAGCTTGCAAAACTTAATATTCAATTGTCTACCTTCCTAATCTAATTTATGTAAATTAATCTTATAGTAGTCGTATCATGAAAACTATTATTATAAAGTAGAATAATAAGTGAATTCATGTAAAATTGAATTGCTATAATATAGAAAAAAAATCATTTTACAAACACAGATAGAAGAGAATAAGAAGAAAAATAAAAGAAATAAGAAGCTAATGGAAGAAAGAGGTTAAAAGAAACAAGTTAAAATGGATTCCACAAAGCATAAGATACACATAGTACATATGAACGTGGTATGTGGTACCTTTTCATATTCAGTAACGATTTAACTTAATAGCTGCAGATGATAGATAATATGTAAATGTAACATGTTAAAGATATTATATGTACAGTAACGAACACAAAAAAAATTATAAATAAAACGTCCATTTACGTGTACACTTTTCCACATTTCTGTACTTTTATGCGTGTACAGCTAAAATTTAAACCGTTTTAGAAATATTATTATAAATATTTGTCGTTATTAGAAATATTATCTGTCAGTTTTGTTTGTCTGTTTGTCACTTGTAGTCGTTGTCGTCTCGTTGTCTGTCGTCGTTTCTCGGGTACAATTTCAATTACTTTAATCACTTTCCGTTCATTCGCTTTGACTCTGGAAATATTTTTAAGCAGTTTTTAATTTTTATTAAAAAAAATTAAGTTTGATTTCATTTAAATCCAACCATTAATGTTATGTACATATGCTGACTGAAGTAAAATTATAAGAATTTATTATTTAAGAGAGTAAGAAAATTAATACATTAATTAAAACAAAATCTGAAATTAATTTTATTTTAAAGTCTATAAAACTTTAACACCTGTTTCGGATTAAAAAATAGGGGTTAAAGTAATATACATTAATTTCATAATACTTTTAAAAAAATTGTCAATAATCGATGAAAATACATTTTTTATGATAGAAAAAAATGATGATCAAAAAACAAAAAATTGAAAATAATTTTATAGGATTTGTTTAGCTGGTGTTGAAAAGTATATATAAATATAAAAAGGGAAAAAATTCAAGAACAAAAAAAGATTGCGAAAAGTAAATTAACAAAATAAAACTATTATAACATCAAGTAAAGACTCAATTTCAGTAATTTGCTGCAGAACTAATCTGCTACAGAACCGAATAAAACGAAGCCTAAATAAATATAAAAGATTTATTGAAAATTTCTAGTTTTTATGGATTTCTAGTCATTATGGCCTAGAGGATTTGCTCTGTGACCTGATCATGTCTATTGGTTATTTCCAAAGTTCACATCAATGTATAATCATTGTAAAGGGTCTTAAAAAATCTAAAATATATTATTAAAATATTTAAGACATTTAACTATATAAAATATAATACATAATCATCAATGATCTATTTTGTACATAATTTGTAAAATAATTTATGTTCTACTTTGACACAAATTAAAAAAACCTTGTAATGACTAACTAGATGGTAACTTACGTGCTGTTTTAAGATTAATTAAGAAGACATATGAAAAGACTATCGTTCAAATAGTAGCATAGCTTTGAAAAGCAGGCACAAGAGTTAAAAAAACCAAGCTGCTTCAAACCATTCTGAAACCGTTTCGTGATGTTTCTCGCATGTAATTCACGTTGTACCTAAATATAACCAAAGGATTAATTTTAAAGTCATTGTGAAAAGCGCCTGCAGGTTTTTAATGAGCAATCATATTCTTAGAGTAAATTTTGCTCTTGGTGTTTATAAACTATATATAAAACTATGACTACACTACAATCTACAAAAACTATTTCCTAACTTAATATAGTAATTGCAAAAACTAATTCTGATTACAAGTGAGCAGTGAATAGAAGGCGCTGTACAGGCATGCACGATCTATGGTTTTTGTTTAGTTTATTCTACTTTTTCCCCGCAATGTAGTTGCCGGCTTCATCTTTATACAGATCTTCGTTAATCGAGTAGTACGCTGGTGAAGTCTGACAATCCACCTGCGAAATGATAAAGATACCAATATGCATTAATACATTTAACAAGTCTCAATACATTAAGTAAATAAATTGAGACATTACTCTGATTTAATGAAGTAGCGAAGGAATGTAAATATATATATATATATATATATATATATATATATATATATATATATATATATATATATATATATATATATATATATATATATATATATATATATATATATATATATATATATATATATATATATATATATATATATATATATACATATATAAAGGTAAAGGAGAAGGCAAAATAATAAAGGTAAAGGAGAAGGTATTTTTTTATTTTTCTTTTGCCCTTCACTCTTAAACCACAAAAAACGGGAACAGGAATAAGATAGAGAAAAATCATATTGTTATAATCATAGACAATACTTTTACCATAGACTAATAATGTAAAAATTACTTATACCCACGCTTTTGCCACACAGTCACCTACGGACCGTAAAATATGAAGGTGAAATATACTCTTACCTTGTAGAACCAATCGCAAACCCTGCTCCTCTGGTTGAAGACTGTACCAGGAGCGCAGAGGAATGAATACATCACATTGCCGCCGATGCTAGGGACGCACCAGTGCCATACCTGAGAAGTAAATAAATAAATACATCACATATATTTCTCTGATACCAACGTAAGTAGCTTAAGCAATCCTGTTATTGGATCAGAAACAATGAAGGTACAACAAACAACTTGACCCGAGATATTGAAGATAAAGTGTTTTTGTACACTCACTCGACCAAAATCGAATCTGGGACCTCAGAGCTGATGATACCACGATTAACCGGTAGGTATGTAGGCTACACGTCCTCGTCATAGGAATGGGAATAACATTATGCTATGCTAGACTAAAATGATTTATGATTGACCAAGAGATTTTAAATAGTTATTTAACGACCTGTATTCCCCGGTTTTAATGACACTCAAGACCCGAGTTCGATTCTCGAAGTGTAAATGTAGAAAACCACGTATTCTATGTTGTCTCAGGTTTGAGTACCTTCGTTGTTTCAGTTCCCATGTTTATTTATAACAGATAAATAAACATGGAATTGGAAACATTCTTACATATTTCTAGAGTTAAATAACAGTCTAAATGTTATAAAAAATTATTTAACTAGTAAAAGTAACAGTATTGGTAACCTGGTTGGGAGTGACCTAAATTCGATCTGTATGTACTAACAATTCTAAATGATAAATTTATCACGTAGTCTACAATGAAAGAAAATATCGTAAAGAATCACGATATATGTGTGTACGATGTATGTATATCACATATGATTGGCTGGCTCACTCTCACCTGGCACATAGTCTCGGTATCAGCATAATATCCGGGTATTTTATCGTCGCATGTGAAAGATAATCCCTTTGGTACCTCTTGAAAATCAGGGTAGTCTTCTCCAGGTACGTAGCCATCTAATGCCTGAAAGGAAAAACAAAGTTTAATTATTTTAAGTATCATACTATCAAGGTGCTTTTAAGTGAAGTGTTGGTTTTTTTATCTATATAAACATGTGTGCAAAGAAATGAAAAAAGCCATGATAGCCGAGTGGATACCCATTCACTCGGCTATCATGGCTTTTTACATCACCCGATCGGAATTCGAGTCAGAAGATCCGAGTTCGATCCCCAAGTAGTAGGCTCGTACCAATGAGTTATTTTAAGACTGGTATGATTTATATCGTTGCCTTGCACATAAAGGCGGCGACAGACTCACCACCCGCCACGGTGTAGTAAAAAATATTTTGGTGAAATATGGTTCGAAATGAATTAATTTTTTCGGCCTCTCTCTACCCCAGTATTGGTAATGGCATAAAGATATGTTTTTTACTAAACTTTGAAGTACTTTTTCTTTAATTCACTGAAAATGCAGCCAGCGTTCTTTTCAATATGTCACGAGGAGTGGGGCTGTACGATTGTTATAGGTTTTAGTTAATAAGTACTGTAAATATAATTTTGTTACTGTAAATAAAATATTGGAATTACATTGTGGTATCTTCGTTGTCTCTGATTCCATAACACCAACGCTTTCACTTCTTACCTTGAGATCTGAGCAATGTATATGATGTTGACCATATCATATTAATTTATTTAGTTATTATTATCCATTCCAGTTACTTGCAGTTAGCTACAAACGATTAAAATAACCAATGTGACTCAGATCCGAATCTCAAATACACGCTCTGCAAAAAGATAAACTAACTAGTTTCTGCACGTGACTTCACCCGCGCAATATCCCAAAATTCCTCACAATTAACCGGATTAAACATATATAGGACGTACCCGTACTCTCTGTACAACATTCAAACACCGTCTATCAAAATCATGATTTCGATCTCTCACACGGGGCTGCAGATTCTAGCTTATAAGCTATTCTAGTCAATATTCTGTGCGATATATATCTATATGGTACAAGCCCGTCTAAACTTTCGCATTTATAACAGTTGATGTTTATTCATTTATTTATTTTTCTATTGAACACCAACAATAATAAATGCATCATATATAATTTCAAAGGATACGGTATAAATAAGGACGCTTAAATCTAAGTAGGGTCATGTATGCCGATTATAGATGACATTATTTACCAAAATAACAAATTGCAACAAAGATTACACGAGAAAGAAAACTAAACAATTAACCTATAAATATAAATCAATATGTGGAAAAATTAGATTAAAAGAATATTTAAGAATAACAAATATTTTACTCAACAAGCTTTTAAATATGTGCAGTGAAACATTGCAGAGCGAAATCTAAAACATATTTCAAAATTCCAGAGCGTGGTATTCTTGGTTGTACATGCAACTCTATGCACTCTATCAGCTTAGGGGAGTCCAAAAGGTCAATCGAGTGGATTGGCGATCGCAGTACCAGACCACTCGCACCTCAGACGCTGCTGCCCATCTTCGATCTGATAATTTTGCTCTAATATTTTTAGAGATGATTATCCCACCATCTATCGGTTTCCATAATGATATTCAAGGCTGTTTCCCTTAATCGCTCTTACGACTTCCCCGAGAAGAAAGGGAATAGTAATATTCTTATTTTACTTATCGCTCTATAATTTTTTACGTCACTATGATCGCCCTTCGTGTATGCTGGAACGATTAGAGCTCTCTTCCACTCTTTACGGAAAAACTCAAGTTGTTAATAAACAAATAATAATGACAAAATAATTTTATTAAAATAGCAATAAAAAATTATTGAAGAATATTTTCAGCGGTTACGAAAAAATGAACATTAAATCATCAATTTTAAAAATCTCCACGCCATTCCCAATACAGGAGTAGACAGAGGTCTAGACAATTTAGACCTTTCGTCCCACCTTTAACTGAAGAGATTTTCGGGACAACGTGACAGGTGGTGAGCCCGTCGCGTTCTTTAAGTCCAAACCAACAATATAAATCGTACAATCGTAATCGTACAAACAAGTTTTTTGAAAAACCCTTTGGTACGAACCTGCCACAGGGGGATCGTACTCGAGTCTCTTGACTCGAATTCCAATGACCCGACCCCTTAGCTATAGTGACTTGTTTAATAAACAGATAATAATGTCAAAACAACTTTATAAATAAATAAAGAATAATAATAAATAAATAAAAATATCTTCACGCAATTCCCAATACAGACAGAAGTCTAGTCTACACAATTAAGTCCCTGTGACCCACCTTCCACTGAAGATATTTTCGGGACAACGAGACAGGTGGTGAGCCCGTCGCCGTCTTTATGTCCAAGCCAACGATGTAATTTGTACATAAGTTTTTGAAAAACTCATTGGTACTGCCACCTGGGGATCGAAGTCGGGTCTCTTGACTCGAAATTCCGACCACCCAACCACTCGGGTATCGTGACTTCATAAACAACTTTATAAAATTAACAAAAGGAATAATTGAGGAAAATTCACAGGGGTTTGCAACAAACCGTACATTTAATCATCAATTATTAATAAATTTTAGCGAAACAATTGTTACAATATAATTGAAGAGATATTTTTTATCCTAAAAAATTATTACTGACAATACAACCTATTTCATTAATCGGTTTCTTTGTTAATATAATTTGCAGCAAGTACTGTAATTACGACCTGAATTACAATCGATTAGCAATAATGACTGAAATTGCTTATTTATGACAAGCTCAATCCTAAGCGGCCCGATAGTGTAGTTGGTAGTGACTGCGAAGGTAGTTGTGGGTTCGAATCCCACTAGAAGTAAATATTTGTGTGATGAATCATGTTTTTCATGGAATCATGGATATGTATATATGAGTATTCGTCTATGTAAATATCTATGTAACTATATTACACCGTTGGCTTGGAATAAGACGCTGATGAGCTCACCACATGTAATGAGTGTGATGTTGAGAAATTACTAATGCATCAGGTGCTTATCATCAGATACGCTGATGAGTGCCTTCCTGTGTCTGACCCACCTTCCACCGAGGATATTTTCGGGTCAACGTGACAGGTGATAAGCCCGTCGCCGTCTTTATGTCCAAGCCAATGATGTAATTCGTACATAAGTTTTTGCAAAATCCATTGGTACGAGCCTGCCACCTGGGGATCGTACTCGGGTCTCTCGTCTCGAATTCCGATCACTCAACCACTCGGTTATTGTGACTTTACGGATGGATTTATCTAAAAAGACTTAAATCCAAAAGGACCTTACAGGGTTATGTAAATACTTACAGCTAGAGACACATCGATAAGGTAGAGAAGGGCAGCTATTAATCCAATAGACGCCAGGTTCATCCCGCATAGCCGCTTTTGCTGAGACATGTTCGTCTGTGGAGGAGTTCAAGGGTGACCTGGAAACAAAACAATTATTTTTAAAGTATTACTATATGTGGTTTGACGTTACGATAGCCGAGTTCCATTCCCAGGGGGAAGGCTAGTACATTGGTACATGTCTAGCTGGCCTAGAGGTTTTTTTCAAAACTTATGAACGATTTATATCGATGGCTTAGACATAAAGACGGCGACCGATTCACCACCTGTCACATGGTTCTAAAAGAATGTTTTCGGAGAAAGAACAGTCTAAAGGACTTGGTTGTCTGAACCTCAGTTTACTAGAGTATTGGGTATAGTGGAAAACATTTATTTATTTCCTCCTGTCACGTTGTTACAAAATTAAGCTGCGGTGAAATGTTGGTCAAAAGGACTAAAGTGTACCCATATATTGAGAAATGGGTGAAAATAAAAAAATACATCATCATCATAGCAGTATATCAAAAACTCAAAGCAGAGCAATATAGGGCTCTCTCAAAGATTTCCAAATAGAACGATCCTGTGCCATCTGCATCTGATTCCTTCGACTTCCATTGTGCAGGACGTCGCTCTATCTTGCGGGGGTCGTCCAACACTACGTTTGTACGACATTGAACGTTTCTTCTCCAACGATTGTCAGTTCTACGAGCTATGTGGCGGGCTCATTACCATCGCCCTTTCCGTGTGTATATGACTGAACATCTTCGAACAGCTGAATCGATTGTGATTTAATTTTTGGTGTGTGTTCAAGTGGATTAGAGAATGTATAACATTCACGTTTGAACACGATAGGTGGCGCTGTAAACAGGCTTTAATTCAAAATTTTTTTAAAAACAAATAAATAAATACATATGTAGATAGAGACATATACATATACATTGTAGCACTTGTGTGAGCACTTGAGATATGGAAATCGGAAACAACGAAGGCACCACAAACACCCAGACCCGAGAAAAAATACTTTATCCAACGTCCTGCTAGTAAAAATATTTATTTCTGCCCACACAGAGTATAAACTCTGTGTCCGTATACAGACAATAATTATTAATTATGTTTCACAGTCACAATGCGATTTAACGAGCTTGAGAATGATTTCGTAAAATGTTAATAAAAGACAATTTTGGTCGCATGATTAGCAATTAAATATTGAATAGAACAAAGCAATGTGACCGGCTAAATTATCACAAAAAACACTTATTGAACCATTAATAAAGTGCGCGTAGACTATGGTAGTAAACTGGATAAGGTTCGGAAAAGAAATTTCGAATAATCATATATCTTTATAACTTAAGGCGAATGGTTTAGTGATTAACATTCTAATCAAGATACTCGAGTTCGATTCCCCGTACGATTACTTTATTCGAAACTCATTTCTTTTGTTCACAATTCTTAAAAACTTAGGATAAGAAACTTTAAACTCTCCTATAAGTCACGATAGCCGAGTGGTTGGGTGATCGGTATTCGAGTCAAAAGATCCAGGTTCAATCCCCAGGTGGTAGGATCTTACTCACGGCGACAGGCTCACCACTAGTCACGTTATCCCAAAAAAAAAACACGGTCTACGCAAGTATTGAGAATAGGGTGAAGTTTTTTTTACTTTTATTGTATCATTGGCCTATGGCCTATGGCCTATGTCGCCTAAAAGGCGACATACTCGCCTTATAAATCCGGTAAAATATTATTAGAAAGAACTTATTTTCTATAACTCTGACTAGCCTAGTATATTATTTCCACAAAAAAAAATATCTTCACGCAATTCCCAATACAGGGGTCAGACAGAGATCGAGTCTAGACAATTAAGTCCCTTCGACCCACCGTCCACCGAAGATATTTTCGGTACAACGTGACAGGTGGTGAGCCCGTCGCCGTCTTTATGTCCAAGCCAACAATATTCGTACATAAGTTTTTGAAAAACCCATTAGTGAGCCTACCAACTGGGGATCGAACTCGGGTCTATTGACTCGAAATTCCGACCACCCAACCACTCGGCTGTCGTGATTTTTATTATTTCTATGAATTTTTAAAAGAATATTAGCTTTATACAATTATAAAAAGCATTGCCTGCGCTATGTTTTAAGATAATAAAAGAATATGGTACCTTAGGGTAACCACTTAATTTCAGGGGAACCAAGGAAAATGAAGGCAAAACATGGTTTAGGGTATTGTTGCTAAGTTAGAGAGGTTGATAGCAATACTAGTACACTACAACTAAGGCCGCAACCGTAGTTTATTTAGTACAGTTTCCTTACAACTTTGCTTACAACATTTCCTTACAACATGCGTACTAGCTGTCGCGTGTTTACGGCGTAAGAAAGAGGGTGGTGTATTCTTACGCCGTAAGAATGCACCACCCTCTTTCTTCCCGTGGATGATTAGTATTGAGATTTATATTAGATCGATTAATAATTAAATTGCTATTCAGACTGCCAAAGCGTGACGGGAACACGATCTCGGGACGGATTATCGTTCTTGTACCAGGGAAGAACAACAGCAGCGTAAAAAGTGCAAAACTAGAACTTAGTAGTTCCGCTTGTCAAGGAAACTTTACCTTGCAGTAGGTCTAAGCACAGCAGAGGACTTTTATAGGTCGCGACTAAAGGAATATGAAAATTGAATGTCTACCGATCACCTGAAAATATAACCTTAGGCGCATCTTACAAAATCTACTGGAAGAGAATAGTAGTTCTACTTTAATAAACAGTATCAAAGATAAACATGTGCACCCATCACGCCCCCACCAATTCGGGGTCTGTGAGGGATAAACAATGTAGCAACCATCGGTGTCCGATCGTGTGAAATATATATAAAACAATGGGATTACGCGTTATTTTGCAAGGTATCATGTTGTTAACCTGCTTCGACTATCTTCAAAGCGATGAATTTATAACTAGCCGTAATCGGATAGTTGTTGTAACATTTCTTCATCGTGTAAATGGCGCTGTGTATAATTATTGTGAGAATTAGTGAGATTTGGCAAAACAATAAGCGATAAAACTAATTTTGCGATAAAAATATCATAATCTTTAATAACATATTTAACGACCGTGGTCCAGATGAAAACAAGACGGAAGATTTAAAAGAAATTGCAATCTAAATCGTGTTACATATCAAATAAATTCTGCATGTGGTACCAAAAATAAATACACATATAGGGACAGCATTACATACCTTGCCCTGATGCCAAAGTGAGCAGCTTAAGCACTTGTATTATGGAATCAGAAACAACGAAGTCACCACAAATACCGACACCAGAGGCAATGTAGAAAATGTGTTTTCTACATTGACCCGGACCGGACCGGACACTGAATCCTTCAAACGGGAACACAACATTTGATACCCTGCTATAAGGTGGCAGAAATAGACAAGTTATAATGTGATCCAGACCTAGGTGACTTCTAAACAGAGGAGAATTTACAAATTTTTAAAGTTAAGTTAAATACTGGGTTTCACACTTGCACTTGACCTTTTTTAGTTTTTTCAAATCTTCACACATTTCCCTAAACAGTAGGCAATAGTTTATAGTGTCTACTGCGTAACATTAAGTCGCAGGATCGTGGCCGTCATTCGACTATTGTCAACCACTGAAGATAAAAGCATTGCAGCTTAGTTGGAATGGTTAACAGGAATAGTAATGTTATTTGACATTGCGAGTTTTCTTTAAAAAAAGTGTACCGGATATTATTTGGGTCAACATGATACGCGGGAAAGCTGTGTGTGTCTTAGTGTCCAATCTTTAGATACAATACAATTAAAATAAAAAAATATCTACATGAGTATACTGGATACTTGTCTAGCCTGTCGTCTTCAGTATACGCATGTAGGCCTTTCGACCCGCCTTCCCCGAAGCCTTCGACAGCGTAGCAATTAATGTGTGCAAGCGGCACACACGTACATACGTACGCACAGACACACACGCACGCACACGACAGACTTAAGTATATATTTCTAATAAAATTGTAACTCCTATTTACTAAAAGGGTTATAACATATTCTGTAGTTATGTAAAATAAATAAATATCTTCACGCAATTCCCAATACAGGGGTAGACAGAGGTCAAGTCTAGACAATTAAGTCCCTTTGACCCACCTTCCACCGAAGATATTTTCGGGACAACGTGACAGGTGGTGAGCCTGTCGCCGTCTTTATGTCCAAGCCAACGATGAAATTCGTACATAAGTTTTTTGAAAAACTCATTGGTACTGCCACCTGGGGATCGAACTCGGGTCTCTCGACTCGAAATTCCGACCACCCAACAACTCGGCTATCGTGACTTATCTATATTCTGTGGTTATGGAAGGGCGGAACTTTCTGGTACAGGCGTCAAGCTTAAAAGGAGACTCCAACATTTACGTCATGATACAAAAAAAACGTCACGTTGGAAATAAAAGTATTTTTTTATACAGAATCATCATACAAATATTTACCACCGGCGAGATTCGAACCCGCAAACTATAGTATCGAAGGCACGTACACTACCAACTAGACTATAGGGACTAAAAGTACTTTGAACTGTATTTTAATTATACAGTTTTTAATGGATTTCTCAATTTCTTATTGTCATTATAATTAAAATTAACATTCACCTGCTTAAGTTTCAAGCAATTATGACCAAGGTCTCTCATTGTAAAAGAGATTCTAGTACAGTTTGCAATCATAAGCATTTACGCTTGCAGTTTGGAGCTGGCAGAGAGTGAAATTCTTCACTTAATAATAACAGATAAATACATTTATACGAACATTACATACATTGCTCTGATCCTAAAGTAAATAGCTAAATCGCTCGTGAGAAACAAAATGAGAGTATCACAAAAATCCAGACCAGTGATAATGTAGAACAAGTAGTTTATCTAAGTAGAGCCGTCCGGGAATTGACAGAGACAGAGGTCCAGACAGTTAAGTCCTTTTAACCCACCTTTTGACCTGACATTTTTTGAAACAAGGAGTCAGGTCGTGAGAGCCTTTCACCGGCTTTATATCCAAGTAAAAGATATAAATCGTACATACATTTTGAAAAAAACCCATTGGTTTAAGTCTTCCTGAGAATCGAACTTGGGTCTGTATGACTGTAGTCAAACATACTTCGTCGTTATTTTTTTTTGATACAAAAACTAAAAAATTAAAAAAAAAAACTATAAATACTGAACAAAAAAGCAGTCAGACAGGGTGTCTAAATAAAGTCTGTTTTTTCGACCCACTTTTGACTGAACCTTATTTGGGACAATGTGACAGGTGGTGAGGCTATCACCGTCCTCGTCTCCAAGCCATCGATACAATACACTTACATAGATATATGTATATATAAACATCCATGACTCGATTACAAACATATTCATCACACATTTGCCCCTAGCGGGATTCGAACCGCTACCACTATCAACTAGGCTATCAGTACGGTTTCATAAAGTTTAATTATCTTCACGCCATTCCCAATACAGGAGTAGACAGAGGCCTAGACAGTTAAGGCGTTTCGATACACCTTCCACCGAAGTTATTTTAGGGACAACCTGACAGGTGGTGAGCACGTCGCCGCCTCAATGTCATAATTATAAAATAATTCGTACATGAATTTTGGAAAACCCTGCTGGTACGAGCCTGCCACCTGGGGAACAAACTCGGGTCTCTTGACTCGAAATTCCGCCACCCACTGGGCTATCGTGACTCTTGGTAAGGTTTAATTAATTTAACAAACTACCTATTGATAGTTATCTAAACTTTTTTATCTTTGTTTTTAACATAGCCGAAGTAAGTCCCCCTCTTACGTAAGAATAAGCAATTCCTTCACCGCCGCAATAGGTCTCACGAGAGGAAACTGGCATATGTTGCTACAGCTAGGCTGAACATTTTTTGCCACTTCCACGTTCGTTTGTCTTTCTTTTTATAAGTCTGTACAGTGAACAATTTGTCAAGAGATTTATACGTAATTTTGAGGTGGAAAACTCTTTATCTGTCAAGAAGTCGTCTAAATCTATCTGGCCATATCTGCCACCAAATATTTTTAATTGTTTTTTTTTAATTAATAAATAATACTTTTTTATTGTTATTGTAATGAAAATTAACATTCACTAGCTCAAATAAGAATATGATGAAATATGAAAATTATGACCAAACTCACACATTGTTAAAGAGATTCTGGTACAGTTTGCAATCATAAGTATTGCAATCATAATAAACATGACTGCACTTCTTCTAATCGACTGAATCAATTTTAATTTAATTTTTAGTGTGTTTAAGTGGATTAGAGAATGGATAAGATTCACGTTTTAACTCGATAGGTGGCGTTGTAAACAGGCTTTAATTCAATACTTTTTAATAATAAATAAATAAATAGAAAGCTACAATATCACATACATTGCTTTGATCCCAATGTTAGTAGCTAAAGCACGCGTAGTATGGAATCGGAAACAACAAACGCACCACAGACACCCAGACCTGATGAATGAAGAAAAAGTTTTCGGTATCTACTCTTATTACTTAATTATATATACCCTAATAAGTCACGATAGCCGAATAGTTGAGTGTTCGGAATTTCGAGTCAAGAGACCCGAGTTCGATCACCAGGTGGCTGGCTCGTACCAATGGGTTTTTCAAAAAACTTATATACGAATTATGTCGTTGGCTTGGACACAAAGATAGCGACGGGCTCACCACCTGTCACGTTGTCCCGAAAATGTCTTCGGTGGAAGGTGGGTCAAAGGGACGTAATTGTCTAGACCTGACCTCTCTAGTCTACCCCTGTATTGGGAATTGCGTGAAGATATTTATTTATTATTATTTATTTACCCTTTTTAACACGAAGAGAGAAAAAGGAGGATTTAATTCTTACTGCATTAACATACAAATCAATCAAGTATATCGATGCCTCTTTCCCTTTTATAGACTTTTACAACACTTACAGGAACAAAAATAGTAGCTAATACTACACCACATGTATTACGTAACTAAACTATATAATAAGTATTGTAACTTCAGCCTCCTAACCGCGGAGATCCTACACCCTTATATCACGAATAGCGCAATTCCTCCGCCTGCGGTTTCTGCTATATTTCCTTCTACGGATTTACTTAGAGAAAGACACACAGAAATGTATAAGTTTCGATTTTCGAAATCTAAATTCATCTTATTATCGTAGGAGCCTTCTACTTGAGGATCGAGCTCGAGAGACGCATAAGCAAATTAAGTAGATTTTCGAAATCTAAATTCATCTTATTATCGAAAGAACTATTTCTTGGGGATCGAAATAGGTGGCTATATTGGTCAAAAAAGAAATATAATTCATCATGTAATAAATTTTTCCAAAAATATCTTCGGTGGAACGTGGGCAAAAGGGACTTAATTGTCTAGACTAGATCTCTGTCTACCCCTGTATTGAGAATTGCGTGATTTTTTATATAATAAATAGTAGTAAATTTCAATTTATTTTGTAATTCATCTTCGTTTCCTCCATATTTATTTACACTTTTTTAATGTTTTGGGGTATTTATTTTAGTTCTCATCAGGCTTTCAGGTGCCATACAATATAAATACTTAATGTAACATATATACCTACCAAGTAAACATTTCAAAATACGTCCTTGGTAATATAATAAATGCGAAAGTGAAGTTTGTTCGTTACGCTTTCACCCCAAAACGGATCAGCCGAATTTAATAAAGTTTCATTTAAAGATAAATTAAGATAAATCGTACACGAGGCCCTGTAAACTATTATAAACTATTTTCCCGAGAAAAACTTAAAAATTGCTATACCGGGCTGAAGCTTATATTAAATAATTAAATGAGGTCTAGCCAGAGATCAGACAGCTGAAGGACTCCCTAAGGCGGTAGGGAAAAATTATTATTATCTTCAAGCTCATGCATGACGGGGTAGACGGGAGAATAGTTCATCAAGAATGAAGATCATTATATACCTCTAGTAACTTTTAGTTTATATTAGATTCAGTTCGTGTTTTTTATGCAAGCATGTAGGAGACGCTCCTCATTTACTTTTTCTCTTTCACTCATTCTTTCTTTTTTCGGCAAACCTTGTCTATTAATATACGTCCATATCCATTTTTATAAGGTCTTCTAATTTCTTAGCAATGACAAAGTAGCGTACATCTTAAAGGATATAGCGTGAAATAAGTATGTGTGAATATAATGTCGATTGTAACCACGAGGACTATTGTCTCTTTTTTTAACCCGATCAAATAAAAACATTCAGATACGTCGTCATATGGCACTACAAAAATAAAATAACCAAAAAACATATCTTCACGCCATTCTCAAACTAGAATAGACAGAGGTCTAGACAATAAAGTCCTTTCGACCCATATTTCACCGAAGACATTTTTATTGGGACAACGTCACAGGTAGTGAGCCTGTCGACGTCTTTATGTCCAAACTACCGATGTAAATCATACATAAGCTTCGAAAAAACCTATCGGTATGAGCCTGCCACCTGGGGATCGAACTCGGGTCTCTCGACTCGAAATTTCGACCACCCAACCACTCGGCTATCGTGACTCTTTATATATTTTAATATTTAAAATGTAGTATTAGTAAGTACATACAATAGAACTAAGGCGTCGCGATAACGACATTCGAAATGAGCCTTACGTATATGTTTTTTTTTTTTTGTATTATTGCATATTATTACATATGCGCCGATCATCTCCGTCACATCAACAAATCGATGCGCGATAGTCAAAAACCCAACTGCACCACACGATTCGATAATGTATAGAGAAACTGTAATCCCGGTTCTTCTCCAAGGATTTGTGAAAGGGTCGTGAAAATTATTAATGTATTGAATGTTATGTTGTATGTAAATTTAATTAAATAAATAAATAAAAATAAAATATCTTCACGCAATTCCCAATACAGGGGTAGACAGAGGTCAAGTCTAGACAATTAAGTCCCTTTGACCCACCTTCCACCGAAGATATTTTTCGGGACAACGTGACAGGTGGTGAGCCCGTCGCCGCCTTTTTATGTCCAAGCCAACGATGAAATTCGTACATAAGTTTTTGAAAAACTCATTGGTACTGCCACCTGGGGATCGAACTCGGGTCTCTCGACTCGAAATTTCGACCACCCAACCACTGGCTATCGTGACTCTTTATATATTTTAATATTTAAATTGTAGTATTAGTACATACAATAGAACTAAGGCGTCGCGATAACGACATTTGAAATGAGCCTTACGTATATGTTTTTTTTTTGTATTATTGCATATTATTACATATGCGCCGATCATCTCTGTCACATCAACAAATCGATGCGCAATAGTCAAAAACCCAACTGCACCACACGATTCGATAATGTATAGAGAAACTGTAATCCCGGTTCTTCTCCAAGGATTTGTGAAAGGGTCGTGAAAATTATTAATGTATTGAATGTTATATTGTATGTAAATTTAATTAAATAAATAAATAAAAATAAAATATCTTCACGCAATTCCCAATACAGGGGTAGACAGAGGTCAAGTCTAGACAATTAAGTCCCTTTGACCCACCTTCCACCGAAGATATTTTTCGGGACAACGTGACAGGTGGTGAGCCCGTCGCCGCCTTTTTATGTCCAAGCCAACGATGAAATTCGTACATAAGTTTTTTGAAAAACTCATTGGTACTGCCACCTGGGGATCGAACTCGGGTCTCTCGACTCGAAATTCCGACCACCCAACAACTCGGCTATCGTGACTTATCGTGACTAAATTTAATTAGATATGAAAAAGTATATAAACACTTGTAAATTGTATATGTAACATATATTTATGTATTTGTAGTTGTACCTATCTACCTATATTGTTATAGAACAAATACACCAGTTCAACAGAAGACTCACTTATATACGTGTGGTATATTGGTAAATAAAATAAATAATAAATATCTTTACGGCATTCCCAATACTTGGGTAGACCGAAGTCTATACAATTAGGTCGTTTCTTACTTTCCGAATACCAAAGACTGAAGACTTTTTTTGGGATAACATGACTGGCGGTGATAATGTTGCCATCTTTATGTCCAAACCAACGATATAAATCGTACATAATTTTTTTGAATAAACCTTTTGGTATAGATCGGGATCGAACTCGAGTCTCTACACTCCAATTTCGATCACCCAACCACTCGGCTATCGTGACTTTATACATATATAATTCATCCAACTTCCAACCATATTCGGATGTTAATAATGGCTTACGTGAGAGAGATAGTTACAGAGCCAATTTCCCACAGGGTTTTGTAAACGGGCTGTAAATGCTGGCTCCGCCTTACACAAACTTTGTTGGCCATTTCAAAACATCGTGCCATTATTTTCGTGCCTAATTACCGGTTAACCGGGTAATAAAACTCTTGTTTATAACTAGATTCGACTGTAACTTTATATTCGTAAATCGTAAAATTTATTTTCGTGAATTTGTCTGTAATATGTGAACTCGTGGTAATGGCTGATATAAGTATAAGGACTTATAATAATACATAATTAGGACTATTGCCAACCCCTTTCTTCACGTGGATGTCGTAAGAGACGATTAAATGAAAATAAATACATAGATGTACAGATATAAGTATACACATTTTAAGTCCTACATAAATCATACATAAGCTTCGAAAAAACCTACCGGTACGAGCCTGCCACCTGGGAATCGAACTCGGATCTTTCGACTCGAAATTCCGACCACCCAACCCTTCAGCTATCGTGAGTAATAAAATAAAAACTACTACTACTAATAAGTAAAAATGTACAAAAAATGTAAATGTAAAATGATGCGATACGATTTAGCTTAGACGTAAAGACTGTGACCGGCTCGCCACATGTCACGTTGTCCCTAAAAACCTCATGATGACTTGCCATCTGTTTACCCATGTATTGGGAATGTCGTGAAACTTATACTAACCATCCCTATAAACATAAACGTCTCTTGACTCGAATTCAGATCACCCGACCATTTGGCTATTTCACCAATTTTTCAAGTGAATGCGCCTCGTCTAGCATGCTTATATAATAGTTAAAGCAGTGCATTTAGCATGCGACGTGATGCGCCGGCGCCGGTAGAGCGTGCACATTCTATTGTAGAATAAGGAAAGAAATTAAAAGAGGAAGTCACTGGACACGCGACCTCTACCGGTTGGTCGTATGCTACATTATTATATAATAAAATAATAAATGTCTTCACGCATATTCCCAGTACTAGGGTATACACAGCTCTGGACAGTTAAGTTCTTTAGATCCACCCTCACCGCAGCCTATTTGGGACTAATTGAAAAGTATAACGCTATCGCCATCTTAACATTCAAGACAACATTATCAATACTTATAGCTTTATATTTACATAGATAAATATTCATATGTACATACATATAAACAACCACAACTCGATTACAAAAATTCAAATTTATAACATAAATATTGAATACGCAACCCTTTGCTTCGAAGGCAGGATTACTACTTACTAGGCTAACGACTGGTTATTATAATACAATCTAAAAATAATATTAAAAGTAGGTAGTGACCCTACTTGACGTATATATAATTCGCATGCAAAGCACATAAAAATCTTATATAATAAGCTATATATTTTACCGTAAGCCTACACAATAAGACGACGATGTTTTCGAAGTGTAAGTGGAAGGACATTGTCTGGACCTCCACCTACCCCAGTATGGTAAATGGCGTAAAGTTAAAAAAAAACACAATTCTTAATAAGAAAATAATGCCGAATAGTGAGAGAAAGGCAAAAATATTTATCGTGACCTTTTAACGATATAATTCGTACATAAGTTTTTGAAAAACCCATTGGTACGAGCCTGCAACTCTGCCTCTCGACTCGAAATTCCGACCATCCGACCACTCTGATATATGGTTTGAGAGATGATTTTATTTATTTATCTTCACGCGCAATCCCTAACGGGGTAGCTAGATCACCAAGTGTCACGATCATTACGTACCTTTTTTGTTTCTTTCAATTTATAATTTTTAACTACAAAAAAAAAAGAAAAAAAGTTGTAAAGTTTCTCTCTTGGTGATCTATTCTCTTTAGCCACAGGGCTTACGCGTGAAGATATTATAATAATTACAAATTATATAAACCTGATCATATAGAAATTACTTCGTAATTTTAATACAATTAACTAACTAATGTTTGATGCCTCCTGGGATAACTTGACCTACACACCGGTTTTCTCTGTGTCACTAGCTCTGAGGTCCCAGGTTTTAATCATATACGTCAGTACGCCTCTCTCGTAGTATATACAAAGGCGTTCTGCACCCAAGTATATATGGCGCTATGTGGCACGAAATCTATAAACATAACCTACATACATTCACAAAAACATAGGATTCACATAAGGAGTATTTGCCAAAATTGCCACCCTGGGCAAACTGATTGGCAATCGCCGTAGCTGACCACTTGAACCCCAGACGTTGCTGCCCTTCTGCGGTCTGATTATTTTGGTCTGGTATTTTTAGAAATGATTTTGCTATCGTCTGTCGGTTGATGATACCACTATCATCGTAGTAATATTGCCACCCCCTTTCTTCTTGTGGGTGTTGTAAGAGGCGATCAAGGGAAAACCCTCGGCTATAGTAAGGACAACCGACAGACGACAGCAAAATCATTTCTAAAAATACCAGACCAAAATAATCAGACCGCAGAAGGGCAGCAACGTCTGGGGTTCAAGTGGTCAGCTAACTAACGGCGATTGCCAACAAGGAAGTCTGTATACATGGTGATAAATTGTATGAAAAAATTTAGTGCAAAGTTTGGTATTAGATTAATTACTTATTAGAATCTGTACCCAGGGTCCGTGAAAGTGTTAATAGGACCGTATTATTTATAGCATGTCGTAAGAGGCGACTAAGGGAAACATCCTTGAATATCGTTATCGGTGGATAGATGGCGGGATAACCATATCTAAAAATATCGGACCAAAATTATCAGATCGAAGATGGGCAGCAGCGTCTGAGGTGCGAGTGGTCCGGTACTGCGATCGCCAATCCGCTTGCCAAGCGTGGCGATTATAGCAAATCCTCCTTATGGGAGAGGCCTATGTCCTGCAGTGGACTTTTAACAGGCCGATACGTATTTACGTCTTTAGAACGGTAAAAATGTCCGATATCTCGATCCTCTTATAAAAGATTCGATGTAATGTTTAAAAAAACATTACATCGGATCTTTTATAAGAGGCGATGGATATATTCAGCACTCTTAAGAGGCGCACGAAGGAGGTGTACAATTTCAACTGATGCGTGCGAGACATGTTGTTTCGGAGGTAAGAATATCACCACGGTACCAGGGAGATCGCGTGTCAGATATTTTTTTAATATTTCCGTAAAAAAAAAGTACTTTCAAACTATTCCCAATACTGAAGTAGGTAGAGAACCAAGCAATGAAGTCTTTTTCGATATTTCACTGTTGACATTTTTGGGACAACGTGACAAGTGGCGCGCCAGTCGCCGTCTTTGTGTCCAAGCCAATGACATGAATCCTGGGGATAGAACTCGGGTCTCTCGACTCGAATTCCGATCACCCAACCGATAGACAGAGATCCAGGTACTTAAGTCCTTTCGACCCACCTTCCAACTCCGTCACCTGTGGCTAGTCCTCGCTTCATTATTTCAAACGCCAACGATATATACGTTCATAAGTTTTGGGAAACCCTATTGGTACGAGTTGGCCACCTGGGGATCAAACTCGGGACCTTCGACTCGAAATTCCGACCATCTAATCACTCGGCTATTGAGACTTATTATGTTTATACGTTAAAAAAAAGTTAGCCACCTGTAAATGCCCAATGCTGGGCAACTCTAATAAATGTTTGATTGAGATTAGAACAGGAGAACGTCCGTCATATTACTTCAACGTGGGTTAGCAGTCTTTGTTTTCGATACAACATTTTTTAATTATTATCGCACGTTAAAGTTTCCGCACCATGTTTATCTTTCCCAATGAGTTGGAGGTCATTTGAGCACGATTTCAGTGGCGCCTGCTGGGGTATCAAACCTGGATCTTACGAGTCTCAAAGCAAGCGATAGCTGGACTACCATGGCTCACAAGATATTTTATTAAAACTGTTAAAGAACCCAATCAACTTTCCCAAATGAGCTTCAGTGAAAAGTGGGTGAAAGGACTTCATTGTCTTGACATCTGCCGACACTAGTATGATGAATTGTGTGAAGATAAAAAAAACAATTGCCCGGCCAAACAACGAACAAATTAAATATTTTACATCATTTCAAAATAGAGCTATACTGCCGCTTTATATGTCTGCCACACTAACTGTCAGTGGGGTACAGAGTCTCTTCACCAAAATTTATAGTCAATATCACTCGAGATGCTGTAAGGTATCTAACTATACCCGAAACAACAAAATCTGTACAGGCGTTTAGAAGTAATAGTGGAATTGAGAAACTTAATCAAAAACTCATGGATAAACCTTAAAAATATGTTCACAAGCTATCAGAAGTTTCGAGAAATAGCCGAAATAATTTTAATTGTTAACTTAAAGAGTCACGAAAGCCGAGTGGTTGGGTGGTCGGAATTTGGATTCAAGAGACCCGAGTTCGGGCCCCAGGTGGCAGGCTTGTAACAATAAGTTTTTCAAAACTTATTGGTACAAGCCAGTACATAAGTACGAATTATGTTAGAATTAAGACGGCGCTCACGTTGTCCCGATTATAATCTTCGGTGGAAGGTGGGTCAAAGGGACTTAATTATCTAGACTAGACCTCGGTTTACCCCAGTATTGGGAATTACGTGAAGAGATATTCATTTTTTATTTAAAACATGACCACGAACTGACACAGAAGTTTCGAGAGGTTTTGAACGTTTGTTATACACACCGAAATAATTTTTAATTGTTATAATGAGTTTAATTCAAATAGCACATACCTAGATCACGTTACAATTCGAACGTAGGACCGCTCGCACTCGTTTAACACAACTGAAGTGCGCTCGTGTGCGTCCTGCGATTTTATACGTACGTGTCGCTTTGCGTGGATAGGACGGTGTTTATTTTAGCACAAGGTTTATAAGTAAATAAATAAATAAATATCTTCACGCAATTCCCAATACAGGGGATTTCAGGGATTTCCATTTAAACTTTTAATGATACCAAAACCAACCAGATACAAATAGGATATAGCCAAAGAGATTTTGTTACAAGTTCATAGATAATATGATGCGAAAAGACTTTTACCCCAACCTATTAGGTAAGCATTCTTGAAACTGCTAGGACACTCAGACGGCGATGAAATCCCCTACTATCACGTTGTACCCAAATAAGCTTCTGTGAAAGAAGGATCGAAAGGACTACATTGTCTAGACCTGAGTTTATCCCAGTTCTGAGAAAGCGTATGAAGATAAAAAATCCCACGTAAAATAATAAATAAATAAATAAATAAGCAGACAAAAAAAAATATAATATATGTCTAAAATAGACAACTAAGTCCCTTCGACCCACCTTCCACCGAAGATATTTTCGGGGCAACAGGCAGGCGGTGAGCCCGTCTCCGCAAATTATGATATAAAGAAATAATTTTCATAATTATCATAGCACCAGAGAAAGTTAAATAAAATTATAATCAAATACCATTTGTTATTAGATAGTAATCAGAGTGAGTATTTAGAAGAAAGATCTCGACCAAATCACTTAATAACAAACATATTGTAGCAAATATATTTTACCTAGATATAATAATATATACGAGGTCCGAAATTCTATTTTTATCACACCTTACTATCTGAACGAAATATCACCTGATATACAATCATGGTACATGCTTGGAAATAAAAATATGTTGAAAAAAACTGAAAGAACTGTATGTGTTCGACCAGCCGTAACTAAGATAAGCCATACGAGGCTTTTTTGTGAGGGTGTTACGAAATTTGTAATGCTTTTTTGTATCTTAAATAAATGAAAAAAAAAGTGCATTTAAAATAAGCCTCTTCTACCGACCTCGTACTTCACTCCTTAGGGCTGTCCTTCACCGATGAGATTAATTTTGATTTGGTATTTATGAGATGATTAACCCGGCAACAGTTGTTAGGCATTGCGATTTATATAACTCTCAGTCCTCTCCTTTAATATAAAAAAGAAAAAGGGGTGAAATATTCTTCCGGCGTACATGACATATAAAGCAACGTATACTAAAGTTATTTACAGAATACATCTTAGAAGCAGAAATAGCACTAGAATTTTATAATAGATAACACACACAAACTAAACACATCTCGAAGATACAAACATGGACGTAGGAGTACGTGTCCTCTCTTGAGTTTTATACATTACAGTTTTATGAATTTAGCTCTGTGAGTGGTAGTTTACTTTATTTAATAATTTAGGGAAGGCACTGGCCCCTGAAGCACAGGTTATACCTAGCTTAGGGGTCAGGGTTACTATTCTCATATTGATCTAGCTGCCCCCGCGTCTATGCCCCCAGTTTAACACTTAAAGCGAAATCGTAATTCTATCACTATAAGCCTATGTTACTCCTTATAACATTAGCTATCTGTCAGTGAAAGTTCTGTAAAATCGGTCCAGCCGTTTCAGAGATTATCCGGAACAAACAGACAGACAGACAGACAAAAATTGGAAAAAAAATGTTATGGTGTATGTACCGTATAGGCATATAGATGAAGACGAAAACGGTTATTTTAATATAACTATTTATATAATATAATGTATACATGCAATTATTTGTTTAGATTATACTTTGTACTAGCACTATATAACATTATTATATCAAACTATAATTATGTAGTCAAAATTGTAATTTGATTATTATGCTAATATAAGATTCATGTCATGTCCATATTACATCTTCGTATCTCTCACGATCCCCGACCGCCAATTGAGGATGAAATTACAATTTTCCTACAAACGCAAGACAATATTAAGTTCATACAACATTTTTAGTACATTTATTACACATATATTAAATAGTTTTTTTTTTCTCATGAAATAATGAAATAAAGACAACATTCCATGCGTTAACAATTAATTACAGATATGTTGATAGGATTTCAAAGTAAATGACACAACGAAGTAATTTTATTATAGAGACGTGAGTCCCGGTATCTTAGTGGTCAAAGCGCGCGTTTTGATAATAATGGCGAGTGGCGTTACTAAGATTTGGTTCCCTATAGCAACACCTTAGTTGCCAGCGACTTAGTAATTTTTATGTATTTTATGCACGTATATTTTTTGATAGTGAGAGATTTAATATGTAAATCTAAACATTCTTGAAAGTAAGACTTTGCCTAGTTTTGGGAATTAAAGAACTAAAAGTTTTTTTATCCCTCTCCTTTCCCCTATTTTCTATATCTATATATATCCTCTATGAAAATTAGGCTAAAGTCTACCTTATGGTAACTAATTACAGCAGTGCATAACTCCTGCATACCGTAGGAATAAGGTTACAGATGCGTTATCAGCCCCAAAGTCTCAGATGAAATACCACACCACTGTCTACAGCCTTCAAATCGGAACTCTTTAGGTCAAACATAGCTATTTGGCAGCAGAAATAGGTAAGAGTGGGATACTGATCCATCCTAAATATGTAAGTTACTTACTGTTATGGGAATGGAAAGAAAATTAAATTCTGGTCCTTTTTTATTTACACTTACTATGAAACCTTCCCCAGACAGGGGTAAGACAATGAAATATTTTCGACCTGCTTTTCGCCGAAACTTATATGGGAGAACGTGACAGGTGTCGAGCCCATCGCCGACTTGGAGTTCAAGCTAACGATACAATATAATTAGGTACGTAGATAAATATTCATATAAGCATCCATGACTCAAGTACACATTCATAATCATCACACAAATGTTTGCGCCTAGTTAGACTCGAACCCGCAACTCACAGCTTCGAAGGCACGGTCACTGCCAACTCGGCCATCGGGTAGTATCAATACTTATCAATATGATTTCAATCGAACAGCACGAATGAAAGAAAGAAGGGAAGCTTTTGAATTCTCAAAAGCTTCCCTTCTTTCTTTCATTCATCTTTGTACACGCCGGTTTTCAAGGTGCTGCCAGGTCTAAGGTCCCGGATTCAATTCCCGGACGGGTCAATGTAGAAAACCACTTGTTCTTCATAGTTTCGGATCTAAATATTTGTGGTACCTTCATTGTTTCTGATTCCTTAACATACGTGCTTAAGCTACTTACTTTGGGATTTGAAAAATTTTTGTGATGTTGTCCCTATCTTTATAAGCACTTATTTATATTTATTAATTCACTATTTATTTATTTAATACTACATTGTCACGGGTCTGGGTGTTTGTGGTACCTTCATTGTTTCAGATTCTATAACACAAGTGCTTAAGCTACTTACTTTGAGATCAGAGCAATGTATGTGATGTCTGTATCTATGTATTTATTTATATTGTTGCTACCAATAAATAGCCTCGCATAAACATATGTTTAGTTGAAACAGGCCCTAATTAATTAATGTAGTGATAAGTTTTATTATTGTATAACCCTACATCCGTTACCATCGTTATATCTATCCATGCCATCGATTTAAATGGGATGTCCGAGTGTGTTTATGTATTTAATGCACAATGTCACAGCGGAATACATTTTTGGAGTCAAACGTCAACAGTTTACAGATTTGAAGGTCCTGTACAAAAATCTGTATATGTTTTTCTAGTTGATAGTCTCAAGGTTGTTGGTTTTGGAGTTTTAACTAGTATAGTTTAGAGTCACGAAAGCCGAATGGTTGTGTGATCGGAATTGAAGTTTAGAGACCCAAGTTCTAACCCAGGCCCAGTGAGTTTTCTCAAAAAAATTATGTACGATTTATATACCGTTGGCTTTTATATAAAGGAGGCAACGGACTCATGACCTGTTACGTTGTCCAAAAAAACGTCTTCATTAAAAGATGGGTTAAAAAGAACTCCTATCTACCCTATTGGGAATAGCGTTTAGATATTCCAGTTTAAGGTTACTTACTTGACTGCTTGTTAAAGTCCACAACAGGATATAGGCCTGTGCCGTAAGGAGGATGTGCTATAATCGCCTGGCTCACGAGCCATTGCGGCACCTAACACCTCGCATCTTAGACGCTTCTTCACATCCTCGGTCTGCTTAAATTTAAGTCTGGTATTTTCGAGATGGTCATCCCACCATACGTCGTTTGCCATTGCGACAGGTAGCTAGGAATATACTTTCACGCTATTCCCAATACTGGGACAGAGATATGTAAAGTTCTAGACAATTAAGTCTTTTTTGGGATAACGTGATAGGTAGTTAACCCACCAACGTCTTTATATCCAAGCCAACGATATAATTCGTATATGACTTTTGGAAAAACCCATTGGTACGAGTCACCGAAATATCGAAATCTACGGTATCGAAATATACGGGTATCGAAATCGGGTCTCTCGACTCGAAATTCCGACCACCCAACCGCTCGGCTATCGTGACTCTTAATTATATTATAATGCATGCAATGCTGGCTATCGTGATAAATTGATAAAAATATGATTTACATATGTATTATAGGAAGTCCGGGGAGAGATTGTTACTGACCTTGACATTGGCAGAATTCTAATAAAAACCATAAAGCTTAAAAAGAAAAAGAGAGTCGCTATCCACTCTTCACAAAATTAATTCTCGCAGGAATTCCAAGGTAATGCATGTACAAAGTGTAACGGAATACAAATAATCGGATCTAAAAAATCTATCTGATGAGAGCGAATGTCAAAATGTAGTTTGGACTCCAGCTTCCTATCTGTCTTGCCTGAATATAATGTCAAGTACGTGCTAGAACGGTGATACAGTTAGAAAATATACAGTTAGCTGTGGATGAATGGGTTTCATCAGGGAAGACCCAGTTCAAAGCACAACACTATAGACTAGCAACATTTAACCACCCGGGGGTTCTTTTGACTGGGTATACTGAGGTCTAGACAATTAAGTTCTTTTAACAAAGACATTTTTTGAGACAAAGTAAGCCTGTCGCCGTCTTTATGTCGATGCCAACGATGTAAATCGTACATAAGTTTTGAAAAACACTTTGATACGAGCCTACCACCTGCGGATAGAACTCGGGTCACATTAATCGTATTCTGATTATCCAACCACTAAGCTATCGTGACTAACTGTCAGATAAGGCATTTGCATTTAGATTCTAATGCGATGTTTGAAAATACGAGAATAAACCTCGTCGCAGTCCACTGCAGGACATATGTTTCTCCCGTATGGAAAGGTTTGCCATAATCGCCAAGATTGGAAAGCGGATTAGCAATCGTAGTGCCATATATCTTGCACCTTAGACACCACTGCCCGTCACTTGTCGGCTGAATTCTGGACTGTTATATTTCAAGAGGGTCATCCCGCCATCATGTCTGTAGCAGTACTGCGATTGCAAATACCTACAGGCCATTATTGCTGCATATTTTTAGCTGTATGTGGTTATCATAACACCATGGTTGCTTTGACGATACTCAAGCCATTTCCCTCAGTCGCCTCTTACGAGTCCCACTGAAAGACACCTAAACACACCTAGTTTTATATTCTTAACAAACACACCTAGTTTTATATTCTTTCGCATTAAGAGTTTTCCACGCAGCAAATATAAAAATATATATCTTCACGCAATTCCCAATAAAGGGATAGACTAGACAATTAAGTCCCTTTGACCCACCATCCACCGAAGATATTTTCGGTACAACGTAACAGGTGGTGAGCCCGTCGCCGTCTTTATGTCCAAGCCAACGATATAATTCATACATAAGTTTTTGAAAAACCCATTGGTACGAGCCTGCCACCTGGGAATCGAACTCGGGTCTCTTGACTCGAAATTCCGACCACTCGGCTATCGTAACTTAACACAGCAAACTACCTTACGAATAAAATAAATTAAGAGACAGACACGGCATCATCAATGTTCCTTAATAATTCTTCTCTTAATTTTCTAAATAACTTTAACTGTAACAATCCAGAAGAAGATATTCTCGAGCTTGCGGAAAGACTAAATTGTTTAATCAAAAAGTTATCACGCATGTTTTACAATCTTTAATAGAAATGTCATGGCATGTATTCCATAATTAAAGGTAAATGCTGCTGCCCGGGTTCCATCTGCTAAATTTAAGCCTGGTCTTTTACAGACGGTCCCGTCATCTATCGACAGCCTACACAAGAAGGATTTACTACTACAGCAAGAAGGGTTTGGTATATCCTCATGCTGATAGTAAATGGCACCGCAACAGTAGACTACTGATGGTTACGCCATGCATTAATGCATGTTTGACGACCTCCGTGGACGAGTGGCGTACACACCGGTTTTCATGTGCCTCCAGCTCTGAGGTCTAAGGTTTGATATACGGTCGGGTCAGTGTAGAAAACACTTTCTCTACATTTTGTCAGGTCTGAGTATTTGTGGTGCCTTCGTTGTTTCTGTTTCCATAACACAAGTGCTTAAGCTACGTTAGCATCAGTGCAATATGTGTGACGTTGTCTCTGTGTATATATTTATAGCTAGTTTATTTGAGTTTAAATTTAAGGAGAAGAAATATTTAAAATAAATAAGTTTATTTATTTATTTTAAATATTTGAGTTTGAACACAGGTGGTAGGCTCTTAAAAAAATGTTTCTAAAACTTATGTACGGTTTACATTTACAAGCAAACGGCTTGGACATTAATACGGCGTCAGGCTCGCTACCTGTCACCATGACCCAAACATGTCGATGAAAGGTAGGTGGAAAGGACATTATTCTCTACTCCAGTATTTCCTCATTTTTTTTTTTTTTTTTTTTTTTTTCATTTCATTTCTTCAGTGTTTCTCTACACAGAATGGCGGCGAAAAACGTTGTTTTAAATTTATAAGCCAGCGATTATCTCTCGATGAGCGTATATAGGCACAACAATCTGATCTATGAAATTATAAAACAAATGAGGCCAGAAATTCTCTGTGCGACCGCGGCACTCTCGTACGTAGTGGAGACGCAAGGTCATCGTAAAAGGCACCACTGCTCAACTTTTATCGCGTTTCAATTCCCACAACAATTTGTTTGCGACGATTTAGATTGTACAACGATTGCACGGTTTTGATCTTTTTTATTTATTTTATTTATTTATTTAATAACTTATGTACATAGATAAATATAGCCCGTACTGCTTATTTCTTCAGAAATTTCTTCGAGTAGAAGTTAGATCCTTTATTTTTTTCTTTTGTTAATTCGATCCGCAGGGAGAAGACTTGGACATTAAGATGGCAATAGGGCTACCACCTGTCACGTTGTCCCAAAAAAATAGTTCGGTGAAAGGTGCATCGAAAGTTCTAGATCTCTAGAGAGTATTGGAAATGGCGTGTAGATATTTATTTTGAATTATCAGCATGTTTATAGTCCAATTGTTGAAATGTTACTATTAAAAATCACGACGCCAGCAAATAAAATATCATGAAGAAAATTTTTAAGAAATAATCGAACATTATAATGGTTTTAATCAACATCAAAATTTTCATTCAACGTGAGACGATATATTTCACATGCAAAACTTAAATGTTTATTTTTTTAATCTAACAAAGTTTCGTTATGAGATTCCTCAGGCAGAGAAGAAGCCGGCGAAAGAAACTCTACAGGTATCCTCTTTTTTGCACTTTTTTTCTTCTATCATATTTTACAATTACATGCCTTTATGAAAGTTATCAAAGAATAGTCCCTCAAACGATCAAAGCATATTCCAAAATAAAATAACAAAACATCTTCACGCCACTCACAATATTGTGGTAGAAAAGACATTTAAGTCCTTTCGACCTATCATTCACGAAGGACATTTTTTGAACAACGTACAGTCGGTGAGCTTGTCGCCGCATTTTTTTTATTGATAAAAGAGCTAAAGAAAGAGGTAAAAGAGTAAAAAAAATAAAATAAAAAAGAAAAAAAATACAGGTAAAATCTCACAAGAAAGATGATATCTCATCCTAACTGAAGTATCAAGTCTACATAACCTTTATAACGCCCTGTTACAATTAAATTACGTCAGACAACCTCTCGCAGATGAACGCAAGACGATCTCTGCTTGCGACACAACTGACCGTCTCCGAATCATAATAATTCCAACACATGTATTCCGATCCCATGGATAATTTGTAATGGTATAAGTTTGCTAATGGCGATAGTGGTACGAGTGAATCTGACCTGTAGTGAAATATTTAACCTATTCCATTCATTAGCTGGATTTTTCCGCAATAAACACAAATCAAATTTAACGCAAACACTTATGAGCATGTCGGAAATGATTAATGTCCTGGACTTTAATGTAAAAAATTTCTTCACGAAATTCACAGGGGTAGAGAGAAGTCTGAACTATTAAGTCTTTTCGACCCACCTTCCATCGAAGACATTTATGAGAAAACGTAACAGGTGTTATGCCCGTCGCCATCTTCATGTCTCGTACATAGCGTTTTATGTCCAGTGATATAAATCGTACATAAGTTTTTTAAAAAACCATTGGTACGAGACTGCCACCTGGGGATCGAACTGGGGTCTCTTGACTCGAAATTCCGACCACCTAACCACTCGGCTATCGTTTACAAGTTATAAAAATCAACAGACACGTGCGTGGACGTGGGGTACGAACTCAGGTCTTTTGACTCGAAATTCCGACCACCCAACCACTCGGCTATCGCGACGTAGATTCGTCATATATTACATATACCTATTCCATGTATTTATGCTTTAATCTAACGCCTTCAGAATTTTTTTAGCAAATTTGTATAAGATGTAATTGTGAAAATGAATTATAGTTCTTGACGAGTATTGCAGGCGCTTTAAGTACAGTGCAAGCTCAATAAACAAATACAGCTTAAATGCCTATTCGTACTGAATGACCAAGAGATTACAATAAATAAATATCTTCACGCATTTTCCCAATATTTTGGTTTGCAGATGTCTAGCCAATGAAGTCATTTCAATCCACTTTGCCAACGCTTTGGGACAACGTGATAGATGATGAGTTTAGTTCCATATATTCATTTTAAGCTGCTTGTTAATAGTCACGATAGCCGAGTGGTTGGGTGGCCGGAATTTCGAGTCGAAAAACCCGAGTTCGAACCCCAGGTGGCAGGCTCGTGCCAATTGGTTTTTCAAAAACTTATGTACGAATTATATCGTTGGCTTGGACGTAAATACGACGGCTCATCATACGGGGAAGGTAACAGTACCAATCTCAAAAGAGCATTTGTCGCACAAAAAAGATGCATTAGAGCGTTAGGCGGACTGAAACCACAAGAATCAGGCCAGCCAACATTTTAAAAATTTGGTTTATTGTCGTTACCGTCTCTCTATATTTATGAGATATGTGTGTTGTTTGTATTTAAGAATAAAGAATTATTTACTACTTCAAATGATTGTAAACCACGACTTCGCCGAGATCCACACAGGCTAGTATTTAATGATGTTCCTAAACTAGCTTAACACAATAAGAACTGTCGCGATGTGTGTATATATATACAATAAAATTCCTGGTTCTTTTAAAACGTTTAATTTTGTTAGATTACTTAAAATAAAGTTGCATCAATGGCTTAATGAAAATATTTTTTATAGTGTTAAGGAACTCATAGATTATATAGGTAAATAAAAAAATAGAAATATAATACTGTACAAATACTTTCTAAAAATAAAAATTCATATTTTCTGTAAAAAAAAAATAAACAAATTTTGCATGCTATTAATATATGTAGCAAAACATGCTTGCTCTTAATTGTGGTGTAATGTAACATCTGTATATACCATATTTTATGCAATAAATTATTATTATCATTATCACCTGTCACGTTGTCCCGAAAATATTTTCTAGTGGAAGGTGGGTTGAAGGGACTTGTTTAGACTAGACCTCTGTCTACCAGTAGACAGAGGTATTGGGAATAGCGTGCTTGTTAATGCTGATTGATTGTCCAAACAAATATAACAAAGCACTTTATTAACGTAAACACATGCGATACTAGTACACGACTCATCTTATGTGTGATCTATGTAATAACGCAGATAAGTAATTTCGGTGAAAGGCGGGTCGAAAACACTTAGTTGTCGAGACCACTGTCTACCTCTGTATTGGGAATGGCGTGAAGATATATTATTATTATTATAGTGTTATGTAAAAAGTCACAATAGTTGGGTTTTTTCAAAAACTTATGTACGTTTTATATCGTTAGCTTAGTCATAAAGACGGCAACGGGCTCACCGCCAGTCACGATTTCCCAAAAACTGTCTTCGGTGGAAGGGTTAAAAGGACTTAAGTGTCTAGACGCTTGTCTATCTCAGTATTGAGCATTAAGATATTTTTTTAAACAATTGGTATATTGATCCAGTTTCAAAAAGGGCGGAAGGATATGCCATCCATTATAAGGGTTCCAGAAACGACATAAGACAAGAGTAATTTTCAAACGTGAATGCATCTAACGTTATCTAATTACGTATTTGTTTCGTGGTTTTGTGGTGATTGTGGTCTTGGGTTCTAAGCTGTCACGCCAGATGTTCTGAAAGTCAGACACTAAGCACGGGAAACAACCTTGAACGCCATAATTAACCGTCTCGAATATACCAGATCAGTATTAAACAGTTTAGTCAACGACCGCCGTGGACGAGTGGAGTAAACACCAGGTGTATAGATGTCGCCATCTCGAGGTCCCGGGTTCGATTCCCGGTCGGCCCCTGCACTCACCAGACGAAACGCAGAAGTTTGTTAGACTTCTACTTCACGCCGGTATTCTGTGAGGTCGTGGTACTTCCCCGGTCGAGCCAGCCCATTCATGCAACAAAAAAAGCTGATGCGTGGCTCTACCACTGTTAAATATATGTATTTATTTAGTACTGGTACCGATTTTGTTCTTTGGCAGCGAAACCTGGGTCTGTCAGAAGGAACAAAAAAGCATAAAAGCAAACTGAATGCGGTGGGAATGCAATTTGTCAGTAAATTGTGTGGCATTACCTTGGCTGACCGATAATGAAAAGAAGAAATTCGCAATATGGGTTTGAAAGATGATCTTATCACTGATGGATTTGGGCGTGCTTCCATGGTTTGGGCGCATGAGCGAAAACCGAACCATGGGGGAAATATATAGCGTTAAGGTTAACAATTTAGGTTTCGAGGTAGGCCGAGACTAGCTATCGAAGACCATACGAGCCTATTGCTCAAGAGTACTCGGATACCTAGATGTGCGTGCATGTATGAAGAAAATGATGAATCTGAAAGAAGCGAAAGAGGTGGGTAAGGATCGTGACAGTTAGCGGTCTGTATATGGCAACCTAGTCAGGAACAATACGTGAATAAAATAGAATAAATTATTAAATCAATATCTTTGGACATAAAGACGGCGACGGGCTCACCACCTGTCATGTTGTCCCGAAAATATCTTCGGTGGAAGGAGGGTCAAAGGGACTTCATTGTCTAGACTTGACCTCTGTCTACCCCTGTGTTGGGAATTGCGTGAAGATATTTATTTATTTATTGTTATTATAATATCTTTACGCAATTCCCAAAACAGGGGTAGACAGAGGTCTAGTCTACACAATTAGGTCCCTTCGACCCACCTTCCACCGAAGATATTTTCGGGACAACGTGACAGGTGGTAAGCCCGTCACCGTCTTTAAGTTCGAGCCAAAGACATAATGCGTACATAAGGTTTTGAAAAGCCTGCCATCTGGGGATCGAACTCGGGTCTCTCGACTCGAAATTCCGATCACCCAACCACTCGGCTGTCGTGACTCGATAAGAAAACGTGAATATATAATAATTATTATAAAAAAAGTACGGGTTACAGACCGCAGGTGCCGACAGAAGTGAAAACTTATTTTACTTTTAGATGAATATATTATTAATATTTTTTTTTTAATTTATGTAGACACATTGGCGGTCTGCTAAATATACATGCATTTATGCACACACTATAGCTACGTCTCGTAACGGTGTCGCGAGTGCAGAGATTTTATCTCATTTAAAAACATGGGTACCGCGCTAAAAGAAGTTTTCTCTAAAAGAAATTGACAAACAGTGAACTAGGTATCTTGTATTACTATCTCCAGTCCCCTTGCCACTATACGGGAGAGGCAGTCCAGCTTTCGACTTATAAACGGATAAGTTAGTAGTAGAATTCTTTTGGTTCTAACATGTAACACAGTGGTATAATTTCTTGACGGTTACAGGGTGTCGAACCTTGTATCTTGCCGTCTGTAAGCGCTGAACCATACCGCTGCGCTGTGAACCGTGCGCCATGAGTGAGGTAAGCAGGGTGATGTGTTGGAGCCGGCCGAGCGTGGACTCTACCGGTGCTACTGATTCCATGTAAAAGCTGCTCTATTTATTTATTTAGTAATTTATTTAAATATCTTCGGTAGAAGGAGGGTCGAAGGGACTTAATTGTCTAGACTAGACCTCTGTCCACCCCTGTATTGGGATTTGCGTGAAGATATTTATTTATTTTATTTTACAATATTAATGAAAGAGGAAATATAATAAGATGAAAAGTTTGTACGAAGGTACTGCTTATTTATCTTCACGCAATTCCCAATACAGGGGTAGACAGAGGTCAAGTCTAGACAATTAAGTCCCTTTGACCCACCTTCCACCGAAGATATTTTCGGGACCACGTGATAGGTGGTGAGCCCGTCGCCGCCTTTTTTATGTCCAAGCCAACGATGAAATTCGTACATAAGTTTTTCAAAAACTCATTGGTACTGCCACCTGGGGATCGAACTCGGGTCTCTCGACTCGAAATTCCGACCACCCAACAACTCGGCTATCGTGACTTAACTGCTTATTTCTTAAGAAATTTCTTCCAGCAGACCTGAGATTAGAGTATGGATAAATAAAAAGATAGATATCGCGCGTACAAATATATATACTAATACACATAATACTTAGAAAATATATACATACACATATAAACAAAAAATACATATAAAATATACACAAACTCCATATAATACATAAGACATAACACATAACATATTAACCAGAAAACTCTACTACCAACACATAGTGCTTGACCGGTTTCGCCTTTATGGCATTATCAAAGGTTTTTTATTACAGTTATCTATTGAGATCGAAAACTTATCTCCTATTCGATCTCAATACATTATAACAGGTAGGTCAGGTATAACAGGTAGGTATAACAGGTATAACAGGTAGGTCAGATATTTCAATATAAGTATATGTGGAATTAGTAAAAGAGACTTTAAATGTGTTTAAAGATGAAGTTCCACCAAGAGACATCAATCTCTGACTCTTTTTTCTTTTTTTGAAAAGTGAATAAATTTTGCACTCTCAAATATTTTACTTTTTAATGTATTCACTTTTTATATGTAGGGGTAGCTGGAGGTCTACACAATCAGGTCCTTTCGTCTCACATTTTACTGCAGCTAATTTTGAGATAACGAGGCATATAATGTCCGTCGCACTCTATACAATCAGGTCCTTTCGACTCACATTTTACTGCAGCTAATTTTGAGATAACGAGGCATATAATGTCCGTCGCACTCTATACAATCAGGTCCTTTCGACTCACATTTTACTGCAGCTAATTTTGAGATAACAGGGCATATAATGTCCGTCGCACTCTATACAATCAGGTCCTTTCGACTCACATTTTACTGCAGCTAATTTTGAGATAACGAGGCATATAATGTCCGTCGCACTCTATACAATCAGGTCCTTTCGACTCACATTTTACTGCAGCTAATTTTGAGATAACGAGGCATATAATGTCCGTCGCACTCTATACAATCAGGTCCTTTCGACTCATTTTACTGCAGCTAATTTTGAGATAACGAGGCATATAATGTCCGTCGCACTCTATACAATCAGGTCCTTTCGACTCACATTTTACTGCAGCTAATTTTGAGATAACGAGGCATATAATGTCCGTCGCACTCTATACAATCAGGTCCTTTCGACTCACATTTTACTGCAGCTAATTTTGAGATAACGAGGCATATAATGTCCGTCGCACTCTATACAATCAGGTCCTTTCGACTCACATTTTACTGCAGCTAATTTTGAGATAACGAGGCATATAATGTCCGTCGCAGTCTACACAATCAGGTCCTTTCGACTCACATTTTACTGCAGCTAATTTTGAGATAACAGGGCATATAATGTCCGTCGCACTCTATACAATCAGGTCCTTTCGACTCACATTTTACTGCAGCTAATTTTGAGATAACGAGGCATATAATGTCCGTCGCACTCTATACAATCAGGTCCTTTCGACTCACATTTTACTGCAGCTAATTTTGAGATAACGAGGCATATAATGTCCGTCGCACTCTATACAATCAGGTCCTTTCGACTCACATTTTACTGCAGCTAATTTTGAGATAACGAGGCATATAATGTCCGTCGCACTCTATACAATCAGGTCCTTTCGACTCACATTTTACTGCAGCTAATTTTGAGATAACAGGGCATATAATGTCCGTCGCACTCTATACAATCAGGTCCTTTCGACTCACATTTTACTGCAGCTAATTTTGAGATAACAGGGCATATAATGTCCGTCGCAGTCTACACAATCAGGTCCTTTCGACTCATTTTACTGCAGCTAATTTTGAGATAACGAGGCATATAATGTCCGTCGCACTCTATACAATCAGGTCCTTTCGACTCATTTTACTGCAGCTAATTTTGAGATAACGAGGCATATAATGTCCGTCGCAGTCTACACAATCAGGTCTTTTCGACTCACATTTTACTGCAGCTAATTTTGAGATAACGAGGCATATAATGTCCGTCGCAGTCTACACAATCAGGTCCTTTCGACTCACATTTTACTGCAGCTAATTTTGAGATAACGAGGCATATAATGTCCGTCGCAGTCTACACAATCAGGTCCTTTCGTCTCACATTTTACTGCAGCTAATTTTGAGATAACAGGGCATATAATGTCCGTCGCACTCTATACAATCAGGTCCTTTCGACTCACATTTTACTGCAGCTAATTTTGAGATAACGAGGCATATAATGTCCGTCGCACTCTATACAATCAGGTCCTTTCGACTCATTTTACTGCAGCTAATTTTGAGATAACGAGGCATATAATGTCCGTCGCAGTCTACACAATCAGGTCCTTTCGACTCACATTTTACTGCAGCTAATTTTGAGATAACGAGGCATAATGTCCGTCGCAGTCTACACAATCAGGTCCTTTCGACTCACATTTTACTGCAGCTAATTTTGAGATAACGAGGCATAATGTCCGTCGCAGTCTACACAATCAGGTCCTTTCGACTCATTTTACTGCAGCTAATTTTGAGATAACGAGGCATATAATGTCCGTCGCACTCTATACAATCAGGTCCTTTCGACTCACATTTTACTGCAGCTAATTTTGAGATAACGAGGCATATAATGTCCGTCGCACTCTATACAATCAGGTCCTTTCGACTCACATTTTACTGCAGCTAATTTTGAGATAACGAGGCATATAATGTCCGTCGCAGTCTACACAATCAGGTCTTTTCGACTCACATTTTACTGCAGCTAATTTTGAGATAACGAGGCATATAATGTCCGTCGCAGTCTACACAATCAGGTCTTTTCGACTCACATTTTACTGCAGCTAATTTTGAGATAACGAGGCATATAATGTCCGTCGCAGTCTTTATGTCCAAGCCAACGATATAAATCGTAGATAGGTTTTGAGAAAACCCATTGGTACTCCTACCTTATGGTTTCTTGACTTGAGTTCCCATCACCAACCACTCTATTTTTCACACTATTTTTCTATTTGAATTATAGTTTCTTTAATGAAACTTCAATACTTTAAAAGAAGCGAAAGGGGTAAGTAAAGATCATGATACCTGTTTCTGATGAAATAAAAATTCGTAGTATTTAAAAAAATAACACGTTAATTTCGTCGTTAAAAAGTCACGATAGCCGAGTGGTTGGGTGGTCGGGATTTCGAGTCGGGAGACCTGAGTTCCCAGGTGGCATGCTCGTACCAATGGGTTTTTCAAAAACTTATGTACGAATTATATCGTTGGCTTGGGTATAAAGACGGCGACGGGCTCACCTCCAGTCACGTTTTCCCGAAAGTATCTTCGATGGAAGGTAGGTCGAAGGGACTTAATGATCTAGACTAGACCTCTGTCTACCCCTGTATTGAGAATTGCATGAAGATATTTATTTACTTATTTTAATTTCGTCGACCTTCAGTTGACTCGAATTCGAATAAAACGTGAGCAACATTACAAATTTCCTTAAATTCCGAAAGCGTAATCGATTCCGCTAACCTTGCAACAAATCACCAGCATGAACAAATGCATTACTATCGGATGTTCATAATTACGTTTGCCTTTGTCAAATATATGTACGAAGTGGAGCATCTTTCCGAGCGGTCTCGCTTCACCTACGCTACACAATATCCGTGCGTGTAGCGAACTACACACTGACGTATGGGCGCACAACAGGTGTTCACGCACACATCTACATATGAGTCATATACATGCTGCTTAAATTTATGCTACTCTACACATTTTATGACAAATCAACCATAGACAATATATTCGTTGTATTGGTGGAATACAAATTTTAAAGGATTGACGATCCGATAGTTTAGTTGGTTGTGGCCTTGCCCTCAATGCTAAGGGTTGGGTTCGAGTCCCGCTAGAGACAAACATTTGTTGACTCATAGATGTTTATATATGTTTGTGTGTCAAGTTTTTCCAAATAGGCTTTGGTGAAAAGTGGTTTAAAAGGACTAACTTGTCTAGGCTCCTGCCAACCCCGTATTAGAAAATTGCGTGAGGATACAAATAAAACGGCGACGGGGTCACCACCTGTCACGTTGTCCCGAAAATATCTTCGGTGGATGGTAAGTCGAAGGGACTCAAATGTCTAGACTAGACCTCTGTCTACCCCTGTATTGAGAATTGCATGAAGATATTTATTTACTTATTTTAATTTCGTCGACCTTCAGTTGACTCGAATTCGAATAAAACGTGAGCAACATTACAAATTTCCTTAAATTCCGAAAGCGTAATCGATTCCGCTAACCTTGCAACAAATCACCAGCATGAACAAATGCATTACTATCGGATGTTCATAATTACGTTTGCCTTTGTCAAATATATGTACGAAGTGGAGCATCTTTCCGAGCGGTCTCGCTTCACCTACGCTACACAATATCCGTGCGTGTAGCGAACTACACACTGACGTATGGGCGCACAACAGGTGTTCACGCACACATCTACATATGAGTCATATACATGCTGCTTAAATTTATGCTACTCTACACATTTTATGACAAATCAACCATAGACAATATATTCGTTGTATTGGTGGAATACAAATTTTAAAGGATTGACGATCCGATAGTTTAGTTGGTTGTGGTCTTGCCCTCAATGCTAAGGGTTGGGTTCGAGTCCCGCTAGAGACAAACATTTGTTGACTCATAGATGTTTATATATATGTTTGTGTGTCAAGTTTTTCCAAATAGGCTTTGGTGAAAAGTGGTTTAAAAGGACTAACTTGTCTAGACTCCTGCCAACCCCGTATTAGGAAATTGCGTGAGGATACAAATAAAACGGCGACGGGCTCACCACCTGTCACGTTGTCCCGAAAATATCTTCGGTGGATGGTAAATCGAAGGGACTCAAATGTCTAGACTAGACCTCTGTCTACCCCTGTATTGGGAATTGCGTGAAGATAATTTCAAATAAAAAAAATTAAACAAGTTGTCGCTTCTCACTTACTGAACCGCTATCTTCTTTTTCACAAGTTACATTTTCAAACTTGAATTGTACAATAATTTTTTATTGAATAAGTTAGTATTGATAAGTGCAAAAATTGGAAAATATAGCTAATATAGAATTCATACTGCTCAGTCCGGATATGATATATACTAGAAAGGGAAAAATCAATTTTTCCATTGATTCCCTTTAGATGGCATAGTAAAATCAGGAACAACAAGCTTAACACATACGCCCAGACCCGTAATAATGTAGAAAAAGTGTTTTTTTTTACATTTACCCGTCCGGGAATTGAACCCGGGAACTCGGAGCTAGCTATGGTATCAAGGTGAAAACCTATGTACGCCACTTATCCACGAAGGTCGTCTAATATATGTATTATAATAAACTGTTACATAATATAGTTTTTTGTATCGAAATTACATCAAACATACTGTATATCTTATCACTACACCACCTAAAGTAATGAAAAACCTACCAACGAATATTTGCTATTGTAATAAATTTAACTAACTTATCGGAATTGCAATAAAGTCGAAAATTCAATAACAAAAATAGAAGCTAAGGCTGCGCGTCGGTTTGAAAATGTCCAGCGGATCTTGAACCCTCGTAACGCATTCAACATGTTCATTGTGCTGTGTTTGCGGGGTCATTATAATTTGGTTATTATATACGTATTTTGAAAACACAATTTCGTATTCACAATTGCGCGTCGCAGAGCCTGCGACGGACGCGGCCGTGCTTAACTTTTTTTTTATTTTCTTTTCTGTTATTCCGCGCGCTATAATATTGCCAGTGTTATTAAGAAAAAAGTTTTAGTGTTTTCAGTACTGTTCTGGATTTTTTTATTTTAACTACTGGTAAGTACTTTATGTAACGAATTGTAATATGGTTAATTATTTTTAAATACATATCAATGTCAATAAATCATGTATCTAGTTCATTCAATGACAATGCATAGATAACAAATGTATTAGCGCCAATTTGCAGCTTTTTTCATTTATAATACTTACGACATGATAATAAAATACTCTGTTTATTATACCTTTACGTAATTAGAACATTGAAAATACTCTTGATGTACAATATTTTTGTATATATGATATAATAAGTACAACAGTAATTTTCATCATACGAAATATTTATGCTCAAATACCTTTTTATAAGAAACCAAATGTGCAAAATTGTTTTTGACGCACTGCGAAATTTTCAGATTATATCTAAGTGGTTATTGTGTTGAATTCACCGCATGGTTTTGTAGTTAACATAATTACTTCCTCTTCATGTACCATTGGGGTTTATTTGTTATTCGGTGAGCATATTTTAATAGAATTACACTTCAAGTTATTTCAAAAAAACAAAAATAAATAATTACACTTCACGTATAGTCCCTGATGGGGTAACTCACCGTCAGCATCACCGTCTCACGGGAAGATATTTCTCTACAATATTCTTCTTCTACTTCTCTACCAGACATGAAGTCCACTGCTGAGAATAGGCCTCTCCTAAAATTCCTGAAGCGGCAATAAGCCGGCCATATAACTCGAACTCATAAACCTCTTCCGGTTCTCGAATGGTAACCTGGTTTAGGCAAACACAGTGTAGGACGAGCCCCCACGAAACATGCAAAATGTTGCGAGAAGTCCATGCATGCAAGTGGATGGGGACTGTTCATAATGGAAATCTTTGTGGCTACAATATTATATTAACAAACAATTATATGTGTGGTTACAGTGCAAGTATATACAAGCCATTTCTTCCCGTGAGACGCTGCTGCCCATCTTCGGTTTGATAGTTTTAGTCTGATATTTTTAGAGATTGATCGATCGATCGGTTGACATAACGATATTCAAGGCTGTCTCCCTTAGTCGCCTCCTACGACATCCTCGGGAAATATACCCAAGCTAAATTTAACGGATCGGTGTGTGGCAGCATATCGTGCGAGGTATCTCGTACTGCGATCGCGAATCCGCTTACCAAGCGTGGCGAGCATGGCAGGTCCTCCCGTAAGGGAGAGGCCTATGTCCTGCAGTGGACTCTTACAATTACAAGTAATCTGTAAATAAATAAGTCACGATAGCCGAATGTCTGGGTGATCGGAATTCCAATCAAGAGACCAGAGTTCGATCCCCAGATGGCAGGCTCGTACCAATGAGTTTTTTCAAAGTCTTATCTATGATTTATATCGTTAGCTTGACAATAAAGACGGCGACGAGCTTTCCACCTGTCACGTTGTCTCAAAAATATATTCGATGGAAGAGGGGTCGAAAGGACTAAATGTCTAGACCTCTGCCTACCCCGATATTGGGAATGGAGTGAAGATAATTTTTCAAAAATAAAAAAGAAAATAAAAAAATAAGCTGACAAGCTCAGCACATACCAAACATTCATAAAAACAAGAAAATTCATATTACAATGTATTCACCATTAGTTATCTCGTATCAGTATTAGTACTATTTAGTAGTAAAGTCGAACTCATAAATATTATGTACAAAAGAAACCAAGTTAAATGTACAATTTTTATCACCTGTTCAGACAAACTTGTCTAAACCTCCGATCATCCCAAATGAGAAATGCGCGAAAAGAAAATGTATCTTTTCTTTTTAAATTAAGAAAAGTTAAAAAATTGTACCATAAAGCGAATAGTCGTTGGCAGTGCCAACATCTGGTATTGTAGACGCTGCTGCTCGTCACCTGGCCCGTACTGAGCTGGTAAATTTTGGTTGAGAAAGAGGAAAGATAGATTTATTCGTTGACACAAAACAATACGTTTAACATAGAGTTACAGCTAAGAATTAAAATATAGTTAATTATAGGATTGCAGCAGCGAAACGTCATACCAATCAGTAAATTTTTTATAGCAGTATTGCCACAGCGCTGTTGTTCTGCTGGTTCCATTAAAATAGTTCACGCACGCGCAAGAGTGGTGATGGCATTTTTACACCAACACCACTCCGAGTATAATATTGAAAATGAAAACCATATGAATATTGCGTAATTTTCCCTAACGTACTATCCAGTATTGACTTTCTACAAACGTGGGGATAAACGTAATTTAACGCCAAGTGCCCACCCTATTTTTATGTGAAAAGTAAAATGGATGGGAAGGAGGTCTGTCTGTATTGTCTGTAAGCTCAGTTATGTACCATTACTAATTACTAAATTCGATTACTTTTTTATATTTAAATAAAGTATTTGAAATAAAAACTTTATAAGCACCTTTGTGATTTGAAATTGTATGTTCACGCAATTCCAAATATAGGGGTAGACAGAGGTCTAGTCTAGACAATTAAGTCTTTCGACCCACCTTCCACCGAAGATATTTTCGGGACAACGTAACAGGCAGTGAGCCCGTCGCCGCCTTACTTAAGTGTTTGAACTTACGTACTTAAGTGTTTGAAAAACCCTTTTTGGTACGAGCCTGCCAACTGGGGATCGAACTCTCTCGGGTCTCTTGACTCGAAATTCCGACCATCCAACCACTCGGCTATCGTGACTATTAATTGTATGAAATTAAAATGTACCCATTGGACATATGTATATAATCAACAACATAGAGACAGACAAATATTCATAATCATCTCATACATGTTCGCTTCTAAGATAAAAAACAGAACGCCGTTTAGTTACGGCGCTGCTTCTAATATGCAAGGTGTGGTACTGCTATCTCCATTCCGCTAGCCAAGTGTGGCGATTATATAATAGAATAGAATAGAATTGTTGTTGATTATATACATATGTCTAATGGGTACATTTTAGTTTCATACAATTAATAGTCACTATAGCCGCGTGGTTGGGTGGTCGGAGTTTCGAGTCAAAAGACCTGAGTTCGATCCCCAAGTGGCAGGCTCGTACCACTGGGTTTTTCAAAAACTTATGTACGAATTATATCGTTGGCTTGGATATAAAGACGACGACGCGCTCACCACCTGTCACTTTGTCCCGAAAATATCTTCGGTGGAAGGTGGGTCAAAGGGACTTAATTGTCTAGACTAGACCTCTGTCTACCCCTATATTGGGAATTGCGTGAAGATATTTTTTTTATATTTTTTTTTATTATTTTACGTGGGATCTTTTAATCTTCATATGCTTTCTCAGAACTGAATAAACTGAGGTCTAAACAATGTAGTCCTTTGGACCCTTCTTTCACCGATATTTATTTGGGACAACGTGATAGTTGGGGATTCCATCGCTGTCTGACTGTCCTAGTAGTTTCAAGAATGCTTACATGGTTGGGGAAAGTCTTTTCGCATTATAGTATGTATGAACTTGTAACAAAATCTCTTTGGCTATATCCTGCTGGCTTGTATCTTGCTGGTTTTGGTATCATTAGAAGTTTTTAAAGAAGATTTTAAAGATGATATTTCCAAATTGAAATTAGGAAAACGTGAGTTATTTTTATTTATTTTTTGTACTGTCAAGATGAGTGAATCTAATGAAGAAGTAAGAAGAGTAGGACAAATTTTATTTAAACATTTTTAATCCGGAAAGTTTGATGCATAAAAATCTCAAGCATGGCGTCTATAGTAGTCTATAGTAGGTCTTAATTTAATATTGTAGCACGATTAAATGTTACAACAATTATAACAAGCTCGAGTGAATGCGTTCCAGCGCCCATCGACGTTAACATAAATGTTAACGTCGATGAGCGCCGGAACGAATAAATAGCACTTTTTGTGTTTATTCGTTTTAGACTTTTCCGTTACTGTATAATACTTTCGGTATCGGCTTCTCTTCGCTAAGTGCTCGAAGTATAAATAAATATCCTCACGCAATTCCCAATACAGGGGTAGACAGAGATCTAGTCTAGACATTTAAGTCCCTTCGACCCACCTTCCACCGAAGATATTTTGGAGACAACATGACAGGTGGTGAGCCCGTCGCCGTCTTTATGTCCAAGCCAACGATATAATTCGTACATAAGTTTAGAGAAACCCATTGATACGGCCACTTGAGGATCGAACTCGGGTCTCTTGACTCGAAATTCCGACTATCCAACCACTCGGCTATCGTGACTATTAATTGTATGAAATTTAAAATATACCCATTAGACATATGTATATAATCAACAACATAGAGACAGACAAATATTCATAATCATCTCATACATGTTCGCTTCTAAGATAAAAAACAGAACGCCGTTTAGTTACGGCGCTGCTTCTAATATGCAAGGTGTGGTACTGCTATCTCCATTCCGCTAGCCAAGTGTGGCGATTATATAATAGAATAGAATAGAATTGTTGTTGATTATATACACATGTCTAATGGGTACATTTTAGTTTCATACAATTAATAGTCACTATAGCCGCGTGGTTGGGTGGTCGGAGTTTCGAGTCAAAAGACCCGAGTTCGATCTCCAAGTGGCAGGCTCGTACCACTGGGTTTTTCAAAAACTTATGTACGAATTATATCGTTGGCTTGGATATAAAGACGACGACGCGCTCACCATCTGTCACTTTATCCCGAAAATATCTTCGGTGGAAGGTGGGTCAAAGGGACTTAATTGTCTAGACTAGACCTCTGTCTACCCCTATATTGGGAATTGCGTGAAGATATTTTTTTTATATTTTTTTTTATTATTTTACGTGGGATCTTTTAATCTTCATATGCTTTCTCAGAACTGAATAAACTGAGGTCTAAACAATGTAGTCCTTTGGACCCTTCTTTCACCGATATTTATTTGGGACAACGTGATAGTTGTGGATTCCATCGCTGTCTGACTGTCCTAGTAGTTTCAAGAATGCTTACATGGTTGGGGAAAGTCTTTTCGCATTATAGTATGTATGAACTTGTAACAAAATCTCTTTGGCTATATCCTGCTGGCTTGTATCTGGCTAGTTTTGGTATCATTAGAAGTTTTTAAAGAATTTTAAAGATGATATTTCCAAATTGAAATTCGGAAAACGTGAGTTATTTTTATTAATTTTTTGTACTGTCAAGATGAGTGAATCTAATGAAGAAGTAAGAAGAGTAGGACAAATTTTATTTAAACATTTTTAATCCGGAAATTTTGATGCATAAAAATCTCAAGCATAGCGTCTATAGTAGTCTATAGTAGGTTTTAAATTAATATTGTAGCACGATTAAATGTTACAACAATTATAACAAGCTCGAGTGAATTCGTTCCGGCGCCCATCGACGTTAACATAAATGTTAACGTCGATGAGCGCCGGAACGAATAAATACAAAAAAGTACGGAACGAATAAATAGCACTTTTTTGTGTTTATTCGTTTTTAGACTTTTCCGTTACTGTATAATACTTTCGGTATCGGCTTCTCTTCGCTAAGTGCTCGAAGTATACAGGATTTAAATAAATATCTTCACGCAATTCCCAATACAGGGGTAGACAGAGATCTAGTCTAGACATTTAAGTCCCTTCGACCCACCTTCCACCGAAGATATTTTGGAAACAACATGACAGGTGGTGAGCCCGTCGCCGTCTTTATGTCCAAGCCAACGATATAATTCGTACATAAGTTTAGAGAAACCCATTGATACGGCCACTTGAGGATCGAACTCGGGTCTCTTGACTCGAAATTACGACCACCCAGCCACTCGGCTGTCGTGCCATTGGGTAAAATAATTGTAGTCATATATTTTTTTCGGTGATAGTAAGGAAGGAACAACAACTTTGAAACGAGGAGTATTTCGAGCTGTGTATAATATACCATGACGATGAATTAACTTTATTTATTACACACCTCGTACGTTTCACCAACTTCATAATTTTCTTCATACACGCCCGTCTAGGCACCTAGGTACCCCTTTCGAGCAATTTGCCCACATGGTCTTCGAAAGTTTATCTCGGCGTACCCCATAATGTTTCGAGCTATATATATGCGCCCTATATTTCTTCACTTTTCGATCTTCACTCATTAGCTCAACGGATTCTAACCTTCAAAGGGCACTGTCATCCATTTCAGTGATAAGATCATTTTTAAGACTTGAAATATTGTGAACTAATTCCACCATAAAAAATGTGGTAGACAGATGTCTAGATAATTAAATAATTTCGACCCACCTTTCTCCGAAGAAATTGTTTTGGGATAACTTGACAGGTGGTGAGCCCGTCGCCGCCTCTATGTCCAAGCCAACGATATAAATCGTATAAGTTTAAAAAAAACCATTGGTGTAACCCTTGATAAGTATGTCGATGTAGTAATACATGTGGATCGAACTCGGGATTCTTGACTCGAATTCTAATCACCCAACCACTCAGCTCTAAATACTGTTGAACATAAATATAGAAAACAAAATTCCTAAAACTATTACGTCATAGTCCTGTCAGGTTACTTCGCCTGAAAAACATTTCGATAACGTGTCTGTTATCAGTTATCACTGATAATATAGAAGCGATATTTCGCGTGAGTTATTTTATCTCGTGGAAAATTCACAGCAGTATGAGTATTTTTATCATCGATAAGTTTTAAGTCAAATGTTTGCTAGGCCGCCTTTTTTATTATTTTAAACTGTCATATATAACATGCCTATAGGTTATGTATATTTACTGGCTGATTTAACAAACTGATTAACAACGAGACATGATAGCCGAGTGGCTGGGTGATCGGAATTATATTCAAGAGGCCAGAGTTAAATCCCCAAGGTGTGTATGATTTATATCGTTCGCATGAACATAGACATTACCAGCGATAGCAACTATCTTTAGTCAAGAATTATTATCAAAAACGGCGGCATGGCTACCATGATTAATAAACCAAGATATCTTTGGGGTATGTTCACGCACTTACCCCGCTGGGGTAGGCAGAGGCCTAGACAAAGAAGTATTTTTCGACCCTCTTTTCATCGAAGCATATTTAGCACGTGACAGGTACAACTTATTTACAGATATATTTATACTTACTTACTTACTTATCTTCACGCACAATCCCTGACGGGGTAGCCAGAGAGAACAGATCGCCAAGTGTCACGATCCCTTCATACCTCTTTCGCTTCTTTCAGATTCATCATCTTCTTCATACATGCACGTCTAGGTATCCGAGTACTCTTGACCCTCCCCTCTTCGAGCAATTTGCTCACATGGTCTTCGAAAGTTGGTCTCGGTCTACCTCGACACCTTTTAATATTAACTTTCGCGCTATATATTTTCTTCACCATTCGGTCTTCACTCAATCGCTCAACGTGCCCAAACCATCGAAGCACGCCCTTATAAATTTATGTGACAAGGTCAACTTTAAAACCTGCCATATTGCGAATCTGTTCATTTCGCTTTCGGTCGGCCATGGTAAAGCCGCACATTTTACGAAGAGATCGCATCTACACTGCATTCAACCTGCTTTTATGCTTCTTCTGGCATACCCAGGTTTCGCTGCCATACTACAAAGTTGGTATCAGCACTGCGTTATGTATTGCAAGGCGTGCACTTTTCTCTACGCCTTGCCTTTTGACTAACGCACCAGCAACACGCCTGCCCACATCTAAATCACAGCTTCCACCCCGGCTAAACGCACTCCCCAAGTAAACAATTTCATTCACCTGTTCTAGATATTCCTGATTTACCCATATCTCGCACTTCGTTCTTTCTTCGTGCCTTTCAGAAATATTTATATAGATAAATATTCAATTACAAATAAAAACGTCCATTCCACACGAGTACAAACATTCATAATTATCACACAAATGTAGCGGGAGTTTAACCCGCAACCCTTAGCTTCGAAGGCAGTGTCACTATAAACTGGGCTGTCGAGTTGTCCGCTACTTAATATCGGGTGTTATAACAGCTTATACAAAAATGTATACATTGGTATCACATTACGTTCCATGTTTATCTTGACAGGTGTCATATCCTAAAAATGCGTTTCATACGAAAAAATATGTCAAACAACCATCTCTGGACTGTGAAAAGCCTACCTAACAGGTACAAGAAATTTATTCACAATACAGGAACAGTTAAGTACAGAGACAATTAAGTCCTTCCTGTCTAGATAATTAGGTCTTTCCGAACCACCTCCGACTGAAGATATTTTTTGGCACAACGTGACAGGAGGTGAGCCCGTCGCCACCTTTATGTCCAAGAAAACGACATACGTTTTTTTTTTTTAAATTGGTACAAGCCTATCACCCGGGGATCGTACTCGGGTCCCTTGATTCGAATTCCGATTACCACACGGTTATTGTGACTTTACAAAAACTTTATAAAAAGCATTTTACTGCTATACTCTAAATGAATACATTAGTGAAAGTTACCCCTGGGAATGAGTTGGTCACTCCCATGCTATTTCTAATTATTCTATGTTCAATAATGTATATGCCATGTTTAAAAAAAAGAATACCTACGGAGTTTCTTTCGCCTGTTTCTACTCCGTTATACGAACTACATAACGAAATGATTGTATACTAAAATATTGCAGTTTCTCTTGTTTATTTATTTATTTGAAACAATTAAATATTAAACATGTAACTTAAAGATAATCATACCATTTTTAAAGTTGGATCGTGGGGTAACGGTGTAAGAATATTGCCACTACCTTTCTTCCCGTGGGTGTCCTAAGAGGCGACTAAGAGAAACAGCCTTGAATATCATTATGGCAACAGATAGATTGCGGTATAATCGTCTCTAAAAATATCTGAAAATAATTATACCGAAGATGGGCAGTAGCGTCTGAGGTGCGACTGGTTTGGTAATGCGATCGCCAATCCCCCTGCCAAGCGTGGCGATTATGGCAAATCTTCCCCATGGGAGAGGACATATGTATGTAATTATAAATTATTTAAAGTTGTTGCATGTATGGGGTATCCCCTTTATACGTGTAACCATAAAAAAGCTTCTTAAGCTGAACTAAGATTAACCTGTGCCTCTATGAATGTAATGCAATGTTACGTATATCTATAAAAAGTATCACTGTGGTACTACTGTAAATCAATGATAATGAATTTGGTTATTTTCTACTCATTTATCGTAGTGATAACATTATTAACATAACTGCTGTTATTATGCTGTATATATATAAATATTGTTACTAAAAGATATTCTCATCAGACAGTGGCATCAAAAACGACCTAATTTCAATCTTAATCGATGCAGTGCTCTAAGACTTAACGGGATCCAAATAAACAGACACAACGGCATTGTGTACGAGTAGGTAAGAACAATAACCACAATTATGTTTCAATATCATTGTATTATGTTTGCACAACTGGAATAACTTTGCAATTAACCGTACAGTAACAAATAAATTGTTAAAGTTATCTGTAATATACTGTATCCGGTATTGCAGGCTTTTTTATATATTAATGATTAATTAAGATGAGTTTGAAGGAAGCGAAAGTGTTTGTTCTCTGTGGCCACTCCGTTAGAAATTATGAGTAAAGATATAGTAATGATATCATAATTTTTAAACTGTTATTATTATTGATATAACAATTTATGTTAAAAACTATTCAGCAGATCAGTGAAGGGTAGAAGAATCTAAGGTACAAGGTGTTAGGTTCTTTGACTGCCAATCCGCTTGCCAAACGTGGCGATTGTGACTTCTCCCTTACGGAAGTCCACCTGGGTTACGGGAGCTAAATGCAGAACATAGGCATCTCCCTGAAGGAAGTAAAGTAGCCCCAGTAAGTAGTACAGTACATTAAAAAGCTTGAAGCATTTGCAACAAGAAAAATCTCATAGTTTATTCGTAGAATTAGTTAAAACAAAGTTTTATTGAAAAATTACTTCGCACCATTCCGCATGCAAATATAAAAAAGTATATGTTACCTGGTCCGAAAAAAAGAAGAGCACTCAAGCGAGAATGCCTTGTTTTGAGGCGAAACACGAGTCGCGTTTTCGTTGGTGGTGTATGTTACCTGGTTTGAGTGTAGTGGTAGTGGTGCATACAGTGGAATTAGTGCACGCATTTGTGGGAGGGAGGGTGTGCTCTCTTATTCTTAATTATCTACACCTGTGTCCACTCCAGTATAGGGAAAATACGTGAAGATAAAGAAAATTATTTTTCAATTCACTAAATATTTAACAAAGCTTAGGATCATACTGTGTCATATTTCATCGACAAGATTTCCACTCAGATAAACATTGAAGTGTTGTCATTGATGAAAAATGTGTTTATTGTTTGTTTGTTTGCTTCATATCTTCACGGCCATTGTTTCTGTTATGATTTCTTTGAAGTGTCTGTTTGTTTGTACTGGTGAAAGACGCTTTATTGTCGACAGTTAGTAGAAAAGAAACAAATATTGAATGTTATATGAAAATAATGGGGTTAACTCTAAGGCCGGCACCGCATCTGCTATGCCTCTGGTACTGCGAGTGTTCATAGGCGGCGGTAATCACTTACCATCGCGTGAACCACCTGCTCGTTTGCCTCCCTTTTTCATAAAAAATACTAATCACGATAGCCGAGTGGTTGGGTGGTTGGGTGGTTGGAATTTCGAGTCGAGAGGCCCGAGTTCGATCCCCAGGTGGCATGCTCGTACCAATGGGATTTTCAAAAAACTATAGTCGAATAGTCGCAGTCTACACCCTAAACCCTTAGGCTATTGACGTTTCATACATGATACATTCTAATTAGGATTAAATAAATTCCCCAATTAAAAAAATCCCCCAAACCTGCCAAAGCAGGCGCGCCTCTAAAAATATAAATAGTCTAAAACACCTGCCGCATCGGACCCTCTTTTTGGGGAGGTAACAGACACCCGATCATTTTGAATGTAACAGGTGCAAACATGCAGCATATGTTGAAACGGCGTTAGAAAATTGACCTAATGAAGTCCATCATTCAATGAAGTTGTAGAATCAGCTTTCTTTAATTCTAAGAAATATTTAAAAGTAGATTTTCACTACAGCTTCGCTCGCCCATTTGTACTATAACCACGTTACATGGTTGTCGCAAGGTTACATGTACCTCAGCAGCAAAAATCATCAAAAAATAATTTCTAAAACCATTTTTTACGCTATTCCCAATACTGGGGTAGGAAGAGGTTCTGACAAAGTCCTTTCAACCCACCTTTCACCGAAAATTTGAACCTGATAGTTGACCTGTAATCGTCTTCATGTCCAAGCCAACCATATAAATCATACATAAATAAAATAAATGAATAAATAAATATCTTCACGCAATTCTCAATATAGAGGAATTGCGTGAAGATATTTATTCTAGACTAGACAGTGGTCTAGTCTAGACAATTAAGTCCCTTCGACCCGCCTTCCACCGAAGATATTTTTGGGACAATAAATCGGTTAATAATCATAAACGTATATAAATAGTAGATAAGTATTGAAAAATTTCATTGGTACCTACCACTTGATAATATCGTGTCGAATTTCGATCGCTAAACTACTTGTGACTACTTTAAAAAATATTTCAGTGGTTCAGAAGTGTAACAAACAACATATTATTTATAGAACTTGTGGTTTTATGGTGAAACTCTATGGTTACCTATAACCCTCTCGCCTTGGCATATGTTTTTCAATCCAAATCAATACAACAGCATTATATTTTATCATGTCTTCTACAGCAAGTAACAATATAAACATAGAAATTAAGCTACAATATCCTAATGATTTAGAATGCAGTCTGCGAAACATAACGTCGCAGGTTCGGGACCGCCAGCCGTCTATAACTGTAAACTACTCCAGACACAAACATTGAATAATTGTTATTAATAATATTTTCGGGAATTGTTAATATTATTAAATTAAACAGAAATTTTTGTAAAAAAAAATATTATTATTTCCCCTGTATTAGGAATTGCGTGAAGATAGGACAGTATTCGTAGAAGAATAGGACAGTATTCGTAGAAAACGAATACTGTCCTATTAACAAGATGATCCAGTTGAAACGACACGTCCTTCTATCTGTCTATTCAATACTCTGTGTTCTTTTCATGCTGACGTAACAGACAATAAGTTAAACACTAAAAATGCATGTTTCCTAAGCCTTGATTGCTGATAAGAATTTGATAAGAGCTTGATAACGGCGCGTTGTAGTTAAGAGAGAACAAAACAATCGGACTGTGTAAACTGAATTCTATGGCGACATTTGCTGACAGTTACTGTTCTTTAATATTCGAACAATAACTAACTTTAGGTTCTCGAGTGGCGACCTCGTTTAGGCAAACGCATTGTAGGACGAACGCCCACGAGATGGACGGACGACTTGCACAATGTTGCGTTAAGTTGATCGATGCAGGTGACTGAGGAATTGAATTAAATTTTCCACAAAGAACAGTCCATGTTCTTTGTGGAAAATTTAATTCAATTTTATTTTATTCTTGAAGGAAAGCTTACAGCTAAAACAGAAAATATAAATTCAGTTACAGTAAAGCAAAAAGGCCATTTAAAAGCTACCACAGTAATTTAAAAAGAGTGAACCAATACTTGATATTCATAAACAGTAAAATGAAAAGATATTACAAAACTAAGGAAGCCCAAATAAAACACAAAGGAAGTACTACATAAAGAAAGAACTATTTAAAAAAAGTGTTACATAATTCGCTTAAGGTTGTTAGGGCTAGTATTAAACAGATCAATTTCAACGTGATGTGAAATGTCATTAAAGCTATGCTGAAAGCAACGCTTTCTTAATCAGAGCTAGCAAATAGCTCTGATTAAGAAAGCGTTTTGTCTATATGCGCACCTAACTAGTGGTATATGTAACAGCTTCGGTTCCTGACAAATGTTTTTGGTATACGTAACGTAACTTTATTTATTTTTGGTATTTTGGGTCTACATTCGAGAATCTGTTGCTTCTTTGAATTCGATAAAATTTTAATCACAAAAATTAAGTAATTCTTCCCTTATAAGATTTTTTTTTAATATAATACTTTATTTACAGAAAAAATTATTTTAATATTTACAATATCTTGTTTCCATAAATATTCCATGGGTTTTAGAGCCTTGTGGAATATTTAGGGAGGATGGTAAGAGACCCGACGGCTTTACTTTAGTCCCTTGGGAGAGAGGGAAAGCTCTTGTGTGGGACGCAACTTGCGTCGATACATTAGCGGCCTCTCATATCAAGGGTACTTCGATAAGGGCCGGGGCGCATCAGAGGCAGCTGAATCGGGTAAATGGTGGAGACATGAGTCTTTGAAAGGAAACTATGTATTTGTTCCAGTTGCCGTAGAAACAATCGGTCCGTGGGGTCCCCGCGCAATGCAGTTTATAAAGGAATTGTATCCGCGACTTATCGTTGCCGCTGGTGACAAGAGGGCTGGTTCTTTTCTCGCTCAACGGTTAAGTCTAGCCATTCAACGTGGAAATGCAGCCAGCGTTCTTGGTACCATGCCACGAGGAGTAGGGCTCTACGATTATAATAGTTTTTAGTTAAAAAGTATTGTAAATATTAACATAATTTTTTCTGTAAATAAACTATAAGTTTGGAACTATTTCAAATTATTAAAAAAACGAAAACATTCAAAATAAATTCTTTCAAAAAGATACTGATAAATACTGGAACGTATGTAGAAGGAGAAAAATATTTTCTCTTTTTGTATGAACGAGTAGAGTAAATAAAAACCGAATAAGCAGCGACCATTTTGTTTATGTTTATTTTATTTTGTTTCAGATAAATAAAATGCTGTGATAAATTTAAACGGACTACCGAACTGCTTATACGTATTATGCGAAGAAACTTCTTCAAAAATGGCGGAAAACGAAGGACCAGTTACAGTAAATGATTTACCGATTACCTTTCAAGTGAGTATTATTATAATAATAACAATTTTAATTGCGTTTTTTGTATGTTTATTTTTATAATTATATAACCCAACCAGGCGAAAACATATGACAAATAACCCATAATAATAATCATAATGACAACCTCCATGGACGAGTGGCGTAAACACCGGTTTTCAAGGTGCCGCCATCTCAAGATTCCGGCTTCGATTCCCAGTCAGGTCAATGTAGAAAAACCACTTTTTCTGGGTCTCGGTGTTTGTGGTGTCTTCGTTGTTTCTGATTTGCATACCACAAGTGCTTTTGTGTGATGTTGTCCCTACCTATATATGTATTATTATTATTATAATCATTATAATCAGTCTTATTTCTTTATGTATCTACTTTATAAGAATTTTATTTTTATTTTAGCTATGTTTACTTTTATTTATAAATTAACCAGGCGAGTATATAGATAAATATCTCAAATAATTATCATTTATTACAAAAGTAAGATAGTAACAACAGTTGCCCTGACAAGACTACAATATTTTTTAATACTGGATAAACCATTACTAACCTTAAAAACTTATAGTATTTGTTATCACATTCCCATTACTAGGGCAGTCACCCTTCGATCTACATTTTATTCAGTCAGTAACAGATGAAAAGTCTGTTACCGTAGTTTCCAAATCTAGGATACAACTCATACTCGTATATTATCGAAATCACGGCTTCGACGAAAGTTTGGTCGCTTACCTTAGTTTAGACCTCTGTCTACTGTAGTATAGGGAAGAAATATATAATAAATAAACATAAACATCTTCAAGCAATTCGCACTACAGTGGTAGACAGAGGTACGATATAATTCGTACATAAGTTTTATTTTGGTACGAGCCTGGCACCTGGGGATCGAACTCGGGTCTCCTGACTCGAAATTCCGACCACCCAACCACTCAGCTATCGTGACTAGACGGGGCGATTATGGGCGTAGAATCGGCGTGAAGATTTATGTGTTTTTTTATATTCTATGTTTTGATTATTATTTGAATTTCAAATATCTATCGTGGCGTCATTTTGGGGAATAAACCTTTCTTTCTAAACGTCAATATAAATGTAATAGAAGGTATTCCATACAGTTAATTTGATATGAAGTGATCATAAACGCACTGTGGGTCGCGTCGAGGCAGGGGCTACGTGGCCTGAATCAATTATGTGCCCGATAGCGGTGAATCGCTGACGTGTCTAATCCAATTTGTCTTCGGGTCAGGCAGGTCCCTTAACATTAATTACCCTACATAATTCTATGTAATAACTCTATAGCGCACTGTGTGCACTCTCTTTCCCTGGGTAGCGTAAGATGCGACAAGAAGACTTGTACACACTAAAAATAATAAATATCTTGATGATATTTCTATTATTGGGGTCGACGCTTGTATTAGATAAACTTTTCACGATAATTTCATAAAAATAAACCGGTGACGGGCAGCAGCGTCTAAGATGCGAACTGGTACTACGATCCGCTTGCCAAGCGAACCCTCCCATATGAGAGAGGCCTAAGCCCTGCAGTGAACTTTTAGAGGCCGTTAGATATGCATGTGTATAAAGTAATAGATATACTGTGACCTCAATTAGGTATACATACATACATATCGGCATGTTAAAGTCCACTGTAGGACATAGGCCTCTCCCATGGGGATTTGCCATATTCGCCACAATTGACAAGCGGATTGGAGATTGCAGTACCAGACCACTCGCACCTTATATGCTGCTGCCCATCTTCGGTTTGATAATTTTGGTCTGGTGTTTTTAGAGATTGTTATCCCGCCATAACAACATATATAGTAACTAATTTAAAACTAGTTTACAAAATCTGTTTGAATGAAGTAATGTTGATAAAGCATCAGTTCGTGGGATATAGTTCTAAATAATTGCATATTCAGTGAGGTTTATAAGAAGATGTTGTAACAGAATACATTGTTTTCGTTAATTGCAAAATGTAAGTTGTGAGAAGCGTCGTTCTGCTTTGTTTAGAAGATAACAAATTAAATGTATAGTTATTTAAAGTCACGATAGTCGAGTGGTTGGGTGGTTGAAATTCGAGTCAAGAGACCCGAGTTCGATCCCCTGGTGACAGGCTCGTACCAAAGGGTTTTTCAAAAACTTATGTACGAATTATATCTTTGGCTTGGACATAATCACGACGACGTGCTCAACACCTGTCACGTTATTCCGAAAATATCTTCGGTGAAAGGTGGGTCGAAGGGACTTAACAGTCCAGATCTCTTTCTACTTCAGTAGAACGTAAAGACAGAGATGTCGTTTTTAGACGCCATCTCCCAGGAACAAAGGATCGTCGAATTCGAATGATGAGCTAGCTTTATAGAACGTTCTCGATTATTTGTGTGCATTGTACTACGGTATAATTTCGCAAGTGTGTTCCGCTCCGCCTGTCAAAGCTGTACAGATCTAAATGATAGATGTAATGGATGGTAGACTCAACCGCCATTACAACAGATTATATAAAATATATAAATATCATAAGTTACCCATAACATCAGCTGTCAGCCAATGAAAGTTCTGTTAAAACCTGCACAGCGTTTCAGAGATTAGCCGGAACAGACAGACAAAAGATATACTTTCATATTAATTTGGAGGTCACGAGGGCTGGGTGATCGCAATCCAGAGTCTAGAAACCTGAATATGATCCCCAGGTGGCAAGCTCGTACCAATGGGTTTTTCAAAAACTTACTTATTATATCGTTGGCTTGGACATTAAGACATTAAGGGCTCAGCACCTGTCACGTTATCCCGAAAATATCTTCGGTGGACGATGAGTCGATAGGATTTAATTATCTAAACCTCTGTCTACACCTATATTATGAATGGCGTGGAGGTAACAAATTAAAATAACAAAAGTGTAAAAATACGTGAATCAACTTTCGGCTAAGCGTTAATTGGTGCAGATCGGTGTTCGCAGTTACGCCGGAAGTTACTACGTAATGACATACCACACAGTAAACTGTAATGAAAAGCATTAACAAACCACCAGTTTTATTTGCCTAAAACCTATGTTGATACGTATGATATCGGTGGAAGAATAATGCCTCATCTGTTTTTGTGGGTGTCTTAAGAGACGACTGAGGGAAAAACCTTGAAAATGTTATCTATGTATCTATTTATTTATTTTTTACATAACATACATACATACATACGTACATAACGGCCTATTAAAGTCCGCTGCAGGACATAGGCCTCTCCCGTAGGGAGGATTTGCCTTAATCGCCATGCTTGGCAAGCGGATTGGCGATCGCAGTATCAGACACCTCGCACCTTAGACGCTGCTGCCCATCTTCGGTCTGATTATTTTGGTCTGATATTTATCGAGATAGTTATCCCACCATTTATCGGTTGCCATAACGATACTCAAGGCTGATTCCTTTAGTCGCCTCTTACGACATCCACCGGAAGAAAGGGAGTGGCAATATTCTTACACCGTTACCACACGGTAAACCTTAATAAATATAGACTCTTAGTTATGTCCTAATATCCAATTATCCATCCATATCGTGATCGAACATCGTGATTTATTATCCGGCCCAGTGCATTATGTACAGTACATACTTGTTACTGTAAAATAATGATTATTTTTTTAATGAGTTAAGATGGCTAAGTAGTTGGGTGGGCGGAATTTCGAGTCAAGAGACCCGTGTCCGATCCCCAGGTTGCAGGCTCGTAGCAATGGGTTATTCAAAAACTTCTATGGACATATTACATCGTTGGCTTCGACATAAAGACGGCGACGGGCTCACCACCTGTTCCGAAGATATCTTCGGTGGAATGTGGATCGAAGGGACTTAATTGTCTAGACTAGACCTCTGTCTACCCCTGTAACGGGAATGGCGTGATAATATGTATACATAATCTATGATATTGATGACTACATATACAAAATTATGTAGCAGCGCTATGATATTAATAAATTATCAAATAGTGAAAGCGGAAGTGCGACAAAAGAAGGCGGTAGAAAACTGACTCGCTATTTACAGACTCATGTGTTGCTTACGTAATAATTACGAGGCGTTTTGTAACACTTACGAGTACTTACCGCGCGCGACTTTGGCTGTGTATTGTCAAAAAATTTGCCATGTCTCTTCGAACTGTGCCACAAAACCCAATAAGCAAAATCATGCTTTTAAGGCTACTTATAAATAAATACACAGATAGGGACAATTTACATAGGGGGCCGTATATTTGTAAATAAATATCTTCACGCTATTCTCTATGTATCTATCTCCACGCACTGTACCGAGGTTGACAGAGGTCTAGACTACTAAGATCTTTCGACCCACCTTCCATCGAAAATATTTTTGGGATAACAACGTAACAGGTGGTCAGCCCGTTGCCGTCTTTATGTTCAAGCATAAAGATATAAAGATATAAATCATATATAGAAATCAATAGAATCGTTTTTGAGAAACTCCTCGGTGCGAGCCTATCGCCGGGGCTACCTATGCCTAGTCGGATGACGTGACTATAAAATCGTGTAAAAGGTTTATTTTTAGTATTTTTTTCGTTTTCTGGATTTATGTATTTAGTTTAATAATTCTTGTGTTTTTGATTCATTTTAACGTGCACTTTTGTTTTCATCATCATAACGTTTATTACTGTTTGATTTATCATTAAGTTTTTTTTTATATTTACACTAACTACTGTTACTGTCATTTATTAAAAAATAAAAAAGAGGTATACTGGTATGATGGTAACAAAAAAGTTTACAGAAGGGTAACTTTTGTTTTCAGGTCAAATACTTGGGGCAAAACGACGCGCGAGGCTTATGGGGTATCAAGCACACCAGAAAACCTGTAGACCTGATGGTGGCTGCAGCTAAAGCGTTACCTCCAGGTGAGAAGAATTATAAAAAAACAATGTAATATAGTACAATAGATAAGAAAGACTCTTTCTACTGTACGAATAGGCGACATAGTCAAGCAATTCTAAGCATACTGACTGCCAAAGGACAAATTATTACTCAGTCAGCATAACTAACAGCCAAGCTTGTCAAGTCGGAAATATCGAACAAGCCAGCAGTCAAACTGGCCGCCTAGTTTCATGCCAAGCAATTTAAAGCTAACTAACTGCTAAAGAACAATATATTTCTGCTAAAAATCACACAGCCAGCATAGCTAACAGCCAAGTAATTCAAATTGGAAATAGCCTGAAAGCCGGTAGTCATTCGGAAATACCATACAGGTTGACAGTGAAATTGTTAGCCAAGATTCTAGCTAAACAATACAAAACGGTGCGACTGTTACAGGTTGAATTATTTCTGCCAATAGCCTACCCAGCAGCCAAGCCTGAATAAGTTGACAAGATATAATTTATTAACTCACATATCGAGGTGCAAAAGACCATTATAGGACCTTCTTTCTTAATGGAAGATTTGCCATAACCACACATAGCATGCGGTTTGGCGTCCGCAGTACCAAACACTTTATACCTAGACACTGCTCCCCACCACAGTTCCCCTGAATTTTCGACTGGTACTTTTGGAGATTTTTATGCCACTACAAGAGAAAAGCCTAGATATCAGTAGCCACAGAGATGTGGCTACTGATATTTAGGCTTTTCTCTTAGGCACCCACAAGAAGGTGACATTTTCTAAAGCCGTAACCACCATGGCCAAGACTTTTAACTTTTTATATAGAATAGGGGGCAAACGAGCAGGTGGCTCACGTGATGGTAAGTGATCACCGCGGGCCATGAACACCTGCAATACCAGAGGAAGCGTTACCGGCTGTTGAGGAATGTATATACTTTTTTCTTGAAGGTCCCTAAGTCGTATCGGTCCAGAAAAACCGCTGACGGCAGCACATTCCATAATGTGCGTGTGCGTGGCAGAAAATACCGCGAAAAACTCACTGTGGTGGAATGCCATGGATCAAGGTCTATGCATTTTTTTTATGTTTTTATAAATAAACAAATAAATATCTTCACGCGATTCCCAATACAGGGGTAGACAGAGGTCTAGTCTACAATTAAGTCCCTTTGACCCACCTTCCAACGAAGATATTTTCGGGACAACGTGACAGGTGGTGAGCCCGTCGCCTGCTTAAATTAACTCCATAAAAATCGATCTCTCAATTTCCAGGACAGATCCTTCCAATAGTGAAGTTAATGGTGACAGTCGACGGGGTGCACTTGGAGACGGTGAACCATGGCACGAAGAGGGATGAGTTCGAGCACATGTCGGTCTTCTTCAACATCGAGTCGATATCATACGGGGTCCAGGACCTCGTGTACACCAGGGTCTTCTCTATGATCATCGTGAAAGACAACGCGGACGTCAAAGGATTAAATCCATTCGAATGTCATGCTTTTGTCTGTGAATCAAGGTGTGTTTGTAAATATGTTTATTTCGTTCGTCTATTTGTAGTTAGAACGCACCGCACCGCTTTTATATATCTTTGGATTGAATTAAAGAGAAAAAATGTTTTTGAAATATTGCCGTGGCAACGCTGACTATTTGTGCGTTGCCACGGTTTGGCAAAGGTCAGTTGAAATTTTAAAAACGTTATTTCTCTTTAATTTAATAACAAAAGTTCAGCACAACTTATATGCTTTAAAATCAATAAAAAATTGCGTAATATCTATGTATTCTAATTTGGAAAGGGAATGAAGTCATAGTAACACAGTGTTCATCGCGCTCACTGAGGATTCGACCTCCGGGTCAGCATCACTAATACTGTATATCTTTGGATCTTCATGTATTCCCTGATACTGAGGTGTTAGAGGTCTGTACAATTTAGTCCATTCAACCCACATCTGATCGAAACTTATTTTAAACAACGTGACAAGTAGTTTTTATGAAGACCTGAGTGGCGTACACACCGGTTTTCAAGTTGTCGCCAGCTCTGAGGTCCCGGGTTCGATTTTCGGTCGAGTCAATTTAAAAAATGCTTTTTCTCCATTTTCTCGGGTCTGGGTGTTTGTGGTAGCTTCGTTGTCTCTGATTTCATAATACAAGTACATAAGCTGTTTACTTTGGGATCAGAGCGATGTATGTTATGTTGAAAACTATCTTTCTATCTATTATAAAAGTAGTAGTAGTTAAAAAAAATAAAAAAATATATAAGTAGTAGTTATTTCTGTTATTTATTATAACAAAAATTAAACCATAATACGTTATAAATGTATTATAGCGCCATCTGTTGACATCAAGCGAAGTTTGATAAACCAGTAATGTGTAACAATCAGATAAAGCTACATGAGAAAAAAAATTAGGACACGTTCTATCTACAGATAAGTCTTGAAAAGTTATCTTAAAACTATTCCTCGCCTGTAAGAGAGTTTGCTTCAGATAAAATGAATTTCGAGTGTGAGTCAGCATTCCATAGATAAACAGCAGGCCCTTGCAGAGTATACCCTCTACAAAGATACAGAGATAAGTTTGACATCCACTTGTCTTTGAAGTTCTACTAAAGAAATAATATATTTACTTATTTATATATTTATATATTGCCTCACCAACAGCTTAACACGCTATTACAGTTAAGGCTTATAAGTAATTATAAATAAATAAAAAATATATATATCTTAGACTATAGACAGAGGTCTAGTCTAGACAATTAAGATTCTTCGACCAACCTTCCACCGAAGTTATTTTTGGGACAATGTGACAAGTGGTAAGCCCGTCACCGCCTTAATGTCCAAGCCAACTATATAATAAGTACAAAAGTTTTTGAAAAACCCATTGATACGAGTCTGCCAGCTAGGGATCGAACTCGAGTCTCTTAACTCGAATTCCAACTAGCCAACCACTCGGCTATCTTGACTTTAATCAGTAATTATACGATTAATATACATGATCGTTATACCCTGCATATGCGGTATGGATAAGGCGTAAGAATATACCTTTTCCTGTGGGTGTCGTAAGAGGCGACTACTACTAAGAGGGAATATACAAGAAAATACTATTGATTGCCGCCAGATGGCAGGATATGATAAAATACAAGCTTAAAACTAAGGTTCTGGTATTTGAAAGGGACGAATAAAGAACGAAGTGCGAAATTTGGGTAAATCAGGAATGTCTAGAACAGATAAATGAAATTGTATACTTGGGGAGTGCGTTTAGTCGGGATGGAAGATGTGATTTAGATGTGGACAGGCGTGTTGCTGCCGGGAACAAAGTCAATGGTGCCCTGACTGCGTTAATCAAAAGGCAAGGCGTTGTGAAAAGTGCACGCTTTGCAATACATAACGCAGTGTTGGTACCGACTTTGTTATATGGCAGCGAAACCTGGGTATGCCAGAAGAAGCATAAAAGCAGGTTGAATGCAGTGGAGATGCGATCTCTTCGTAAAATTTGCGGCCTTACCATGGTCGACGGAAAGCGAAACGAAGAGATTCGCAATATGGCAGGTTTGAAAGATGACCTTGACTCAAAAATGGATAAGGGCGTGCTTCGATGGTTTGGGCACGTTGAGCCAATGAGTGAAGACCGAATGGTGGAGAAAATATATAGCGCGAAAGTTAATATTAAAAGGTGTCGAGGTAGACCGAGACTAACTTTCGAAATCCATGTGAGCAAATTGCTCGAAGAGGGGAGGGTCAAGAGTACTCGGATACCTAGACGTGCATGTATGAAGAAGGTGATGAATCTGAAAGAAGCGAAAGAAGTATGTAGGGATCGTGACACTTGGCGATCTGTTCTCTCTGGCTACCCCGTCAGGGATTGTGCGTGAAGATAAATAAATAAATAAATATATATAATAAATATTTAAATCCAAGTCACAATACTTGGTTTGATTTAATACATGTATTTCCAAAACACAAAAACAGACTGGTTGGGTGATCTGAATTCGAATGAAGAGATGCAAGTTCGATCACCAAGAAAGAGCTTGAACCCATAAGTTTTTCAAAACTTATGTACCATTTGTATACCAGTCTTTCACTATAAAATTTATATTAATAATAATTATACTTTTATAAATGTTAATTTAATATTGATAATTTTTATTTAACTTGACATTTAACAATTAATAACAAATGTAACAAGGACTAAATAATTACACTAATTAAGACTATTGCTCAAATATAAATTCAAATTTTTTAGTATACTAAATAATTTACGCTATTGCCATTCTACATGTGTGACACTCTTCTTGTTTTTTTATAAATAAATGTATACACACACATTGCTCCGATCCCAATGTAAGAAGCTAAAGCACATGTGGTATGGGAATCGGAAACAACGAAGGCACCACAAACACCCAGACCCGAGAAAATGTAGAAAAATTGGTTTTTCTGCATTGTCCTCGAGATGGCGACACCGACACCTTGAAAACCAATCTTTACGTCACTCGTCCACGGAGGTAGTCAAATGTTTAATTTGAGATCATTGTAACTACCACCTTTATGGAAATAAATAATTCTAATTCAGCTTCCAAGGCAGGGACACTACCAACGAGACGATTGGGTCGTCAAGATTTAGGCTAGACTTATCATATCATTGTTTTTTTTTCAGGAATGCAGCAAGGCGACTGACGTATTCATTAGCGGCAGCGTTTCAAGATTATTCGAGGAGAGTCAAGGAGATGCAGGCGGCACCAGGTAACTATACCAGCCTATATGATCATTCTTTTCTATAGCATCAACCACGGAAGCAGAGTGGTTGGGTAGTGTAAATTTTGGTAAAATAAATAAATAAATATCTTCACGCAATTCCCAACACCCCCTGTATTGGGAATTGCGTGAAGATAATCCAAAGATCGAATCCCGATCACCCAAACACTCAGATATCGTGATTTAATCAATCTATTCTCTGTAATGTATGAAATTCGATGAGAAAGTGATATTTAATGTACAAATCGATAATATGCACAGTCAGGTCATAAGTATTGTCACACAGTATATACTTTTTAGAATTTTACTCATTTTTAAATATGGAGTGGACGCTTAAAGAAGACCGTGTTGCAGTTATTGCGTTGCATCGTTGCGGTTACGCGCCAATTCAAGTTTTTGACATACTGAAAAATTTGAATATAACCAAAAGATTCGTTTATCGTACCATCAAACGATACAATGAAGACTCTAGTGTAGATGACAGGTCAAGAAGTGGTCACCCTCGGTCTATTAGGACTCCAGCAGATAAAAGCTGTGAAGGCGCGAATTCAAAGAAATACAGTCCTGACGAACCTTGTGGAACCTGTTTCTCATACCACGTTCAATAACAGGCACTGGGTATTCCAATAAGATCTGGCGCCAGTTCATAGAGCGAAGAGCACACAAGACTGGCTAGCGGTGCGTGAAATCGACTTCATCCGGCACGAAGACTGGCCCTCCTCCAGTCAAGATTTGAATCCGTTAGATTATAAGATATGACAACACTTGGAGGAAAAGGCGTGCTCAAAGTCTCATCCCAATTTGGAGTCACTCAAGACATCCTTGATTAAGGCAGTCGCCGATATTGACATGGACCTCGTTCGTGCTGCGATAGACCACTGGCCGCGCAGATTGAAGGCCTGTATTCAAAATCACGGAGGTCATTTTGCATAAACTTTAGTGTCATAAGAATCTTTGTTTTGTTAAGTTCATTTTGGTATATAAATTGTTACATAATGAATAAACTTGTTTCAATTATTTTATTTTAAACATGTGACAGAATTTATGACCTGACTAGGTATATAATAAAGCTCCACAAATGCTTGGGTTCATACTTCGTATAAGTAAAAACTTCCGAAAATTTAAAACATTCCTATTATTATATCAATCATTAGTTCGATCACATCTTGAATACGCTTCTGTAGTTTGGAACCCTAAATATGTAGTTTATAATAACCAAATCGATAAAATTCAGATATAAATCTTTAAAGCGTTTTATTACCGATTAAAACTTACGCCATTATCCTACCACAATATTTTACATGAACATAAGCAGTTATCTCTAACATCCAGGCGAAGGCTCGTGGATGAACTTTTTCTATTCAATATCTGTAATAATATGTACAACTGTTCTGATCTGGTTAACGAAATTTGTTATTCGGTGCCCCGCAACACAATGTCCCGACGTCCTTCTAAACTCTTTTATATACCTATAATATACGTAGAATTTGCCATAACGATAAGTTTCTGTCAGTGGACTTGTTAAATAACACCAAAATTAAGTTTAAACGAGGAATTATTAATGTTCTTATCGACAATCAGAGCGCTGATAATTTTTAATTTATTTTCTAAAAACTATTCCTTTTATCATGTTCACATTATTTTTTTTTTTTCAATTGATACAGCCAAATTGATATGTAAATGTCACCTAAACTTTGTATAAGTCACTTATGTTTTAGTGGCAAACACTTGTGGAGGTAAACTAACGTTATAATGATTAATATTATTGTTATTTAAGTTTATCGCCGTTGTTTGTCCTTTAAATAAATAAATAAAAAACATGTCTTCACTCAATTCCCAATACGGGTAGACGGGGTCTAGTCTAGACAATTAAGTCCCTTAGACCCACCTTCCGCCGAAGATATTTTCGGGACAGCGTGACAGGTGGTGAGCCCGTCACCGCCTTTATGTCCAAGCCAGCGATATAATTCGTACACAAATTTTTGAAAAATCCATTGGTACGGGCCTGCCACCGGAAGATCAACTCGGGCCTCTTTATTTGAAATTCCGACCACTCGGCCATCGTGACGATAAGTATCGTGAATAGGGTTCGGTAGAAAAATATAAAATTATATCTTCACGCCATTCCCAACACTGGGGTAGACAGTGATCTTGACAATTACTTTTTTTCGACCCATCCTGCACCGTTTTGATGCGTGGTGAGCCTGTTCCGATTTTATGCCCAAACCAAGGACATAATTCGTACATAAGTTTTGAAAAAAAAAACCCGATCGAACTCGGACCTGATGACTCGAATTCCGATCGCCCACCCACTCTGCTATCGTGACTTACCACTACATTTAAGATACCTTTTTATCACTGAATCCTTTTCAGTTATGCCTAAATACTGTGTATTAATTTTCAAAGATGTCGCCACTGTTACCTTTTCAAGTCTCTGAGCAACTGTGTCTTACACGCATCAGTTGAATTTTTAATTCTCTATTCTCTTTCTTTATTTATGCTTGTTTTTGGCATCGGCGCTATCTACTGTCACGTTATTGCAAATGTCAACTTGAAATTCCTGATTTTTAAATAAGGAATTATCAATAACATAACGCCAACTAATTTATTATGCTGTTTTTTATACTAAAGCATATAAGCTATGCTGAACTTTTTGTTATTAAATTAAAGTAATTAAATTAATTAAAAAGTCACGAATTTCTTCGAATTAAGGAATTTCGAGTTAAGAGACCCAAGTTCGAACCCCAGGTGGCAGGCTCGTACCAATGGGTTTTTCAAAAACTTATGTAAGAATTATATACCACCTGTCCTGACCTGACTTCACCACCACTTAATTGTCTAGACTAGACCTCCCTCTACCCTTGTATTGGGAATTGCATGAAGATATTTATTTATTTATTACTTTTGAAGAGATAGACCATTTTCCTAATTCTTATTTTACGAGTCAACACAAACTAATATCTTGTTACAGAGCTAGACGAAAGGCCGCCACGTCTTAAGAAAAGGTTTGCTATCGATTTGAGGACGCCGGAGGAAATCGAAGCGGATTTCGAGACCGAAGCATGAGCTGACCAAAGATATGTTGTATTGATTGTAAACTTTACTAAGTAGATAGTAATAATAAATGTAAGTATGTGTATATTAGAATTGTTGAATGTTCACATACCAGACATTATAAATATCTTAAATTAAACCGTGATAGATCTAATACAAGATAAACATACAATTTACAGGCTATGGCACTCAATGATTTGACTTCCTATGTGTAAAATAATTTTTTGAATCATACCATTGGTTCCAGAGGTAAAAGTAAACAAACTAAAACAATCATAGATAAGTAACAATGTTACCATGCGTACGATGACGTATTTAATTTTTTTCGTCTATTTTTTATTTGATTTGTATATTATTTATTTATATTTATTAAATGTCAATTTGAATTCGTTTTTAATTGTTAGTATATCTACAAGCAGTAGAAAGTAATTTTTTAAGTGACGTAAAATATGACAAATATGTATATATTTTGATAACATTTCTATATTTAACTTCGTAATGTGAGATAGTGTGATGTTGTCTTAATATGAAACATAAAGCAAATGATTGAAATTATCGAAATTTTCTATTAAAATTACTGATAATAAATATCTGCATATAATTTTATACAACTAGCATAAAGTTTTTGAATGTTAAAAACCATTTAAATTTTTCAAAAACAGCACAAGTTTTTCAATTATTGTTTTGGTTTAAAGACTAGTCATTTTGTTTTTGATAAAACTTTATGACATATTGTAAATTATGTAGGGCACGTGGGCCTTTCTTAATGAATAAGAAATTTAAAAAATCAACTGACACGGGCGGGATTCGAACCCGCGACCTCCGTCGCACCGTGACGACACTCTTACCTCCGGGCTACCGGGTCCCACACACTTCAGCATCGCATAATAAAGATGTTTGTAAATATTGTACAATATAACTTAACTTATTTTCCTTGGCCTACCAAATGCACTATGTAATTATAATTTAATAAATAAAAGCTTTGTGAGAATTGTGATAATAATTAAAATAAAATAAAAATGTCTCTTATTTTTTACATCGCTTATATCAAGACGACCCGATAGACTAGTTGGTAGGGACTCTGCCTTCGAGGCTAAGAGTTGCGGATTCGAATCCCACTAGCGGCCAACATATGTGTTATGAATTGGAATACATATCAACTCGAGTCATAGTTGCTTATATGTTTATATAAATATTTATCTACATAGATATTTTCTACTGTTAGCTTGTACATAAAGATGTTGATATGCTCGCCACCTTTCACGTTGTCCCAAACAAGATTCAAAAGAGAGTCAAAAGGACTTCATTGTTTAGACCTGTGCCTATCCCAATATGAGAAAATGCATGACGATATAAAAGCCTAAATATGGTGGTGACTGTTACCACCACCATTTTTAGCTGATTTGTTCCTCCTCCTCTTCCATTCGATTTTATTTTACATAATTTTCCCTCGAGTCATGAATTTAGGTATCTTTGTGTTAATATAAATTTAACAGTGTGTGTACCTAGTTATATGTCAATGTATTTTCATTGAAGGTCACGATAGCCGAGTGGTCGGGTGGTCGGTAATTCGAGTCAAGAGACTCGAGTTCGATCCCCAGGTGGCAGGCTCGTACTAATGATTTTTACATAAACTTATGTACGAATTATATCGTTGGCATGGACATAAAGTCGGCGACGGGCTCACCACCTATCACGTTGTCCCGAAAATATCTTCGGTTGAACGTAGTTCGAAGGGACCTAATTGTCTTGACTAGACCTCTGTCTACCCCTATATTGGGAATTGCGTGAAGATATTTATTTTTATTTATTTTCATTGTATCTTTGGCCACTTAAACAGCGACAGGCTTACAATCTGTCACTTTGCCCAAAGTAAGCTACGGTGAAAGGTGGGTCGGAAGGATTAAAATTGACAAGACCTCTGTCAAACCCCGTATTGAGACATCTGTGAAGATATTTATTTGATTATATTAATAACGGCGCAAATAAAACACAGTTCTATGTACTTTGGATTTCCTTCAACAACCTTAAAACGAAAATGAATTCTTCTCTTGTTCTCTCCACCTCTGCGCTATGGGTCTGGATGTAGATCATGAAATTATCTTCTAGCCCATTCTTTGAACTTTCTTCTACAAGCCCAAAAAGCTTAGCAGTAGCTAGATGTAAGAGGAGACTTAAAGAGTGTTCTCTGTTCACTGGAGAAAGATATAGATCCTTAAGATCGAAGAACCATCTTTGTTTTTTGAATTCAGTAACTGTTGCAATATGTTTTACAGCGTTGTGAAGCTGGAAAAATATTCTATGTACTTATTTTCATTATTTCTTCTTCTCAAAAAGATGTCACGATAGCCGAGTTGTGTGGTAGGAATTTCGAGTCAAGAGACCCGAGTTCGATCCCCAGGCGGAAGGCTCATACTAATGGTTTTTTTTTTAAACTTATGAACAAACTATATCGTTGGCTTGGACATAAAGACGGCGACGGGCTCGCCAACTGTCATGTTGTCCCGAAAATATTTTCGGTGGAAGGTGGGTTAAAGAGACTTAATTGTCTAGACTAGACCTCTGTCTACTCCTGTATTGGGAATTGCGTGAAGACGTTTATTTTTTTTATTTTATTATGTATTTATTCTTTTTCTGTTTATAGGTTTAAAAAATGGAGCTAAGTACAATTTAGTAAGTGACTTTTTGCCATGATTATCTGTAACCAATTATAAACAAAGAAGGTTACACATTTATTTTCACCTAGGATAACTAGGATTTAACCGTGTGGTAGCGGCGTAAGAATACACCCTTTCTTCACTTTCCCTTTCTTCCCGAAATACTTATTCGACATATTCGAAATACGACTTTCTGTAATTGCCTCGTTTAGCTAGCGCGATTTAGCTAAATCGAGTATCATTCGAGAAAGTTATAACCACCATTTATATCTACATCCAAGTTTAAAAAATTTAAATAATTTAGCTCTTATGACACTCACAAGAGAAAAGAAAATTCGTGTGCTAAAAGTACTCAGCAATTACTTCAAATATAATACTTACCTCGTATAAATTTCTCTGCAAATCAAGCAAAAAGTCTTCGAATTCCATGACGAGATACTTATCAGAGTCATCTCTTATATGCTTGTATATTTTAAACCAGTTCTCTAACGGTTTCTCTATCTTTTCGCCTATTTTTTTACGTTTGTTTTTTGGTAAAAGCATTTTTCTTTTAATAATTTTCTCTTTTTTGTTTTTAAGATAGGTTCCTTCAATTAATTCTTCCCTTTTCTCATCAAGGAACATGTTGGAAGATTTAAAAAGATATAGAATATATTTAATTAGTTCAAAGTCCGAATAATGTACTTCATCATGGAGTTGCAAACTGTTCCTGTAAAAAATCTTTAGTTATTTCATTTGATTGTCATCATCAAAGAATTTTTGAGATTAGGCAATTTAGTACTTACGTTAAAACTAGCAATTTCTTTATCGCAGATTGTATATCAACAGTGCTGCCCAACCAATTGTACGATACTAATTCTTTCTTATTATATTCAATCATATCTTTTAAGACGTGTAAAAAAGCATTTAAATAGTCGTTAAATTTATTAATCTCAGGTTTTCTAGGCTTTTCAAAAACTTCACCAATTTTCTTTTTATGAGCATGACCGATATTTAATATATTCTCTCGATTAAGTAAAATTTGAATCAGTTTCTTTTGAAAGGCTTTTCCAATGTTTTTAACATTCTCTTCTCGTTTAATGCCTTTATTAAACTTTGAAGTGTTCTTATCGATGTGTAATATTTGTGACTCACTTCCATCTATAGGCATTTCTTCTGAATTCATTCTGCTAATATAATAATCAACTGCTATATTTTTTTCCTTAGAATGAGAATGTAATTTAACGTTTTTTTTCGTTCTCATTTCTGGTACGAAAACAACATAAGTTTCATCATTACCATTGAGCCTTGAATCGAATGATTTTGTTTCCTTTTTATTAGCAAACTGTTGTGAATGTATTTTTTTTCGGATTTCTCTTATATTATCTTTTACATTTTTTGATCCTATCCTTGGATCGGGATCTATTACAACCGAATTAAAAATGGTTTGTGGTTGTTCCATATGTAAATCATTGTACATGTTCTCCAAGTCGTTACTACGCCCAAGATAATAGTCCATGTCTAAATAGTCATTAGGATTGAAATGAATCTCATTGAATTTTTTCTTACTGATGGGTAAAAAGTTATTTTTATCAATAGGGATTCTTTGATTCTGATGACCATGATTTTGAGAATAAAGTTCAAAATTTCTTTTCTCTACGTGGCCATTTTTTTCGTTTATAGCAGGATCCAAAATGCCTTTAATAGTATTAAATATTTGTCCTCCTCTATCATTATTTTCATTTGTATAACTTTCCATAAAATTGGGACCGAAATGATTATAAGCACTATAAAAAGCATTGCTAGGTACAAAGTTATGAATAGGGACATAATATGGTTCTTCTGCATGTTTCATTTCATTAATTCCTTCTGATGGTACAAACGGGGGATTTTTATTAGCTAGAACAATAGAACTAATTAAAAAACGCGATAAAATCCGAAAATTGTTTTATTTTAAATGTGTAGTATTCGCGTAAATACAAGAAATCATTAGAATAATAGAAGATTATTATTATTTTTTTTTATATTATAAGTTAATGTCTATGTTTCAGCACTTCTTATCAAATAAGTCAATAAGAACTGATACTAAAAGAGGCTACCTTATCTCTCAGTTTATGTCAAATATAGTAAAAATGTCCCGAAAATATCTTCGGTGGAAGGTGGGTCAAAGGGACTTAATTGTCTTGACTTGACCTCTGTGTACCCCTGTATTGGGATTTGCGTGAAGATATTTTTTAATAAAAATTAATCTACAATTTACATCAAATATATAATCGTTTTCTTTTTTCTTAATAAATACATACGTAGATGGGGACATCATTCCAAAGTAAGCAGCTAAAGCACTTGTTTTATGGAATCAGAAACAACGAAGGCACCACAAACACCCAACCACGAGAACATGAAAAAGTGATTTTTCTACATTGATCCATCTGGTATAGAACTCAGGACCTCTGAGATGGTTTATATTTATTTGATACTGATTTTACCCTAAAAGAGTTATTAGTAGTCACGATAGGCGAGTATTTGGGTGATCAGTATTTGATCGGAATTTAAAAACAAACTGATAGACGTCATCTCCTCCGTACCGTGGCGACGCTCTTATCTCCGAAGCACAGTTTCCCAGACCAATTCAGTTTTAAATAATAAATTTATATAAAATAAAATAAATAAAAATCTTCACGCAATTCCTAATACAGGGTTAGACAGAGGTCTAGTCTAGACAATAAAGTCTCTTCGACCCACCTACCACCGAAAATATTTTCGGGACAACGTGACAAGTGGAGAGCCCGTCCCCGTCTTTATGTCCAAGCCAACGATCTAATTCGTATATATGTATACGTACGTATGTTTTTGAAAAACCCATTGGTACGAGCCTGCCACCTCGGGAATCGAACTCGGATCTCTTGACTCGAAATTCCGACCACCCAACCACTCGGCTATCGTGACTTTTAAATAGTAAGTTTTAAATTTTAAAAGACTCTTTTACCCTCGTCTGTAAGGGACGCTGTCGATATCTGCCAGAAATTAAGTTCTAACTTAACTTCTATAACTATGTAGTAATTAATGCGATAACGCCATCTACACATTTATAATTCAACATTTAATGATTTTTAAAGCGTGTAAGTTATGCCGAACTCTTTGTTAATATAGTAATGATACATTTAAATAGTTAATATTTAACTAGTTTATAAGTATATTCCTGATACTGCCTAATAAATTCTATCTTATACAAAATGCACACCTAGATTTAATAAATATGCCTTCATATTAAGATGTTACTAAAAATCTATACTTACAAATTTCAAAAACATTATATGTTTTATGGTTTATTGGATCCTTCGATTTAAAAAAAGTATTTTCTTCAAAATCATCTACAGCGCCTTTTTCAGAATACTCAATAAGTTGCAATCCTTGTCTTAATACAGTACCAATTTCACCAAGTTGCAACTTTTCATCGGCCTGACCCGCCGATATATTTTTATTCGAGTGATAAGACTTATTTTCAGTAGAAGGCTTGATATCAAACGAATTTTTCTTATTCGATGTTTTTAGGTTCTCATTTATTTCATCATTGAGCATAGCTTGGGTAGTTTCACTTATGCTTTCAATATCTGCATCGGTTTTCTCCGAATAAATTCCACTATTTAACGTTTGACTTACATATTTTTGGGTGCTAGAATCATTTATTTCCTTATAACTCGTACTTGTAGTAACCAACGCTTCGGTCATGGCAGACGATATATTTCTAATATTCTCAGTTATTTTTTCTATATCTATGTTTTCTTCTACAGTTTGTGATGTATCCGTAGTATTATTGTGAAAATAATTAGTTTCTTCAACTTCTTCCTTTTGCGAAAAGTTGTCATTCTGAATTTTCAATACTTTATTTGAACTAACTATTTCTTTTTCGGCACTATTGTGAAATGATTTCCGCATGTCTTTCAACTTGTTAGTATCACTTGAAATATTTGACGGGTTTTCTGCCCTATGATTAAGTTCGCCATTTTTTCCAATATTGCTATCTATTTTACCGTCTATTAAAACTTTGTGTACAGTATTAGTCATTTCTTTATTAGACCCATCACTTTTCAATAACTTATTTTGCAGGTTCTCAATCTCTTCTGGTTCCTGTCTCGTCAGGGGTTCCACCTTAACTGCGTCATTCAAATTGCCTCCATCGTCATATACTACGTGTACTGGAATTTTCGAAACAATACCTTCTTGATTTTCTATATTTTCATCTAATATATGCTTAATGTCTTCGGAAGTATCTTTCTTTATTCTGTTTTTACTTTCGGATACTGTTAAATCAATATTTTCTGATTTTTCTTGAACATCAAATCTATCTTTTTCTAAAGGTTTTACGCCTAACTCTCCGTTATTATCTTCTTCGTTTTTCACTTCGTCATTATCACTTTTAGTGTCACTTCCTAACCTTCGTTCAATTTCTAAGTTTTTCGTTTCTTCATCCATTATTTTTGAACAAACGCATCGTGTTCATTTAGTTTTTCATCGGAAATTTCGACACTTGATTGCCCTGTTCGTCTACGACCTTTAATATCAGTCAAAATTCTCTTTGCAATCCTATTTAAGAATTCTTGTTTTTCCTCTTCTGGCAGCAAATCTATGTATTTTGCTTCATCACTATCTGAATCGGGTTTAATTAGTCTAATACACGAGCAAAATAAAATAATCAGTTGAAGATACATTTCCCTAAAAATAATTTAAGCCATTCTAACAGACCTCACATGCGTTTTCCGTAATAAAGTACTGCAAAGTGAACGTTTTAATTACAAGTCATATTTCGATTTGAAGTCAGCCATGTAAGAATGTTATTAACTTTAGCGATAAGAGAGAAAAATTCAGATAACTATAAAATACTTGTACGTGTACCGATCTCTAACAACCTAAAACCAATTTCAAATTATTTTTACTATGATATTATATTGCACGCCTTTTCCATGGACTTCCATGGTTGAATATGTCATTGGCCGGTAGCTAATGCTATTGCAATCTCAGAAATGTCAGACTAAAAATTAACCGGTCGGGTGTAATTTTGCATACGTCGGAATAGTACTTTATTATATTTAAAATGAAACGTTTGTGTTTTTCTTGAGTGTTTACACTATAGTCACGGTAGCAAATATGAGAAATTATTGGAATAAATTATTTTATGCGGATGTAGTATATTGTCGACTCGACAGCCTAATGTCAAACATTTGTATAGATGCGTGCAGCCTAATGTCAATATCAAACATGGATATTTATGTTTATAAATATTTATATATGTGGACTCACCACCTGTCACGTTATCTCAAATAAGCTTACGTGAAAAGTAGGTCGAGAGTACAAAATTCCAGAAAATCTTTAATAATATGGTAGGCAGGGGCCTACCGTATTATTAAAGATTTAAATAAATACATTTCTATTTTTTTTTATTGAAATAAATTGAAGTCTCGTCTTGAGTTTGACCCTTACTCCTTAATCTTAAATCATCCTAAATTTATGTGTTTAACAGCTTAACTGAAATATACTTACGATACTGGTTTTCATAATAAGAAAATAAATAATAAATAAATATCTTCACGCAATTCCCAATACAAGGGTAGACAGAGATTTAGTCTAGACAATGAAGATCCCACCCACCTTCTACCGAAGATATTTTCGGGCAACGTGACAGGTGGTGAGCCCGTCGCCGTCTATATGTCCAAGCAAACGATGTAACTTGTACATAAGTTTTTGAAAAACCCATTGATATGAGCCTGCCACCTGGGGATCGAATTCGGGTCTTTTGACTCGAAATTCCGACCACCCAACCACTCAGCTATGTATAGTGTAGTTTTCATAATGCAGTTATCTATTCGGTTTACCATTTGAGATTATAAGTAAATTATGAATAAATATTTAACATGGTACGGTAGAACAATAGTAGTTTTAATTTTTTTGTAAGAGTAGATGGAGGTGAATATGAAGCAATTAAATAAAATTACACCTTTATTTAAGTTTTATTGTCCTTATAATTTCCTATTTACAAGTATTTAAATCATATACAGCTAAGAATAGTCTCGGTAGATCTCATAAAACAACAAAAAATAAGTATAAATTATTAATATTTAACAATGACTTCTATTCTGCACAAAGAGATTTCTGTTGAACACTTCTTCAAGTATTGCAGCAAGCTCTTTTATTAATCACTACTTATTAGTTTATTACTTGTGACCATTTTTATTTGATTGAAGGTACAGTTCATGGGCTGCAGAAGCAACTTTTACCTCGTATAGTAGAAAAGTTTTTTATCACTTTTTTTAAACAATAATTTATACTTATTTATTGAACATCGATACCATTTTAATTTTATTTCTTTCAAACATCGATTTTAAATTTTAGTGATCCCCTATTAATTTTGCGACCTTTTCTTTTTAAACTTCTCTCAGAGGCTAATCTAGAATTATCAAATTCTTCCACTACTGTGTCTTCATTACTAACCTCTTGGACTTCAGGTATTACTTCTTCAATGACCGCTGACTCAATAGGTTCTGCATTCATGGCTTCTATTCTCTTCAGTATACTCTGTGCTAATTCTACAGTTTCTGAGTTTTCTGGGACTTGCATAGCTTTGTCAATTTCAATTGTACTTTCTTTCATTTCATTTGCTTTACTCATGTCAATATTTTTCATTGTTTCTTCTTTTCTAATAAAATTTGCTTCATTTATATTATCCTTTATATCCTGAGCCTTCTCTTTATCATTTTCTTTAATTTCATCTTTTATGTTAATAATTTCTTTTTCTACTTCCTTTATTTCGTCTTTCAAGTCTTGTATTCCTTGATTTACGTGACTAAAGTCGTGATTCATTGTTTGAACATAGTTATAATTATTATATTTTTTTAAATCGTCTTTCTTTGCTTTTATAATTTGGTCGTCGTATTGTTTAATGTCTTCTTTTGTAGTTGCAACAACGTCTTTAAACAAAGTTTCAACAATGATATTTTGTTTCTTTCTGTTAGCTTGATTCCATCTCTGAGGTTTTCTTTCTACTGACTCTGTATTTGAAGTAGGATTATCCGATGGAGCAGGTGCTGGTGCTGCGGGTTCCTTTTGAGAACTTTCCTCTTGAGTTTGATCTTTACTATCTTTTTCAACCTGTCCGAATTCCATATTTACGTCATAAAAAGATGGAGACTCTTCACAAGGAATAGCTTCACGTGGTCTTGTACAGGTTAACACCTCCTGTAAAAAAAATTGTAAATTTTTAATTTTAATTAGGAATTAGCTCAATGCTTGAAATTCACTTGAAAAATCTTATGAATTTATATTCATTATGTTCAAAGAATTAAAATAAAGTATGACACGACCGGAGAGCCTGACTAATAGTGATACTGTCTTCAAAGCTAACAATTGTAGATTCGAATCCCGCAAGGCACTCGAATCATATATGAAAATGTATCTGTGTAGTTATTTATTTATGTAAGTGCATTGTACCGTTGTCTTGTACACTGAGACGTTCACCATCTGCCACGTTGTCTTAAACAATCTTCGATATAAGGTGGGTCAAAAAGACTTAATTATCTAGACCTCTATCTTTTTCAGAATGTGAGTGAAGAAATTAATTTATTAATTATAAAGTAGTCACGATAGCCGAATGGTTAGGTGGTCGAAATTTTGATTCAAGAGACCCGAGTTCGATCCCCATAGTTTTTTTTTTTAAAAAGTATGTACGAATTGTATCGTTGGCTTGGACATAAAGACGGCGACGGGCTCACCACCTGTCACGTTGTCCCGAAAATATCTTTAGTGGAAGGTGGGTCGAAGGGACTTAATTGTTTAGACTAGACCTCTGTCTACCCCCGTGTTGGGAATTGCGTGAAAATATATACATATATTTATTTAATCATAAAATATGAGTTCGGTCGAAGAATACCGAGAATAAATAATTACTTACTTGGTTAAAAATAGTCTCTGCTGGACATATGAAACTCCATCTGTAAGTCACGTTGCGTCCGGTGACTGATTGCGAGGGTAGGCAGACATGGAAGATCTGGCACTCGTTGTCAACGTCAGCATAGTAGCCATAAGTGCGGTTCTCACAACTGAAAAATACAATTTATTACGTAAAGAAGTTAAGAAACGGCCATCTTATTTCATTCCTTTGTTACGATATTGGCTTTGCTGCCAACTAAATTAGTGCCTGAAAAATTCAATTTCAGGACATAGGAAACTCCCGTAAGAAAGGGTTTACCATTATCGTCACGTTTGGCTAGAGGATTGTATCTGCCCGTCACCGCAGCATTATGCAGATAAGAGATAGATGCGCAAACTGACTTTATAGAAGCAGGTAAAGGTGGAGAGGGTAGCGATGGGGGAGTGGACTTAAATATACTTGTAGGATATCTTATGGAACAGTACAAATATCTTCACGTCAAAACCAATACAGGGGTAGACAAAGATCTAGACAATTAAGTCTTTTCGACCCACAATCAAACGTTTAGTGAATCTGACGCCATCTTTATTTCCAACCCAACGACATAAATCGTACATAAATTTTTTTTTTTTTGGATAAACCCATTGGTCGAGTCTGCCACCTAGAGATCGGACTCGATTGTCTTAATCAGAATTCTGATTACCCAGCCATTCGACTACCGTGACTTTTTTTAGCAATACAAGAGTACAGAAGAATTTATAGTAAGGAGTAAAAATCTGCTACATGTATTTACTCAACCTAACTTTTACACCAATACGTACCTAAATGTGTCAGTTATATTCTCTCGGATGGAAGTCGCGTTCGCTGGGAGGTTTAAAGTGTCCCCCTTTGTCTGATTAACCATTTCCTGCAATTGAAACACATTTTTAAAAGGAGAGAATCTCAAAATTTCTCTCTCTCTAATAGTCACGAAAGCCGATTCGGTGATCGATAGGCTTGTATCAATGAGTTTTTACAAAGCTTATGTACGACATGTATCGTTGGCTTGGACATAAAGACGGCGACAGGCTCACCACTTGTCACGTTGCCTAAAAAAGTCTTTGGTTAAAGGTGGATTGAAAGGGCTTAATCGTCTGGACTTCTATCTACCCAAATATTGGGAATGGCGTGAAGATAAAGTAGTCGATGCTTATGGAAGGAATCATCATATGATAAACTCATTATAGCGGCCTGTAAAAGTCCACTACAGGACATAGGCCTCTTCCGTACAGGAGGGTTTGTCATAATCACCACGCTTGGCGAACGGATTGGCAATCTCATTACCAGAACTCACACCGCAGACGCTACTGCCCTTCACCGGTCTGCTGAATTTTGGTTTGTTATCTTCCGAGATGGTTATCTTTGACAGAGACAGAGGCTTTTCCCTTTTTCTCCTCTTACGACAACGAAAAGGATGTGAAAACACCCCCTGTTGTATTCTTAAGCCGTTACTACACGTCAAACAATATTTTTTATTGGCCATAATCGTCACGCTTGGCAAGCGGATTGGCAATCGCAGTATTAGACCACTCTTAGTTAGTCGCCTCTTACGACATCCACGGGAAGAAAGGGAGTGGCAATATTCTTACGCCGTTACCACACGGAATAATAATAGCACGACAGTACGCAATAAAGAATAAGGCCTGCCTTCAAACCTAAGGGTTAAGTGGTTTGATTCCCGCTAGAGACAAACATTACTGTGATGATGTCATGAAATCGTTACTTGTTTGTCAATCACAAGCAAATATAAATTGATATACAGATACAAAATTATGTCAATATGTAAAACTTATTAACTAAAAACTACTATAATCGTAGAACCCTATTCCTCGCGACATGGTACCAAGAACGCTTATTGGTATGTATATACGCACACGCGTGAAGATAAAAAAAATGTATGAGTACGTACAACACTTATAATAAATATGTTCCTACAACTGAATTGAATACCAATTATCCTTAATCGAACGAATTTAAAAGTTTATCTTCACGCAATTCCCAATACAGGGGTAGACAGAGGACTAGTGTAGACATTTAAGTCTCTTTGACCCACCTTCCACTAAAGACATTTTCGGGACAACGTGACTGGTGGTGAACCCGTCGCCTTCATTACGTCGAAGCCGACGATATAATTCTGCCTGAGTCTGCCTGGGGATCGAACTCGGGTCTTTTGACTCGAAACCGACCACCCAACCACCCAACCACTCGGCTATCGTGACTCTGATTAAAAAGTAAAACTTTAAAGTGAAACTACTAACAACGATCTATATTAGTTGATATAATCATGAGGCTGACGCATTTTAAATATACACAACAGATATATTTTTATAGATTTTTAAAGCATGTAAGCAATGCTGAATGTTTAATAAATAAATAAATAAGTATCTGCGCGCTCAAGTGGCCAAAGGCTGGCAGCATAGCATCGATGAACTGATAACCGTTGAGGATAAAAGGTTCTCGAGTGGCAACCTCGTTTAGGGAAACGCAGTGTAAGACGACTCCCTACTAGATGAAGTGACGATTTGCAAAATGTTGCAAAATGTCGATGGATGCAGGTGGCTGGCGACCGTTCTTCGTGGAAAACTTTGGGGCCTACGTGTTGCCTATGTTGCCAACAGTGTATTCTTGGCAGGCTGCAAAGAAGACAAAGATCAACCCATGCAACATTTCGTTTTTACTTTATTTATCGAGTACGAACCTACCACCTGGGGATCGAACTCGGGTCTCTTGACACGAATTACGATCGCACTATCACTTGGCTATAGTGGGTTTTGATGATTTAAAGAAACAAAATTAAAAATATTTAACACGTACTAAGAGGCGAATACTGATGTTTTGCGATGTCGCGCATAGCAATGCGTGGATGTCCGAAAATAAATTTGCGAACAATGACTCCTAATTCGGTCTCTTCGTACGTTCTCGTGTGAACCTCGAATTAATCCCATTCATTCATTCACGAACGATTGTTCACACATTCCAATGAGAGTTAGTTACAAGATCTTGATGCATAACAGATCTTGGAGACCTGTTTCATTGAATTGAGGTAAAAAACAAAGACGCATTGTAATTCCCGACTAGGCCATATTTAGACATTGGACAAAACTACATTGTTCTGATCCCAAAGTAAGTAGCTAAAGCACTTGTGTTACGATATCAGAAACAATTTCAGAAAAAGTATATTTCTGCAATGACCCGTCCGGAATTCGAATCCGGAACCACATAGCTGGCGACACCGTTAAAACCAGTGTATAAGATACTCTTCCACAAATCAAATGAGATATACCTTTACGAATGCCGCATTAAACGAATTCGCAACGCGTATTTCTAATTTTCAGACGAAGACCAAAAAGATAACAACTACAAGAAACAATTAATGCATTCCAATATGAATAAATAATAAATAAATATCTTCACGCAAATCTCTATACATGGGTAGACAGAGGTCTAGTCTAGACAATTAAGTCCCTTCGACCAACCTTCCACCGAAGATATTTTCAGGACAACGTGACAGGTGGTGAGACCCGAGTTCTATTCCCAAAAGGTAGGCTCGCACCAATGAGTTTATTTCAAAGGTTACGTATATATACGTAACCTTTGAAATAAACTCATTGGTGCGGTAGCTTGGACATAAAGACAGTGGCAGGCTCACCACCTGTCACGTTCTCCCAGAAAAATGAAAGGTCGGTCGAATAGACTCAATTGTTTAAGCCTCTGTCTATCTCAGTATTGGGAATAGCGTGAAGATATATTCCTGTGAAAGACAGTCAACTGTAACGAACTCATCGCTTGATTGAAATCTATTCTGTAGATAACTCGGTTAACAATGATACGTTTTGCAATTCAAATGGAATCGTTGCTCATCCGAGGTGTCACCTTACATTTTAATGACTGTCAGGATTATAACCTGCGACCAATGTAATAAATAAATAAATTATCGCAACCCTAGGACCCTACGTCCTAACCACGTTACCGCGTGGTAATGGCGTAAGAATATTGCCACTCCTTTTCTTCCCGAGGGTGTTTTAAGAGGCGACTGAGGAAAACAGCCGTGAATATCGTTATTGCAACCGATAGATGGCGGGATAACCATCTCTAAGAATATCAGAACAAAATAATCGAACCGAAGATGGGCAGCAACGTCAGATAGATAGGAGATATATATTTATTTATTAATAAATTTAAAACCCTAAAAAAGTCTCTGCACTTACCCTCAGCATCTTAACGAGAGTGCCGCTCCGTAGCTCCATCTCGATGTCATCAGCAGATACGCTCATAGCGCACAATAATATCATTAAGCTTTTTAATGTGATCGACGCCATCTTGGCTATATCCGAAGCTAAATTCAGCTGAAAATTATAATGATTATTTAATATGAAATTCATCATAAAAATCGTCAAAAGCCTAATGCTTTAGATATGGGTACCACACATAGTTGACATTTCCAACATTAGCGTACAGCAAGGGAATGGAATGCACTTCCGGTGTCTCTAATTCCGATGGTATAAATATTGCTTGAACACTTACAAACTTAACCTCTTCAAGGTTTAATGTAGACCTTGTCTATGCCTGTAGCTTAGAGGGGGTGGTTGACAGTAATTCTATAAATGTTAAGATAATGCTAGTGTTATTTATAAGAAATACTATCCCTTAGTGTTAAGACCAAAATGAACCGGATATATTGGAACTTGAGATATAGGGAAAGGTAGCTATGTAATCAAAAGAAATATAGAATAGGAAATCTCATTTAATTGCCTTGATTAAGAGAATTATGTATAAATACATTTAAAAATAACGAAGCTAATCGACTAAATTTGTTGTATGGCTACGCTGTAAGAATATACCGACTAATGGAAAACCCTCGAAAATTGAAATTACCGACAGTTTGCGGAATAACCATCTCAAAAAGTACCAGATCAAAATTCAGCGGACCGGGAAAGGGCAACAGCGCTTAAAAGTATCCCCACTTAGGGAAGAGGCCAATGTCCGATGGATTTTTAGAGACCGTTGTAAAGTAAAGCGATTGGATTACATACTTTTTTTTAAAATACATAGATTTCTTTACCAAACTTCATCACATAACTGCCCACTAAATATTCATTTGTGTCGAAAGGACTTAAATATACTTTCGACACATCTTTCACCGAAGACATTTTATTGGAACAACGACAGGTGGTGAGCCTCACCGTCTTTATGGGCAACCAACGATATAAATCAACATAACGTATAAAATTTTGGAAAAAATCCATTGATACGAGCGTACCACTTGATGAACTGGTCTTTTGACTCGAATTCCAATCACACAACGACTCGGCTATCGTGACTTTTTTATAATATAGTTCCATACTATTATATAACTAAATAATAATATATGCGCAAAAGAAAAGTTAACCCTTACCGGTGCTTCAGTAATAAAAAAAATATTAAAAAAAAATGATCGAATCACATTGGCAACACTGAGAGAACTTTACTATCACAAAAACTTCACAGTACACCAAGAGCTTTCGCAAAAAACTTAGGAATGCGAAAATTTTCATTCTAATTCGCTCTTTTATAAACGATAGCTGGGACGTTCCGCCGGCTACGCGGAATCCCAAATGAAGGATTACGTACGGTCGGCAAGTACAACAATGTATAGTTGTATTATTTTTTATAAATAATAATAAATTAAAATATGAAACTACCATAATATTAATGTATTTATGTACGTATTCTTGATTTATGTATTGTATATTGTGTTATATATATTACATCGGTATTATATAAATAAATAAATTATATGTAAAAATATTTGTAAGTATGTATATTTATGTAGTAAACTGACTATACTGTAATTAAATTCATAAAGATTTTAGTTGTAGTTTCCACTCTTCCGTTTTTGTTCTTTTTTTTTGGTGCGCCTGTGTCAAAATTTCACCATAGGTTAAGTGGTAAGGAATGCCAACAGGCATTAAGTCCACCTTTTGCTGTCTTTGTATAAAGTATTTGAAATAAAGAATAAATAAATAAGTAAATAAAAAAATATCTACATTTTTATTTTTATTCAATTTCTTTTTTTTTCAGTTTCATTTAAATTTTAAATAATTTCACTATACAATATACATAAAGTAAGTAACTTAAACACTTGTGTTATGGAATCAGAATGAAAGTACCACAAACATCCAGACCAGAGAAAATATAGGAATTTTTTTCCCAAATAGACCCGCCGTGTAATCCAACCCAGGACTTCAGAGCTGGCCACTCGTCCTCGCAGGTCATAATTATTTTTTTTTTTATAGAAAAGGGAGGCAAACGAGCAGGTGGCTCACGTGATGGTAAGTGATTACCGCCGCCCATGAACACCCGCAATACCAGAGGCAAATGCGTTGCACTCACCAGACAAAACGCAGAAGCCTGTTAGACTTCTACTTCACGCCGGTATTCTGTGAGGTAGTGGTACTTCCCCGGTCGAGCCGGCCCATTCATGCGACAAGAAAAGCTGATGCGTGGCTCTACCACTGTTGTATGTAAACGTAATACTATTATCTATAAATGGAAATAAAATTGTCTGTCTGTTTGTTCCGGCAAATCTCTGAAACAGCTTTTAACGCGACTTTTACTGACAGATAGCTAATTTTGTAAGGAGTAAAAGATAGGCTTCTTTTATTTTAGAAACATAATTAATATTCAGCATTTAGTGTTAAACTGCACGCAAAGCCGCGGGGGGCAGCTAGTTAATTAATATAATTTTTACCTTCTCTGTTTTCTTTACAGCCTATCAGAAGTCCACTGCTGCCATAATTATATATTTTTTCTTAATTCAATACTTTATTTACAGATAAAATTGTGTTCAAGTTTACAATAGTTATTAACTAAAAACAACTATAGTCGGGTAACAAGAACACTGGCCGCATTTTTGAATGGTTATGTACAGAAAGATAGTTGCAGTTTCAAATCGCGCTAGGATCAAACATTTGTGTTATGAATATGAATGTATGCACTAGTGTCATGGATGTTTATGTATATGTGTGTATGAATTTATATATATATATATATATATATATATATATATATATATATATATATATATATATATATATATATATATATATATATATATATATATATATATATATATATATATATATATATATATATATATATATATATATATATATATATATATATATATTGCATTACTTGGACACTTAGACGGCGATAGGCTCGTAGATACGTGAATATATTAAAAATAAATTATAATTAACATGTAAAAGGTGTCTCTAACTTTCCACAATAGCACACGGTGTGTATCAGTCGATTTAATAAATTTTTATTAAATATAAAGATAAACAGGGGCACCATCACATAAACTGTTAATCCCAAAGTAAGTAAATAAAGTACTTGTGTTGTGGAACCAAAAACAATGAAGCTACTACAGACACCCAGACCCGAGAAAATGGAAAAAGCGGTTTTCTACAATAACCCGTCCGCGAAACGAAGCCGTCATTTTCGTCCACGAAGGTCGTCAAAAAGCTTTACTTTCTAATTCAAAATTTCCCATATATATCTAATCTCTAATATCTCTCAACTGACAAATATCAACTATTGTTACTATACTAATGTGGTATTTTCGTTAATTTCATAACAGAAGTTCCTAAGGGTCATATTTTGGATCAGAGCTATGTATGTGATGTTGTCCCTACCTATGTATTTATTAAGAAAACCTCCGTGAACTGAAGTCCCGGGTTCAATTCACGGTCGGGTCAGTCGGGACGATTTTTATTTTCTCTGGTCCGAGTGTTTGTGGTACATTCGTTGTTTCCTGATTCCATAATACAAGTACATAAGGTTTACTTTGATACCAGAGTAATGTATGTGATGTTGTCCCTATCTACGTATGTATTTATATTTATTTATTTATGCTGATCACATTTTTTTAACAAATTGTGTAAGCGTTTATTTTGCCGACGCTACCGCGTTCTGTCTCTGCCTGTCCCGCGGGGGATGTGAGCCGAAATATAAATGTGCTTAAATCCTACCGCGACAACAACCTTGACTCACGGATTCTCCCACACTTCATTCAATTGTACTTAACGATGTTGAATCTAATAGTCATAATTATAAAATAAAACTATATCTAAATGAGAATGCCTCTGATTCATTTGTGACATATGTAAGAGTAATCTACTCTGTGACACGGAGCAGATTACTCTTTGATACATAGAATATGTAAGGTTTGGAACAATAACAATTAGTCTATGTTTTCCTAACTTAACGTAAGAGTAAGAATTAAAAAATTGGCGTGTTACTGAATCACATCAAATAAAATAAAAATAAAATAAATGAAAATTATTTCAAATAATATTATTATTAAAGTATATTTCACAATAGCCGAGTGGTTGCGTGGTCTGAAGCTCAAGTCAAGAAACCCGAGTTCGATCCCCAGGTGGCAGGCTCGTAACAATGGGTTATTCAAAAACTTATGTATGAATAATATCGTTGGCTTGGACATAAAGACGGCGACGGGCTCCGTCCCTTTGCCCTTCACCGGTCTGCTGAATTTTTGTCTGGTGTCTATTGAGATGGTTTATTTGCCATCTCTCTTTAACCAGTTACATATCCAGGGCTTTTCTCTTGACCACAACTTAAGACCCCCGCGGGAAGAGTGGGAGTGGCATTATTCTAACGCCAATACCTCTCGACAACGAAATTATTGTTTTTAAATTACGTGACACATTACGTAATAACGTACATATTTCTCTTTCTGTTTTTTTTTTTAATCCATCTTGACGACCTTCGTGGACGAGTGGCGATGGTATCGCCATCTCAGAGGCCCCGGATTCGATTCCCGGTCCGGTCAATGTAGAATACGCTTTCTCTACATTTTCTCGGGTCTGGGTTGCTTCATTGTTTCTGATTCCATACTACAAGTGCTTAAGCGCTTACTTTGGGATCAGTTCAATGTGTGTGATATTTTTCCTATGTATGTACGTATGTATGTATGTGTGTATGTATGTATAATCCAATTTACATACATTTACACAGAATTTATCGATATTGCGACTGTTTCTATTGGATACGTCGCGCTGTTGGGTAAGTACTGACTGAAAATCATCGTTGCGGTAAAACCCACGACATTATGCTGCATCAGTTGTATTTCATATAAAACGGCGCGGGTATAGTTGCTTGTTAGTCAACTGTAGTATTTATTTGGTTTCTTTTACCAATTACTAGACTTTATATACATTATATATCTTCACGATAACCGAGTGGTTGGGTGGTCGGAATTTCGAGTCGAGAGACCCGAGTTCGATCCCCAGGTGGCAGGCTCGTACCAATTTTTAGAAAAACTTATGTACGAATTATATCGTTGGCTTGCACATGAAGGCGGCGACGGGCTTACCACCTGTCACGTTTACCCGAAAATGTCTTCGGTGGAAGGTGGATCGAAGGGGCTTAATTGTCTAGACTAGACCTCTGTCTACCCCTGTATTGTGAATTGCGTGAAGATATATTTTTATATATTATTTTTTTATATATCTTCACGTCATTCCCAACACAGGAATAGACCATTAAGTCCTTTCGACCCACCTTCCACCGAAGATATTTTGGGACAATGTTACAGGTGGTACAATGTTACAAGCCGGTCACCGTCTTTATCTCCAAGCCGACGATATTAATCGTGCATAAGTTTTTGAAAAAACCCATTGGTACGAGCCATGGGGATCGCATTCGGGTATCTTGACTTGAATTCCGATCACCAAACTATGTAGTCTAAGTATGGCTAGACTAGACTTTATGGAGCAAGTAACTCATTCATGGGGTGGAGTGTACGCTTCTATAACGAAATGCTAGTAAATGTACATAGTTTACCCCTTAACAGGTTCAATACATCATTTATCAAAGCAAAACTATACAACAAGGGTGTACTTCGGTGGCTTAGGTACGTTGAGCGAATGAGTGAAGACCGAATGGTGACGAAAATATATAGAGTGAAAGTTAGTATTAAAAAGTGTCGAGGTAGGCCGAGACTAACTTTCGAACACCATGTGAGAAAATTACTCGAAGAGGAGTGAGTCAAGAGTACTCGGATACCTGGCCTTACATATATGAAGAAAATGATGGATTTGTAAGAAGCGAAAGAGGCATGTAGAGATCGTGACACTAGGCAATCTGTTCTCTCTGGCAACCCTGTCAATGACTGTGCATGAAGACAAGAAATGATATTAACCCCTGGGAATGAGTTAAAATTAGATTCCTATCACTTCATGCCCATAGATGCCTCTCACAATACCCACAGGTAAAAGAGGTTGGTATATTCATTTGTCATAACCACAGGGAATAGTACTGATATGTATTATGGACTAGTCAGGGCTGCGCTTTTAACGTGTGTTGTTTGACTTAAAAATTTATTACCATCCTGTGGGTGTCTTAAGACACTGCTTAGGAAAACTGAGATTTGTAAATTGCAATAGCTAATGACAGATGGAATATCCAAATCAAAAAAATAAAACAAAATTAATTAGAGCCTATACACAATGTAAAAGAATTGACCAAAAAATACTACCTACATAGTTTCCTTAGCCTGTTTCCTCTCCATTAGAGGATAAACGAATGCATTCTTTTATCTATAAATAAATTCTTTGATTTGATAGGTATCTGCTGCTATCGCCAATCCGCTTGCCAAGGGTGGGGTTATGAAAAATCCTCCGTACTAATAATAATACTCCGTAATAGTCCTGTATTGGACTAGCCATTTACAGAGTATTCGTATGTTAAGTAAATCGTAACTAGAAGCATAAATACTTTTCACAATACTGCGATATGGCGTCACTCAGATCGGTCTTATCTAAACGTTAGATACAGTCATAAATCTGAAGCGACTCACCCGAAACCTGAGATTTACTGTTATAACTGTAGTCATTTTAATGGCTTTCAAGAAGATGCCCAGAATTATTCATCTTTTTTTTTTGTATCGTAAATTCAACTCAATGCAATTCGATTCATGATAACAATTATAAAATAAAAAGATCAGACATGGTTCGTCTATAACCTTCGTGCATTGCTCCGACCCCAATGCACTTGAGGTATGGGAATCGGAAACATCGAAGGCACCACAAACACCCAGACCGGAGAACATGTAGAAAAAGTGGTTTTTCTACATTGACCCCACCGGGAATCGAATCCGGGACCTCGAGATGGCGACACTTTGAAAACCGGTGTTTACGCCACTTGTCCACGGAGGTCGCAGAACACACAGTCGTCATTAAAGAAATAAAACAAATCACCTATTTTGTTTAGAAGTCACGATAGCCGAGTGGTTGGGTAGTCGGAATTTCGAGTCAAGAGTCCCGAGTTCGATCCCCAGGTGGCAGTACCAATGAGTTTTCCAAAAACTTATGTACGAATTTCATCGTTGGCTTGGACATAAAGGCGGCGACGGGCTCACCACCTGTCACGTTGTCCCGAAAATATCTTCGGTGGAAGGTGGGGTCGAAGACTTAATAGTCGAGACCTCTATCTGTCCCTGTATTGGGAATTGCATGAAGATTTATCATTACATATAAAGACGGCGACAGGCTCACCACCTGTCACATTGTCCAAAAATATCTTCGGTGATGGGTGGGTCAAGAGGACCTTATTGCCTAGACCGTTGTCTAACCCAGTATTGGGAAAGGCGTGAAGATATATATTTATCAAGTCATCAACAACTACACTTAAGAATGTTTTCCACTTCTATAAATTCCGAACTGCAAATGCGGAGAAGCAGTTATTTGGTACACAACTCGTGCTTTTTTATCCTCAATTTATTTAAAAAGCCCTCAATAAATCGCGTAGCCAATAATCCCCCGGTAACTGTACAAAGGTCGCTAACTGTCGCGCAATGTGACCCACAATACCTTCGTGTTTGCGACACACGAGCGGAATGCCTAAATATGCCAAACTTCAGATTCCTACCGATAAAAAAAACCCGGTAGAATTTTGAGATCTGTTAAAAATCGACAGCTCTGGTTCCGTAGCTTTTTTACTTATGTTTATGTCTAGACCTCTGACTAATCCAATGTGGAAAAATGCGCGATGATATGTTTGTATGTGCATATGTAGTAGTAGCCGTATTGAGATGTGGTATTTTAATATTCATTTATTTATCTTCACGCACAGTCCCTTACGGGGTAGCCAGAGAGAACAGATCGCCAAGTGTCACGATCCTTACATACCTCTTTCGCTTCTTTCAGATTCATCATTTTCTTCATACATTCGCGTCGAGGTATCCGAGTATTCTTGACCCTCCCCTCTTCGAGCAATTTGCTCACATGGTCTTCAAAAGTTAGTCTCGGCCTACCTCGACCCCTTTTTATATTAACTTTCGCACTATATATTTTCTTCACCATTCGGTCTTCACTCATTCGCTCAACGTGCCCAAACCATCGAAGCACGCCCTTATCCATTTTAGTGATAAGGTCATCTTTCAAACCTACCATTTTGCGAAACTCTTCATTTCGCTTCCTATCGGCTAATGTAACGCCGCACATTTTACGAAGAGATCGCATCTCCACTGCATTCAACCTGCTTTTATGCTTCTTCTGGCATACCCAGGTTTCGCTGCCATATAACAAAGTCGGTACCAGCACTGCGTTATGTATCGCAAGGCGTGCATTTTTCACTACGCCTTGCCTTTGGACTAACGTAGTCAGGGCACCGTTGACTTTGTTCCCGGCAGCGACACGCCTGTTTACATCTACATCACATCTTCCATCCCGGCTAAAAGCACTGCCCAAGTACACAATCTCATTTATCTGTTCTAGACATTCCTTATTTACCCATATTTCACACTTCGTTCTTTCTTCGTCCCTTTCAAATACCAGAACATTAGTTTTATTAGCATTCAAACGGAAACCTTTATTTTCATATTCCTCTTTCATACACGTGACTAATGCCTGCAGTTCTGCCTCTGACGGTGCAATAAGCACTGCGTCATCAGCATACAGCAGACAATTTACTTTTACGTCACCCAATTTCACACCCAAACAACTGTCTTTCAACTTTTGTGAACAGCTGTCGAGATACAATATGTACAGCCAGGAGGACATGACACAACCCCGTTTTACGCCCTATTGGACGCTAAACATGGGTGACAGGTTATGCCCCACGCGCACACAAGCTTTACAGTCACAGTAAAGTGACTGCACAGCCCTTAGCAATCGACCATCCACACAATACCCCGGCAACTCATACTCTCACTTAATGATAATCCCGTTATAACCTACAATTGTGATTTGACTAATTATGAACTAATATCAAAAAAATATTAAGTCCCGATAGCCGAGTGGTTGAGTGTTCGGAATTTCGAGTCAAGAGACCCGAGTTCAATCCCCAGGTGGCAGGCTCGTACCAATAAGTTTTTCAAAAACTTATGTACGAATTATTTCGTTGGCTTAAACATAAAGACGGCGACGGGCTCACCACCTGCTACGTTGTCCCGAAAATATCTTCGGTGAAAAGTGAATCAAAGGTGGAAAGTGACTTAATTGTCAAGACTAGACCTCTGTCTACCCCTGTATTGGGAATTGCGTGAAGATATATTTTTATATATTATTTTTTTATATATCTTCACGTCATTCCCAACACAGGAATAGATCATTAAGTCCTTTCGACCCACCTTCCACCGAAGATATTTTCACCGTCTGTATCTCCAAGCCAACGATATTAATCGTGCATAAGTTTTTGAAAAAACCCATTGGTACGAGCCATGGGGATCGCATTCGGGTATCTTGACTTGAATTCCGATCACCAAAACACATGGCTAGACTAGACTTTATGGAGCAAGTAACTCATTCATGGGGTGGAGTGTACGCTTCTATAACGAAATGCTAGTAACAGTTTAATATCTTCATGCATTTGCGTGAAGGTATTAGAAAAGAACTTATCCTCTATATACTTATATTACAACTAAAGGAACCCTGAAATATTTTGAGTTAAAACAGTTAAACTCTTATCTAAAAGCCGTCACAATAAATTGAGATCGTCTACAACAGATTTCTAGTACCGCTACATTTATGACTAGATCTTCAAAAAGACAGAGTTCCTTTGGAGTGAATCTTTTCTACATTACTTTTCTACATTTAGATATTACTTATAAATATATTTTAATTTAACGACCTCCGTGTTCGAGTGTCCGAGTTTTCAGTTTGTCCCTAACTCTGAGGTCCTGGGTTACTTTTCCGGACGAGTCATTGTACCAAAAACTACTATTTTTCTTACTTAAGGATCAGAGTAGAATATGTGATGTCCGTATTTATTTAATATTTATAGTCGAATCGATAGTGACTGCCTTCGAAACTAAGGGTTGCGTGTTCGAACCCACTAAGAGCTACTATTTGTGTGACGTGATTGTGTGACGCGACCTCGCCTACACCAGTATGGGAGATTCCGTGAACATAGAAAATATTTGTTTTAAATAGAAAATAAGATTTTCGATGCGGTTTCAGGTAGCAATTTACAAAAGCTTTTCCTTTAATTACATATTACACCTTATAAAAAATGTATATACACAGTATATACATTTTTATAATGTATAGTACAGTTACCTGGTCCGAAGAGGATTGGTGCACGCATCTGTGGGAGGGAGGGTGGTGCACTTCTTCTCTTCGGACCAGGTAACATATACCTTTTGCTTTAAAAATCAATAAAATTGCATAATTAAAACATATACCTTTTTTATATTTGCAACTTATATATATTAGTATATCTAAATCGTAAGCGACCTTTCATGTCAGTGAAACTCATGTAGCCTGGAGGCGCATACCATCTTCACGCCTTATCCAATAAAAGGGTAGACAAAGACTAGACAATTAAGTCCTTTCGATCCATCTTTCACCGAAGACATTCTTTTTTGGAACAACATGACAGGTGGTGAACCCGTCGCAATCTTTATGTCAAAGCCAACAATATAATCGTTCGTAAGTTTTTTAAAAACCCTATTGGTACGAGCCTTGGGGATCGAACTCGAGTCTCTTACCAAGTATTATGATTGCCTCTAGTCTATCGTGACTTAAATATTAACGCATACCATCGACGTCGAAAATTCAAACTGTTAGTTGGACTCACGGAATTTATAATTTGTTTTTAAAATATTTCCAAACGCATCAAATTTCTGAGCACGCGCCGAAATAGAGTTGTAATGTATTATTATGTGGACACTTCAAATTCGCACGGGTTCAATAACCTCAACCATAGACAATATAATGTTATGTTTTTCTACTGGCACGTCTAATAGCGTGACGATTTACGCGCGCGACGTGGGTTTGTATCCTTTTGCTTGCGCTATTCAAATTGTTAGAGAAGCCCGGCATATTTTTTCATCGTTTCTTTTGTAGTTACATAAATATTTTTTTGCCTTATATATCGTAATAGGCGATTAAAAGGCGGGTAAAGCATTCAAAATAGCATTGGCTGCCTACCGTTGACGGAATAACATAACAGGATGCGTTCTCTACCAATGTGCTGCGTGTGCAACGGAGGCGCTGCCTGAGGTAGCAAGTGCTGCGCTTCTTACGATAAATAAATAATAATAAATAAATATCTTCATAATAAATATACAGGGGTAGATAGAGGTCTAAACAATTAAGTCCCTTTGACCCACCTTCCACCGAAGACATATTCGAGACAACGTGACAGGTGGTGAACCCGTCGCCGTCTTCATGTCCAAGCTAACGATATAATTCGTACATAAGTTTTTTGAAAAACCCATTGGTAGTAGCCTGCCACCTGGGGACCGAACTCGGGTCGCTTGACTCGAAATTCCGACCACCCAACCACTCGGCTATCGTTACTTATGCTTACGTATATTCTTAACCCACCACACAGACATGCAATTATCAAAAGCATTTCCAAATTATGGTAAGTTGCTTAGCTAACTTTTTATAGCCGAGTGGGTGGGTGATCGGAATTCGATTCAAGAGATCCGAGTTCGATAGGTGGTAGGCATGTACGATTTATATGATTATGATGATATTTATACAGGCGACAGGGCGACAGGGCCACCTCCAACGTTGGTGTAAAAATGTCTGTGAAATTTTGGGTCGGAAGGATTTAATTATATGGACCTCTGTCTACCACTGTCTGTATTGGGAATAGCGTGATGAGATTTTTTAAACTGACTTTTTGCCGCGACTTTAAGCGCACTGCCATCTAAATTATTTTCTACATTGACCCGACCGTGAATCGACGGGACCTTAGAGCTAGCGACACCACGAAAATCGACATGCAGCTCCACGGAAGTCCTCGAGATGTGATTTTATAATTATCATTTTGATTATTGTAATTAAAATATTGTACTGAAATCTGAAAGAAGCGAAAGAGGCATGTAAGGATCGTGACACTTGGCGATGTTCTCTCTGGCTACCCCGACAGGAATTGTGCGTTAAAATAAGTAAGTAAGTACTCAAATTTACTTACTTTTTATTTTTCCGTGGCTATGAGCTCATAGCTCAAGCAGCCGCGATAGCCAAATGCTCGAATGATCGGAATTCAAGTTAAGAGACCCGAGTTCGGTCCCCAGTCGGTAGGCACGTACTAGTGAGTTTTTTTTTAAATAAACTTTTGTACGATTATGATACGGCTTGTACATAAAAACGACCACAGTCTCACCGCCTATCCGTTGTCCCAAAAAATGTCTTCGGTGGAACGTGGGTCGGAAGCACTTAATTGTCTAGTCCTCTGTCTACCCCTGTCTTGGGAATAGCGGGAAGATATTTTTTATATTGAGGGTTTTTGTATTTATATAAATAACAATATTGATATAGTAAAAGTCACGATAGCCGAGTAGTTGGGTGGACGGAATTTCTAGTCAAGAGACCCGAGTTCAATCCCCAGGTGGCAGGCTCGTACCAATGGGTTTTTCAAAAACTTATGTACGAACTATATAGTTGGTTTGGACATTGAGAGGGCTACAGGCTCTCGACCTGTTACGTTGTCCTGAAAATATCTTCGTTGGAAGGTGGGTCGAAAGGCCTTAATTGTCTAAACCCAATTAGACGTGGCGTGAAGATATGTATATATACTTTTAGCTCATTGGCACCAAATCCATTTCTAATCACGTTCTCAACTACCCTAAGTTTGAGTAAACGCCCAATAGTTTTGTTGCAAGTCGTAAAAGTAAGCGTCCTGCCAACTTAAAACATTTATAGTTAAATCTATTTATTACAAAGTGCGATAAATGCATATTTAGATTCAAGCTGAATAACTATCGGTGGACCCATCACGCATACGAAAACAAGTTCCGAAGGTAAAATGGCAACGACCTAGGTAAAATACCACTTTTACATAACTTAGCTATTTTTATGTCATATAGCCGAATGGTTGGGTGATTAGAATTCGCATCAAGAGACCCGAGATGGATCCCCCGAATGGTATTCACGTATCAATAGGTTTTTTTCTAAAACAAGTATACCATTTTTGAAATGAAATAAATTAGAATTTATTGTACACCATTATATAAAAAATACAGCAGCATGAATAATAAAGATAATATTTAAATGTACAATGGGCGACCTTATCTCTAAAAGCGATTTCTTCCAGGCAACCTTTGGATGGACAGGAACTTAAATAAATTATGAACATGGAAGTGTACATAAAATAGATATAAAATAAAAAAAAGAAACTACTTTAACGTTTTTTATTGTTGGCTTAGATATAAAGACGACAAAAGATTCATCACCACTCACGTTGTCCCAAAAAATGTTTGCGGTGGCTAAGGTGTGTCGAAAGGACTTAATTTTCTAGACTCTGTCTAGCCCTGTACTAAGAATGGCGTGGCACAAGGTCTCTCTTCTTCTTCTTCTAAAATCTTCTTTCTCTTCTTCTTCTTCTTCTAACCGGTGTTTACGCCACTCGTCCACGGAGGTAGTCAAAAATAAAATAAATAGTAAGTTATATATCAATATATAAAAATCATTAAGCTCGCTAGTGATAATGTGAGGTATATTTAAATCTATTTACGATCTTCAGGGTATGCCACTATGGAACAAAAGAATATGGCGCGGCTGCTGCCCATGTACTTGAAATATCTTTAGAATTATCTTACCTTCTGGGCAGTATTGCATTTTATCACTGAAATTGATAAGGGCATGCTTCGTTAGTTTGGGCACTTTGTGCGAATGAGTGAAGACCGAATAGTGAAGAAAATATATGGCGCGAAAATTAAACATTAAGTTCTCGAGGTAGGCAGAGGCTAACGTGGTAGACTAACATATGACATGTATGAAGAAAATAATGAATTTGAAAGAAGCGAAAGAGATATTAAGGATAGTGACACTTGGCCGATTTCATAAACTAGCCTATCAGGGACTGTGTGTGAAGATAAGTAAGTAAGTATTTTAAGCCCTGCAACCACGCAAGTGTCTAGTAAGTAGATATGAGCTTCCTCAAACCGAGGAGGGCCATATCGTCCGCATAGCTCAGATTGTTAACTTACGTATCACGTGACAACCAACATGCATACTGATCCGTTCCTCAAATAGCTTGATAACATACAAATTATATAAGAGATTTGCTCCGTACCCCACACCACACCCTAACTAGCACTCATCCCTTAGACTATCAACTCATCTCTCTAGTTTTTGTTAAGAAACAAATAAGCTCTATGCTCCTAAAGGTCCCTATGTAGTAAATGTTCAGAAATTTTACAGACGACGCGGCTAAATCCTCGGAGTTGTTGTATTAATGCCTAAATAAATATAAATCCATCAGCTTTTGTTGTCGCATGAATGGGCCGGCAACCGGTGGCCCACACACCCCCCTCCCCCAATTCTGGGGGAGGGGGGGGGGGTGTAGTGCTCTCCCCCCCACTCTAAGGGAGGCAATGCATCTGCAATGCCTCTGGTATTGGGGGTGTTCATGGGCGGTGGTAATCACTTAACTCACTTTTCTATAAAAAAAAATATCTTCACATGATTCCCAATAGACAGGGGTAGACAGAGGTCTAGTCTAGACAGTTAAGTCCCTTCGACCCACCGTCCACCGAAGATATTTTAGGGACAACGTGACAGGTGGTGAGCCCGTCGCCGTCTTTATGTCTAAGCCAACGATATAATTCGTACGTAAGTTTTTGAAAAACCCATAGGTACGAGCCTGCCACCTGGGGATCGAACTCGGATCTCTTGACTCGAAATTCTGACCTGGATGGTCGGAACCACTCGGCTATCGTGACTTCGGTAACATAGTGCAGGAATAGTTTTAGATATTATATTAGATTAGAGTGCAGACTGCGAGACATGACGTCTCAGGTTTGAACCCGCCTTTCAACTATTATCGTGAACAACACAGACAAGTGCATTGCAGCTTAGTTGGAGTAATTAACAGGAATACTAGTAAGGTTATATTTAGCGCTGTTTGTATTTTCGTTTTTTCTGTACTGAAGAAAAATCTAAATTTCAGCGCGCTCACCATTTATTATCAATTCTTGTGAATTTAAATACTCTTTGCATTCCGGCACATTCAATTCGGGACATTGACCGGTGATAAATTGTCTTATTTTGTTTAATATAACAATTTGGAAGAGTCGAAATAACTTTATTAAGTGTCTGTGTGTTGAATAGTAAACTGATTTTTGGCCGGCATGTAACATGTTTAAAAAGATTTTATCCAAAATATACCATGGTCATATTTCACACAGTTGAGTTACAAATGACCCCTGTGGCGAATGGTAATATACCAATGTCAAAAACCGATGAATACTGCACGTAGTCGACCTCCGTGGACGAGTGGCGTAAACACTGGTTTTCAAGGTGTCGCCATCTCAAGCTCCCGGGTTTGATTCCCGGTCGGGTCAATGTAGAAAACACCACTTTTTCTACATTTTCTCGGGTCTGGGTGTTTGTGGTGCCTTCGTTGTTTCCGATGCCCATATCTCAAGTGCTTTAGCGTCTTACATTGGGATCGGAGCGCTGTATGTGATGTTGTCCCTGTCTTTGTACGTATTTAAGTTTATAGTTAAATTAAGTTTATACAATGTGTACCAGTACTCAACCGAGCTAGTCTTCTAGCTGGCAGTTGTTGATTTTGCTGAACTTACCGCAACCATCGGCTGGTGATTATTTACTCTATGATCCACGTTGATTACGCACGAATCATAGATACTGATGTAATAAAATTTTATACATATGCACTTAACACTTCGCATATCCCATGTTCCCGCTAATCTCAGTAATGTTTGCAACGATTCTGAACTTTGGATCGCCACAGACCACCATTCGGCTGCTTCATCCGCGGGCTGATCATTACCTCGCATAGTTATTACGACCATGTAGGTTTCTCTTGGTTCACCGTGGGTTTCCAAGCCACGCTTAAGCCCCACCGCCGGAACGAACCCGTTAGGAGGGAACCTCAGGAAGCCTTGAGTTAACTCCCAACGAGCGAAATTTGAGTCCCAGCTGCAAGGCTGTGTCAAATTGAGTATTTCTTTAATTCATTATCTACGGCTTGCAAGACTAAATGGGACATTATTCTTATTTCAGCCTTTCGAACCACTGGCGATGAACAGTATTCGAAGAGGCGAGAAGTTCAAAAAACTTAATAAAACGTGATAAAATCCGTGAATAATCGTTCTATTTAAATAAATGAAAGAAACAAAGAAATAAATTGTTCATTTATAGTGAAAAACATGGTTATAACAGTTGTTATTGAAAAAATTACTTCGCAACAATCCGCATGCAAATATAAAAAGGTATATGTTACCTGGTCCGAAGAGAAGAAGAGCACCACCCTCCCTCCCACAGATGCGTGCACTAATTCCACTGTATGCACCACCAGCACTACACTCAAACCAGGTAACATATACCACCACCGAAAACGCGACACGTGTTTCGCCTCAAGGCATTATCAAGCGAGTAGACTACGATGAGCGACCGCAGAGTTAATTTCCGCAAAGTAACGCCTGAGTCAATCAACTATCATGTTCATAACATTTACACTGAACCGCTGCAACCCGTGATAGTAGAAACTGTGTTACAGGTTGCAGTGACTTCCCCATCATTGATTTACAATCGAAATAATAAATATCTTCACGCCATTCCCAATACAGGGGTAGACAGAGGTCTAGACAATTAAGTCTCGCGCCTATGTGAATTTTATATCGATGAACTTAGCATAGATATATTTTAACCCATCCGAAAGTATGCAAGAAATGAGATCCTTACATACCTCTTTCGCTTCTTTCAGATTCATCGTCTTCTTCATACATGCACGGTTTTTCTCTTTATAAAGAAATAACAAAAGTCCTTTCGGCCCTCGTTACACCGAAGAAATTTTTTGGGACAATGAGACAATTGGTGAGCCCATCGTCGTCTTTATGTTCAAACCAAAGATATAAATCGTACTTAAGTTTTTGAAAAAAAAAAAAAGAACATTGGTACGAGCCTTGGGGATCGAACTCTCCTCTTGACTCGAAATCCGATCGCCCAACCACTCGGCTATTGTGACTGCTCACGACCATTGTCAAGCACTGAGATGGTCAGAGATATTGACAGTTTCTATCGCTGTAGTGTCTAAGCCCATGATGAAACAAATCAAATCAAACCATTTATTCAATGATACAAGTTTGAAAGCGCCTGACACTTTCTGTGGGGCAACGTAGCGAACGACATATTATTTAACCGTGGTATTCGTAACAAACGTACGACAGGCTCTTACTTTATTATATAAATATGTGTCGCTACCCTCGGTACATTCTTCTTTTTCTTCTTCTTTACAGCCTATCAAGAGTCCATTGCTGCCACACCCCATCAAAGGCTTTCGCTATGACCAAACTAACTGCCTCCCCCATGATCTTTACTGCCTCTGCCCATCGATGAGTGAGGTACACAAGAAGATCACCAGCTGAGCGACCCAGACGGAAGCCGTACTGGAGGTCGCTAATCAACTGGTGCTCCTCTAAGTACCTCAAGAGCTGTCAGTTTATAATGGACTCCATTATTTTGGAGAACAAGGAGGCGATGACTTTAATTTACGTGATTGTGAGTTTAGTTTGCGTTTTAACCGCTACCGCGACGGGCGCGAATTCATTAACTTTTATCATCAATAACATAACATAACTTTTAAAATCAATTTCTTCGATACCCTAATAAACAATTTTAACATAAATTTTAAACTATTATTCAACATTCGTCCAGTACCGAACATAGCGGTTAAGTTTAAACTATTTGTAAGATTATATAGGCCTATACATAATAAGTCACGATAGCCGAATGGTTAGGTGGTCAGAATTTCGAGTCAAGAGACCCAAGTTTGATCCCCAGGTGGCAGGCTCGACCTATGGGTTTTTCAAAAACTTACTTACGAATTATATCGTTGGCTTGGACATAAAGACGGCGACGGGCTCACCACCTGTCACGGTGGAGTATATCGGTGGAAGGTGGGTCGAGGGGACTTAATTGTTATGGGACTTACTATCCCTGTATTGGGAATTGCTAATCTCTAAAAATAATCTCTAAAAATATCCGACCAAAATAATCAGACCGAAGATGGGCAGCAGTGCCTGAGGTGCGAGTGGTCTTTTACTGCGTTCGCCAATCCGTTTGCCTGTCCTGGCCTATGTCCTGGAGTGGACTTTAACAGGCCGATTTGCATGTATGTAATTTAGGATATTATTTTTTTTCCTAGTTCCAAATAACTTTCAGTGTAAAGTAGGTCGTAGGTAAGTAAAGGACTTCGCTTTTTAGACATTTGCCTACACCAGTGTGAGAAAAATGCTTATATAAGAAAAGGTACATTGAACTTTGCGATTACATTTACCATACGTAAACTACTACTGATATATTATCAGACAAAGAAAAACGCCGGCTTCGTCGAGATTTATTTGATTGTTTCACAACTTGAGAATGCATCGGTAGGTCACTTGGGACCCAACTCACGCGTTACAGAAAAACATCTGGATGTTTTAAAATTACACGACTCCTAGGAATTTTATTACAATTACAATCGGAGTTATGTTCAAACGTGACGCCTTTTCTAAATGTCACAATCATCGAAAATGGTGCACGTTCTAAATAATTAACACATTTTGTTATTTTGTTACATCTAAATCTTATATTTTACATTGAAAGACCAATATATAACCACTTTTTTTACGACCTCCGTGGAAGAGTGGCGTACAGAGCGGTTTTCAAGGTGTCTCTATTTGTGACGTCCCGGGTTCGATTCATGGACCGGTTAATGTAGAAAACACTTTTTCTGAATTTTCTCGGGTCTGAGTGCTTGTGGTGCCTTCGCTGTTTCCGATTCTATAACACGCGTGCTTTAGCTGCTTACTTTGGGATCGGAGCAATGTATGTGATGTTGTCCCTATCAATATATGTATTTTTGTATTATTTCTTCACGCCATTCCCAATACAGGGGGTAAATAGAGGTCTAGTCTAGACAATTAAGTCCCTTCCACCCACCTTCCACCGAAATATATTTTGGGACTACGTGACAGGTGGTGAGCCGGTCGCCGTCGTTATGTCCAAGCCAACGATATGCATCGTACATAGGTTCTGAAAAAACCCTTTTGGTACGAGCCTGCCACCTGGGGATCGACCCCAGGTGGCAGGCCCTCACCTCGGGTCACACCTCGGGTCTCTCGACTCGAATTAGTATCACCCAACCACTCGGCTATCGTGACTTTATTTAATACTTACTTGATTTTGGACTTGATTTTTTAGATTTGACTTTAGTTATTTGTTACGTACGTGACGTATTATTTACTTACCCAATGGCCTGTAAAAGTCCATTGCAGGATATGGACCTCCGCTGTTAACCTGCTGCCTGAATGGCTGGTCATATGGCGCGTGGCCGTGAACGCTGGCAAGACATGCGCCATTATCGGACAGGGACGCGTACCACCACCACTCAAGCTCCGAGGCCAGGATGTAGAGTGGATGAAAACCGAAACAAGAAAAAAAAACGACGTTGTCGCCAGGGATCTCAAGATAGAATCGCTTCACGAGTTTGTGTCGTTGTTTGTCTATTTGGCGCCGAAGATGTACGACCGCGCCGATAACGGACCACATGAACAACTGCGCGACCTGGCGTCCTTATCGGACCGCCTGCCGCAGCACGACTACCAGAGCACCAACCTCTCCCAAGGGAATTGTTGCCACCACCACCCGACCTCGTTGAGGGGGAGGACGGGAAAGAGTGAAAGGCCCGACGTATGGCGAAAAATACGCAACACATCCACTATATACCGCAGAAAGCGGTACCCAGGACGGGGGAGCAGCAGCCCCCTGAGCCCCTACGTCCAGGTAATGAGGTACGCCTCGAGGCCCTATACCTTTGTTATGAAGACGAACCTACTCACTCACCAGAGGCATAGCAGATGCATTGCCGGCCTTTGAGAAAGGTATAGGCTCTTTTCTTGAAGGTCCCTAAGTCGTATCGGTCCGGAAAAACTGCTGACGGCAGCACATACTCATTAACAGGTTTAAGAAATCTATTAAAGAATAACTTTATAAGAAAGATTGTTATAATATAAATGAATATATTAATGACAGTAACCCCTGGGAATGTGGTGATTGCTCCCAAGCGATTTCGAGAAAATATCGTATCACATTTTGCATAAAATAAAATACATATGACCAAAAAAGAGGATACCTACTTAGTTTCTTTCACCTGTTTCTTCTCCGTTATAGGAACCTTAAACGTGGGTAGATTAAATGTGAAAAATGACTATCGATGAACGTATGTTTATTCTTATTTTGATAAATAAGTAATTTCAGTTTATTTCATGGTGAAAATGTGATTCGAAAGGTTAGAATCTATGAGTATAAGTTATGAGAGGTTTCCTTTATTAAATTCTTCAATCTGTCAACCCATATCAAGAACTAATATCATTTTAAAGAATTCATAAAAGCTTTGTTAGGCAGATTGATAGATAAGAGAGTAAGATACTTATTGTTTGCAACAAGCTCGTAAACTGTACTCGATTTTGCTAGTCTAATATAAATTCATAATTTATTTTTTATATGTAATTTTATTGATTTTTATAGCATATTTATGCTGAACTTTTATGTTATTAAATTAAAGAGAAAAAAGTCAATATTTCAACTGACACGGGCGGGATTCGAACCCGCGACCTTAGCCGATCCATGGCGACGCTCTTACCTCCAAACCACCGGGTCTTACACGGCCGTGTTAGTTGAAATTTTGACTTTTTTCTCTTTAATTTAATAACATAAAAGTTCAGCATAAATATGCTTCAAAAATTAATAAACTTGCATAATAAAAATTAAATTTGGCGTTATCGTATTGATAATTCCTAACTGAAAAGTCAGGATTATCAAATTTTCACTTGCAAAAGGGATAACAGATGGCGCCTATGCCAATAAACAAGGCACAAGTAATATAAAGAGAATACAGAGTTAGAATTTCTACTGATGCGTGTAAGACACGGTGGCTCGGAGGTAAGAGCGTCGCCACGGATCGGCGATGGTCGCGGGTTCGAATCCCGCCCGTGTCAGTTGAAATTTTTACTTTTTTCTCTTTAATTCTTAATTTATTTTTTTAAAGTCTAAGATACCACAATGTTATATATAATCTGTAATTTTCAATGTAGGCAATTACGAATGCGGTCGACAGTTTGTTTAGTTTTGGTATTTTGCATAACGGATTGCGCGCCATTTTTTGTATAAGCTAATCTGTGTTAGTGGCAGTTTCGCGCCAACTTTGGAGAATGCACTGTTAGTGTGAAAATAAATTCTTCTTTTTTGTGAAACATCTTTGATTGAATGAATATATTAATGAGAGTGACCACTGGGAATGAGATAATCACTTCCATGCTATTTCTAGAATATATCACATCACATTTGTATAATCCATTACATAATTTAAAAATATTACCAAAAAAGAGGATACCTACGGAGTTTCTTTCGCCTGTTTCTTCTCCATTGGAGGAACCTCATTACGAAACGGTGGTAGATTAAAAAATGACTATCGATAAACGAATGTAGTTAATAAGAAAAATTAGTTTTTAAATAATTTATATAATTTAATTGCAATGTAACTGCATAAACATAGATAATATAATACTACAATAATAATAAAATAACATTATGATCATACTACTTACATAAACATGACAACAAATAATTATAAGAAATATATAAATAACCGTTTTGACCTACTGCACTAATCATTGTTAGAGGCTTGATCAAAATCTAAAAAAATTTTACATACTGACCTTTCGAAACCTGATTTTTCGGTACCACTAATACAAACAGTATCAATTCGACCGGTAAATGGCTTCAGAAAAGCAAGAAGTAAAAAGAAGCTTCAGAAAAGCTTCTGGCTGCTAAATTTTGTTTCTTGAAAAGGCTTCTGATAAGGTAGCAATTGTGAAATATCGGCAAATCAGGAATGTCTATAACAGGTAAATAAAACTGTGTACTTGAGGAGTGTTTTAGCCGGGATGGAAGATGTGATATAGATGTGTACAGACGTGTCGCTGCCCGGAACTATGTGAACGGTAACCTTACTGCGTTAGTCAAAAGCAAAGCGTAGTGAAAATTGCACGCTTTGCGATACATAATGCAGTACCGACTTTATACATATTTACCCGATATTCAGTAAAAAAAACCGTGTTCAAACGCAAAAAAGGCAAAAATTTGACACAATGATTTCTGTCAGTTCACAGTAATATCGTTAACTACATATAGTCAATATATCAGCAATTTAAAATAATTTTTTTTCCTTTAATTTAAATTAGAACATAGATAACTGAGCAACCCGTAGTAACATATCATCGACAAAAATGCTCTGGGTCTACATATCTATGATATCAGCAAAGATTATATTATCAAGACGTGTTTACACAAAGAGAATATAACCACTACGCTTTAATGTCACCGGTATCGGCTTTTAAAAAATAAATAGTGTTTATTTACTTCCCTGAAACTGAAATTCTCAGTAATCGGTGCATTAGTTAATATTGAGAAGTACATATCAAGGTATCATTTAACATGTTAGGAATGACAGCAGTTGCAGAAAACGAAACAAGGTATTTTCATAATGTATTTATAATATATTTACGGTTAGAAAAGTTCCATTCAACCGATGACACAATACTCAATACTCAATAATTTATTGCGTGATCATGTGTGTACAGAAGTTCTTAAAATAACATGTTCGTATCAACATGAACCCGGATAGGGCACAGCAATTTCTTATACAATTTTTAAATCTTGGAACTAAATTTATATTATCAGTAAATATTAGTATATAATTAGAAGAAAAAAAAAGCTATACCTATATCTCACTCTCGTCTTAATTAATTACTACCTTATTATTATTAATTTAGTAATAAAACTATGTTTCAATATTATTAAAACTAAAACAATAAAAATCTAATTCACACCTGTAATAAGTACTGTTAACATTTGTAATAACATATTAAAGGGACGTAATTAACATGTAGTCTCATTACAGTTCATAATTGTTCTTCAAGGAATTCAGATAATCAGTAATAACATTTTTTAATTAAATAACTTTTTAATAATGATTTAAACTTTTGGTGATCATAAATCGGAAAGATTTCTATGGGAGGCACAATGCGGATTTAGACCTGGAAGAGGATGCACGGATCAAATGTTTTCTCTCCGCATGATCACGGAGAAGCTTCTGGCTGCTAACCAGAGGATTTTCTGTGCTTTTGTGGATCTTGAGAAAGTATTTGATAAGGTTGTAAGGAAGAAAATGTGGGAACTGTTGCCAGGGTATGGTGTGGATGGTCGATTGCTAAGGGCTGTGCAGTCACTTTACTGTGTAAAGCCTGTGTGCGGGTAGGGCATGACCTGTCACCCATGTTTAGCGTCCAAACGGGCGTAAAACAGGGTTGTGTCATGTCTTCCTGGCTGTTCATACTGTATCTCGACAGCTGTTTACAGAAGCTGAAAGATAGCTGTTTGGGTGTAAAATTGGGTAACATAAAAGTAAATTGTCTGCTTTTTGCTGATGATGCAGTGCTTATTGCACCATCAGAGGCAGAACTACAGGCATTAGTCACGTGTATGAAAGAAGAATGTGAAATTAATGGTCTCCGTTTGAATGCTAATAAAACTAAGGTTCTGGTATTTGAAAGGGACGAATAAAGAACGAAGTGCGAAATTTGGGTAAATCAGGAATGTCTAGAACAGATAAATGAAATTGTATACTTGGGGAGTGCGTTTAGTCGGGATGGAAGATGTGATTTAGATGTGGACAGGCGTGTTGCTGCCGGGAACAAAGTCAATGGTGCCCTGACTGCGTTAATGAAAAGGCAAGGCATTGTGAAAAGTGCACGCCTTGCAATACATAACGCAGTGTTGGTACCGACTTTGTTATATGGCAGCAAAACCTGGGTATGCCAGAAGAAGCATAAAAGCAGGTTGAATGCAGAGGAGATGCGATCTCTTCGTAAAATGTGCGGCCTTACCATGGCCGACCGAAAGCGAAACGAAGAGATTCGCAATATGGCAGGTTTGAAAGATGACCTTGTCTCAAAAATGGATAAGGGCGTGCTACGATGGTTTGGGCACGTTGAGCGAATGAGTGAAGACTGAATGGTAAAGAAAATATATAGCGCGAAAGTTAATATTAAAAGGTGTCGAGGTAGACCGAGACTAACTTTCGAAGACCATGTGAGCAAATTGCTCGAAGAGGGGAGGGTCAAGAGTACTCGGATACCTAGACATGCATGTATGAAGAAGATGATGAATCTGAAAGAAGTATGTAGGGATTGTGACACTTGGCGATCTGTTCTCTCTGGCTACCCCGTCAGGGATTGTGCGTGAAGATATGTATGTATGTATGTATGTGTCATTTTCTTTGTGTATAAATTGTGGTAACTTGTTGTAAATTTTAATTGACATTGCATAAGGACCTGAATGAAACAATTTTAATGAAGAAAATGGTCTGTCAAGTCTATTTTGTGGTCTCAGATTTCCTTGACGAGAATATTTTGGAAAAAGATGCATGTTTTTTTTCACAAACAAACTTACCTCCAAAATGTACATGGATGTAAGGGTTAATAAGTTTCATTCGATTAAATGTTTGCAACTTATCATTTTATCAATATTAACTATTATTCTAAGACATCTTTTTTGTAACTGTAATAGTTTCTTTTATGTCAACGCTATTTCCCCATATTATAATGCCGTAATGAAGCCAAGCATGTGCGAAGGCATAATAGGCGCAAAGAGCAGTTTTTTTATCAGTGCACTTTTTCAGCTCATAAAGTGTATATGTAAATTTCGTTAACTTTGTTAGCTATGTGTTGCTTCCAATCAATATTAGAGTATATTTATACCTAAAAATTAATATGTATTAACACATTCAATTTTATTACTTATATATGAGAAGTCAATATCTAGAGGACGTTTTTGATAGGGTCTAAATTGGATTAATTTTGTTTTAGTTAAGTGTTACTTAAGATTATATTCGTTAAGCCAGTAGACAATTTTGGAGAAAATTTGTGTAAGTTTTTCATTTAGTTTTGAATTGTTCTGGGAAGCTATAACTATTGACACATTATCCACGAAAAGGCTGCATGGTTTATCTATTACTTTAGGCAGATCATTTATATAAATCAAGAAAAGTATACAACTGAGGACACTGCTTTATGGTATGGATTTATTAACATTTGTTTTTTTGGGATCTGACTTTTGCTATGTTACCTGTAGTATGATTGTAATTTTCTATTTCCACATATTTGGTGCGGTTACTGAGATAAGATTCAAACCATTTATATGCTAATCCTCTTACCCCAATGCCATACAATTTTTTTAATAATATAGGATACAATATTCAAAATCAAAATTCACATTCAAAATTGTCTATGCAATTACAAACATAATGTAACGATATATACTGACAGTTGTTCTCTCTTGGTGAAATTGTTGAAGTAAAATTTTTTGTGCAACAATTAATTTTAATAACATTCTAGTTAGATACAAGTCCTAGTGTTTCCATTTACTAATTGGTAAAAGTGACATCAATTTAATAAGATTAATTAAAATTAATAATAAAACAATCATACAAATTAGTAAGTATACAAATTGATCAAATAGTTCTCAAGTGACCCTTTCATACATTTGGCAATTGATTTAGTATATGTAAACTATTGTTTATATATAAACTATTGCTTATGCAATACAATTATGCTATACCAACTACATCAAATTCATGTAGTGAGAGACTAGGTTTTTGCTTCCAGACAACTTGCATCAAAGCAATCTAAATTGAATAGTAAAAATATTGAAATTAGCTCATAACTTACATTTCCAGGGATATTTAAAGGGAAGGAAATATAATATATTTATATACAGGGTCCCACCATTTAGTTCTTTTGACTTAAATTTCACTGAAGCTTTTTCAATTATTATTTTTCATGTATTATTTTACTGAAGCTTTTTCAGGAATTATTTTTCAAGTCAACAATAAAAGCTACATGTGTAAATTTTTTACTTTACGTTACATGTATAATATGACTGATAAATAAAAAAAAAATTCTGATTTTTTGACTTGAAACAAAGGGTTGTGAGATCACTCCTCCCGCTGAGAGAGACATTTGTATATCTGCCTCTATTTACAGACTTTTACAGACATTTGTATGCCTATATTTATATAAAAATATACAATGACGAATTTTGACGACCTCCTTAGATGAGTGGCATAAACACCGGCTTTCAAGGTGTCGCCATCTCAAGGTCCTGAGTTTGATTCTTGGTCAGGTCAATGTAGAAAAACCAAGTTTTCCCGGGTGTGGGTGTTTGGTGTGCATTTGTTATTTCCGATTCCCATACCACAAGTGCTTTAGCATCTTACATTAGGATCGGAGCAATGTATGTGGTGATGTATTTTATTTTATTTAAATATTACAACTAAATCTCATAAACTGTTCAAACAATAACCATGATAATCTACCCAGCTGTGCCTGAAATTAATAAATCTAATGTTGAGTGTCCCGCTGTCATTGCTATCTTTGGCTACCATATATATAAACATCTAATGTTGTGCGTGAGTGACCTAAGTACTTTAGAATTATCATGACGACATAGAATCAATGCTCATATTTATTTATCCTTAATATCTAGTTAGCAAGTCGATTAAATGCCCATGATTATTCTCACCAAGAGAATAACACCCACCCTATCTGACCATAAGAATTGTAGAAGGTGACAATTGAAAAAAAAAAACTGTGGCTGTAGATTACAACTGATCCATCAGCATTGCTGAATAGAAAGGCTTCTGTGTGGCGTAACATACACCAGCTTAATAAGGCCTGTATGTAAACACAGAGCCGAGCCATGCAAGTCTTTCGCAACGATATAATATATCTTCACGCAATTCCCAATACAGGGGTAGACAGAGGTCGAGTCTAGACAATTAAGTCCCTTCGACCCACCTTTCACCGAAGATATTTTCGGGACAACGTGACAGGTGGTGAGCCCGTCGCCGCCTCAATGTCCAAGCCAACGATATTCGTACATAAGTTTTTGAAAAACTCATTGGTACGAGCCTACCAACTGGGGATCGAACTCGGGTCTATTGACTCGAAATTCCGACCACCCAACCACTTGGCTATCGTGACTGTTCGTTGTTCTTACTTGTTCGTTGACTTTCGCAACGATGAGTTTACTAAGTTGAAAAAAGTAAGCAACTTATTTCCCCTAGAGCAGCTGAGTATTTTTGTAAGATGAAGACATTGAGTGATAGCTGTAGAGTGTACACAGCTACATTGAAACCCAAGTTTAGTCCGTGCGCGAGCTCCAATCTACCGTAAGGAATTTTGATGCGATGGCCTATTGCAGTTATATAGTAGATAATACGTTATCGATATTAATTAGCTATAAAATTGTTCTAAAAGGTAAGCGTTTAGTAAAAAATATAATGAGTTTTATCATAAAATGGCTACCCGATAGCCCTGGCGGTATGATCCCGCCGCTAAAGCTAAGGGTACGTTAAAATCCTGCTAGGGAAAAATATTTTTGAGTTCTATATGAATGTTTTTGCGTTATGAATCTTTATATGAGTATAATCATAACGACCTATAAAAGTCCACTGCTGGTCGTACGCCTCTCCCTTATGGGAGGGTTTTGCCATAATCACAACTCTTAGCAAGCGAATTAGCGATCTCAAATTAAATCTGATACTTTTAGTGGAACCTGTACTAAATGTTATGATTTCCACTCGCGTACTACAAATTTTTGAAGTGTTTGATATTATTTCTACAAAAATCCATAAAAAAAATTAATGCTTTCTTTACTAATATTTACGACTTTCTTTTCAGCTGGGTCGTGAAAGAGTTAAAGAATGAATTCAATGCCCTGCGTCTTGGGATCAAAATACAGCATGGCCTTGGCCACACCTACACTTCACAACTCAGTCCCGAATATAAAATTAATGACACTGTATCCGTTCAAATGAGAATGTGCAGTGGTCACTCGACTGGTAATTTTAATTTCTGCCCCGAAAACAATACAGGACACATCATGTTATTTATCAAATTTGCTAAAATACGTGCCGATGATACTAAACTCTATTATGCTAATGTTACATGTAAACAAAACTTTATTTTCAAAATGTTAATAACAGATGATAAAACATGGCGAAATATCGATTACAATCCATTAATGCCGTTGAATTTTGATATAACCATTATAGTGGATGTTCTCCAAACCCAGATAAGCCCATTCGCCTCTCTCTCTGAGGATAAAGATACGACAGATTTAAAATTGACGGGCGACGATGGATCTATAGAATTGCACAGTGCGGCTCTAGCTGCGTACAGTCCGGTTTTCAAAAAGAAGCTGTGTGAGAAAGCTCGTGAATCATCCCGACCTTTTGTCATAGAATTGCATGGAATAAAAGTATCCACCCTGCAGCATCTAAAAAAATATATATATACACACACAGTGCCTGATTCCTTAGAAAAAGAACTATTGCTCTTTGCCTCCGAATATAAAATGTCAGAATTACTTGAAATGTGTTTAGATAAAGTGGTTACCCACGTGTCCGCTAAAAACATTTACGAACTCTTGAAATTTGCATTAATCAACGACATAAGGGATTTTTATTTAAATATGTTACAACTTATCGAAAACAACGTTATCAAAGTAAAAGATATTACAAAGTATATCGATACAGGCAAAAACTCGGATTAGATAAATAATATTTCAATAAGCGATAACTACCAAGACGTGTATTTATCATTTAAGGATAGTTTATATAATTCTGTATGCAAACAGTTACATGAGCTAAAATTGTGGTTTCATAGATGACGAATGAAAACATCATTTAAATAGTAATAGTTTTGTAAATATGCCGTGTCATATTGGCGTAAGAATATACCACTTTCTTCCCGTAAGTATCCTTAAAGGCGACTAAGTAAGAGGCCTTAAAAATTCAGTCTGCTACCGACAGATGCTCAAATAAGTCTCGAAGAATACGAGACCAAAATTCAGTAGATCCTTGCGCGACGTATGACGCTGCGATGGCCGATCCGCTGCAAAGCGTGTCAATTATGGCAAAGCCGCCTTTATGACTGAGACCAATGTCCGGCAGGAATCACACGACCAAACTGTTAAGCAATTATTTTTCAGAATCTCTGTAGAATAATTCCTTAACATTCAGCCTTTCCCTAACTTTCCTTCCACACCAAACCTTACCGCATTTGTAAATTTTCTGATGATTAGTTACCATTCGTCAATATTGATATATCATTACAGTGATTTAAAATCCTGCGTTAAGTGTTATAATGGCAATTATTATATAATGTTGTTGATTTTATAAAAATAATTAAGATCATAATTAAGAAATAGAATTCAAAAAACCGCTTTCAACGCTTGACAATAAGGGAGCGTTTCTCAGAGTCCCATACTCTGTCCATTACTTATCGTACTCGGTACATTACATCACGTGGAGGATAAGAAAATGTATAAATAATTCTGAACATGAATAGACTGAACTGAAACGAATTCAATTAACAAAATATAAGTTTTGATACTATACTATACTTTATTACAATTTAATAAATGACAATGACGCTCTAATAAAAATATTGTATGTTTCTATATTATGCTTTTTAATATATTTTCATGTAAAAACTTGTTTTCAGGAATGAAATCTATGTAAATAAACACATAAAATTCAAATCCTTGCAATCAAATCCAAACCGATGTTTTTAATTACATATTTTAAACAACAGCCGTCACTATAGCCGAGTGGTTGGTCGGAATTCGAATCGAGAGACCCGAATTCGATGCCTCAGTGGCAAGCTCGTACGAATTGGTTTTTCAAAAACTTATGTACGAATTATATTGTTATTAAAATTCATTATTCAACACTTGTACACAATTCACTTTATTTCAATTATTTGTTAACCGACCGGTTTCGCCTTACGGCATTATCAGGGTATTGATCAAATACCCAATGCAATTTCTCCAAGTGACAACAATCGCAAGTATAAATTAATTAATTATATTGTTGGCTTGGACATTTAGACGGCGACGGGCTCACCACCTATCACGTTGTCCCAAATATATCTTCGGTTGAAGATGGGTCGAAATGACTAAATTGTCTAGACCTCTATCTACCCCTGTATTGGGAACGATGTGAAGATGTTTCTTTTATTTATTTCACATATTTAAAAAAAAAAGTAACTTTTTATTTCATCGCTGCGAAGCTAGTGCTTCTACTTTTTCACTTAGAAAGAAAGAATGCTTTATTAACCCAAAAAACGTTTATTAACTCAAATGATATTATTAACAGCATGAAAGATACTGTGCGGCTTTATCGGAAATGTGCTGGCGTCCTTGAGGCCGCAATCAATTTACCTAAACCGATTAAACAAAGATTTAATTTCTAAACATTTCACGATAGCCGGAGGTTGGGTTGTCGGAATTACCAATGGGTTTTTCAAAAACTTATTTACCAATTACATCGTTGGCTTGTACATAAAGACGGCGACAGACACGCCACATTGTCTTATAAATTGTCTTCGGAGGAAGGTGGATCGAAAGAACTTAATCTAAGTCTAGTCCTCGGTGTTAGGAGTGGCGTGTTTTTTTTTTTTTTTTACTTTTAGTACATGTATTGCAGTTTTAGTTACGTATTATAGTAGATAAGTAAATTTATTTTGTAGAACATACTCTAATTCTAAAACTTATTTTCTTTTGGACTTTAGTTTGCCTAGAAGAGATCGCCGCCAAATTGTACCTGCTACCTAAGTTTCGTTTGTGGTACACAATAAAAGAATTGTAATTAATTCATTCCTTATCTTCAGTGACGTGAAAAGCGACTAGTAAAAAAGCCTACACAATGTTAAAGGCTAACGACAGGTGGCGGGATAACCGTTTCGAAACATAACTAGCCGACCAAATTAGGCAGACCGCTAGCGGGCACCAACATCTACGGTGGTGTTTATTTGTACGGTTTCAACATTATAAAACTATTTAATTAAATACTTCACGAACAAGCGCGGTGGATCATGATGCTCACTCCGCAGCAAAAATAACCGCGCGTCGAATGTTCTCGAGCGTTCAAGGAGGTGTGCTGAAGACAAGGGTGATGTACTATAAGCAAGACTCCATGCAGTGGCATAGAGTGCACCTCCCAAGAAATGTGATCATAATCATCTGGTGAACTTGTGGCAAGTTTGTTGGGACTCGGAATCTTGTTAAATTCTTTCCAATTGCTCTTGACCCTCCCCTCCTCTGAGTAACTTTGTAACGTGATCTTCGTAAGTCTCCCTCAACTCCTTATTAACGTACATGCTGTATACTCACTCATTTGCTCAACAAACCCAAACATTTTAAACATTGCTAAAGATTTATATAATGTGGAAGATGGCTAACAAGCAATTATTTCACCTGAAGTAATTACCCACCCATTGATACTTAATTAATACACCAGTTCTGCAAGTGTTTTACCAACATTTATGATAGGAATTGGGAAAGGGGAAGGATAATACTGTAGGAGGATACAACTAACTCATTGGATGAAAAAAAATATGTAAATTGGATATGTAATGTATATAAAATGTAAAATAATAGTATGTATGTGTTATAGCCAGTATTGGCAATAAACTATTCTTTATTTCTGTGCAAAAGGCGGAAGCAAAAGATACAATTTCTTAATGTTTGTATCCAGAAAGGCTGTTATCCAGCATTGAGCCCATTCATGCAACAGCAGAAACTGGCACTAGGCTCTTTTATGTAAAAAAATCGTAAAATATCAAAATGTTTTTTCTTAATATTGCTGTTTAACCTTATCTAAGATACAAGAACAGTGTTTACAAAATCAACAATAATACAAATCAATTGTAACCACTTCTCACTTATTTATCAACAATGCACTTATAGGAAGATCAATGCATGCATTCAAAATTAAATCAATTTTCATTGTAGTATTTTTTTAAGTCTGCAACTTCAATTTCACCCATTTGGATGCATTCAAGCAAGTTTAAATAAAGTTCAAAAATTTTATGCTTTTGCGCATACTCAGTAAAATATCGATAATTTTTCGCTGTAACAGAACCTAGAATTTTACTGATGCATTTATATTTCATTTCGTGCATTGCATTTTCAGAAGCTATAAGCAGTAATTCTTCTAATTTGTCATTTGGCAAAACTTTTAAGTAAATATAGTCTTTGAAGTGTTTCAATGTGTCTCCATGGATACCTTTGAACTCTAAAATGCCATCTTTAATAGTTTTTTCATTCATCTTTTCCGTACTACAGCACTTTGAGACGCCAGCACTGCACTATGTATATTGACCGTTGACTCTTCATCTGCTACAAGTTTCAAATCTGTCAATTCTTCATCATCATAGAGTGATTTGAATGGGTTATCTCTAACTATAAGTTTTGATGTAAGCACTATGTGGAAGTCAAGGTTTGTGCTTTTCGCTTCATAAACGAGATACCAAGAGTCATTATCAGTCACATATGTTTTATTTGATAAACCCAAATTAATGCTGTTACAGCTGACAGAGTACAATAAGTTTTCAGTCCGACTTTTTTTTATAAATTTAAAAAGCACTAAAATAATATCAGGATTTTTATCAGGTGTACCATATCCAGAATTGCCATAAGTGTTTTTTCTTTCGATTTTCTGACGTTCTGTTACAAAAATTACTTTAATTTGAAATGATATATCAGCATTTATACTATACTGTGTGCTTTCTGTTGAAAGCATAGTGTTTGTATTTGGTGCTATGTTGCATTTAAGCTCAAGCCTATTCCCTTGTTCTTTAACTTCGGTCACATTCAGGCTGAAAGGAACAAACAGATTTATGAAAACCTACTCAATGTTTGGAATTACGATTGGACTTCGTCCATGCATTAGGAAAAACCTGGCGGGGTCCCTTAAATTATCATAATTAAACGTCGTTCGGACTCCAAATAAAACATATAAAAGACTCAAAATCATCTATATCAGTTACATCATCTACAGGAAGCGGACGTTTCTCCGCAATATAATGTAGCACATGTACTGTACCAAACTGTAAATTATATCAGCGCAAAATTTTATCTAGATCCGTTAAGCCGTTTATGCGTGATAGCACACATGCATCCATCCAAACTTACGCATTTTTAATAGTAGGATAAAATAGGGTTAAACTTTTCAATTTGGACCATCGATATATGAGGTTTTAAGGAGGGGGGAGGGGGTTAAGAAACACCCTCCCCCCCCCCTGCAATTCCCATCCTGCGAAACCCCATGGTTATGGATATATTTATGGTTAAAGTTTTGAGGTTAGAATAGCGCTATTTAGTTATTAGGGCTAAATTTTCCAATGTGGACCGGCGATTTAAATGCACATATTTTTTTTGTATGTATGCCCATATTTCTTTTGTGAGCTCTTTTATACACTCTAGGGGTAGGGCAAACAAGACCATGTGGATAGTGGGGTGCTCTGATTCGGTTTGGGGTACTTGGGTAATTAAGTAAGTAAACACTTTATTGTAGCACTACCCCTGTAGTGTCTACCCCTTCCAACTCTTCTATTCACACACGCCTTATACACGGCTCAACACCTGTCACGTTGTCCCGAAAATATCTTCGGTGGAAAGTGGGTCGAAGAGACTTAATCGTCTAGACTAGACCTCTGTCTACCCCTGTATTGGGAATTGCGTGAAGATATTTATTTATTTATATTTATTTATTTATCCTACGTGTCAAAACCTTCGAGTAAACTTTACTTGCTAAACTGGTCAAGCTAATCGCTCGATGCGGGTGCCGCAGTCATAATGTGAACCTTTACCTTTATATAAAGGCAGAATGACTTCGGATCGCCAATCATCCGGGACATCCCCCGTCTGCCAGCACAAATTGCACAGCAGATGAAAGCTGTCCCAGACGCGAGGCCCACCATACTTGACCATTTCAGCAGTAACTCTGTCTTGTCCCGCAGCCTTACCACTAATTTTAAACTTTGAATGGCACATCCAATCTCTTTCATACTGATGACCTCAGTATCATCAAGGTCCGAGTCTAACGTACCAGTCACGGCGTCACCCCCGGATCCCCCTCTAAGATCATCACACACATACATTTCTCTATAAAATTCGCTCCATCGCTGCAGGACGTCCGATTTTTCTGAGAGGACTTCATTAGTTCCCAAAAGCACTTTGTTCATTCTTAAGGCCGTCGCACCACTCCGGGTCCTTCCAACCTCTTTCCAGAAGAGTTTGGAGTTCTCCTTGAAGTTATGCGACAACCTTTCATCCGCTTCCATTCTACACCTTTCACGCACTTTCCTCAATCAATGCTTTAGTGTGAACTATATCGTTCTTTCATCTTCTCTCTCATATCCTTATCATTACTAGAAGCCAAGTAGTCTAACCATGCTTTCTTCTTCTAATTTACTGCTTCTTTCACTTCGTCATTCCACCATGCATCACCCTTTTTGCTACTACCTCTTTTCACAATTCCACACACATCTTGTGTGTGCACTAGCCTTTCCATCCCTAAGGCTCTGCCATATTTCTTCCACCCATTCTTTCCTGACATCGATGATGTCAAGCTTTTCGGCTACCCTTGCTTGAAGTTAAAAAGTTAAAAGTAAAAAAAATATATCTCATGAACCGTAAGTTTCCGCAACCTGAAACTTAACGCTTACACTTAAACAAAACGCACCCTTTCAGTGAGTACTATCTACAAAAAAAATATGGGCTTTTAAATAGGCAGTCCATATTGGAAAGTTTAGCCCAAAATAGTTTAATAACATTCATAATATTAAATTCATAATATTAAGTCACCATAGCCGAGTTGTTGGGTGGTCGGAATTTCGAGTCGAGACCCGAGTTCGATCCCCAGGTGGCAGTACCAATGAGTTTTTCAAAAACTTATGTACGAATTTCATCGTTAGCTTGGACATGAAGACGGCGACAGGCTCACCACCTGTCACGTTGTCCCGAAAATATCTTCGGGGGAAGGTGGGTCAAAGGGACTTAATTGTCTAGACTTGACCTCTGTCTACCCCTGTATTGGGAATTGCGTGAAGATATTTTTATTTTTTTTATAATATTAAATAAAATCTGGTTGAATAAGAAAAATAAGTATAATTACCAAGATACCGGCTGAACCAATGTTTGATTTTGAAAATTATACATATTGGATACCAAATCTCTTGAATGTAATTATGTTTTAACAGACCGAGATTACATTTATTGTGATTAATCTATATCTTAATATAATATGTAATAGACATGCAACAAGATAAGATTTACGGCAAAGAGTAAATAAACACTACATTATAGTTTACATATCTATTATGTATAGGAAACATACTCTGTGATATACGTATTTATACTATACGGTAAATGTCAAAGAATATGTAAACACAATATTTTATTTTTAAAATATGTTTAAGTGTATTCAAAATTAATAGCACGGAGTACTTTTAGGTATCACAAATCTAGTAAATCTAAAGATCAAAGAGTTTACAACCATTATGTTCTGACAAAGATGCTAATTGAATACTAATTAAACCCTAGTTAGTCATTCATTTCAGTTATCACCCAGTATCAACGCGAGTAGGGTTCCCGATCTCAATTCTATTTAAATGAAGATTGATTTTTTGGGTTTAAGTCATTTATTCTCATGAAGAGTTACAACATTTTACATATATATATTTATATATATATATATATATATATATATATATATATATATATATATATATATATATATATATATATATATATATATATATATATATATATATATATATATATATATATATATATATATATATATATATATATATATATATATATATATATATATATATATATATATATATATATATATATATATATATAAAAATTTTATTATTTTTATATTTATATTCGTATACTATTGTGAATGTTTTGAGTTTTTCGCTCAACTTATTATATGAAAATAGTACACTGAAATCCATCGAGTAAATTATCGCGATAAACGGGAATATGCATATAAATCTGATGAACGAACTATACGTTACGGAGTACCACAGGGCAGTGTTTTAGGCCTCCTATTATTCATTATTTATATCAATGACCTTGTTAATGCTACAAATCATCAAATGACACTTTTTGCTGATGACAGTACAGTGACAATGGAATGCAAAAATAAAAATTTATATCACAATGATTTAATTATTGAATGGTTAAAGAACAATAACTTACGGATTAATTTAAGGAAAACGATTTTAATGCATTTTAATCAATTACCTTCAAATACAAACCTGAACATAATGTATGAAAATCAACTAATTAATGAAACTGACGCTACGAAATTTCTAGGCTTAATCATCGACCGGAAGCTGAATTGGAAAAAGCATGTTGAAGAGCTGTCTAAGAAAATAAATACGTCTGCTTACGCACTTCATAAATTATCTTCATTATGAAACTTTGATTCGTTATTAACGGCATATTATGGCATGGCTGATACAAGACTGAGATATGGCATCATTTTTTGGGGAAATTCAACTTATAAAGAATTAGCTTTTAAAGCACAAAAACGATGCATCAGGTCAATATTTAGGTTAAGAAAAATTTATAGTTGCCGACGTTATTTTATAGAAAATAAAATACTTACGCTTATTTCACTGTATATACTTGAGACTGCTGTGTTTGTAAAGAGTAATTCAAATAAATTTCAGAAGTTATCAGATGTTCACAATCGCAATCGACGTGACAATACAAGACTATGCATTCGCAGAGCCAGAACTGCGGTTATGCATGCATAAGAGTGTTTTTTGCATGGCTCCAATTATTTATAACAAAATTTTCAAAAAACATAAAAGAATTAAACATGAAAAATTTCAAGCATAGACTCCGAACATTCCTGATTGAAAAATGTTATTACCATATTAACGATTTTTTAAATGATAAATTTAATGAAGATTTTGACAATTGAAGAATGACATTTAAGATTTTTGATTTCAAGAATGACGTACGATAATCCATTAAACAGTTTATTTTTAAATATTTAACTTATTACTTTTGACAATTTGATTCTCTGTATTTTTTTATTCACTTGAATTAATTAATGTATTGACATGAATTTGTAAGACAAGATATTCTAACAACACGTTCTAATTTTGAAATAATTAGTATTTGTACGCCACACAAGGCAAAGACATGTTGGACTTTACACATGTTTTAACAAATAAATTATCATTATCATTATGGTTTTTAAGTAATTTTATAAATGTAGAAATTGATTGCGACTCTTTCATATCCTTTGGAAGCTTATTATATAACTGGGCGCTTTCATACATGAGGTTCTTTTTCCATAGTCAGTTCGAGGTGATTAAGATCACCTCGAACTGAACAATGTTATTGGCATTTCGTAATTGAATTTTATGAATTTCCATTTTTTTAGTAAAACTTATTTGCATGTTTATATTTTTTATCAATTTTATTTATAACACTCTCTCTTTTACAACTTCTTTAACATTTTATAATTCTTTAATTTTTTACATTTATCTTTGAACTTAGAAGGTCGTAATTAAAATCGCCGAATACTAGCGGCCTTTTTCTTTTTTCAAGCTCCTTTGAGTGTAAATCCGAAAAGTTCTTAACATTAGTACGACCAGGTTTATATTTTGCGCCTATATCTAAAGAGAATTTGTTAATGTGAATCCTAAGGAAATGGTGGTCATCAACCGATTATTCTTCTATTAGGTTGTGTTTAAGACTATTATGGGCAAATATAGAGACGCTTTAGTTCGTTTTCTTAAATTGAAATAATGTGTGTAATCATGTAGCTGAAATCTTTTGGCTTGGTCTTCTGAAGTTAACCATGTTTCACAAAGAATTATCATATGGATTATAGTTGAGTGGGATTGAACAATAAATTATGCTCGAGCGGTCTCGTCTGATGAAATCCACACACCGTCCATGTCTCTCCTTTATACAAAATTCCTAAAGCTTTGTGCTTGAATTACACAATTGCCATGAGTGTCTAGAGGATTGCCGTAGCAAATAGTAGGCTTGTGGAGGCAGTTCATGCGGTAGTGGAAAAGTTTTGCATGAAACCGCACAAAAAAGCTACAAAAGCTCTCTGATGTCACGGTCAGCATCTCTGATGTCTATTGAAGAACTATAGACTAAAGAGAATAACTGTCTATTGAAGAACTATAGACATATAGCACTTCTAAGTCGCATCTAAGTACTGTTTTCGAGAATCATTAAGAAGGTTAGTTTAGCAAGCAGACTTCACAACTTGTAGCCTTCCGAATTCTTAATTGTCTAGACCTCTGTGTATCCATTAATGGTAAACTGTGTGAAGATATATCCATACTGTTACTTAAACATACGTAACAAAAGAAACAGCTATAAAAATATTACAATCTTTAGTCGAATATTTATATTTGACGTCGTGACGGTTGTGATGCTCGTATTACATGAACTGAATTAAGTGAAGTAAGTTTTGCACCCTCAATTTTTCACATTTTTTGTACATAACCAATACACACTGACATGTTTTTTTCTGTTTATATACATTATGTCTAATAATGCAGCGATGACGCCGTAACCGGAACACCAGACTCGGACCTCAATGACACTGAGGTCATCAGTATGAAAGAGTTTATAGTGCTAAAGGTAAAGGTTCACATTTTGACTGCGGGTGCTATCAAAAGTGGAAGAGTCACGCATCAGCTTTTGTTGTTGCATGAATGGACCGGCTCGACCGGGGAAGTACCACGACCTCACAGAATACCGGCGTCAAGTAGAAGTCTAACAAACTTCTGCGTTTCGTCTGGTGAGTGCAGGTAACCGGAGGCCCACACACCCGCCTCCCCCAATTGTGCTCTAAAGCCGGCAATGCATCTGCTATGCCTCTGGTATTATGGGTGTTCCATTTTACCATCACGTGAGCCACCTAATCGTTTGCCTCCCTTTTCTATTAAAAAAAACCACTCAGCTTGACCAGTTTAGCAAGCAAAGTTTACTTTACGAAGGATTTGACGCGTAGAATTTAAGAGATTTCAGAAAGATTTTTATGGGAAGCACAATGCGAATTAATTCTTGGAAGAGGATGCACGCCTGATCAAGTATTTTCTCTCCGCATGATCACGGAAAAGATTGGTTATTAATTTATACTTACATTTATTACATTATTTACATTGTTGTATTCACCTTAAAATCAAGGATAAAATTAAGGGCGAACTTAACACATTATCGGCATTCTATCCCAGTCAACTAGAGGGATTAGAAAAAAAATGTTTTAGGTGCTTAGCAATAGGTAGAGTGATATCATTTTAACCGAAAAAGTATAACTTAGTAAATAATAAAATATTTTATTGGCTAATTTATTTAATTGCAATGTAACTGCATAAAAATAGATAATATAATAACAAATTAATATTATGAACATACTTCAGACACGCAACATATACAAATACATAGAGATATACACACGTAAATAATTATAAGAAATATATTAAATAACCGTTTTGACTTACAGCACTACACATAGTTACAGGCTTGAGTAACATCTAAAAAATGTTCATCTCGACAGCTGTTAAAACAAAAAAATTAAAATTGTCGTGTGCCTTGAAATTGGGTGACATTAAAGTAATTGTCTGCTGTATGTTGGTAATGCAGTGCTTATTGCACCATCGGAGACAGAACTGCGGGCCTTAGTCACGTGTATGAAAGAGGAATGCGAAAATAAAGGTCTCCGTTTGAATGTTAATAAAACTAAGGTTCTGGTACTCGAAAGGGACGAAGAGAGAGCGAAGTGTGAAATATCTGTAAATCAGGAATGTCTATAACAGGTAAATGAAACTGTATACTTGAGGAGTGTTTTTAGCCGGGATGGACGATGTGATTTAAATGTCAAGCGACACGCCTGTCCGCTGCCGGGAACTGAGTCAACGGTACCCTGACTGCGTTAGTCAAAAGGAAAGGCGTAGTGAAAAGTGCACGCTTTGCGATACATTACGCAGTGCTGGTACCGACTTATATTTTATAAAAAAATCCAAATGCAAAAAAGGCAAACATTGGACACAATGATTTTAGTCGGTTCTCAGTAATATCGTTAACTTAATATAGACAATGTAACTGCATTTTAAAATAACATTTTTTCCTTTAATTTAAAGTAGTACATAGATTACTGAGCATATAGTGGAAAGTGGTGTAACATATCATCGACAAAAATGCTCTGCGTCTACATATCTATGATATCAGCAAAGATTATAGTATCAAGACGTGTTTACGCAAAGAGAATATAACCACTAGGTTTTAGTGTCACCGGTATCGGCTTTCAAAAAACATTAATAGTGTTTATTTACTTCCCTGAAACTGAAACTCTCAGTAATCGGTGCATTATTTAATACTGAGAAGTACATGTTAAGGTACATATACATATATTTAACATGTTCGGAATGACAGCAGTTGCAGAAAACGAAACAAGGTATTTTCATAATGATATTACGGTTAGAAAAGTTCAATTCAAGCGATAACACAATATTTTGTACACAGTACTTGTAATGTTTTGTCAAGCCAGTTTTCAAAACTTTCATTCAAAATTTTTTTTTATTCAAAATTTGTCTATACAATTACAAACATAATGTTGTTGGTGAAATTGTTGAATTAAAATTTTTTGTGCAACAATTAATTTTAATTACATTCTAGTTAAATACAAGTCTAGTACTTGTATTTAACTAGAATGTTATTAAAATTAATTGTTGCAGCTAACGTTAAAAAAAAAATTATATTGTGCGTGAGTGACCTTAGTACTTTGGAATTATCATGATAACATAGAATAAATGTTGATAATCAATGCTCATATTTATTTATCCTTAATATCTTGCTAGCAACAGTTGATAAATGCCCATGATTATTTTCACCGAGAGAATAACACCCACCCTATCTGACCATAAGAGTTGTGGAAGGTGACAATTGAAAAAAAAACTGTAGTCAAAGATGAGTTTAGTAATTTGAAAAAAGTAAGCAACTCAGTTATTTCCCCTAGAGCTGAGTATATTTGTAAGACGGATGAGATAATGATAGCTGTACACAGCCACATTGAAACCCAAGTTTAGTCCGTGGGCGAGCTCCCATCTACCGTAAGGAATTTTGATGCGATGGCCTATTGCAGTTATATAGTAGATAATACGTTATCGATATTAATTAGCTATAAAATTGTTCTAAAAGGATAGCGTTTAGTAAAAAAAAAATAACGAGTTTTATCATAAAATGGCTACCCGATAGCCTTGGGGTGTGATCCTGCCGTTAAAGCTAAGGATATGTTAAAATCATAATAAATATAATAAATAAATATCTTCACGCAATTCCCAATACAGGGGTAGACAGAGGTCAAGTCTAGACAATTAAGTCCCTTTGACCCACTTTCCACCGAAGATATTTTCGGGACATCATGCTGGGGGTAAATAATTTTAAGCAGCATATGAATTTTTTTGATTGAATGTTTTGCGTTATGAATCTGTGTATGATCATAACTACCTATAAAAGTCCACCGCTGGTCGTAGGCCTCTCCCTTATGGGACGGTTTTGCCATAATCACCACTCTTGGCAAGCTATTTAGCGATCTCAAATTAAATAATACTTTTAGTGGAACCAGTACTAAATTTTATGATTTCCACTCGCGTACTACGAATTTTTATCAATGGCTATCCAGAGATTGATATGATTTTTACTAAAATCAATAAAAAATGTCAATAAACTGAAGTGCATAAACAATGCCATAAAAAATTTAACGCTTCCTTTACTAATATATAGAACTTTCTTTTCAGCTGGGTCGTGAAAGAGTTAAAGAATGAATTCAATGCCCTGCGTCTTGGGATCCAATTACAGCGTGGCCTTGGCCACACCTACACTTCACAACTCAGTCCCGAATATAAAATTAATAACACTGTATCCGTTCTAATGAGAATGTGCAGTGGTCACTCGACTGGTAATTTTAATTTCTGCCCCGAAAACAATACAGGACACATCATGTTATTTATCAAATTTGATAAAATACGTGCCGATGATACTGAACTCTATTATGCTAATGTTACATGTAAACAAAACTTTATTTTCAAAATGTTAATAACAGATGATAAAACATGGCGAAATATAGATTACAATCCGTTAATGCCGTTGAATTTTGATATAACCATTATAGTGGATGTTCTCCAAACCCAGATAAGCCCATTCACTTCTCTCTCTGAGGATAAAGATACGACAGATTTAAAATTGACGGGCGACGATGGATCTATAGAATTGCACAGTGCTGCTCTAGCTGCGTACAGTCCGGTTTTCAAAAAAAAGCTGTGTGAGAAAGCTCGTGAATCATCCCGACCTTTTGTCATAGAATTGCATGGAATAAAAGTATCCACCCTGCAGCATCTAAAAAAATATATATATACACACACAGTGCCTGATTCCTTAGAAAAAGAACTATTGCTCTTTGCCTCCGAATATAAAATGTCAGAATTAGTTGAAATGTGTTTAGATAAAGTGGTTACCCACGTGGCCGCTAAAAACATTTACGAACTCTTGAAATTTGCATTAATCAACGACATAAGGGATTTTTATTTAAATATGTTACAACTTATCGAAAACAATGTTATCAAAGTAAAAGATATTAAAAAGTATATCGATACAGGCAAAAACTCGGACTAGATAAATAATATTTCAGTAAGCGATGACTACCAAAATGTGTATTTATCATTTAATGATAGTTATATAATTCTGTATGCAAACAGTTTCATGAGCTAAAATTGTGATTTCATAGATGACGAATGAAAACATCATTTAAATAGTAATAGTTTTGTAAGTATGCCGTGTCATATTGGCGTAAGAATATACCACTTTCTTCCCGTAAGTATCCTTAAAGGCGACTAAGTGAGAGGCCTTAAAAATTCAGTCTGCTACCGACAGATGCTCAAATAAGTCTCGAAGAATACGAGACCGAAATTCAGCAGACCGCTGCGAGACATGTGACGCTGCGATCGCCAATCTGCAGCAAAGCGTGTCAATGCCACCTTTATGGCAAAGCCGAATCAAACGACCAAACTGTTTAGGAATTATTCTTCAGAATCTCTGTAGAATAATTCCTTAACAGTCAGCTGTTCCCTAACTTTCCTTCCACACCAAACCTTACCGCATTTGTAAATTTTCTGATGATTAGTTACCATACGACAATAGTGATATATCATTGCAGTGATTTAAATTCCTGCATTAAGTGTTATAATGACCATTATTATATAATGTTGTTGATTTTATAAAAATAATTAAAATCATATTTAAGAAATAGAATTCAAATAACCACTATCAACGCTTGAAAATAAGGAGGCGTTTCTCAGGGTCCCATACTCTGTCCATTACTTATTATTACATTACATCACGTGGAGGAGAAAATGTATAAATAATTCTAAACATGAATAGACAGAACTGAAACGAATTCAATTAACAAAATGTAAGTTTTGATACTGTACTATACTTTATTAAAATTTAATAAATGACAATGACGCTCTAATAAAAATTTTGTATATTTCTACATCAGTCTTTTCAATATATTTTCATGTAAAAACTTGTTTTCAGGAATGAAATCTATGTAAATAAGCACATAAAATTCAAATCCTTGCAATCAAATCCAAACCGATGTTTTTAATTACATATTTTAAACAACAGCCGTCACTATAGCCAGTTGGTTGGTCGGAATTCGAATCGAGAGACCCGAGTTCGATTTCTCGGTGGCAGGTCATACCAATTGGTTTCTCAAGAACTAATGTACAATTCATATCGTTGGCTTGTAAATTTAGATGGCGACGGGCTCACCACCTGTCACGTTGTCCCAAATATATCTTCGTTTGAAGGTGGGTCGAAATGACTAAATTGTCTATACCTCTGTCTACCCCTGTTTTGGGAAGGATGTGAAGATGTTAATTTCTTTTATTTTCCCTTTTTCAAAAAAAAGTAACTTCTTTTAATTTCATCGCTGCGAAGTTAGTAAAATAAATAATAAATATCTTCACGCAATTCCCAATACAGGGGTAGACAGAGGTCTAGTCTAGACAATTAAGTCCCTTTGACCCACCTTCCACCGAAGATATTTTCGGGACAACGTGACAGATGGTGAGCCCGTCGCCATCTTTATGTCCAACTATGAAATTCGTACATAAGTTTTTGAAAAACTCATTGGTACTGCCACCTGGGGATTGAACTCGGGTCTCTCGACTCGAAATTCCGACCACCCAACAACTCGGCTATCGTGACTTCTAATGTATCTTTTATGCTGTTAATAATATTATTTGGAAGTTCATTTCTGTTTCAATTGTGTGTCACTGCGTTTTTTGGGATAATAAAGCATTCTTTCTTTGTAAGTGAAAATGCAGAAGCACTAACTGCGGCGACGGGCTCACCTTCTGTCACGTTGTCCCGAAAATATCTTCGGTGGAAGGTGGGTCAAAGGGACTTAATTGTCTAGACTTGACCTCTGTCTATCCCTGTATTGGGAATTGCGTGAAGATATTTTTTTTATAAAAGATACTGTTGCGGCTTTTTCGGAAATGTGCTGGCGTCCTGTAGGCCGCAATAAATTTACCTAAACCGATTAAACAAAGATTTAATTTCTAAATATTTCACGATAGCCGGAGGTTGGGTTGTCGGAATTTCGAGTTAAAAGACCCGAATTCGATCCCCAGGTGGCAGGCTCGTACCAATGGGTTTTTCAAAAACTTATTTACGAATTACATCGTTGGCTTGTACATAAAGACGGCGACGGGCTCACCACCTGTCACGATGTCCCAAAAATATCTTCAGTGGAAGGTGGGTCGAAGGGACTTCTTCTTCTTCTGTCTAGACTAGACCTCTGGTTACCCCTGTATTGGGAATAGCGTGAAGTGAACTTCTAGTGAAGTGGTATTCTGTGAGGTCGTGCTACTTTCCCGGTCGATTCACGCAACAAAAAAAAAGGGAGGCAAACGAGCAAGTGGTTGATGACATTTTTGACTATGCCGTAAGGTACTATGGTGAAATTACAGCGGCTGGGATTAATCCAAACAATTCCTCGGAGTACTCCCCGTAGTAGATCTTGTAGAAAATGCAAAGAGATGCAACATCTCTTCGCAAAACCAGGGGATCTAGCCATCGGATATAGTATGTCACAGTCGTCGACGATTCGAGCCGCTCTTCGTTGGATACGGTCAAATGGTAGGAGCTGAAACTGGGGTGCCCCCGCCCAGAGATGAGAACAGTACTCCATGTGCGGCCGAACCTGCGCCTTATAAAGTTGCAAGCGGTGGGCCGGCATGAAGTACTGTCGTGCTCTACTGAGCACGCCAAGCTTTGGCGTTCCCTTCCAAATGACCGCGAAACTGAACGTTGCTCGATACGTCAACGCCAAGAATTCCGATACTGGCTGAGGCAACTAGGGGAGTGCTCTCAAAACGAGGTGATAGTCGGTCCCAGTCCGAGATTTTGTCTAACAAAATCTCGACACCAGACACAAGTTTGTTCCGGTAGTACTCGTCGGCGTGTTTCCGGGAAATATTGGCAGGGCCGGTATACAGGGCATCACCAGTGCTGTCATCTGCATAGCAATGGATTTTACTAATTTGTACCGAACTATTGATATGCAGAAGAAACAGAGTTGGCGACAGCACACAGCCTTGTGGGACACCAGCGTTCACAGACTTGGAGTCGAAGTATGCACCGTCAACTACGACCTTGATGCTCCAGTCTGTGAGAAAATTAGTCACCCAATTACAAAATTTCTTGGGAAGCCCATATGACGGAAGCTTCGAGAGAAGCGATTTGTGCCATACCCGATCAAAGGCTTTCGCTTTGTCCAAACTAACTGCCAGGGCCTAACCCTTGCTCTCTACTGCCTCCGCCCATCGATGAGTGAGGTACACAAGAAGATCACCAGCCAAGCGACACCGACGGAATCCATACTGGCGGTCACTGATCAACTGGTGCTCCTCTAAGTGCCTCAAGAGCTGACAGTTTATAATAAATAATAAATTAATTAATTAATATATAAATATCTTCACGCAATTCCCAATACAGGGGTAGACAGAGGTCTAGTCTAGACAATTAAGTCCCTTTGACCCACCTTCCACCGAAGATATTTTCGGGACAACGTAACAGGTGGTGAGCCGTCGCCGTGTTTATGTCCAAGCCAACGATATAATTCGCTCATAGGTTGAAAACCCATTGGGCGTTGCAGGCCTGCTGCCTGAAGATCGAACCCTGGAGGACTCGAAATTCCATTACCCAACCACTTGGCTATAGTGACAGTTTATAATGGACTCCATTATTTTGAATAACACGGAAGTGATGGCGATCGGTCTGTAGTTGCCCGGATCTGAGCGGTCGCCTTTCTTAGGGATTGGGTGCACTAAAGCTGTCTTCCATGTCATCGGGACGACGCCTTCAGAGTAGGAGTACCAAAAAAGACGCGTTAGAACCGGTGCCAACTCTGGAGCACTCATCCTCAGCATAATAGGGGGGATATCATCGGGCCCACTCGACTTCTGGATATCCAGTTCCCGAAAGAAGACGAAGTAGTTTCTCGCCAATTCTGCCAATGTGCTCGGACTTTGCCGTAGTAATTACTCTTTTGAAGGACCTGGGTTTTTGTATCCCGAGACGCCCATGCTTTAACCGACCCGGGAGAACTGCTGCTTTTGGCGAGATGCCATTCTGCAGGTGCCACCAAACCAGAGTTAGATCTACCACCGATGGGTACCACAGAGGAAGGAACGAAGAGTTCCATTCCTTGGAGCACCACATCGCCGACGGAATTTGCCACGGCGTCGGGACTATCTAGCGAGAAGCAAACCTGCCTGTGGTATACAATAATAGCATTATAAAAGATACTGTTGCGGCTTTTCGAATGTGCTGGCGTCCTGTAGGCCGCAATAAATTTACCTAAACCGATTAAACAAAGATTTAATTTCTAAATATTTCACGATAGCCGGAGGTTGGGTTGTCGGAATTTCGAGTTAAAAGACCCGAATTCGATCCCCAGGTGGCAGTACCAATGAGTTTTTCAAAAACTTATTTACGAATTACATCGTTGGCTTGTACATAAAGACGGCGACGGGCTCACCACCTGTCACGATGTCCCAAAAATATCTTCAGTGGAAGGTGGGTCGAAGGGACTTCTTCTTCTTCTGTCTAGACTAGACCTCTGGTTACCCCTGTATTGGGAATTGCGGAAGATATTTTTTATAAAAGATACTGTTGCGGCTTTTCGAATGTGCTGGCGTCCTGTAGGCCGCAATAAATTTACCTAAACCGATTAAACAAAGATTTAATTTCTAAATATTTCACGATAGCCGGAGGTTGGGTTGTCGGAATTTCGAGTTAAAAGACCCGAATTCGATCCCCAGGTGGCAGTACCAATGAGTTTTTCAAAACTTATTTACGAATTACATCGTTGGCTTGTACATAAAGACGGCGACGGGCTCACCACCTGTCACGATGTCCCAAAAATATCTTCAGTGGAAGGTGGGTCGAAGGGACTTCTTCTTCTGTCTAGACTAGACCTCTGGTTACCCCTGTATTGGGAATTGCGGAAGATATTTTTTATAAAAGATACTGTTGCGGCTTTTTCGAATGTGCTGGCGTCCTGTAGGCCGCAATAAATTTACCTAAACCGATTAAACAAAGATTTAATTTCTAAATATTTCACGATAGCCGGAGGTTGGGTTGTCGGAATTTCGAGTTAAAAGACCCGAATTCGATCCCCAGGTGGCAGGCTCGTACCAATGGGTTTTTCAAAAACTTATTTACGAATTACATCGTTGGCTTGTACATAAAGACGGCGACGGGCTCACCACCTGTCACGATGTCCCAAAAATATCTTCAGTGGAAGGTGGGTCGAAGGGACTTCTTCTTCTTCTGTCTAGACTAGACCTCTGGTTACCCCTGTATTGGGAATAGCGTGAAGTGAACTTCTAGTGAAGTGGTATTCTGTGAGGTCGTGCTACTTTCCCGGTCGATTCACGCAACAAAAAAAAAGGGAGGCAAACGAGCAAGTGGTTGATGACATTTTGACTATGCCGTAAGGTACTATGGTGAAATTACAGCGGCTGGGATTAATCCAAACAATTCCTCAGGTACTCCCGTAGTAGATCTTGTAGAAAATGCAAAGAGATGCAACATCTCTTCGCAAAACCAGGGATCTAGCCATCGGATATAGTATGTCACAGTCGTCGACGATTCGAGCCGCTCTTCGTTGGATACGGTCAAATGGTAGGAGCTGAAACTGGGGTGCCCCCGCCCAGAGATGAGAACAGTACTCCATGTGCGGCCGAACCTGCGCCTTATAAAGTTGCAAGGGGTGAGCCGCCATGAAGTACTGTCGTGCTCTACTGAGCACGCCAAGTTCTCTTCCAAATGACCGCGAAGCTGAACGTTGCTCGATACGTCAACGCCAAGAATTCCGATACTGGCTGAGGCAACTAGGGGAGTGCTCTAAAATTGAAGTGATACGGCGAAGGGTTTCTTTTTAGCGGTAAACGCGCAAACTTGTGGTTGAACTGAACTAAATTTAGTCGGTCCCAGTCCGAGATTTTGTCTAACAAAATCTCGACACCAGACACAAGTTTGTTCCGGTAGTACTCGTCGGCGTGTTTCCGGGAAATATTGGCAGGGCCGGTATACAGGGCATCACCAGTGCTGTCATCTGCATAGCAATGGATTTTACTAATTTGTACCGAACTATTGATATGCAGAAGAAACAGAGTTGGCGACAGCACACAGCCTTGTGGGACACCAGCGTTCACAGACTTGGAGTCGAAGTATGCACCGTCAACTACGACCTTGATGCTCCAGTCTGTGAGAAAATTAGTCACCCAATTACAAAATTTCTTGGGAAGCCCATATGACGGAAGCTTCGAGAGAAGCGATTTGTGCCATACCCGATCAAAGGCTTTCGCTTTGTCCAAACTAACTGCCAGGGCCTAACCCTTGCTCTCTACTGCCTCCGCCCATCGATGAGTGAGGTACACAAGAAGATCACCAGCCAAGCGACACCGACGGAATCCATACTGGCGGTCACTGATCAACTGGTGCTCCTCTAAGTGCCTCAAGAGCTGACAGTTTATAATAAATAAATAAATTAATTAATTAATATATAAATATCTTCACGCAATTCCCTGTACAGGGGTAGACAGAGGTCTAGTCTAGACAATTAAGTCCCCTTGACCCATCTTCCACCGAAGATATTTTCGGGACAACGTAACAGGTGGTGAGCCCGTCGCCGTGTTTATGTCCAAGCCAACGATATAATTCGCTCATAGGTTATTGAAAAACCCATTGGTACGAGCCTGCCACCTGAAGATCGAACCCTGGAGAGGACTCGAAATTCCGACTACCCAACCACTTGGCTATAGTGACAGTTTATAATGGACTCCATTATTTTGAATAACACGGAAGTGATGGCGATCGGTCTGTAGTTGCCCGGATCTGAGCGGTCGCCTTTCTTAGGGATTGGGTGCACTAAAGCTGTCTTCCATGTCATCGGGACGACGCCTTCAGAGTAGGAGTACCAAAAAAGACGCGTTAGAACCGGTGCCAACTCTGGAGCACTCATCCTCAGCATAATAGGGGGGATATCATCGGGCCCACTCGACTTCTGGATATCCAGTTCCCGAAAGAAGACGAAGTAGTTTCTCGCCAATTCTGCCAATGTGCTCGGACTTTGCCGTAGTAATTACTCTTTTGAAGGACCTGGGTTTTTGTATCCCGAGACGCCCATGCTTTAACCGACCCGGGAGAACTGCTGCTTTTGGCGAGATGCCATTCTGCAGGTGCCACCAAACCAAGAGTTAGATCTACCACCGATGGGTACCACAGAGGAAGGAACGAAGAGTTCCATTCCTTGGAGCACCACATCGCCGACGGAATTTGCCACGGCGTCGGGACTATCTAGCGAGAAGCAAACCTGCCTGTGGTATACAATAATAGCATTATAATTAATTCATTCCTTATCTTGGGTTTCGTGAAAAGCGACTAGTAAAAAAGCCTTCGCAATGTCAAAGGCTACCGACAGGTGGCGGGATAACAGTTTCGAAAATAACTAGCTGGCCAAATAAGGCAGACCGCTAGCGAGCACCAACATCTACGGTGCGTGGTGTCTATTTGTACGGTTAAAACTATTTAATTACTTAAATACTTCACGAACAAGCGCGGTGGATCATGATGCTCACTCCGCCGCAAAAATAACCGCGCGTCGAATGTTCCTTGAGCGTTCAAGGAGGTGTGGTGAAGACAAGGGTGATGTACTATAAGCAAGACTCCATGCAGTGGCATAGAGTGCACCTCCCAAGAAATGTGATCATAATCATCTGGTGAACTTGTGGCAAGTTTGTTGGGACTCGGAATCTTGTTAAATTCTTTCCAATTGCTCTTGACCCTCCCCTCCTCTGAGTAACTTTGTAACGTGATCTTCGTAAGTCTCCCTCAACTCCTTATTAACGTTCATGCTGTATACTCTTCAACTATATACTCTTCTCACCAACTTCTACGGTCAGTTGTGTCTGTTAGTACGGTTTCAACATTATAAATATCTTCACGCAATTCCCTATACAGGGGTAGATAGAGGTCTAGTCTAGACAATTAAGTCCCCTCGACGCCACCTTCCACCAAAGATATTTTCGGTACAACGTGACAGGTGGTGAGCCCGTCGCCGTCTTTATGTCCAAGCCAACGATATAATTCGTACATATGTTTTTGAAAAACCCATGGGTACTGCCTGCCCACTGGGGATCGAACTCGGGTCTCTTGACTCGAAATTATCGACCACCCTACCACTCGGCTATCGTGACTTACAACTTTCACATTTTAAAACTACTTAATCACTTAAATACTTCACGAACAAGCACTTGGATCATGGTGCTCGCTCCGCCGCAAAAATAACCGCGCGTCGAATGTTCTCCAGCGTTCTAGGAGGTGTGGTGAAGACAAGGGTGATGTACTATTAGCAAGACTCCATGCAGTGGCACAGAGTGCAGCACCTCCCAAGAAATGTGGTCACAATCATCTGATGAACTTGTGGCAAGTATTTTGGGACTCCGAAGGAAACTTATTGAATTCTATGAAATTAATTTTCTTTATACTTCACAGATCTAGGTTTCCAATTGCTCTTGACCCTCCCCTGCTCTGTGTAACTTTGTTAACGTGGTCTTCGTAAGTCTTGATCTACCTCAACTTCTTTTATTAACATTCATGCTGTATATTCACTCATTGGTTTAATATGCCCAAACATTTTAAACATTGCTAACGATTTATATAATGTGGAAGATGGCTAACAAGCAATTATTTCACCTGAAGTAATTGCCCACCCATTGATATTTAATTTAATTAATACACCAGATCTGCAAGTGTTTTACCAACATTTATGATAGGAATTGGGAAAGGGGAAGGATAATACTGTAGGAGGATACAACTAACTCATTGGATGAAAAAAAAATATGTAAATTGGATATGTAATGTATATAAAAATGTAAAATAATAGGTGGAGCAATAATGATTACTGACGGGGTCTCGGGTTCGATTCCTAGTTTGGTTAATGTAGAAAATAAGTTTTTCTCATGTCTGAGTGTTACATCACCTTCATTGTTTCTGTTTCAACAAAACAAGTGCTTTAGCTACTTACTTACTACAGTAGTTTGGGATCAGAGCAAGTGTTGTTCCTATCTACCTATGTAGTAGTGTTATGCTGAGTAAGCTAAGAAAGAAAAAAGGTACAATTTGACATATATTCTTTTGTATGTATGTGTTATAGCCAGTATTGGCAATAAACTATTCTTTATTTCTGTGCAAAAGACGGAAGCAAAAGATACAATTTCTTAATTTTTGTATCCAGAAAGGCTGTTTCCCTGCATTGAGCCCATTCATGCAACAGCAGAAACTGGCACTAGGCTCTTTTATGTAAAAAAATCGTAAAATATCAAAATGTTTTTTCTTAATATTGCTGTTTAACCTTATCTAAGATACAAGAACAGTGTTTACAAAATCAACAATAATACAAATCAATTGTAACCAGAAGTGGTTACACTTATTTATCAACAATGCACTTATAGGAAGATCAATGTATGCATTCAAAATTAAATCAATTTTCATTGTAGTATTTTTTTAAGTCTGCAACTTCAATTTCACCCATTTGGATGCATTCAAGCAAGTTTAAATAAAGTTCAAAAATTTTATGCTTTTGCGCATACTCAGTAAAATATCGATAATTTTTCGCTGTAACAGAACCTAGAATTTTACTGATGCATTTATATTTCATTTCGTGCATTGCATTTTCAGAAGCTATAAGCAGTAATTCTTCTAATTTGTCATTTGGCAAAACTTTTAAGTAAATATAGTCTTTGAAGTGTTTCAATGTGTCTCCATGGATACCTTTGAACTCTAAAATGCCATCTTTAATAGTTTTTTCATTCATCTTTTTCCGTACTACAGCACTTTGAGACGCCAGCACTGCACTATGTATATTGACCGTTGACTCTTCATCTGCTACAAGTTTCAAATCTGTCAATTCTTCATCATCATAGAGTGATTTGAATGGGTTATCTCTAACTATAAGTTTTGATGTAAGCACTATGTGGAAGTCAAGGTTTGTGCTTTTCGCTTCCATAAACGAGATACCAAGAGTCATTATCAGTCACATATGTTTTATTTGATAAACCCAAATTAATGCTGTTACAGCTGACAGAGTACAATAAGTTTTCAGTCCGACTTTTTTATAAATTTAAAAGCACTAAAATAATATCAGGATTTTTATCAGGTGTACCATATCCAGAATTGCCATAAGTGTTTTTTCTTTCGATTTTCTGACGTTCTGTTACAAAAATTACTTTAATTTGAAATGATATATCAGCATTTATACTATACTGTGTGCTTTCTGTTGAAAGCATAGGGTTTGTATTTGGTGCTATGTTGCATTTAAGCTCAAGCCTATTCCCTTGTTCTTTAACTTTGGTCACATTCAGGCTGAAAGGAACAAACAGATTTATGAAAACCTACTCAATGTTTGGAATTACGATTGGACTTCGTCCATGCATTAGGAAAAACCTGGCGGAATCCCTTAAATTATCAGAATTAAACGTCGTTAGGACTCGTAATAAAACATATCAGAGACTCAAACTCATCTTTATATCAGTTATATCATCTACAGGAAGCGGACGTTTCTCCGCAATAAAATGTAGCACATGTACTGTACCAAACTGTAAATTATATCAGTGCAAAATTTTATCTAGATCCGTTCAGCCGTTTAACCGTGATAGCAAACAAACATTCATCTTAAAAAAACTTACGCATTTATAATATTAGGATAAAATAGTAAGACAACAATGAAAACAACTAGAAATAATAAAAAAATCCGGTCAGAATAATAGTAAATAAAATACCCAAAAGTTTTGGTACTTTAATATTTTCTTAAAGGACTACATACAACTAAAATTCATAAAGCTAACTTTTGAATAAGATTCATGACATTAAATAAAATCAGTGGTTGAATAAGAAAAATAAGTATAATTACCAAGATACCGGCTTAACTAATGTTTGATTTTGAAAATTAAACATGTTGAATACAAAATCTCTTGAATGTAATTATGTTTTAACAAATTAATGAGTTCAAATTTGTAAATATACTATATCTTAATCTAATACATATGCAACGAGATAAGGGTAACAGCATAGAGTAAATAATCACTGCATTATAGTAGTTTACAGACCTATTATGTACAGGTAACATACTCTGTCATGTACGTATTTATGTTATACGATGTTTGTCAAAGAATATACACACATTTTAATGTAAACACTACATTTTAATTTTAATGTAGTGTGCTACTACATTTATATAATATATAATAATAATTTCTTTATTGGTGCAACTAGGCCCACTAGTTAGTAGACAAAAAAAGTTATAAACAAATTAATTAAGCGCTATGTTAGTTTACAAATTGAGCTAGACATTGAAAAATAAAACAAGATAACACAAAACAATCACAATAATTATAACAATAAGCACATTTATTTATAAAGACATATTGATTCACCGAACAAGCATTTTTATAAAACGGTGAAGGATCGGTGAATCTAACTTTTCAGCTAACATTTTCAGAATACTGTTAGAGCTAGAACGCAGTCTTGCTAGTAGTGATGATGTTTTCTTTCTTAAAATGGCATAGAAGTCATCTGTTCGCTCTTGAGCAAACATGCCAGAGGCGGAACAAAACCGCGGCAAACCCAACAGTATCCTAAACCCGTTATTGTATTGCACTCTAAGGGTATCCATAGCCTTTTTTGTGTAGTTGATCCACAGGCTTCCCGTGTAGAAAGTTTGACAGTAAGCTTTAAATAGCGTTATTTTAGCTTCTTTACTACACCGAGAAAACCTGCGGGCCAACATGTTGCGCCTTATAGCCAAGGCTCTTCGCTCACGCTCCATGTCCAAATTATCTTTAAGGTCCTCTGTAACATAGTGACCCAGATATTTAAACTGTGACACTCGCTTAAGTGCAGTCCCATTTCGAGCAAGGTTAGGGCCATATTGTACTCGCTTTCCAGGAGCCTCAAAGATCAGGAATTCACTTTTGGATAAGTTATAAACTAAGCCATGCTTGGACGCGTATGCCTCACAGGATTTAAGCAACTCTCTGATTGAGCCAGCTGTGGGGCCCAGCAAAACCACGTCGTCAGCATAGCATAGATTGTTAACGCAAATGCCGTCCATCCAGCAGTTGCTGAGCTCCACTATCAGCTCATTTACATAGAGGTTGAAGAGCTTTGGCGAACCCACCCTGCCTTACACGGCACTCCAAACTATACGGATCAGAGAATCCTTTACCCCATCTAACTTGGTTAGATTGATTTGCGTACCAAAATTGCATGGTACTAAGCAACTCCGGCTTCACGCCCGCTTTTTTGCCCGCTTCCATTAAGGTATCACAAATCTAGTAGATCTAGAGATCAAGGAGTATATAAAGATTATGTTCTAATAAATATCCTAATTGAATACTAATTAAACGCTAGTTAGAATAGCAGTCATTCATTTTCAGTTATTATCCAGTATATACGCGAGTAGGGTTCCCAAACTCGATTCGATTTAAATATAGATTGATTTTTAAAAGCCTGATCTTCAAATTTTTCGACCTTCTGTCCCAAAGAGGTGTCGGGCTTATTGTACACAAGTCTCTTATCAACGAGGTAATCAGAATCGAGAGTTTGACGGGTAAGGTTTCTTACCTTATACTCAGAATCACCAAACGGTATTCGTTGAAGTTCATACAGGTATACACACCAATCTCGGCCCATCCCGACGTTAAATAGAAGCAATTTACGAGGATTTTACACAAGCCATGCTTTGCTCTAAAACCCACCACATGGTGTTGACGAGGGACGTCAATGCAAATGAACCCGGATGATTCGATCCAAAATGAGATAGACCTCGTCATAACGACTAAGCGACAGCTGTTCAGTGATGTCTTTATTATCACTAAGATGGTTAGCGGTAGTGTTCACCGAATGGTAAGATTAAGCTCGAGCGGTCTCGTCTGATGAAGTCCACACTCCATCCATCTTTCTTCAAAAGCTCTTTCTTCGGAAGCTTTGTGCTTGAATTACACAATCACTTTGAGTGTATAGACGATTGTGCTAGTAAATAGTAGGCTTGTGAAAGCTGTTCATGCGGTAGTAGTATTGATTTGCAGGATCCGCACAAAAAAGCTACAAAAGCTCTCTGATGTCACGCTTAAGCTAATGGAAGTTAGGAGCGAAATAAGGCTGCAGTTTATAACTGATGAGTCAGCATTTCGGCGGCGCGACATACGTAAATTCAATACAGCACGTACTGAAGATGCGATAGAGAGGAACCAGGGTTCCACCGGAAACCTGTCTATTGGAAAGATCCAACTAACCAAGTTGAAGACCATATATGGTAAAGTTATTTCAGCTAAAGCTGAGATTTTAAGTGGCTTTACATATCGTCTCTGAAACCGCACTCTAGGGTGAGTAACTACCCAATGATACGACGGAGCGTTTTTTTTTTGTGTATGTACTCCTTCAGAAACTTTTCATTTTCGTTACTTATAGCGGCGCTACGCCGAAGGCGTGGAGTAGAAGCATTCTTTCCTTCACGCAATTCCCAATACAGGGGTAGACAGAGGTCAAGTCTAGACAATTAAGTCCCTTTGACCCACCTTCCACCGAAGATATATTGATATTTAAGACTTTAGTACCTTAGCCATAGATAGAAGAGTAAAATTTACTGTTATGCCCGGCGTTCGTGCACTATGAGCCTTCGATTCGGTCGAAATTCGAGCGGTGCTACAGTCTCTTACAGAAGATGTCTTCAAGCTACTAAACTGTAAAGTACACGGCATAAACATCAATAAAAAAATTCATCACTCACCTTCGGTTTACGGTCGACAAAGTCCTGATGGCAAGATCGCTAGAGAAGCTCAGCACCAGTATCAATTACCTCAACAGCGTCTCTAACAGGTTTTTTTTTTATGAATATTGACAGGTCGAATATCATATCTAATGTCCATGTCAGAGCTATTCCGGTTGTTTTGGGAACACTGCGCTCGAAGTTATCGACGATTACGTTTACCTGGAACCACTTGTCACACTGGGTAAGTCCAACTTCAACCCAGAACGCTGGGCAGCGTTCGGGAAGCTACGCCCCATGTTCTCGTCTAAAATATCTCAGTGTCTTAAGACCAAAGTTTAAAACCAATGCGTGTTGCCTGTGATGACATGTGGATCTGATATATGGTCCTTCACTGCAGGCCGTATGCGGAAGCTCTAAGTTGCTCAGAATACCATAGTCGCTATGCTCGACGTTTCTCTGCGTGAAGAATACGTAACAAAGAATCCACAGCGGAACTAAGGTAACTAACATAGCGAACTGATTACTGTTGGTAAAAAAAAGGTTCTCGAGTGGTAGCCTCGAGGTGTAGTGACAGCTTTCAAAATATTGCGGGAAGTCGATGGATGAAGGTGGATGAGGCCATTTATTTTTCTATAAAAATTACAATCAATCAATGTGCGTAACATTTAAATAGGATATCGTACATATTTATGTGTAAATTAAGATGTACTATGTTCAGTCAATCAGTCCTAAAGATTACAGTTCACAATATAATTATCGAAGGACAATATCGGACATTAAGATTTCAATTCATAAACATAATAAAACAAACGGTTTTATTCTTCAAACTTTGTTAGTCTATAAAAGTGTTCCAGCAATTTCAACATTATGAACCTTTTTGACTTGTAAATCCCAGTCCTTTTATTGATATATACGCCATAGTCATATCAAATTTGTTAAAAACGTAATAAAAAATTCTTCACACCTATACTGAGGTAGACAGAGGTCTAGACGACATTCTTTGGGACAATGTGAACCATATAAATCGTACTTAAATTTTTGAAAAGTCCTATAGATACGAGCCGTGGGGATCGAACTCAGGTCTCCTGTCTCGAATTCCGATCACTCAACTACTCGGCTATGATAATATTTAAGAAGATAATCAATGTATGGGTAGCATCAATGCCACCGTGAATTACATTACATCTAAATTTCGAATTAAAAAAAAACTCCTATGCCCCCTGCGGAACCCATTTACAATATCTTCTTAAATTTCTTCTTTCCTTCTAAAATGCACCCTCATTCTGAGTTAATGCAGTAAAATTGTAGAATGCACTTTCACAAAATATTCGCTACTGTAATATTTCGCTGTTCAAGGGACGAGTCAAAGAACCTTAGTATATATGTTATTAGTAGTAGGTTGTGGAAAACGTTTCTACGCATTTTTAAAGAAAATTCACAACATTTTTAATATAGTTTATTTACATTTAACTAAAGGTCACGATAGCCGAGTGGTTGGGTGGTCGGAATATCGAGACGAGAGACCCGAGTTCGATCCCCAAGTGGCAGGCTCGTACCAATGAGTTTTTCAAAAACTTATGTACGAATTATATCGTTGGCTTGGACATAAAGGCGGCGACGGGCTCACCACCTGTCACGTTGTCCCGAAAATATCTTCGGTAGGCGGGTCGAAGGGACTTATTGTCTAGACAAGACCTCTGTCTACCCCTGTATTAGGAATTGCGTGAAGATATTTATATTTATTTATTTATTATTATTTATTATTTAACTAAAGTATGTAGGTACCATTATGTTCGATCACTTTTTGCCATCTTGTAGCCTTACCTACAAGATGGTGGACAAGGATGGACATGATCCCATCGAAATTGAAATTTTGGGCTTCTGATCAAAATACCGTTTGGCAGTCCTCTCGTGGTGTTAACCTTGGACACTGTTAACAAACCAAACCTCTTCTGTTAATTAATTTCGGCCGCTTAGAATGATTTTCTTCATTAGATTCACTCATTTTGACTGTACGAAAAATAAATAAAAATCACACATTTGCCTAATTTGAATTTGGAATTATCTTATTTAAAATTTATTAAGAACTTAGTAGTATATTTGAACAAACCTTATATTATTATTTGAAACGCATGGAAACTCTACACGTCGCAGGAAGCGACGAGAGCGATGTGAAGAAACTTTTGCGCTTTGGGCTCCTGTCGAAGTCACTACTTTGAAATAGCTGACTTTGTTGTTAATTATTACAGAAATAATTTTTTACAAATTTTTTGTGTTATAATATTGTGTAAACTTTGCTGTGTAAGTATTATTCTTGCTACTTTACTGTGTCGTTCGCTGTGATAAACAACATAATAGAGTATTTGTAATAAATAATTGAGAGGCATTTAAATTTTATTCAAGTTACTATAAAGTCAGTATATAACCCATTTATAAATTGTCTGTCAAATAAATAAATAAATATCTTCACCCAATACAGGGGTAGACAGAGGTCTAGTCTAGACAATTAAGTCCCTTTGAACCGCCTTCCACCAAAGATATTTTCGGGACAACGTGACAGGTGGTGAACCCGCCGCTATCTTTATGTCCAAGCCAACGATGTAATTCGTACATAAGTTTTTGAAAAACTCATTGGTACTGCCACCTGGAGATCGAACTCGGGTCTCTTGACTCGAAATTCCGACCACCCTACCTCTCGGCTATCGTGCCTTAAATTGTCTGTCGGTTTATATATATACAAAAGACTCATAGTAATCAGAGATGACTGGATTAAATTATTAAAATTTTCTAGTGACATTATTAATCAAAATGTTAAAAACGACTAAACTCACTTTCGACTTTCTAAAAGCTTATATCTACAAAGTTAGTATATATTGAACGACCTTTCCTCTATCTATCTATCTATTTATGGTTATGGCTCCATCATTTGATTGATGATTCTCTGCCAATGTCAAGGTTGAGGAATACACGGGAAGGTAACATATAAGGAGCTTATAATTTAGACAGTTTATTCGGTTCTTAGGGGTTAAGCTTATAGAACTGAAGAACTGTTGAAACCCCTAAAAAGATAAGAAGACATTTATTAGTTAGTATGTTTTATTTGTATAAGTAGTAGTAGTCTTCAATAAGACATGCTATATATATATATATATATATATATATATATATATATATATATATATATATATATATATATATATATATATATATATATATATATATATATATATATATATATATATATATATATATATATATATATATATATATATATATATATATATATATATATATATATATATATATATATATATATATATATATATATATATATATTTTTTTTTAAAGAATACTAGCAATGCCGAATAACATTACTAGTATTCCTGTTAACCACTCCAATTAAGCTGCAATGCTTGTGTCTGGAGTTGGTTTACGTCAATAGTCGAATGGCGGGGCCCGAACCTGCGACGTCATGTTTCGCAGTCAGCACCCTAAACCATTAGGCTATTGCCGCTCTAAATATATATATCTAAACATATATATAAACTAATAAATATTACAATGAAACGCGACAAAAAAAATTCCAACATAACAATCTATTACAATTTAATATTATTAATCTTTAAGAATTTTGCTATAACGTTAACGAAAACAGTGTTAGTTAGGGTTAGTAGGAAAGGAACATTAACGGGACGTTGTACACAAGGAGGGAGAATGTCATATAAAGATGTCGATAGGCGGTTGAATACAAAAAAAAAAGATGTTCCAGTCGTCCGTCCGTCCAGTCCACATTCGCACAGTGAGCTATCTTTCACTCGAATTTTTGCCAGAAATACAGGAGAGCAAATATGTCCAAGTCGGAGCCGGATTATTAAAGATTTGATTGTTTGTAAAATTTTTTGTATCTAAAGAACCACGTCTTAATATATAATATCGTCTAAAACCACGTCTTGATAGGAATATTGGGTTGGATGCTCCCGAAAAATTTAGCTTTTGTTAATCTAGTTCTTTGCCATTGATTGTTCCAAGAATCTATCATGCGGGGTTTTGCAGTAAGCTTCAAGTCGCGAGAGAATTTAAATTCATATGTCTCAAAACCAAGTTTAATAGTTTCTTTTGCAAACCTGTCTACTGTCGCATTTCCTCTGATACCACAGTGGCTGGGGATCCAGGCTATTGCTATCTCAATACCTGTGCTGTGACATTTATACACTCGGGAGATTCCCGTATGTTTAGTGAGATATAGAAGTTATGCCTAGCATGTAGGGGAAACTTAATAATATCTTGTAAACAACTAAGCGAATCTGTAAGAATAAGGCATTTTTAAAGTTTTTAGATTCTCCGTACAGAACTGCTTCCAAAAGTGCAATTGATTCGCCAGAAAAGATGGCATACTCCGATGGGCATTTAAAGCTCCATAAGATCCTGTACTTCGGGATCCACACAGCAGCGCCCACCCTTGAATTGTTGCCCTGCTTAGAGGCGTCTGTATATATAAGAAGCCAGTCATACCAAAATTTAGAGATAATGTCATTAAAAAGTTTATCTGGACAAGAAGAGTCTTTGTCTAAACCCAAATTCACAATAATATTAGGTTGGTACATAAGTGATTTTAAATCAAAAAGGAAAAGAGGGTTTTTGTTAAACTGTAAGATGGGATGGGAAATAAATTGAAGAAGCTTGTAACTTTTAATAAGAGACGGAGGATCTTTGTGGGCCCAATAATTAGAGGAGTTTACAGAATGGGATAAAAGACGCAGCATAGGATATAAAGGGTGAGATGCAAGATGAGTAAAATTAAAGAAGAACCTATCACAGAGATACTGCCTGCGTAGGGAAAGTGGGGGTTCAAGACACTCGATCTGCAGAGCGTTTATTGGAGACGACTTCATAGCATATATGTGTACGATACTTCTTAGCATATATGTGACGGGTGTACCCCACATAGTTTAAGTGGGGTACACCCGTCAAATGTGAGTCAAGAATAACGCCCAATTATTTTACTTTATCTTGGGTGGCAATTACTTCATTATTTACGGAAAGAGAGATAGGGGGGATGTGTCTCTTACGAGAGAACACAACGGACACAGATTTTGAGGCTGACAGAGATAGACCATGATTATTGAGCCACTCTTGAAGTCGGTTTAGGGCTACATTTAAATGACAGGCGGTATCTGCCAATGATGGCGAACGGACATATAATGTTATATCATCTTCATATTGCAGGATTTTACAGAGACCAGTGACTGAGGACTCTATATCATATGTATAAACATTGTAAAGGAGAGGGCTGAGAACTGATCCATGTGGCAAACCAAAAGGACGTTTCCTCTATTGTAAAGTTGTTATTGAAAAAATTACTTCGCAACCCTCCGCATGAAAATTCGGAGGGTTGCGAAGTAATTTTTTCAATAACAACTTTACAATGAATTTCCGCAAAGTAACGCCTGAGTCAATTAACTATGTTTCCTCTATTGTCCATTCTGAGGGAGGCCGTGATCTGTGACAGGTGTGACAGTGTGTAAGTATAGATGAGGCAGTCTGTGGTTGTGATATGTTTGGGAAATAAAATTTATTGTGATGTGATGTTTATATCAATATTGTTTTATTAATTAGATAAGTAAAACAAAATTTGAATTATTGTTGTATTATAAAATGTCTGAGTCTGATAATTACTGTCGGCTATGTGCCGAACCGACAGCACAACTTATTTACGCTGACGAAGAAGTGGCCATAAACTCCAAAATATCAACAAAATTGCTTTGGATTAATATCGATGTTTCTGCTTCAAATAATCTTCCCAAGACCATTTGTTTCTCCTGTTTCGATCTATTAGAACGTACATGGATCTTTTTACATAATGTACGTGAAGCACAGGAAAAACTGGATCTTATATTTTCCAGAAACGGTGAACGAAAAGAACATACGGCGAAAAATGATTCAGAGGTGGGGAAACCTATTGATATGGATTGGGATAGTTTTCAAAAGATGAAAACCGAGGTAAAGAACGAAGAGAATACTGAACATAAAAGTAACATGACTTTAATCGATGAGAGTAAGTTTAATGAAAACATCGAGAGCGTTAAAATTGAAAGACATAGCGCTGATGACATTCATGACTCGGTAGCAGAAACAGACTGCTTCAATACAACTGATAGCGATGCACCCCTACAAAGGACTGCATATAAGAAAAAAATTAAAAAGAAGAGCAGATCGAAGAGAGTGGAGAACAGTTTAAACATAGAACCTATAGATCTATCGTCCATAGACCTGTCGTGGGAAGATCAGACCTGTCGGTGTGGTTACTGCGATGCCCAGTGTAAAAATATATCATTGTTAAGGCTACATTCGCTCCAGATACATAATATGTGTTGTGCTTTCAAATGTGTGGACTGTGGAAAAATTGTTTCTAATTTCAAATCGTTTGTTAGTCATTTGCGCAATCACAAACCAATGTTGAACTTTTGTTGTGAGTTTTGCAACAAAAAATTCACTATGACCACATATATAAAACAGCATCGGAACAATAAACATTCTGATGTATATTTAATGTCTTGTAGAAAATGTGGAGCGAGTTTTGAGACATCCGAGCAGTTGTATGACCATTTAGAGATATATGATAAGGCTTTTAAAAAGTTTGGAAGGAAACATTATTTGAAAGCGGAAGAGAGGGACTTAAAATGCCATCTCTGTTTGAAGGAGTTTAAAACACGCAGTAATTTACAGCAACACAAGTTGGTACATACTGAACGTAGCAGAGATTTTTCATGTCATATATGTGGCAAAATGTTCTTTACCAAAGGCACATTGGGCAGTCACATATTAACTCATGAAGATGCGAAACCATTCAAATGTGAGTTTTGTCCAATGGCGTTCAAAGCAAGGGGTAACCTTCAGTCACACATCAGTTTACACTCGGGAGCTAAGCCTTTTGTGTGCGAACAGTGTGGGAAGAGTTTTAGGGTAAAAAGGCACTTGAAGTCGCACTCAATTGTCCATACTGATCTTATGCCCTACGTTTGTGAATTTTGCAATAAAACATTCCGTTTCAAAACTCGCCTCAACCTACACTTACGACAACATACTGGAGCTAAACCGTATACATGTGTTCATTGTCAGAGAGATTTTACGAATGGTTCCAATTATAAAAAGCATATGAAAAGGAGGCATAATGTTGACACATCAAAAAAAAAATATGATAATGTTGATAACACTGCCGAAGAAAACAAAGATAGCAACTCTAGCCAGACATGACTTAGTTACATATAAAATTAATAATTTAATTATTGACATATTATATTTTCCTGTGTATGTAGACCCATAATGGAATTCCTTAGTTAATTTGTTGTACTATCTCTCAATTGTACTATCCCACTGTATTATAATTTAAACCAGTCAGGTTTAAATTATCATCAAAGTTCTAAAATTCACATAATTTACTTATTATTTCAAATAGTATTATTATTCTATGTTCGCTGGTGTGATTTCATTTAAAGTATATTTGTGTGAAGTCATTACACTTGATGTGCCCAGTCACCGATCCAGGATCCGATGATGGAGTTTCAAGTATTTCAAGGGAATTCCTCAAAATTTAATTCATAGTAACAATGCAATAATAAATAATCACAATTATTTAATGCATAAAATAGTTATGATTATTTATTATTAATATTTTATACTTTTTACATTTTTCTATATGAGTCATGAGATCCAAGTTCGATCCCCAAAATTGAAATTGAATTGACTTGTATAGATAGGTTTTTTCGTATCTTATGTTGGCTTGGACACAAATACGGCGACGGGCACACCACCTGTCACACTATCCCAAAGAATGTCTTCAGTGGGAGGTGGATCAAAAGGGCTTAATTGTCCAGACCTCTGTTTACCTCTGTACTGGGAATGGCGTGAAGATAGTTTATTATTTTAATTTAAAGGATTCAGATCTCGTAGTCGCAATTATTTATGAGTTAACAACTAGATTTAATAGGCAAATTGATTCACAATGTTCCTATAAAAATATTCAGTAATGCAAGAATTGCAAGAATTTGCACTGATTGAATGTAATCTAAAATGTATGTCCAAAAAGTGCACAAAAATGGTATAGTTAGATTGTTCTTTTTTGGAAAAACAGATGTACAAAAAGGTTAAAAATCAGCCAAATCAAAAAGTAATTTGTGTGAAATAAACTAATTTGATTTGACACACAATGGGATGTATGTATATTTGAGCTATTGTAAAGGGAAAACTTTTTAAAGCATCCTTTAAAAAAATGTACTGTGATTTGAAACTTAAAAAAAAAACAAACATCAATATAATATAGTAAGGGAGAGAATGAGATAGAAAACGTTTTACTTTTTTTTTATCTGTTGAACATGTTTACTTATTACATTACCGATGGATTTCCACAAAGGTATTCTATGAAATCGTTCCAACCTTTATTAAAGTTTGTTGCCTTTGTGTTGTATTAAAAGTGCCTGGAATTACATTACACTGTAACATTACCTTTTTATTTTAATGAGTTTTTTCAAAAATAATCTTAATGCGAAATATTATCCGAAATTGAGATTTTTTTCCAAATAGTTGAAGTAGTTTTCAAGACAGTAGGTAATATATTTCTTTGATATGTGTATTTACACTTGAATGATTATATGGCTAAGATTTTGTAACTAAACTATATCATTTCGTCTGTGTACATATTTTGTAAATATAAAAATATTTAGATTACATAAAATAAAAGATATTAAACATATTTTATACCTTAAGTTGTTGATTGATTTCTAATGTCGGCTCCAAAATTTTGCCGTGTTTAAGTACAAATTATTTAAACACGGCAACATTTTATATAGGATTAGACGCCGAAAAGCGTTCCATAACAGAAACAAAATTATGTTAATATTTATAAAAAAAATATCTTCACGCAATTCCCAATACAGGGGTAGACAGAGGTCGAGTCTAGACAATTAAGTCCCTTCGACCCACCTTCTACCGAAGATATTTTCGGGACAACGTGACAGGTGGTGAGCCCGTCGCCGTCTTTATGTCCAAGCCAACGATATTCGTACATAAGTTTTTTTTGAAAAACCCATTGCTACGAGCCTACCAACTGGGGATCGAACTCGGGTCTATTGACTCGAAATTCCGACCACCTAACCACTCGGCTATCGTGACATGTTAATATTTACAATACTTAGTAACTAAGAAGTAGAAAAAGACGCGGATACATTTACGCCACTTACCTGATTCAGCAGCCTCTGATGCCGCCCCGGCCCTTATCGAAGTACCCTTGATATGAGAGGCCGCTAATGTATCGACGCGAGCTGCGTCCCACACAAGAGCTTTGCCTCTCTCCCAAGGGACTAAAGTCAAGCCGTCGGGTCTCTTACCATCCTCCCTAAATATTCAACAAGGCTCTAAAATCGATGGAATATTTATGGAAACAAGAGCCCTTCGGATGATTTTATTCAAGGAACCGTGACGAGATAGTCTGCCGGCCCTTTTTTGGCATGAAAGTCCGTGGAGGCCTAACTCGTCGACGTCGCTGCCACAAGGACATCGATGTGGTTGACTAATCTATGCTCCCAATCGGACTCCTACAGCTATTCGTAAACTTTCGCTATCCAGTAATGTACAAATAATTTTGAATGAACATTTCGAATTTATATTATGAAGATTTATAAGAGATCATCAATTCGAAATCGACCTTCCAACACTAATTTACTAAATCAGCCATACAAAATTTCCTATTTAGATCTTTCGACTGTTAACGAACGACGTACAAACGGCGAAAGATATTGTACAAAAGTATAAGAGCATTGGCGATCGTACCAGAAAAAAATATTTTCGGAAACTTAATTGTCTAGTCTGGACCTCTGTCTACCCCTGTATTGGGAATTGCGTGAAGACATTTTTTATGCATTCCAAATATTACTCAAATCCATAGAGCGGTTATTACAGTTTATTAACTAATCGGCCATGCTTAGCTAAGAATGAGTTTGTGAGCAAACATTTATATGATGAATACGAATGTTCATATTCGAATCATGAAAGAAGTATCAATGTAACGCTAGTATTTATGATTTTTCATACATATTTATTTACAGAAAAATTATGTTAATATTTACAATACTTATTAACTAAAACTATTATAATCGTAGAGCCCTACTCCTCGTGGCATGGTACCAAGAACGCTGGCTGCATTTCCACGTTGAATGGTTAGACTTAACCGTTGAGCGAGAAAAGAACCAGCCCTCTTGTCACCAGCGGCAACGATAAGTCGCGGATACAATTCCTTTAGAAACTGCATCGCGCGGGGACCCCACGGACCGATTGTCTCTACGGCAAATGGAACAAATATATAGTCTCCTTTCAAAGACTCATATTTACGCCATTTACCCGATTCAGCTGCCTCTGATGCCGCCCCGGCCCTTATCGAAGTACCCTTGATATGAGAGGCCGCTAATGTATCAACGCAAGTTGCGTCCCACACAAGAGCTTTGCCTCTCTCCCAAGGGACTAAAGTCAAGCCGTCGGGTCTCTTACCATCCTCCTAAATATTCCACAAGGCTCTAAAACCGATGGAATATTTATGGAAACAAGAGCCCTTCGGATGACCTCATTCAAGGAACCGTGACGAGACAGTCTGCCGGCACTTTTTTGGCATGAAAGTCCGTGGAGGCCTAACTCGTCGACGTCGCTGCCACAAGGACATCGATGTGGTTGACAAATCGATGCTCCCAATCGGACTCCTACAGCTATTCGTAAACTTTCGCTATCCAGTAATGTACAAATAATTTTGAATGAACATTTCGAATTTATATTATGAAGATTTATAAGAGATCATCAATTCGAAATCGACCTTCCAACACTAATTTACTAAATCAGCCATACAAAATTTCCTATTTAGATCTTTCGACTGTTAACGAACGACGTACAAACGGCGAAAGATATTGTACAAAAGTATAAGAGCATTGGCGATCGTACCAGAAAAAAATATTTTCGGAAACTTAATTGTCTAGTCTGGACCTCTGTCTACCCCTGTATTGGGAATTGCGTGAAGACATTTTTTATGCATTCCAAATATTACTCAAATCCATAGAGCGGTTATTACAGTTTATTAACTAATCGGCCATGCTTAGCTAAGAATGAGTTTGTGAGCAAACATTTATATGATGAATACGAATGTTCATATTCGAATCATGAAAGAAGTATCAATGTAACGCTAGTATTTATGATTTTTCATACATATTTATTTACAGAAAAAATTATGTTAATATTTACAATACTTATTAACTAAAAACTATTATAATCGTAGAGCCCTACTCCTCGTGGCATGGTACCAAGAACGCTGGCTGCATTTCCACGTTGAATGGTTAGACTTAACCGTTGAGCGAGAAAAGAACCAGCCCTCTTGTCACCAGCGGCAACGATAAGTCGCGGATACAATTCCTTTAGAAACTGCATCGCGCGGGGACCCCACGGACCGATTGTCTCTACGGCAAATGGAACAAATATATAGTCTCCTTTCAAAGACTCATATTTACGCCATTTACCCGATTCAGCTGCCTCTGATGCCGCCCCGGCCCTTATCGAAGTACCTTTGATATGAGAGGCCGCTAATGTATCAACGCAAGTTGCGTCCCACACAAGAGCTTTGCCTCTCTCCCAAGGGACTAAAGTCAAGCCGTCGGGTCTCTTACCATCCTCCCTAAATATTCCACAAGGCTCTAAAACCGATGGAATATTTATGGAAACAAGAGCCCTTCGGATGACCTCATTCAAGGAACCGTGACGAGACAGTCTGCCGGCACTTTTTTGGCATGAAAGTCCGTGGAGGCCTAACTCGTCGACGTCGCTGCCACAAGGACATCGATGTGGTTGACAAATCGATGCTCCCAATCGTATTCCTACAGCTATACGTAAACTTTCGTTATCTAGTAATGTACCAAGGTTACTTGATGGTAAAGCATGTAGCCAGTAACTTGATTCCTTTGTCGAAACACCTAGAAAGCGGGCGCGGTCTCTGTCACAGTGAAAATTGTTCAGTAAGCATTTCTGCACATTCTGAACCAACGGGATATCCCACCGTTTTTGTGAGTTAGATTCCAGTGGAATATCCTCGCCGGGACAGAGACATAACCATGCTTCTCTTGCCTCGTTAGCAAAGGTCAAGTCCAAGTCATTCTTAAGAATTTTACGTGACAAATCATGAACACTATGTACGGAGGCAAGGAAAGCCGGCAGCGCAATATTTGAAACCTCTCTTATACCGATACCTCCAAATCTAACAGGTAAAGTAGCTTGAGTCCAGCTAGATGAGACTAAAGATAAATTTAGAATTTTTCTAAAGCTATTTTGAGATTAAGGTCAATTTGTTTTAAAAAATCAGAACATTTCCATGCTGGACTCGAGCGGAGTAAATAAGTAAATTTAGGAACAAGAACGCAATATTTTAAAATAGTAAGCGCTATATGAGAATTTAGAATATACAGTTTATTAACATGTTCTAAAAATTGATCAAATTTTACTTTCAAAAGAGGTTTCATACTCTCTATAAATAACGGCGCTCCAAGGAGGTAAAGAGAATCCGCCTCAGTTACTTTAATGCCAGGAGATATATTGTTAAAATTTTGAAACAAACTGTGTCTATGAGAAGACAAACGGTCAGGAATGAAAAGTTCACATTTACATATTTATGATTGAACATAGTCAAATAACGGAATTATCTATAACGAAATGATACAACCTAGGAACTGATACGAAAAATAGTAGTTTATCAAAGTAGCGAAGCGCCTGATAAAATATAATAGCATAAATCGATCAAGTTAATAATTGCCTTTAATTTATTAGAATGGAACTGGCAAAAATCATTTAAGCTAGCAATTGATCAATATTTATCACACAGAGCAATAAGGAAACTGATATATATATATATATATATATATATATATATATATATATATATATATATATATATATATATATATATATATATATATATATATATATATATATATATATATATATATATATATATATATATATATATATATATATATATATATATATATATATATATATAACGATTTCATAGAATGGAAAATCATGTGGAAATCCATCGGTAATGTAATAAGTAAACATGTTAAACAGATTCTAAAAAAAAGTAAAACGTTTTCTATCTCATTCTCTCCCTTACTATATTATATTGATGTTTGTTTTTTTTTTAAGTTTCAAATCACAATACATTTTTTTAAAGGATGCTTTAAAAAGTTTTCCCTTTACAATAGCTCAAACATACATACATCCCATTGTGTGTCAAATCAAATTAGTTTATTTCACACAAATTACTTTTTGATTTGGCTGATTTTTAACCTTTTTGTACATCTGTTTTTCCAAAAAAGAACAATCTAACTATACCATTTTTGTGCACTTTTTGGACATACATTTTAGATTACATTCAATCAGTGCAAATTCTTGCAATTCTTGCATTACAGAATATTTTTATAGGAACATTGTGAATCAATTTGCCTATTAAATCTAGTTGTTAACTCATAAATAATTGCGACTACGAGATCTGAATCCTTTAAATTAAAATAATAAACTATCTTCACGCCATTCCCAGTACAGAGGTAAACAGAGGTCTGGACAATTAAGCCCTTTTGATCCACCTCCCACCGAAGACATTCTTTGGGATAGTGTGACAGGTGGTGTGCCCGTCGCCGTATTTGTGTCCAAGCCAACATAAGATACGAAAAATTACATCCTAGTATAAAATAAAATACCAGCAATAAAATTACACTACGATTTTAAATTAATACTAAAAAGCATGGTAAAAAATACGCCCCCGGGTGGGCTCGAACCACCAACCTTTCGGTTAACAGCCGAACGCGCTAGCCGATTGCGCCACGGAGGCTCGATAGCGCTAATTAAAAATAAGCAACGTTTGAATTGAAAAGTATGTTGCTAAATAATCCAAATTTTTAAGTGAGTGCCATCTTTGAGTTAAGGAATACTTTTCGGCCATAAAAGACTAAAAGGCACATTTACAAAAATACTTAATACATACATTTATTATATATGTAGTATTTCATGTCTAACAGACACAATTATTTTTCCTCTTGAAAAGGAATTCATAAACTATGCATCAAAAAGATTGGTTCCCCTTTTTAAAAGGAACCCATAAAACTCTGTGTGAAACGTTTTTAGGAAATATCAACTTAATTAAACCGGCCGGTCCGTTCTGGTAATGCCTGAGATTATTTACCGGAAGCGTCCATTGTGTGAGTTAATATCTCTGGTACGAATCCGCTTCAGCGATTATGGCAAACCCTCTATAAGGGAGAACGCGATGTTCCGTGGGACTTTAAAGGTGTAGAAGTATAAATAAAATTTTTGTTAAAAAAATTTATTTCTCATCAATTACAACAGATAATATTCTTATTTTTAAATAAACTCACCGTCAACAATAACTTAAACTCTAAAAAAATATCTTCACGCTACTCCCAATACTGGGATAGACAGAGGTCTAGACAGTCCATTTGATCCACCTTCTACCAAAGACATTATTTGGGACAACGTGGCGGGTGGTGAGCCCGTCGATGTCTTTATGTCCAAGGAACCGATATAAAACGTATATAAGTTTTTAAAAACCTGGTAAAAGCCTGCCACCTGGGGATCGGTCACCCTCCTTTCTTTTCATGGGTCGTAAGAGGCGACAAAGAGAAAAGCCTTGGTAATATCAATGGGTACGGGCGGGTGGCGGGCTCATCATCTAGAAAAGTACCAAACCAAACTATGCAGGTTGGTGACGGGCTCCAGCCTATAAGTTGCAAGTTGTCTGGTACTGCGCTTGCCAATCCGCTTGCCGAGTGTGGCGATTATAGCAAACCCTGCCGCTGGAGGGGCCAAACGATAGGGGACACAAAAATATTTTCGGGACAACGTGAGAGGCGGTGAGCCTGTCGTCGTCTTTATGTACAAGACAACGATATAGATCGTACATAAGTTTTGATAAAATCCATTGGTCCGAACATTGGGGATCGAACTCGGGTCTCGTTACTCGAATTCCGGTCACCGAACCACTCGGCTATAGTGACTACATATATATTATCATTTAGATGATAACAATATTAGATCTCTGTTTTTTGTCCACCATACAAGAGCCTCCGTGGCGCAATCGGCTAGCGCGTTCGGCTGTTAACCGAAAGGTTGGTGGTTCGAGCCCACCCGGGGGCGTGATTTTTTAAAGAGATACTCTTTTGGGTTGGTACCGCAACTCTGCAAATGGCGTGAAGAAGAGACATCATGTTCTTCTGCATATATATTATATTTTAATGAAGGCTACTGCTAAAAGGTGTTATAATAAATTACAATAATAAATTTATACATTGATAGAGACAACGTCACATACATTGCTGTGATTTCGAAGTAAGTAGTTTGTGTTTTGGAATAAGAAACAAAGAAGGTACGGCAAACAGCCACCCGAGATAAAGTTGCAAAGTGTTTTCTACATTAAATCTAACCCGGAACCTCAGAGCTGGCGAAACCATGAAAACCGGCGTGTACGCCACTCGTCCACGGAGGTCGACTTAATCAAGGTTTTGTATATAAACAATATAAATATCTTCACGCAATTCCCAATACGGGGGTAGACAGTGGTCTACCAGGAGAGGATATTTTTGGAAATAAGAGCCATTCGGATGATTTCATTCAAGGAGCCGTGACGAAAGTGCCGGCAGTGTTTATTGAAAAATAAGAGACCCGACTTCGATCTCCAGGTGGCAGGGTCGTACCCATGGGTTTTTCAAAAATTTATGTAGGAATTATATCTACACTATAGAATACTACACTATTACACTATAGAATAGTTCCAAAATCCAAAATTGCCGGGAAATATGGAAAGGACAGAACTTAAAAGGCATGCCTTGTATGTCTAACTATATGTATATGAAAGGTGAGTGGTAAAGACCATAAGCGTCTTGACTTCTGTCTACCTCTGTTCTGGGAGAAATGCATGTTATAAGGATATAAGTTACTAGTATAATTATCTTAAGTTGACGTCACTGTATGTGTAGAAAGAGATTGACAATGGGTAACCGATACGTCTCGCCCTGGTAACCCCGTATTGTTTTGTAGTACACTTACGCAGGCCGCGCCGTGGACATACTCACTTTACAGTTACTATTTTTAACAGATTTTTTAAATCGTAGATTTCTGCCTAGGAGTTATCTGGGTCAGTACCACACTGTTGCCTATTTTTGCCGCTAACTAGCATTGAAGATATCTAACAGACTCAGGCATTCTCATTCTAACTGGGCTAACTCATTATTATAAAAAAAAGAGAAAGAAAACATTTCTTCACGCCGTCCTCAATAGTGGGGTAGACAATTAAGTCCTTGCGACACACCTGCCTCTGAAGAGATTATTTGGAACAACATGACAGGTAGTAATCCGTGATTCGTATTTAATTTTTGGAATAAAAAAACCGTTGGTAGGCCTGCCACCTGGAGATCGAACTCTTGACTCGAATCCCGATCACTCAACCACTCGACTATAAATTAGCAACCTGCTATGCCCACTGCTGCACAAAGGCCTTCTCTTACATATTTTAAATGGATTGGAATAGGAGAACGTCCGTTACGGCGCTCTAGTGCCCGTTGGCACACTTCACACATACATACATTCATACATAGATAGGGACAACATCTCCTCACAGAATACCGGCGTGAAGTAGAAGTCTAACAAACTTCTGCGTTTCGTCTGGTGAGTGCAGGTAACCGGAGACCCACACACCCCCCTCCCCCAATTCTGGGGGCACTCCAAGGCCGGCAACGCATCTGCTATTGCTCTGGTATTTCGGGTGTTCATGGGCGGCGGTAATGACTGAACATCACGTGAGCCACCTGCTCGTTTGCCTCCCTTTTCCATAAAAAAAATCACATACATTGCTCTGACCACAAAGCAAGTAGCTAAAGCACATGTGTTATGGAATCAGATACAACGAACGCACCACAAACACCCGGACCTGAGAAAACGTAGAAAAAGTGATTTCTACATTGACCCGTCCAGGAATTGAAACCCACACCGGTTTCGCCACTCGTCCACGGAGGTTGTTAATGACGTCTTCGTAACATTTTTTTTTTGTAAAAGAGATAAATAGCATAAGTCACGATAGCCGAGTGGTTGGGTGGTCTGAATTTCGAGTCGAGAGATCCGAGTTCGATCCCCAGGTGGCAGGCTCGTACCAAGGGGTTTTTCAAAAAAATTATGTACGAATTATATCGTTGGCATCGATACAAAGACAGCGACGGGCTCACCACCTGTCACGTTGCCCCTAAAATATCTTCGGTTGAAGGTGGGTCGAAGGGACTTAATTGTCTAGACTATTCCTCTGTCTACCCCTGTATTGGGAATTGCGTGAAGATATTTATTTATTTATTTAGCCAACGACAAAAATGTTACATAAATAAAAAAACACATTGTTACGATGTAGTTGTTATATGTCTAGATATTTTTAATTATAGATATTGCATATATTTTTAAATATATATGTTGGAGATATTTTTAATATATTTTTAATTATATCGTCGTCTCTTACGTCGTCCTCGGGAAGGAACGGAATGACCAATTCTTGCGACGATATCAAACGGTAACGAAAGAATTTACAATGAAATTAATTCAATCTATTATAAACAGTAGATAATCTTTGTCAGTATGTCGTAGAAATGCACGCGATGGCGTTTCGGGTGATGCGCACACACGAGAAAAACAACTCGGGATCTCCGTGCTATCAACTGTTTTGTTCTAATTATATTGAATAATTGAAACTTTCTATTTGAGGCCACAATAATAATATATTTATAACTTGACAATCTTGCACATAGTTACAATAGGATGAATAATTTATTAAAGCTAAATGCTGGCTGCATTGTGATATTTTGTGGTTAGAAAATTGAAATACGATATAACTATAATTCATTTTTGAAAATAAAGTTTTCTTTTTGTTTCCTTTCTTTTTTTTTACACTTGTATGCATTTCTTTACTGGGCTAACCAGAAGTCTGGACAATGAGGTCTTTTTGGACTTAAATTTTACCAGAGCTCTATTTTGGGACAAAGTGGCAGGTGGTAAGCATGTCGCTATCATAGTTTTCTTAATCTAAATATTTAAAAGGAACGGGTTATCAATGCCTACGGCAAGAAAGGAGTAGTATCTTCTTTTTTCATTGTGTTACAACGAATTGCCAGTATTATAGCCACCTTAAAAATGCCAGATCATAATTTTATTGACAGATGATGGTATTACGTCTAAATATCGAGGTGTTGGTGAATGTAGTACACATTCACCAAATTCGCTTGTTGAACTGGAACTTTATGAGGAAGCTTCTTGCTGATATCCTATTTACCTATTAACCTGCCTATTAACACAATAATAAACTTGAAAATTATTGGAATATATATAACAGGAATGTAAATATTATTTTATACGCCAATAACACAGGGAAAGATACAAACACACGCAATATGTCATTATCAAATATTTTTTCACAATCTGTTTGTAGTTATTTTCTTTGATGATGATTTAATTCTAGATTGAAGTAATTTATAATAAATGCATGTGTCGTAAGAAGAGCTGGATCTCGGCTCGTGCCGTACTTTATGTAGACCGACGGTGCTCATCAAACCATGCAGAAAACAAAGGCAACGGAAATATTACTCCAGTCGACGACAAGAAAGCTAACGAGACAGTTTTCCTGTAAGCCTGACACAAATTTATATTTAAAAAAAAACTGTTGTCAAAATTACCGCCAAAATAGTCTCGTTTAATTATTTAGAATTAAAAGAATATATATACAGCAAATTTCACGTACTTTTTTTTAAATAGTGACTAATCGGGAAACTTCATTTATATTTTCAAATCAGCGCAGATTGGAAAATATCATTCTGATAGTTTGTTTTTAAAATGGGCGCTGGCAAAAGCGCAACGTTGTTCTGCCTGATATTGATTGCTTTCTACACACGGTATGCGTGCGCGGACGATTTAAGGATGGTGAGTTTATAAAATTACATTGATTAATTTTTCTTATTGCTATATCTATATTATCATAATTATTTAATGTTCTTTTTTCCTATTGCTGGAATTCTATTAAAAAAAAGTAAGTGAAGTGGTGAATTAACGACTTACTCTTTTAGCCGATGTATTACCATAGTTGGGAGTGACACCAATAGTGTTACTTACTTTGATTCGTCTATGAGTCACGATAGCTGAGTGGTTGGATCTCGGAATTTCGAGTCAAGAGACCCGAGTTTGATCCCCAGGTGGAAAGCTTGTACCAATGGGTTTTTCAAAAACTTATGTACGAATTATATCGTTGGCTTGAACATAAAGTCGGCGACGAGCTCATCACCTGTCACGCTGTCCCGAAAATATCTCCGGTGGAAGGTGGGTGAAAGGGACTTAATTGTCTGGACTAGACCTGGTCTATGAGTCTGATTTCGAAGCTTAAGGTTGTGAGTTCGGATCCCGCCTTGAGCAAACATTTGCATGTTTAATGTTTGTGCTCGCGACATACTCGTATATGTTTATTTATCTATGATATAAGTTACGATTAGATTTAATAGTCACGATACCCGAACGGTTGGGCGATCGGAATTTGAGTCAAAAGACCCGAGTTCGATCCCCAAGGCTCGTACCAATGGATTTTTCCGTAACTTATGTACTATTTATATGGTTGGCTTGGATATAGGGACGGCGACGGGCTCACTACCTGTCATGTCCCAAAAAATGTCTTCGGTGGAAGGTGGGTTTCGTCTAGACCTCTGTCTACCCCTGTATTGGAAATGGCGTGAAGATTATATATCTATCTTCCGGTTATAGGATGTATTTATATCTCATCATAGGCTCTGTAACTCTTATGATGTCCCACATAGGCACAGTGAAAGGGTCGAAAGAACTTTATAGTATATACCTCCCAATACTGGGGTAGACAGAGGTCCATACTATTAAGTCCTTTCGACCCACAATATACGGACGCTATTTTTGGCGACAACGTGACAAGCCATCGATATGAACAGTACATAAGTTTTGCAAAAACTCATTGATTGACCTACCAGCTGGGTATCGAACACGGGTCTCTTGACTTGAATTCCGATCATCCAGCCACTTGGCGATTGTGACTATTTCTATAAAAATTTATAAGTTATCCGTATAAATCCGAAATTCATCAAACCATTTAGGTACTTATCATCAATGACACCGGCTTTCCGGATTTGAACTACATAAATAAATATGTGTAATATAATAATTGTAATAGATATATACGTATGTAGATAGGGACAATATCACATGGATTGTTCCGACCCAATTTAAGAAGCTAAAACACTTGAGGTATAGGAATCGGAAACAACGAAGACATCATAAACACCCAGACCCGAAAAAATGTAGAAAAAGTGGTTTTTGTACATTAACCCGTCTGGGAATGGAACCCGTGACCTCGATATGGCGACACCTTGAAAACTGGTGTTTACGCCATTCGTCCACTGAGGCCGTCTATCATAACAATATTTTCTGTTTAACAAATATTTTTCTTACATATATTTTTGCTATTTTATCTAAACAGGCGTCAGTTTACATACTTTGTACTTCAAAATAATTTAAATTATTAAGGGAAAGGAAGTTTAGTTGAGATAATATCATTGTTATGCCAGGGTTCAGTGGCCGTGGTGGTATCTTAAGAATATGTCATCCCCTTTATTCTAATTGGTGTCGTAAGAGGCTACTGAGAAAGGCCTTGAAAATATCAATGACTACCGATGGATAGCCTGCCTGAAAAATACCGATGGATAGCCTGTCGGGAAAATAACAGACATAGGCCGCAGCGTCTAAGGTACAAAATGTCTGATTCTGTGATCGCCAATCCACTTGCCGAGCGAGATGATTATGACTAACCCTCCCTTAGGAGAGGTTTATGTCCAGCAGTGAACCATTACAGGATTATATGTATGTTTGTGGATACAGCGAGCAGTTTCTGCTGCTGCATGAATGGGCCTTAGAACTACGGCCTTGCAGAATACTGCCGTGAAGTAGAAGCTTCTTACGAGACGTGGCGTTCTTACTAAGTTTGTAAGTCACGATAGCCGAGTGGTTGGGTGGTCGGAATTTCGAGTTGAGAGACCCGAGTTCGATCCCCAGGTGGGAGGCTCGTACTAATGGGTTTTTCAAAAAAAAAAAAGTTATGTACGAATTATATCGTTGGCTTGGACAAAAAGGCGGCGACGGGCTCACCACCTGTCACGTTGTCCCGAAAATGTCTTCGGTGGAAGGTGGGTCGAAGGGACTTAATTGTCTAGACTAGACCTCTGTTTACCCCTATATTGGGAATAGCGTGAAGATATTTATTTTATTTACGGCGTTTCTAATACTGGGGTAGGCAAAGGTCCAGTCTATTAATTTTTTTCGATCCAATATTCACCGAAGATAGTTTTTTTCAACATCATAACAGGTGTTGCCGCGTATTTTTAACCAGTTTTTATGTCCAAGCCAACGATATAAATCATACAGAAGTTTTTGAAAAGACCCCCTGGGTCGAGCTTTCAACATGGCGATCGCACTCGGATCTCTCGACAGGAATTTGACCACCGACTATGGTGGCAGCTAAATGTACGTTTGAAGTTAAGAATGCATAAAGGTAAGAATTTAAGTTAAATATACGTTGAGGCACTTCAAAAGATCATGACAATATATAATGTGCAATTATGTAAGCGCGTGCGGCATGACAATACCTTAAATTTTCCGCCATGATTGAGGTTAAATTTGAAGGTTCGAAGATTTTAATTTAACTTATGCATATACTGTTACTTCAATCAATAAACATACATAAGCATCACACCTATCTCAAGTAAGGGTAGGCAGCGAACATAAACCTTAGACTTATTACGATCCTGACGTACTTCCCTCGCTTCGTCTCCTTTCATTAATCTGTTGATACATGCACGACGGTTAAGGGCATTTATTTAATTATATATTTCATACTATTATATATATTTACTTATAACTATATGTATATAAAGATCTTCTATACAAGCTAGAGCGCCTTGTTGATAATTGTATTAGATATATTTTCAACCTTCGTAAGTATGACCATAACTCACAATATAGATCATATTTCACAATACCGTTCTTGTCTTAAATGGTGGTCAATTCAACAAAAGCGAATCGCTAGTATTGTGCTTGTTCTCCTCTCAATTTTAAATGAGAAACCCTTCATATCTTAAGGATAAAGTTGCTCGTGTAATGATAATATTTTTACGCCATTGCATCTAGTTCGTTTTTTATTTATTATTATTTTAAATAAAATATATAAATATTTTATTCCCAATACAGGGGTAGACAGAGGTCTAGTCTAGACAATTAAGTCTCTTCGACCCACCTTCTACTGAAGATATTTTCGGGACAAAGTGACAGATGGTGAGCCCGACGCTGTCTTTATGTCCAAGCCAATGACTTAATTCGTACATGAGTTTTTTGAAAAACCCAATGGTACGAGCCTGCCACCTGGGGATCGAACTCGGGTCTCTCGACTCGAAATTCCGACCACCCAACCACTCGGCTATCGTGACTTGTAATATTTTGGTTGTAATATTATTAATATTTTGGCACCATTTATATACTATATAATTACATACAAATTTTTTAACTCGCATTTTTATGTAACAATATTTCTCCACGCCTTGGGTTGACTGGCAGAGAATGCCTAAAGGCATTAAGTCCGCCCTTTTGTATAAATTTCTTCTTAAGGAATACAATAAAATGTAAATAAATAAATATACAAGGGTCGAAGGACTAAACTGTCTGTACATCTGACTACCCCAGTAGGCTAGTGTTGCGAATGTGGTTAAATAATAAGATAAGTAAATCTTAGTCTTAGTAACTTAGAAAATGCTCTTAGCATTATGTCCGTCTTTTGATCTTACACAATGGTAATGTTCAATAAAGAATAAATAAATAAATCAAAATAAATAACTTAAATCACGTTGTTCCATGTCACGATACGATATGAAGAATGGTTGTGTGGTTGGAATTTCGAGCCGAGAGACCCGAGTTCGATTCGAAATGCCGTTCTTAAAAATATTTTAATTGAAATTGAACATGTCTTTAAATATACATACTGGATAAAATTGAGACCTTATTTGTTTACATAAACAAAGATAGAGAAAATCTAATAAAAATTCACGATAGCCGAGTGGTTGGGTAGTTGGAATTTCGAGCTAAGAGAACTCGGGTCGAGTTCGATCCAGAGGTGGCAGGCAAGAACCAATGGTTTTTTTTTCGACAAAAAAAAACTCATGTACGAATAATATCGTTGGTTTGGACATAAAGACGGCGACGGGCTCACCACCTGGAAGGTGGGTCAAAGGGACTTAGTTGTCTAGACCAGAAGTCTGTCTACCCCTGTATTGAGAATTGCGTGAATATATTTATATGTTTATTTTACTTTTACTTTAATCTTCAAACATTCTGGAAAAAATCATCAGATTTCCAACGATGTGAGTATACAAAACCTAACTTAATGCTGCATTTGATTTTATACTATACACGATTGATGGTGATGATGATGATTGATGATGATTTTCATACTAAATGTCACGATAGCTGAGTAGTTGTGTGGTCGGAATTTTGAGTCAAGAGACCCGAGTTCGATCCCCAAGTGGCAGGCTCGTACCAATGATTTTTTCAAAAACTTATGTACGAATTATATCGTTGGCTAGGACATAAAAACCGCGCTGGGCTCACCAACTGTCACGTTCTCCCAAAAATATCTTCACTGGAAGGTGGGTCGAAAGTACTTAATTGTCTAGACTAGACCTCTGTCTAACCCTGTATTGGGAAATATTAATATCTTCAACAATTCCCAATACAGAAGTTGAAGATATTAATATACTATACATTAACATTGGTTATATATAAAAAATTACCAATTTTAAGCCACTGTCATTAATATTTCCGTATGTGATAACAATAAGATGCGAATGTCGCAGGATGTCGTCAAAATTGGGAGAATTATGAACAATTTACAATAATCGTGGCATTGTTATTGTGACCTTGAGCTGAAGCAAAAACTTCGAGATAAAGTTACACATCCTGGAACACAAACAATTTAAACTGTAGCAAATTCGGTCGGAAATTACCAGAAGGCTAAAATCTCTGTAGGTATATTAACTTAACATTAACCTAAACTGTATCAACTTAAAGGACAATAAGACAGATCGAATCAAGATCTTAGATTAGAGAGATCTTTGCCTTTGGGTAATTTCCGGCCGAATTCTATACATTTTAATTTGTTTTTGTTCCAGGACGTGTAACTTTTTTTTTGCTTTGAGTTTAGGTTTTTGCAGCTCAAGGTATTACAACAACAAAGTACTACAACACTGCCACTATTATTGCAAATTGTTCATAATTCACCCAATTTTGATGACATCCTGTGACATGTCATAGTAACATTTTATATTATTGTATAGTACAAAGTTCAACTGTAGTATTAAGTTGGGTTTTGTATAAATGAAATAATAAATAAATATCTTCTCGCATTACAGAGGTAGATAGAGATCTAGTCTAGATAAGATCTAGACAATTAAGTCCCTTCGACCTTCCACCGAAGATATTTTCGGGATAACGTGACAAATGGTGAACCCGTCGCCGTCTTTATGTCCAAGCCAACGATATAATTTGTACATAAGTTTTTTTTTTTTTTTTGGAAAATGTATAGTTTATTTTGGAAAATATATAGTTTTTTTTTTTTTTGGAAAATATATATAGCCTATACTACTCGAGTCTCTTGAGTCGAAATTCCGACCACCCAACCACTCGGCTATCGTGACGTTAGTTACTAGTAACTCATTCATAGGATGATATGTAAATATTTAAACTTCTAAAACAAAATCCCGGTAAATGTGCAAAGTTTGCCTTTTAACAGTTTCAAGGGTTTTATCAAAGAGATACTGCATAAAAAGTATTACAACAATACAAATGAATATATGTAACCACTGGGAATGAGTTTATCCAATGCTGTTTCTAATTAAATTAATGTTAAATTTGGTATTTACTTTGTAAAAAATAAAATCCATGAAAAGAAGATACTTACTATGAGCTTAGAGGAACCTTATTACATACGATGGCAAATTAAATAGGACAAAAGATTATTGATTAATAGGTGACTAGAACTAATGCGTTTTTTAAAAACTTATGTACTATTTTTATCATTGCCTAAAGACGGCGACAGAATTAAAAAGCAAAAAATGTCAGGTGGTGGAAGATAATTTATGACTAAATTATTGTCTCGTGCTCTGTCTAGCCCAGTATACTGAATGGCGTGAGTATATTTTATTTTTATACATTCTAATATTTTTTGCAACATAGCTCTCTGTCCTCAATGTCACACTTGGGCTACGTGGCCTCGTGACAAGTTCCGTTGAACATAATAGACCACGGCTTGCCGTAGGGCCGCGACAAGCGTCACGCTCGCTTGGCTTTGGGTGGCAATTGTTATATTCACTAATTTACTGCGCAGTTTTGGTACACAGTACCCATATTTGGGTTACATTTCACGGTATACTTTACTTGCGTTTTATTATGTGTACGTAAAATTATTCTTGTAATACGGTCTCAGCATCGAACACTTTAAAAATGCTGGACCACATTTGCCGCGAGTTCTTTCAATGTTTTTTAATTTGTGTCTTAGTCACTCCTATCTGCCTGAGGCTCTACTGCGAACTATCGTTGTACCAGTTCCCAAGAATAAGACGAGCAATGCCTCTGATAAAAATAATTATCGGCCTATCTCACTTGCCACAACAGCAGCCAAGCTACTAGATAGTTTATTGAATGGCACTCTCGCAAGGTATGTAGATATTCATGATGCCCAGTTTGGCTTTAGGGCAGGGTTGTCAACTGAAAGTGCTATTCTGAGCCTTAAGCATACTGTGAACTACTACACGAAGAGGAGGACACCGGTGTACGCGTGCTTTCTCGACTTGTCTAAAGCTTTTGATCTTTTAATTTATGACCGTCTGTGGGACAAGTTGGGGACCGCGGGTGTGCCGGTGGAATGCATCTCCCTCCTCAAATTCTGGTATGCGAACCAGACAAATCAAGTGAGATGGGCAAGTACCATGTCGGATGCATACAGATTGAAATGTGGCGAGAGACAGGGAGGGTTAAGCTCACCTTTATTGTTCAATCTGTATGTCAATGAGCTTATTGAACGGTTCAGTAACACTCATGTCGGCTGTCATATTGATGGTATTTCTTTAATAATTTAAGCTATGCTGACGACATGGTGTTGCTGAGTCCCACAATCAACGCACTAAGGACTTTAGTGTCTATATGTGAGATATATGGGGAGTCACATGGTTTAAGATATAATGGCGATAAAAGTAGAATAGTCGTATTTAAGGCAGGGAAATATCAGCCAACCTATGTGCTTCCTGTGGTCCTTGGTGGGGTGCCTATCAAGGCTGCAAATAACTTTAAGTACCTGGGCCACATTGTAACTGAAGACCTTCGCGATGACGAAAATATGGAAAGGGAGCGAAGGGCGTTGGCGGTTCGAGCCAATATGCTGGCTCGCAGGTTCACGAGATGTACAAATACATTTAAATTAACAATATTTAAAGCATATTGTCAAATTTTTTTACTCAAGTGGCCTGTGGGTTGCATATACGCGTCGAGCTTACAACGCCCTGCGCGTCCAGTACAACAACGCTTTCAGGATGCTGTTGCGGCTGCCCTAGCGTTGCAGCGCGTCACGAAGGTTTGTGGAGGCGCGTACGGATACATTTCAAGCGATAATCCGCAAAAAAACAGCCTCACTGATGCAGCGTTTGAGAGGTAGCAACAACAGCATTCTGAGGGCGATATCTGGTAGAAGTGACTGCCCCGTCCAGAACCACTGGATAGGGATTGTACTAGGTCACAAATGATACTTGTTCAAATAAATTATTATTATTATACATACATTAGCCTTGATAGCCTTGTCGTCAGTGATTGAACAAGATTACTCAAAGTACATAAGAGATTCTTTATGTGGATATTCTCTTTTTATAGGGCGTTAACACCAATGCGGCAGAAGCGATGCAGTTTCTTCGTGAATATGATAGAGAGGCATCGGGAATGTGTTACAGGTGAGTAATTTTTGTTACTACTGTTTTGCATTGCCTAAAGCATATTGTCTCGTGTGGTAACTGCGTTAAAATACACACCCATCAATGCCGTACCAATTCCCGCAGTGTCGTAAAAGGCGAGTATGAAAAGCAATCGAATAGGCTGGTACCGGTTACCGATTTGCTGAATTTTGGTCTAGTAGACAACTCAATCTCAATTTATCTTCACGCTTTCCCAATACGTCTATCCCAGTATTGGAAATGCGTGACAGGTATAGACAACTTTTGATTCTTTAGAACCCCATTTACATAATCCTAGTATGGGACAACGTGACAGGTGGTGAGCCTGCCGCCATCTTAGTTTACTAACAATACAATTCCTACGAAAGTTTCGATACGTAACTATTTTAAATACGATCAATGTACCACTCGGCAATCGTGGGTTTTGAATTAAGTATACTATGACATTTTGCAAACAAATGGCGTTCTTAAAAATATTTTTAATTGAACATAACTTGTCTTTAAATATAAGTACTGGATGAAGTTGAAACCTTTTTTGTTTACATAAATAAAGATAGAGGAAATCTAAAAAAAAATCACTATAGTCTCGACTAGTCCGACCACTCAATCACTCGTGATTGATTGGTCGGACTTTCGAGTCAAGCGACCCGTGTTTGATCTCCAGGTGGCAGGCTCGTACCCATGGATTTTCAAAAACTTATCTACGATTTATTTCGTTGGCTTGGACATAAAGTTGGTGGCTCACCACCTATGACGTTGTCCCGAAAATATCTTCTGTGGAAGATTGGTCAAAAGGACTTAATAGTCTAGACTATACCTCTGTCTACCCTTGTATTGGAAATTGCGGAAAGATATTTATTTATTTAATTAAAATAAAAAAGAAGTCACGATAGCCGAGTTGTTGGGTGGTCGGAATTTCGAGTCGAGAGACCCGAGTTCGATCCCCAGGAGGTAGTACCAATGAGATTTTCAAAAACTTATGTACGAATTTCATCGTTGGCCTGGACATAAAGACGGCGATGGGCTCACCACCTGTCACGTTGTCCCAAAAATATCTTCTGTGGAAGATGGGTCAAAAGGACTTAATTGTCTAGACTAGACCTCTGTCTACCCTTGTATTGGAAATTGCGGAAATATATTTATAGATTAAATAAAATTAAAAAAAAGAATGCCATACATTTTCTTTTTAACGGGATTTGCAGAGTGACAATGTCCCAATGGAAGTTTGTGACCAACATAACGGAGTATAATCGCCGCCGGATGACTGAGGAATTGGCGCTAAGCACCAAATTCGAGAGGCTCTCCTGGCGAAAGGCTGCAGCATTCGACATCTCCCGGATACCGGACCCTCAGGCAAGAAGACAGCTCATGAAAATTGTGCACTCCAGCCGTGCCGCATTGCCGGATGACAAATTTTCGGAGGTGAGCGAAAGAAGGAGAAGCCAGACGTGTTTTTCGATTTAAAGTTTCATAGCAATAGAGTTACAAGTCATTCACAATACTGGGAAAGACAGAGTTTTAGACAATTAAGTCCATTCAACCCACCATTCACCGAAGACATTATTCTCATAATGTATTTACGTAAATGATACTCAATAGAAATTATTAACGGATTTTATAGCGTTATCATCATTTCAGATATCATCAGAGACCACAGCTGAGCTTAGGCCACCCCAGACAACTTCATCTCCTTATTTCTTACACAAAATTGTGCAGGTTGTCACTCCACCTAGTGTGGTTGGTCTGACACAGCGTATAGTACTTTTGATTTCTCCTTTATATTCCGGATGATTTTGAGAATAAGTAACTTTTATCCATAATAATTGAAAAAATGTCATGATAGCCGAGTGGTTGGGTGATCGAAATTTGATCACTTATGTACGTGACAGACTCCAAACCTGTCACGTCGCCCCAAAGATGTCTTCGGTGAAAGGTGGGTCGAAAGGACTTTATTGTTTAGACCTCTATCTACGCCAGTATTGGGAATGGCGTGAAGATATTGAATAACTTTTCATAATTCAAAACATCTTTTTCACAGCTCCAACAATTGATAGCTGAAATGAAAGAGATATACAACTCAGCAAAAATCTGCCCTTTCGGTCAGAAGCCGTACGATCCTCACGTACCGAAAGTCGGCTACGCGGGACCGGAGCATCAGACAGACGTACGCAACCTCCCTCATCAGCAGTACCAACTGACCAATCAACCGTACCAACATTACCAACCGTACCAAGATAACTCGGAATACCCAAATTACTGTGACATGCAGCTAGATCCGGAGATATCGAGGATCCTGGCACATTCGAGGATAGAGAGCGAGCTTCTGTATGTGTGGAAGAACTTCAGAGATAAGACGGGACCTAAGCTGAAGAATAGGTTCATGAGATATGTTCAGTTGGCTAACGAGGCAGCGGTTGACACAGGTATTGTTTTTTTTAAGATATGTCCGTCGTTAATTCGATATCAAATATGATACTTTTCAATTGGAGTCATTCTCAATCTTTTTTGTCATTCTATTTTTTATTTATTCTCTACCAGCCCGTGTAAGTCTAAGGCTTAGAAGAATCATTACGCGATTCTCACAGAGGCTGATTAAACGATCGATAGTGAACTTAAATAGGCAGATGATGGAGAATGACATCAGCAGTTTTAAGAGATTGAGTGAGAGAGAGAAGCGAGAGTCACCAATAATTTTAAATATTGAAAAGCCGCACTGTTGCTGAATGGTCTATTAAATTCCCATCAAAAAATATTATAGAGAAGGGCCGTCACTGACTGCTCAGATGGGTAAATTTACATGTGGCCACTTTAATTTTTACATAGGCTTCAGGGACGCAGGTGAGCAGATGCGCGCTGCGTATGAGGACCCATCGTTCCGCACGAGCTTGGAGGAGATCCTCAACCAGGTGACCCCGTTGTACAAGCAACTGTTCACGTATGTGCGACGCCGTCTCCTGCAGCGCTACGGAGAGACCAGCATCCGCCCCGATGGACCAATACCCGCTCATCTCCTAGGTGAGTGCAGGCTTTTGTTAATTTTGAACTGCTAAGAATGACTCAAGAAAATATTGAATAGAATCTGCCTTATCTTTTTGCATTAACTAATAATGATATTATATCCTCCGTTTCCTCCTATCCTCGAATCTATGGAATAACTCTTAAAATAATTATTAATATCACCGAAATTTGGACAGCATTGTTTTAATTTGGAATGCAAACTACAACTATTTAGATATGGATTAATAATGAACCTAAAATTGATATTAAAGTATTATATACCAATTTTAAAGTAGAACCCAAAATTTTTGCCATCAACTTTATTCGTGCTTTACTTTTAAAAGAAATAAACGAAAGTTTTAGCTAAAGAGTTTGAAGTTCAAAACAAAATAAGTTTAACTCAACCAAATGCTTACGTTCTTACTTAGACGTTGCTTGCTTTGATAAAAAAGCACGATATATTTTACAGGTAACATGTGGGCTCAGAACTGGAAGTCAATCATGGATCTCGTGATGCCCTTTCCGACTACTCCTAACTTAGATGTCACCGCCGAGATGTTGCGCCAAGGATATACGCCACTAAGGTTAGTCAATAAGCCAATATGTATAATAGCAATAATTAAAAAAAAAGCCTTAATGTTACTAAAATTAGAAAGACTGTGACAAAAGTCTACAGCGATAGTATAAGTGTAAAGCAGAATTCGTGATCATGTTTTCGAAGAAGGAGCACTACGCTCTTATGTGAAAGTAATGATTTTTAAGATTTATACGTTTTTTATGAATAAGTCACGATATGCGAGTGGTTAGGTGGTCGGGATTTTGAGTCGAGAGTGGCTCGTACCAATGGGTTTTTCAAAAACTTATGCACGTATATCGTTGGCTTGGACATAAAGACGGCGACGGTCTCACCATCTGTCACGTCGTCCCGATAATATCTTCGGTGGAAAGTGGGTCGAAGGGACTTAATTGTCTAGACTATACCTCTCTCTACTACAGGGGGTATTAGGAATTGCGTGAAGATATTTATATATATTTTTTACGTTTATACGTTTTTTAAATGATAAGGGATATATACATAAAATCTCTTTCGTGTCACATGAGTAAGATGATCGCTTATATGACGAGATGACTCTTATATCACACAGGATGTTCCAAATGGCAGAGGAGTTCTACACGTCGATGGGGCTGAAGCCGGTGCCACCAGAGTTCTGGCGCGGGTCCATGCTGGCGCGGCCGCAGCGCAGCGTGCAGTGCACCGCCAGCGCCTGGGACTTCTGCAACCGCATCGATTACAGGTCAGTGTCGAGACTTCTGCAACCGCATCGACTACAGGTTAGTGTCGAGACTTCTGCAACCGCATCGACTACAGGTCAGTGTCGAGACTTCTGCAACCGCATCGACTACAGGTCAGTGTCGAGACTTCTGCAACCGCATCGACTACAGGTCAGTGTCGAGACTTCTGCAACCGCATCGACTACAGGTCAGTGCCGGGATTTCTACAGCTGCATCGACCACAGGTCAGTGCTGGAACTTTGCAACCGCATCTACTGCATCTCAGTGCGGGGACATCAGCAACCGCGTCGACTACATGTTAGTGTCGAGACTTCTGCAACCGCATCGACTACAGGTCAGTGCCGGAACTTCTGCAACCGCATCGACTGCAGGTCAGGCCTAACAGGTGTAAGTGAAGAGAGAGATTTAAAATTTCAACAGATGTACAGTGTGTAGGGCACCGCGGTAAGAGCGTTGCCAGAGTACAGCAGTGTTAAAAAATTGCATCAGAATGCAGAAAGTTAGACCTGCATGACATTAAATTGTACTTCCTTTTTCCAGCCTATGAAGAGTCCACTGCCGAACAGAGTCCTCCCCCTAAATTTTTAAACATAGAACAATCCTCTGCCATCTGCATCCATCGAAGTTCCGCAACGTGTTTGCAAGTCGGTATTAAATTAAGTTTAATTAAATATTAATTTTATATATAAGGCAAATTTTGTTACTAACAACTATTATGATACTATATTGGTCGAATTAGGAGATGATGATTATTATTATGAAAGAAACTGAGGTGTCACCATAGCCAGATTGTTGGGTCCCCAAGTTCGATCCCCAAGAGGTAAGCTAGTGAACCAATGGGTTTTTCAAAAACTTATGCACGTATATCGTTGGCTTGGACATAAAGACGGCGACGGTCTCACCATCTGTCACGTCGTCCCGATAATATCTTCGGTGGAAAGTGGGTCGAAGGGACTTAATTGTCTAGACTATACCTCTCTCTACTACAGGGGGTATTAGGAATTGCGTGAAGATATTTATATATATTTTTTACGTTTATACGTTTTTTAAATGATAAGGGATATATACATAAAATCTCTTTCGTGTCACATGAGTAAGATGATCGCTTATATGACGAGATGACTCTTATATCACACAGGATGTTCCAAATGGCAGAGGAGTTCTACACGTCGATGGGGCTGAAGCCGGTGCCACCAGAGTTCTGGCGCGGGTCCATGCTGGCGCGGCCGCAGCGCAGCGTGCAGTGCACCGCCAGCGCCTGGGACTTCTGCAACCGCATCTACTGCATCTCAGTGCGGGGACATCAGCAACCGCGTCGACTACATGTTAGTGTCGAGACTTCTGCAACCGCATCTACTGCATCTCAGTGCGGGGACATCAGCAACCGCGTCGACTACATGTTAGTGTCGAGACTTCTGCAACCGCATCGACTACAGGTCAGTGTCGAGACTTCTGCAACCGCATCGACTACAGGTCAGTGTCGAGACTTCTGCAACCGCATCGACTACAGGTCAGTGTCGAGACTTCTGCAACCGCATCGACTACAGGTCAGTGTCGAGACTTCTGCAACCGCATCGACTACAGATCAGTGTCGAGACTTCTGCAACCGCATCGACTACAGGTCAGTGCCGGGACTTTTGCAACCGCATCGATTACAGGTCAGTGCCGGGACTTCTAGGACTGCATCGACTACAGGTCAGTGCCGGAACTTCTGCAACCGCATCGACTACAGGTCAGTGCCGGGATTTCTACAGCTGCATCGACCACAGGTCAGTGCTGGAACTTTTGCAACCGCATCTACTGCATCTCAGTGCGGGGACATCAGCAACCGCGTCGACTACATGTTAGTGTCGAGACTTCTACAGCTGCATCAACTACGGTCAGTGCCGAAACGTCTCCAACTGCATCGACTGCAGGTCAGGCCTAACAGGTGTAAGTGAAGAGAGAGATTTAAAATTTCAACAGATGTACAGTGTGTAGGGCACCGCGGTAAGAGCGTTGCCAGAGTACAGCAGTGTTAAAAAATTGCATCAGAATGCAGAAAGTTAGACCTGCATGACATTAAATTGTACTTCCTTTTTCCAGCCTATGAAGAGTCCACTGCCGAACAGAGTCCTCCCCCTAAATTTTTAAACATAGAACAATCCTCTGCCATCTGCATCCATCGAAGTTCCGCAACGTGTTTGCAAGTCGGTATTAAATTAAGTTTAATTAAATATTAATTTTATATATAAGGCAAATTTTGTTACTAACAACTATTATGATACTATATTGGTCGAATTAGGAGATGATGATTATTATTATGAAAGAAACTGAGGTGTCACCATAGCCAGATTGTTGGGTCCCCAAGTTCGATCCCCAAGAGGTAAGCTAGTGAACCAATGAGTTTTTTTTAATCTTCTGTACGATTTATATCGTTCGCTTGTAAATAAAGATGGTGACATTATCACCATCTCTCACGTTGTCCCAAAAATATCTTCGATAAGAGATGGCTCGAAAGGACTTAATTGTCTGAACCACTGTCAAGCTTATATTTTATGAAGAAAACTTATATCAAATCAAATCAAATCATTTATTCATCGACATAAAAACATACATTCGTTTATCGATAGTCATTTTTAATCTACCGTCGTTTCGTAATGAGGTTCCTCTAACAGAAAAGAAACAGGCGAAAGAAACTCCGTAGGTATCCTCTTGGTCAATATTTTTAACAATATAATACATTATGCAAATATAATGTGATATTTATTAGAAATAGCTTGGGAGCGATCATCTCATTCCCAGGGGTATATATCAGGGTGTATACTGTCATTAATATATTCATTTATATTACAATAACCCTTCCTATAAAGCTTTTCTTTAATAAATTTCTTAAACCTGTTAATAGACAGGCTTTGCACATTTACCGGGACTTTGTTGTAGAAGCGTATGCACCGCCCTAAGAACGAGTTACTTACTCTATGGAGTCTAGTAACCGGTGTTACAAGCTTGTGTTTGTCCCTAGTATTTACATTATATATTTAGGATCAAGCAATGCACGGAGGTCAGCACGCAGGACTTGATCTCCACTCATCATGAGATGGCGCACGTGCAGTATTACCTGCAGTACGCCGAGCAGCCGCAGCTCTTCAGGGACGGAGCGAACCCGGGTGAGATACTTCACATAATTCATCGATCCTAATAATTAACATAAGAGCTTACAAATTCCACTGCAGGACCTCTTCTCCTGCAGGAGAGAGTTCTTCATCGTCACGCTTGGTAATCGGATTGGCGATCGCAATACCAGACACCTCGCACTGCAGATGTTCCTGCCGGTCACAGGTCTGCTAAGTTTTGGTCTGGTATATTTTGAGATGGTTCCATTTTAAGGCTTTTCCCTCTATGACATAACACTCCATCATATTACACGGGAAGAAAGGAAGTGGTATATGTATAGATGCTCACTGTTAGCTAGGCTTTAAAAAAACAACAAGTATCTTAACTTCACTTTACTATTGTTACTTAAATACCTTGTTGACCCGATAGCGCAGTTGTTAGTGGCCCTGCCTTCGAATGCCGTTAATTGCCCTTCGCTTTTCCTTTGTCTGATGAATATAAATGTTTGTACTCGAGTCACAGATGTTCATATATCCGAATATTTATCTATGTAGTCTTGTAGGATTAATTTTAACATATTATGGTCCAGGAGACGGATAAAAAATTTGTCAATTATTACTTCTCGTTCAAAAATTGGTGAGACACATAAGGGAATAATATGATGAAGCCTCGTGAACGTCAGTTGCGATTCCATGGAGAGGATAAGCAGGAGTAGCCTACATTTTTTAAATATTAACACTCGGCAGCATAGCATAGAGTAAACAACGGTACGATTTGAGGAGATAAGTTAGTGTAGTGTTAGGATTGCTTGAAAAACGATCTGATGCATTTAACTAATTAACGCTTGCGAGACACTTGGTCATGTTCATGTCACAGGCTCCCGGATTATTGATATAATAATGTGCACATATGGAAAAGACATCAACGTCGTCCTGCCCGTTATCGGTAAGTCAGGTATAATTCGAGACAATTATGTAGGTTGTTCGTGAGGCGATATAATTTGTACTTTTACAATAAAACCCCATTAAATGTACAAATCCTATTGATAATAATAAATAAATATCTTTACGCAATTCCCAATACAGGGGTAGATAGAGGTCTAGTCTAGTCAATGCAGTCCTCTCGACCCACCTTCCACCGAAGATATTTTCGGGACAACGTGACAGGTAGTTAGCCCGTCGCCGATGTACAAATCCTGCTTATTAATAAGTTTGAGAACATATTAAATAAAAACATGTATATGTCAAAATAGAGGATACGGAGTTTCTTTCACCTGTAACTTCGTTAGAGGAATCTCAATACGAAACAGTAGAAAATTATAAAAATGAACATAGATGAAATTTGTTGTTGGTTTACGTATATGATAAACGATTTGATTTGTCTAGACTAATTATAATAATTGAACTATAGAATTAATTGTCTAGACTAGACTTCTGTCTACCCCAGTATTGGTATTTATTTTGTAAACGATTCGATTTGTCCCCCGATAGCGTTCCACGAGGCGGCTGCGAACGCGGCGACGCTGTCGGTGCACAACGCGCCGCACCTGCAGCGCCGCGGACTCTACAGCAACAAGTACGTAGAGCACACCCCCTGCTGTCCCCCGGCAGTTTCACGATAGCACTCGCCTTCTATGTGAAGATGAGAGACGCGAATTCGATCCCCAGGCTCGTACCAATGGGTTTATCAAAAACTTATGCACGAATTATTTCGTTGGCTTGGACATTAATACGGCGACGGGCTCACCACCTGTCACGTTGTCCCGAAAATATCTTCGGTGGAAGGTGGGTCGAAGGGACTTAATTGTCTAGACTAGACCCCTGTGTTAGGAATTGCGTGAAGATATTTATTTATTTATTCTATGTGGTAGGTATGTCTAAAATGGGAGGTGCTATCGCAGATGCGTTTTTTAAGTGTAGTAAAAAAATATTTTCGTGCCATTCTCAATACAGGGATAGACAAAGGTCTAGACAATTAAGTCCTTTCGAGCCACCCTCCACCGAAGACAATTTTTTGAGACCACATGACAGATGGTGAGCCCGACGCTGTATTAATGTCCAAAGCCAACGATATAACTCGTACTTCAGTTTTTTGAAAAATTCCTATTGATACGAGTCTTTCACTTGGGGACTGAACTCGGGTCTCTTGACTCCGGATCCCGATCCCCCAGCCACTCGGCTATAGCGGTGCATATGTGTAGTGATTAAAATAATCAATCCTTACGGGAGAGACTTAGATCTAGCAGTGAACTTTCACAAGTAGATAAGTCATCAGTATGTAGAGAATGACATTTTCAATTTAGAATGTTAGAAGAAAGAAGTAGAAGAATGTAAATTTTCAATTTACTCTGCAGAACTCATGACCCATACGAAGTCAGCATTAACTTCCTGATGTCCATGGCACTGGAGAAGGTGGCTTACTTACCATTTGCTTACATGGTCGACCAGGTAACGAAACTTAAGTTCATTGTTTTTTTGACACATTTAACATCACTGGTAAAAAAATTCTATTTTTAAATCAACCGCCGTTCCTCTTTTGTCCCATTGTTAATCCCCCTGGGAATAGAATGATCACTTCCAAACTATTTCTAGAAAATAATATCCTGTTATTGTATTACTGTAAGAAAAAGTTTGACTAATAGAGATGATACATGCGGATTTCTTTCGCCAGATTATTTTCTTCCTTAGAGAAACAACATTTCAAAACGGTGATTGATTTAAAAAATAGGTTTAAAGATAATTTATTACTCATAAATAACATAGGTTCACTTACAATGAGATTACAGAAATTACAATATCATATGGTTTAACTAACTGGATTCGAACAGATGCTTAATAAATATCTTTGGATTTTTTAAGTTTCTCTTTGAAAACATTGATACAATCCTTAATCTCATTAGGCAAATTATTGAAGAGTTGCGCTCCCTCAGACATTATACTCTTTTTACCATAACTAGTTCTGTGTTTTCGGACTCAAATTTTTATCTTATTTCTTAGGTTATGATAAAACATTCTTTTACTGAGAACTATTTGCGAATGTATTTCATTACTTAGAATTTTTTTATCAAGATGCATGTTGTATATACATAACGTTGTATAAGGTTATAAATGTTTGTATTCTTGTAAAGTAATGCAAGAACGTATGTTCGTTCTTGCATTACATTTGAATAAGTTTCTGATTACTTTGAAAATGACTCTACATAATAGCATGTATGTTATTGTTTCAATTAATAAATAATTTGTCTGATTTCAATTATATTTTATAGTTTTTTTTTGTCTTTACGCATTTCGCAATACAATGGAGCCAGGTGTCTAAACACCGCGTTTCACGGAGTTCACTTTGAGACAACGTGACAGTGGTGAGCCTGTCGCCGTCTTTAAGTCCAAGCCAACGATATAAATCGTACTTAAGTTATGAAAAAACTCATTGGTACGAGTCTACCTCCTGGGTATCGAACTCGGTTCTCTTGCCTATAACTCCGATCATCCAACCACACGGCATTGGCACTGTACTCTCTAATAATCTTGTTGTTTAACTTAAAAAATCAACTATGTCGGGCGGGATTTGTCAATATTATTTATGATTAGATTAATAGAATTTAATAGATCTATCACGATGTCCCGAAAATATCTTCGGTGGAAGGTGGGACAAAGGGACTCTGTCTACCCCTATATTTGGAAGATATTTTTTTTAATAGAAGCCCTGCATAGCAGACATGCTTTTAATGATAACATAACTGCATCATATTGTTGTTAACGAGTTAGAAAAGAAAGGCCAAGTTTTTGTTATCGAAACTTTATATCATTACGACTGCGTAGTAATTCCTTAACACAGCAGTCGAAGAAGTTGGACTCACGTGTCTCGAAAGCATTTTTGTATGCGGAATTGTGCAAGATATCATGTCTATGCTACTAACTAGAGTTATTGTACAATTGTCTCCAGTGGCGTTGGTCCGTGTTCGAAGACGGCGTGCAGAACTTGAACACCAAGTGGTGGCAGATGAAGCTCAGGTACCAGGTAACTATGGCGTATGCGAAACGTTTTGTTTTACTGTATGGTCTTGTTGATAGTGACCCTGCCTTCGAAGCTTAAGGTAGCGGGATCGAATCCCGCTATGGGCAGACATTTGTACGATGTTTTGTATGTTTGTCAGATCACGTATGTTTATACGTATATGTGAATATTGAAGTGTTATTGTAAGTGTTTTTGTTGTAATTTGTATGTACATAAGTACATTGTACCCTTGTCTCGGACACAAAGTTGGCGATAGGCTTGTCACCTTTTACGTTGTCACAAATAAACTTCGCTGGAAAGTGTTTCGAAAAGTCTTAATTGTCTAGGCCTCTGTAAACTTGAATACTTAAGTTTCGTGGTAACATGCATGAAGATATTGATAAATAAAAAAAATATGTATCGGCTTTATACCGTTTGATTACTGCGTGTTCAGTTCCGATAAATCAGAGGAGCTACAGGTTTCTCGCCCACCTTTGTGGAAGGAATCGGGAAGGGGAAAGGAGGAGGTGGAGACGTAATTGAAACGGTTTCGGGTTACTTTATTCAGATGAAACCTTACTTCATACTTTCAGCAGCATTCAGCAGATTTTTTTGATTTTTTTTTATAGAAAAGGGAGGCAAACGAGCAGGTGGCTCACGTGATGGTAAGTGATTACCGCCGCCCATGAACACCCGCAATACCAGAGGCATAGCAGATGCATTGCCGGCCTTAGAGTGCCCCCCACCAGAACTGGGGGGGGGTGTGTGCCTCCGGTTACCTGCACTCATCAGACGAAACGCAGAAGTTTGTTAGACTTCTACTTCACGCCGTTTTTTAAATTTTTGGGCTCTAACAAATAAATAATTTTGTTTTGTTATCTTTACGAATTTCAATACAGAGAGGTCCAGACAATTTCGTCCTTTCGATCCACATTTCACCGGAGCTTATTTTTGGAACAACACGATAGGTAATGAGCCTGTCGCTGTCTTTATTTCTAAGCCAACCATCGTACATAAGTTTTTGGAAACTCATTGGTACGAGCCTAACACCTGTAGATCGAACTCGGGTTTCTCCGACTCGGATCCAACCACTCAGCTATCGTGACTTTTAAACACAAAAAAATGTCACCACAAATTAATTCTTTATCAGGATTAATGTGTACAAAATTTTATTTCCAGGGCGTGATTCCACCGATACCAAGAACGGAAGAAGATTTCGATCCCGGATCCAAATATCACATCATATCTGATCAGGTTGACTCTTAATATTTTTAATAAATACATACATACATAGATAGATACATAGATAGAAACAACATCACATACATTGCTCTGATCCCAAAGTATGTAGCTTAAAAACTTGTGTTATGGAATCAGAAACAACGAAGACCGATAAAATCCAGAGAAAGCGGGTATATTGACCAATTCGGGAATCGAACACTGGACCTCAGAGCTGATCAGAATCCTTTCAAATTGCATGCTGATGGTCACTTGCTTAATCAATCATGTACCAGAACACGAAAGACAGAAAGCTTTTTTAAAAAATGAAAACCATTATTAATTCTACACAAGAAATATACATTTCATTCATCGATAAATTCACCTTTTCATGATAAAATAACTCTGATAAAAAAGCAGATGGAAACGCTCCAAATATACCATTATCATACTAAAAAAAACTTACTATACTGAATAATATACTGAAACCAAATTTTAGAAATAGAATAAAGCGATCAACTGACTCAATTATCATTTTTTCTTAACATCTAGTTATCTCCTAAAATAAAACAATATTCGGATTTTATCGCGTGTTATATTTACTTTTTTTACAAACTATTTTTATTCCTCGACGTTTCGGACACGGGGGAACTGAGCTCTTCAACGTCGCGCTGCCGTGAACACGTAAATAGTATTCGCATAAATATAATAAACCATTACTGTTGCTACGTGGTTGCTACATAGTAACAAAGACGTTGGATGTGCTGTTGCAGGAATACATAAAGTACTTCCTGGCGACGATATTGGAGTTCCAGATCTTCGAGCAGATGTGCTCGGCGGCGGGACACGCGGGACATCTCCACGAGTGCGATCTGTATCGCAGCAGGGATGCTGGACGGGTGCTCGCGTGAGTAGACCGTTAAATATAACGTTTAAAGTAAATGATCTTATTGTAACCATCAAATACTAATTTAATATTAAAGAAATATTATTTATTATTATTTAAAATATTTTTTTTTTCGGATCTTAAAAAATTTATTAAAGACCGTTTTTTTTTTCTTAATCGAATAAAATTAAATTACCAGTACGACGATAAATTCACAATAGTTCATGCATAACGTTTACAATTTAAAAATAAATAAATATAAATATCTTCACGCCATTCTCCATACAGGGGTAGATGGAGGTATAGTCTAGACAATTAAATCCTTCCGACCCACCTTCCACCGAAGACATTTTTGAGACACTGTGATAGGTGGTGAGCCCCGAGCCTGTGTGGTGGTGAGTCTTTATGTACAAGCCAACGATATGAATCGTACATAGGTTTTAAAAGAGCCCATTGATACGAGCCTGCAACTTGGGAATCGAGTTCGCATCCCTCGACACGAATTCCAATAACCCAACCACTCGGCTATCAGTATAGTATAAATATAATATAAACTTCCAGTGAAATTATGCAAGCCGGCTCCTCCAAACCGGCCTCGGAAATCATCCGCACGATGACCAGGGGCAAGACCAACAGGATCTCACCGGAGGCGCTTGTGAAGTAAGAACTTTCGGAATGGTACAACAAAAACATCTAAACAAAATACTCATGACTAAAACTCAAGTTTAGTACATATTTGTGGTGATAAACAGTAGTAGGGGCTAATCGAGTTAATACACAAAATAGTACAAAATAGTAAGTAACGAGGTTCAATATTGCATCATACCAATCGATACAGTTCGTTTATTTTAGAATATTTTTAACTACTTTTAAAACATTTCAACGAATTTTTTGTCAATTATTATATAATATATATTGAATAATTATTTAACTACTGGTTTCCTTCATTTTCTGAATACATACATAATAAAAGCCATACGGTATTATTCAGCCAGTATGCTATACGCGGGTATATATACGGGTTACCTAGAATCAAACATTCTTTGTTAAGAGCAGCAGTAAACTTAATATCATAGAGCGTGTGATTGTACAGGGTTGATCAATTCTGGCTTTATCAATTAATTGATTTCACAAGGCCACTGCATGGCATAGGCCTCTCCCATAAGATCCAATAATTTTCTCATTGTAATTATTTTCCAATTGTCGATATCCGTGGATGAGTGGCGTACACACAAGTTATCATGGTGTCGCCAGCTCTGAGGTCACGTATATCGATGCCCGGTCGAGTCAATGTAGAAAACACTTTTTCTACATTTCCTCGGGTCTAGATGTTTATGGTACCTTTTTATTTATTTAGCAATTGAATCTGACCAACACTGAGGTCCCGGGTTCGATTCCCGGACGGGTCAATGAGGAAAACCACCTTTTGTGCATTGTCTTGGGTCTGAGTGTTTGTGGTGCCTTCTTTGTCTCTGATTCCTTAATACAAGTGCTTAAGCACTTTGTGATCGGAGCAATGTGTGTGTTGTTGTCCCTGTCTATGTGCGAGGTGTGTGCTGTAGTGGTTGCTAGAAGCGCGGCAGCGGGCGGTGCAGCACGCGCACGTTGCAGGTACTTCCGGCCGCTGGAGCTGTGGCTGCGCGTGCAGAACCGCGAGGAGCGCGCGGTGGGCTGGAGCGCGCGCGCGCACGACGTGGCGCTGTTCGCGGCGCGCGCCGCCGCCCGCCGCGCGCGCGCCGCGCCGCTCGCCGTGCCGCTCGCGCTGCTCGCGCTCAGCGCAGCCTGCACACGCTCCTAGCTAGCTCTGTACCAACTGTTAATGTTCTTATGTAGCCGCAAAATTCTAAAATAATTTCGGGCTAAATTTGTGTTTTGTAACGAAAGAAGAGTGCAATCAAATTGTTTGTAGATACAAGTATATTTCTCGCAGGAACGGGAAATATTTTCATTCAATATATGTTGTTGTTATCTGACAAATTATATTTATTTTCAACTTCATAAATTACTATTTTTACTTACTTTAATGGTCCCGCTAGGCCATAGCGTGGCAAACGTGGCCTCCTAAATTTATGGTAATATTTGTAACTATTATAGTTACAGATATAATTTACAGATATCTAATCGTTGGTTAATGTCAGAGGGTATTACAAAAGTTCGAAATCTGCCCTATACTTGTTGTCAACTCATAATATAGATGTTTCAATAACTCACTGTGTTTTATTTAATTCTTTAATTTCTCACGAAAAAACATAGATGATACGAAAATGAGCCGGCTTGAAAGACCAAACCACAACCCAAAAATCCCAAAATAAGTAGCTAAAGCACTTGTGTTTTGGAATCAGAAACAACAAAGGTATCACAAACACCCAGACCTAAGACATTGTAAAAATGTGTACTTAGATTAAAGTGACTTTCTATTAAATATCCTTAATTTGTGAATAACTTTGCTTATACGCTACAATTAATTAATTTAATATCCTATTACTTACCCGACAGCAACAACTGAACGTGTTTATGCTATTTTTACAAAGTATTTGCCTATTAATTATCTCCCCTCTCTAAAACTTTAATTATACTGAAAACCCTATGACTTTACGACTTGTTAAATGTCCATTTTTTATATGTTATACATATGTCTATGTATAACATATAAAAAATGTTATGTATAACATTTAACAATTTAACAAGTCGTAAAGTCATAGGTTTTTTGCGGAATAATAAAGCAATAGCAAAGATTATCTCAGTTATTATGTGTTATGTTGTTTACGGACTTAGCCACTTCTCTCTTGTATGGGACTACTTGAGGATATTTCATTATAGGAATAAGTAATGTTCATGTACAAATATTTAATTTTAATTATTCTATGACTTTGTAATGTGAACATAAATAAAAAAAAGTCGTGTGTACTCTTTAAAAGTATTTTGATTGATTAACATCCTACTTGACACATCTATACGCACGTTTCTTTGTAGCTCTTTATATAAGGACTCTCTATAATAAAGTTTTTGCCATCACAGCTCTCAAGAGCTTAAGTTACTCTAGACGATGGCTAAGCATTCCAACCCAGATATGATGTTTTAGGTAACGTTTTTCTAATGAAAGTTTTTATATACTTGAGACGTTTTGACATGCGTTATTATAATGAAAGTTTATTTTATATTCAAACTTTCTCTACTCGTTTTCAGTTTAAGAATTACGTTGTACAGAGGAGATACTAGGTTATAGCGTACGTTACGTGTAACTTCAGCTTTGTGAGGACTTTTATTTTTGTCATTAGCCCAGTTTTGCACTGATGTATTGGAATTATTATCAATTTAATGATAAAAAATAACACTAACTTTCATATTTTATTTTTTCGTTTTAAGATTGTGTCGAAAATCAGTCTAGACGCTATTCCGCGGAGTGTTATCTTTAAATCATTGGATTATTATTACTAACTAGCTTTTTTTATTCATTATTAACAACTTAGCAACTATGAATAAACTTTGAATATAACGATTTTATTTATTCAAATACAATCATCCCTTATTTAAACGGTCCTAGGATGTAATTCCGAAAATATTGTCGAACATAAAATTTTAAATTTTTATCAATTACACCACACTTCTATGTCGAGAAATTACATAGTTCCATACAACAATTTTAACAGTGGTAGAGCCACGCATCGGCTTTTGTTGTTGCATGAATGGGCCGGCTCGACCGGGAAAGTACCACGACCTCACAGAATACCGGCGTGAAGTAGAAGTCTAACAAACTTCCGGTAACCGGAGCCCCCGCCCCCTCCCACAATTCTGAGGGGGGGGGGGTAATCTAGGGTCGGCAACGCATCTGCTATACCTCTGGTATAGCGGGTGTTCATGGGCGGCGGTAATCACTTACCATCACGTGAGCCACCTGCTCGATTGCCTCCCTTTTCCATAAAAAAAAAACCTTAGCCCCCCATTTCACCTCATTTTTAATAAAAAATTTTAATATCCTTTCTAAGCTGATGTCTCCTACTCAAATACGGTCACAAATACAAATACGGTTTTTTACATTCTCGCATTATCCCAATACTGAGGTCGACAGAAGTCTAGATAACTTTTTCTATTCACATTTCATCGAAGCTTTTTTGCAACAACGTGACAGGTGGTGAATCTACGTACATATATATCTACTCATGGCTCGAATACAACCATAAATATACACTACATTCATTACAAATATTCTCGTCCCCTGCAAGACTCAATCCTGTAACCCTCAGTTACGAATCATGGTCATCACCGACTAGACTATCGGATCTTCAATAATCTTTTCACAAAAAAGCTATATGTTTGTATTTAACCTGCGCACCTCTTCGACGACTAACAAAAAACTTTTTTACACATTTCAATAACATCGATATATTTGCATTATAACAGAGAGAATAGATGACGATTTTAAAAATCGTACATAAGTTTTTGAAAATAAACTGTTGGTACGAACATTGAGATCGAACTCGGGTCTCTCGACTCGAATTCCGATCATCCAACCACTCGGCTATCGTGACGGTATATAAATTAATTTTGTACAAATTATCTTTAATAATATATAACTGTTAGTTTTCCTTTAGAAAGAAATAAATTAAAAAACAAATAGAACATAACACAAAGAGTAATTTTTCCAACGGAAGACAATTACAGTATTATTTTTGTAATGTAAGGTGATAACCTGCTTATTAGGAATATGAAAGTTATTACAGTAAGCGGATATCTTAGATCTTCTTACTTTTGTTTAGACACAACTTTAAACGTGCGAAAGCAACTAATATGACATACAACATTCAACAGTGTACAGTTGGTAGAGCCACGCATCAACTTTTGTTGTTGCATGAATGGGCCGGCTCGACCGGGGAAATACCACGACCTCACAGAATACCGTCGTAAAGTAGAAGTCTAACAAATTTCTGCGTTTCGTCTGGTGAGTGCAGGTAACCGGTGGCACACACACCATCCTCCCCCAATTGGGGAAGGGGGGCACTCTAAGAGAGGCAACGCATCTGGTAAGCCTCTGGTATTGCGGGTGTTCATGGGCGGCAGTAATCACTTACCATCACGTGAGCCACCTGCTCGTTTGCCTCCCTTTTCCTATAAAAAGAAATACATTTTAATCAATATTATATAAATACAATATACATATATATATATATATATATATATATATATATATATATATATATATATATATATATATATATATATATATATATATATATATATATATATATATATATATATATATATATATATATATATATATATATATATATATATATATATATATATATATATATATGCTTTACCATCAAGTAACCTTGGTACATTACTAGATAACGAAAGTTTACGTATAGCTGTAGGAATACGATTGGGAGCATCGATTTGTCAACCACATCGATGTCCTTGTGGCAGCGACATCGACGAGTTAGGCCTCCACGGACTTTCATGCCAAAAAAGTGCCGGCAGACTGTCTCGTCACGGTTCCTTGAATGAGGTCATCCGAAGGGCTCTTGTTTCCATAAATATTCCATCGGTTTTAGAGCTTTGTGGAATATTTAGGGAGGATGGTAAGAGACCCGACGGCTTGACTTTAGTCCCTTGGGAGAGAGGCAAAGCTCTTGTGTGGGACGCAACTTGCGTCGATACATTAGCGGCCTCTCATATCAAAAGTACTTCGATAAGGGCCGGGCGGTATCAGAGGCAGCTGAATCGGGTAAATGGCGTAAATATGAGTCTTTGAAAGGAGACTATATATTTGTTCCATTTGCCGTAGAGACAATCGGTCCGAGGGGTCCCCGCGCGATGCAGTTTCTAAAGGAATTGTATCCGCGACTTATCGTTGCCGCTGGTGACAAGAGGGCTGGTTCTTTTCTCGCTCAACGGTTAAGTCTAGCCATTCAACGTGGAAATGCAGCCAGCGTTCTTGGTACCATGCCACGAGGAGTAGGGCTCTACGATTATAATAGGTTTTAGTTAATAAGTATTGTAAATATTAACATAATTTTTCTGTAAATATATATATATATATATATATATATATATATATATATATATATATATATATATATGTATATATATATATATATATATATATATATATATATATATATATATATATATATATATATATATATATATATATATATATATATATATATATATATATATATATATATATATATATATATATATATATATATATATATATATATATATGTTGCTGAGATCTAAAGAAACTTACCTAACTATTAGAGCTTAAGCCCTTGTGTTATGGAAGCGGAAACGAAAAAGGTACCACAAACACCCAGATACAAAAAAATGTAGGAAAAGTGTTTCTAGATTTACCTGATCGAGAATCTTACCCGATACATAGCTTTGATCTAAAGTAAGTAAGCAAGTAGTTTAGTACTTGTATTATAAAAGCGGAAACAAAGAAGGTAGACCCACGCAGACCGATGAAAATATAGTAAAAGTGTTTACTATGTAACCCAACCGGGAATCGACCTCCGAGCTCAGAGCTGTCGATACCATGAAAACCGTTGTGCACGCCACTCTTCCACGGAGGTCGTACGTACGTACGGAGGTATATTGCTTTGTTTTTTTATTTGCGCGTTAAGTTTTTTATTATTTAATTTTAAGCAATCAAATACACACTTCTATGTTTTTTGCCATCAAAGAATTATCTGTTGAAACTTCTAAGAGGAAAACAGTCGTCACCGTACTGTTAGGCAGTTTAAAATTTGATAGTTTTTTGATTGTCGCTAAACGGTCTCTCGCTAGAACGGTAGAATCATTATTTATCTACCATCCGCCCAGTCGAAATGACCTTTCTAAGAGAGCCAGCATTATTACTGGGAATGAGTGTTGCCAACTGTATCTCTACTGTCCTCGGGGTGATAAACGACCAGGATATACATTTTAGTAGGTATTTAGGTAACTATATGAATTATTGATATATGATGCGAATAACACTACGTAAATAAAATATGTAGTACATATTTATAAATACATATAAACGTGAACGGAGTACAAACATTCATATTCATCACACATATTTGTTCCTAGCGCAATTCGAACTCGCAACCCTTAATTTTGAAGGCAGAGTCACTAACAACTTGGCTATCGGGTCGTTCCTTGAAACCTCTGCCTCTGAGTCGTCTGGGTCAGTGCCACAATTATACCCATTTGTGTCGCTAAATAGCAATGTAATCACAGGCTATGAGGCACATTAAAACTCGTGACAAAACACGTCCTTTTGAATTTTGTGGCACGTTCGATTGAATCCCTGACGGGGTAGCCAGAGAGTACAGATCGCTAAGCGTAGGGAAGGAAGATTATCAGGTCTTTTACAATAATCGCTTCATAGAACATCGGAAGAAATTAAGTGTCACAGAACTGTATGACATATGCTTACACAATAAACAGAAAATAAATCAAAATGAGAAAAGAGGTAACGGGTAACCAGAGAGAACAGATCGCCAAATGTCTCCTCTTTGGTTTCTTTCCAATGTATTTTTTCAGACTCGCAGATATCTCCTCTGGACCCTCCTCTCTTCGAGAAATGCTCACATGGTCTTCAAAAGTTAATCTCGACCTTATAACAACCTCCACCTTACAATATTAACTTTCGTCCTATTTTATTCATCATTCGGTCTTCTCTCATTTGCTCAATTTGCTAAAACCATCGAAGCACGCCCTTATCTATTTAAGAGATAGGGTCAACTTTCAAACCATTGATGTAGAGAATCTCTTTTTCGGTCTGCTAAGGCAACGCGGCACATTTTACGAAGAGACCGCATTTCCTCTGTATTCAACTTGCTTTTATGCTATTAGGAATATTATGGAAAGTTTATTACGCTAATTCACCGCGCAGGCAGAAAAACATTCAATAGCTTGAGAAAGTTTCGTGCGAGATTCAAATACGTTTTTAACAGCCCTGGGAAAGGTATTGCTGAGCCAAAGCGTCTAGAACACGCAACCAAACTGATAATGTCACGTACCTGGGTAAGGCTTACCATCTCTCCTGGATTTCTGAGATTCTCTAGGCACTTTAAAAATATATTATTAAAGCAATTTTGAGGATGTTTTTAATAGCGTCCTTGATAAAATGTAAGATTTTTATCTATGGTAATTATCGGATCCACAGCGTCTTAAGTGCAAGGTGTGATCGATTGCGATTGCCAATCCATTTGCCATTCGTGGAGATTGTGGCAATCAATCTCGTAGGGGGCGGCCTATATCCTACAGGGGATTTAGATACAGGACGTTAGAATGGTGATGGTGAGATTACTCGTGGTTACGAATTATTCATGATCCAGTGTACGCAGAATTAGCTCGGTTTCTTGAACTCTTACAAGTGAGGCCAGGAGTCTAATTTCACACGTATGTAAAGTAAGCTCCTTTACCACTAGGCTACCACGGCTCCTCTAATTTTTTATCTTTACGCACTTTCGCAGTACTGAGGTAGACAAAGGTCTATACAATTAAGTAATTTACAATTATTAACAAAAAGGTTGTCTGGAAGAAATCGCTTTTAGCGATAAGACCGCAATTTGTGTCACCACAGTCTTACAAAATTTTATATTGTATATTTTCTGTGTTGGTGTGCAATAAAGAGTATTCTATCTATCTAATTTCGACCCATATTTACTTACACAGTTATATATATTGATGAATATACATTATATATACAGATGAATATTTAAATTTAAAAAGTCACAGTAGCCGTCTCGTCGCTCCTCCTAATTAAGTAATTAAATTTAATTTACATTTAAGGAAAACCTGCGATTTAAAAGTTGCAGTATAATTTCAGACAGTGTGTAGACAGAATTATTTCGTAAATCATGTCTGTGTGTAGTAGTAAAGCAAAAAATTTGCTCTTAATTACGTTTACGTTTCTGTCTTGATGATAAATTGCACTGAGCCGATTATTCCATTATTTGCAGTCAATCCAGTTATATTTGAACGCACCACATGCTGCTAACTGTGAATAGCTAGAAAATTGTGTTAAGCTTAAATTTACATTAGAACTGATATGTAAAACTAAGAATTAACAATAGAGAATATTCACGATAGCCGAGTGGTTGGGTAATCAAAATTGGAGTCAGGCGTGTTTGATACTCAGATGGTTCGCTCCAACCAATGTTTTTAAACTTATGAACGATTTGTATCGTTGGGTTGGACATAAAGACGGTGACTGGGCCACCACCTGTCACGTTGTCTCAAACATATGTTTTCGGTGAAAAGTGGGTCGAAAGGACTTAATTGTCTAGCCCTAATTCTACCCCAGTATTGGGAATGGCGTAAAGATATTAGGAATGGTGGGAAAACACCACGTACTCAGATCTCAAAGTAAATAGCTAAAGTACTTGGGTGTTTTTTAATTGTTTTTCCGGCGGTCAAAACGAGTGACCTTCAAGAGAAAATTCGAATAAATTCTAACCATTTTTTTTTTCACATAGAACTACCTGTGAAAGTCAATTGCAGAACATAGGCCTCCCTTGTAAGAGGGGTTGAGGATTTGCAATTATTACCACGCTTTGTAAGGCGGATTTGTTAACGCGGCACCATACACCTCGCACCATAGACGCTGCTGCTCGTCACCACTCTGCAAAATTTTGTTGTGTTATATTTCGAGATGGTTGTTCCGCCATCTGTCGTATCTAATGGTTTTAAAGCTTTTTCCCGGTCTGGTCAATGTAGAAAACACTTATACATTTGCTCGGGACAAGGTATTCGTGGTACCTTCTTGTTTCTGATTCCGTAACACAAGTGCTTAAGTTGTTTATTTATTTATTTATATCTGCTTTATTGTATACCACAAAGAAAAAAAAGACATAAAAGTAACAAAAGTGAAGAAAAACTTTTTAGTAAATACAAAAGGCGGTCCGCCTTTGAGCGGCTAAGAAAAATTATATTATTGAACAGTGGTAGGTGGTCCAAATAATAGACATACATACTGATGCCTATATAAACTAAACCTATGTATAATATTATAATAACAATAATACAATAATAATATACATATACGAAATAATCATGTTATACAATACTTACAAATAGATGATTAAATATTTTTTATTATTTTTATTTTTTATTGCACCAAAGAAAACTGTACAAAGGCGAGCTTAATGCTATACTGCATTCTCTACCAGCTAACCCTAGTTTATATACATATAAATAATAAATAACAATATAAAAGGGAAGGGAAAAAAACAAATCTCATCAGATAGTTAACAAATAATCACAAATAGTGATTTTTAACCTCAGTCTTAAATTTTTCTAATGTTTTTAATCGATGGATGTGTGGAGGAAGCTCTTTCGATAAAAAAATGTCTTTCACCGTAAAATAATGCTTAAAATAGCTGGTTCTGTAAGTATGTGGAGCGAGAATAAATTCTCTGGCTGATCATGAAACTCTATTTGGTCTATCATGACCAACAAACTTAAAATTCTCTTTAAGTAACTTGGTGTCGTAGGATTGAACAATACACAGTAAAATGTGCAGAATTCGGCAAACGAATGAGTAACCACTTGAGCTTTGTACATGTTACACAAATATAAACCTAATAGCTAAATTTTGAATTCGCTCAAGCTTGTTTAGTTGATCTTTGGTTAAGTCAAGAATGGAAAGGAGTAAAGATTGTACTAAGATAATTTTAGTTGGGATGGGTAGAAAAGAACGTAAGCGCCGCAAAGAAGAAATGACAGCAAATGATTTCCTGCTAACTTCCTTTAGCTGATGAGACTGCGAGAAAGTATTATCAAAGTGGACCTCAAAATTTCTAACAGACCGGCTGTGAGGCATTTAGTGTTACTTTTATTACAATGTTATTTAGTGTTATTAAGGGATGACTATCCCAGTCAACTCTTTAAATCCAGCCCGCTACACCAATAATAATAATATATATATATATGTA